>OZ025297.1:52729120-54149120 GCA_964019185.1 Maratus speculifer
AAGTTTGATATCTTCTTTATTGTATTAAATTTTATTATTTTCATTAATTTTAAATGATGAATTTTGTAAGATACTGTACAAACGTTTTGTATTCTTTTACATATATAATGTGATGAAAGTTTGTAGCTTTTACTGCTATTTTGTAACATTAGAAGTTTTTACTGCTTCTTAATTAATTTTATATTGATATATTAAAAAGAAAAAGTTTAAGCTATTTTTTGTCATAAATCTCACTAATTAACTAACAGTTATTGCAAGATATTTTTAATTAAATGAAAATGCATTTTAAGTGAGAATATCTAACATAAAATATTCAATGGCTATTATATGGCTTGGTATTACTTCAATGGCTTGTATTTTAGATATACATTGTTATTAAAATCCATATTAAAATATTTATATCTAAAAGAATGTTCATTATCATTCGTGTTTTATACAATGCCTTAATTATCTTTATAAAAAATCGCTTTAGTTTAAATAACAATTTGAAAAATAAAGCTATAAATATTGAAAAAATAAAATTAGTCAATTTAATTTTAGTATACATATATTAAGATACATAAATGTGATGTTTACGCCGCAGATTTTTTATAAAAATTTTAAAATCAGCTGCTCCAAAAATACTGGAGTTTGAATTGAATATATTTTACGCATTAAATCTGTTAAAAGATAAAAAAAAATAATGCATAATTTGCGTCTTTTACATGTGACATCACATCGGAATATAAAATTCCCTATCATTACTACTTATCTTTAGTTATGGAGTAGACGGAAAAAGTCTTGAAATGTTTTATTCTCTGCTATACTTAATATTTTCATGTTAAAACGTTCAAAATATTAAGGTTTATAACCAGGGGGGTCAGTGGCCAGGAAAAAGCACAGTTACAATGTGGCAATTGTAAAAGTTTCTTCTACATCATGCATGTTCCTCCCCACTGCCGCGACCGGATATATCCGTTCAATAAGCTGCAGGTTTCACTGTAGTTGCAGCTTTATTTAAATTAATATAATTCTACAAATATAATCCAGTTTTAAGAAATTAAGCTGTGATTGATATTTTCAAAGCTTATAAGAATATACATAACAAAAAAATTATACCACTATAGAAAATCCCTCTTTTATTAACATCTAAAATAAATTGCAGATAAAAAAAAATCACAATTTTGTCCCTTTTCTAGGCGGTCAGGTGGTTAATACTGAATTCACTTCACTGTGCCGAATTTAAATGACATATATACTTATCATGAGGCTTTTATAAAATATGAAATTTCGGTAATTATTTCTTGAGATTTGTATCTCTAAACTTATGTAAATTCTGCAAAATTCAGCATAACGTAACTAAAATAAAAAATGCATAATATATTACACTAACGTAAAACACATTTTGGACGATTAACACCAAAACATAATCAGCAGAAATTTGTGTCATCATCTAACTGAATCCTCAATCAGATATAATCTCGTGAATTAGTTTTTTAGATAGTAGTTCGGAAATCGTGCGAAATTCAACGTAGAAGCGCTAAATGTTTTGCGATTTTTACCAAATGTAAACAGCAATATATTACGTCGAGGACTAATGGAATGCGAAGTTGGATGAAAGTCCGTGAGTTAATTCTTGAAATAGAGCTATTACAGAAATCTGATAAAATATAACATAACGGCGCTACCTTTTGAGCAATTTACATCAAAATATTAAAAACGAATTTATTATTATTATTTGTTCATATATATTCTAAATAAAATATTCACATTGAGAACTAAATGATTCAATAGTTGAATAAATTTCCGTGCATTAATTCAGTTACTGAAATTACAAATAAATACACCATAGCAGTAACACCTGTTAAGCGATGTCCATTCATGTCAGCTGAATCTGTTGTTTGACCACGGTCCGTGCCTTAGTTCTGGAGATTGAGCTATTACAAAAATCGTGCAAAACATTGCAAAGCATTGTCCCCGTTTCAGCCAGTTTCCTAAAAAAATAATCTCCTCCAATTTATATCACGAGCTCTTCTGAAAGGAATTTCTTTTACATATTACCACTGCATAAAAAGAAATTGCACGTTCTGCGTTCTGTACACGTGACGTAACGAAATCTAAATTTTAAACTACTGCTCCATTACTGTTCCATCTTCAGTTCTCGAAAAGATGGGAAAAGCCTCGCAATGTTTAATTATTTAATATAGCTAATGTTTGGTATTAAAATGTTGAAAATGTTAATATTTGTAACTACGATGGCCAGTGGCTAGAGAAAAATACAATGAACTAGTCGAATGTCGAAATCCCAAATGTTTTTTTTTTTTTTTTTTTTTTTTTTATCTCATACATGTTAGTATTAAATTAGCTTTATCAGTTCCAGAATTAAATGAGAATCTATACTCACCATGGGGATTGTAAAGATATAAAATTCCACGAATGAGTTCTTGATATGACTGTCTCTAAATTCATGTAAATTCTATAAAATTTAACATAACAGTGCCAAATTTTTGACCATTAAGATTAAAACATATTCAGCAGAAACTTGTGTCAACGTGACCAGGGAAACAGTCAACTAGTCGATGTGGCAAGCCCAAAAGTTTTTTCTATCTCATACATGTTAATACTAAATTCTCTATCACAGTAACATAATTCAATGGCAATCTATGCACATTACGAGAATTCTAAAGATATGGAAATCCATAAATTAGTTCTCGAGATATGACTGTCTCAATATGGATGATATGGACTTTGATGAAAGTCCGTACATCAGTTTTTGAGACAGAACTATTCCAGTAATCGCACAAAATATAGTATAGTAGCGCCACCTTAAGAGCGATTTACATCAAAATGTTAAAAGCTTCAATTAAGTTTTAGGACTAAATAATTCTAAAATATGATAAATTTCATACATTAATTCTTTTTACAGAAGAGTTGCTGGAATTACAAATAAATACAGTATAGCAATTACACCTATTGAATGATTTACGCCAAAATATATAAAATGTCCATTCATTTAATGAACTAACTGAGATTATACTTTGATAAAAATCCGTGCATCAACTCTAGACATTGATTTATTGTGGAAATCATGCAAAATGCTCCGTAGCAGTACCACTTGTTGAGCGATTTACCCAAAAACAAATAATCTCCAACTTATATCATCGGCTAATATAATATAAAGTCTCAGCATTAGTTCTTGAGACAGCGCACACACAAAATTTGTGTGAAATACAGAAAGACAGACTCACCGACACATACTTTGAAAAAAATATGTTTTTCGCGTTCTCTGATCACTAAAACATGAAAATCCTTCGAATGCTGGAACTTGAAAACTTTTTTGAATTCAATACTTTATTCTTGTAAAAATAGAAAAAAGTGAGGTTTGGTTTTTTGGTTCATTTTCTCCTCATCAATTGCCACTCTGATACGATTGTATGAGATGTTAAATTTATGAAATTTTATCGAAAATTGAGACGGATATATTCAAAAAACGGTTCCATTTGACCAATAAAAACCTTATAGCAATAAGCTAGATTTTGTAAGTAGTTTCCTTCCAAAATCCGTTTGTAAAATTTTGAATATTTCATAATTTGCTATTCTAAGCTCAGCCTCAAAAAAAATGAAGAAAATTTCATTAATCTATCGCATGTCTTAATTGAGAATTAATATGAGAATTAATTTCGTCATAGAAAATCAAACTTTCTTTGGACTAAAGCGCACATACAAATGAGCAATGAATGTTTAAATATTTTTTCAAGAATGAAAAGCATTTAAATTTCAATGGTCATTATGGCTGGACATGCCAGTGGCATAAATTACGACGAAAACCATGCGATTTCCTTTATCCATAATGAAAGAATCTCTCATGGTGAAAAGCTTGTTTTGTTTATACAAAACAAAACCCCCACATATAACTTTTCTTAATACTGGACCGTATTCTGCTGATTATAGAATGCTTTTAAAAAGAAACCTATTTCCATCTGAAAACATACTAGTTAGGGATAACAAGAAATTTCAACATGACTACGCGTCAATCGATACCACTTAATTAAAACAGCTTTGTTTACGTAATGACTTTTATAGACTTACAAGCTATCTGATCAGACTTTAATATAATTTGAAAGGAACTTCGCGGGATAATTGCGCGCGTGATTAAGCCCATGGTTGTCAGTTTTTAATAATTCAGAAAGTAAAGCAACCAAGAGAGCAGATGTAGCTTTCTTTATATCCAAAGATTTTCAGATTTTGCGGATTATAAAAGGCTTTTAAAAGGAAACCTATTTCTATCTGAAAACATACTAGTTAGGGATAACAAGAAATTTCAACATAACTACACGTCAATCGATACCACTTAAATAAAACAGCTTTGTTTACGTAATGACTTTTATAGACTTACAAGCTATCTGATCAGACTTTAATATAATTGGAAAGGAACTTCGCGGAATAATTGTGCGCGTGATTAAGCCCATGGTTGTCAGTTTTTAATAATTCAGAAAGTAAAGCAACCAAGAGAGCAGATGTAGCTTTCTTTATATCCAAAGATTTTCAAAACACACACACTGTAAAAAAAAGTGTCGATATACTAAAAAACTCTAGTGATCCTTGTAATTACTAAAAAATTTTTAGTAATCTTAGTCGGTTAAACGAAAATCTGTAAGAATTACTAGAAAAAAGTTAGCAACGAATAGAATTAATAATTTAATATTTTTAATAGCTATTACTAAAACTCGCTTGGTGTGGCCTTGATAGCATAGTGGTTATAGTAACGGACTCCAGGCTAAAAGGTCCCGGGTTCGATACTGGCCACTGCCAAATACGCCCCGAATGTATGCAGTGTAAGTACTCGTTAATAAAGGGATTATGAATATCCTGACGGAGCAGTAGCTATGTTTGGTGCTGCCATCTATTGCGGTTTTGCCGAAAATCTTCCGCTCCAGAAGTCTGGATGCAGCTCGAATTAAGCCCCTGCCCTTCGAGCCCACGTAATGGTTATTAAAAATAATTTTGGAGCTATTACTAAAATTTGCTTGGTGGCTCATACTAAAAATTTTTAAGTTAGTTATACAAAAAATTCTTTTGTTCAGTTTACAAAAGAAATGTTTGTTTCGCTTGCAAAAAAAAAAGTTTGTAATGGTTACTAAAAAATTCTGTTGAATACAAATTTACTAAAATATTTTTAGTAAACTCTTGATTTTTTTTAAGTGCATGTATGACTGGATTTTCAAGATAATTCAAAGGAATGCTACCATTATATGAATTTATATTCAAAACATTTAATAAATGCATGTAATTTTAGAGCAGCGTATTTTGATTTTACTTTTACGAAAACTCTTTAAAACATATGCTTAGTTTATTTTAATATTGAATGTTTACATCTTTTGAAGACACACTGTATATAATCAGGGCATAATAACGCATTGAGTAATAAAGACAGGCATCACGCTTGACATGGAAAATAAATTGCTTCATTACAATTTCATTTAAGGGTTTTTAAGAAACACAAATTAAATTACTGAAAATTACGTCCACAAAGTACAATACATATTTTGCAGATCCGATGTTGTAATTAACTAATAAACTATCACATATCTGCTTTGTTCAATGCAGTTTTCGCAGGTTTAGTGCCACCTTGACAAATATTCGAGTAAAAAAAAATCTTTGACAGATTGAAATTTCTTTAGAAAATGAGACATTTTATGGTATCTATAGGAAAAATTGTGTTGCAGAATTCGAGCGTCAGATTGGCAAACACATCAGCATTAAATTCCAAAAGTGACATTCAAGTTATTGCGCACAACAATGCGTAAACGTTTGGATAATATTACAAAGCAGAACGTCTTCAAGGTAAGATCTATAAAATAGGTAAATAAATCGTGTTGGTAGTAGATAGGGTCAACAGACTCTAATCGCAGTATTTGCAGAATTATTTACAGCAAATCGTTATTTCAACGCCTATAAACATGGAGTGTGTTGATCTGTGATTAAGTACATAGGAATAATATGTTCTTAGAAAATGTTATTGACTTTAAAAAATGCCAGAACTATAATTGCGCTAGAATTTTGAATATCTTGGTTGAGATACTCTGCTACTCAGACCATTAGCGAAATTCCTTTCCATAGAAAAAATTTTACATGCAACATAATATTTACAAAACAAAAACAATAATAACATTCATTTATGGTGACCTCATTTGTAAACAGATAATAGAAGCATGCAGCACTATAATAAAAAACGATTTTTTGATTATTTTTTCTGTGTAAAAAATAATACATGCATGAAATGGTTAACACTTTTAACTAACTGGGTCGGCTTGTTAACGCTTATGAAATGTTTGGTAGTTGAAAAACAATTGTATCAGGGCTATCTTTAACAGTGTTGAGCATCACTTTTGGTTTGTCTGGTTCTCAAGTTCATAATTGATCAGTGTCATTTCTACTGATGTAAAAGGAAGCCCTTTTACAAAATTGGTGATTTACCTGGTTAATTCGACTCATGTACAAGATTAATCGATTCGAAATAAAGTACTGAAATATGTCCAGAAATTACCATTTGCTATTTTGTATATTATAACACTTTATTTTTCTTATTATTCGCAAAATGCTTGATTATAAGGAAAAACAATGAAGGTAGGTTTCGACAATTTCAATTGATGAATAATGTAAAATACCACCAACTGACATCTACTAGTAAAATTCAAATCTACATTTTTATCCAAGTTAGAGGAAATTTTCAGCAACATTTTTACACTTCAATATAAAAAAGTATTTATTAAAAAACACTGAAAGTAAATAAATGTTGCATTCGAGAATATAATTCTGGAAATAAAATTGAATTACTTTTAAAAATAAACTAAATTTTTAAAATATGAAGAAAATGATAATACACCAAACATTAATTTCGGGTATTTTTGAATAATATTTAAATTGCTTGAGTAATTTCTACGTAATGTTGCTTTATTTCAAATTATCCTATGTGTACCTATCTGTGTATCTTTTTGTCAACTACCTGAGGTTTAATTTTCTCGTAAAGTACATAAAGTAATTATTTGTGATTGTTGATATCAGTTTACAAGTACATAAAAATAATCTTTACGAGAAAAATTAGAAAATATCATTAGACAATGTTTCTTCTTGGGAAAAACTTAAGTCCCCAGCTATTTCTTTTATTTATTTCATAGAAAATACCTGTGGATTGCCACAGGGGATACACTATTGTAAATAAATTAATAAGAAAATTGCCGGTTAATATTTGTTTTTAAGATTGATGAAAATTTATCATAAACACTAAGATATATTAGACTTTATAATTACTATACTTTTTACTTTATAGTTTATTTTCATAGGTATAATACTGTCAGTGCGCTCTCATAAATATGTTCATTAATATTCATTGTCAGTAATTGCTATGTGTTTTATACCTACACTTTATTTCATAAATAACACACATATAAATAGATAGCAATATCATATATGACATATCAATCACATAAACCCATTTTTAATATAATTTATTCTTCGACAAACTATTGAAAGAAAAAGATATAATTAATGATTTTTATTAAAGTAATCGAAATTTCAATATGTTCTCTTAAAGTTTGGTTTCCTAAAATTAAATGTAAATTAGACAAAACATATTATTTTTGTTAATAAAAAAATAAATAGCAAAATATTTTTTTAACGCTTTGTGAAACAAAACTGTGTACTGACAGTCTCTATGGGAATAAATTATTCAAATCCTTTGATAATGTAGACCTGCATTAAAATTTTGTGTTTGCATAAGCTTTTCAATCATTTATTTATCTTTCATGTATGCAGAATTTACGCACATATAAAATATTTACAGATTTTTTATATTTCTTAAAAGATGTAATTGTTTTAGTTAAATAAAATAAATAGTTGAATCATTAAAAAATACGTATTTTAAAACCAAAGGAATGTTATAATTATCAAACCTTGTAGCGTAGAGGTGAAAATATTTACAATAATACAAGTTATTTAACAAAACATGGGAAGCATGTTTATCTTATCAAACTTTAAAATTCTAATTTTCTCATGTAGTTTCTTAACTTTATTCTACTCTATGTTTTTATATGGGCAGCTGCTGAAGTTGAGATTTTGTCTAATACAAATTTACATTGATAATTTTGAATAATTTAAATTTGAATAATATACAAATTTTCAAATACCAGAACTCGCTGTCTCTGACAACATTTGATTAACATATTGTTCCAGCGTATATGGGGTTCTTTCGATCTTATGCTTAGACAACTTCAAACTCTTTGCTCTTAGAAAAGTAGAAAATAATTTATTTACAGAACTTCAGAACAACAGAGTCTTCGAAACTCACAAATATTTCTAGATATTCAAAAATAATTGTTCAAATCTATCGTATAAGTGCAGATATAGGTTCCAGAGACTCTTTATACAATGTCTCTATACTAAATCACATTCAAAATAACGTAAATAAGACTCAAGCAAACTTGCTTAACAAACGCGTTGTTCACTCAATGACTGACTGGTAAATAATAACCACAACAGCTCGCATCGGCTCTCCTATATATAGTCTCGCCGCATGCAGTGGAAATTTCTACAACCTTCTCGAAAAATCAGGAAAACCACGGAACAACATTCAATGTATCAGCATATCTAAAGCGGGGTTACCATAGAGAGGGAAGGGTTACCATCGCCAACAATCGCCAAATTTGTCGCCAACTTGGCGATATATCGCTAAATTTGGCGACCAAAATTAGTCGTCAAAAGTGACGCCAACTTGGCGATATCTCTATTATTTCGCCAAGCTGCCAT
The DNA here is from genome assembly GCA_964019185.1 of Maratus speculifer. Lineage (NCBI taxonomy): Eukaryota > Metazoa > Arthropoda > Arachnida > Araneae > Salticidae > Maratus > Maratus speculifer. The sequence continues at coordinate 52,737,905 of OZ025297.1, forward strand.
AGACATTCACTGAAAATAATAGACAAGTTTGCTTGATAACAGAGACAATGTAACAAAAACTAATATTAGTAAAGGAATGGAGCTTAATAAGATTATTTACATTATTTTACAGTACAAACACTAACTATTTACAAAATTCGTAACACTACCCCCTCCTCAAAGACTGCACGTCCCGGGCAGTGCAATCCTCGAGTTAGAGGAAAACACTTAAAATAAACTTATTTCTTCAAATTTTGAGAGCATTTTGTTATTTTTGAAATCAAGCTTGAAGCCAAACTTCTTCAGAAAATCCAGCCCGATTAAGCAAGGATCTGTTATGTCAGCCACATATGCCGTATGGTAATATTTCGTTCCTCCAAAGTGTATGGTTAAATTGGCCTTTCCATATATGCCAATCTTGTCGCCCGTCACAGTTTGCAGGGTAACGCATGGTGGAGTACAGATGAGTTTACATTTCAATTTTCGAGCCAAATCTTCTCTTATTATTGTCACATTGGCTCCTGTATCGACAATCATACGGCATTGAATTCCGTTAATAAAGCCTATCACATATAATGCATTATCACCGCCACTCATTTTTGATATCTGGAGGATCTTCAGGTGGGGCTTTTCATTCTCTGGCAACCTCCGCCCCGCGAGATGGCCAAAATTTAGTTTCCCTGCTGACTATTTGAATTTATCTCACGTTCGTGGATTTTGGGGCAATTTCTTCGGAGATGTCCTGTATCACCGCATCCCCAGCACGTGAGATTCTGTCTTCTTGAACTTGTTCTTCCGTATTTTAAAGCTTCAAGTTCTTGATTTATTTTCCTAATTTCTTTCAAGACGTCGTTCTCAGTGTCTGAGCTTTTGTTCACCGTTGCCCCTCGGACTGAATGACGATCCCTTCGGCTGGCTTGTGTAGCTGCTTCCAACTTTAAGGCATATAGTAGTTCAGCCTTTAAATCCTGTACATCTGCCATTCGTACCGCTCTCTGCACTTCTGGATCTTTTATTCCATCTACAAAATATTGCAGTGAGAGCATTTCCCGTACATTTGTTGGACAGTCAATGAATGCTAAATTTGCAAGCCGTTCAATTTCCGAGGCAAACTCTTGAAGAGTTTCACTCGATTTTTGATGGCGACTCTTCATTTGTATTCTCGTATAATCCTTGAAGAATTTTTCGCCGAATCTCATTTCAAGTGCACAACTTAGAGTGTCAAAATTGAGTTGCGTCATATCGGGTAATGTTGTCAGCACGTCGGCAGATTCTCCTCTCAAAGACGCTGCCAGTTGACAAGCTTTCACCTCGTCACTCCATTTGTTCGCTTCGGCTACAATGGTGAATTGGTCTTGTAAACTTGACAGGAACTCTTTCCGTCGTATGTCGACAGCTTGATGTGCACGGGAGAAGCAGGCGGATTCCTAAATTCTTTATAATTACCACTGCAGGATGAAAGCTTCTTTTCCATATCTTGTATTCTTTCATCTATTTTGCTCTCCATCTTCTTTTTAACATTGCTAACTTCATTCTGAATTTTCTGTTCTACTTCCGCCATTTTCCTTTCCATTTTCTCTTCAACATTACTAACTTCATTCTGAATTTTCTCTTCTACCGAATCTATTCTTCTCTCTACCGACGAGAACTTTTCTTCCAAAGTTTTCTTCATTTCTTCTTGGCTTTTATTAACTTCCTCCTTTAATTCTTCCATTCTCTCTTGGCTTCTTCTCGTTTCTTCAATCAACTCTTCTTGGCCTTTATTCATTTTTTTCGCCAACTCTTCTTGCCCTTTATTCATTTTTTCCGCCAACTCTTCTTGGCCTTTATTCATTTTATCCGCCAACTCTTCTTGGCCTTTATTTATTTTTTCCGCCAATTCTTCTTGGCCTTTATTCATTTCTGTCTTTATGCCATTGATAGCATCTAACAGTTCTTTCAGTTGTCCATCCATTGTTCTTGTTTTCGCCATAAGATCCCGACTCCTGATACCAAATGTTCCAGCGTATATGGGGTTCTTTCGATCTTATGCTTAGACAACTTCAAACTCTTTGCTCTTAGAAAAGTAGAAAATAATTTATTTACAGAACTTCAGAACAACAGAGTCCTCGAAACTCACAAATATTTCTAGATATTCAAAAATATTTGTTCAAATCAATCGTATAAGTAGCGTTGCAAAGGTTAGAAAAAACCCGGTTTAAACCCGGGAATAAACCGAGTTTTTAGGAATAAACCTGGAAAAAACCCGGGATTTTTTGGAATAATTCGGTTTTTTGGGAATAAACCCGGGAATAAACCTGGTCTATTGGAAATAAACCCGGGAATAAACCATATTTTTGCAACTCTACGTATAAGTGCAGATATAGGTTCCAGAGACTCTTTATACAACGTCTCTACACTAAATCACATTCATAATAACGTAAATAAGACTCAAGCAAACTTGCTTAACAAACGCGTTGTTCACTCAATGACTGACTGGTAAATAATAACCACAACAGCTCGCATCGGTTCTCCTATATATAGTCTCGCCGCATGCGGTGGAAATTTCTACAACCTTCTCAAAAATCAGGAAAACCACGGAACAACATTCAATGTATCAGCATATCTAAAGGGGGGGTTACCATAGAGAGGGAAGGGTTACCATCTCCAACAATCGCCAAGTTTGTCGCCAACTTGGCGATATATCGCCAAATTTGGCGACCAAAATTAGTCGTTAAAAGTGACGCCAACTTGGCGATATCTCTATTATTTCGCCAAGCTGCCATAGACATTCACTGAAAATAATAGACAAGTTTGCTTGATAACAGAGACAATGTAACAAAAACTAATATTAGCAAAGGAATGGAGCTTAATAAGATTATTTACATTATTTTACAGTACAAACACTAACTATTTACAAAATTCGTAACAATATTATTAAATTTAATTAACTATAATAATGGAGTTGTTTTTAATTTATAATCTTAACTATTTTTATGAATTTATTTATTACGCTTGTTGTAATATATTTAAATTTTCAATATCACAAATTTCTTTAGATGGCGCTTTAAACTTAAGAGTAACCAACAATTACTTTTAACCGTTATTTTTTGTATCTAATTAAATGCTTGCAAAAGCTTGGACTTAAATTTTGAGCTCAAATTCTGAATTGTTGAAAGGAGTTTAGAAGCGCAAATTGAACTGTGTTCGGGAGTTGAAATTTAACCATCCCTCTCACCCCGAACACAGTTCAATTTTGCGCTACTTAATTACTCCCAACATTTCAGATTTTAAGCTCAAAATTTAAGTCTAAGGTTTTGCAAACATTTAATGAGATTAAAAAAATAACAGTTAAAAATAGTTGTACCTTACTTCAAAGTCTAAGGCGCCCTCTATCGGCATTTTTTAAAATTTATCTTTAATTTTTTTTTAAAGTAAATAGTGATTTAAAGAATAGTTTTAGCGAAAACCGCAAATGAGTAGACCAATTTTTCCGTTTTTTATAATCATTTGAAATTATACCTTTGAACACGGTAAAGTTTGCGCTACCTAAATACTATTAACTATTCATATTTTAAGCTCAAAATTTAAGTTTAAGTGTAAGCTTCCGAAAACTTTTAAAGAGATGCAAAAAATAACAGCAAAAAATAATTGTACGTTCCTCTAAATCTAAAGCTCCCTCTGTCGGAATTTTTTGAACTTTATCTATATAATTTATGTTCAAGAAAATACTGACATAAAGAATAGCTTTAGTGAAAACCGCAAATCAGTCGACCAATTTTTCAGTTTTTTTATGTTTATTTTAAATTTTGGACCCTAAACTTTAAAGGCGCATATCGCCTTAGGAAAACATTTGGGACCCTTAGTTTCCTGTTTAATACTGTTTGTCTTGATGTGTACTATCACCCCTCAAAGTTTTGCACAAGAGTTTAGATACACCCTGTAGGTTTTGCTGTCATTGTAATGTTGAATAATGAATTTTGCATTACTTAACCACAAAAGTATTGCGATTAAACTAGTAAAAAAATTATAATTAAAAATCATGTTAATTTAACTGAGATAAGTTGATTAACTATGCTCTATATTGCATTACCACGTTGAGAACCTTACCAATCATCCGGTGATTGACACTGAACTTCACGTTTTCTGCTGCGTCAGTCATCTGTGACTGGCAGTCTAACGAGGAAGGTCTCCATACTGGGCATATCCAGAATTTTATGAAAAAAATACTAATTAAAGTACTTATATATGTGACGATTTCAGGAGAACTCGAATTATTTCCACTGGTTAAAAAGAAACACACAGTCATGGCAAGCGAGGGAAAAAACAAAAATAATAAATAAATGTAGAAGATCCAATAATTAGTCATGGGCTGCTGTAAATTCATTTATTAAATTCGTGATAATGAGGAAGGAAACGCTCCTTTTTTGCAAAAATTCCATCATTATTTCAGCGAGCTGTCCTCATCGAAAAAGCAATCCAAGAAATCTTCAGAATCTCCTTTTCATCTCGAGACTTCCCCCTTTTAAACTGAAAAGAAAGTTCTGGAACATTCGGTAACCTCAAACCATCATTCTTTCATGTAAACAGAATTCTTGTCCAGCTACGAGATTATTTTAAACAGACGATAAATTTATTTAAAAAAAAATATTATTTAACCAATTTATAATTGACTCAGAATTTTAAATATCTTAGGCAGACGATTTTTATACATGATTAATTTTAAGAGAAAAAGAAAAGAAATGAATTTATTAATATGCACATTATCGTTGACGGCGGAAAAATAAATAAATAGATAAAATAAAATAATGATATTTTTTGAAAGGTATGGTTTTGGAATAAATTTAATAAGAATTTCTTAAAAAGGGTTGATAAAAACATAGAAGAAATCAGTTTTATTTGGAATATTAAGAAATAAAGTTTTAATTAAGAATATTTTTAATTTAGAGCCATCTTTTTAAATTTACGCATACTGGAATAATGTTTTTTAAGGCAAATTAAGAATTTATATCGTCTGCACACAGATTAACAGATTAGATCTAGAAATAAGATTTTAATTTAATAATTTGAAGTAAGTACGGAATATTATTATAAGAAAATTAAGATAGTATAGAGGTTAGTTTTGGCGAAAAAAAAAATTTAAATTTGTAATATTATCCCCCCCCTCCTCAAGACTTTGTATGAAATTGATAGTTAAATAAAACTACAAGTTCAGACAACAGAAATATAATAATTTAGAAAAGTTAAATTTTGGAATAAAACTGTCAAACTCTGGAAGCCAAGAGATGGAAGAAAAGAAAATTAACGCAATATAAAAAATATTAGCGATTAAAATAAAATAGTTATGAGAAAATAATTCTGAATTAAATTTAGGTAGGAGCATTTCCCTGAAAGAAATACAATAATGTTACAACATCACTTACCATTTGTAAGTGCATAGGAGATAATACATATAATAACAGTAAATAAGTTATGAATATTAATAAGCAAGAGATAAAAATATAATAAAAACAATAAAAGTTCGTTCTCATGGAAGTTTAAATAACTACAATGACTTAATGCATAGTTTATTTTAAATAAGTCCTTTAAATGAAAAAAGTCTTTCAAGAATATATAAAAGAGTCTTTTTCAATGTCCAGTGAATACAGTCTCTTTAATTAAATATCTCCAAATCTAGTTTAAGCTTTGTTTTTTATGTTATGTTGGATCCAACATCTTTCAATAATATATCAATTTTTCAATAATAAATAGCATCACTCTCAATATCAATAATAAATAATATAGAAAAATTTAAATAATAACAATGTCAACAATAATAAGTAATAGTATAATAAGACTCCATATCCTAATATTTTTCAATAAGAGTATAATTAATACTAAACTTCATCATAGAAATCATAATAATAATAATAATAGTAAAACAAGAGTATAATCAAAAGAAAATATCACTATTTGTTTATTATTGATAGGGAAAATATTGGTTGAGGATAAAAATAATTACATAGCAACTAAATAATTTTCTTATCTTCTAATAGCATAAGAAAGTATTTTTTGCTAGCCGAAAGTAATAATAAAAAAAATCATAATAATTCCAAAATCCAAATAAAATTAAATCTAACTACTTAGAAAATGGACTCTCAACCAGTATTTCCTTACAATAATTCCTCTCTGATACTCTTTTACAAAATTGTCAAATTTGGTTATAAGTTTTCAATGCCAAATGTAGAATAATGTTTTATCCACACATGGTTTATAAACTTTAATAATAAAATACAATAGGAATAAAAGGTGTCATTCTTAATTGAGAAATGGAAATAAAAAAAAAGTGTGCTTTTTTGAAAAACTTTTAATCTGTAGTTTTCACAATCACTGAAAATCACATATTATGTTATAGGTTTGAGTAGAATCATTAGATTATATAACTATTATCATATAATATCTGCTGAATAAATAGAGTAATACTAATGTCAAATAAATGAGTAAATATAGTTAGACTTAAACACCCTTAAAATTAATTTATCAACATCAATTTGAAAGCTTTTACAATCAAAGTGTTCACCCTATGCCTGCATAAGGAGCCCAATTTAATCCCAAAAACTCCCAAAAACAAGTAATATTCTTGTAGCGCTCCAAGAACATACCCGCTGATGTTGAAAATTATGGTTTTTTTATGGTAAATTTAATCTATTGTCTTGACTTTAGTTTGATCTAGTGATTGTATCTGAGGTTTTGTTTGTTTTTTGGATTGCTCATGAAACAGTTTAAAATCTTCGGGTGAAAAATAGGGTCTTAATTTAGAAACATGCACAATAACGGAATTCTGTCCTGTCTCATAATTAAATTTATCTATTTCATAAGTTACATCAGAAAGTTTATTTATAATTTTATATGGTCCAGAGAAAGTAGGTTCTAATTTTCGAGTGTTAGGGTATTTGAATTCTTCATAAATTACAGAGTCTTGTATTTTTAATGGGCATTCGACAAAATGTCGATCATAGAGTCTTTTACTTTTAAGGTGAAATTCCTGAGTTCGCGCTTTCGCAATTTTGAGGGCTTTGTCTACTGATGGGTAATAGTTTTGTTTTAAAGGAGATTCATAAGGCAATTGACCATAAAATAAATAGGCAGGTGGAAATTTGGTGATAGAATGGGGCGTATTGTTGTATTCTTCGATGACTTGGTTTAATAATCTAGTCCAAGGTATTTTAGAAGAAGTGGAATTAACTTTACATTTAAGCCTGGTAACTATAGTCTGATTAACTCGCTCTACTTTTCCATTGGTCTGAGGATGATGTGCAGATGTAAAACGCTGTTGAACATGATGATTTCTAAGGAATTTCTTAAACCTTGGAGATCTGAAAGATTTATGCCTGTCACTAAGTATTTTTTGAGGTGCTTTGATATTGAAAATTTGTTTTAAACAGTTAGTGTATGTTTCAGTGGTAACATTTTTGGAGGGAAAAGCCCAAACAAATCTAGTTGCATGATCTATTATTATGTGTAAGAATTTTTTTGTTCTGTTGCTTGCATAGCTTGTAATAAGCCGAATCTTTTCTGTTTTGGTTTTTTTATTTTTCTGACAGGTATCGCAATGTTTAACAAATTCGGTAATGTCTATTGTCATATTAGGCCAATAATAGTTGGGAGATATTAAATTAAGCATTTTTTGAATTCCTAAATGTCCAAAATTATCATGAGCAATATGGAGTAATTTTCTTCTTAATGACATTGGTACAACAATTTTTTTGAATCCCTTTTTCTGAACTATAATAATTCCATTCTCTTTTTTATATTTTTTGTCACAAACATTGTCTTTGTCTTGCATCTCTATAATTTCTTTCCTATCTAGCAATAAACTAATATGTTGATTAAAATGACAAACAGGATTTCGTGACAACATGTCTGCTTCGACATTTGTTGAACCCTTTTCATATTTTATCTCATAATCAAACATACTAAGTTTGAGTGACCACCTAAAAAGCCTACCTCTTAAGTTTTTAACACTCCTTAACCATACTAGAGATGCGTGGTCCGTATGAATTGTAAACTTGACACCATGAAAGTAATGATAGAATTTGTCAAGAGTATCTATAATAGCTAAACATTCTAATTCAGTTATGAAATAATTTTGTTCATAACTCTTCAAAATTCTAGAATGATAAGCAATAGGATGTAAGAAATTATCTTTATCAGGTTGTTTTAGAACGGCACCTACTGCTATCTGAGAGGCATCTACAAACATATGTAAAGGTAATTTAGGATCATAAATTTTGAGGATGGGTTTTGCAATTAAAGAATTTTTTAATTTTTCAAAAGACTCCTGGCACTCTGAGTTCCATTCCCATATTGTATCTTTTTTAAGTAATCGATTTAGAGGATATCTAATTTCAGCATATTTATTTATGAATTTATGGTAAACATTAATGGAACCTAGAAATCGTTGTAACTCTTTCACATTTGAAGGAGGTTTTAAATTTTTGATGGTTTCAATATTGGCATTTGCTGGTGTTATAGTTCCATTAGTGATTTCATAACCTAAGAAATTTATTTTATTTTGGCATAATTTACATTTAGAAAGTTTAAGTTTAATGTTTTCTTGTTTGCAAATGTCAAAAATTTGAGCTAAATGGTTTAAATGTTCTTCTAAAGAGGAAGAGAAAATTATAATATCATCAAAATAGTGGCACGCAAAGTCGATTTTATATTTATTAAGGATTCTTCGAATGGTTCTATTGAATATGGGAGGGCCCGTTTTTATGCCAAAAGGGAGAACGAGCCACTCAAAAAGTCCAAAATTGGTTGCAAATGCTAATTTTTCTGTATCGGATGGATGTATTGGTATGTGCCAGTAGCCAGAGGCTAAATCCAAAGTTGAAAAATACTGAGCACTACTCAATTTATCTAAAATTCCATCAATACGGGGCAAGGGTTCTGCATCATTTTTAATTATTGCGTTTAATTTTCTATAGTCTATATATAATCGCGTTTTTTTACCTTCCTCTCTTTTCATAACTAGTGTAACAGGGGCAGAATAGGGGCTATTACTTTCTTTTATCAGTCCGGCTGCTAACAATGATTGAATTTGGTTTTTTATTTCTATTTCTTCTAAGGGAGATGTTCGGTAGGGCCTCAAAGATATAGGTAGGTCTGAGTTTAGTATAACGCGTTGTGGTTCAATATTAATCCTACCCACATCATATTTATGCTTTGCAAAAATATCACTATAAATATGAACTAATTCCCTTAAATTTACATCTTGAATTAAATTTATTTCCCCAGTTAAATCTGAATCCGAATTATCGCGAAAATTTTGAAGAGTCATGGAACCTCTATAATCAGGATGCACATTAATTGCGTGATCATATTCAACACAGTCTTCATTTTTCATAATATTTCCACAGGTAGATTGTAACTCTATATCATGATTATTTACATTCAGTGTTTCATTATCATAATTATCTATATCTACAGTATTACCAGTATTTAATCTCATATCTTTTTTATATTCAGAGGTTACAAATTCATTAGATTGATCCCTGTTTTGTTGTACTTGGTCCATATTTACTGTATTGAAATGAAGGGATCTCTCATTATGTATGGATATACTGTTAGTTATAATTTTCCTTCCCTGCCTTACAATACAATTTTTACAATCTATGGTTAATTTAAATTTAGAACATTCTTTTAACCCCAAAATAGCATAATCCAAATTTGTATTGCATACTAAAAAGTTAACATATTTTTTAATTTTACCCACTTTTAGAAGAACACTACATTTTTTATTTATATGTAAAAATCCTTTTGCCTGACCAATGGTAACTGAGGGTATAGTCTCAATTTTAGCATTAAGTTTTTTAACAAATTTAAGTGGCAATAATGCAATAGTTCAACCAGTATCTACAACACATGGTAAATTATAATTATTTGTACATCCATACACAATTAATTGACAAACATTATGAGAATTATTTTGTGAGATATTTGGAAGAGTATCAGAGGATGGCAACTCATTCCTAAAAATACATTCTCTTTCCCAATGAAAAGCATTACTCACACCCCTATTTGTGCATATCCTACAAGGTCTTGAAGGGTATGAATTTTGAATATAATTATTTTGACAAACTCTAGGTCTTTGAAACTGAGATTGCCTTTGGGGAATCCAATTCCTAGGTGTATTATTGGGCCTAACTGGCTTAATCCAGGGCCTAATTGGTTGAAAAGGTTGAAAATTTTGTCTAGCTGATGGTTGATTTATTACTTGGTTTGAAACTAGTGGGGTGGAAACTTCCACGAATTGTTTGACAACCCGGTACCATTCGGTGGTACTACTAGGAGGATTTATAATAATACTGTTTTTGAATTCTGGTTTTAAACCATCAGTTAAACCTTGTAATAGTATATTTTCACTAAGATGTAATTTCCTACCAATTTCCACTTTCTTACGAAAATAAGTTTCTAAATTGTCTAAATTATCTAATTTCAGATTTGAAAAATCAGAAAAACTCGGGAAGTCTAATTCAATGAGTCTTTCTATCAAAATTTTCTTAATTTGTTCATAATCCGTACAATTTAAGCAGTCATTGATGTAAATTTTTTGCGCTTCACCTTTCAAATATTGCGCAATAGAATTAAATTCCCATTCTAGATTTTTCTGTTCCCTATCACATGTTTTATCAAAATAAGTTAACCAAGACAAAATGTTCATTCCAGAACTCGGGTCAAACGGTACGAACTTAGGATCTTCCATAATTTTTTGATTCTTACTCATTAGAATAAATGAAGCACTTCTATTTTCTTTATTAAATCCTGATCGTAAAATCATTCGCAATAAATTTCAAAGTTAATAATTTCTATCAATTACATATTTTTTTTCAAAATTTCTATATTTAGCTGCTAACTTTAACCAGAAATTTTATCTAATAAAACAGAAATTGTAAATATCATAGATATACCTTAAATTGGGATCAACTTTTAATTCTATTATTTTATAGATCATAAACATATTCAAAAATTTTAATTATAGGTAATTCCTTACTTAAAATCACAAAATTTACAAAAAAATTAATCATATTTATCAGTCAAAATTCTAGCAACAGCCTTGCACAGTTCCATATTCTTACTGAATTTAAATAAATTATAAGAATCCGGGAACCAAAGCTCACTGTCACTAGAAATTCTAACAAATAAAGGAAAAAACATAAATGTTAACTTAATTTTCAGCTCAAATGTCTAGTTGTAGAAACATTATCATGAAAATACTGCATTCTGAGAATAGTTCTTGATAACAAACAAATATCAATAAAATAGAAAATGTACTTTTTAAAAGTAAACTTGAGCTACTACGTTTTTTATACTTCATTATTATTACGAACTTATCTTTAAGCGTGCATAAAAATATAATAATAATCTTAATATGCAACGGTAATTGTCTAAGAATATCATACTCTTCAATTTAATCCTTAAGAACAAAAATGTTTAAATCTCCAACACATAATAACGATAATAATAATGCTCATAAATTGGTAAGTAAGTAAGATTCACAGATAAATAATCAAATAAATAAATAAATTAGTAAATTAATAAATTAACTTCAAATTACTCTCATCAATAAAATAATAAATAAATAAATAAATAAATAATAAATACTTTCCATCAATCATAAATAGAATAGAAATAATAATCAAAACATTTAATAAAATAAACTTACAGTTCCCGAAAAATCTTCAATAAAATCCATTCTTTATTAAATTCCTCATCAAATACCTTTCGCATACTCACCACTTTGAAGTTATTAATTTTCAAAAATTTGTCATTATGACCATGATTATCTTGAGTCATCAGTTACACATAAACAGCAAAAAGGTGGAATATCAGGCCTCAGGAATTCACGAGATATTTAGAAGAAATCTTTCAAACCACTCGGACAGAAAGCTGTTTAACATTAAAATCTCCTCTGTTACATTCACTCGAGGAATCAAAAGGTAATGGCAATTCTTGCTTAATAACACTTTCAATCATGGCGGGAAAAATTTTCGGCGATTCATATTTTTGTCATCACTTCGTTTCAGTAGATTCATTAGATTCATTTACATAGCATTTTACTTCTTCAGTAGATTCATTTCAAAATCCGAAACAGTCACTAGCACAGGCATTACCTATCCTGTGCGACTTTTCGATTAGTTGTGACGATTTCAGGAGAACTCGAATTATTTCCACTGGTTAAAAAGAAACACACAGTCATGGCAAGCGAGGGAAAAAACAAAAATAATAAATAAATGTAGAAGATCCAATAATTAGTCATGGGCTGCTGTAAATTCATTTATTAAATTCGTGATAATGAGGAAGGAAACGCTCCTTTTTTGCAAAAATTCCATCATTATTTCAGCGAGCTGTCCTCATCGAAAAAGCAACCCAAGAAATCTTCAGAATCTCCTTTTCATCTCGAGACTTCCCCCTTTTAAACTGAAAAGAAAGTTCTGGAACATTCGGTAACCTCAAACCATCATTCTTTCATGTAAACAGAATTCTTGTCCAGCTACGAGATTATTTTAAACAGACGATAAATTTATTTTAAAAAAAAATATTATTTAACCAATTTATAATTGACTCAGAATTTTAAATATCTTAGGCAGACGATTTTTATACATGATTAATTTTAAGAGAAAAAGAAAAGAAATGAATTTATTAATATGCACATTATCGTTGACGGCGGAAAAATAAATAAATAGATAAAATAAAATAATGATATTTTTTGAAAGGTATGGTTTTGGAATAAATTTAATAAGAATTTCTTAAAAAGGGTTGATAAAAACATAGAAGAAATCAGTTTTATTTGGAATATTAAGAAATAAAGTTTTAATTAAGAATATTTTTAATTTAGAGCCATCTTTTTAAATTTACGCATACTGGAATAATGTTTTTTAAGGCAAATTAAGAATTTATATCGTCTGCACACAGATTAACAGATTAGATCTAGAAATAAGATTTTAATTTAATAATTTGAAGTAAGTACGGAATATTATTATAAGAAAATTAAGATAGTATAGAGGTTAGTTTTGGCGAAAAAAAAAATTTAAATTTGTAATATATATGTAATAAAGGATCAGTCAAAATTAGCGGCGGAATCATATCAGATATTGTGTAAAATATAAAATATTTTCGAATATTTGGCGTGAAAAGACAAAAGAATCACTTGATTTGGCGAGCAGCCCTTTTTCTCGCCAAAAGCAAACGATTATAATGAAACTCAAAATTGTTGGATAATTAGTTTGCATGTAAATGGTATTTAATGAATTTAAATATAAACAATGAGAGACTTTAATATATTATATACATCTACCTACATATTGTATTACACTTATATGTATATATTACTCGTTGAAGTAGTTATTTAATTAATCGCTGGAAAAAATGTTTTCATAGTTAAAAAAATCATATTGAGAAAAATTATCTTCATACATTTAAGCGTATTAAAGAATAAACGTCATATGTTTCCATAGCAACAAAATATAATCGACAATTCACAATTGGACTTTGAGCTTGAAACAAATTTAATTAAATTTAAATTATGAATTTCGTTTTAAATCTCAAATTTTGATGATTAAATTTGAATATAAATACATATAAATTTTGATCTAACAAAATTATACTTAAAACAAACTAAAACTGACAAAACTAAAGTTATTTAAATTAAACTTATCAAAACAAGTTCAACATTAAACCTTTTTTTTCCTTGAAGTGTAATTGACATATAGTATTTTTTTTAATTACATTCCATTGCAGCCGGCGATAAATCGCCAAATAACGAAATTTTCATTATTTTTTTACGGTAACTGAATGGAGGTTCCGCCGAAATTTTTTTATAAACGTATATATCCACACGAGAAAAACATTCTGCAATTTTTTTCAGATTTTTTGGGGTATGCCCGTATGGAGATCTTCCTTGTAAGTTAAAATATGAATCTAAAATATTTATATTCTTTTAAGTAATTATTGAAATTTTTAAGTTTTGCGAATGCATGAACGACTTAGACTTCAGCTACAATATATTTTCAATATTATGCTACCTCTTCGGGCCTTTTTTGAAGCTTTTTGAAGAACGATAAGATTATATTTCAATTTTCTGTTACATAGTTTTAGCGTCATCTAGCTACTTTAAAACTACCAACTATAGCCCAGTTAAAAATACAGTCCCAAAGGAGCTGGTCATTTTTATTACCGCAGGTACCAACTTTTTTTAGTAGACTATTCTTCTGATGGCAAAATCCTCACTGAGGGTCTATTGAAAGCTTCATTATCTATTTATTTTATACAGCTTAGATACTGTAAAATGGGGGTGAATAGGAACGAAACTTCCCAGTCTTGCAAATAAATTCAGTATAAATATATGTGATGGTATTTTTAGTTGCAAATTTTTTATACGAAGGTAATAACATTAAGAGTTTAGAAATTTAGTTTTCACATGTTGGCACCACCACTGGGGTATATAAAAAAACTGCAAGAAGATGCTCAAAATTGCTATTTTTTCAACGCCTTCAAAACTATGTGTGTAACTGCAGTTTTTTTTCGTATTCTAAACCTAAGAGTAGGTATTTTTAATTAATGATGGACCTGTAAACGATATGCTGTATTAAAATAGTTATTTCTAAACAACGTAATGAAAAAGGGAAAAATGGCTTGTAACACCAGAGGTTTAAGATTTACGGGGTGAATCGGAACACGTTTTCTCTCATGTTTTTTTTCTATACAGCAATAGTTTCATGTAATATCTGAAAATATATGTATGAATATATATTGTAACAATATTTTGTTTGTTCTAATTACTTGAAGAGTTTAAAAGTGCCAAGAAATTTTTTAGTAAAACAAAAAAGTGAACGCCCAATTCAACAAACATGGAACACACAATAAAAGAATTAAAAAATAGCAAATTACTAAGAGAAATTGCACAGAATTACTCTATGACATTCACAACATTACACAAACATCTCAAAATGGAAAACCACTTAAAAAAGAGAGGGATTCAAACAGTACTAAGAACTTGAGATGAGGGCATACTAATAGATCATATTAATACATGCAGCGATTAGCGTTACTTAATAGATTCACTTACCCAATGATTATTAGTAAAGGATAACGCATAACAGGGGTGAATTTGTATTCCATTCAACCTTCTGCTATTCAAATACAATTTTTGAGAATAAATTTTATTTCTTCTTGCTTTCAAAGTTGTTTTCTATATTTTAAAAATGCATATCTTTACTTGTTATGTAAAAAAAAAGGCTTGGTTTGATAGTAACTACGTGTTCCTATCCCCCCCGTATCATTATTACCTATTTTTATTAACCTTATTAAAGTTTGAATAAAAATAAATAAAGATTATAACATTTGTCCCGATTCACACCTATCTGCGGAGTGAATCGGAATACCATTAAAAAAATAAAAAACATGTGTATAAAAACAATAACAAATCTTACGTTTTTGATTAAAAAGTAAAGAACAAAACAGACAGATGTTTCTAGTATAAAAATATAAGAATTAAAAAACCAGTTGATGCTTTTCTTTAACATTATAGTTGAAAATTGTTCCGATTTACCCCTTTTTACGGTATATATTCTAGATGTATACATGAGAATTCAAATTAAAAAGATAAGAAAATAGTAGATATGATTTTGTCTTTCTAAATTGAATTTTATGTCGAAGTGTTATGGCCCGGCGCGAAGCGACAGTTTTTTTAGTACCACAACTAGTAATCTAGGCGTCCAGATTAAGTTTACTCTTAGTTTGAAGTGGAATAAGTTTACTCTTAATCTAAATTTGGATGATTATTATTAAGTTCAAAATTTTCAAAGTATATTTGGATCAAATCTCTTGTGGTAATTGTTACAGATAAAATATAATAACCAACTTTAGTAAGTCAAATCAATCAAGGAGTCTCGAGGAATCTCAAAAATGTGAAAATGGACTTCTTAGCCCCCGATATGCTATGCCTTTCACCCAAGAATTAAGTGTCTTTCTCAAAAATATTTTTTTGTTATTTATGCCAGGAGTAAGATAGGGGTTTAATATGGATAATATCTAATTTTTTTTTTTTTTTTTTTTTTTTTTTTTTTTTTACTTCTAAGCATGACACATTTCCAATTTTTATACTGTCAAATAGTTAAAAAATACTTTTAAATGCAAGTCGTTTCACAAATGCATCTAAATTTACTTTTTTATATTTATGTTGAGAAATAAACTACTCCATTTCTTTAGAATGCAAACAATGGATACTTAGAAAATAGTATATTAATACATTTATTCCTGCTATTTTTCCTTAACAACTGAAAAAAATATATGCATAGTTAAAATTAGTGCTATTTTGAAAAATTGTAAATGAAGGATTTCTGATAAAACATGGATCTATTATAAACTACATTTAACTTTAAGTATCTATAGTAATGTCACAAACAAATGAAGCTATATAAATGATTATATAGCATATTTTTGTTATTATTATCACTTTTCTGTTGGATTCGTGCATTCTTCCGCGATAGTCAAGTCACATGTATAGTTTTCTGTCGATGTTGTTTAAACGATGAGTCATGAATGTGGAATTCTTCAGAGTATACAAATGACGTCTTTTTTATGTAAAAAGTCTTTCGTCTATGTTTTAAGTATTAAAACGGAAATATAATGGGTACTGTCTTATTTACTTGCGGCGTTTTTTTTTTTTTTTTTCATCGGAGGCGACAGTTAATTCTAAAAAAGAAAAATTTATGTTTTCTAGTTTCACTTTAATTCTGAATGCTTCAATTAGCTGTGTAATTAAAAACAACAACAAAAAAATACATAATTTTTTCATATATGCATATATATTCAAATGTATCATTATAATAAAATGGGAAAAATCAGTATATATTTATTTCATAATTTGGAATTCAAATGGCTCATCATGTTTTAGTAAATTATTTTCCAAACTGTCACTCAGTTATTTAGGAAAATTCTTAAAAGAAACTGTATGCATCTCGTTTAAAAATAGATTTTCTCTATTATCTAATCTAATTTCTGAGAAAAATTATTTTGGTATGCTGATGTTTCTAATTAAAACGTGAATTTTGAAACTGTGTTAAAAGTATGAAAAAAATTGTTTTAAGTATATACATTTCTATGAAAAATATAAAAGTGCACATATGTTGAAAGTTAATACATCCCATACTTTACTTTGTCACTTGGTCTATATATAATGCGTTTCAAGTTTTCGTCATATTTTAAAATTAAATAAAATTTTAATAACTAATGCTGCAAAACGTTTTATTTTTAGTTGCTTTTCAATATATAATTCTTTGTCTATTTAATGTGTTCTGATGAATGTAATATACTGTATTATATTCTCTTTTATGGATGCGATCAATTCAAGAGAGTTGATTATTTCAATTTCAAGTATATAGTGATATTAATTTCAGTTGTTTATTTGAGTGTGAAATGCAAGCATAGAAACACATTTCAGATTAATGCTGGTGTGGTAAAGACATGATTACGACACACGTTCTAATTATGTGTATTGATTTGTAAGCTGTTTATGAAACTCTTAATATATTTGGAACTTAGTTTCATATACTACTTATAAGACAATACAATGATGTACATTCAGATTACATGTGTGATTCTATTTCAAAATGCAAGTCATAATCGAGTCGTTTACATAATTTAGCATATTAAATTAAAAATTACTAGAGAGATATAATGTAATATATTCACTAAAAATATTTATCTCATCTTATATAAGCAATGCATTAAAATACCGAATTTTAATTTAATGAAATAGTGAAAAGAAAATGTGTTAATGCTTTAGAAAATAAGTTAAATGAATATTTTCTAAAGATTTCTTCTTAGATATTCTATATGGAATATTTTTGCATATCAGTTTGTTGTAGAATTGATATAAAAATGAAAAAAAAATAGTTATTATATCACAATATAATATGATTGATATAAACTTAGCATAGATGGAAAAAGATATATTACTCTCATTTGTCCGATATGTAGAATTTCCTTAAAGGTGTTCTTAAATGCTCCGCTCAACAAGCGCAAAACGTTTTTACAGATTTACAATTTTATATTTTAACAGAAATATATATAATTGGAATGCATGACTATGGAAGCGATTTCGAATCGAACTTATTTTTCCATTTTGTGATAATTAAATTACCTATCCAGTTCTAAGCTCTTTCGATGACATGATCACCCGTTTTTCTCCTGCTTTTCGACCGGTTTTTCCGCTTTCGTCGGGAAATGTGCTGAAAACTGTC
This sequence comes from Maratus speculifer, assembly GCA_964019185.1. Classification (NCBI taxonomy): domain Eukaryota; kingdom Metazoa; phylum Arthropoda; class Arachnida; order Araneae; family Salticidae; genus Maratus; species Maratus speculifer. The sequence continues at coordinate 52,756,150 of OZ025297.1, forward strand.
AACTTTTAAGGCTTGTTATGAAAAATCTATTTTGTTTTAGAAAAAAAAAAAAAAAAAAAAAAAAAAAAAAAAAAAAATGAGTGCAATTAGACAGTTTCTGAATAATAGCACATGCTATTTCCATGCATTTTCGAACAAAAATAAATTAAAGCATATGTCACAAGGTTGACCTTTTTGATTTAAGAACACCCTTGACATATGAGAGATCCTATTTAATTGCACTCTGGTGAACATACAGACTCCTATAACTTCGTCTAAAATAAGGCATTTTAGTAAAAGAAAACCATTGATTTAAGTAAATTAACCCCATAACACGCAGTGTTACCGGGTCGGCAACACCTAAATTTCCCCTTGTTTAGAGACACAAAAACTCCGTGAATATTTCAAAAACTACTCTAATGGCTATTTTAAATCTTTCTTATGAGTTCTAGATGGCAGCACCGCAGAGATCAAACTCTACTGTTTTTAAATAGTAGGCAAAATATTTTACTGTAATACGCGCTTCACAGCAATGCTCTTCTCACTGTGCTTATCAATGCTTTACTTATGGAAGATTACCACTTCGGCAACAGGTGTATAATTAAAATGGTTTATTGCAATCTTTACAAAACAATACCTGTGTACTTCTCTAGGCCTAAATAGATTGCCTATTTTTTTTTCTTTAAATTCCAACTTTAAAGAGCAGTGAGCCGGAAAGAGTTAACAATATTATAAATATGAAAGTAATGAATAATAGGTGAAATTGTGCCTGATTTGCAATAGAAAATAACACATTAAGAGCACTCAATAATGGCAAAAACGAAGCAAATTATTTAAATAAATAAAAGATTTTTTTTAAATCATGCTGATATGTATTATATTCTTTATTGAAGTAAAAAAGTTTCACAAATATTCTTAAAGGTAAATATTTTATTAATATTTCGAGTAGTTCTAATTGAAGACTATGGTTTAAGATAATTTTTTATACATCTCATATTAAAGATATTCATGGAAATAATTATTTAGTAATTTCATATTTTTACAAATGTTGAATTATGTCAATTAAAGACCGATTCTAATTATGGAAACCGAAAATGTATATACATAAGTCTTATTTTTCTTTCTATGATTTTCTTTCCAAAATAGCGTTTGTAAATGTATGAAAAAAAAATGTTCCCGACAAATTTCTTCGTAGAACTAAAATAAATAAATAAATAAAAATAATATTTAGCTGGTACTGAATGTCAAAATTTTATGTATGCATGCATTGTATACTGCAAGAATATTAAAATGTATTCCAAAATTACATTTTTTAATAAGGGTAGAAGATAGTGGAATTAAATTCCGGTTGCAAAACTAATAATTAAAATTTAGTCTGCTAATGGGGTTTACAGGATCTACTTTTTTTATTTATTTCGTATACAGCGTTCTAATATACATCCTGCTTCAAAGTCAAATTTCAATCGAATATTCATCTTCAGATTTTATAAACAAAAATGCCACTTAAAAAAAGCAATAATTTGTATTCAGACTTTCTGTAATAAAGGGCTTAGTAATTAACATTCGTCAAAAATAGTATTTTTTCAGACATTTAAGGTTTTTTTCTTTTTTTAAGATTAAAAGTATTTTTTTTCTTATTTTTGATGCAATTTTCGACATAGAACATTTTAAGGTGCATATTATTAATATTCAAAATTATTTTTTTTTTAAATTTTCAATAAAAAAAAAATATTTTTTTAATTTAAAAAAATAAAAAATTAAAAAATAATAAGTAGTTGTGCGAGGATAGTCAATGATTGTTCCGTTTATTCTTTAAAAATGGTGATTTAATACTATAACCTAAGATCTTTTACTTCCAATGGCAACTATTTTTTAATTTATTTTCTTATTATATTTCCTTTTTTCGCGTGAAAATGTTATAATAAAGAACTCATTTCTTGAAAAAAGAATACTTTTATCTCATTTTTTATGTTAAAACATCGTAACTTTTACTCATTGTTCAACTACCAACGGCAAATCATCACATATTTCGGATATTCTTCTTTAAACAATTAGGAATAATGACTTAATCGAAACGTATTTTCTTTCAACATATAAAACTTGTGGATATATATATATATATAGATATATAGATATACATGTAATAATAAAAAATTTTCTCCATTTTCTTGTTTCGACTTTGTTTTAAATTCTTATAAGAACATACTTTCATTATCATTTTCCGTAATCTGCTAATATTTAATTATCCGCTAAAGTTCCTTTTTTTTTCTTTAATTCAACATAATATGTTATTTATTTTCCTAAAAAGAGATAAAACTGTATTACTTAAATGTAAATATCTTATTTCGAAATATTAAAATCATTCTATTAATTCATTTACCCCTTTTAGAATAAAAAAAAAATTATAAAAAGCTTTAATTTTGTTTATTTATTTTTATTAAATTATTGTCTGTCGGCAGTTCGAAATAAGTCCGTACTTTGGACTGTTCACCCCTGTGTGGTTTTGTTTATTACGCTGGTGGATAAAGTGTATCAGCTTCAAGCTCCGCCTACAATCCAATGGAAGTGCTAGGAATGTTATACACATACCTTCGGATTATTCTTATCGGGCTTTAATTGCGTGCGTCAGCCGATAAGCGGGGCCAGATTCTCTGAGTACTTTCGGAGCGTCCGTTTTGGCTGCAAGAAGAGTCATAAACATTTCTAACACTCCAACAATGCGACTCCAACTCATACCCCTAATAATAGCACTAGAAATTTTCAACAATTTAGACCGATGCAACATTCCAATCCTACTCCTAGACGTTGGACTCACCCCAATCAGAACAACCTGATACCAAATTCTAATCATCGATTAATCAATCCTAGGATGCCGACTGCACATTATCAAAATAACTATCGCAGTCGTCCATGAAAAATGTGTCTAAATAGAGTAGTTAAAAAAGCCTACCACTGGGAGAGGAATGGTATCTTTTATTCAAATCCATTGCAAACTCAAATTTCTCCTCCTTGACAACCACCACCTACTAATAATGTCTGACAACTAATTATCCCTGGATATATAGACAATAAAAAATGTGTTGTGTTGTGGACAATGGATCAACTATCTCAATTTTAGAGGTAAGCTCTTAAATTTGTTAGATTTTTAAATGTTAAAGTAAAGTCATTTTTCAACTATCTCAATTTAAGAGTTAAACTCTTAAATTTGTTAGATTTTTAAATGTTAAAGTAAAGAATGTTGCACCTATATTTGTAAGACAAGCACAAGGAACACTTAAAATTAATAAATCTTGTCAATTATGTATCCAAATTGGTATTATACAGCAATATATTGATTTTTTAGTAAGGAATGTTGCTTTGAATTATGCTATTCTGGTTTACCTGATTGTGCTAAATTTAATTTAACAATTCATTGTGCTAAGTGCCGATTGATAGGTAAATATTAAATGTAATTTAATTTAAATCGTCATTTTTCAAAATTAAGTTATTTCAATATTCAACTTAACCTTGCTGTAAAATTAAAATTAATCTATCATATATTAACTTAAATATTCAGCGGATAACCAAATTTTTACCACTTTATGTTACATTTTTATCTTCTAAAATTCCAGTACAAACACATATCAATTAGAATTTAATTTTTCATTTCTTTTCTCTTCCCTTATTGGGCTTTACTCGAGTGCGTCAGCCGGGAGTCGGGGCCAAGTTCTCTGAGTATTTTCGGAGCGTCAGCTTCGGCTGTAAGAAGAGTCATAATAACATTTCTAACACTCCAAAAAAGCGAGTTCAACTCATACTTCTAATAATAGCAGTAGCAATTTTCAACAATTTAGACCGATGCAACATTCCAATCCTACTCTTAGACATTGGACTCACCCCAATCAATACAACCAGATACCAAATTCTAATCATCGATTTATTAATCCTGGGATGCCTACTGCACATTATCAAAATAACTATCCCAGTCGTCCATAAACTAGAAAGTGTCTAAATGGAGGAATTCAAAAAGTGTACCACTGGGAGAGGAATTGTATCTTTTATTCAAATCCATTGCAAACTCAAATTCCTACTCCTAGACAACCACCACCTACTAATAATGTCTGACAACTAATTATCCCTGGATATGTAGACAATAAAAAATTGTGTTGTGTTATAGACAGTGAATCAACTATCTCAATTTTAGAGGTAAACTCTTAAATTTGCTAGATTCTTTAATGTTAAAGTAAAGAATGTTGCACCTATATTTATATGACAAGCACAGGGAACTCTTAAAATCAATAAATCTTATCAATTATGTATCCAAATTGGTATTTACAGCAATATATTGATTTTTTTAGTAAGGAATGTTGTTTTGAATTATGGTATTCTAGTTTTACCTGAATGTGCTAAATTTAATTTAACTATTCATTGTGCTAAGTGCCAAGTGATAGGTAAATATTAAATTTAATTTAATTTAAATCATCAAAATTAAATTATTTTAATATTCAACTTAACCTCGCTGTAAAATTAAAATTAATGTATCAATTATTAACTTAAATATTCAGCGGATAACCAAATTTTTACCATTTTATGTTACATTTTTATCTTCTAAAATTCCAGTCCAAAGACATATCAATTAGAATTTGATTTTTCATTTCTTTTCTCTTCTCTCATTTTGTAATGTTTCATTCATGCAAAGGAAATATTGGTTGCGTAATTATTTGTGATGAATAAATCTTGTCTTTACTTTTCTTTATTATTTTATTTTCCCTTATTAAGAGAAAAGAATAACTGCTAAAAATAAATATATGCAGTTTAGCTGTTGGAAGGTCACTTGATTTTTCAAACATGAGCAAATTTATTTTATATATATATAGATATATATATCTTGCTTAATCAGAATACTTGATAAAGTAGTTTATTATATCATTTATTCTTTATTCTATTATACTTTTCTTCATATTTCATCCCGATTATCTGAGATGAGATGATTAAGATTAAGTAAAATTTTTAGAGTTTAAAGAATGCCTTTTGTTATACTTACTTATACTTATTATAATATTTACTTACACTGATACATTTACTTATTATGTTTCTTTATTATAATTATTTACTTATTGCATTGTTAAAATTTATTATTAGTTGTATTACTCTATTATTAAGTGTTATTATATAAAAATATGACTTGTAAGAAACAGTTCCGAAAATTCGAAAAATGGAATAAAACGCCTACAGTTGTATGGATCCGATTCAAAAACAAACTGACTAGCAAGAATGACATTATGAATTATAAATTATTATAACATTAAGAATTACGAAAGTCAGTCATAAGACAGAACAACCCTTCATTAAAGACCAACTTAATGAGGTATTTAGACCTCATTGAAAAGAGGAAATGCACTTTAAATTTCTAAATGTTGACTTTTTGGACTGGAATTTTGAACAGAGATTTTTAAACTGATTTAACGAGTCTAATAATTACGAACTTGTTTTCTAAGCAAAAAGGTTCTTTGATCTCAAGAAGGATTCAAATTTATTGCTTTAATTTTCCTTTTATTGTCAAAGGTTTTGAAAAAAAGATAAATTAACTATATGCTATGCGTATTTTCCTTTACTTTCAAATGAATTTTATGATGTGCATATTTGAACAAGATCATATCTTGTATTTTTGTTGATTTCTATATTTTATTTATAATTTAAAAGTTACTCCACACATCACATTAGTATTTCAAAATTTAAATTTCTTATTTTTTAAAAAATATATTTATTATTATTTTACTAATATTATTACTTCTATCGACAACTTTGTAATCTAAGTCCGTGTCACCTCCCTCTCCCTGAACTTGCAGTTCTCAGACCTATAGTTTCACTCGTCTTTTTGGGAGAAGGGATTTGTAATAATAATTAAAAAAAATTGCCATTTTCTCGTTTCGATTTTGTTCTAAATTCTTATAAGAACATACTTTCATTATTATTTTCCGTAATTTACTACTATTTAATTATCGGCTAAAGTTCATTCTTTTTCTTTAATTTCTCATAATATATTATTTATTTTCTTTAAAATAACTAAACTGTATTACTTAAATGCCAATATCTTATTTCGAAATATTAAAATCATTCCATTAATCCATTTCCCCTTTTTAGAATAAAAAACATTTAATAAAAGCTTTTACTTTGTTTTATTTATTTTTATTAAATTATTGTCTGTCGGCAGTTCGAAATAAGTCCGCGCTTTGGACTGTTCACCCTTGTGTAGTTTTAAGCTATTGCATAGTTTTTATCGCGGGCTTTGAGCGTGGCGACCGAATCTAGAAATTCCGTAAAGAGAAAAAAAAACCTAACACTCCGGCTAACGTTTTTTCAGTTCGGCAGGCTTCGGCAGACTTCGGCAAACTTCGGCAGGCTTCTAATTTATTCAATAAAAGAAAAAAAAAATGTTTTCTTATCGGTCATCACGTTCAAAAAGTGTAACTTGAATTAATATCAAAGAAAAAGAAAAAAGTTGAATTAATATCAAAGACAAATAAAAAAAAAAAGAAATAAATAATTATAATTGCATAAGTTGATAAAAATACTATGCCATAGCTTTACCCCGGCAGTCCCCGAGTACCACACGTATTTTTTATTTATTGTATATTATGCCGGTGGATAAAGTGTACCAGCCTCAAGCTCTGCCTACAATCCAAAGAAAGTGCCAGAAATGTTATACACATACCTTCGGATATCCCTTATTGGGCTTTAGTTGCGTGCATCAGCAGGGATTGTTAAACACTTGTTAAACAACGTACGGTGCTTCTCCTATTATCTTGAGAAAGTTTTGTGGAGTGGCGGTGTTTTTACGGAAATGGATATGCACCGATCCTTTTTTATTCTTTTATTATTTACGGTAATACTGACTTAGAGATTCAAAAGATCCAATTGTGATAATGGAATTTAATGTCTGAAATAGTAAGATAAAGAACATTTTTATATTTATACTCAGGAGAATGCAATATTGATGGAGATTGATTGTGGAGTAACAGTGAAAGTGAATGATAAAAAAATGTGATGTTCACTGTTTTTAATAATTTGAAGTGACAACGCCTTTTATCGAGTTCTATCTGCCGACTTGCTTCGGCCACGAATACATTGGGAGTAATGTAATTGGTGAAAACATATCGACCGTCTACATTGTTCGTGCCATTATTTTTGCTTCGTCGGAGCGTCGTGTTTCTGTGGGAACACCCCTATAAATTCACATATAAATACATATAAATGCGTCGCCTGCTTTCTCTGTTTATTCAAATTTATGCATCTTGTATTATTAAAAATCATCAGGAAATTAATATTTTATTTCCATTAGGGCTTTTTTAGAGATGCTTTTCATGATGTGAGACTCCAAGTAAACTGTTTCTATGTTTCACTTTTTATATGTTACTACTACTTATAAATTATTAAATACCTATCTCTGATGTATAGCAAAAAATTTTAACAAGAATATATAAATGTAATATATAAAACAACATTCAGATTCATAAATACAAATTATGACAATATATCTCAAACATTTTAATTAATCATGTTTTTATGCATTGGACTTCCTGTCCATAATAGTCATTTTGGCAAATTTAAAATTTATAGAGTTTGTTTTTTATTTAAAACTTCATTTATAAATATTATGATATGGCCTTAAATCTTTATTTAATATTATTTCATTCAATAATTTGCTATAACAAACACAAAATTCATAAAGTTAAAATTTCTGCGTAATTTATATTATATATGGATGATAGTTTGCAGTTATTTTTTAAGTAAATGTATTAATATTCTCTTATCCTACTTTTACCAGTATAGACCTATAATCTGTTATAATAATAATAGCAATAATTATAAGAAGTAGAAGAATTGTAATAATAATATCGTAGAAGGTGGTTTCGGATTTTCTTTAAAAAATATAAAAATTAAAAATAATTATCTAAAAAAGAAAATGCAAAATGATTAATTTACATTATGAACCTATGTCAAAATAAATCAAAGAATCGACATATCATTATGAAAAACTGAGGTAATGACTAAGTTTTAAATTTTTATATATATGCATTAAAAGATATTGTTAAAAATATATATGTTAAAAAAGGAACTGTGGGAGTTTTATGCTTTGCAAATTGTTGTTTTTCATAAATATAATGTATATTTGAACCTATTAAAAGGCTAGTATTTACTATCATAAAATAACCCGTATTATTCCAAAAGTTGATTTATTTGTTCATTTTTTACAAGCATCTGAGATTAAGCACATTTAACAAAAAATTTTCTATTTTCACTCATTTACTTAGTTAGAGTTTTTCTTACATATATTTTATTTTTCATTAAAAGAAATTTTAAGTTGTTTCACATTTTTTTGTTCCTTTTTCAATAATTATCAATGATACTTCTTATTTTTATCCTGTCTCCAAAAATGGTTGCACCAAAATTTGTTTAAAAAGTTGTTTTACAGTATTGGTTGTCATTTTTTGCACAGGAGGGAAGCAATATAGTTATTCTTATTAAATATCTGATTTGATTAGTAATGCAGTAACATACTTCATGCTTCTCAATTTTTGCAATCCGTTTACATCTTCTTAAATTCTACATTAGTAAGCCAAATTTCTTGTATTGTAGATTTTTGTTTATCATTGAAGTGTTACCTTATCTTCATTTATGTATAATTTTATAACGTATTACTAAATTTCGGTTTATTTTAGAATGTTTTAAACATGCTAAAAAGTAGCAAAATTTCGTCATTTTAAGCTTAATGCCGAAAACATTGGATGACATAAACATACCTTCACTAGGAATTAATCTGCATGATCATCTAAAGATTTATCTATAGTTTCTTATTATATTTTCATGGTTTTCAATGAACGTTTTTTGCTTATCAGCAGAAGTCTACCAACTTGTTATTAGATTTGTGATTTCATTTTAATTATATATATTTATATATCATATTTTTTTCGGCATGAAAATCTTTATATTCAAAATCAATTGCTTGCTGAGAAGTTATTATTGAAAATTTCTATTTTTGACAGTAAGAAAGAAAGTTATTTAAGTAATAGAAAAATTAATTTCACTTGAATTCACAATCAAAATAATGACATTTTAAAATATTAATAAAGTATTTGAATAAAATAAATAAAGATCAGACATTTCTTTTATGGGCTGTAATCTACCGTTATGTAACGATACACTGACATTAATTTATGCATTTTGATGTTCAATTTATTCAAACATCAACGCGCATATTCGCATTTATATTATTATAAAGATATAGATACAAAGATAGAAATACATTATTATTTTCGTTTTGATGTTAACTTTATTCAAACCTTCAGACATATATTTACATTTATAATATTATAAGGATAATTAATGCCTGATTCGCCTATTTTGATTTATTGAACAAATACAGTTTTTATATGAGCACCATGAAATTCTTACACGCATTTTAACAAAACAGAATTTGAAGCTAACGAATATGTACATTAGAGATTACGGAACTGTTTACTAAATGATAAGATACTCAAAGTAATCTCTTAGCATTTGATAGTACTCTGTCAATATTTACTCTAAACGTGAACTGCCTGATTTGAATTTCAAATTGAGATGATCGGAAATTTAGTACATGCAGTAAACAATATCTAGGAAAATCAGTATGCTGATTTTGACTTTAAGAGGGGCATAATGTAACAAGCGCCAAATGTGACATTATTTTAAACGGAAGTAGAATTATTCTTGATAAAAGTAAACTATAAAATGATATTGATATATTTATTGTAAGATGCGAAAAAAATATTTATTTTTAATAAAACATCGTCTTAAAAAATATTTTCTAGAAAAAATTAAGTTAAAATTATTTTTGAATATATTCATATAAATATTATTCATCTAAAGTTATAAATTACATTTTAAGAAAAACATATGAAAAAAACGCATTTTTTTGAGAATTATAGATAATCCGCAGCATAGATTTTACAATTAAGTAATTTAAATTAATGGTGCTTCTTAAAATACCCATACTTTACTGAATTGGACGTGTAGCTATCTCATTGCATGGCATCTGAGATGAAATGATTTATTCCAACTTGCTTAATTTTTTGAGGGAAGTTCCACTAAAACCAAAGCGTCCGACACTCCTGTAAATTCTGAAACGAACTTGTATACAAGAAGCACCATCGGTCCTTTAACTATATACCCGACAACAGGAATCTTCGAAACCATTAGTCAATCGATATTGCATAGGTGTCATTCATATATCCATGGTATTGTACGTGATTTCTAACAACTCCTGTGGTGATTGTAGGCCCCACTATTGGCTGCGAGGTTCTGAACTCCAAACTGGTAGACGGTAGGTGCTGGGTTCAAAACCAATCGCGACCATCGGCCTAACCGTTCGGAGTTTTCCGTGGTTTTCTTCAAACCTTGCGTAAATACAGGTTAGGTTCCTTTAGAAAGACCCCCACGGACGGCATCCCACCCCTTAGGGTCTATATCCGAGTGTAGATAATTGGCCGACATAAATACAAACAAACAAAGAAACAAACCTGTGGTGGTTGAAAATCATACATTGTACATTTTCTGTGTAATAAAGCGTTTTAGACAGCTTTCTGTATCGTGGCCTTAGGTGTCTTTATGTGTATTTATCACGTGAAAGTGACGTTTTCGCACATGGTTTCGTAAGAAATTATAGTTTCTAACAATTTTCTGTAATTTTCTTTAAGTAAACAACGTACTGGGACACGCTGTTTAATTCCATAATAATTTATTGCTAAATTATTTTTCCAGGTTGCATTTTACTTCATTAATTTTGTATTAAAAAAACTACTACCTATTATTTTAAAAATATAATAGACTTGCTCCTAAATGTATGTTTACATTTTGTATAATTTTGTTTATGGATGATTAATTACTATCGTACTATCTTTTAAATACAAATTACAATATCCTTAGTATTTCTTAGGAATACATAATGTATTTAAAATGATCGTTTAAATATCAGATAATAATTGCTTTTCTAGATAATGATATATTAAAATAATACGAACACAGGAAAAATCTCAACGTACAAGGAAATGAGTGCTATGTGTATAAATAATCATACAGAGCAAACTTAGTTCTAGAAACATGTTACTTCAAATCCTTTTGAATAAAGTCCCTGCAAAAAGGTTATATTCCTTTTGGAAATTGTAACAGCATTTGGACAAGGATAACATTTTATTAATAAAATTATTTCTGAATATTTCAATTAAAACATCTGTGCGTTTTGAAGAAGCATTTTCAGCGTGTTATTGAAAACATGTACTTATCTTTGCCCTTTAATTTATTAAGCATTGTACATTGTATTTAATCTTGTAATTAATGACATTCATCTTTAATATTTTCTCATCAAGTTACCCATCACTTGATTTTCTAAAAAACGCTTCATATTTTCAAATATTCATTAAATAAAAAAAAAATAAGATTTTTTTTAGAAAGTACTTTTTTTGAAATAAGAAATAAGTAGTTAACTTTATTACACTTGATTAAGTGATAATGATTGAGAGTGCCCGCACGCGTCTTGGAGCTTCAAGTCTAATAGAGTTTTCGGTGTTGGTATTTTCTTTTAGAAAGTTTCCATTTCGAGCGTTTATATATATATATATATTGGTATTTCACTTCAAGTACCATACGAGCATTGGATGTATATGTAAAAAAAAAAAAAAATGTGTCTTATATAATGATTTTCATTGTTCTAAATAAATACGTATACATACATAGTCCTTACAATGTAAAGGAAATTTAAACAAGACATGCTTAAAGCATACTTTTAATAAATAATTTTTTTCAATGTAAAATATTACAATTACAAAAGAAATCTCACCAAAAATTAGATTAAATTCTAAAAATAAAATATTGCGGGGGATTTTTTAAATAGGAAAAATAAAAATAGACGCATGTACATTATTTTTTTAATACTATAAAATTTATTTATGTCGTATTTTTATTTGCCACGTTTAGCGGAGCATGTCTATGTAGGGACAGGGTGATTAAAAAAAAAGACAGGAGATACAGAGGAAGGAATGAAGAAAAAATAATGTTATGCATGTATATATATTCATTTAATTTTGGCTTTATGTGAGTTGGTAGAAAAATCATATTATTTTGCTTTTTAATGGCAAATACGAAGATGAAACCACATACACATCATTTGTAGTTCCAAAGTATTTGGGGCCTGATGATTCTGCTTTGTTTCTGAAAGTTCAACTTGTATTCAGTTTTCTCTCTCTCGTGTTTAAATGTGGTAACTTTATATTAAATTCAAAGGTTCATATATTGTAATACAATTAATGGTTGTATATATGAGTGATTCTCAAAATAGGGGACTATTTCAAAAATGAAATCTTAAAAAAGTTACTGTTACCAAATTTCTGAAAAAAATAGGTGTTGTTAATATAGTATTAGGTATACTTTCCACGTAGTCAGCAGAGCTAAATATTTAAAAATTAACTTAAAAAAATAATTAGTATTTTATGAGCCATGCTAATGACAAAACAAATTGCATGGAATAAATATATTATGAAATTTGTATTTTCTTCCTGTTTAAATATTTTTCTTCTATATTTATTAGCCTTGCTTTTCAGCAAATGGTTTCCATTTTTACATATATACATATAAGGAAAATAAAAACATTACCAAAGAGCAAACTTTGTTACATGAGCAACATTCTGACACTAACAATGTAAGAAGCTGTCTTAGTGATTTTCCTACAGATTTAATGCATATTTTAGGGATAATAAATGTAATACCTAAATTTATACGTAAAATTAAACTTTATAAAGGATACAATATAAGCACTGGATACATTTATGTACATGGGATTCTTTAGCATGGACAGAAAAACCATGCTAATGACAATGATATCTGTCCATGCTAATGACAAATTCTAATTTAAATAAGATTATGAGCCATAATATAATCACAACGCAATAGTCCTTTCTGGGGCTTTTTAAAACACAAAAGTTCTATGCAAATAAATAAAATAAAAATTTTAACTATAAAATAAACATGAAAATTATTATCCATTCTAATGACATACAATTGATGCACGCCCCTAATATTCAACTTCTATTCTTAAAATACAATACATGCTTCTATTTTCTGGTTGGGATAAAATGGTTACTTGTTGCCATGGAGAAACTTTATATTTTCAAACTATTGTCATATGTGAAAATGAAATATTGATTAATAACCAACTGTTATAGTATGACCTTGTTTTGAAAATCGAATATGGAGGACAAACTTTAATTCTTTTTTTATGTACTATAATTTTATTTTTAAAAAGAAGTTTATTGGATAAATCGTCACCTTGATTAATATAAAGAAAGAATAACATTTGTTTATTTTATAAACATGATATTAACTCTTGAAAAATGCTAGTATACATAAGGCACAGCTGCTGTGGACATCCATGCTAATGACATTTTGAATCTTTATTCTGTTATTTTAAGGTGTTTTTAACTAAAAAGTGAGTAATTCTTGAGCGCAAATAATGAGTAATATTAAGAAAAACATATCTAAATATAAAAACATGACAGAAAATCTCTCAATTTTTTTTGTATGCCGAAAGACATAAATTGTCCCCTATTTTGAGAATCACCCATATATTCATAGATAAATCTAATTACTTTTGTATATTATCGTCTATGTATTAATATATTTAGATAAATATGAATTACTGGAGCATACATGAATGATTGTTAATTTACAGAGAATGTCGTATATATAATTGTCAAAATATTGGGTTTCTATCACGACGTACAGTTTTAGTGCCTCTTAAAATAAAAATTATCAATGTTTAAAAATCATCAAAAAGTGGAAATAAAATAAATTAATATTCGGTTCATTTGAGATACAACTATATTTGCATTGTGTGTCAAAATTCTGTTTATGTTTCCTAAATATGGTTTTATACAATTTATCTACCTATTTCCTTAACTAATGGATATTTTGTTCTGAAAACACATAATATTTTGTAGCTTATTCACAACATTCACAATTCATTCAATATTAGTTTAATTTTAATTCATATGTTTATTTTTTTATGTAAATGGTATTGAGTAGCTTTAAATAAAAATGTAGAACAATGTAAGATAAGAAAACGATTTACAAGGATACAAGGTGTGACTATTTTATAGAATTAATTAAACTTAAAAAAATTATTAACAAAAATTTGTTGATTATTATCATTAGGTATGTGGGATCAGAAATAAAATATATTTGAGAAAAAGAGGAAATGCGTAGAAAAAAAAATATTCACCAATCAATTACAGTAACTGTTTATTTGCCCAATGGGAGTTTCTAGTAAGTAACTGCCGTATCTTTTCACAAATTCCAACTTTTTCACGAACATTTTCAGCAATGAAAGAAAGTTTTGCCATTAAATCCGCATCAAACTCTGCTGGCGTTTAATAGATGAGGTGTCAGAATCCTTCGAAATGGTCCGCAAGTCACTTTAAATACGTTGTCAGACATCTATCGATATGTCTATTAGCACAGCTGAACATGTACTTTTAATTTTATGCAAATAAAACAGACGTTTTCATTTTGCCTACATTAATTGTTTCGTCGGCAAAATTTTTCATGACCGTACCTACATTACTATAGGAAAAGTGCTTTTCAGTGCTTCTTTTTCTTCCCTTACTGTTTGGTTTATAAATTTAATGACACCTTGTATATTTAATGTATAAATTAGATGCACATAGTAATATAATACTTATGTATATTAAATAAATCTTCGTTTCTTTAAAATTAAAAAGCAAAATTTAGAGTCATTTCGTCCTTCTCTATAGTTGTTTTACTTTAATATGTGGACGTCTTAGTGATCAAGCTCAGAAGATACAACTTGAATTTTGATTCTATTGATAGAGTACATATAAAGTAGTCTCTTTATGTCTCTAAAAATCCTGTTTGTTTTCAAAGATGTTTTCTGTTCTAGAATGATAATTCGTTTTCAAATATTTAATACCCTATATTCAATGTTCTCTTAAAAATACTAATTTTGTTTCAAGTGTTTGAAGATAGTTTTAAATAATTAAAATAATTTAATTTTTGAATTATAACCACAATTTCATTGTAATCTTCGTTTCTCTGTAATCTTTTTCGATTAATTTTCTTGAAAAGTATTTTGAAACAAATAATTTACTCAGCTAGATCCATTATCAGAAAATATTAAACTGAGAAATTGCATATTTAGAGCATAAACAATATGTAAAATATTAACACAGAAATTACCTTTGAAGTAAGTGAGAAAAGTAGTTTACATTTTGCTTGAATACTTTTACTGTAAACTAATTACAGAACATAACATCATGTCGAAATGTCAAAGTGTCTGTTATTTTCTGTCGAGAAAATAATTACAAAGCGTTTTCTTCTGATACATCATTCATAAAGGGAATTAAATTTTCTTATACCAGAAAATGGGTCAGCACTATCAAACATATGTTATTAATTATAGATAATGTGATTCGAAAAACAATGATAAAGGAAGAAAAATGTTTAAAAATTCTCAAACTGAAAATATATGCAGAGTATGTTATGCTGCTATTTACATTACTATTTCTACGCCGCTTTGCTAAACAAATTATTCCAATCTAATTTTCCTCAAAATAAAAGGAAAAAAAAAGAAACTGTAATTACACTAAGTATTGCATCATCATTATGGTAAGTTAAAAGAATCATTAGATTGAAATTGTAACGAAATTTAAATCTTTAAAAACGAAAACCTAATATTATTACGTATATGGTTTTTTTTTTTCGGAATATAAGATATCATTTAGTAAGTTATTCATTCATTACATTAGGAATTATGCTGGTTTGTAAAAAAAATAATAAACCTAAATTTTCAGTAAATTTAACTAGTAATATATTAAGTAAATAGCGCAATGTCACAAATCCGCAGATTAGTGTCAGTCAATCGACAATTTGTGAAAAAGATTTTTTTTACATTTTACTAAACATTTTTTTGAGTATATTATGATTAGGATTAAATAAAATCATTGCTAAGCAATCGTTTTCACCCCCCCCCCTCCCTCATCAAAAATGTTTTTGAAGAACTGGATAGTCTGCTATTCATTTTTAAGAACTAGACTCAAAACTAAAAACTAGATTGCCGCACTTTATTGCAAATGCACAGATTAATACCAAATAATCGACAGTATGTGAAAGAAATTCTGCTGTGAAATGAATGGCCAGATGACCAAGAATGGTTGAAATGTATTGTTTTTTAGACTTTTTTTATGCGTGTATGTATAGTAATCTTATTTAAGTACACATTTTTATATTACGCATTTCGTTACATTTTTATATTTTATGCTCAGTTTGAAATAAAGCACCATTAATTTAAATAGTACATTTTTGAATTTAATTAATTGGTTGTAAGACTATTATTAATTTGTATAAAATATTAATAATTTTACTGATGCTAAGTATCCCAAACGTGCATATGCTTCAATAATTTTAAGACCATATCGTACAAAGTGAAAAAAGTTTTTGCAAATACATTTTACATACATTTTGTTATTCTCCATACACGCATTTATGAATAAAGTTGAAACCTTACATCATTAGTCAGTTTTCAAGAACAAAAAAGTGGCAAAATTTATTTGAAATGTTTTTTTTTCACTCTAATAAATAAAAATATGTACTGAAATGTATAAAAAATATTGAAAATTCCGTATTTAATTTATGATAATGTATATATAGTATATGCAATCTCAAAAATCTCAAAACTCAAAAATTAATTTATTCACATCCAGTATGGCTGTAAGTTTTTGCTACAATTTTGTAGAAAAAATTTCTATATTTATATTTAAAAATATTATTTTTAAGGTAAACAGTACCAATTAGATTTTCTTATTTTTAATAAAATCTTTCTTTACAAATTACTTACTAAATATGAGTTCCAAGCAATATAAGTAATATTAACAATGAAATTAAATAAGTTTCAATCAATACAAAAAACATAGATTTCTTTGAATGAATTCCATACATGTCGCAATAATAGTATGTTTAGATATACAATAACATTGCTGGTATTCAACTGTCATTTATTTGTAAAACAAATGAAATTGCAAAATTTTCGTCATGTCAAATGTTAAATTAAACTTGAGTTTTGTTCTTAAATTTTAAATCTTAGCAATAAAATACTTAAAATGTGAAGCTGTCATACTCCCCTTAAGTACATTGATCCATTTTGAACAAGTTCTCTGGCCGGCATCCAAAACAGCTTCTTTTTGGGGTTTTCAAGGAGTTGTGAAGGAGTAATGAAGCAGTATCAAAGGGAAAAGGTTAAAAGCACAACTCTTCAAGATATAAATTTTTAGATTATTTTATTTTAATTGTTTTTAGGACGTAGTAGTCAGAGTGGAGAAAATTTGTTTAACATTTTATCTGCACTATCAATTCATTTGATTGAATTTTTGGGAGCAATTATGTTTTTAATAAAAATATTCTTGCTTAAAACAGGAGTAAATATAAATACCAATATGATATATTTATTATTATTATTATTGTCATCAATAATATTTCTACATTACTGATAAAACATTAATATAAACATTAAAAAGAAATCACAAGTAATTGTAAAAATCATTTTAGCTGTTTTTTGTATTTTTTTCGATATTTATCTGTATAAAGGTAATATATTTATGTGTATTTACATTAGTGATTATATTTGTGGTACATCAATATTCTGATAATAATTAGTCAAGACAACTAGAGCTCAATTATATATATATATATATATATATATATATATATATAAGGCTAAATGAGTTAGATTCAGACATTTGACCCAGCCTTTTTTTTCTAGCATATTATGATTCACTGTACAGGTGCGTCATTATTCAGTGTTTTGCACTGAATAAGAATCTCACTTGTTGATTCGAAACAACTGTTTATTTATTTTTTGTATTATTTGCGCCTTTTTTAAAACTGGTTGCCTGACTTTTAATAGTTTTACACAAAGGAATTATTTGATAAATAATATTATTTTTAGTCACATAAACAATTTTCTTGTATTTCCACCTCATTACACAGTACACTGCAAATCTTTAAACACTTTTAATGGTACCGTTCAACGGATACCAAACCCCCCCTGCATTTATGCATATTATAACCATGCTTGACGTAACAACCGCATAATTGTACAGAAAATTCATGATCGCATAAAAATATATAAAATAGTTTTCCAAAAACGCAATTATGAGTTCAGTGTGCATTTAAACCTGAGACATAGCGACTGAACGCCGCAAACTAGCGGAGTCAAGGAGTCTTATTAACAAATTCTTAGTATTAATTTTATTAAATGGTGCTGATTACATTTAAATATGAATTTATTTCTTTGATTATATTCTTTATAGAGATTTTATAAGAATTTTTATTAAACTCAAGTGGTTTATAATTATTTTTTTAAGCATTAATATATAGTTACATTAAATATTAGAATTAATTTTATATTAATAATTAACGGTTAGAAATAAAAACAACATTATTACAATTAATAGTAATGCATTTTAATAACGGTCATTGGAATAATATTACGCTATCTTAAATTATTTATAGTAAAGTTTCAAAAAATAAGAAAATATTTAAGAAAACATATTAGAAAAATGCGCATTCTCTCCTTAAAAAGGCGTAGACTTTAAATTCAAAAACATGACGAGTTTATTGGAATTTAAGTATATAAGAACAAAGTACAAGTAGCTTTTTAATTCATTCGCCGCTTTTAAAGTTGTGACCAAAGAAAACAATATACTAGATTTCTTTAAAAATAAAATTTTATTCGTTCTGAGTTGAATGGAAATATATTAAATATTGTAGATAATATGTAAAGAATTTTTCATATAATTATTTAATTATTATTTCTCTCGCAGACTTACTTTTTAGATACATATAAATATGTAACTTTCTATCTATATACACACGTATATACATGTTTATTGATCCTACAGTTTGCTTTTTGTTAGTTATTTATAAGTTATCGTAAACTATATTTTAAATATACACTATTTTTAATTCAAATAAATATATAAACATATTCATATTCTGTCTATTTTCCCTTGGTTAATATTTCGAAACTTTTGATTATATAAATGTGGTATAATATAATGTAAGTGCATTATGATATAATGTAAAACTTTAACATTTAATGATCAAGTTCCATTTATACATTCCTCTAAATTATGCAACAATGCATAAATTTGTTTTAAACATTTGAATAAGAGATAAATGAAGAAGGTGGAAGATGTTTGAGTTTATTTTAATAGAAACACCTAAACAAATATTACATGCGATACCAGATTAGAAATAATGAATATGGAAACCGTTTGAACAGATCTCTGTATTTTACAAATAAATAAATATTAAATTATATCTGTTATGTACTATTTTAATGTAAAAGCGATGTAATTACTATTAATATCAATCACTGGTGTGGTGAATTTCATTAAAATATCAGTATCATTATGATGTACAGATAATGGACAAATGATCTTTACTAGAGCAAATGCATGTAAAATTATCATATTACAGTTTCATTTAATCAAATTTTCAATAAATTTGAATTTTTCAATCGGGATATTATCTGAATGCACAAGCTTTGTTTTTAGACAATTAAATACATTACGACAATTTGCGAAACGTGAACGTTTGAAAAAATCATTTTCAGTTGAAAAAATTATGATAAAGCATGATGCCAAATATATTTATATTTGGCAATAAAAAACTTGTTTTGTGCAATAAAAAACTAAATTAAGACGATAGAAAGAATATCAGTCTCTATCACATAATTTGGCTTCCAAATGATCACACAAACAGTAACGATATAATTTATTTTTAAAAAGAACATATTGCAGTGGTATACACAAAAAGTAAATTATTTCCTAGTGAAAAAAAAAATGCTTAATATATCTTATGTACACAATAATGAACCATTTCATACCAATGAAGAATAAATAAATAAGTAAATAAATAAATAAATAGTTTTTTCGGAGGATTCCATGACAGTCAGATATTTATATAGCTAGTGTAAATGAGCTCCTGCCTTAATCAAAGACCTAAATTATATTTAATGGTCCTAATTAGAAATATACAATTCAATTTTAATATAATTATTGTTATTAAAAGTTTTTCTACCAAATCTGAAGATTCACCGACAGCGATATATTATTGTACAATTTTGCTAGTATTTGCTTATAAAGTGTTCAATAACAAATATAAATTATTTTAATACATATCATTTGCATCTACTTTCTTGTATACTTAATAGCTCACAGTTTAGAAAATGTCCTAAAAATATAATTTTATTGCCATTTTCTCCCTTGAATAATTAATAATAATAATAATTATAAACAATGGAAAAAGTAACAAGATAAAATTTTCTTCCAATTAAAAGTAATACTAATGCTTAGAATTTAATTTTAACATCATTTGACAAACTTTCTGAAATAGTTAGAAGATATTTACTGATGGATGTAAATAAAATTATTTAATAAACCACTATGATTCTGTTCCTAAATATTTCCAGTTATTCTCTTTCACATTATTAATAATCTAAAGATAATATTTTCAATAATGATACGCTTTTCCAGAAACAATTATCTTGGAAATTACACGTGGAAAACATTTCCCATATTCAAGATTAGAATATCAGAAACATCTTTGAAGTATTAAAGCAAGGAAATTTACATTTTGGTTTCAAGATGTTCACTACAACTTAATTAACGTGCACAATACACGTTAAAGCGTCAAAGAGTCTATTACTTTGAGACGTGAAAATAATTACAAAATGTCTTCAAAAGGAAAATTGCCTTAAAACATACAGAAACTTTAGTAATATAATAACAAGAATAAATGTATTTAATATGTTAAAGTAACTTATTAACATAAATATAAAACAATGTTTATTTTGAAGATATGTATGATAACTATAAGAGGATACATACACTTTAAATATTAAATGAGAACTATGCATATAAATGCATCAGATCCTGAGATTGATTGCATAAACATCGTTTTAACAGTACTCAATATTAAAAAAAATGGTTGCAACTTTAAGAAAACTAAACTATTATAAGTAAATAGAAAGTTACAACTTTTATTTACGATTTTTATGTAAAAGCGGGTAATTGCTATTAATAATAATCACTGGTGAAGTGAATTTCATTTAAATGCTTGTAACATTAAACTATACATATAATGGACGGATGGCTTTTACTAAAGCAAATGCAAGTTAAACTATAACATTACAGTTTTTTAAAGATTTTTTTAATATTTTCAAAGTTTTAAATCAGGGAAATATCTCATTGTACAAGCATTCACTGTACATAATTAAATACATAACAGCATCATGAAAAACATGAGCTTTTGAAATGATCAGATGTTAAAGTTGATCCGTTGATACAGTTACTTGAATAAGGCAAAAGTTATGAAAATATATTTAGATTAAATTTTTTTACAATCAAAAGCTAAGTTAAAATGAAAGAAATAGTTTCAGTCTCTATAACATAAATTTTGCTACCAAATATTCCTGCAAACAGAATGATGTAATTAATTTTTAAAAAGCATTTTGCAGGGAAATATACATAAAAAAATGATTTCCTAATTGAAAATTACTGATTATTATATTATATCTTATCTGCACAATAACTGACAATCTAATACCAATCAATCAGTCAATAAATAAATTAAAATTATTCAGAATAATCCATGATCATCAAACATTTGTGTAATGTGTCTAAATGTGTTGTTATATTAATAAAAGATACAAATTTTATTTAATGGTGTCTAATTAGAATCATGCAGTTCAATTTCTGCATTTTTAGAATTATTTAAAGATTATCTATCAAATCTGATGTACGACAAATTCCTTGGTGTTTGCTGATAAAGTGTTCGACTAAAAATTTAAACTATTTTAATGAATGTTTTGTGCGTATGATTGTGCATCTACAACTTACATACATACTTTCACATCTTTTAGAAGATGATCTTAAAGTTTTTTTTTTTTTGTTACTTCAATTATTTTAAATCTTAGAATAACTCAAAATAAATAAATAAATAAATAAATAAATATAAAAAATATTATGAATGTCAGAAAAGTATAAAGATTTAAAAAATTATCCGGATTAGAAAGACTACAAATTCTTTTACTTTAATATTTATATTATTTCACAAACTTTCTCAAATAATTCGAAAATATTTACTTGTGAATCTAAATTAAATTATGTTATAAACAACTATGACTCAGTACCTATCTGTTTCCTGTTATTCCATTTCACATTATTAGTATTCTGAAGATAATAATTTAAATAATGATATACTTTTCAAAAAATCATTATCTAAAAAATTACATGTTGAAAACTTTTCTCACATTCAAGATTAGCGTATCTGAAATATCTCTGAAGTAATAGAGTAAAGGAATTTAAATTTTACATTCACGATGTTTTCTACAACTTAATTATAATGCACATCACGTTAAAACGTCAAAGGGTCTATTATTTTGGGACATGAAATTAATTTTCAAAAGGGAACATTATCTTAAAACATACAGGAACTCTAGTAAAATAATAACAAGAATAAATATATTTCATTTAAGTTTATGTAACATATAAATACTAAGCTTTATATTTTTAAAGAATGTATATGGTAAATATAAGAGGAGAGAATGAAACATTAATGGAAAATATGCATACTATATGTCATTCAGCATTATTTATATATTCTTTTTGTAGACATATATAGAAATTTAAGGAATGATCTCTTATTTTAAATAATATATTTATATTTAAATATATATGTATATAAATATGTGTTTTAAAAAATCCGATACAGAATTTTATTATCTTATTAATTTATAAATCTGTATAAATATATATATATCATTTAACTTTCAATGCATTTTTTAAATTTCATCTTGGGAAACGTAGAAGCGTTTCACCTTAAGATATGGAAAAAATAATACAAATAAAACTTCAATTTAAATAGATCGAAAGCTATTTAAACGTGTGACCGGCTTTACCAGGACATTTTTGAATTATGAGTGTATGTTATATATATATATATATATATATATATATATATATATATATATATATGCAATGATAAGCATATTATCGTGGAATAACGCCTGATGATCTGACGAAAAGAAACAGTCGTCGATTGATGCGATGAAGGTCATTGGTCATAGATATTTTTTTTCTTGATTTAGCGCCCGCACAGTGGGGCAGGAAGCCTCCAAAGTTGGCAAAAAATAAAATTCACTTTGAACAAAAAAAGCACATAACGGATTCTTTTGTAGAAGAAAAGAAGTAAAATTTTAAACTTTTACATAAGCTAAATAGTAATTTATTAATTAATTTACAAACCTTTTTCAATATTTTTTGTAGAAAAATGAGTTAAAAACAAGAATTTAAGATAGTTTTATACTAATTAGATGTTTATAAATTATCCATAATATCGCACTAAAAAATGTAAACATAATTAGTAATTTTAATTATTCTCAAGCAAACCTTATAAAGAATATTAGCGAATCGTTTTGAAGGAATGAATCAACCTTTCTCAGGCAAAATGTACGCATTACTATAAAGACAGCAGAAGAAAAACTGTTTCTGTTGTTTTAGTGCTAACACACACTTTTTGTTTTCCTGTTTTTCAGATCTTAAACTCATACATGTCAAGTACACTAACGAATATGTAGAACTAGAATTGTATAACCGTTTTACTCTTGATCTTTTTGATCGTCCAGAACAAATTCAGACGGAATATGAAGATGGGCACGTTTGCTTTTATTGACGCTTCTGTTTGTTATTCAAATCGAGGAAATGAAAGCAATTTGCCAAGCCACTCTTTGTTAATTCTAAAGCATTTCCCTTGTTTCGCCAGGCTTTTGCTCATTTGAATTTATATTAAACTTTAAACATTTAATCTTCTTTTCATTTAAACTACTTGTTCGTAGTTACTCCGATTATGGAGCTCTCATACCATAAAATCACATTACTTTTCAAAAGTTTTCTGTTAAAACGTTCCATGATAGTCGGTTTCATTTAAATACATTATTTTGTAATACACAATGCATTAAAATTCGTATTTAACCAAGAAAATATTTATAATCATGTTTGGCTCACTTGGACACTAACAAAAATAATGATTAGCTATAAAAATGACCATACAATTAAAATGTAGCAAAAAGTAGCAAGATTTTCTGGGATATTTGTCATTTTAAAACGTATACTTAGTAGAAAAAATTATAGTTAACACTTAACTCACCTTAACTCATAAGTAAAACCTACAATGTTTGTAGAAAGTGTTAATTTTTTTTTTATAAATTTCACCACTATATATTCTAAGCGTCTGTATATCTATAAAAATCGTATTAAAACAAATTGAAAGTTAATGAATTATTGTTACATACTTGTAGTTAAAGGTTCCATAGTCAAAAAAATTATTTTTAAATTATTATAGCGAAATTAACAAACGAATGTTGAAACAAAATTATTGATTTTTTTTTTCACTTATTATCAAAGTACAATATGCAGTTTAACTTCTCTAGTGACGATCAAAATAACTTTGCGCAAATTTTAATACTAGGCAGATGTGTACTGACATCTGTTCTATTAAAGTGACGTATGTCGGTAGTTCAAAATAAAATTTCATTTTTTCGATTTTTTGCCAGTTTTGAAGGCTTTTTGCCCCACTGTGGGCCGGAGTGAAAGGTAGGAGAGATGACGTGTATGGGAATTTCTCCAGAAATAATGCAAGAGATCAGTTTTAGTCTTTTATTCTTTTGTTAGTTCAAAAAGGCATTCCACATTTCAAATAAACTAAAGCCGTCCCCACTTAAATACGATGGAATAGATTAAACTCACATCTTACAAAAATGTTGTTTTATCCAACTACTTCCGTCGTTAGTCGATTATAGCAGTTAAAAAATCAAGTCACGCTATCCTAAACTGGTGTCATAGCGTTTGAAGTGGGGAAGAGTAGCTACAAAACTTAGCATTTTGGAGTACCATGGCGACTCACAAAATTTCGAATGAAGATCGGCACTTCGCGAGAATTGTTTTGACAGTCTAAAGACCAGCTGAATGCAACACTGAAACCTCATTAAAATAAAAATGAGAATGTTAAATGGACATTGTTCCTTATTTTAGATAATCTGAAAGGGAACAAAATCTAAAAAGGGCTAAAATATAGGAATCCAGTAAAATTAATAAACAAAATTTTTTGAAAATAAATCTATCAAACATGAAAATGTAAGCCAATTTCACCATTCGTCTTACCTGACACTTGAAACAGTGATTCTTCTCCTAAGTGCATTGATACATTTTTAAGAACTAAGATTGTCTAACATCCAAGACATTATTTCTTATTAGGGATTTGTCAGGTTCTGAGAAACATCTGCTATTAGAACTGAAATTTACGTTATTTTTGTCTTAATATTTTATGTATTGTATGGGCTGTGTACTGAAGTTTCAAGGTGACATGCTTTCTTTGTCTAAAGCCGGAGTAAACAGGCGCACATGTACAGGTGTAGTGAGGAGGAAAATGAAGATTGCAGAGGGGTGTGTTCGACCTTCAGAGATGTCTGTGGAAGATGTGTAAAGAAAGGACATTTCACAAATCAAGGAAACAACGTGGAATGCAAGCAACGGAGGAACGCCGGAGGGGGTTTACATTGGGGATAGCAGGAGTTGAGAAGGGGCAGTGTTTTGCGAAGAAATAGTTAGTTGCGACCGAGAGAGCAGGGTGGACGGGTGTCCCTATGTGTAGAGCTGTGGTCGGACAGCGTAGGCTTAGGACCCATGTATTGGGAGATTCGAAATGGATCTTCGGTAAAGTTAATTTAACGTGTATAGATTGAGACGGATAATATGTAATTTGAACAGTACACAGCCAGCATTTATTGTATTAGTTTAATGTTGAACCGGATCAACTACATCCGAGTTATAAGTGTAAATAGTGTTTTATATCGAGTACATAGAATGTAAATAAACTGTTAATTTAGTTAATTGAAAGCGTTGGTTTTCATTTACACAATCCTATCAGTGCGCGACCGATATCACCTAATAATATCGGTGGTGGCAGCAATAAATAATACGGACTTTCTTCAAAGTTGTTCGGGAAAAAAGGAAACTCCGACAGGATTATTCACAGTGTTTGTGACGAATTAATTGATGCTTTTCTTCGAAAGGACAAAAGTTAAATGTAAGCAAAATTAATTTTAAACTTATGTAAGAAGATAAATTTTCAGCTTTTAAATTTCTACTTTCGGGCTTAAAAATAAATAGTAATAATCTGCAAATCTAAATCAATTTGAAATACTTATTCTACTTAAAAATTCATTACTGACCTTCACACAAAAAATAATTCTAAAGAAGACTATTGCGCTACATAGAACCACCAAGTCTATGCGTAAAAGACTCGAGAGAGAAATTATGATTCTGTTTTTAAATCTAAAATTCAGGAATTTTCTGGTTTTATTACATTATTTCATTTGAAGAAATTAACAAAAATTTTATGATTTACCATTTATTTATGTCTGTTTAATATATATCTTTTTTGCTAGGTTAAAAAACCCTTTTCTTTAATCTGAACAAACAGAGAGTGAAATAAGTTAAGCCACAGCAAGTTTATGGATAATATTTCTATTCGTTTGGATAATATGTTTAAAAATATTGTTTTCAAGTAAAACTTTTTTTTATGTATTCAGAATAATATTCTTTTAGATTAATTTTTAAAAGTTTTTACCCAGGAAAATATAAGAATTTATTCAGATTTCAACAAACTTCTAAAAATCTTGTTAAGTTTTGTTAACAATTTTATTATAATTCTAGAATATCTCCTGTTCTATAGAATTTGCTTTTTAACCAATTTATTGAAACAAATTGTTGTTTCTCTTAAATGAATAATAAAACCTTATCATGATCTTGTTGTTACATTGTATATTATATATCCTGTTAAAAAATAAAGGAAAATAAGCGTTTGCAATGTTATTTGTTTATTAAGCCTAAAAACATAGGATGTATTTATGGATACCAGTATTATAAAGGGTTATTTTTTAATTTTGAATAATCAATACTTTTTTTTACGTTTTATGAAACATTTCGTAAAACGAAACTGATAAAAAAAATCCAAACTGAAGTTGATATGCGTTCTTTAACAGAGCACTTAAAAACTTACTTATTTTAATAATTTAATGTAGCTTTTCAGTTTTTCTTTTCTTTTTCTTTTTTTGTTTCGATTTTTATGCGCACGCCTAGAAAAGTTTGAATGAAACAACTAACACGAATAGAAATTCATTATATGATATCCATATAAGGTGGTCTGGTGTAATAACGCCAGGCGGGGCAATATTTTGCATAATCATGAAATAATCTGGTAAATGACACCCTTGTGCTCAGCGCAGAACGGTTTTGAGTCATATAAATCGCAAAAAACAGCTTCAAGTTAATTTGTTTCATTTTTAGGTCTTATTGCTTTTACAAGCAACAAAAATTAACGCTTGATCTAAAATTTGCGAGATACGTTTTGTGATGCGAAGACTATTTTTTTATCCGGAAATACTTTGTTAAATACATAAATTTGTAGTACATTTCATGGACTTTCAAAATGTTGTTGAGGATTTTGGATATTTTCTCGAGATAATTTGTAATTTAAAATGTAAAGAGCAATAATTGTAACGGGGTAATAACGCCAATTATTGGCATTAATACCCCGGTTGATTCCCTAAAGTGGCCGAGCTACATCCTAAATACTGATTCAAAGAAACACAGTTAAAACTGTGCAATGTTTCTAATAATTCTATTTAAGCGGTCCTTTTTAAGCAAAAAGAAGCTCACGGTCTGATATTCTTTTGCCTCATCCTCCCTCCCCACACCACACCTTTATTTTTCTTACACTTTCGCAAAAAAATTAACATTTTCAATAGCTTAGAAATGCAATTTGTCAATTTCTAAGTTTATAGAGTTTGTATTTTTAGAATTGGGCAATCTAAATGCAATTATTCCATCTTATTTCATAGTTTTGTTTGCATGGCGTTTTTACCCATATAGGTGGGTAATAACGCCAAATAGCATTGGTCAAGAAATCACGCCATTACATTTTATGAATACATATCTGTTAAATTATTTTTTTATATAGATAGTCAATGAGTTGCTGTATCAAATCATATATTTGTTTGAAAAATATCAACTAAAACTGAGTCGTGAAAATTGGTAGAACCTTAAAGTGGCGTTATTACCCCAGGGTACCTTACATTTAATGTAGTGAAATGCATTCTTTCTTAAAACATCTATCTAATAGTTCTCTTAAACCTCTATTTTATAACATCAATAACAAGTTTCGAACTTTTGCCTCTTATGTTCATAAATGAGGAAATTGAAGTGACTAAATTAAACTACTGTATTTTCTCCTTCATTTAATTATTGGAAAATTCTAGACAATGGCAATGCATGGTAAATTCTTTTAACTCTGCAAAGTGTTGAAAATCATTAAAGCTCATGTGTCAGTAAAGATATTTAAGAAAAGTGTTTAATGAACTTCTAAATTAAAATGTCTCAACGATTTCCTAACACATTTTAGTGGAATTGATAATATTCAAGTAGGAGTTATTAGAGAATGAATTTATTATTGTTCTTTTCACCAATAAACTCTTTTAAAAATTCAGTAAAACAAGAGTTTTCTTAGTTTACAACATTAAGCAATATTATAACAGGTAATAAATGCGAAACACTGTTTCAAATACATCATCAGATGGCCATTCATAAAAAAAATGGAAAGAACTTCATATTAACACTACAAATAAAAATCTGATGAGACCCGAACTCGATACATAATATTTTGATGTGGCAATATGTTATTAAACAGCGAAGTGTGAAATATTTTTTTTTTTTTGGTAGATCAAGTGGAGTATATTTTATTATGAGTTATTTAATTCTCAATCAAATGACATTACAAGCAAATAAATAAAATCATCTTTTAAAAAGTTACGGTCGTTTACTGATACAAAGCGGAAAATTCAATTTGAATACAACCAAAATAGTTCTTTACTTCAACAACTTATGACCAATGGAAAAAATTTGGTAATAACTGCGTTTTGACAGTAAACGTTGTATCCCCAAAAACTAAAGTAGTTTTACCACATGTTTTTTTAGGACAGGGAATGGCACATAAATTTAACTCAAAGGTAGAGAACTCAACTGTTTAAAATGGTTTAACTGGGTACCACTTAATGCCTATTAATATATATATATATATATATATATATATATATATATATATATATATATATATATATATATATATATTACAAATTTAAATTTTTTTCGCCAAAACGAACCGTTATACTATCTTAATTTTCTTATAATAATATTTCGTACTTACTTCAAATTATTAAATTAAAATCTTGTTTCTAAATCTAATCTGTTAATCCTTATGCAGACGATATAAATTCTTAATTTGCCTTAAAAAACATTAATCCAGTATGCGTAAATTTAAAAAGATGGCTCTAAATTAAAAATATTCTTAATTAAAACTTTATTTCTTAATATTCCAAATAAAACTGATTTCTTCTATGTTTTTATCAACCCTTTTTAAGAAAGTCTCATTAAATTTATTCCAAACCCATACCTTTTAAAAAATATCATTATTTTATTTTATCTATTTATTTATTTTTCCGCCGTCAACGATAATTTGCATATTAATAAATTCATTTCTTTTCTTTTTCTCTTAAAATTAATCATGTATAAAAATCGTCTGCCTAAGATATTTAAAATTCTGAGTCAATTATAAATTGGTTAAATAATATTTTTTTTAAAATAAATTTATCGTCTGTTTAGAATAATCTCGTAGCTGGACAAGAATTCTGTTTACATGAAAGAATGATGGTTTGAGGTTACCGAATGTTCCAGAACTTTCTTTTCAGTTTAAAAGGGGGAAGTCTCGAGATGAAAGGAAGATTCTGAAGATTTCTTGGGTTGCTTTTTCGATGAGGACAGCTCGCTGAAATAATGATGGAATTTTTGCAAAAAGGAGCTTTTCCTTCCTCATTATCACGAATTTAATAAATGAATTTACAGCAGCCCATGACTAATTATTGGATCTTCTACATTTATTTATTATTTTTGTTTTTTCCCTCGCTTGCCATGACTGCGTGTTTCTGTTTAACCAGTGGAAATAATTCGAGTTCTCCTGAAATCGTCACAACTAATCGAAAAGTCGCACAGGATAGGTAATGCCTGTGCTAATGCCTGTTTCGGATTTTGAAATGAATCTACTGAAGAAGTAAAATGCTATGTAAATGAATCTACTGAAACGAAGTGATGACAAAAATATGAATCGCCGAAAATTTTTCTCGCCATGGTTGAAAGTGTTATTAAGCAAGAATTGCCATTATCTTTTGATTCCTCGAGTGAATGTAACAGAGGAGATTTTAATGTTAAACAGCTTTCTGTCCGAGTGGTTTGAAAGATTTCTTCTAAATATCTCGTGAATTCCTGAGGCCTGATATTCCACCTTTTTCCTGTTTATGTGTAACTGATGACTCAAGATAATCATGGTCATAATGACAAGAAAAAAAAAAAAAAAAAAAAAAAAAAAACTTTTAGAGACAACTGAACGCAGATTACTACTTACTTTCATAATTTTCGTTATTCCTGTCTCCCCTAGGATCAGCTTGAAAATTTCTCCTTATCCGTGAGTTATTTTTAGATGTATTTAATTATTATGTGTATCCTTTTTACTGTATTTGTGTAGATAGTTCTTTGTTTGTAAGGTTTATTTATTTGTTTGTTTATTTTTCTGTGAGCCTTATTTATTTATCTTTTTATCTAGTTATGAGTCTTATTATTATTATTACTATTATTATTATTACTTGTTGGAGTGAAAACATGTTTGTTCTTAAAAATTTAATTGAGGAGTATGATGTTCTTAAGATATTTACTGTTACTTATTAAGAGTATTATGATATTTTTATGCACGTTTAAAGATAAGTTCGTAATAATAATGAAGTATAAAAGAACTCAGAAGCTCAAGTTATTTTTTAAAAGGTACATTTTCTAATTTATTGATATTGTTTGTTATCAAGAACTATTCTCAGAATACAGTATTTTCATGATAATGTTCCTACAACTAAACATTTGAGCTGAAAATTAAATTAACATTTATGTTTTTTCCTTAATTTGTTAGAATTTCTAGTGACAGTGAGCTTTGGTTCCCGGATTCTTATAATTTATTTAAATTCAGTAAGAATATGGAACTGTGCAAGGCTGTTGCTGGAATTTTGACTGATAAATGTGATTAATTTTTTTTAGTAAATTTTGTAGTTTTAAGTAAGGAATTACCTATAATTAAAATTTTGAATCTGTTTATGATTTATAAAATAATAGAATTAAAAAGTTGATCACAATTTAAGGTATAACTATGATATTTACAATTTCTATTTTTATTAGATAAAATTTCTGGTTAAAGTTAGCAGCTAAATATAGTTATAATTTTCACGATAATTTTGATTCAGATTTTTAAAATGGGGGGTAATGGTTTTGTGTGAGGCAATTAAAATGTATACAACTCCAGTAGACAAAGCCCTCAAAATTGCGAAAGCGCGAACTCATGAATTTTACCTTAAAAGTAAAAGACTCTATGATCGAAATTTTGTTGAATGCCCATTAAAAATACAAGACTCTGTAATTTATGAAGAATTTAAATACCCTAACACTCGAAAATTAGAACCTACTTTCTCTGGACCATATAAAATTATAAATAAACTTTCTGATGTAACTTATGAAATAGATAAATTTAATTATGAGACAGGACAGAATTCCGTTATTGTGCATGTTTCTAAATTAAGACCCTATTTTTCACCCGAAGATTTTAAACTGTTTCATGAGCAACCCAAAAAACAAACAAAACCTCAGATACAATCACAATCACTAGATCAAACTAAAGTCAAGACAATAGATTAAATTTACCATAAACAACCATAAAAAAATACCATAAAAAAACTTTTACCATAACCATTTACCAAATACCATTAAACCATTAAAACCATTTACCATAAAAAAAAACCATAATTTTCAACATCAGCAGGTATGTTCTTGGAGGCCTACAAGAATATTACTTGTTTTGGGGAGTTTTTGGGGTTAAATTGGGCACCTTATGCAGGCATAAGGTGAACACTTTGATTGTAAAAGCTTTCAAATTGATGTTGATAAATTAATTTTAAGGGTGTTTAAGTCTAATTATATTTACTCATGTATTTGACATTAATATTATTCTATTTATTCAGCAGATATTTATGTTATAACAGTTATAAAATCTAAGGATTCTACTCAAACCTATAACATAATATGTGATTTTCAGTGATTGTGAAAACTACAGATTAAAAGTTTTTCAAAAAAGCAAAGTATTTTTATTTCCATTTCTCAATTAAGAATGACAACTTTCATTCCTATTGTATTTTATTATTAAAGTTTATAAACCATGTGTGGATAAAACATTATTCTACATTTGGCATTGAAAACTTATAACCAAATTTGACAATTTTGTAAAAGAGTATCAGAGAGGAATTATTGTAAGGAAATACTGGTTGAGAGTCCATTTTCTAAATAGTTAGATTTAATTTTATTTGGATTTTGGAATTATTATGATTTTTTTTATTTATGCTTTCGGCTAGCAAAAAATACTTTCTTATGCTATTAGAAGATAAGAAAATTATTTAGTTGCTATGTAATTATTTTTATCCTCAACCAATATTTTCCCTATCAATAATAAACAAATAGTGATATTTTCTTTTGATTATACTCTTGTTTTACTATTATTATTATTATTATGATTTCTATAATGAAGTTTAGTATTAATTATACTCTTATTGAAAAATATTAGGATTTGGAGTCTTATTATACTATTACTTATTATTGTTGTTATTGTTATTATTTAAATTTTTCTATATTATTTATTATTGATATTGAGAGTGATGCTATTTATTATTGAAAAATTGATATATTACTGAAAGATGTTGGATCCAACATAACATTAAAACCAAAGATTAAACTAGGTTTGAAGATTTTTAATTAAAGAGACTGTATTCAGAGAACATTGGAAAAGACTCTTTTATATATACTTGAAAGACTTGTTTCATTTAAAGGACTTATTTAAAATAAACTATGCATTGAGTCATTGTAATTGTTTAAACTTCCATGAGAACGAATTTTTATTGTTTTTATTATATTTTTATCTCTTGCTTATAAATTCATAACTTATTTACTGTTATTATATGTATTATCTCCTATGCACTTACAAATGGTAAGTGATGTTGTAACATTATTGTATTTCTTTCAGGGAAATGCTCCTACCTAAATTTAATTCAGAATTATTTTCTCTTAACTATTTTATTTTAATTGCTAATATTTTTTATATTGCGTTAATTTTCTTTTCTTCCATCTCTTGGCTTCCTGAGTTTGACAGTTTTATTCCAAAATTTAACTTTTCTAAATAATTATATTCTGTTGTCTGAACTTGTAGTTTTATTTAACTATCAATTTCATACAAAGTCTTGGGGAGGGGGGATAATATTACAAATTTAAATTTTTTTCGCCAAAACGAACCGTTATACTATCTTAATTTTCTTATAATAATATTTCGTACTTACTTCAAATTATTAAATTAAAATCTTGTTTCTAAATCTAATCTGTTAATCCTTATGCAGACGATATAAATTCTTAATTTGCCTTAAAAAACATTAATCCAGTATGCGTAAATTTAAAAAGATGGCTCTAAATTAAAAATATTCTTAATTAAAACTTTATTTCTTAATATTCCAAGTAAAACTGATTTCTTCTATGTTTTTATCAACCCTTTTTAAGAAAGTCTCATTAAATTTATTCCAAACCCATACCTTTTAAAAAATATCATTATTTTATTTTATCTATTTATTTATTTTTCCGCCGTCAACGATAATTTGCATATTAATAAATTCATTTCTTTTCTTTTTCTCTTAAAATTAATCATGTATAAAAATCGTCTGCCTAAGATATTTAAAATTCTGAGTCAATTATAAATTGGTTAAATAATATTTTTTTTTAAATAAATTTATCGTCTGTTTAGAATAATCTCGTAGCTGGACAAGAATTCTGTTTACATGAAAGAATGATGGTTTGAGGTTACCGAATGTTCCAGAACTTTCTTTTCAGTTTAAAAGGGGGAAGTCTCGAGATGAAAGGAAGATTCTGAAGATTTCTTGGGTTGCTTTTTCGATGAGGACAGCTCGCTGAAATAATGATGGAATTTTTGCAAAAAGGAGCTTTTCCTTCCTCATTATCACGAATTTAATAAATGAATTTACAGCAGCCCATGACTAATTATTGGATCTTCTACATTTATTTATTATTTTTGTTTTTTCCCTCGCTTGCCATGACTGCGTGTTTCTGTTTAACCAGTGGAAATAATTCGAGTTCTCCTGAAATCGTCACATATATATATATATATATATATATATATATGTGACATTTTAAAGTTAGGAGCCAGAAACATCATCGCCAGGGTCCCCGTTCTTTGCACAGAAGTCATGGCCAACGAGGGAAAAAATAAAAAATAAATAACTGTAGAATATCCAATAAATCACTCATTTGTGGCTGTAAGTTTATTTATTCAACTGTAGTCATTATAGAGGAAAAAACTCCTTTTTGCAAACGATCTTTTACCGAAATATCCAAAAAATATTCCATCATTTACTTCAACCAGCCGTACTCATCCACAAAGCAACCTAAGAATCTCTCCCCTTCTCATCTCGAGACTTCCCCCTTTCAAACTCAAAAGAAAATTCTAGAACTTTCTGTAAATCTCAAACCATCATCCTTTTATGTAAACAGAATTCTTGTCCAGATACGAGGCTATTTTACGCAGACGATAAATTTATTTAAAAAAAAATATTATTTAACCAATTTATAATCGACTCATAATTTCTTAGGCAGACGATTTTTATAAATGATTAATTTTAAGAGAAAAAGAAAAGAAATGAATTTATTAATGCACACATCAAAGGTTGACGGCGGAAAAATAAATAAATAGATAAAATAAAATAATGATATTTTTCGAAAGGTATGGTTTTGGAATAAATTTAATAAGAGTTTCTTAAAAAGGGTTGATAAAAACATAGAAGAAATCAGTTTTATTTGGAATATTAAGAAATAAAGTTTTAATTAAGAATATTTTTAATTTAGAGCCATCTTTTTTAATTTACGCATACTGGAATAATGTTTTTTAAGGTAAATTAAGAATTTATATCGTCTGCATACAGATTAACAGATTGGATCTAGAAACAAGATTTTAATTTAATAATTTGAAGTAAGTACGGAACATTATTATAAGAAAATTAAGGTAGTATAAAGGTTAGTTTTGGCGAAAAAATTTTAAATTTGTAATATTATCCCCCCTCCCCGAAAATTTGTATGAAATTGATAGTTAAATAAAACTACAAGTTCAGACAACAGAAATATAATAATTTAGAAAAGTCAAATTTTGGAATAAAACTGTCAAACCCAGGAAGCCAAGAGATGGAAGAAAAGAAAATTAACGCAATATAAAAAATATTAGCGATTAAAATAAAATAGTTAAGAGGAAATTAATCTGAATTAAATTTAGGTAGGAGCATTTCCCTGAAAGAGATACAATACTGTTACAATATCACTTACTATTTGTAAGTGCATAGGAGATAATACTTACAATAACAGTAAATAAGTTATAAATATAAATAAGCAAGAGATAAAAAATATAATAAAAACAATAAAAATTCGTTCTCATGGAAGTTTAAATAATTACAATAACTTAATGCATAGGTTATTTGAAATAAAGTTCTTCAAATGAAAAAAGTCTTTCCATTGTGTATAAAAGTCTTTTCCAATATTCACTGAATACAGTCTATATATATATATATATATATATATATAGTACATATATATATATATATATATATAGAGTACATATATATATATATATATATATATATATATATAAATTAGAAATTGAATTTTCATGGGTTAAATATCTACATCATATTTGTTGACAGAGTGTGAGAGGGTTATCTGTGCTTTCATAATACGATTTTTTACAGTTACAATAATAGTTCATACCCCTATTTCGCCTATAACTTTTACCGGACTTTCGTAGGTGCGATATTGATTCTTCATATCGTATACAGTCAGCTCAATAGGAGAAATAACAATAATAATTATGGATAAAATACATAATAATTATAACTATATATATTTTCTAATAATATTATTGTTATTACAGTAACAATTATATATGATATAATTGTTAAAATCGGTTCACAGGGATAATGACCAAAAGAGAGGCCTCGTCTTTCAAATACATAGATTCTTGACATTTAAATATAAACAATTGAAAACACTTTGAAAACGCAAGCACGAAATAATTTATCTATTACAGTGTTTATACATTTTTCATTATGTAATTTGCAAATTTTATACTGAACATTATATAGTCTATGTATTATATATAGATCACTCATTACTCAATAAGGTATCCCATGTAAATTAATATTGAACTAAACTATTTTCATATGTACATTGAATTGCAGATTTAATTTTTACATATTACTCAAGAAAACATGTATCTAAAAATAGTATTTTTTCTATGTGTTAATAATATTTATTTAATTATTTTACTTCGTTATTAAAAAATACTGTTTTATATTCACTAATGGAATTATTTTTTATAATATGTGCCTAGATAAAACAATAACATGATAAACAAATAAGAAAAATTATGCGTTAAGCATAGATTATGATGCACTTTCCAACACTTCTTGAAATCTTTAACATAACTTCGATATCCAGGGAAATAACGTATTATTGTCCATATCCAATACTTTTGAAAAGCTCTTTATTTGATTTGTCGGTTAATATATAGACTATAGAATGCTAAAATTTAGTTTAGCGACAAAACGCTTAACTGCCTAAACGCCTAACTGTCTGAAATTTTCCATTCATCAATTTATACTAATAGATGGAAACATACTTAAATACTTGTGTTTAGCCATGTATCGTGTATATAGTACCTTTAATACACGAAAGTATTTTCCTAAAGTTTAATTTAAAAAAATTCTCTTTAAAGTACTTTAATCAAATTTTCAGAAATTATCATCCACAGACGACCATATATCCACATCCAGTTCTTTGTGTGATCCGGTACATCATTTTATCTATATTCTACAAACATTTCTTAGTAAACTAAATGCAGTTCAACGTAAAAAAGCATAATATATTTAAAAACCAACTTTAAGTAAATTACTCTCATATTCAGTAACCCTTTCGAGATCTTTTTGTAACCCTGTATATCTAAATTGTGTAGCAATTAACATTTATATAAATTATAAAAAATGCATATATCTAGTGAAACTTAAAAATGTATTTCATTATTTAAAAAATGCATTTCATCCATCTAACAGCCACCTTCTATGATATTCAAGACTTCAGATAGAACATAATGTTTTAAATATTTTGTGTGTCACTGTAAATGCTATGCACTACGAATTATGCATGAAATAACTCATATTATTCCTCAGCAACGTACATCAATTTAATTATATATGAAATCGTTCACCATAATTGAAATAGGTCGCAAACAATTTCCCCTTTATTATTATGTATTGGAATTCTTTTGTGTGGCCCTGTAAATGAATAATCACTATTCTTTTGGCTGCATAATTTATAAAATGCATATTTTAGTGCGCTTCGAAGATGTATGTAAATTTGAAGATGTTTGATAGGGTTTAACACCTTAAAAATTTATTTGAAACGATTTTTCCCCATAGGCCGTAATGGGATGAAAAACTTTTGACTGTCCCTGTTAAAAACTTATCATGACAGAAACTTCATTTTCAATAGGCTTCGTGCTAGGGTAAATGTCGTAAACATCTAAAAATTTCATGACAATCCGAGTATATTTACGAGAGTTACAGCGCGGACAGACGGACCGAATGCATAAGCACTTTTCAACTTTGTTGGAAAGTGCTAATAAAAAGCGCTTTATAAAGTCTTTTTCAAATCTAAATGACTATTTAATTATGTTTTATATTGATTAACGCCAAAACAATTTTTAATTTAAAAAGTGTTTAAAAGTACTGAAAACAATGTATTTTAATCTAATGTTTTAGGATTAGTTTACACCTATGCTTTAATCTAATTATTTTCCTAAGAAAATTCTTAAAATGTTTACCACCCACTACAAAGACTTTAAACTAGCTTTATTATAAACTCATTAAGAGATAATCTAGCTAGATTAATGTTTTACGACATTATCTGAAAGAGAACCTTTTGTTTCAGTCACGTTCAACTAATAATTCTTAGAATACGAAGAGAAAATTATGCAAACGATATCTTACATGGAAAATGTCAGACATTGTTAGGCGCAAATTGAGACAACAGTACGAGCTTTAATCTCTTTCGTTTTGCCTTTTTTAAAGAAGCATTGTATGTCTGAAGATATTATTTAATATATTTGGATTGAAAAGTTTTTTGAATAAGTGATGTACATGTACAAATAAGAATGACTGCCTCGTTAAACAGAATATATTTTACGTAGAGAATATATTATACGTAGCTGGCATCTGGAAGTATAATTTTAGTGTTTCGTTTTTGTTTGGATAGGAATTGACGTGTGATGTGAAGTTAAAAATGTTGTCAACTAAAAAATGTATATTTCGTAATCCATGCCTAATGCATATTATTTTCTTGATTTAAATAAAACTACTCTTTCTTGTTCTTGTTGTTCCGGCCCGAATATTTTTAAAGCAGATTCTAATCGAAGAAATAGAAGATGAATCTTTTCATTAATAAAACGTTTGAATGAGAATGCATGATGTCTGTTTTCGTTTTAACCTCTAATAGGTCTTAATATAAATATTTAGTTTGAATAATAAACTTATTTTTCAACTTTGATTCAAATACAATGAACGCTACTTTTATTCAGCTATTCAGAGCTATTTATAGCTATTCGGAGGTATGAGTGCTCGAAATTCTCTTAACGGCAACAAGATGGCGCTCACGATTACGTTTATAGTTACAAAAACTCGAAATTTTCCAATGGCAACACACATTTTTTTTCCATCGCAAAATGCTCAGCGGATGCAAAAACCCTAAAAAGCGTTGGAGCCGTACGTGTTTAGCAAGAAACGGACACGTTATGCACGTACAAAAAACTGCTCTGCGAATCCCCCCCCCCCACAATAAAACACGATTGGGACGCAAGGAGTAAATTTGCATATGACACAGAGTCAGTACGCTAATCTCTGATTACAACACAGATCGGAAAAAAACTTTTATTTTGATTACACATTTTCCACTTGGGTGCCACAACAGGCAATTACACACTGCATGGTGGCGACTGTGGACAATACAGCCGAACGTTACATCGCATGAGGGATGTTTGAAATCACACGTTTGCTAGAATTTTTCAAATCCGGCAAAGTTTACGGATTGCACATGTACACTCTAGATTTTAGATATCCCCAGAACCTGAAATCCATAGGAGTGAGGTCGGTGGATCGCGGAGGCCATTGACGTTACTAGATAAGGTGAAATGTGCCTCGTCCGTTCATAATATGCGAAGAAGTCGATCGTTATCTCCATCATATTGGATGAGAAATTCATTAACAAAGTTTATATGTTGTTGATGGTCTCCCACTTTCAACATCTGGCTGCGTTGTTACCGGTAAAGAAAGATGCGGATTACAGAGCGCAGTAACTTTAAGACCATTGATTTTGGTATAACAAATACACGAGATGCACCTTTTGTAGTTTCCATGCGTCCTCTGTTTACTATGTGATGCACTTCCATAACAGTATCCTCAGGAACAGTTGCTCGTCCGGATG
This sequence comes from Maratus speculifer, assembly GCA_964019185.1. NCBI lineage: Eukaryota > Metazoa > Arthropoda > Arachnida > Araneae > Salticidae > Maratus > Maratus speculifer. The sequence goes on from OZ025297.1 coordinate 52,796,046, forward strand.
GTAGACTATCACAGGTGCAGCTAATTTTTTCGAATTTCATTACTAAATCACGAAGAGCTTGTGAAATGCATAGACCACGTATTTGGCGATGGTTTAGATGGTAAACACGCCAGGTTTTCGCAGCATTCATCTCATTTTGATAATTGTTTTATCAATTCACCACGAACGAAGTCATTTTGTTGACATCTGCAAGCTCCGACTGAAGAACTAACATTCTCACCCTACTTTTTATCCGTTTTCTACGCTGACTATCTGACAAACAATGTTCCGTGATTGGTATTTTGACTCTGTCATATTCAAATTTTCTTCGTGCGCCTTGGTCGTGTTTTGGGGGGGGGGGCGTTCGTAGAGCTGATTTTGTGAGAGCATAACGCGTCCGTTTATTGCTATAACCATACATTTCCAACACTTTTTAGGGTTTTCACATGCGCTGAGCATTTTGGTATGAAAAAAAATGGGTGTTGCCATTGGAAAATTTTGAGTTTCTGTAACTATAACCGTAACCGTGAGCGCCATTTTGTAGCCGTTCACAGAATCTCGAGCTCATACTCTGAATAACTATATCTGAAATTTCACTTCGACCGGTTGAACGGACTGGCCGCTAGAGCTCCATATATCGGCAAAGTTTTTTATGACGACCCTGTATATATATATATATATATATTTCTGTATGAAAATATGATAATCATGAAAATTACGTAAATAGGGTGCAATAACAATAATTTGAGCAATATTTTATACACGTATTCAAAGCACTATATATATATATATATATATATATATATATATATATATATATACATATATATACCGAGTGTCCCCAAAATGACTGATGGATTTTAAAAATCAATAACTTTCAAACTGTGACAGCTGTTTAAATTGCAGGAGTGTTATGTATAATGTCAGGAGTTTTTTTATCACAATTTTTTATTTTAGTTCGAATTTCAAACAATGGATGGTGCTGACGGCGATTGAAGGCCAGGATATCAGTGCTGAGTGAGGTCAGTTTCGGCGTCGACCTGGGCTTCAATTACCGTAAGCGCCAACTATTGTTTGAAAGTCGAACTAAAATAAAAAATTACGGTAAAAAAACTCCTGACATTATACATAAGCATCCTGCAAATTTTTTTTATAAATAGCTGTCACCGTTTGCAAATAATTGAATTTTAAATTCCATCAGTCATTTTTGGGACACCTGGTATATATATATATATATATATATATATATATATATATATATATGAATATGTGTGTGTGTATATCTATTTTTGAATTTATATCCACATCTAGTTCTTTGTGTGATCCTGCATATCATTTTATCTATATTCTACAAACATTTCTTAGTAAACTAAATGCAGTTCAACGTAAAAATCATAATATATTTAAAAATTATCTTTAAGTAAATTACTCTCATATTCAGTAACCCTTCCGAGATCTTTTTGTAACTCTGTATATCTATATTGTGTAACAATTAGCATTTATATAAATCATAAAAAATGCATACATCTAGTGAAACTTGAAAACGTATCTCATAATTTAAAAAATGCATTTTATCCATATAACAGCCATCTTCCATCATATTCAGGACTTCGGATAGAACATAATAATTTAAATATTTTGTGTGTCACTGTAAATGCCATACACTACGTATTATGTATGAAATAACTTATATTATTCCTCAGTAACGTACATCAATTTGATTATATATGAAATCGTTTACCATAATTGAAATATGTCGCAAACAACCTCCCCTTTATTATTATGTATTGGAATTATTTTGTGTGGCCCTGTAAATGAATAATCACTATTAATTTCGCTGCATACTTTATAAAATGCATATTTTAGTGCGCTTCGGAGATGCATTTAAATTTGAAGATGTTTCATAGGGTTTAACACCTTAAAAATTCATTTGAAACGATATTTCCCCATAGGCCGTAATGTGATGAAAAACTTTTGACTGTCCCTGTTAAAAACTTATCATGACAGAAACTTCATTTTCAATAGGCTTCGTGCTCGGGTAAATGTCATAAACGTCTAAAAATTTCATGACAATCCGAGTATATTTAATAGAGTTACAGCGCGGACAGACGGACAGACAAACCGAATGTATAAGCACTTTTCAACTTTGTTGGAAAGTGCTAATAGAAAAGCGCTTTATAAAGTCTTTTTCAAATCTAAATGTCTATTTAATTATGTTTTATATTGATTAACGCCAAAACAATTTTTAATTTAAAAAGTGTTTAAAAATACTGGAAACAATGTATTTTGATCTAATGTTTTAAAATTACTTTACACCTATACTTTAATCTAATTATTTTCCTAAGAAAATTCTTAAAATGTTTACCACCCACTACAAAGACTTTAAACTAGCTTTATTATAAACTCATTAAGAGATATTCTACCTACATTAATGTTTTACGACATTCTCTGAAAGAGAACCTTTTGTTTCAGTCACGTTCAATTAATAATTCTTAGAATACGAAGCGAAAATAATGCAAACGCTATCTTACATGGAAAATGTCAGACATAGTTAGGCATAAATTGAGACAACAGTAGGAGCTTTAATCTCTTTTATTTTGCCTTTTTTAAAGAAGCACTGTATGTCTGAAGATATTAGTTGATAGATTTCGCTTGAAAAGTTTTTTGAATAAGTGATGTACATGTACAAATAAGAATGACTGCCTTGTTAAACAGGATATATTTACGTAGCTGGCATCTAGAAGTATAATTTTAGTGTCATCGTTACTGGATAGGAATATACGTGTGATATGAAGTTATAAATTTTCTCAACTGAATAATGTATGTTTCGTAATCTATGCCTAATGCATATTATTTTCTTGTTTTAAATAATAGTACTCTTTCTTGTTCTTTTTGTTCTGTCCAAAATATTTTTTTAAAGTAGATTTTAATCGAAGAAAAAAAAAGATGGATCTTTTCATTAACAAAAAGTTTCAATGAAAATGCTGTCTGTTTTCGTTTTAACCTCTAATAGGTCTTAATATAAAGATTTAGTGAGAAAATAAATTTATTTTTCAACTTTGATTCAAATACAATGAAAGCTATTTTTCGACATAGTATCGATGAATATAAAGTATTTTATATTTCTGGAGTTAAACGGGAAGAAGTATCATTTATATAGCATGATGCCACCATAGAATTGCAATAGGTTTCCAATAGTTTTTTGTGAATTAAAAAGGAAATGTGATTGTTTTGTTCGAAAGAACCATTTCAACCTAGAGTTATTAAAAACCATTTGTTTGTTACCTTTTCTCAATATCTGAACACAGGACAGAGATGGCATCAGTCCATCCAAGTTCTATTGAAAAAAAAAACGAAATCTTCATGATGTCTTGGAGAACTATGCCAGTACATTGGCGGTAACGTTCTTTTAACAAGGTATCCCTTCCCTTCATATACCATTGTAACAAATGATTCAGTGCTTAGTGAGACTGTTGGAAAGCAGCTAGGATTTTAAAGGACTTCAGGTTATAATCGAAGCTTATTATTCACACTCGTCTTTATTTTAGGGCCTATCGAAGGTTCCCCGTAAGTAGAGTTACCCAGAAATTTTTTCTGAAAGTAAATTTTCTAAGTAGAGATATTTTTCGGACACGCACATGCAATTATTCAAGTTTTTCAAAGGCTAAGTCGAAGTTTAAGAATAAAGTATGTGTTCAAATACTTTGCAAATTTTTTTATCAATAAAACTAATATCAAATTGAAATTAATATAAAATGTATTTAAAATATCATTGAAGAACTGGAATGGGTTATTTATTTTACTTTAGATATTCCATTCTATTTTGTGATACAAATGGTAAAAAGTATAAAAGATTATAATAATTAAAAATATCCATTTAGTGCTGGAAAATAATTGAAAAGATATATCTAAAACAAAATTTTTCGTCCTTCTCTTTAATAAACTACTCAAGATTTTATTGTTTAAAATTTGCTTTTTAAACAGAATCTAACCGAAATTTGAGTTGATTAATTGACAAAACGAATTGTAACTTAAAATTATCTTTTCGAAGATTCCATTTGTTGAATGACCTTTCTCCTTGGGCAGAACAACAGGGTCAGTGATGTAATATAAAAACTAAGACGTGTGTGACGTTATTTTATGTAATTATAACCATGACATGTTCAAATACTTCCTTATTTATTATTAATAGAATAAGTATAGGGGATGATAAGTTTGTAAGACATAAAAACTAATTTATAGAAATTAAATACTAACAAAAATGTAAAATGCATGTGCGCTTTTGACTGAACAATGGCCGTCATCACCAATGTCTATATACTGGTTAAATACTGCAAAATGAAATAAAAATTGTTTTTGTTTTCTCATTTGTTATTACTTACACGAAGACCAAGGTTTCGCTGAAAACGCTGTTGACTCATGCAAATTATTTTTATTATTCAATATCTATGTATTAGTTTTAACATCTTATCGTTTTATTCTATTATTTTATTTTATTCGTTTAATTCTATTCTATTTATTATATTGAAAGCCGAACTAAAATAAAAAATTACGGTAAAAAAACTCCTCACATTATACATAAGGCTCCTGCAAAACTTTTTTTAAATAGCTGTCATCGTTTTCAAATAATTGAATTTTAAATTCCATCAGTCATTTTTGAGACACCTGATATATATATATATATGTGTGTGTGTGTGTGTGTGTGTGTGTGTGTATCTATTTTTGAATGTATGTATTTAATATCTAAATAAATAATAATAATAGATTGTTTCTAATCAAAAATGCTTCAGAAAATCTGTACCTAGTAACTTAAATATGTCTCAGATGAATTTATGCGGATTTTTTTTTCTATTCTTATTTAATCTAAAAATTGTAACACATTATATTTTAATTCAAGACTTTGAAAACATTTCAATCCCAGCACTAACTTTATTTCTTTAGAAAATTCTTAAAATTTTTAACAACCATGACAAAGATTTTAAACTTTATATTAAACTCATTAAGACACATTCTTTGATAAATGTTCGCGACATCCTCTGAAAGAGAACCTTTTGTTTCAGTCACGCTAAGTTGATAAATCTTGATATACAGAGCGAAATTTATGTAAAATATAGTTAGATGAAACACAAATTAAAACGGCCTTAGATGCTCTAATTCCTCTCAGTGTGCTTCTCTAGAGAAGGATTTTATATCTTATGATATTATTTGATTTGTTTGAATAAAAAATAATTTTTACTAACCAATGCACATACATACTTAGTTATATACATATACATACATATATATATATCCAAATAATTATAAAATCTTTATAATATATGTAATGTTCCCCCTTGTCCTTAAAAAATATCTTAGCATATTTATTATATTTTAATCACATAATTTTATTCTGTGCTTTCTTTATTTTCTTATTCTAGAAAACTTCAATCTGTTAAAAGCAACACTTTGCTTAAAACCCCATTATTTTATTTTATTGTTTGATTTGTTTCAATATCTTTTATTTAAGTTGTAAAAAAATTATTCGATATCCTACAACTCCATGCAAGCGATGCGCCAAAAGCCTGATGTTAATCTAATAGACTCTGCGAAAATATTTTTGTCTGCCCATTTTATTTTTTATATTGGTTAAAGATACGATTTTTTAAAAGTTAATCAGCAACACTGAACGTTGTTCTAAAGTCCTATATTCCTTTATTGATAGTTACAAACATAAATTTTAATACCAGTTTCACAGAATAATAATTTATAGACAATATCAATGTTCAGGTGGAATTATTCAGATAAATAAATAAAGAAAGAAAGAAATAAAAAAAAAAAACTAGAAAAAATACAGATTTACAAATTTACCTGTGTATTTTTATTTAAATCATAGAAATAGATATATATATTATTAATAAAATTTAACCAGGTCAATATATTTTTTTCTTATTAGTTTTAGCATATCTTTATTTAATTATGAAAAAAACCTTTTACATTTTTAAAAATATATGGGTATCTCACCTTTTGTAGCTATATTTTTTACCACATGGTCAAATGAGAGAAACAGGTAGCACGTTTTTTAACCAAATATATATATATTTCTAAATTAATATTTTCCAATTTCAGACTATATAAATGTACCACATAAATTGGAGTTAGTAGGAAAATTCACAGCATTGTTTAAGGCCGGTTAGGGAAATTCCATGTATATGCAATAATAATTTTGTGTACGCGAGATAACCAATAGTTACTTGCACTATTCAAAAGTGAAATAATTTTAATATACATTAAAGGAATGAAAATATCTTTTTAATATCCATTAAAGTGTGATTATTTATACATTGTGAAAATTTCAATTTGATAAGAACTCCATGATATATTGAGTACAAATATTTTTCTTGAGAATATTTACATAATAAATAAATATTAAAATTTCAAGTACCTAAACTTTTGCTTGTCAAATTTAAACTGCACTTTAAAATTTTTATTTTTAACGTCTTCATTCTTTCCGGAGAAGCACTTAAAATAGGAAAAATTCATTCTCTTCTGAAGTGCATTGATAATTGATAATAACTGTTCTAGCTGTAAATCAATGAAATAATTGGTATTGTGTTTTTGCAAGGTATTCTGAAATGATAATGGAATCAGAATAAAAGTACAAACTTCAATATTTAAAAAAAATGTTAGTATAATTATTGTTTGTTTTAAAAATATTCTGCTGATTTAGAGAGAAATATTTGATGTACGTTGACTCATAATTAAAGTTCATAGAGTTGTTACAAACATAATGAATGATATACACACATTTAAATACAAATACATTTTAGATATACAATATATATATGTATATATATATATATATATATATATATATATATATATATATATATATATATATATAATATACACTATATATATATATTTAAATTTAAATTTAAAGCATAATGTATAAAGATCGAAAATATATTCTAAGCTGTTTGATTTTTTTTATCATTTGAACTGTTTTTTATGTGACAATGGAAAAATATTGCTGTGTTGGCGACGAACAGCATCAGTAGCAGCAATGAAAGATGCCATCCGCCAAAATGTGTCTGCCATAACGCAAGAAATGCTTCTAAATGCTCCTGCCTAAATAGTGTGGTACCTAGTCTCACAGCTGTATTTTTTAATAAAGAACAGCACATTCAACATTTACTGCAGTAATAATTAACTGTCATTAAGCTGACTTGTAAGTTGTCAACATTTTTTCATTAGTGAATCATCTTTTGTTCGATAAAACACTATAGCGCCATTTGTTGATCGCCAACAAAAATAATTTTTTGTCGTTGTTACACAAAACCAGTTTTTTCTCCATCTGTTCGGTGCAAACCGTACCTTTTTATCTTGATTCATTTTCGAATTATTCATTTTTTTAAGTTCGTTCTCACTTTTGAATCACCCGGTGTATATATATATATATATATATATATATATATATATACATATATATATAAAAATACTTTTATAAATATAACCAAAGTAATTCAGATAATACCATTCATTAAACCAATGAAACCAGTATTTTTACAATCATCTTATTGAAAACAGTTGCAGTTTGAAGTGAAATAGAAGGCAGATTACAAAAAAACATAATTTCCTATAAATAAATCCCCTATGTTTAATTCAGATAAGTATATTATTACAATACCAACTAAATTCCAATTTTGGTAAATCCAAAGTTATAAAAATGGTAGATATTTCCAAAAAGTATGAAAGAAGCAGCAAGAATAACAAATTGAATAAATACATTATATATATGTATGTATATATGTATATTTATATATGTATGTATGTATATATACAGTAGAACACCGCTAATTCGGACCTCGTTAATCCGAATCTCCGCATATTTCGGATTAGACTGGTCATTTTTTTTCAGATTTTAAAAAGCGATTGGTAAAATTTCGATAACATTAATTCATTTCATTTTTGTATTCTGAATGAAAAAGTATTTTCTGAAATATTTTCGGAAAAATACCTTAATCTTTTTCATTTAAATTCATTAATTTTACCTTTCAAAGAAACAACAATGCCTCACTTAAAGTCTGCAAGCAGGTTGCTGAGAGTGCTCTCTGAAAGTCGAGTTAGAATTTACGGTCTACAAATTGTGATTTCTTGAATTACAAACAAGCTTGAAATAGAAGGAAAAATAGGCAAGAATGAAAGAATTTGTATTCTTGTTAAAAAAATAAAAAAATGGTTGCTGAGATGTTGATATCACAGACATTAACAATTGAATGAAGCAAAAAATTCTGAAGTTTACTCCTCACTTACTAATGATGTAATAATCCTTTTATGTACGACTGAAGAAGTTAAAAAAGAAGATGATTCAGACGAAAACACTATTAGCATGATGGTCAACCAAAATTTATTAGTCATAAGGAAGGGACAAATCATTTACAACAATTAATGGTTTATTTTGGACATCAGGTGGAGACTATACCCAACAAAATAACTATACTGAAGTGGATGCGTGACCGTGCGGCCCGCAAATTTTATAAAAAACTGGCACAGCAGAAGATTTTATAATTACAAAATAAACATTTTTACTGTCGTAAAATATTCAGTATGTTTAATATAAAGGTGATTTTCTGTAAGTATGTTTTATTCTTTATGATTTGTTGTCTTATTCTCCGGATAATCCGTAATTTCGATATTCCGGATTGCGTCAGGTCTCAATTAATCCGAATGATCGGGGTTTTACTGTAATAGAAAATGTGTCAACACTTTCAAAACATAGTATTTATTTTTCATAATATGATTCGAAAACAATGTTTGAGAAAATGAGAAAAGTATCTAAAATTCCGCTGACACAATATATATAAAGTGTATGTTATGCAGAATTTACTCTAAAATTCATACACCAGTTAGCCAAACAAGTTATGCCAAATTTATTTCAAAGAAAAAGAAACAGGTGGGTAAGTGTGGTCGCAGATCGTACAAAGAGTTTCGTTTAATATTTTTTTTTTCAAATCAACTTATCATTTATTTAATAAATTAAAATTGCTAATTTATAATGAATAAGTTCTTACATAGATGGAATCACCAATAAATTTAATTTTAAAACAAATAAAAAACAAAATTATTTATTTTAATAAAATAAAGAAGTTTCAAGTAATATATATATATATATATATATATATATATATATATGTGAGTGTGTGCGTGTTTGCATTACTTTGTGATACGTCGTTATTTTTATTTTTATTTATAGATTAAATGCTCTGTTCCTAACACGCCACTCGCCGAATTCTACAGGTTTCTATTTACTTTCGTTGTCGCTTTTAATTCCTAAACAGTGATCTTATTATTGTCACCAGTTACTTTCGTCGGTATCATTTCATTGAATTTGCAGTTGTGGTTCAGAAATCTACTGACTTCTCAAACTGCTTTAGCGACATAAAACAAAGCACAGCAAGTAACGTGAAAAGAAAAAAGAACAAAAAATATTAACTTCTCATAAGAAAAAAAAAGATCTATACACCGACAAATGCATGAAACAGCTACATATATATGGGTCATATATTTATCGGGTGTTCCAAAAATGACTGATGGATTTTAAAATTCAATAACTTGCAAACGGTGACAGCTATTTAAAAATTTTTTAAGCGCGTACGGCGATAAAAGGCCAGGTGATCGGTGCTGAGTGAAGCGTCGACCTGGCCTTCAATCGCCGTCAGCGCCACCTATTGTTTGAAATTCGAAATAAAATAAAAAATTACGGTAAAAAAAAAAACTTGACATTATACATAACCCTCCTGTAAAATTTTTTTAAATAGCTGTCACCGTTTGCAAGTTATTGAATTTTAAAATCCATCAGTCATTTTTGGGACACCCGGTATATACATAAATACTACCGTGTATAAATTTGCATTAATGAAAACGAAGTGCCCTAAAAAGAGTTCCTCAAACAAATATGCTTAAGCAACACTTTAATCAATCTAATGTATGACAATATATAACACACAGGCCCAGAGCTTTTAAAAAATCTAATTGGAAATAGGTTTACAGGCCGGGAGACAGTATAATTTGTGTTTAATGTAAGAAGATGCAATGGAGCCACAAAAGAATTGTCAATAGATATTTTGCTAATAGTAAGATGTAAAATTTTAACACGATATGTGTATGATATTTACCAAATGTTTTCTTCAAATAGGCCATATATTTTGAGAAATTGGAATTGAAATTTCTTAAGTGTCAAATAATGATTAATTTGCTTTTTCTACGTAGAGGTAATATGCTTGTAAGAGGCTTTGCTGATCAGACTACGAAGATTTTCCTGCATATTCTGACATTTATTTCCACCTTAATCGATTTATTTGTTTTACACATAACATCATTTAAACATGGTTTTGAGTTTCTGCTATGATATTTTTTTTATTAGCTCCCTAATACATTTATTTTTTAAATACTTTCATAGAAATTTATACCTGACTCCTAATATTTAAAATAACCTCTCAAATCACAAAGATTCACACTAGCTTATGCTTCAAGTGTTTATTTATTTTTTATTTAGTATTGTTTTTAAAATATTGTTTAATTATTTTTAAATATATCGTTAAATTAATTGGGAATTAAAAAATGATTCATTTAAAAATGCAGAATCTTTAAAAAAAATAAAAAGACTCTTTTGAAAAGGCACGCGATTCATAAAGAATGTAATTGTTACTTAAAAAATTAGATTTGGGTTTTGATGTAAAAATTTCAAGTATTTTTACTGTAATTTAATTAATTTAGTAGACCATGTTTAACTGTAAAAATATAATAGAAGGAATAAAATATTACATTTCGTTCTTTTCCTATATTCATAATATGTATAACTTTTACTTTGACAATATTTAGATGTGTGTGTCTGTTGATACAGAAGTAAGTCCCTGATGATAGCCAATAATGGTCGAAATATATTGTATTTTAGACTTTTAACAATTTTTATTTTATTGTTTTATTTTATTGTTTTGTTTTGTTTTTCTGTGTAGTAAACGTTTTAAAGTAAATAGTTTTATTACGAGTATTTTGTTACATTTTTACATTTTTATATTTTAAACACAGCTTTGGAATAATGTATCTTTAATTTATATAGTACAGATTTACATTTGGGGGATTGATTCTAAGACTATTATTAATTTGTATAATTTATTAATAATATTTCTGATGCTAAATATCCCAGGCGTATTTATGTTTCGATAATTTCAAGAACATATCGAACAAAGTATAAAAGTCGTTATTAGTCGCACACATTTTTACCTTTCTCCATACGCATATTCATGTATAAAGTTGTAATATTGCATCATTTTCAAATTTTTAAAGGAAAAAAGATGACAAATTATGTTTGATTTTTGTTATTCCAAAAAATAAAAAGATGTGCTAAAATGTGTCAAAAATATTTTGAAAACCTTTTGTTTAATTCACGATAAAATATATATTTTTTCACTATTTCAAGATCAAAATTTACGTACTCACATCTAATAAGGCTGCTAGTTTTTGCTACAATTTTCAAGAAATTATTTCATTAATTGTATTTAAAAATATTATATTAAGGTACATTATACCTCTTAGATAGGTTTTTTAATAATAATTTTCATTGGGAAATTAATGAAATTTTTTATTTTAAGAATTCGTTAATAAATTTAATAAATTTAATAAATTTAATAAATTTTTATTTTAATTTTTTTTTGAGTTTGCATAGTTAACTGATATGTGTTTTTCATGTTGAACAAGTAATATTAACAATAGAAATTAAATCTTTTTCAATAAATATCTGAAACATAGATTTTTAGCACGATTTTCGTACATGATGAAAGCAAAAATATGTCTAATGTCATAATAATAGTAAGCTTAGTGACACAGTAATGTTTCCTGTAATCAGCTGTCACTTATTTGTAATACAGATGAAAGTGGAAAATTTTCTTCCTGTCAAAAGTTAAATTAAACTTCTAGAGTTTTGTTCTTAATTTTTACATGTTACAGATAAAATACTTAAAATATGAAGCTGTTATTTTCCACTTAAGTACATTGATCCATTTAAAACAATTTCTCTGGCTGGTATCCAAAGCAATTTCTTTTGAGGTTTTGAAAGAGTAATGAAGAAATATCAAAGAGAAAAGGTTAAAAGCACAATGCTTTAATCAGTAAGCATTTAGGTTATCCTATTTAAATTGTTTTGCAGGATATATTCGTCAAAGTAGAGGAAATCTGTTTAACATGTTGTCTGCACTATTAATTAATTATGTTAAAAATTTTGTGAACTTTTATGTTTCTAATAAAAAAATCCTTTATAAAAGCAGAAGTGCATATGAAAGATAATATGATACATTAAATATTAATATTATTTTTAATAATGTTTCTTTTTAAAGCTTAAAAGAAAATAAGATCAATTATAAACATTATCTTATCTTTTTTCTAGTTTTCAAATCATTAGAAACACAAAAATACCAAATTTAAATGTATTGACATTAATGAAAAGGTTTTTGTATTTGGAATATCAACACTGTGGTAACACATACATTCGGATCTTGATTATACAATATGAAATATCTTATTAAAAGAGACAAATCTTGGTCTAAAAAGCAATTCTTGGATTATTTAACCAACCTCGTTTTTTTCTAGAATAATCCGTCTTGTTCATCTTGCACTTAATGAGAATTCCGACAGTAGTTTTGAAACAATTGTTTACTTATGTTTATGTATTATTAGCGCCTTTATACAAGTTGGTTGTCTGCCTTTTACATTTTCTTGCACAAAAACTTTATTTGTAAATAATGCTGTTTTTATAACTACATAAACAACATTGTCGTTTTTTCTCGTCGTAACAAAGTGTTAATATATACCAAACAAATTGCGTTTAAGCATATTAAAACTATACCGGACGCAACAACCACATAATTGTATAAAGAGCTGAAGCTTACATAAAAACTTTAATACCGTTGCCTAAAAACGCAAATATGAGTCCTCGCAAAAATATGTCCTCGTTCAACCCTACGAACTAGCAACTGAACGCAGCATCCTTGTTGTAATGGAGTGTTAAATGCAATGTAAAAAATATGTAATGAATAACTAAAGGGTATGTATGCATGAAAAATCTCGTTTATGAATTTAAAATGAAAATCACACTTTTCACCAAAGACATTGTATTAGGATACTAAAAGTACATAATATCAAAAGCACATTAATGTAAATACGCATGTATATTTTCACGTCATGAGCGACAACTCTGTCAAACTGTAAATTCAATGGATGTGCCAGTTTTTATTTATTATTTATTTATTTATTGTACAAGTATTTCATTCGGCCAAGAAATGTGAAAAGCTATAGTATATTATAGTATAGTATATTAAAGCTATAGTATATTACAAAAAATAATTTTTATTTATTTTAAAAAAGCATGAAAATTGATTATACAACAAAAATTTAAGCATTTATGATATAAAACATCACGAATTATCTTTCTTTAATTGTTATAGATATTGTTTATTACAAATATTTGAAAATGTTTTCGAAAATATATTGAATGTAATACAGAATTAAGAAAAGACAATGCAATAAAGTAGTTTTAAATTTTAAAACAGTTATTCCAAACGTACAATGTAATACTGGAATTAGGCCCAAGATGCAGAATAATTATACCGAATTCATACCTCTAACTAAATTAAATTCGCATAGCGTGCTGTGATATTAAACTTTTTCACTGAATTTCATTCGTCAAATTGACTTAAACAATGACTACATGAAAATATGGTCTATTATAAGTTTATTTTAGCTTAGTATGCGCAACCTATTGTTTGTATAAGACAGTCAAATATTGTTACACATTTTTTACTCACTCCTAAATGACAGAGAGCTTTGGAGTTTGTAATCTATATTTATTTCTAAAGGCAATATATACACTGTATATTGTATGTTTGTTGCCTAAAGCGATTAAAGGGTACAATTGTAAAATAAACAAATAAGTAAAATCTCCATATCTCAAAAATCAATGTACATGGAATTTTTGAACTTAACATGCGTTTAAACGTTTTTAACGTTTATTCAAAGTTGCATTAAACGTTTATATCGGAATTTTCAAAATTATAGTCAAAAGTCAAGAATGAGCACTTACCACAAAGACCTATTGTTTTCGAAAGGCAAAATACTAACGTAAGACACTATGTAATTTTAAATTAACCTTACAAATGCTAACACTTGTTAAACTTAATGATTACTCAATTATATTTTGTTTTCCTATATAAAATCAAGTATAACAGTGTTTTCTTGTTGTAAAATAATAATTGCAAGGAAAGCGCAATAGCGCCAAATCGTGGAAAACGTGGCAAAACATGGCGAAATTTCGATAAAAATTAAGTTTACAAATATGAAACAAACTCGGCAGTAGTTAGTTAATTTGTCTAAATTAAAATATAAAATAAATAATCCTCATTTGTATTTTTTTGAAAATTTTAATGCAAACATATTCATTTATTTTTATTTATTTTGTAACATTTATAATTGTTAATTCTTTAAATAAAACTCACATTATCTTATTTGCATTTTTTAATTAAATACTGCTGATCCTAATTTAAAAAATCTTTAAATTCTTTGTTATATTGTTCATAGAGTGAAAAAAAATTTTTTTTTATTTATTTTTCAGGAAGATTTTTGATCACATTGAACTGTCTTATATTCAATGCATAATTACATTTAACATTTGCATTAATTTAAAAATAAGTACATTTAGTATTACCGTTAAGAATAACATTAGTACAATTAACAATAATACATTTAAATAATATTACGCCATTTTGGCGTATTTATAGTAAAAGAAAAGAAGAACAAGAACAAGAAGAGGAAGAAGAAGAAGAAGAGGAAGAAGAAGAAGAAGAAGAAGAAGAAACATGCACATTGTCGATTTAAAAAGTTGTCAATCTTAAATGCGAAAATATAATGTCTCATTAGGAATACTAATATATAGGAACGAAGAACAATTACCATTTTAATTTTTCAAACGTTTTTAGATCACAGGCTATCAAAGCCTAAACGATTATGTGTCCACCCGTTCTGTATTTATGCGGGTACGTACGTAACGCGATAACTCACCATAAAAATATCCGATTCACTTGAAATTTTGGATGTAGGTATATTGTGATACAGTGCTTCCCAGATGCGACAAGTATAAGAACGGGATCGGGGGAAAATTATTCTCCCCTCAAATTATATAATTTTTTTTTTCATGCAGAATCATCAGTTTTCTTTTTTTTTAAATTTAGATATAAGATCATTCTGAAGAGGCGCCTCCGTGATTAGTATAGGAGTTAATTGGATAAGTGTAAAGAAGGGGAACGGGGGGGCTAATGCTTCTCCCGTTAATTTATATACATGTTTTTTTTCGCGAATTATCAGATTTCATTCAAATTTTAGGCATTGATCATTCTGATGAGGGCACCTCTATGATTAGTTTTGCGAGTTCATTGGAGGGGAGAAATGGGAGGTAACCGTCCTTAATTTAGGATAATGAGTTTTTCAAGCAGAATTTACCGATTTGCTTAAAATCTTGGATATAGATTCATTCTGATAAGGCATTTCCCTGGTTTGTTTTGGGGATTCATTTGATAACTATAAAACGGGGATCAGTGGAATTTAGATGATTTTTTCCTTGCAAAATTAACCGATTTGCTTCAGTTTTTGGATACAAATGCATAGTAATGAGATGCTTCCCTATTTAGCTGTGGTGTTCTTTTGTTAAGTATAAAGGGGGTACGGACAATTATCCTCCCTGCTTAAATTTGATAAATGAACTGTTGTACAGAATTATCCGATTTGCTTTAAATTTTGGATGCGGATTCTTTCTGATAAGGCGAATCTCTGAATAGTTTTGGAAGTTTAATGGTTAAATATAAAGGAAGAGGATAACTGCTCTAGTATTTTATAAATGGGTTTTTATTAAAAATTATCCGATGTGCTCTGAATTATGGATATAGATTTTTTAAATTATAAAACATATCTCTGATAAGTTTAGGGTGTTCAGTGATTAACTAAAAAAAATTAAAATGGGAGAAGCTATTTCCCGCCTTAAGTTGTTTTTCGAACGGCATTTACCCTTGAAAATATAAGGCCGTGAGCTCAATGCCATAGGTTTAACTGTGCAACATTCTTTTTATTAAATGTGTAATTTACAAAAAACAACAGTATTATTTTCTTTTTCTTTTTAGTAAAATTTTATCCCCATTACATGGAAATCTGTCAAAAAGCTTAGATAACAAGCAAAGAATGAGTGTCCGCACACTTATTTTATAGATATGCATATGTATGTTAGATTTCGTAGAAGTTAGTTTTATTGTTAATTTTTATGGATTTATTAATATTTTTTCTAATTTGGTAATATTTTCTAAGTAGATCATAAAAAATACAATGTTTTCTATTTGAAAAAAAAAAACTAAACACATTTTTTATTTACTTTTTTTAGTATTTCGATATTTTTTTTAATATAAATATACGCATATCAATTATGTTATATTTTAGTGCATTGTGATATAATTTAAAATTCAAACACTTTAATGATCATGCTCGTTTATGAGTTCCCCAAAATTTTGCAACATTGTATGAATTTGCTTTATTTTATACATTTAAATCAATATAAAAGATAAATGAAGAAGCTCGAAACGCTTAAAGAAATACTACATACAAAACCATATTCTGCAATAATGAATATTAAAATCGTTTCAAGCGAAAAATGAATTTTCAGAAATGGTTGCAATTTTAAATTTGAAAAAAAGGTTGCAACTTTAAATAAAAAAAATAACTATTATAAATACATACCGAATCACATGTTTTATCTACTAATTTAATGTAAATCCTTAATCATATCATTAACCCATTAACGCCCAGCGTCCTCGTTTGAGGACGGTTACAAAAACAGCAAGAAAGCGGTTTTCCCACCAGTAAAGAGGAAGAAAAAAGTATACCTTATTTCATGAGACAGAATCCTTGTTAAATTTAGATAAAAGTTAATTTGCTTTTAAAAGTGGTGGGAAATACAAAATTTAAATTTTAGCGAAGAAAATAATTCGGGCGTTAATGGGTTAATATAATTCGCTGGTTAATTGACCTTCATTTAAATATCTGTACTTTTAGAATGCATAGATAATGGACAAATGGTTTTTATTAAACAAATTCATGTAATACTATCATATTATAGTTCCTTTTAATCAAATTTTCAATGTGTTTGAAGTTTTAAATCAGGAAAATATCTGAATGTACAAGCGTTGTTTGTACATAACTAAATACATTACGAAAACTCGAGAAAACGTGACTATTTTAAAATACCATGTACAATTGATGAAATTTCTTTCAAAATGCTAAAGTTATGCAGAACATAATTACATTAAACATTTTATGCAATCAAGAAAAACTAAATTAAGAAAATAGAAAACAATCCAGTCTCTATCACATATATTTTTCTCCCAAAAGCTCACGCACACATAAACGCTTTTATTAATTTTACAAGAACACTTTACAGTGGGATATGCACAAAAGGAAATCAGTTCCTAATTAAAATAATTGATTATTATATTCTATACTAATATTATAAAGAGGAAAGATTCGATTGTTTGTTTGAAATGAATAGGCTCCGAAACTTCTTGACGGATTTGAAAAATTCTTTAAACGTTGGAAAGCTACACTATTTCCGGTGAACATAGGCTATAGTTGCCGCTTAAAAGGATCAAAATAAAACGCCGGATAAGCGGATCAAAAGCAATTTGAGAAATTAAAAGTTACCTGACACCCTAGGCACATGATAATCACTGAAATGCATATAAATATCGTAACTATTAAAAAAAAACATTTTAAATTTTTTAGTCTGACTTGATATAAAAGCGAGTGTTTTAATTTTTTAAACTATTTAGCAATTATTAAAAAAGAAAAAAAAATGCTGAAACGCGAATTAATTAAAATTAATTAAATAATAAAAATTTTAATTAAAATAAAAAAAAATTACAAAACGATTGTTTTGGAGTTTTCAAAAAAGTTATAACAGATAGTAAATATTTTAAAAAGTAGTGAGCAACAAATATAGGGCAGGTGGATTTATTTAGGGGGAGCGGTCAAATATTTGAAGTTGTAACGTTTTTCTACCATTTCGAATGCGGACTTTTCACTAAGAACAGAGATAAATATTACTTATTTAATATAAAACTTTCAGATAGATTATAACGCTAATACAGATTTTAAAGAGTAGGGGACGTCTAATTATGATTAGGGGAGGCAATAGTTATCTTTGGAAGAACGTGATCAAATATTTAAAACCGTACAGTTTTAGATGCGGATTTTTTAGAACCCAGAGACTATTATTTTTTAATATAAAATTTAAAAAGTACTTACCCCTATTTTCGAATAATAATTTTATTAAATATCTTTCTTAAGTCCAGAAACAGTTTTATTGAATTCGCCCCCTGGTGGTGAAATGTGAAACTAAAAAATTCCACCCCCCCCCCCACCACCACCACCACCCTTTTTTTTCTTGGCATGCGTGCACGGCAATTCTGCTAAACGGAACCGTAGGCAGAGGGAATTCGGTACGAGATAGGGTCTTTTTATGACATTTTTCAATACAAATTTCAGGTTTGTTTTAGAATATAATTACAGGTTCGGGCAACGCCGGGCGGCTCAGGTAATATTTCATACATTCACAATAATTGGCAATTTAATTCCATTGAAAAAAATAAAAAAATATTACCAGACATTTATGTAACTGTGTACATGCACTGTTAATCCAAGACATTAACAGTATTTAATGGTTTCCTAGTTAGATTTACAAAATTCATTTTCTAAATTTTCATTATCATTTAAAGATTATCTATCACATCTATCATTTCACCTACAACGATTCATTATAATACAATTTCACTAGTATTTGCTGATAAAGAGTTTAACAACAATTATAAACTATTTCAATGCACCACATTTGCGTCTGAATTCTTATATATTTAATAGCGCATGTTTTAGAAGATAACCTAAAACATTTTTATAATTCTTTTTCTTTCTTTTTGTACCTTTGAATAATAATAATTATTAATAATAATTATAAATATTGGAAAAAGTAACAAGATTTAAAAATTTCTTACTTGTAAAGTACAAATTATTAAAATTTAAAATTTATTAAGGAAAAAAATAAAATTTAATTTTCACATCATTTTAAAAATTTTCTCAAACAATTATAAACTATTTACTTGTGAAAAAAATTAAATTATGCTATAACCAACTATGATTCTATCTGTTTCCTGTTATTAACTTTCACATTATTAATATCCTGAAGGTAATAATTTAAATAATGATATACTTTTCCAAATATCATTATCTAAGAAATTATATGCGCAAAACTTTTCCCATATTCTAGATTAGAATATCAGAAACATCTTTGAAGTAATAGAGAAAGGAAATTTACATTTTAGTTTCAAGATGTTTTGTACAACTTAATTACAAAGAACAAGACACGTTAACATGTCAAAGGTACTCTTACTTTGGGACGCGAAAATAATTACCAAATGTTCTCAAGAGGAAACAATGTCTTAAAACATACAGAAACGCTAGTAAAATTATAACAAGTTTAAATATATTTCGTAGGTTGAAGTTGAAATTATATATTAATACTGAACTATGCATATGCACATTTTAAGGATGTACATGATAAGCATAAGGGGATATTATGAAAAATTAAATCGGAAATATGCATATAGCCTATTTTTACACTTTATTTGTGTCATTTAGCTTGTTCTTATCTTTCATTTGGAGACAAATATAATAATTTAGGGAATGTTCTTTTAATGTAAATGATACATGTATTTTTAAAAGTGTATATTTGTATTAAAAATCATATAGCATTTTATTGTTTAATTTATGCGTATAGTATAAAGAAACAAAGTTTGCATATTTGTAGGTGATACTATCCAGGGCTATTAAACGATTTTAAAAGAAATAGTACCAAAATGATAGTGTTCGCTCCAAATGAAGCATATGCAATGCCTTATGTCAATGCCGAAACCCAAAAGGGATGCAGAGGCAAAAAACGTTCTGAAAATGTAAATTCTGTGTTACTGAAAGGCGTAAAAGCATGAAATTTAACATGTTAAATATTTATAAAATATAAATGGTCTCTTAGGAGTTTTCTTAAAAAATACGAAGTTTAAACGAGGTGAAAATGCAAGAAAAGCATTATAAAAACTTTCTAATTTGCGATTCTTAAATAATCTCGGGAAGTAATGGACCGCTTTAGAAATAAATGATATCAAAATGATGGTGACAGTCCTTACTTAAACATAAGCTGTAACATATATCGGTGCAACTACCCCAAAGGGGGAACCGTAGAAAAAACTTTATAAAGATGCAATTTTTATGTGACTAAAAGGACTAGAAAATTAGAATTGTCATGTTAATAACTTATCAGATATAAATGGGCTAAAAGAACATTTACTAAAAATACGAAATTTGAAAAAGGTAGTGTCAAGGTAAAAATGATAAACGTCAATGTATTTATAAAACAAAATGCTCACTGCTCTCTATTATTTTCAATAAAACATTAATAATTCAATTAAATTTTAAAATACACCCAATTAAATAATAACGTCAAATCAATCAATCAAAAAAAAAAATAGGTATAGCAAAGAACATGCACAACAGACTTAGAACATAGATTTTGCGCATGCAATATCACATTTAGCTGCCGACACCTGAATTGAAATAAATAATATTCAAATAATTCTCCAAGAAATGCCACTTGAAGCCAATTTGATCAATATAATTATCCATGCAACTTCTTACTTCCAAAAATAATTATATTCAATTCGCTAATTTCTGCCCTTTAGAAAGGTAAATTCCATTTTTTCAAATGGCTTTTCCGTGCTCTGTTCATACAGTACCAGACTAAAAAAACTTTATAATATCACCAATCATAACTTTAATGTCTGAATCTGAGCTTAATATTTTGATACGGTTTAAACAATTTTTATATACATATTTTTAATAACTGAATTCTCTACATCTGAATAAAAGCAAGATAACACTATATTTCCAAAAATATTCCCTTTTTTTACCAAAACCCCTTATAGCTAAATTTTTTATGACCATGGAGGTGAGATCAAACTTGATTTTTTTTTTTTCTTTACAAAAGTGCAAAGCATACCGAATTCCACAGAATACCGCATCAGAGTACAAAAACGAACAGATACATTTAGATAGAGCACTCGCAATATTATATGTCATGAAATGCGATGAACTGGTTAAGATCTTTTAATTAAAAGCATTGCTTAGTCATCAATTTGAACATAATATATAACTTAATGTTCAAAGAAATATTTCATTAAAACTTTTTACTCGATGCATTTTTTTAGAAAATCGATGACCATTTCCTTATGCTATTACAAACTCACAATTAAACATACAGTTTTATTGTTATAAGAAAAATCTACTGTGTTTTTAAATATTTCTAAATCTCTTGTATCGAATCTTTCCCTATGAGTTTTTATATTTAGTATAGTAAAGACTCTTAGGGTTCAATTTCTTTTTCACAAAAATAATGTCTCTACAGTATAATTGTAAACATGGATTTTTCCACTATACTTTATTTAACGCATAAGCAGTCATGTGTACACATTTTTAACTATAATAATACGTATTTACATCCAAACAGAAAACTTTCTATAACACAATGGGTCAAGTTATTACACTGTAAAAAAAAAAAAAAAAAAAAAAAAAAAAAAAAAAAAAAAAAAAAAAAAATCCGTTACATTTACACAAAGAGTTATCAGCAATGCTGCCAGCAGATTTTGCCGAAAAAAATGCGGTAAAATTAGATGCACATTTTTTATTACATCTAATTTTACTGGAATTTTTACGGGAAAAACTGCTGGTAGCAATGTTGGCAGCAGTTTTGCCGTAATATTAGCATATTTTTTTTCAGTGAATAATTCCCCTGACATGTTTGCACTCCATTACAGTAAAGTTACTAAGTATTTCGGTATGTATTATTAGAATGTATTCATTCGTGCAATTATTGACGTGCATATTTGAAAGTCTTCAAAACGGTAAAAGTAAGTTCGTTAGTGCAGGGGTCAAATTGCATAGAAAAATAATATTGGTTCTATCAGAATATTCAATCAGTAATTTCATGATCCTATTTAAAATATGCTATAGAAAGGTCCGATGTAGATATTTTATTCAAAATTTTGGTAGAAACAGTAAACATTTCTCTATAGAATGCGACTGCTGCTTGTGTCGGATGTTTCAGCACTTGCCAAAATACTGTATAATTTTCATATAATTCAACAATTCAGAACTTGATTTTTTTATGAAAGGGAACAAAATCGGAAAAAAGCAATGCGACAAGTAGCATTTTAAAACTATCAATCGTAAGTGTTATCAGAGATTCCATAAAGTGTTTTGTATGATATTACTTTCGAAACGCACTTCTTTATCAAATGAACACACAGAACAGCACCGTTAAATTTATTTTTAAAATGATTGCAATGTAGTATACAATCAAATTAAAAATATTCAAGAACTCAATTTCAAATATTCGCAATAGCATATGTTTGTATATCCCTAACGAGTCTGAACTTTTTTTCCATATAAAGAACATAATTTTATTTCGATATTATAAATTTTTGCTTTTCAGATAGATTTATTGAAGTTTAAAGATTTTCCCATTGTCTGAACTCTAAAAAATGGGTTTATTTTGTGTACTATTGAATTTACATTTATTTTATAACAGTTTAAGAATGAGAGTTTGTAGAAGATTAGAAAACGATGTATTAGAACAAAAAACAAGGTTTTACAATCTTCTTTTAAGCAACTTACGTTGAAATTTTCAAAAGCATATGTATCACATAAATGAATTGCTACAGGTGCAAAGAGAATTAAGTAAACTTTATTATTTTTATTATCTCCAAATGTAAGAAGTTACGTAAATAAAGTCATAATAAGAAAGGCATAGCTATATCCTATCATTTTCAAGTGTCGAAAGTGAATTAATGTTAAGATAAAATAATACTTGGCGGAAAGACATGTACAATTAGTAGTACAACAGATCCGAAAGAGATATTTACAAAGCATACTTAATTAAATGAATTTTAGCTAAAATGTAGGAATCCATTAAAATTAACAATCAAATTTTTTTAAATAAATTCTACAATTATGAAAGTGTTAGCCCAATATTTTTTCGTCATTTGTCATACCTGAAACATGAAACAGTAATTTTTCTCCTAAATGCATTGATATAACTGTAAGAACTAAAATTGGCTAACATCTGAACATAATTCCATCATTGGGGATTCTTTACAGTGATTATGAAGAATTAATTGAAGCTTTGCTTTGGAAGATCAAAAGTTAAATGCAAGAAAAAATAGTTTTAAATATATAGCAGATGATAAAATATGAGCTTTAAATTTTTAATTTCGCCCTTAAAAAACAAAAAACAAAAAACCTGCAAAACTTAATCAATGATATTTTCTATTCAAACAGTCGTTAGAAACTTTCTAGCGAAAAATTTTCCGAATGAAGGCAATTGTGCTAAGTACTACCATTTAACCTAGACATATAAGACTGAAACTACGATTGTGTTTTTAAATCTAAATTGCAAGAATTGAAAGATGTATTTATAATAAATCATTTAGCTAAATTAATACGCTTTTTCAAAATTTCAAAATTGACAGTGTGATAAAAGATATTTAGTTACGAATTCAATTTTTCAAATTTCTAATATATACACTTTAGGAGAGCGAATTCTATGAAGAACAGAGGAGTGCCACGTATTAAAAGACGGGTTGAAGGCTGAAATTCTAGAATTAGTTAAACAGTATATTAAAACGCAATGATTTTGTCAAATCATATATTGGTGGAAAACTAATTAAACCCGATTTCAGCGGTGTAGTCCTAAGTTTACTATTTTTTCTTGTTCACAGTCCTCGATGTTTCCATATATTTCGATGCAGGAAAACAAGAAGGTAAACGAACGAGTCAATCACTGGAATGGGGTTTTCCTGTGTTTTCTTTCAATATATAATTTTGCTGACCGGTTGAGTTCCAATATGTGCATCGAGTTTTAACTTGCTGTTGAAATTCAGTCAAACCGATTAGGTGATTATGTCGACTCCCGGTTTGTAGGTGTTCTTCAAATGAACGAGATGTAAAAAATGTGATTACTATAATCATAAATTTAAACAAATTTCAATATCATTTTTTTTAGTTTTATTGAAAAAACAGCTATATTATTAAACATTATAAATTGTGAATAATATTTAGTTTTAAAGTATAAATGAATATGCTTTCTTGTTCAATAATGTCTAATGAAATATTTGTATATATGTTTGCAATAAAAAAAAATTATGTTTCAATATGCATATTTAGAACAAAAATAACAAAATATCCGAAATTTTTGTTAAATTTATAAATTAAAATTTGAATTTATTCTATTCTTTGAAAAAATTGTACTTGTATTTTGTGTATTAATCTTTAAATCCAGTGTTTTCCGGATAAAGAATTAATATATATGTATATATATATATATATATATATATATATATATATATATATATATATATATATATATATAAGAAAGAGTCAGTTTCATTTTTTTTAAATAAAAAAAGTATGCTTGTTATACTTAAATCTCAGATTATATTTATAAAATTTGTTTTTCTTTACATTAAAAAGTTAGATATTAACAAAATTACATTTTGACTTTACAGAGTGTCTTTTTTTTTTCATCACTTCTTACACCTGACATAGTATGTTTCCACTTATGTACATTGTATGTGTAAACTAATATTAGAAAACGTATAGTTTTAGAAAACGTAACGTTATGTTATTTCTTCTTGGAGATTGTAAAGGATTAACTGACGCTTTCTTTGAAAGAGGAAAAGTTAAATGTAGGCAAGATTCTTCTAAAAATTAATACAGTTGATATATTTTGAACTCTCAATTGCAATCATGAAGTTAGTCGAAGAGTTTTTAAGTAAGGCATGTGTTGTAAAAAATATCAATTATTTCTTAATCGAGAAAAATATTTTTTATCACTGAAGTAAATTATAAAGCAACCTTTTCAGAATTACCAATTAATTTTAAAACATAAAGGACATATTTGCATATTTTTTAGAAAAAATACAGACTCAGTCTATTATATAAGTTTAGACAAAAATGCATAACAGCAAAACTCCTTTCACTGCTACTGATTTTTGGGAATATATGTTAAACAATGGTTTTAGGAGACTATCAATCCTGAAAAAAAATCACCTTTTTATGTGAATTACACATGAAATAAAAAAAGATAGTTATTTATTAGTATTGTAATTTCTGTTAAATTTTCATATTTTTTGTAGAAAATATTTATTAAACTTTGAAAAGTTTATATCAGACACTACAAAATCCGAAAAACCTGTATTCCATGTTAAACAAACTTATTATTACGTTACGAAAGCTATATCGAAAAATATGAAAACTTTTAATTTGAAGAAAATTTTTCATTTGAAATTCTCGTAAAAATGTCCCAATTAAACGTTAATAGAGGGACAGAAATTCCATATTGCACTCAAAGTGTTAAGGAACAATTTTCATTTTTTTTTACAGTGTTATTTTATGACATTATGTACAGTTATCTTATGACACACTTAATGTGTAACATACATGTGAGTGCGTAATTTTTATCACTCTGGATTTCAAAAACAGAAAACGTCGATTTTCCTCTATCAATGAATTCTATTAGTGGAGTTTTTTTGAAAAGTTCAAATAAACTATCTACTAAATCTTCTATTTATGCCAGTGTAAAATCTTAAATTATAATGAAAACCATTTAATGCAGCCACAGTTTTTCCGCGATTTGCCAAAATTTTCACAAAAAAACTAAAAACCTGTATTCCGGTTTGAAAAATTTATCAGTGCATTATAAAAGTTACTAGGATATGTTTAAAAAAATCACTGACAGAAAACAAAAACCCAGGTAAAAAAGTCAGCAAAAAACCTTTAAAAAAACCTTCAGGGAAGCTCAAGGTATTTCGGACAAAAAAACCTGAAAGCGACCTTAATGTAAAAAACCTGTATTTCCCCTCCACATTTTTGTCCGAAATACCTTAAGCTTCCCTGAAGGTAATAAAACCTGGGTAGACCCTTGATACTCCGTCCGAAATACCTTACACTTTCCTGAAGGTAATAAAACCTGCGTAATCCCTTGACACTTTGTCCGAAATACCTGAAGTTAGCCTTTAGCCCCGGTTACCCCCACTAGGGGACACCCTGGGAGGTATCCCCTTGGGGGGTGGCAAAATGGGGGTAGGGGGAAAGGAGGTGCATAACATGTATAAGGAGTCACAGGCTTTTCCAACAATATGTCACATGTGGGGAGCAACAAAATTTAGAAAACTGTCCCCTTCGGGGGGGGGGGTGAATAAGTGAGAAAAGAGAAACTGTTGATGCATAACAAGATTAAGTGGTTACATGCCTTTCAAATGATATGTCACAACAGGGATATCAGCAAAAGAGCCCTGCTTTGAATCCCTCGAAAAATTATGCCCCTTGAAATCTGCACCATCTTTCCCCCTTTCTTTGAAATTTTTAGATATTATAAATATTTACCAGAACACCATAAAAAAAGGGATCTAAAATGATAAAAACACTACAATTTCAAAAGCATATGAAAAGCAGAAAAAATAATGAAATTCTTCATTCGTTCACAAGAAAAATCTGCGAAATTCATCCGTCGACCCAATGAAAAAAATTGTAAATCGATTACAGGTGCAAATTTTTTTAACATGTAGGAATAAAATGTTTCAAAACTCATAAATTAGTAATGCGAAAAAAATTGTTACAATAAATCACTCTTTAAAAAAATTCACAATATTTCCCAGTCAATTATTTGAAAAAAAAAAAAAAAAAAAAAAAAAAAAAAAAAAAGAGTTTCTCTATTCTGTTACTTTAAAATAATGAGAAATTTAACAATCTGTTGCAGTAAAAGAAACTCACCAATGAATTGTGAGAAAAAAAATATATATATTGAGATTTTTTAGTCGGTGGCAGGAGAAAAAAAAATGCAAAATTTTTATGCCGATTTCTGGTGAATTATCGTTAGATGAGTCACACTGAATATTGCATAATGAATAATAATTAATGTAAAGAAAAAATATTGCATAATAACATCTTAAATAGGGAAAAGTCACAAAATTCATCTGCCACAGGAAAACATTTCAAAATTTTACTGAAAAAAAAAGTGTAAACAAACCAATTCAAAATATTTTTTTCTGAACAAGGTACATAATAGCCCTTTTATAAAAATTCACGCCCTTTTTTCTTTTTTAGAGCAGCTCTTTTTTTTTCTAGAAACAACATAATTTTAGTATTGATTTGAGATAAAAATATCGGAGGGGGGGGGGGAGAATTTTCAAAAAAGGGAGCAGTTGTATCTTGTTAAATAATTTATACATATATATTTTTTAAAAGTTCATTTTTCTCAATAAATTTTAATATTTTCTGCGACTGATTGATTTTTTGGAGATCTTCCCAATTCACTGATGAATTCAGCGATTTTTTTCGCCTGTGATCAAATAAAAAATTTTGCTTTTTTTTTTTTTTTTTTTTTTTTTTTTTTTTTTTTTTTTTTTTTTTTTTTTTAGAAATGTTATTTCTGTCATTAGGCTGCCGAAAAGCTTTGCAAAATTGTCAATTGTTTTTGTGAAAAAATCGAGAAATTCACCAAACAGTTGGCTATGATGAAAAAAAATTATTCAGTCCGTCAAAAATAAATACTAGTTTTGCCAGTAAGTCGCGAGAAAAAATAGGGAAATTCGCCAACTGTTTACTGGTTAAAATGAAATTTTTGGACCACCTGAGAAGGAACGGGGGAGGAATCTGCACCTTGCTTGTCCTCATACACAATTAAAATTATTGACTGTAATAGCCTAATATGAAAAAAAAAACCCTTAAAAAGTAAAAATTTTTTAATAATAATTAAAATGCTAGCAAAATATATGTGAACACTCCCATAAGACTAGCATTAGGTTGAGTGTTTAAAATCTTAAATAGTCATGCAAAGAAATTGAACTGCTAATGTTAAAAATTGGGTTACTGTTTACTTTTTGATTTTTATTACAGATTATGTATATATAAAGCTTCTTTTACTTTGACATGTCTCAAAAGGATGCTCCCATAGATTTAACATTAGCTTGTGAGATTCTTTGTATATCATAAATTTAAATATATACATTTTTGTATAAAAAAAACATTCAATTCAAAAATTGCCTGATTCACTTATTGATTACATGGGGAAAGAAAACTCACAAGTTTATCCAGTAAATTGTGCGGAAAAATAGGGAAATTCGGCAGCTGTTTACAAGATAAAATGAAATTTGTTGACCATCTGCATGGGGGTGGGGGGGGAGGAAACCTGCACCTCCCATGTCCTCATACACAATAAAATTGATCAATTTTAAAAGCCTAACGGAAAAAAAAAATCCCTAAAAAAATAAATAACTAAAATGCTAGCGAAAAATATGTAAATAACTTCCCATAAGTTTAACATTAGTTTAAACATTAAAAATCTAAACTGGTCATGCAAAGAAATTGCATCAGTAATGTTAAACCTATGAGAGCATTCTTTAAAAAAAATTTCTCACTTGCATATTGATAATTTCAAATGCTTTTTTTTTCTTGCTCAGAACAGCTGAGATTGAATTCTAATTGGGCTACTGTATACTTTTTATTTTTATTACAGATTATATATATAATTACTTTTACTTTCACATACCTCAAAAGGTTGCTCCCATAGGTTTAACATTAGCTTGCGAGTTTCTTTGTATATCATAAATATATACATTTTTGTATGAAATGACTAACATATTCTTCATTTACCACACCCCCCCCACGCCATTCATTTTGCCACCCTGCGCACATGTGGGAAGAAAAAAAAATGAAAAAGTCATACAAGTGTTGGTATAATAAAAATAAGTAATGCAATATGTAAGCAGACATGGTACTGGCTCAGCATAAAAAAAAAGCTGAACTTTCACAGTTTCACGGACTTTTGACAAAATTAGCATTTTCTCGCAGTGTTTTAGCAAAATTTGCACTTTTCTATAATTTTTTAACAAAATTAGTGTTTTTTGTGAACATTTTACAAAAATTGCACTTTTTTCTCCGATTTTTTTAATGAAATTTATATTATCCATGATCCTTTAGCAATATTCACAGTTTTTCTCACCGTTTTTAAAAAAATTCACATATTTTCCACAATCTTTCGAGAAAATTCGAGTATTTTCTGTGATATTACACCAAAATTCGTGTATTTTCCGTGATCTTTTGTAAAAATTTGCATACTTTCCAAGATCTTTCGTCAAAATCTACATATTTTCTGAGATCTTTTGAGAAATTTCTCTTATTTTCCACGATCTTTCGATAAAATTAGTGATTTTTCTTCAAAATACGTCTATTTTCCGTTATCTTTTTAAAAAAAACTTCTATTTTCCTTGATCTAACGACAAAATTCTCATTTTCCACAATCTTTTGGCAAAATTTGCATATTTTCCTCGATATTTCGGCAAAATTTGCAATTTTCTGTGATCTTTTGGAAAAATTCGTGCATTTTCCGAGATCTTTCATCAAAATTTTCATATTTCTGCTAATATCTTTCAAATAAATTTGCATCTTTTCCCTGATTTTTCGACAAAATTAGAATATTTTCTTCGATTTTTCAAAAAAGTTTGAGTATTTTCTGATATTTCGACAAAAATTCAAGTATTTTTCATAATCCTTTAACAAAAGCTTTTCCGTAATCCTTTGATTAAAATCACATTTTTCTTTCTGCAATCCGTTGAAGAAAACTCCGCTAACTGACAATTTTTTTTCTGCGATTGTTTGACGAACTTATAGGTTTTTTGCAATCCTTTGGAGAAATTTGCATTTTTTCTTACAGTCCTTTGAAGAAATTTTCTCAATTTGAAGCGATTAGTATTCGTGTTTTTGTTGTATTTACACCCCCCCCCCCCCTCAGTAAGAAGACCAACAAATTATAATGCAGATTTTCATCGATCCCAGGGATGATAAAATTCATCGCCTAAAAAGCGGAATTCAGCGTTTCTGCGGAAAAGTAGCATGTATGATTAAGTCAACCAAAAACGGCACATTTCAACAAAAATCCTGAAAAAAAAAGACAAATTTTGTAAACAGATTGTAAAAAAGGTGAATTTCATTAAAAGATCATGAGAAAACACCTCATTTTATATAGGTATCAGAGAAAAAAATGTGAATTTTGTTAAAAAAAACTGTGAAAAATTTCAGAAAATCAGCAAATTTTGACAAAAAATCCTAAAAGAGAAATTTTGTAAACAAATCTAATAAAAGGCAAATTTCATTAAAAGATGATGAGAAAATGACTGTTTTATTAAAATATTGTGAGAAAACTATGAAATTCGTCAAGAGGTTGGAAAAAAAAACTCAAATTTTGTCCACATATCGCAAAAAAAATGTGAATTTCATCAACGGATCGCGGAAAAAAAAGGCAAGAAATCCCTAAAAATAACAAATTTTGCAAACAGATCATGAAAAAAAAAAAAAAAAAAAAAAAAGCAAATTTCATTGAAAGATTGCGAGAATACACAAATTTTGTTCATGAATCACCAAAAAAAAATACAAATTTTTGTCAAAAGATCATGAAAAAATGACAAATTTCATAGAAAAATTGTGAAGAAGGGTAGATTTCATGAAAACATCGCAAAAATAGCAAATTTCGACAAATGATACCAAAAAAACCCCTGCAAATTTTGACAAAAGATATCCACCCTACCCAAAAATAAAAAACTTGCTAAGCAATAAAAATTGGTGCTGGCAGGGGGGGGGGGGGGAGGAATCTTCACTTTGGTATAATTTGCTTTTGAATATCAGGTATATACTTTTTTTTTTTACTCTGAATCTCTTCCCCCTGCTTTTCTATTTGGATTTTTAGCTTTATCATTTATATAACTATAATAATTCTTCTTCAATTATTATAATTCATTTTTAATTTAAATAATATATTTTAAAACTATAATTATTAATTTATATTGTAAAAATAATATGTAACTTTATTAAATATTGCAAAAAGTTTTTGACTCAATATTTATGTGGACAGAAAATTGTTACAGAAATTCTTAAGTCTATTGCTTTTAAATATAGTGAAATTTGTTAATAGGTTAAAGAAAAATAAAATCATAAATATGGAAATTCGCAAATACCAAAAATACAATATTTATCTTATAAAATAAATAAAAATTCACTTACCTTTATTTTAAATTCATCACTTGTACAAACTTCCTAAAAATTTTATTGATTGGGAATAAAAAAATTGTTAATTTCGAGTTGATATGGAACGCAAAAATTCCCAATTTCGTGAATCGGGAAAGAAATTATCGCGAATGTAAGTCGATTCTCTTCTTAAAAAGAGCAATTCGGGAGATTGGGCACGAAAAACTTGGGAATTTCGTCGATTCAGAACGAAAAAGTCGCTAATTTCGTTGATAGGGCATGGAAAAACTCGAAGACTTCGTCGATGATGCGTGGAAAAATTGAAATTTTGTTTGAGCGGCAGCAGAACAATAGCGAGTTTCATAGTTTATCACTAGAAAAAAAAAAAAAAATCAGATTTCATCAATTTATGGCAGGGAAAAAAATGCAAATTTCATCAGTCAGTTAAGAATCGAGAATTTTATTGCTCGGTGCAGAAAAATGCGTATTTCATGGACAAGAACGGAAAAAAGCCCCAAACGAATCTCGTCAATTGGGCACAGAAAAATCCCGAATATGGTCGATCGCTTTCGTAAAAAGTGTGAATTTAGTCAATCGGGAACGGAAAAAATCGCTTTTGGTAGGGCACGGAATAATTGCGAAATTTGTCGATCCGGAACGAAAAAGTTCTAAATATGGTCAATCAGTTTCATAAAAAGCACAAATATAGTCAATCGGGAATGAAAAAAATCGCGAATTACTTTGAAACGGCGAACAAAAATTGAAAATTCCATCAATAGGGAAGAAATTATCATGAATACGGTCGATCGCCTTCGTAAAAAACACAAATTCGAGCGATCGAGTACAAAAAACTCACGAATTTTGTTGATGGGGTGCGGAAAAACCGCTAATTTTGTCGATGATGCGCGGAAAAATTAAAAAAATCCGAGTGGCTGCGGAACAATCGTGAGTTTCATCAGTTTATCGCGAGAAAAAAATCACGGATTTCATCAATTTACAGCGGGAAAAAAAGCAGATTTTGTCAGTCAATTAAGAAAAGCGTATTTGACTGATGAAGTCCATGTGCGGAAAAGTTTGCATTTCATCGAACAAGAACGGAAAAAATGTGCTAATTTTGTGGATTAGTCCGGAAAAATCGTGAATTTTTTCAACCAAGTGAAGAAAAATTGCAAATTTCACAGACCAATCGTGGAAAAAATCTCAAATTTTGTCGATCACCCCCCAAAAAATCGTGAATTTCGTCGATTAGGCATAAAAAAATTGTGAATTTCGTGGATCGGCTTCTCAAAAATCGCGAATTTCACCGATCGGGTGCGGAAAAATTGTGAATTATGTCGAACAGGCGCAGAAAATTCACGAATTTTCTTGATTAGTTTCGAAAAAAGCGCAAATTCTTTCGATTAGACATTATTTTGCGTTTTTGGTTTTAGTACTTTTTACTTACACTGTGCATAACTCTTTGAAGAGCTCTAGGGGGGGGGGGTCATGACCCCCCCTTAGATCCACCACTGCCCCCCCCACACACACATAAGAACTCTATAATGTCCCTGCCCACAAGCACAGAAATCCCTTCTGCAAAAAAGTATTTGAATTTAATAGTGATATACAAAGTGGAATTCTGATATAGTATATGTGGTTCATTCATTTAATAAATTGATTTTTTTTTCTTCTACGAATGAAACAAACACATGTTTTTCTGAAGTCTGTTTTGTGCCCGTTCCAAAGTAAAAATTTTATTTCAGAATTTTTCCCACGCTGTTTAAGAAGGATGCAGCTGCTGAACCCTACACGCCCTTTACTGTACAAAATAGTATTATTTCTGCCCTTCATTTAAAAAATTTGCACTCTTGCAAGCTCTCAATAAAAAATAAAAACTTCTCTTTGCATTAAAAAAGGGCTTACATATTCCTTGCTGTAACAATTTTGATTTAGAAATTTAAAGTTTAATATTATAGAGTATATTTCTTTGAAATAATTTGCAGTCTACAAAAAATACATTACACAGAAGGCGCAGGCAATTTCTTATCATATTTTATAAGCTGACTATTTACAACTCAATTATTTTAAATCATTTTTTTTTTCAATTATCTATAAAACTATTTATAGATTAATAAATTTACAAGTAATATTTGAAAATATCCATAAAAAGATTAAGATATTTTTGATAACTTGATTGACACTTATTTTTAATACATCGGAGAAGTAAAATCAATATCAATACAAAAAATAAACAAATAAAAAAATACATATATACATAAATTTCTTTACAATGAACAGGGCTGAATTACGTATGGGTTATTTGAGTTCCCTATAACTGACATTTAATTATCTCCTCTTCTATTAAAAAAAAAAAAAAAAAAAAAACAAATCTAAAATTAAATAATAAGAATAAAAAATTTCATCTAAAAATTCTCCCCTGAAAATACTCTCATTATGTCTTTAATATTGAATAGCTTAAAATACACTAAATATTCATTTCTCAAAAGGGATTTTTTTTTTTTTTTTTTTTTTTTTTTTTTTAAAGAAACGTGGGACTTTTCATGCATAAATTGTCGCCAAATATTAATTTTTAACTATCTTGTCGGTTTATACATTTAAAAAGGTTAATAAGAGTAGAAAGAATGACTCCAGTATTAGCTAAAAGAGATAAATAAAATAATAAACAAACGAACGCAAAGCGAAGAACGAGACGAGAGCGATTATCCCGCCAATCGCGCGGTCAGTTTGTTTACAAAGTGGAGTGGAGTTGAGAAGATTTCAGTCGCGACGTCAGTCATGACATTTTGCTAGTAATCAAACTAAAAACAAACGGTTACAAGGCTGTATTTTATATTTTGCTTGTATATTATAACTATATCCCGTAGCTAAGTATTTTTATACTTTACAGGCAGTTGTAACATTTTCTATGATTTATATTTAAGATGAAATTAAAGATAGCAATCGTCCTGACATCACACGGTAAATATATGGACATTTTATGTGACAAGAGTTGGATTTCGGTACAGGAAAGAGGGGGGGGGGAGAACATATTTTTAAAAACTTCAGATTCACTTTTTTGGACGGGTCTCTCTGTCAAATATTATTTATCAAATATAGAAATTTCAAAGGGATTTCAAAGGGAGGTGGAATGAATTTTCTTTAGGGAATTTTCGTGCGTGTTTGAACACGATTTTAAATAATGATGAAAGGGATTTTGAATTAATTTGAAGATTTTTTTTAGGGGGAATTTTTGTTAATTAAAATTTTTGTGTATTAGAATTGGAGGGGCTATTTTACTGCGGAAGTTTAAGAAAAAATTCTGAAAAATTTCAGGGTAAAAAATAAATTTCAACAAAATTTCGTGTTTTTTTTTTTTTTTTTTTTTTTTTTTTTTTTTTTTTTTTTTTTTTTTTGAACGAGCAGATTTCAAAATAATTTTGAGATTTTTGTTTTCTTTAAAGGGATTTGTGGATGGGAATGAAAAATAATAATTAAAAACCTTAACGAAGACGCCTTAAAATAATTTAGATATTTTTATTTTTAAAACGGGATTTTTATATCGCTATTTTAAATTGAAATTTAATTAAAAATTTTAATGAAGGGCGTTAAGAATTTTCCATTTAACCGCTCACGGGATTTTTGGATGGGATTGAAAAATTGTAATTTCAAATGGTAATTAAGAATCTTAATGAGGGGACTTTAAAATAATTTGAAGATTTTTCATTTCTAGAACGGAATTTTTATACCGCTATTTCAAATTATAATTTAAAATAACTAAAAATGTTAACAAAGGTAATTAAGAATTTTTTATTGAACCGGTGGAAGAAATTAGATTTCTCAGAATTATCTAAATTATTAATTAAAAAAATAATAAATATTATGAGGAAATGCAAACATATCAAAATCTTAGATATTATAATGATAAACCTCAATAAAACCTTCAAGTAAAACCTTTATACTACCTGCGTGAGAAACAGTTTTCATTTTCCTTCAAAATACCTCAAGTGATTTCAAGAAAATCTTCCAAGTCATTAAAGGTGATTTAAAGGTAATAATTTGCTCATAAATACCTGTATGAAAACTTTTAAAAAGCTGTATATTTCTCTTAGGGAAACCTTTAGCTTTCATTTTCCTTATAAATACCCGCAAAAACCTTTAATATGCCTGCAAAATCTCAAAATATTTAAAGGTTTTTTGCTGATTTTTTTACCTGGGACCTTTGTAATTATGCAGGTAATATTTATCTATCTATCTATCTCTCTCTCTCTCTCTCTCTATACACATATATATATATATATATATATATATATATATATATCCTGAAACGTATTTCTTTGTGAGATATATATATATATATATATATATATATATATATATACAAAAAAAAAGAAAAAAACTTTACACATAGTATTAAAGTTTATGTTTACCGAAAAAATTATATGCATAACTTAAAAATGATGAAGTTATTGAGATAAGATATGGTTGTCTATTGTATTTGTCTTAAAGAAATTATTTGTAAAATATTAAAATAGAAGTTATTCTTGAAAATTCTTAGTTATTAAATAATTTACACTGCTCAAAACAATTAAAGGATATTGTAGTTTTAGGTGGATTTTGTATCTGGGAAACTTTTTAGCTGATTGATACATGGTCGACAGACATAGTAGGTTATATGAAAATAAATTACACATGTTTGGCAGAAAAAAATGAATTTTATTGCGCATTTGTGTAC
The DNA here is from genome assembly GCA_964019185.1 of Maratus speculifer. Classification (NCBI taxonomy): domain Eukaryota; kingdom Metazoa; phylum Arthropoda; class Arachnida; order Araneae; family Salticidae; genus Maratus; species Maratus speculifer. The sequence goes on from OZ025297.1 coordinate 52,831,978, forward strand.
AAAAAGAAAAAACACAATTTGTGCATATGAGAAAAAAAGAATAAGAAAAGGTGTTTTCTTCAAAGAAAATCATTTTCAGTAGGGGGTATGTTTTCCACGGGAGGCCAGCAACGTTAAACACCTTTGAGGCATAGACTCTATGCGGTTATTAATGACGAGTTGGGGTATTCTGCCCCTCTCTTCCATAAGCGCTTTCCAGTTCTTGGAGAGTTTGTGGGGCTTGTTGGCGGGAAGAAACTCGTCTTCCTAGAGCGTCCCAAACGTGCTCGATTGGATTCATGTCTGAAGAACACGCTGGCCATTCCATTCGAACGATTCCTTCCTCGAAAAGTAAATCCTCCACCAGGTTTGCACGATGTGGCCTGCAGTTATCGTCCATTAAAAAGAAGTTATCTCCGATTGCTGCAGCGTAAGGGACTACAATAGGTCTGAGTATCTCATCCCTATATCGGCGAACAGTCAGAGCTCGATCTCGAATGATGTAGAGGTCAATGCGCCCGTCAATGGAGATGCCACCATACACCAACATTCCTCCACCGCCAAATCTGACACTTTCGTGCACGAACGCAGGATTATTCCTACTGCCCCGGTCCCTCCAGATGAAAATACGCCTATTATCCGGATCAACAGAAAACCGGGAGTCGTCAGAAAACAGAATATTGTTCCATTCATTTCTCCTCCAGTTGACATGCTCGGTTGCCCACTCCCTGCGGTCGCGACGATGCCTTCATGTTAATCTAATACATACCATCGGTCGGCCAGCATACAGACCTACAGCATGGAGCCGGTTTCGGACAGTCTGAGTGTAAATTGTGGTGCCTGTAGCCGAGCGAAGGTGTTGTTGGAGAAGAGTAGCGTTCATGTTTCGGTGTCTCCGAGCTGTTAAAGCTAAATTCCGATCTTCATTGGGCGTTGTTGCCCGTCTACGACCTTGCCCTGGTCTTCGGCCTGCACATCCACTTTCCAGAAAACGGTTCCAGATCCTGGAAATGACACTTTGTGACATTCCAATGGCTTGCGCTACTTCGGCTTGAGTTTGGCCCCCTTCTAACCTACCAACAATTCTCCAAGCTTCTGAATCTGTCAAATGACTTCGCTGAGATATCGTACTCATCGAAACAAAGCAATCACTGAATGCCGATCATCCTTGTCTTCGTTCTCTTTTATCCAGTTGAAAGTTAAATTTCATTCGCTGCCGCTGAAGCGACGTTTTTGACGTCGAACTCAAAATTTGCATACTCCACAGTTTGAAAACCAGAAAAATGTGCATTTGTGATTCTCTTCTTCTATTTTCGGCAAAAAAAAAAATTTCGTTTATATCTTTATTTTATATAAATCTTCAAATATCCTTTAATTATTTTGAGCAGTGTATTTTTATTCCAATAATATATTTCAATAATGGATGGCAGCACCATAAGTATATAATTTAATTAATATATTAATAATATAGATGGCAGCACTAAAACATTTTTTCTACTAGAAGTTGAAGTAACATACTCTAGCTAAATAATTAATATAGTAATATTAATAATTGTTTAAAAATAAAAATATAATACTTCTAACAGTAGAATTTAATTTTTTTCTAAATGTATTATGAATTTTAAAGTATAATATATGTTCTACTAATTTTTATAATTATTGTTACAATTTTAATTTTATTATCTATATGGTTTATACTATGACCATCACTTGAACTGTTAGAAAGTCACATGTAATTTATATCGAATGTAGATTAACTTGAACTATAAAATCATGCTAGGATTTAGGTATGGTAAATATTTTAGTATATAAATATGCTTTATTTTATCTTAAGGAATATTATATTATTGTTATTTTGTCATATTGTTTTTATTTTCTTCAATGAGTATCTTTTTACTAATTTGTAATAGTAAATAGCTTCCAGCCTATCGAGTGCATTGTGAGTCGAATTCTTAGCTTTTAGCACGACTCATAACAGAAACTCGTTGGATGTTTTTGATTTTTTGTTAAACTATGCAGCCCTGAACAGTAGTTTAATAAAAGAGCCTTCTACTGTCCTTTTATCCATTTACCTTTCATTATTTTGGTAATCTGCCTTCTATTTCACTTCAAACTTCAACTTTTTTCAATAAGATGACCTTAAAAATACTGGTTTCATTGGTTTATTTAATGGTATTGTCTGAATATCTTTGGATGTATTTATAAAAGTATTTATATATATATACATAAGCTGTTAGGTAATCTTCATTAACTCAGTGAAGTTATTGTAAACCTTCATTAGACAACCACTGACAGCTAAAGGTCTTTTTTTATATAAGTTTCACTTTAAAATTTTATTAAAATCTAGAGTTTCTATGTTTAATAATTGAATTTTAAATTTAATTAATAAAAATAATAAATAAATAAATAAGAAACTTAATAACTTATTGTAAATGAGTATAATAAATTTTTTGTGACATTGAAAATATCTTGATTTTTAAAGCTTCTCGGTTTATCTTAAAAAATAATGAAACATTTTCGTCATTAGTATTGTTGTTTCCTAATATATTAGTGAACAACTCATTCACGGTTACATTATATTTTTCTAGTTTAACCTATACAGGGAAGTACTTATTTGTATTCAATACTGAAATAATCAAATGGCACCCAATTTATATAAAGTGTTCTGGTGTAATAACGCCAGGGAGGGTAATAACGCCAAGTGCTAATATTACGCATAATTATATAATAATCATGTGAATGGCGTATATGGGCCTTTGCGCAGAAGGTGTCTGAGTCTATAAAACATTAACAACAGTTTTAAGTTAATTTGTTTCATTTATAGGCCTTATCGCTTTTAGAAGCAACTAAAATTAATGCTTGATCTAAAATTTACGAGATAAGTTATATAATGTGTAGACAATATTCATCAGGAAATACTTTGTTTATTACATAAAATTGTAGTGCATTTCAAGTACTTTCCAAAATGTTGTAGAAGATTTTTAATATCTTCGTGAGATAATTTGTAATTTAAAACGCATTGGGCATCTTTTTTTTTTTTTTTTTTTTTTTTTTTTTTTTTTTTTTTTTTTTTTTTTTTTTTTGTGGAGGCGGGGGGTAATACTAATGTAAAAACAATTTTAACTCTTATAGGTAAAACGACATCAAAATGTTTTCGATATACCAATTCCAACATTTCCAAAATCAGATTTTTATAAAGTTCCTACTTGATTATTCGATTGAGTCCTAAATTTTAACTGTTCGCTTTCCCAGCGTTCAGTTTTTCAAAATTTTATAAATTTAACCTTTAACTGATGAAACAGAAATTTTAACATAACTATTAAGAAACGACCTGTGAGATCGCAAGATCGAAAGATGAATAAAAGGCGTAAATAACTCATAGAATGATGTTTTTGTACTAAACTTTTTTGTACAAGACTATTATATTTAACAATCACTTATTTAAAAGTCTCTGGTGATTGTACTAAAGTTCCATATGAAACAAATTTCGGTAGTATTTGTAGTTAAACCGAAAATTACAAGTTAAACTATAAAAATTGATAAAAGCAGTGATCTATGAGATTGGTAACATTAGTTAAAGGTTAAAATATGATCAATGAGTAAAACTCACAGAGTACTGTTTCTGCATTACATTTTTCTAATTAAATTTAATCCATTCAAATATTTCTAAGAATAGTACAAGGACTCAAAACGAAAGCGAATTTAAGTTGTAGCTATAGTTAAACTGGAAAATAAAAGTGAAACTCTAAAATTAGGGAGGGGGGGGGTAATGCGATCGCTAACAGCAATTAAAGTTTAATTTTATCGCTAAGAATAGAAATAAGACTATATAACCACATGAATCATGTATAGGGGGAATCATGTATAAATTACATGAATATTGATTTTTATCAAAAATCTTACTTAACTAATTAAAAATACAAATTTATTAAAGCATTTTTATATAACGCCAACATTTTAACTTTAGATTTGCGCGAATCTGCATTAGTGTGGATTTTGCCGGTTAAAAAGTATTTATAAAACTTCTATAACAGTGATAACAAAATATTTATTACATATAACTCTAGTTATTATAAAATTTCACATAGTAAAAATATTACATTAAAAATTGTTAAAACCTTAAATGTTTTTTTAGTTAAGCGGGACATTTTAAGCAAAGATAAGCTCAGAGCGTTATATTCTGTTGAAGTTCTCCCCCTCCTTTTCTTTCACTTGCACAAAATATTGAATATTTTCTCATGTATAGTATGCATACATAGAAGTATAAATATAGATTTAGAAAATTTAGTTAAAACTGTACAATGTTTCTAATAACTCTATTTAAGCAGTCCTTTTTAAGCAAAAAAGAAGCTCTGGGTCTGATATTCTTTTGACTCCCCCCCCCCCGGTTTCTTTTTCTTACACTTGTACATAAAATTGAACAGTTTTTATCGCTTAGAATGCATTTTGTCGATTTCTAGAGCTGTAGAGTTTGTATTTTTAGAACTAGGCAATCTACATGGGATTATTCCACCTTATTTTATAGTTTTGTTTGAATGGCGTTATTCCCACATGGGTGGGTAATAACGCCAATTAGCATAGGTCAAGAAATCACGCTATTACATTTTATGTACACATATCTGTTAAATTTTTTTTTTAAATATAGATAGTTAATGAGTTGCTGTATCAAATCCTACATTTGTTTGAAAAATACAATCATAAACCAATACGTGAAATTTCGTAGAACCTTAACGTGGCGTTATTACTTTACCACCTTCTTAGAAGACAGTTAAATTGTTTTCTGAACATACTTAATAAAATGAATTTTTCATTCTAAATGTCTAGTGAAAGTTTACAGCATTTTGTAATTTGCTTTTTACAGTGTACTATAAACCTAAAGAAACATTACCAATCTCTTTGTTATACTTCAGAGCTCAAACTATATTAAACTGATACAACTGTGCAAATGAATTTTGCTACATTAAACATTTCCCCTTTTATAGCAATGAAGTATTATACAAATCATCCACAACTTTCATAGAGGCTTCAGAAAAATACTATGTTAGATGTTAGCTATCTTAGTTTTTATCAACGCACTTAAGATAAAAAATTCCTTTTTTACCCGTCTCGTAAGACAAATGATGAAAAATATAAAGACCACAATGCAAATTTAAAATAAAGTTTTGACATGCTAAAAACTATATGATTTAGAAGTATAAAAAGTATCATAAAATCAATCTTTATTTTATAAAAAGGATACCATTACTTTTTTTTAATTTTCTAAAAATAAATATATTGAAACACTCAAATTTTGGGAATAGTATGAAAAAGATATTTGTTTAAAGACATAAAACAAAGCTTTATTTGTAAATTTAACTTGTATATTATATATATACATATATTATTTAAAATATTAGTATTGATTTTTCGTAGGTAAATTGCATTTGTTTTTTTTGTTTTTTTTCAATCCGTATAATTAGATGATAAAAAATATAGGACACTACATGTTTATAGATTGTGTTTTACTATACTTTGGATTATATGCTTAAAAATATTTTTAAGTAAATCTTTTTTTTCTTTCATGTATTCAGTTAATCTTTTTTAATTGAATTTTTAAATATTGTTTGTTCTTTATGAAAAAAACACAATTACATATACAAATTTTAACAAACCTGTTAAAAACATGCTAACTTTCCTTAAACAATTTTGCTATGACCCAAATTATTTCCCGTTCTAAAGAATTTACTTTATCAGCAATTCTTTTAAACAAATATGATGTTTCTCTTAAATAATTAACAAAATCTTGGTACATTGTGTTTAATATCTCCAGTTAAAAATAAAATAAAATAAAAGTATGTATTGATATATGTTTATTAGGATGAGCGAAGCGAATTCTCTACTAGACTACTCAAAATACATTTTGTCGTTCACATTACAAACTATTTAGTATTTTGACTTGAGATTAAACATAAAAATAAATTATGATCTGTTGATTTGCACTATATTATTTTTTTACAGAATAACCTTAAAAATTATTATTTTAAATCATTTATTTTACATGTTTTAGCATTACGGACGCATTTTTTCAAATAAAAAATAAAACTCTCATATTTTCAGAAGAAGAAAAAAATCATGAAGTTTGTAATTATAGATAGAATCATGATTAATGGACCATATTTCTGTGACGTAACTTAAGGTAGAATAGCGATTTTTTTTAATAGAATCGAACTGAAAGGGAAAAAAAGGCTCCATTTCTTTATGGAAAATTTGATGGAAATAAATTTAAAACTATATTTTTTAAAGTACAAAATAAAATTTTTTTTCAATCATTTGCTTGCAATAAGTACGATCGATAATATTCTAATGAAGTCATATAAGGTAAAATGGCGATTTTTGTCGTCTGGAACCGAAAGGAAGAATAAGGTCCATTAAATAAATAACATATATATTCATTATCTGCCAAAAATACCTTATTAACTTAAAAAAAATACTTTATTAATTAACCTTGTAAAGTTACCAGGTGACTTTACAGTTTCGTTTTATTGAGACTCTCATGTGACTGTCATTTGGAGGCTCAATTTCAAAGTCATTATGAATTTTGAATCCTGATAAATGACCAAACAATGTCCTATTAAAGTGACATGGTGAATTTTCACCTCTTTTCACAGTGGTTACTTCACAGTAGGGTCTGTGTTACCATTTGGCAATGTCTTGTGGCAGAAAGTCACCATGTGACTTTAATGTGTCATTATTTGGTTATTTATAATAATGCAATATTCGCAATGACTTTGAAATTGAGCCTCAAATTACAGTCACATGAGAGTCTCAATAAAAGGACATTGTAAAGTCACCTGATGACTCGTCACAAAGTAGCAGTCGCAGTGACCTGACAGTGGAATCACGTATAGTAGTCATTTGAGACTCATAAAGGAGACGCATGGAATTTCCTATTTTTTGTTTCGCCGTAGTGACTGTGACTCTTGTGACCATGTGTGATCTGGATGAGATGTTATATGGACTAGCTGTTATGCAGAAATAGTAATTATTCGATTTATATTAGTTCCTGTTAAATATTGGCGTGAAAATTATCGCTTGAAAATCCCTTCGTCCATAAATTTTGCACGCCAGTGCATATATTATATACAGGGTGTTTCTAAATTCATGGTCCAAATTTTAAGGGGTGATAGTACACATCAAGACAAACAATATTAAATAGGAAACCAAGGATCCCAAAGTATTCCGAAGGAGATAGGCGCCATTAAAGTTTAGGGTCCAAAAATTCAAATGATTATGAAAAACAGAATAATTGGTCGATTCTTTTGCGGTTTTCACTAAAATTATTCTTTATGTCAGTATTGTCGTGAAAATAAATTATAAAGATAAATTTAAAAAAATGACGATAGAGAGCGCTTTAGACTTTAGAGTAACGAACAACTATATTTTACTGTTATTTTTTGCATCTCATTAAAGGTTTCGTAAGCTTAGACTTAAACTTAAATTTTGAGCTCAAAATCTGAATAGTTGGAAGCAGTTAAGTAGCACAAACTGTGTTCAGAGGGTTTTAAATTCAAATGATTATAAAAAACGGAAAAATTGGTCGATTGATTTGCGGTTTTCACTAAAACTATTCTTTATGTCGGTATTTTATTGAAAATGAATTATAAAGATAAATTTCAAAAAATGCCGATAGAGGGCGCTTTAGACTTTGGAGTAACGTACAACTATATTTTACCGTTATTTTTCGCATCTCATAAAATTTTCTTAGAAGCTTAGACATAAACTTAAATTTCGAGATGAAAATATGAATCGTTGGGAGTGGTTAAGTAGAGCAAACTGAACATTGTTCAATGGGGGTGGGGAGGTTCAAAATTCAAATTATTTTAAAAAACGGAAAAATTGGTCGATTCGTCTGCCGTTTTCGCTAAAACTATTTTTTATGTCAATATTTCCTTGAAAATAAATTTTAAAGATTAATTTCAAAAACTACCGATAGAGGGCTCCTTAAACTTTAGAGTAACCAACAACTATTTTTAAGTGTTATTTTTTGTATCTAATTAAATGCTTGCAAATGCTTAGATTTAAATTTTGAGCTCAAATTCTAAATCGATGGAGGGGTTAAGAAGCGGAAACTGAACAGTTTTCAGGAGTTAAAATGTTACCCTCCCCACCCCTCGAACACATTTCAAATTTCCGCACTTACCCGTAAGACATGGTGACGTCACGGTGACGACGTTGTGAAGTCACATTGTGACTTTGTGATCGTCGATGTGACGTCACGTGACGTCGATGTGAAGTCACAGTGACTAAAATGTGAAGTCGTTATGGCCTTTTTAGAGCTTGTTTGTGACGTCACATTGTGACCACTTTGTGACGTCACAATGTGACCAATTTGTGAAAAGTGTGTCATTTGTGACGATTTTGTCATTAACATTGTGACGAAATTGTGACGAAAGTGACAATGCTTTCAAGTCACATTGTGACTAAATTGTGAAATACAGGGTGAGTCCAAAATCATGGAACAAACTTTGAGGGGGCGGTAGGACTCACTATAACAAATAATGATGGCACAGAAATATATGACCGGAAGTGACCCGTCAAGACGCTACACTAGTCACCAAAAAAGACCCGGATGATAATGTTAAGTCTTTGGGGGGGGGGCGTTGTTTTCAAATATCTTGCTCAAATTTCAATATTTTACATGATATTTTTTCCATAGGATAGCTGAGGACGATCCACAACCGGGCTAATTTTTACTTTTTCGATTTTGGTTATATTTTTTTTATATTACAATAGTTTCACTTTTAGAACCGGTTTAAACTGGTTCTGAAAGTTAAAGTATTTTTCTTTTAATCTGTAACCAAAATCAAAAAAGTAAAAACCAGCCCAGTTGCAGGTCGTCCTCATCTATCCTATGGAAAAAAAAATATTCGAAAATATTAAAATTTTAGCGAGATATTTGAAAATAGCGCTCCCATACACTTAACATTATAATCCGTGTCTTTTGCAGTGACTAGTGTGGCGTTTTAACGCGTCACTTCCAGTCAAAAATTTCTATGCCATAATTATTTATTATAGTGAGCTTTACCACCTCCCTTAAAGTTTGTCCCATTATTTTAGACTCACGCTGCAGATCATTTGTGACAAAACTTTCGTTAACACTGTGATGATTCTGTGACGATTTAACTTTTCTTAACGATTCTCTTACAATTTAAAAGAAACAGAATCTGATGAAACTATAACTCCATGCCATGTTCCTGTTAAAATAGGGTTTGAGTCCTAAAATCATATATTGACAATTTATGAACAAATACTGTATAATATATAAAAATAGTTACCTGCAGTAAGGAGACTTTCTTCTAAATTAAAGTTAAAAATTCGATTTACCTCACATGCCTTACAACTCTGGTGTTGTTTTCAAAATTTGAAAAATATTACCTTTCAAAAATATTTATATATTTTTCCCCACATGCTGAAAATCGCATAGCTTCAATTTTATTTATAACTGACACACATTTTGTAGTATGTTGTTCAAACTGTTTAATCTTTTTGAACTTTTTTTTTAAAAAACTTTTACTCGCTTTAATATCTACAAATCCCAGCACACATCTAAAACTGTACAGCTTGCCAATATTTCTGACCAGTAATCCTGATGTTTTTAAGTATATAGGGTGGATGCTCCAGTTTTGGCCACATTAAGAGAAAAGTTTATTATTTTTTTAATAACAATTTTAATTTTTCTTAAGAAAGGTGTTATAGTAAAAATAAAATACATTGACATGTTTCGGAACCGTCAAATAAGTTCCATAGTAATAATATAAATAAAACAAAATTTCAAAATATTAATCGGTCAATACAAATGACACGCGACAATGAGATTTAAATAACAATTTGTATTGACCGATTAATATTTTGAAATTTTGTTTTATTTATATTATGACTATGGAACTTATTTGACGGTTCCGAAACATGTCAATGTATTTTATTTTTACTATAACACCTTTCTTAAGAAAAATTAAAATTGTTATTAAAATGTTTATATAAAAGGTGAATGCTTTAAAATCTGATGATTTAAAAAATCAATTGGATTTAATTAACTTTTTATCAGAGAAAAGTTTAAATGGAAATTTTATAGTTTTAAACTGAATAAAGCATATTAAATCGCAATAACAGTATTCTTTAGTAAATTTAGTTGTCTTTCTGTTAATTATAATAACTTTCTATCAAATATTTTAGATTGTGAGTAACAACTCGTTAAGTAATTTCTTTCAATTTGCACCAGTTTTGGCCACCCCTGCACCAGTTTTGGCCACCCTAATATCTTGTAATTTTGCAAAAATTTTAACTGATAATAAGTAAAAATTAAGCATTTTTGTGCAAAATCTGTTTTACCACACACATATTTGTTTGCTGTATAAAAAAGATTTGCATTTTCTTAAATGAAATCATAAAAACGTCAAATAAAATATACTTAAGCTGATTTTAACTGAACACTTAAATTTAAAAACAAAAAATATATTTAATTCATAAAAAAGACTTATAGGACATAAAAAGCTTATTTTAACATTTTGCATATTTTCATTTATATATATCATTTGTTATACTGTATCAATATTTACAGTTATATGACTAGAATCTTAAAATCATTCCATCTTTTCATGAAATAGTATTTTGACAATCTCTAAAATCCATTTTTTTAAACTGATTTTTAACTTTAATTCCTCGTACGTAGCTGGATGTCAGCCTAATCATTTGGAGTTAGTTTTCTTCAAAGCTTAGATTTCCTTGTGTAAATATGGGCTAGGATCTTAGAAAGACCTTCACAGAGGGCATCCCCCTTCTCTTCGGCCCATATCTCTCATATAGATAATTGGCCATCATAAATAGCACAATCCTATTACTTGAGATTCAAAAATAGTAAAAACTGGTCTCCATTCTATAAACTTGTGTTGCAAGGTAGAACGAGATACTACAAAACTTAACCATCTTGAAAAGCTGACAATGAATTTTGAAAAGCCATAATTTTACTTCCTATCTTATAACAGTGTTTAATCTAGACCATTTTTAAGAGTACAAAATTGTCTTTTTTAAACTTGTTAAAATGAATCCTATTTATAGTGTAAAGATTTTCACATTATTTGTTATTTCTAAATTCATGTGCTTGAAATTTTGCAAAAGTTATGCAACTTCCTCATTTTGTTTTGAAAAAAATACAAGAAACCACTAAATCATGCTGTAATTTTATTGAAATTTTAAATTTATAAGTCATAAAACATTTCTAAATATATTGCTGAAATTTTCACTATAATTAGTTTTGTAGCCAAAAGTGGAGCATAATGTTGTGCCCTTTTTGGCCACACCATGGCCATAACTGGTACACATAGCAAATTTAAAATACCAGTTTTGGCCACCCCTACTTTAAGCTGTAAAAATAATTAATTTAGATATGAAATTACAACAGAGAGAAAGCCTACTTTATAAAGCTTCATAGCAATTTGTTTCAGAGCAAATAAAGTTCGACAAATGCCTAATATTGAAAGATTATGAAAACTTGTTACCTAAGCAAAAACCTTAATATATGTGAGTGCACACTATAGTTTTACACATTTATGTTTTTTTGCAAGTCATTTTTTATAAAAAAAATAAACAAATGGGATTGGAAATGATAAAAGAGTGTTAGATTAAGGGGTAAGAATGCATATAATTTGTTAAAATCAATTTACAGCCTAAATAGAGGGTAAATCATTCCAGTGTGGCCAAAACTTGTGCAGTTGCCAAAACTGGAGCATCCACCCTATATCTTTTAATTATCTTTTGTTGTAATTTTCCAACTGATTGAAAAAGTGTCCAGGTCAGGATTCGAACTAAGCAGTCCTTCGCGCAAATTGTCAATACTTTGTCGACTGAACTATCCTGGAAGAATCTGACGCACACAATTCACACAGTGAATACGAACGCATACTTATCATTATTATACATAATCCTATGTAATAATACTTTAATTTTTTTTCAAACTACCCGTATGATAAATGCATACTATTCGTATGAGTATATAATGATATTTCTCCTGGTCAATTGTGCGAGCTAAGTTGCTCTGTTGGAAGAGCATTGGCAGCATACATCGAGGGTCTCTAGTTCGAATCCTAACCTAAACACTTTTTTACTCATTTTGGAAAATTAATATTCGTTTGATTAATTTACCAATTAAAATCATTCTGTTAAATATAATATAGAATTATCTTTTGATAAAACTACGTGAAGTTTATGCGCAATATTCGTAATATACAGATTTTATTTGAAAATCGAGTACAAATGAAGATGAGGCAATTAGTTCTAGTATTACGCTTAGTTATTTTCTTACTATAGTGACCTGTGCGCATGTATGATTACACCATGGTTTAAATTCGTAGTTAAACTCATATATATATATTGTATATGGATGTGCCGGTAAAGGACATCCTTAAGGAATTTTTTTTTAAGTTTCCTTATTAATAGTTATAATTATTAGATTTCATTTTTTTTAATTAGATGAATCTATTAATAATATTTAAGTATTCTCAGTCTCACTTCCCAATATTAGACAAAATTTTATTGAAAATAATAGAAATACATCAAACACTAAAAATTTCATCAATGTACATCCCACAAAAGTGTACATGTAATTGTTTTTATGACTATTTAGAACCAGGATTTAATGAACACATACTAATGAAACAAAATTGTTATTTTCAACACAATTTAACAATTAAGATATCAAAAATTAATGAAATAATGCGATAATTACTCATTTTTTAAAATCAATAATTGTTATTACCACAAAATCAATATCTTAATTATTTTAGATACATGATTTAAAATAATAAATGTCATGGAATTACAGTTATCAAATTTTTGGGATTATGAGAAATTCAGAAAGGTAATAAAAAAGTTTTACAAAAGTATTTTTTGCAATATTAGTGCATAAATTAGTATATTTATCACTATTTTCAACAATTAAACAACCCCAAACTCCTTTATATATTAATTACGTTAACTTTTGATTATGTGTATATTTTTTAATTTATTAAAATGTGATTTTAACCATGTAATTAAAAAATGTGATTAAAGTGCATTTTAAAAATGATATTATTAACTATTTTCAAATCGTTGACATGCTGTTCCGTGTTTCATCAAAATAAATGTTAAATTTATTGAATTTACTAATGTAAGTGAATTCAAAAAAGTTAAATTAATTTGATACTTATTCCTTTTATAACATGTTTTTTACGAAATTAACAGAAATCATTATAAAAAAAGCAGGAAAAATAACATTTTCTTACCTCTTTCTTATCGGCATTATCCTCTAATTCCAGTTTCATAATCCAAATAGGGAAGATAATTTCGAAGTCGGAATGTCCGAATGAAGTACAATGACATTGGCGCGCTCATATTAACGAAACGCCACTGATATTGTATTTTTTCGGACCGACATTTTATATAAAATATCCCCTGATCGCATTTTTGCATAACTTTTTAAAAATTTTCAACTTACGTACTAAATATACACACATAACATCATAACAAAGTTACTAGAGCAGCTGCATAATATTCTAAAGAAAAAATACACTAGTGTCAACTATTCTGGTCGTTGCCAAACGATATTTTTTAAGCAGGTGATTTTTTGTTATTATTGGTTGTTTGAGCTTCAAAGATTTATAAGTTGAATGCGCATGCGCATTAGTTTTATGAAGGTTTCCCTAATTAAAATTTTGAGTTAAAAAAATTTTTTCACGCATTTCTATTTTACTTTTAATTAGTTTCGAAATACAGTGGAACTTTCATTTAACGAAGCCCATATTTAATGAAATTATCTACTTTTTTAATTTTCTGTTGAACCTTCATTTAGAACGCAATTAACATTTAAATTAATATTCATATTAAAGAAAATTCTACTTAGCAAAATTTGTTGCACTTCCGTGCGTGCACAATATTCAAAAGGATAGATTGCTGTTAAGATTGATTGGTGAATATATTTCAGCGGATTGTATGAATTGAAATTATGTATTTATTTTATCTTTTAAATAAAAAGGGAAAAATGCGAAAATTTTTCGATGTGCTAAGAAAGGGATTCTAGTTCCACGAAAATATTATAGGTCCATTCTCTGAATACTTAAAAAAGATGCGAAAGTTTTTATGAGTGTATCTTTCATAAGAGATCGCACACAAAGTAATATTCCATTTTTTTTTTTTATTTTTCGATTTGAAATACAAGAGAAAACGAGAAATAGAACGCTGCGATTCAGTTTTTGTTTCCCTTCCTTTATTACGTGTTTTTTTAGATATTATAATAGTGATTTTTTTATGTGGCTATATTGCATAACAAAAATTACTATCCAAATTAAAACACAGTTTTATAATATTTCCATTTTTATTTGTAGCTTACTATACAAATTTCATGAATTTTCGTGGGTTTCTATTCAACGATATTTTTTTCATTACGAAGCATTTAAGTGTAACGAGAAATTTCCTTAAATGGAAGGTTCACTGTTCATTGCTGGGTGCTTAGTTTCATATAAAGGGAGGTTTATCTCACATATGTGATATGACGTACACGTTTCACGCAGTGCATGTAACGTGTGACATAACAGCGATTGCACAATATTCTTCTGAAATGCCAGAAAACACGTTTTTTGCCAGTAAATAACATGGTTTGAAGAATTTTTGTAATTTTCTAAAGTTTTCTAAGAAAGTCACCTCTGAGTCACAATGTGACGTCACTGAGTGGTGGTAATTTGGTCACAGATGTGATGTGACCACAGTGACGTCATTGTGACCATGCATGCTATGAGGAATCTTTGAAGAATTTTTGTATATATTTTTTATTTTCTAAGAAGGTCACATTTCAGTCACAATGTGACGTCACTGAGGGGTGGCATTTTGGTCACAGATGTGACGTGACCACAGTGACTCACAGTGACGTCACTGTGACGTCACTGAGGGGTGGCATTTTGGTCACAGATGTGACGTGACCACAGTGACTCACAGTGACGTCACTGTGAGTCACTGTGAACATGCATGCTATGTGGGTAATTACTCAAAACGATGCAGATTTTTAGCTCAAAATTTAAGTTTGAACTTTTACAAGCATTAAATTAGATACAAAAAATAACGGTTAAAAATAGTTTTTGGCCAAAGTTTAAGGCGCCCTCTAACGGTATTTTTAAAAATTAATCTTTAAAATTTATTTTCAAGGAAATATTGACATAAAGAATAGTTTTAGCGAAAACGGCAAACGAATCGGACAATTTTTCCGTTTTTTATAATCATTTGAAATTTGAACCTACCCACCCCCATTGAACACAAATCAGTTTGCGCTACTTAACCACTCCCAACGATTCAGATTTTCATCTCGAAATTTAAGTTTATGTCTAAGCTTCTAAAAAAATTTTATGAGATGCGAAAAATAATGGTAAAATATAGTTGTACGTTACTCCAAAGTCTAAAGCGCCCTCTATCGGCATTTTTTTGAAATTTATCTTTATAATTCATTTTCAATAAAATACCGACATAAAGAATAGTTTTAGTGAAAACCGCAAATCAATCGACCAATTTTTCCGTTTTTTTATAATCATTTGAATTTAAAACCCTCTGAACACAGTTACGTTTGTGCTACTTAACTGCTTCCAACTATTCAGATTTTGTGCTTCAAATTTGAGTTTAAGTCTAAGCTTACGAAACCTTTAATGAGATGCAAAAAATAACGGTAAAAAATAGTTGTTCGTTACTCTAAAGTCTAAAGCGCCCTCTATCGTCATTTTTTGAAATTTATCTTTATAATTTATTTTCAAGACAATATTGACATAAAGAATTATTTTAGTGAAAACCGCAAACGAATCGACCAATTTTTCTGTTTTTCATAATCATTTGAATTTTTGGACCCTAAACTTTAATGGCGCCTATCTCCTTCGGAAGACTTTGGGACCCTTGGTTTCCTATTTAAATATTGTTTGTCTTGATGTGTACTATCACCCCTTAAAGTTTGAACCATGAATTTAGAAACACCCTGTATATGTAAATTGGAGCGTAAATGCTTTATGTTTAAATAATATTCTACATTTTAAACAAACATTAAACAAGCAAGTTAAAAAAAATATAAATTTTAATTACACACAGTTTTAATCATTTTGTATATAGAAGCACTTAAAAATTATCTATTAAACTGCTTATGCATTCCGTTTTTGTATATTGTAAATTTTAAACTGTGCATTATTTTTCTTATATATGATACATAGATGAATCGTTCATCAATAAAATAGCATATGTAAATTAATATAGAACTAAGATATTTCGATATGTCTAATGAATCGGAGATTCAATCTTTGCACATTATGCAAGGAAACGGAAATATGGAAAAGGAATAGGTATTTTCTCTCAGTGTTTAATTATTTTTATTAGTATTACTTTAATTCACATTTTAAAAAATCTGTGCTGTATATTCACCTACTAAATCATTTTTAATACATGCAGATTGCTAAATCAATTATATGATAAAATATTGCTTTATAAAATCTGTTTTTTCAGGTTAAATTAATTATTTAAATATGTTTTACATAAACTAACGTCTGAACAATTTTTATTTTTAAAAGTTCCTAGACAACACGGAAAACAATATAGTTTAAATGTTGATGTAATATTAAATCTGACACGCGTATGGCGTTAGTTTCTATATTTATAAGCATGAAACATTGATATTATTCGTTGGTTTTATGGTGTTTTAATTTACATGTTTTAATCAACTCCAATGATATAAAAAATACATCATAAATAAATCCAAATATTCCACCTGCAAAAAGCGCGCATTTTTCTTTTAAACATTATTATTCTAAATTAACAGTAATTATTTGAAACACGTCAACCCGCAATGTGACACCACAGACTTTGTAAGTGCAAGCTATTTTGATAGTCTTTAGAAAAATTACGTAATAATGAATTGTAATTAAAAAATTGGCAATCTATCTGTAAAAGGGTTTCCATTCATGTTCTCTGTTTTGGGAATTATAAAGACAAATCAACTTCCATTCTGAGATCAAAAGGCTGTTATCGTATTTGATTAAATACCATCAGTTAAACATTTTAAAAGAAGTTATCATAAAATGAACTAAGTAGAGACTTTCATTCCCGGTATTTTTAACAACCCTGTAAGAAATCCGTTTAAAATAAGATTTTTTAATATATCGTTTTAAATATGACGTAGTTTTCACGAAAGCTTACGTTCTATTTTTAATATTTCGATGAAAATATCTTTGAAATATCTCCGATGAGATTTTACTACTAGCACTGCATTCCGATGGCAAAAATTATATCTTGAAATACAAGAAAATAGTTTGTGAGAGAGACAAGAAACTTGCAGACGCAGAAAAATATGAAACTGGCAGATAAACAACAGATAAATAGCAGACAGCTTAGTTGTCTTATTATAAACAAAGATTATAAACAGACAGCTACTAGCTTATAACTGACAGTAGATAGCAGACAGACAGACGTCATATAGCAGAAAGCAGATATCAGAAATCAGTATATCAGGTAACAGACTGGTATAGAGTAGAGAGCTTGCAGATAAATATCAGATAGAGAAAAGATAGACACAAAACAGAAAACAAGCGGAAAATTCATAAACAAATCATAAACATCATACAGAGAGTACAGTCAAAAAATCAAAGTTTAAAAAAGCAGTAGAATACAGACAGTAAGAGATATAGCATACATACATCATATAGAGTAATTATAGGCAGCATGCAGTTCATTTCTACCCTGCAGTTGGTTGCTTAAATGAGTTTATCTATAATTCAATCATTCGTGAAATGCAATTCAAGACCCCCAAAAGACTTACAATTAAATACAACTAATTTTTAACGCTACATAGTGTTCTATTTAAAAAAAAAAAAAACATCTTTTTTACACGTTTGTAGTTTAAAAATAAAAATTGTATATCAATACTGCATAAGTGCAAACATAAGCAGTACAAACAATGCAGTGACTTTTTATTATTTGAAATATCTATATATTTTCAAATGGATATATTAGAGGAAACATATTTTAGCACTGTATAGTATTTTGTAAGATATGTTTTGATACTCTTTTCTACAATAATGAATAACATGTATTTTAATACATTTATAATTTGGTCTGATAACATAAATAGAATTGATATTGAAACATTATGCAGTGCTCAGCAAAAGTTTAGACACTGGTGTTTTTCAACCTTTAAATAAAATATACAAACACTTGAGTTTTAGAAATGACTATACTTATTTTTAAATCTATATTAAACAATGTAGGATAAAAATAATTATTATAATTTAAGATAATATTTAATTTCACTGAAAAAAGTCAAATTTGCATATTGCAAAAGTTTAGACACTTTTTTGATTTTTTGCCTTCTGTTCATGAAAAAATGCAATTTAATAAGTTATGATGTATTATGTCTCAAGGACTTAAGTATACCCCGATATAGCATCAGTTAGTGAAGATGCCGCGAGCTAAAAATACTCAGTTATGTGAGATAGTTGAAGCAGGAAAGTTGAAATGGAAAGAGAAGACTGTTGTAGAAATTTCAGCAGCATTGAATCGTCCAAAGTGGTCTGTCTATGAAGTATAGTCTAAGGATGACTCCTTCAAAAGAAAACATAAATACGGAAGAACTTCTGAGGCCACATTAAAAGTAAGTCAGGGCTTTCTGTGTCGACGGACATGATTCGTAGATGAATAAAAGAAACAGGTAGATCAATTTACATGAAAACGATAAAACAATCAGCTTTAAAATCTCGCTACAAATTGGCGAGAATGCAATGAACTTTGAAACATACGTATAATGGACCCAAATGGTATACTATGATAGTCAGTAACGAAAAAAAAAAATAAAATTTCAATGGCCCAAATGAGTGGGCATACTAATGGCACGACTTGCGTAAAGAGCCTGGCGCTTTCTTAAGCCGGCATAAAGAAGGTGACTTTTTAATGATTTGGTCCTCATTTTGCTTTAATGCTCGAGTATCTCTGGAGTTACTCAATGGTTGCCAAACAACACAAGACTACGAATATACGTTAGAGATTAATTTTTAGTCATTTGGGGAACTTTTAACTGCTACAAAATATGGATTTTAGAAAGATAATGCGTCTATTCATAATGAGTACAAAAGGAGAACTTCGTTTAACTCTAAAAATACTACTGATTTCAACTTGCCGGCGTGTAGCTCAGATCTGGGCCCAATTCAAAAACTTTATTGCATCATATGTCGTAAGATTTATGCAAATTTTTGCTATACTTTTCTCTTAATGAGCTTCGAGCTGCTGTTGAACATGTGTGGTACAAAATAGACCCCCAAGTGACGCAGTATTTAGTTTCTTCGATTAAAAGTCACATTCTTGCACTAACTGCAAAGAATGTGGGTGCAACTCGATTTTAATTTGTAGTTATTCTTCTGTAAATGTACAAATTGTCTATACTTTTGCCACAATGTTAATTTCGTTTTTTTTTTTTTTTTTTTGTCATTATATGTTATCTATATATCTTATCTATTATCTATTATAAATTCAAAATTTATTGTTTGTGAATAAATAATAAGTCACAAGTAATGTATGATAGATGAATTACAAAAATTCGTTACGTGTTCTGAATATCGAAGCGTAATCGATCATTGTCTAAACTTTTGCTGTGCTCTGTATATAATGTGATGGAATTTTTTTTCAAAAATTAGTAATTTTATCCGTGTGATATTTATCTCTTATGGTTTTATTTTAATATTTCTAAAAATCACTTTACTAATTTGAACAATGGAAAGGTTTTTGAGATTTTTCGCAAAAATAAAATAAGAATTAGTCCTAGTTAAAAATGCTTTATGAAATCTGTCTCAGATGACGTTAATGTGACTTACAAAATTTTTTTAATTAAAACACTATCCAGCCATTTTTTTAAAAATTATTATTCTTCATGAATACAAATATGTTGAAAACATTATATTTTAATCTTTGAAAACATTCCAATCCATTACGCTAATCTAATTTATATCTTAGGAAATTTTTTTAAATATTTAACAACGACGACAAAGTCTTTAAACTATCTTTATAATAAACTCATTAAGACACATTCTTTTTAGAATTAATGCACCGCGACATTTTCTGAAAGAGAACCTTTTGTTTCAGTCATGTTAAGTTCATAAATCTTGATATACTGAGTGAAACGTATGTAAAATATGATTAGATGAAAAATGTCCGAGACACAATTAAGACGGTCTTCGATGCTTTAAGTCCTCTCGGTTTGCTTTTTTTAAAAAGGATTGTAAATCTAAAGATATTATTTGATACTTTTGTATAAAAAAGTTCTTTTCTACCCAATATACACCCAATTTACTGTTAAAAATTCTTTTTTTCTTTCATTTTTATATTCGTAGGTTATTAAAGATAGGCTTAAAATATATTGGCAGCATTGAACGTTATTGTAAAATCCTGTGTCCCTACGCACCTCTGTTCTAACGACATTAATTGAACTTGCTAGATATAATTCTACGTTGTTTTTTTTATTATTCATCCGCTTTACCTGGGAGTAATTTTTGTCAGAGAATATGCTCTAGTATGATAGAAGCTTTTCTCTTGTATATATACAAGGTAGAACCCGTCAAATTTTGACGAAAGAAAATGTTTAAGAAGGAACTCTTTCAATGACTTATAATAAACCTACAAAATTAGTTATAGTAAAAAATGCATTTTATATTGGTACGTCTAACTCTTAAGCAAACGATATTTACCGTCAAATAAAAAAAAAATGCTATTTCTATAAAACGCAGTTGTAGAAATCGTTAAAATTAAACTTTAATCGTACATGTTAAGAAGCAAAATATAACAAAGATCTGTTATTATATGAAAAAGTTATCAATTGAGATTCCCATGCTAGTAATACAAAATAAAAAAAAGCACAATTTATCAACTTTGACTCATTGATTTTTTTCACCGTGAAATCTAAACCCAGCATCATTTTCCCATATCAAAATTTACGAATGCACATTTCGTATCTGTATTCATCTTTTCAAAAAAAATTGGCATTTTAATTTGATCATTTTGATTCAAAACTTGAAGTCTCAATGCTATTAGCTGAAACATATATTAAACTGTTGATATTATTTTACGCGTAAATCAAATTTTGTAAATGAAATCAAAATTCACGGGGTTTTATAACAGAAGATCTTAAATTTCATTTTTTTTTCTTTTAATGAGAAAATGACAACATAAAGATCCAGTAATCATTTTCCCCTTTGCTTTTAATAGAAATGGAGTATTCCTGTTGCCACGATTAGAAAAGCGGTATTAAAAACTAAAAAAAAATTAATAATTCAAAAACAAATTAATATACAGCTTTAAAGCAAATTAAGATACAGCTTTTAAACAAATTTTATTCAAAAGTATTTTTTTCCCCTGCACGATGGTGTAAAAATTGAAAATGTGCTATATTTAGAAGCTTAAAAATTTGCAAGCAAAAATTGCGATACCGAAATTTCACTTAAAATTTGAAAGTGTTCCCATTCGCAAAATGACGTATGCGTTACGCACAGATACGTTTGGTCTTTATAATATAAATATATATACATACATATATCTGTGTGTCTGTGTGTTTTGTGTGCGTGTGTATAAGAGGTGCTCTGTCTTATTAAACATATTATTATTTTATATATTTTATTCGAAATTTGCATTTAAAAGTATAAATATTGATTATAGTATCGTTAAATAATAATTAATATACAGGGTGTCCTAAAAGTCTGGAAACGGTCGAATAACTCGAGAAATACATATCAGATTAAAAAACAAAAAAAATGCGTTATAAATATTTTTTAATACGATATTCATATATACCAAATTTGACCCCAGCAACCGAGTTCCTGGGGGGTCAGAGGTGGTCCAACTTTGAAATCTTAAATTATAACCCCTATTTTTTAATGCAGATTCGGATTCTACGGTCAAAAATACGTAACTTTTGTATTAAATGTTTATTTCGGATCCTCGTTGATCACGGTGTAATCGAGCATAATAAACCGATACATATTTCCATGTTTTACCTTCTCAAAATATGATTGGCCAGAACATTCGACGTCAAATCCCCCGTCTTTTGCAGAAATAGCGTTTCTCGAAAACACCCCGTGTCAATTATTTCGATGATGCTATAGGGTTCTATATGTTTTTCTCTACAAAAATTCATTGAAATATGTTAATTTACTTTTCTGTTTCGTTTCCAAAATCGTTTCCAAATAATGATCTACCTGTTTTGAGGTTTTAATGTAGAAGTATGAACAGGAAAAGTATATCTTCAGTTTTTCGGGGCGGGGTTTGTGGATATTCTGCGTATCGATAAGTTCTACCTTTTTTTTAAAATCATTTAATGTAGGGGGGCGGAAAAGGCGTGTATGGATTTTTTAAAATAGTTTCTACAGTGTAGAATAACATATAAGGCAAATTATTAAAAGAATAAAAATATAAAGTTATTTTGTGCTGATTGAGCAAAGGATGAGGAAATACCGTAAATTTGAGGTGGGGTTGGGATTACATATTTTATTATATTATAATTACTGCAACTACAAAATAACATGTCGGCAAAACATTTAATAACAGTTCTAGTAAATATAATATTTTTTGTAATTTAAGACATTTTTTTCAATTTTACTTTTTTTTCATATTTTAAAATTTAATAATTTTAACTATCTGAAAAACTTGATCCTTTGTATTTTTTCATTAAAAAAATAATTTAGCTCTGTCTGATTATTGCCAAAGGGTGATGACGTATTAATTTTCTTAATGATGTATAGTGTAAATAATTGTTTAACATTTTTTTACTATTGCAATAAATTATCAAATGTGAAGATACATATAAATAAACAAGTAATTTGCAAAACAAATCAATTTATTCTTACATTTTTTAAAGCCCAAAGCTAGACATTATTAATAAACTCCATTCAGTTTTTTCATCGTTTAATGTTACAATTTTGTAAGAATAAAGTTATATAAATTGAATATTAACAAGTAAAAAATAACTCAAACAATAGGATATTTAAAATACTCTAAAAAGT
Organism: Maratus speculifer; assembly: GCA_964019185.1. NCBI lineage: Eukaryota > Metazoa > Arthropoda > Arachnida > Araneae > Salticidae > Maratus > Maratus speculifer. The sequence goes on from OZ025297.1 coordinate 52,855,023, forward strand.
TAGATCATTTTCAAATTAATTTGATTTAAATCTTACACTTTTTTAAATGCTTTTTATGTCTTACATGTACATCAGCATTTTGCAAACACTATCGTTTATTTATTTATTTTTATTTATTTTTTTATTTTGTTTTTTTATTTTGTTTTTTTTTTTATTATTTATTCTGCCAGTTATGTTTTTGTTTACATACAGGGTGTCCACAAATTTGAATCCAAAAGTCGGTTTCCAAAAATCGAAATTGGTCGAAAAATGAAAAAATGCATGCTTTAATTATGCTAGAAAACGATATTCAGGGATTCCAAAGTTGAGCCTCTTGATATCAGAGACACTCCAAAATTGAAATTTTAAATGATAACTGCCATTTTTTATTTCAGGTTCGGAATCTTCAGCAAAATTACATAAATATTCACTTTTTCAGTTTTTTAAGCATTTTTTCGGATTTTCGAAGAATTTGATTGTAATCGAACAAAATATATAAAATACATATTTTATTTTCTCAACCAGATTTTATCAACACAAAATCTGATAGGCCAGAGCTTTCGTCACCAAAGCAATCGCATTAGAGGTTTGTTGAAAATGATAATTAACGGTTATTTCGATAACCGAAATATTCTATATGTTTCTGCCATTGAAATGAATAGGAATACATTAAATTAGATCTATATTTGTGTTTTTATTTTATCCAATCAATCAGTTATAAATATTAACCAATTATAAATATTCTAATAAATGTAATACTTTTGTAATTTATATCTATACCTATATTATAAAGAGTTAAAGTTTGTTTATTTCTAGAGGGTAATCCGCGGAACTACCTAACCGCTTTCAAAAGCAATGATACCAAAACGATGGTGCTTGGCCGGAATCAAACATAGACTGTGTCTTATGTCCATGCTACGAACTCAAAGAGAACGGAGGAGAAAAAACTTTCTAAAAATGCAATTTTTGTGATTACTGAAAGGCCTATAAACATGAAATTTGGCATGTTAACCACTTCCCTGTTCTGCCCGAACACCGTACGTGCAATGTGTCTTTCCAAACATGATTTTTCCGTACCACGTACGGGTATCATTGCTTCAATCATATTTTATTTGTCTCACCAGTAAAATTTTGTAATATTTAATCCGAGCATTTCTCCGATTCAATTAGGCAAAAATTTGTATTTCGGATAACCCGGCAACCATTTTCTTATTGGAGATCGCTTGTTAAAGAAGGTAAAATTACGAATGTTTGAAGTAGCTTTATTTGTTTTATTTAAAAAAAAAAAAAAAAAAAAAAAAAAAAAAAAAAAAAAAAAAAAAAAAAAAACTGATATTCTTCCTGAAAAATAACGGGACCCTTAAGTACCATGAATTTACGATATTTTTTATCCGTTGCATATCGAGTACAAAATGGTTTTATAAGTTTATTTTTTAATATTTTTTCTATAGTAATAAATAAATAATAAAAAAATACACCCCGCACCAGACGTATTAGATTTTTTTTTTTTTTTTTTTTTTTTTTTTTTTTTTTTTTTTTTTTTTTTAACAGCAAAATCCATGGAAACGCCTAATAAAGACAGATCTCGCCCTTAAATAATGAAAATTATCCTATACCGTAATTTCTATACCGTAGGGTGGGCACATATTTATAGGTTAAAAGATCGAAATACGCTTGTCGGTTTGTCTTATATGTTGTTCTACACTGTAGAAGTTTTATAAAATCCATACACGCCCATCCGCCTCCCTGAATTAAATGATTAGAAAAAAAGTCAGAACTCATTGAAACCCATAATATCCATATACCCCGCCCCCCAAAACTGAAGAATCATTTTTCTGTTTGAAAGTTTCATATTTACACATTAAAACATCAGAAAAAGTAGGTCATATTTAGAAAGGATTTACTGTATAAAATAAAAATCCAAGTAGAAAAATAAATTAACATATTTCAATGAATTTTTGTAGAGAAAAACATATAAATACCCAAACCATTATCGAAATAATCGAGAATCTATTTTCGAGAAACGCTCTTCCTGCAAAAGACGGGGAATTTGAAGTCAAAAGTTCTGGCCAATGAGATTTCGAGAAGGCAAAACATGGTTGGGAAAAGCGAAATATGTATTGGTTTAATATGCTCGATTACATCGTGATCAACGAGAATCAGAAATAAACAATAAATACAAAATTTACGTATTTTTGTCCATAGAATCCGAATCTGCAATAAAAAATGGGGGGGGGGGTATAATTTATGATTTCAAAGTTGGATCCCCTCTGACCCCCAATTGGTTGGTTGCAGGAGTGAATTTTGGTATCACTGAGTAGCATATTTTAAAATATTTAACATCGATTTTTTCGTTTTTCAATCTGATATCTATTTCTCGAGTTATTCGACCGTTTCCAGACTTTTCGATCACCTGTATATTATCAAACATCACATATTACCATTCGAAAGAGAAAAAAGATAAAGTAAGCAAGTTAAAATAATTTTTCTTTATTTAGTATCTCTTTTTAATAATGAAATAACCATATGCATTTTTATAAATTATATACATGTTTGTAGCTCCATTTTTATCTCTACGTAAATAAATATCAAAAATACTTTTCACTTTTTTTCATCTAAAAGATTATAATTTTCTATTTTTTTATTTTATTTTATTTTTCTGCAATTTTAGAGTATATATTTTATATAGCTCATAAAATTTTATTCTGTAGGAAAATTCACAGAACGCTTAATCATTTCCGTGTATAATACTTTTGTGATAATACTTTTGTGTGCCCTGTATGATCAATAGTTCATTTCAAAATTCAAAAGTTGATCATTTATAATATCTATGAAATGAATGAAATAGTGATTCTTTATACATTTTCAAATACATCAAAGAACAAATGTATTTTTTGAGAGTATACACATAAACATACATACATAAATGTGTCAAATACCAAGCCTTTTTGACTGTCAAATGTAAAATGCATTTTAAAAGTTTTATTTTTTTTTAACTCTATAATTCCTTCCGGTGAAGCACTTATTGTACTGAGCCTTCATTCTTATATGAAGTGCATTAATAATAAATAATAACTTTTCTGGCTGTTATTCAACAAAGTGAGTGTTGTTGTGTATTTGGAAGTGGTTCTGAAAACATATCGGAATCGACAAGAAAGAACAAACTTGAATGTATTGAAAAAAATAATGTGAATTATTGTTATTTATTGTTATTTTCTACTGATTTATAGAAAAGTACTTGATTTTTGTTAGATGCATAAGTAGAATTCTAATATAAATATATATTCTAATATTTAGTTATACATACTAATATAATATATATGTTACAGGCCAAACCCGATTTTAGGCCAAACCGATCTATCCTAACGCCCATCAGATAAACTAGTTTTTCCTAGGCCAAACCGGTCTATCCTAACGCCCATCGGATAAACTAGTTTTTCCTAGGCCAAAACGGTTTATCATAAAGCCCATCGGACAAACTAGTTTTTTCCTACGCCAAACTAGTTTATCCTAAGGCCCATAGGACAAACTAGTTTTTTCTAAGCCAAACTAGTTTATCCTAAGGCCCATAGGACAAACTAGTTTTTCCTAAGCCAAACTAGTTTGGCCTAACTCTTATAGGATAATCTAGTTTAGCCTGCTGTTTATTGGTCTGTACTAGTTTATCCTAGGCCGATCTAGATTATCCTAGGCCAATTCAATTTGGCGTGATTTTATTGAAATCAATGACCGCCTCAGCGCCAACGTTCTAGTTTGTCCTAGGCTGATCTAGTTTATCCTAGGCCAATGTATTTTACGTGTTTTTAGCTCACAGGCGTCAAAGCCTGAGAAATAATGGGCTCGCAAGTTCTGTATGTACGCATGTATTTACACATGTATGTACGTACGTATGTACGTAACACGATAACTCTTGATATAAATAATGTAATTTGACGTGTTATTATGTCATCAGAGTACCAAAGCCTGAGAAATAATGTGCCCGTGAATTCTGTATCTATATATGTACGTAAGTACGCAACGCAAAAATTCTTGATAGAAATACCCGATTTTCATCAGACTTTCAATATAGGTTTATTCTTATGAGGAGTTTTTCTGTTTAATTTTGGGAGATGATTGGAGAATAATAAGAAGGAGGAAGATCAAGAGGTTGATTCGCGCCTTCCCTTAAATCAAATAACTGGGTTTCCATGCATTATTAGCATATTTTATAATAAAAAAAATTAGATTTAGAAGCATTCTGATGAGGCGTTTCATGATTAGTTGTGGATGTTCATTGTTTAAGTATAAAGAGAGGGTGAAATATAGGTAACGCCCCATAATTTATGTAAATGCTTTTTTCAAGCAGAATTTGCTGATTTGCTTAAATTTTTCTTAATTTTAAATTTTTCTGCTGATTTGCTTAAATAGATTCGTTCTGGTAAGGTGCTTCAGTAATTAGTTTTGGAAGTTAATTGGTTATGAACAAATGGAAGAAAGGGGGACTCCCGCCTAATTTTGCCAAATGGGATATTCATGCAGAAATAACCGATTTGCTGCAAATCTTTGATTTGCACATTTTGATGAAGCACTACACTGATTAATTTTGGTAGTTCTTTGGTTAAGTATAAAGGGGAAGCGTACAATTTATTTCCTTAAATTAGATAAATTAGTTATAATACAGAATTATCCAATTTGCTTAAAATTTTGGACATGAATTCATTTTGATCAGACGGCTCTTTAATTAATTTTTCTTTTGTTTAAGTATAATGCGGTAGTGGATGATTTATTACCTTCCTTAAATTAAATAAATGGGTTTTTAAGCAGATTTATCTGATTTGCCGATTAAATTTTGAACATAGTTTTTTTCATAAGGCGAATACCTGAATAGTTTTGTTTAATGATTAAGTACAAAAGGAGGAATGTAGGATTACCATCCTTAAATCAGATGAATGGTTTTTGAGCAGAAATATCTGATTTGCTTCAAATTTTGGATAATTGTTCAATTTTATAAAGCGTATCTGTGATTAGTTTTGAGGTTCAGTGGTTAAGTATAATTAGGGGAAATGGGAAAAAGTAATCTCCCTTACTTTTTTTTTTCGAGGGTGATATTTTAAAAAAATGTCTGTAATACACAATTAGTGTAAAAAGCCTGTGAATGCAAAGCCATTACTTTAAAAGGGCAATATTCTTTTTAATATTAATCCTGACTACTGCTCTCTAATCTTGTGCAAAGTGGTTTTGCTATCACCCCTGTATAATGTATTTTATTTGAAGGGTAGTAGAAAACTGTTACAGGTTTGCACGGGCCGGTATTTCGAAGCCCGGTATAAAAATTAAAAGTTCAGCCCGAGCCCTGCCTGTAAAAAAATCAGTGAAAAGGGACTCAGTCCGTCTTGACCTGGCTCTACTCAATTTCTGAAAAAAAATCAGATTTTAATTCAAATGCATTTAAGATTCCTTTAAAGAATACTGCATACATATTTATGGATAAATTTACAATGTATTTTTAAATTACGATGTGTTCGCTAAATGGAAAATACACAATGTATTATTGATTATTTAGATTCTTAGTCTTTCAATATTCAAATAGGAATTCATTAAATAGTTAGAACAAAAGAAAAAAAGGAGTGTTATAAACATCATAACTTTTGAATATGTTTAGTAAAAAGTAGATTTGTAAATATATTTTTCTATCATTCTTTAAGGGTTTTCTCAAATCCAAAAGAGCTTCATCCTAATACATTTATTAATTAATTCCTTTTCAGAAATGCATAAGATTAACAGGCATTCTCACTCAGAAAATATGTAATCGAATGGCGTTAATCATTTTTTCATAAAAGCGATGTATCTTTGAGAAAATACTATTAAAGCTACGTTTTGAATCGAATTTCCAGTTGCGTACTTTACGGAAAAGAAAAACTTGACGCCATGACAAAAATAGCTATATGTCGACAGGTAATTAATTTCTCAAAAATGGAAAATGCTGTTCGATTCCAAATTTCGTTCAGCTGCGATCTGGCTCAAATAATAGTAATAATAAAAGCAAGCTTATCACAGCATGGCCTGAGTCTGCAGAAAGAAAAATAAAAATAAGGAAACACCATGTCCAATGTACCATGTCTCTACGGTGGACATGTTAAATTTCTGTAATGATGCAATACAATGCGATGCAAATCAATGCTTACAAGCAATGACTCTTGACACACATTTATGCTTATTCTAGTGAAATATATGTTTTTACCGGCCAAACCCAATTTTGAGCCAAATTACATTAGCCTAGACCAAACTATTTTATTCTAACGCAAATTGGATAAACTAGTTTTCCCATGCCAAACTTATTTCTCTAAATGTCCATAGGATAAACTAGTTTTTTCTATGAAAGTTGGTAATCCTTCACGTTTTCTTTCATACTTAACCATTAAACTTCTCAAAACTATTCAGGGAATCGCTTATCAGAAAGAACATACATCCAAATTTGACGCAAATCCGTAAATTCTGCATCAAAACCATTTATCTAAATTATTGGGGGGTTACCTACATTGCCCTTTGTTTTCCACTTAAACGATAAACATCCACAACTAATCACGGAGGTATCTTGTCAGAATGATCCTATACCTAAAATTTTAAATGAAAACTCATAATTCTGCATGAAAAATCCATTTCTCTAAATTAACAATGGGGTATTAGCCTCCCGTTCACCCCCTCTTAATCTTATCCAATGAATTCCCAAAACTAATCAGAAAAGTACCTTATCAAAATGAAACTACTTCTAAAATTTTAAGCAAATCGAATATTTCTACCAAGAGTTATCGCATTACGTACATATGTACGTACATACGTCATGCGTACATACATGCGTACATACATAAATACAGAACCTGCGAGCTCATTATTTCTCGGGCTTTGACGCCTGTGAGCTAAAAACACGTAAAATTACATTGGCCTAGGACAAACTAGAATGTTGGCGTTGAGGCGGTCATTGAATTCAATAAAATCACGCCAAATTGAATTGCCCTAGGATAATCTAGATCGGCCTAAGATAAACTAGTTCAGACCAATAAACAGCAGGCTAAACTGGTTTATCCTATAAGAGTTAGGCCAAACTAGTTTGGTCTAGGAAAATCTAGTTTGTCCTATGGGCCTTAGGATAGACTAGTTTGGCCTAGGAAAAACTAGATTATCCGACGGGCGTTAGGATAGACCGGTTTCGCATAGGCCATTCTAGTTTTTCCTAAAATCGGGTTTGGCCTGTAACATATATATTCATTATGTTTTTATTTATTTTTCATCTATACACTTAAATTTAAAGCACAACATATTCTTATTAAGATCCAAAATGTCTTTTAAATTTTTCCATTTCTTATCATCTGATGACTTGACATTTTTAATAAGATTCATGTTATAAGCAGTCACTTGACTAATATTTCAATGAATGCATACACATTAAATAAACAGCAGTAATTTTTTTAGTCGGGAAAGTTGTGTCATTTTCACTAATAAAGACAAACAGTTACCAACAAGTTCTGACTACATTTTTTTTTTACATTAACTAAGGGGACAAAATGTCATACTAAATTGATCTAAATAGAACAGAAATGTGTATGTGATATAAATACGTCATAATTGTAATGCGCTAACTTTTAATAACTATTTTAGTCAAGGGGTTTTCCGCTATTAAACCCACGAAAAACAACCAATCATCCAATAAATATTTTAAATATAAAATTATTATGGGGATAGTTCCAGCAGAAAATATAATGTTGTCTTTTATAATTCATGAGTTTTTCCCCTTTTCCACAATCTATACAATGCTTCTAAAACATAACAATAACAGAAAAATTTAAAAATATTTATGTGTTATTTATTAAGTTCAATATGTTAGTATCATGAAAATCAAACCTTGTATTTATTTACTCAATATATAAATCTTGAAATAATACTTTTGTTGCTGAAAGAAAACGCGAACAGAACAGGAGAGTTAATTATGAGTTAATAGTGACAATAACAGGAGAGTTCTTAACTTATTCTACATGACTTAGAACAAACTGTGAAAAATCATTAAGTATACAAATTTCAAGTCATAACATTGTCTTAAGTTAATAAATACGTCGTAAATGCCTTACGTTCCTTTATACAGCTCATATTCAAAATATTAGAATAATTACCTTTTTTTTAGAAATTGAAAATATCGTTTGGTAATTTAATGTCTTTTAATGAAAATATGCAAACAATATTTTTATTAAGAACTTAATGTTGATTAAACTTACTTGATATCTTAAATTTAATATCATTTTTGAAAAGATTAATTGCAAAAAAAATTATTTTGAAAAGTCAAAATATTAGAATATTTATTCAAGTGGTTCAAAATATTAGAATATTTCACATTAATTCTCCTTTAATTATTACCAATTCTTAACTGGTGGCATCATTGATTAAATTCAGACTATTTTATTTAAAATCAGTATTCTTTTTTGCAGTTTGTTTCTTTTTCGTCTTGAAATGGGCCGTGTGAGTGATATTCCTGAATCTACTAAACTTCGTATGGTTGATTTGTATCGGCACGATAAAAATCAATGTTTTATAGCGAATTATTTACATTGTTCGCAATCGAGCGTTAGTAAAATACTAACACAATATTCAAAAATTGGAAAATTTCGAAATAATCGCCGAAATGGTGGCCGAAAACCAAAAACATCTGCTAGAGATTACAGGAAACTGAAGCGTATAGTTAAGAAAAACCGTTTTAAAAGTGTGCGATTCTTGCACCGAAAATGAAAAGAAGAAGGAGTTGAAGTTTCTACATCGACAACATTAAGACGTCTCCATAAATTTAAATTTGAATCTCGTGTACCGAAAACAAAACCTCTCATGACTGCAAGACAAAAGCGTATAAGATTGAATTGGTATAAATCAAGACGTTTATGGAGCAACGAAGATTGGAAAAATATATTATTTAGTGATGAAAGTATGTTTTGTGTTTCATATGGTAATCAAGGTATTCGAGTTTGGAGAATGAAGCAAGAAGCATTTGATAAGGAATGCCTTAAACGTTCCGTAAAATTTGCTGCTAGTGTCATGGTTTGGGGTTGTATGAGTGCAGAAGGACCTGGAAAGTTATGCATCGTCTACGAAAAGGTTAACTCTCTGATATATCATGAAATTTTGGAATATTACATGATTCCATCATCAGAAGATTTATTTGAAGATGATTTCATCTTTCAACAAGATTTAGCGTCTTCGCATACCTCGGTGTCAACTAAGAATTGGTTCCGCCAACGCAACATTAAGGTACTTCCTTGGCCACCAAATTCACCAGATCTTAATCCCATCGAAAACTTATGGTGTATAATGAAGAAAAAAATTCAAGAAAATCCTCCTTCAAGTAAAACTGAGTTAGTGGCACGTATAAAGTCTATTTGGGCTAATATTGATAGAAATGTTTGTAAACACCTTGTATATAGTATGCAAGATCGATTGTACGCTGTTATGAAAGCTAAAGGGGATGCTACAAAATATTAACTACCATTTACTTCATATTCATAAGGTAATACTGTTGCGTAAAATAAATATTCTAATATTTTGAACCAATCTAAATTTAATTCTAATATTCTGGTGTATTTAAGGAAGCTGTATACCTAATTTATTGTGCTGTATTTTATGTTTTATAAATGTTAAAATCTTATCTAAACATTCCAGATTTAATTTATAAGAAATTTAATTGCATTTATTTAGTATAAAAAATAAATAAATGACAAATATTTTTTTCTTGTTACTTTTTCTCAATTATTCTAATATTTTGAATATGAGCTGTATAAGAAATTTCTATGTGCACTGTACCTTACTAAGCTTTTTCTGGAAAACAGAAATAGCTTTCACTTTTTAGGTTTTTTTTTATTTATTTTTTTTTTAATACACCTACAAATTACTTTATAAATTATATATAAAGTAACGTAACAGAATTATACTTAATCTAATCAAAAATGTAATTTAAACTAAGCCTTTCGTTTTACCGAAAGTAATTTTACATCTGTATAAAGCATAAACGACTTCTTATTTTCTTGTAAGGATATAGTTTTGTGTTACTTCTATCACATTTTTTTTTTTTTTTTTTTTTTTTTGCTTTTTTGCATCAAAGAGTTTTCAATTAGATTTTAACAACTAAGGAAAATTGTTAGTTGAAATTATACAGGGAATTTCTGTCGAGGTAGTTTCTTTTTGCTGTAATAGTATACAATATGAATGTATACATTATCAAAATAACATACGAATAAAGTTTTTACGCATGCATTGTTAAATGCGCACACGTAAAAAAAAATCAAATCTGTAACAGATGATACACTGATTGAATCCATTCAAAACTGTAGCACATAAAAAATTCTTTATAAATTATATTTCAAATAATATCAGACAATTTTATGGAATTTATACAAAAAAAAATGCTAATTTACACTAAGCATTTCGTAATACTACAATAATTTTTACTCTGATGAAGGCAAAACGCCAAAAACACTTTTTGATTTTTTTGGGGTGGGATATAATTATGATTAATTTTCACCACATTTTTTTTCTTTCCGACGAACAGTGTTTAATGAATATTTAAGAACCAAGGAAAGCTATGAGTGTCAAAACTTATCAATTACAATTCAAATTATTCAGGAAATTTCTGTTAAAATAGATTATTCTTGCTAATTTTAATTATTTAACAGACAAAATGTACTCTTGAAAAATTAAGGCAATTTAATATATGGCATATTTAAAGTGATATATACGTGAATAAAACGATAATATATAAGATTCATATTACCGCATATAGCATATAGTCTATACCGTAATAATTCTTAATATTTCGAGAAAATGTGTAAAAATATGTAAACAGTTAAATATTTTTTGCGTTCTATGATCAAATTCATAATATAAAACTTTATAGAAATCGTCTTTGTTCAAATACGTTTTTTATATAGCAGTAGAATAAATGGCTGTTATTGTATATAACATTAAATTTGTTCTTTGAATTGCGTTATTTACAGAAGAATTAATCTTTTATCACATCCTTTTCAAAATGTCTATTCAATATACTTATTTGATAAATTAAAAATGTTCTAATTGAGCAGTGTAAAATTCACAATTAAACATTCCTGAAAGGTGTAATTAAGCAGTTTCTGGACAATACAGACCTGGTCTGTATAAGTGTAACTTATAATAAAGTAGTTAATCTATACTAATATTATAATAATACACTAATATTACAATTACGCAAATTTTTTTTTAGGTTGTGGGGGGTAATTTTTTGAACTATCCGATCGATTTCTAATGTAATAGTATTAAAATAATGGTGTTTCAACATAGTTTATATCTTGTGTACATGAGGTGGGAGGTAGGGCTTAAAATGCAAAAATTGATTTTCATTTCGCAATACCGGGGAAAAGTTTCGAATTCAAAACTCAAAAAAAAAAAAAGAAAAAAAAAAGTTGTTTATATTTTCGAACTAGCATGTGCTCTAAGGTTTCCCGAAATTTAAAAAAAAGTACATTATTACATTATTTTTTATTACACTTTTGACAAATTTATAGCCAAAATTCTTACATATTGTAATAACAAAACATAATATTGTAATATTATTTAAATATTGCATCATCTTCCAATCGTGCATGTGCTCTGAAGTTGTGAAGATCTTTGACATTTATTTTTTTGCCCGACCAGTGGCCGAGAGGTTCTGACCTCTCAAATGGTAGACGGCAGGTGCTGGGTTCGAACTCAATCGCGGTCTTCAGCCTAACCGTTCGGAGTTTTCTTGGTTTTCTTCGAACCTTGCGTAAATACGGGTTAGGTTCCCTTAGAAAGACCCCCACGAAGGACATTTCTCCCCATGGGCCCATATCCCTAGTGCAGATAATCAGCCGACACAAATAAAACCTAAAAAAAAAATCTTTGACATTTATGTATTGACACGCTAAATAAGAGGACAGATTAGCTTAAAAATGTTATTCTTTCTAATATTTATATCAAATGCGCGACCAGAAGATGTAGATCGAACTAAGTAACATTTCAGCGTTTTGTCTTGTTACTATAATGCATAAGTATTTCTGCTATTACATTTGTGAAAATACTTTTTTGTTTTTTAGTAATAGTGTGCATTTTTCAACATTTTGGAAAACTTTACAGAGCATGCGCGACCAGGAGATATAAATCAATTTTATTCCATTTTTTTTACCCAATTTTTAGTTTCTCGAAGTTTGTTTTATATATTAAAGTATTATTATAGAAAACCTTCAAAAGAAACAAAAATTGTTTTTTTAAACCTATCGAGTTAAAATAAAATTCATATAATTTAATTTCCAAGTCAGTAAGTACTTAACATGTTTAACTTAAGGATATTTTTTAGGTAATATTCAAAATAATTATTTTTTTATTATTATATGCATTAATAAATGTACTAGAACAATATATCTCTATACTACCTGGTTTGCTCATTTGAATATTATGTAAATTTGGATCAGGACGGATACTGAAATAATTATTTCCCACGCTAATAATATTGATTTGTCAATCATGCAACTTCCGAAATTGTAGTTTTATAAAGTTCAAAGATTGATCATAATTTCTCCTAAAGGTCGTGAAAGTTACGCTTACCGCTTTATTTTAAGCTTGTAATACACTAAAATATACAGATGAGTAAATTGTGATTTGCTTCATTTTATTATATATGAGGGGTGAAATGTGCGACGTGTACCTTAATTATCTATTCATAAACATATGTTTCATATTTCGATCTGGAAGTATGTCAATTAACGTATCTCAATGTATTATTAAACTCGCTTTTAAAAATATAAAATAATAAACAGATTATTATAATTTTACGCATACAACATTATGTTTATTGTAATTGTTAATTATAGAATATTTTTATTAATGGTTATATGATATTTCATAATTTATATTTAAATGAATTAGTATATTTCAGATTACACTTATTAGAAGTAATTTGAAAAAAAAATACTTCAGTGTTTACCTATATACATATATTCGACTATTTTTGTTCCTAAATTCTATTTATAAATAACGAAATAAAATTTTTCTGTACTGTTACAAAAAATTCCTTCCTTTTAAATTGAATTTGCATTCCGTACACCAAAATATTCAAAATAAATAAACTTTGTGTCTTTAATGTTGAAAAAACTCAATTGAAAACACAAAAAAATTGAAAGGTGTTTAATGGTTTCTGTAAAGAATTTGAGATAAGTTTAATGATAGATTTTATAGGAAATAAAACAAAGAAAATTTATACCTGTGAAACTGTTATTTTATGGAAATAATTAACAAAATAAATCGCTTTATTATGTTTTAATGAAGTTTGTGACAAATAAAAGTTTTAACCAAAATAGTATATTTTCACTCACAATGCCTTCATGAAAACCTTATTTTTTTAAACAATTTATAACGATTGAGACACTTAAACACTTAATATATATATAAATGTACATTTATAAAAAGATCAGTAACAGCTTTTACTCAGTGAAAAATTGATGGCTTTGGAAAGTGTAATTTGTAAAATATACTGTTTTTAATGCTTGTTTTAAAAATGAAAACAAATATATATATATATATATATATATATATATATATATATATATATATATATATATATATATATATATATATATTATATATTTATTCATTCATTTATTTATTTATTTATTTATTTATTTATAAGTGGGAAACGGTTATTTAATGAAATTATAAATAATACCCCTTCATTACGGATTAATAAATATAAAGTTTATAAGAATTTAAACAAAATAAAATCTTTACTGCTTTAAAAGAAAAGAACGATAAATGATAAAATTATCCTTTGCACTTGAAAGGCCAGAATTTTTAGTTAAATTTAATAAAAATATTTCGGACCAGAGTTATGATTTAAAACCAAAACTAAATAAATGTTAAATAAAAGCACTAAATAAAAGCTTTTTTTTATTAATTCTTTTTATTCTTTTTAATTCTTTTAAATGTATTTTATAACGCAATTTCTGGTTTGAATCAATATATATTCGTTCTAGCTGAGTCACCCGGCTTTGCTCGAGTAAGTATCAATATTCTTAAATTTACTTAAAACGTTTACTGAAAAATATCAAGACATTTCCCCAATCTGCAACTGAACAAACTTCGAACTGTATCTATGCTGCCTATGACGTTATTTAGCTGGCGTATTCTTGCAAAAAGAAAACTAAAATCTGGAACTTTTTAGTTCCGCATTCTACCACCACGGGTGATATCAGTTCTTAACAAAACTGTTTCGGAATGAAAGCCAGTTAAACAACCTACTCGAGGATATACTAATAAATGAGATAGAGGACTTCAACATAAAATTTCAGGCTAATTTTCTGCATAAGACTTCATCAGATGTCATTTAATTAAAGGTTATATAATGAGGTGTTTTGGAATCAGTATTCGAAAATAGCGGTAAGAACTCTTTACTTTGAAATTTTTTATTAAATAAGTAATATTTATCTCAAAGAATACCTTAAGTGTCAAAAAATCCGCATTCAATTCAGAAACATTTAAAATATTTGATCGCTGCCTAAATCGATTATCAACCGATATATCATTTTTCAATTTATGCTTTCCGCTAAAACTATTCTTTATGTCAGTATTTCATTGAAAATAAATTTTAAAGATAAATTAAAAAAATCCGTTAGAAGGCGCCTTAAACTTTAGAGTAACCAACAACTATTTTTAACCGTTATTTTTTGTATCTAATTAAATTCTAACAAAAACTCAGACTTAAATTTTGAGCTCAAATTCTGTATCGTTGGGAGTAATTAAGTCGCGCAAAATTGAACTGTGTTCGACGCGGGAGGGTTATATTTCATCTTTTGAACACAATTCAGTTTGCGCTTCTTAACCCCTCCCAACGATTCAGAATTTGAGCTCAAAATTTAAATCTAAGCTTTTGCAAGCATTTATTTATATACAAAAAATAACGGTTAAAAGTAGTTGTTTTTTACTCTAAAGTTTAAAGTGTCCTCTAACGGAGTTTTTTGAAATTTATCTTTAAAATTTATTTTCAAGAAAATACTGACATAAAGACTAATTTTAGCGATAATCACAAATCAATCGACTAATTTTTCCGATTTTTTATAATTTTGAACCTATTCCTCACTCTTGATCACAGTTCAGTTTGCGCTACTTAACCATTCCTAACTATTCAGATTTTGAGCTGAAAATTTAAGTTTAAGTCTAAGCTTCAGAAAACATTTAATGAGATGCAAAAAATAACGGCAAAAAATAGTTGTTCGCTATTCCAAAATCTAAAAGGCCCCGAGACCAGTGGCCGAGAGGTTCAGACCTCCCAACTGGTAGAGGGCAGGTGCTGGGTTCGAATCCAATCGTGGCTGTCGGCCTAACCGTTCGGAGTTTTCGTGGTTTTCTTCGAACCTTGCGTAAATACGAGTTAGGTTCCCTTAGAAAGACCCCCACAAAAGGCACTCCCTCCCTGGTCCTATATCCCTAGTGTAGATAATCGCACGACAAAAAATAAACCAAACCAAACCAAAACTAAAAAGCACTCTATAGGCATTTTTTTTTAATTCATCTTTATAATTTGTTTTCAAGAAAATAATGACATAAAGAATAATTTTAGTGAAAACCGCAAATCAATCGACCAATTTTCTCGTTTTCTATAACACTGATAAAAAAATTTTAACGAATTTTCTGTTTCTCTATATACATTGAGTGTTTCTTATAGATTTCAAGCTGCTGAAAAAGAATATGCTTGTAAAAATTTTCTATCACCCTCCAAGTTTGAGAAATTTAATTTATACATTTCAGAGTATGTAGACATCATATAGGCATTATAATTATATTATATTATTCTCTTACATGCGTTTGATTCACACAAACATTATTTTCTCTTATTACAACAATAGAAGATACAGCAAGATAGTAGAAACATATGTCCTCCTAATACATTTTATGTTAGCGACCTTGAACAGACAGCTCTAGCCACCCTAACAGTATTTGACTTATCTATATATAATACTTAGAATTTTGTATGAATAATTATTTGTTATTTGCGACGAAATAAATCAATTTTCTGTTGTTACGATATCAATCATTTGATTACACTGATAAACAAATTTTAATGAATTTTCTGTTTCTATATATAAATTTGGTGTTTCTTATAGATTTCAAGCTGCTGAAAAAGAATATGTTTATAAAAATTTTCTATCACTCTCCAATTTTGAAAAAAAATATTTATGCCTTATGGAGTATGTAGGCATCGTATAGGCATTATAATTATATTATATTATTCTATTTCATGTATTTGATTCACACAAACATTCCTGTTTCTTATTATAACGATAAAAGATACAACAAGAAAGTAGAAACAAATGCCCCCCCTAATAAATTTTATGTTAGCGACCTTGAACAGACAGCTCTAGCCACTCTAACAGTATTTGACTCTAACGCAAATCCGTGACAGTTGAAACTTATCTTTCGGGGAGAGTGTACTGCCATTTTTTGTTCTGTAAGACTTTTTATTTAAATTTTGATTATAATTATCCTATTTTCCTCTAAAATGAGTGAAAAATGTCTAGAGGATGCGTTAATAAACCCGATTCGTTTGGTATGTGTGCGGGGATCTAACTTTGAAAAAGCATGTTGTACATAATGTGCTACGATCCTTCGGGCGTGGATGGAAGGTACATAAAAGAGTATGCTTTGCTATAGCCATGATATGGCACAAGCGGAAGAATCATATAATTAACTGTTACTTTTGTATTACAAAAATTAAAGTTTTTCTCTGCAAAAAGTAAACATAAAATTAAGTACCCGAAATTAGATTCAGCAATGCAACCAGTTTTACATAATGATGATTTACCAATACCAAAACATGGATAGCAGAGCAAAGAATGAGCATTATATCAAAAGGAAGTGGCTAGAGCACAAACAATATATTGCAGATGAAAAAAAATATCCAAAACATTCCTCTAATCGATAAAAAGAAAGTTATTCTTCCACCTTTACTCATAAAGTTGGGATTGATGACGAATTTCGTTAAAGCTATGAATAATGAAGGTCGTGGATTTCAATATCTGCAAGAAGAATTTCCATCGCTAAGCTATGCAAAAATTAAGGAGAATATTTTTGTTAATCCTAAAAATTAAACACCTTATGAAGGAGAAAAATTTTGATAATACATTAAGGGATTTAGAGATAGCAGCGTGGATCAATTTTTACAATGTTGTGACACATTTCTTAGAAAATCATTAAAGTTCTAACTATGAAACATTAATTAAAGACAGGTTAAAAAGTTACAAAGATTTAGGATGTTAAATGTCGTTGAAAATTCATTTTTTAGCATCTCATCTAAATTCTCCCCCCCCCCCTCCAGAAAATATTGGAGTTGTGAGTGACGAGCATGGAGATTTTATTAGGGAGCTTATCAGGGAAGCTAGTGATTGTGCCTATACGAGAGCATCCACAGATAAGGCATTTACCGCTACATAAAGTGTGAAATTTCTTATTAATATCACTTTAAAAAAAAAAAAAAATTCTTCCACATTTTTCTGAAACTTAATAAACAATGCATATTTTTAGTGTTTTAAATATTAATTTTAAGCTCATAAAGTATTAAATTAAGTTTGTCATTACTAAAATATCAAATGATAAACTTCATAAGGTATATGTATTGAATAAATACTACAAAATTGAGATTTTTAAGATTTTGATTTTTTTTTTTTAACTGCGGGTGATGGAAACTTTTTAATGGCATATTCTTTCACAGCACCACCTAAAATATAAAAGTCACCACATACTTAGTTAGAAACAGTAACCTTGTTTATCAGTGTAATCATTTGAAATTTGAACCTTCCCCCTCCCCTTGAACACAGTTCAGTTTGCGCTACTTAACTACTCCCAACTATTCAGACTTTAAGCTCAAAATTTAAGTTTAAGTCTAAGCCTACGAAAACATTTAATGCGATGAAAAAAAAAAAGTTTTTCATTACTCCAAAGTCCTCTCCGTTACTCCGCCCTCTATCGACATTTTTTTAAATTTAACTTTTTAATTTATTTTCTAGAAAATACTGACACAAAGAATAGTTTTAGGAAAACCGCAAATTAATCGACAAATTTTTCCTTTTGTTATGTTTATTTGAAATTTTGGACCCCAAGCTTTAATGGCGCCTGTATCCTTACGAAGACGTTTGGGACCCTTAGTTTAACATTTAATATTGTTTGTCTTGTGTACTATCATACCTTTAAAGTTTTGCCCAAGAGTTTAGATATACCCAGTATAATGCAACTGTAGTATGGTGTTGAAATATAACATTAAATAATAATAGAAAGTATAATAAAAATAACAAAATTTATAGAATTTTTAATCAATATATATTTTTTAAAATGGATTTTATGTTTTGTAAGTTTAACATAAATTAATATATTTCAGTTTATAAATTTTCTCTTTACGAAATAATAAAATAAAATATTACAGTATAGGCTGCTTTCAGACTGCATAGACGAACAAGCAAAGGCATGTGTATATGATAACTCTGCAGCCGATAATTGTATAAACAATGCCGATGTTGTCAAAAATTAAACAATAATTTTTAGTTTATTGGAACTTGAATTTATATATTTTCGATATTTGATCAGTGTTATATTTTTACTGAATATTCAAGGTGAGAAAAAAAAGTCAAATTATAGGAGAGTGTAGCCATATTAGGACAGACGCTTTAAATCGACCGCTGCCATTCTGTTGTTAGTTACAAAAAGAGACACCATATAATGCTCAAATCTCACTCATCAGATTGACGTCTTTTACGATTAGAAGGAGCTTTCGCCTATTACAGGCTTCTTCTCGACAGTTTGAAAATAATTAAAATTACTTGTTTTAAACTAAAATTTTCTTATTAAACATAAGAAAATATTTTAAAACTAATAAAAGTCGTTATATTTTCATACAAATATTTAAATTCATCAGTTCATTGCTTATATTTCTCACATGGATTTGTTTCCTTTCGTCTTTATTCTTAATCTTGATAATATCTGTTTTAGAAAATGGCGCAGTTGTCTTAATTGGGCCAGATATACGATCATAAATTTGAAAAAAATATGGAATTTCTAGAGCTATACGGTTTGGTGATTTATTTATTTATTTTTATGTATATTTTATAACGGATTATTATCTCTAAAAAATTTTTAAAATTTTTATTTTTGTTTTTGTTTATTTTTTGTTTATTTTTTTTATTAAATTACTTATATATTTATTCATTTTTTAATATTTGAATCAGTATTTTAGAACAGTTTAAAGGCTTATAAATATATATATATATATGCAATGAATCTTGTTTGCTATTTCTTTTATTTTGTATGTAGTATATATGTTTATTTTCTGAGAATTATTTCCATTTCTACAGCATTTGATTTACAGGGTTAAATTCAGATTTTTAGGTTAAATTCAGATTATTTGGGGTAAGGAAGGGTGTTTCGGTGACGTGTCTAGAAAGTAGAAATCCACCTTTTTGCCATTAAGAAGCATATAATGCCATTTTTCTGAAAGGGAGGTAAATTTAAAAAATCAGAGAGGCTGTAGGGTGGAGGAATACCCTTCGAATTAACACTGTTTGAATACATTATGTTTTGCGTACACTCAATCGTATATATATATATATATATATATATATATATATATATATATATATATATATATATATATATATATATATATATATATATATACATATATATATATATATATATATATATATATACATATATATATATATATATATATATATTCCTAAAACAATTGAGAAGTGTTTATAAATTTCATTTTTTGGCCATTTTTCTTAATGTGAATCGCTTAAATATATTCACACTTTATTCAATTCATAAAAATTATATATATATTATGCAAATATATTATAAATATTGACCATTATATGATTCTATTGAATATGAATAGTTATTAAATATAGATATAATACACAAATATATTCCATTAAATTAAAGTCAATGGAAGAAATAACTATAATGCATTTTAAATGTTTCAAACATAATAAAATTTATATGCATCAATGAAGTAAATGGGAACATACATATTTTTTAATGTATAGAATAGGTAGAAATGTTATCATACTACAAAGATGCACGAAAATATCTTTCACTGCTACCTGTGCGGAAAGTGGTCTTTAGTGCATTTTAATGATATTACACTATTTCAAAATGACTCTGTTGTGTGCGCCATAATAAAAAATGGGCAAAAAATGAATTGGAACCCAGCGTCCCTTCTTACATGTTATTCAAGTAAAAAACAATTAGTTCCATAATATCTATTCTTAGTTATTAATAACTTTGATTGAAATTTTGAATACATTTTGATTTTAAACAATTATTTTTAATTTTTTACATTGGATTTCATTATATTTCATTGTTATTGTTCTCTTTTTGTTTAATTGTTTCATTAACTATAAACTTTGCTTTTTAAAAAACTAGCAGCATTTTCAATTCATGAATGAACCGAATATTTCTTGTTCCATTTTAGGAGACTGAATGTCTAACTTAGTCGACCAATGTCTGCATTTGGTAAAATAGAGAAATTTTTTTTTCACATTAAAAAAAGAAAGATTTGTAAGAAGGAATTATTCTTAAGGCCCCTGTCCCCGCTCGAAGAAACGCTCGCAAGCTAAGGCTATTCCTATGGGAAAGCATTTTTCTAATAACTCTTTCGCATTTTGATTTTTTTTTTTTTTTTTTTTTTTTTTTTTTTTTTTTTTTTTTTTGCATTGGATAGCTGAGGTGCATGCCAACAGCGCATCTTTTTTTACTTTTTCGATTTTGGTTTCAGGTATTTTTTACAAAGTTAGTTTCATTTTTAAAACCGGTTTCGAAACTGAAAGTGCTTTTTAAAATAAATGTCTGCAACCAAAAGAAAAAAAGTGAAAAAGGTGCGCTGTCGGTATGCACCTCAGCTATCCAGTGCCAAAAATAAAATAAAAAAAAAATATTCAAAAATGTTAAAATGCGAAAGAGTTATTAGAAAAATGCTTCCCCATAGGAATAACATTAGCTCGCGAGCGTTTCCTCGAGCGAGGACAGGGGCCTTAAGATTTAGCTAGTAGATGAACAGGTTGATTACATGTAGAGATGTTTTGAAGGTATTCTAAATATTAAGTGAGTTATACATAAAATAAATGAAGGGGTCCGAATTCGGCAAATCTCGACTAAATCGTTTCACTACTGTACAGGATGTTCAGGTTATATCTTATTCTATATTTCCAAGGACATTTAATTCTAAAAAAGTAGTAATAATATTACTAATAACAATTCTTTGTACAGTCAGCGTATGAAATAAATGTTACAAATAGCATTATTATAGCCCGGCATAGGAATTAATTTGGCTTTTAAACTATAAATTTACAATATTTAATCCTATGATTATAAAATTAAATATTTTTTTTCAAATCTTTAAATATTGAAAAATTTCTCAAGTGTAGTTAAACAGATAAGATTTAAAGATATAATTTTTCTAGAAATTTCTAATAAGTGTATTAAAAAATTGTGATATAATAGGTCTAAAACTAATGTAATATATAAACTTAAGTCAACAAAATTGCATTCAATCTTAATTATAAAAATGCAAATTAATTCCCAAATTTAGATAAACAGTTCATTTATCTAATACATTTTAATCATATGCATATATTGTTAACACAAAAATTCGATCGTCATTAGAATTTGGTATCATTTACATTTAATAGACGAGAAAACGTTACCAAATGATTTAATTGAATTTCTAAGTAATTGCAGTTTTTCTTTTTATTTCAATTTAGAGCATAAGCGTAGTTTTCGTTAATGAATCACACACATATGATTTCGATAGAAATGAACTAAATATCTGCACTTAATTAAATTGATTTCGTTTAACGGTATTCTATTTTGCATGTAAACGTTATCTAAATCTATGATTACTATTATTTTCTTATGTTCGTATTCTGAGACATTATAAGAAAATTATATCTTATTTCGACCCAATATTTTTTAAATGTACACTTGGTCTTGTAAATAAAATACAAAATAAAAATGTTAAATTTTGTAATTTTGTTTTTATTTATTATCATTTTTTTGGAATTAAATGGATAACTTGAAAAAAATTTCTTTGTGATTTGCAAGATATAAAATTATGTACGTTTAATGTATTTTTCTCTGGGAATAAGTATAATAATGCGAGGGGATATTTAAAATTTAATGCGTTTTGTAAAAAACTAAATTTATTTATGTTACTAAACTAAATATAAATGTAATTAAAAGTGATGAGCATTTTCTTAACAGAATGAGTACAAATATTTTTTTTAAGTGAAATGACTATTTGATCCCCTTTTGAGCTTATTAAGTAATTTATAACTTAATTAAACTATCATCCACCATGTTTTTAGAAAACTATTAAAAGTTTTAATTTTTTTAAGTATCTCTCGTGAAAAATTTCTAATGTTTTAAATTAATTCTATGGTAATTATAAAATGGTAGTAGTAATATGTATTTTATTTTTATTTTTATTTCATTTTATTTTATTTTTTTAAGGAAAACAAACCTGAAAATTGGCTGTTATGCTATTTTATATACATTTTATTAATGAAATGTAGTAAAAAGAGTTAGAAATTTATTGATATGTACCTTGAAATGTACATATCATCACATGCAAAATATGTACCTTGAAATAAAAATGTTAAATTTTGTATTTATTTTTTATTTTTTATTTATTATCATTTTCTTGGAATTAAATGGATAACTTGAAAAAAAATTCTCTATGATTTGCAAGATATAAAATTATGTACGTTTAATGTATTTTTCTCTGGGAATAAGTATAATAATGCGGGGTGATACTTAAAATTTAACTTCTACACTTTTTAATTTGTGATCAGCAAATACTGGTTTCAGTGTCACGTTATCAGACGCGTTGTGTTATAAATACCAATCTCACTTTTTAGGATTTATTATTCATTAAACCTAAATGACGAATTGTGTCTTCAACCCGACCACACGTTAAAAACAGATGTAGCTGCGGTGAGTAGACAAAAAAGTGTCAGAGTGATTTTATTTTCAAAAATATTCAGTTAAATATATAATAGAATTTTGAAAAATTTCACGAAATGTCTGCCATTATATAAAGCAAAAGTTAAGATTAATATTTTCGTGGAATAATTCAGAATTTCTGAATGATAAAGTGCGCCGACCCGGCATACTTCGTGTGCATTGACAGGGACAGGCCTGTCTATTAAAATTCAACTTTTACTAAAATGGATTGAATTCGAAAACTAGTCTTGTAATCATTTGAATATTAAATTATGTTTTTACGTACGTAGTCATTTTTCATATTTCCAATATATGACACTGTATTGAATATTTTCATTATATTCAAAGTATAAAACTAAATTCCTTAAATCCATTTTATCTTACACAAATGATGCTTTATTCAGTACAATTTTACAAGTATTTTTTATTTTAAGAACTTACATAAAAAAATGATTAATATTGAATAATGTCATTACACAACACTTTCTTATTATTCGTTATTCTTGTTTTATCACGTATGTATGTAAAATAGTTTACCCAATTTTATCATTTTAAAATTTTGTAAATAAAGTTTATAAAATTTAGTAACTAAATTAATAATTTTAGTAACTAATTTATTACTATTAAAATAAACTCAATCACATTTTTGTATTTTAAAAGTAACAAAAATTCAATTTTACCTCACGAAAATAGTTCTTAAAACTGTATAGAACTTTATAGACAAATTCTATACAAGTTCTTACAAGCTCTATAAAAAAGTCTTTGTACAGAACAGTATTATTACAGAGCTTTGGATTGTTCTATAGAATAAATATTTTTTAAGAATAAATACTTAAAGAATATAATTTTTACAGAATAAATACTTTCTGAATAGAAAATATTTTTATAGAATAACCTTTATAACGAAAAAAAGTCTATACAGTTTTAGAGAGTTCTATAGAATACTTTTTCCAAAGAAGTTCTTTCAATGCAATTCAAAGTAGTTCTGTAGATTTTGTTCCATATAGTACAAGGAACATATAGAACTAATACTAACTAGTGATTTCATAGATTTTGTTCTCTTTATAAATGCAGCACACACACATATATATACAATGGTAACTGTACAAATTTATTTACATCTGTACAAATAAAATAAAAAAAATATATTTAATTATGTAATACAATAGTTAAATTTAAATATGTTTCATAGGCATAATTTGATTAAATTTTTATTGTATTCTAACAGATTGGAATTCAAATGATGACGTAATAATGTGTTGGCCTAACTACTGATTTAAATAATGGTTAATTGATTGTATATGATTCGTTATTTTTTTTAAAAGACCTCAACAAATAAAATATATAAATCAATCAATCAATCAATATACAAACAAAATTTATTTCGACCGACTGACTTCTTTCAATACTTCAATTTTTCTAAATCACAAATGGTTTAGTTTTTCTAATTCATACATTTTGACAATTGTTTGTTATTTAGTTAGTACCTGCGAAGATAATCATAAGGAAAAACTGCTTTTGCATGTGGAAAAATTCGAATATTTGTATAGAGTATGTATTATACTGTTATAAAATGCTCTCGAATATTTCAAAAAATGTAGTACAGATTGTATTATGATATTTTTATAAAAACTCTCTCATTTCTATAAATATTTTATAGAAAATCTACAGACGTTTCTATTGATAATCTACAAGTATTCCTATAGATTTTCGAGAAACTGGATTATAGATAAATGAGCTATAAGTTTATATCATTCTATAATAATATTTTTCTGTTTTAAGAGAATTCGAGATAAAAATTTTGTGATGGTCAAGTTCGTAATTTTAAATAGATTTTCAGAAGTTTAAATGTCAGCGGTTAATACTGATTCCCAGTTCCTGTTTCCAGTGTGTGTATTCCGCAGCCTGGTTGCTCGTTTTGGCCGGACTCGTCTGATGTTTTGGACAGCGGCGATGAGTTTGAACCGAGCCCTAAGCGTCCAAAATAGCCTTGGAGATGAGGTGCGCTCGCAAAGGGTAACGTGTAAATTTTTTTATATGCCTGCTAGATTAAAAATTTAAACTAGTCGCACCACCCTTACATGCGACACAAGCCTGCTTTTTTCCGGAAAAAAAATATGTTTATACAGCCTTGTATTGTAAATACTTTGTACATATTTTATATATTTATTGTGATTCTATTTTAAATAAATACGTGCACTAGCACTTTAAAACTTAAAATTTCTTTGTTTGTTTATTTCATTAACAAAAAATTTTAATTTTCAGGCTTTATTTTCAGATTTTGGACGCCATTTTGTTTCTTTAGGAAGTCCGCCATTTTGTTTCTTGGACCCCCTGGTCGACCCAAGTGAATTGGCCGCCATCTTGGACGTCCGCCATCTTGGATTTAATATCCGAGACCCGGTCGCACCTCATCATGGCCGTCATCTTGGACGTCCGCCATCTTGGACGTCCGCCATCTTGGACGTATAGAAAATCTGATAGGGGCTTGGACCTCTCTTCCAACTAAGCTTAGTATTACCTTAGTTGGAAGACGTCCGACGTCCAGATGACCTTTGAAACGTCCAGATTTTATCAGAGTTGATCTTTGAAACGTCCAGAATGACGTCACGCCTGCGTCGACCGCGTCCAATTTTTCAGCCTTCTGATCACGTGACCCGCCTCCGACCTTGCTGACCACGTGACTATCTATTTTTAGAACGTGAGATAGGTATCTGTTGAGTTGCAAAAAGGGAGGGAGGGCTGTGGGCCAGTCTTTGTACCTGTGCAATTGATCTCGCACTTTGAGTAGTTGATTGTGCGTGTTTCGAGTGGTATTGGAATCAAGTTCCGCTTAGTCAGGCGGATTGGATCTTGTGTTTATCGCATGTTAGATTGGCTTGCAGAAAAACTGCTGATCGTCTGCGATCATAATTAAGTTTAACAATATGAATATTTAACAATTTTTTTTTCCGAAGACAAATACATAAATTTATTTATGGATATGCTTATTTTTTAATTTCTGCTTTCATCATCTATGTATTATTAAAAAAATTATTTTTAATGATATATATATATATATATATATATATATATATATATAATGTATGATGAAAAATGGATGAAAAATGGATACATATACACTTTGTATATTGCATATATATATGTATATATATATCTATTCATATCTCCCGATAAAATTTATAGTTTTAAATATATATTCATGAATCGAATTATGTAAAGAAACTGCAAAAATTTAACAGGGCAATAATTCTAGGTATAAACAGGTTCTATATACATCACGAATATTGTTCATTATCTTTAAATTTGAACCTTAAGCTATTGTTAATTCCATCTGGTTTGATATTGAGATAGGTCAAATTTTAGATTGTGATACCAGGAAACTTAATTGCAAGTTTAAAATTTACCTTTAATTTTTGGATTATAATGAAGTTTAATAATATGAATAGTTAACAATTAACACAGATATGTAAATGTGTTTATGCATATATTTACTTGTTTATTGCACATATCTATTTATATAATCTATATTTTATTTCAAAAATCTATCATTAATTGTCTTTTATTCGCTAATTTTATAACAGTATCTTACTTGAAGAAACTTATATGTATATATATATATATATATATATATATTTCCTAGATAATTATATTTGACACAATATATTGATAAATGGCAAAATTATGTTTATAAATATGCAATTATTTATTTTATTATATAACAATTAGCAGATAATTTCAAGAAAAATGTTCAAATTAAATTCCATTCTGAGATAATAATTTAATTTTTTTCTTAAATGGTGTCCTTTCAAAATATCTCATTTGAGTGTAAGTTAAATATAATTATAATGTATTTAGATAGTGTATGAATTGTTATTTATTTTAATTAATGTCTTTTATAATAAATATTTTGTTTATAATTCATCTTAAGAATTTCTGAATAATATGTAAATTATAAAGAACAAATATTCATGGTCTTATTTTAAGTAGTGCATATTGTTCAAATTTAATTTATCATTAATTAATATTTTTCTGTTATTGAAATATAATATTTAAATATATCGAGACTAACTTCAAATTACATTTAATTTAAAATGCATTATTGTTAAAGGTCCTTTAGATTAAGAAAAAAAATAGAACATTATTAATAGGAACCAATTGAGGATTATTAACTAGTATTTTTCTATGAAATTTTTCTGTTTAACGTTTTTCTAGCTTAATATTTATCACTATTTTTTCAACATTACATGCTCTTCATTGACAAAATCTAAATCCATGAATATTAATAAAAAATGTATTTTTAAAATAGAAACATTCAATATTTTTTATCTATATCGTTTTGTTTAATGTAAAATGCTTCATCATTTCATTTGTCAAACATATTTTTATCATTACAAAATCTTTTTAAGAATAATATTCATTCTTTTTCAACTCATTTCAGTAAACACCTATTAGAGCTGTTTCAAATTGTATGTATTCGTTACTGAGTAATGTGTATTCTCTCTATTACTAAGTACCGATGCTCTAGAATATGTGTCGTTATTCAATATTGTACCAAGGTACAGTAAAAGTAAGAAAAAAAATCTTCCGACATTGCTTTATTTTCTCATTAATAAATTGGATCGCTTTTTCTGATGCAAATGATAAGAATTTGTGCTCGGTCTTTGGACACGAAATCAGTTGTTCTGTATTAATTTCATATACGGGAAATAATGATCGTTTCGTTACTTCAGCACTAAAGTTTTGAAGAACGTGGTCATTAACAGATTGATTATCACTGATTTTTACTCTTACATACAAAAAATCAGTAGGCGCTGTTGATAAAACATTAAGAGATCGATTAGTGTTTCTTCTATTTTTTTAAATGGAGTAAATGTGAAAATGGATATTATCACCTGGAATTCTCCACGTGGCAGTAACTGAACTATCGTCATAAAAACATCCGATTATAGTTTGAACTGCAATACATTTATCGAAGTGCAAACACGCTACTCGAATTCATATAATGTTCGCCACTGTCAATTTTAGGATTTTCTGCATTAGACTGAGTCTATAATTATATCAGAAAGTTTTGTGATGTTGAGTAGAGGAAAAAACATTTTGAGAACCAGTTTAATGCTAGTTTCCGTTATAGACATGTTCCGTTCTGACATATTTTCCTGGTTTCAGTAAAAATTGGCACTTCAATCAAGATACTCAATTATTATTTTTTTAATTGAATATATCCAGTAATGATTGTTGAAATGAAAACGCGAGAAACTACAGAATTTACCGTTTTAGAGAGATTTTTCGTTTTAGCAGATAAAATTGTAGTAGCATTGTATCGTTTTCGTGGAATTTATGTCTAGTAATATTTTCAGTCAAGGTAGATTTCTTTATTTACATGTTGTATTTATTTATATGTAAATGTACGCCTTTTGATCGTTTAATGCGAATTTAAATTGTAATTTTTTATTATATGAAGGGTATTATTTTTGAATGAAAAAAAAAAACTTAGAATATTATATAGGACATTTTCCAAAATTACATGTATATTATGAAATAAATGCTGTAATGGATGGAATGTTAAATATAAACCATTGTGCATTGTTTTTGTTATTTTTGCGGTGATTGCCTGAATGATGAAAAAGGGGGGGGGGACTTTTTCCTGGTGTTACTTTTTCACGAAGTTATATATTATCATGACATTATAAAGATTTTACAGCAATTTTTATATATTTGTTTTGGAAGAAAATAAATTAACACTAGTGACTATGCAACAGCCCTTTGGCATATTTCAAAGTTGCTTGCAAATTTATACCATAAACAACACCAATAACAACAGAGTTTATATATATATATATATATATATATATATATAAGCACAAACATCTAAATTCGACTACATTCGATATTTAAATGAATAGATGAAGAATAGATATGTTAGGTGAAGGTACCTCATATAAGCGGTGAGTAGTACGTTAATAGTTTGAACAGTTATTTACATAAATAATGCCTATAAATGTAAAAAAATGCCTAATATTTCAAATATTCTTTTTAATTCATTTTTTTTCAAGTTCTATTCGTATACATTGTTATAATTAATGGTTATATGTATGTATATACAGTGGCGGTCAAAAGTTTCCGTCCAAAGTTTTTCCTCTAATAAGGTAGCAAGTAATCTTGCAAGATATCCTTATACATTGCATCATTCATCTTGCCCTGGATTTCAAATAACGGACCGACACTTTTTGAAGAAAATACTCCCCACAGCATAACGTGTCCTCCCCCATACTTCACTGTAGAAATAACATACTTCAAATCAGATCTTTTATTGTTAGGTCATCGGACGTCTTGTCTGCCATCACTTATAAAAAGTTTTAAATTCGATTG
Organism: Maratus speculifer; assembly: GCA_964019185.1. Taxonomy (NCBI): domain Eukaryota; kingdom Metazoa; phylum Arthropoda; class Arachnida; order Araneae; family Salticidae; genus Maratus; species Maratus speculifer. Next base: position 52,884,426 of record OZ025297.1, read on the forward strand.
ATGGAAAAGTATTATTTTTGTCCAGTTTTCCCTTGATCATACTTTGTGTTTTTTGGAAAATGCCAGTTGGGTACGTTAATTAATTTTTTTTTACCTAAGAAAAATTTTTGAACATCGACTCTTCCATAAAGTTCCGCATCACGTCAGCATCTAGACTTGGTATACTACTTATTTCAGCAATACTTTAATTCCGTATATTGCGGGATATTGGAACGAAATGTTGATGTGTGTCATGAAATATTTTTCTCCTGACTATTCTGTTCAGAAGAATGGTCATTTTCCGGGATTTCCGGGACCTTAGGAAGTCCTGAAGTCCTTCACCATCTTTATATAGTTTTTACATACCGTTTACATTCGATTTTCTGATCGATAACTTTGTCACAATGTCTCGAGAAGATTGGCCTTTTAGAACCAAACTAATCACTCATTTACGAATCATAATTCTTGAACTTTTCAATTTTGATATTAAACTATGCCATTCACATTGATCCATTCACAAAAACGATTAAAAACGACTTTATTAATAGGAAAAACTAAAGTATGATGAGTGGCCGGAAACTTTTGCACACGCGAACTTCAAATTCTACCCCTTTGCATAAAGCGTCTTCGGTATCCAATCATAATGATCACGTGGTCAGAGGTCATTTACACATTCCTAACTTTTGAAGCAACTGTGCTTATTCTTGGCTGAAACCTTCTGGTAAATAAATGAAAGAAACTAAGGTGGCCGGAAACTTTTGACCGCCACTGTATATATATATATATATATATATATATATGTATATATATATATATATATATATATATATATATATATATATATATATATTATAAAACTTACATTTCTTTGTTTTTTATTCTAATTAATAGTATTACATTCTGTCAAATTATTTTTATGACAAAGTTTGAAATTTTAAATATTGTATATTTTAAATCTATTGAGTATTAATTTAAACAAATTTAGCGCACAAATGGTTTAATTTTCAACACAGACAATTTTTTATTTTTCAATGATATTTGATATCTTTTTTTTAGTTTTCGAAAAAATATGTCTACACAAATGACTAATCCATTATTTTAGTTTCATTTATAAATTCTGAAAAATACATTGAAACAAAATGTTTTGAGTTTTCTTAGTTAAATAATCTCAATATTATCTACCAACTTTGTAAATGTCGAACAGAACGTATAATGAAAGCATTAATATCCACAAATTGAAGTTAAATTTATCGGCCACAACATCTTCTGAAACAGTAACTTTTGTTAAGGTCACTTTCAGATCATAAATTATCTTAAATTGCCAGTGAATTATACCGGAGGGGTTGAGATAAAGCATGTAAAACATCTGGGGATATAAATCAAGGCGATGTAAGGTTTGTTTTCTGTTATTTAATTTTACAAAAATATTACTTGATTTTAAATAGCTTTTGCATGCTGTACGCTAGTAACTGTGATGTTAAAATTAATAACTATGAAATACAAACTCTAATAAACTTAAAATAGGAAATGTTCGTGCTAAAATATACCACAAGAAAAATACGAGGATTCACATGGTATGTATTAAATTTCTTTGAAGTAAATGAAATAAGTTTAATGTTACTGTTTTTTATTTTAAGCAAATTTTTCTCTCTTAAACGGAATATTACACTTAAAAAAATCAGTTCAATTTACCGCAAGACTATTACTTGGCAGCAATGCTGCCAGCAGTTTTTGCCGCAAAAATTGCAGTACAATTATATGTATTTTTTTATAACGTCTAATTTTATTGCATATTTTACAACAAAAACTGATGGAAACATTAATGTGTATTTAAAATAAACTCTTTAGATTTAAACACTTTTTTTTTCTGTTTTAAACAAGAGCTTTAACCTCTGAAAGTGACTAAGAAATTGATGTATTTCTGGTGGTAATTTATAAAATGTATTCTTTGTAATTCTTTGGATATATGCACTGGAATTTCATAAAAAAAACACACCATATTCAAATTTAAATATATATATATATATATACATTATAAATTTATTTTTTTCGCTAAGATTAAGCTTTATGCTATATTGATTTCCTTTTAACAATATTCCGTACTTAGTTCTACTTATTAAATTGAAATCTTGTTTCTAGATCTAATCTATTAATCTTTAAAAAACGATATAAATTCTTAATTCGCCTTTAAAAAACATTTATTCCATTATGTGTAAATTTAAAAAGATGGCTCTAAATTTAAAATATTCTTAGTTAAACTTTATTTCTTAATATTCTAAATAAAACTCATTTTTTCCCTGTTCTTATCAACCCTTTATAAGAAAATCTTATTAAATTTATACCAAAACCATACCTTTCAAAAAATATCATTATTTTTATTTATTTATTTTTCCTCCCCTTCAACGTTTGAGATTTGGCGTATCAATAAATTCATTTCTTTTCTTTTTTTTTCAAAATATCGTCTGCAGGATACCATTCAGTGTTCGATTATAAATTAGTTAAATAATAATTTTTCGAATTAACGATTATCGTCTAAATAAATTAATATCGACGATGGACATGAATTCTGTTTACATATGAAAATCATGGTTAGAGATTAGAGAAAGTTCTGGAAGCTTTTTATTATTAACTTGAGTGAAGAGGCCGAGAGATGGATGGAATCTTTTATTCGATGTTTTCGGGTACGAATGATTTAAAAGCTAGACGAATGTTTTATTTACAGAATATTGCTTCGGAAGGAAAAGAGCATTTTCCCTTTGCATATGATTGCATTTAATAAATCTTTTGTTGCAACAATTGTGGCATTTAATGAAGTTTCTACGTTTATTATTTTACTTAATATTTATCTCGCCTCGACTCCTGTGACATAACATGGGGAAACCTACAAATAATATTAATGGCTCCTATCTCAGAAATGTCACATATATACAGGGTGCTTCACAAAGAACCCCTAACTTTGAAAATCTATAACTCGGAAACGGTGATAGATAGAAACATGAAACCAGTGGTGTGTTTATTAAAAAAATCGTAAGAATCTTATACATAAATCAGAATATTTAGTTAAAAATAGCGCTCATAGGTGGCGCTGAGAGCGTTAAGACCTTCCAAAGAAACACTTTTAAAAGTTTTAAACTTTTGCTGCACCGTCACTCCACCACTTACATAGATATTAGTTCATTCAGTGTATTAAGGAGGATTCTAATTGGTCAAAATAGAGATATTCTATAAAAGCGATGGCGTGACGATGCAGTAAAAGTTACAAATTTGTAACAGTGTCTTTTTAGAAGATCTTAACGCTCTCAGCGCCATCTATGATCGCTATTTTTAAGTAATTTTCTGATTTATGTATAAGATTCTTACGATTTTCTAATAAACACACCACTGGTTTTATGTTTCTATCTATCACTGCTTCCGAGTTATAGATTTTTAAAGTTAGGGGTCCTTTGTGAAACACCCTGTATATATAAAACACATAACATAAAATCTTCTTTGCGCCAATAACAATGTTCAATTTAAATGCATACAGACTATAACGTCGATACGAAACATCAGAGTAGGCTTGTTTCAATTATTCTGAAATATCGTCTAGTTTATGAAAACAACTGAACAATAATGAAAAAAAATGCCTTTCGTTTGGCTTCATTTTTTAGGATATAAAACAAAAAAATATAATATAATATAAGTGTCAAACAATTGTTTTATTGGCATAATGAAAACAAATAATAATATCGCTTCATTACGCGTAAACCATGTCTACAAAGGATAAAAAATTGCAAAAAACATAGCATTTTTATTTTATAGTAAGGGAAAAAAGAAAAATAATAAAATTCGCTACATAGTTTTTCAAGCGATATGTCGGTTTTCAGTGAATGCAATTTTAGGTGCACATTTGCTTTGAATAACATGTAGATAATAGCACTTGAATGCACGAAAGTGATGTCAATATTTAAAATTTACCTAAATTCACTTTATAACAGATAATATAGAGTAATATAGAAACAGAACCAATAGTCGATAAGCGCGTTTGTCTTTTGGCATTGCACAGAGTGTAAGATCGACAACCACAATAAACTATTGTTATCTTGTATGCACAGAAAATATCCTTAAAACAAATATGCAAAATAACATAACAGAGAGCCCCATTGCCTCCCAGCGGGGCATCAGCGGCATCATCATTTATAATTACGTTACGTTAGTTACATTATGGCAACCTCGTTCTCAAATTTTATCCTCCTGTTTTTTTTTTTTTTTTTTTTTTTTTTTTTTTAATTTGTTCATCGAAAATTTAGCAACAAATCTATTTATTTTTTAAATTCATTTAATTAAACAAATTTTGAATTTTTTCTGAGTATAAGATATTGAGATTAAATTTTAATCAAATTGTTAAGATTTTTTTTTTACAATTCAGATTCTTGATTGACACCACTTTCTTGAAATGATAAAGTACCCTTTATTTAATGAATTTTGAATAAAGGCGGGAAAAAGGGAAAATGTGCCGTTTCAAAAATGTGGTGCCATTCAAAATAACTGTTTTTTTTAGCTCATTGGCAACATTATATCAGATTCAAAGTCCATGTTGACGGTATAATAGAAAACTAGCTCTAAAAGAACTAAGTATTTAAGTATCTAAGTAACAGTTTTTAGTAACTATGTTATATTTACTATCCCGCTTCTATCTACTTCTGCTGCAGAGATGCGGCAAAATGTCCTAGAAAGGCGAACACCTCATTAATTTCGCTTTGAGGGAATTTCTAATCTTGATAAAATATATGTTTAAGTTTATTTTAGGAGATTAGGTAAATTCATGCCTCTATCTAAAACAGCAAATGCGATATGTCTGAATGACCTAAATTTTTGTTCCACCAGTTAATTCATTTGCATTTGCTGGGTTATATTTCTAAAATCGTTGGAAAAAATGTTTAATACTTTTTTATTGCTTTGTTGTTTTCTACCAAAATCTGCTGCCAAAAAATGAGCTAGAGATTGGCGATTCTAGAGATTGGCGAATATTTACCAATTGAAAACTCGTCATCGTTAAAAACACAATCGATACAGTCATCGATTTCTTCCGGGAACCTATGTTTAAGATGGTCTACAATCTATTTTCAAAATAACTGTTTTTGTACATCCTTATAAAGGAATTTATTAACTACTTGAGAACTAAACACGGATGGAATTGAAAAGCACCAAATAAAGACTAAAAGAGTGTAAAAGTCATATAACGACATTCCTTGGTTGCAAATAGTTGAAAAAACGCGGTGAGTATAAAAAGATAAAGGAGTTTAAGTATCAAAAATTAGAATTTCTGTAGAATTAGGTGCAAAATACTTAAAGAAATACGGAGTACAGGCACCCCTGACTATAAAAGTAGACACTAAATGGATGTTAAATAGGAAAAATATGTCTGTTGATTTTTCCACGTCATTGAGATCAGTTCTATCTATTCAGTTCCCGTTATTTGAAGATATACTGATAGAATATGATAAACGTATCCCCTGAGAGAGATTAAAAGAAGGGAAGCGCACGGGAAGTGCATATTATGTATAAGGAATCACAAGGCTTTCCAACGATATGACACATTGCACACACGATAAATTTGAAATAAACACTTAAAACCATAGAGACTGTTCCCTGTTCCAAACTATAAAAAAATATCATCTGAAATATATTCATCAAAAGTATTCCTCAGTCGAAACTTATGTAAAGAGATAAGTATAGTTTAAAACAAATAAACAAATCCATTGATCATTTTCAATTTTTTTGGTTTATTACTTAAACGTAGCAAACTTCATCTAGAAATAATAAAAGTAAAAACTAGATGTATATAAGAAAACTACAATTATTTGGAATATTTTTTCCCGTAGTTTTATTAGTCTGAAATAATTATATTATTGTAAGGGTACTTGCATTTAAATTGTCGCTCTTTTTTTTAATGAAAATTACACTTTTAGAAAAATGAAACACACTAGTGTATATAATTATGGTGACATGAATGTAAATATAAACATATATATATATTTCATAGCAGTTTTTTTATTGCAGTTTTTCCTTCATATTCTCCTTCATTTTTGGAAAAAAAGAAAAAAATCTGATATAAGAATAAAAAATATTCATCGATTTTTGCTCGATTATCACATTACAAACTTATTTTCCTGATAATGGTTCCTGTTGTAACATACCATCTAGATGTTATCGAATCATGTAAATAATCAATTGTTACAATTATCCTTAAATTTGTCGCATAAATGTTCGTACTATACATCTTGTTAAACATTCATATTATAACCAAATATTAAAACGCGGATATCAGAAAATTAAATATCATATAAAAAACATTTCATATTTATTTACTTAGAACAGGTGTCACAAATAAGAAATTAAAAAGTTGACATGTTTCGGTTCATTCATAAAAACCGTATTCATAACACATAAAATCAGTAGAAAACTAAATGATTTCTACTGATAAAAATTTCTACTGATTTTATGTGTTATGAATACGGTTCTTATGAATGAACCGAAACATGTCAACTTTTTAATTTTTTATTTGTGACACCTGTTCTAAGTAAATAAATATGAAATGTTTTTTATACGTAAATGAAAAAAGGTGAAGTGATTTTGTTTTAGTTTTTAGTTTTGAAAAAACGAAAGCTAATAACAGTTTTAACACTAAATAACATGATTATAACATGATTGCCTAAAGTTAAAATTTGGATTTCAAAGAAATATGCAAATCAGAGAAATTGTATTTGTCAAAAAATAAAGTAATTATATGCATATATTTTTATTATAATACTTTTATTATCGACACTAAATGTATAAACAAGGAACGTTAGTTTATTTGAGCGCTTGTAGTTGTTATTTCTGGAATTGACAATACATATTTATCTTATTACTTCGACTGCCGATTCTAATATTAGAAACAAATAACGTTTGTTTATATGTATGTTCATGATTTCTGGATCTGCCAAATAGATATTAATAATAATATGATGACTATTAAAATAGAAAATATAGCTTTTGTGCAAAAATGAGGAAAACTGACTCAGTTTTCACAGTTCAGCGCAAACTTTTCGCAGTTTTGCTATTTCTAGCTCGCTGAGTCTTGCAGTGATGGAGAAACTCGATAATAGATTCGAAACTGCTGTTTGCTACATTTTCTTGCATTATTTGAGAAATTTTAATTGTTGGTTTTCTATCCTTATAAATATTATGACTAGGCGCATATCAATAAACATATTCTTCTCGATGTTCTATGGCCATTGTTATGGTCATTTGTTAAATGTACGACAAAAACTGCTGGCAGGAATGTTTCCAGTAGTTTTTGCCGTAGCAATAAATGTTAGGGCAACAATTAATAGCTACCGTAAAAATTACATTAAAATTAGATGTAATAAAAAATACATCGGACTTTATTGTACTTTCATATTTTTTTAAGGTAAAAACTGCTGGCAACAAAGCTGCCAGCAACTTTTGCCGTAATTTTAACGGAATTTTTTCTTTTTTACAGTGAAAGGCGGATACCGTGTAAATAAACAAATATAGTTTACACTAACTATAGAAAAGTAGTTATTAAAAAGTTTTTACAGGAGTTTTTGCTCTTCATTTATTCATATCAGATAAAATAAAAAATTTACAAAATTTGAAATTATTGGATTCAGAAAATTACATTCGTTTAAAGACAGTTGCATTGCTGTTCGTTTTACTTATGTATTTCTTTGAAACATTTTATATATTAACAATTATAATTGAATAGAGGTTTTCTTTTTACACATCTCACTTTTTTTTACCTATAGCGGACACATTTGAAGAAATGGAATATGTATTTATAATGAATTTGATGAAGATAAAGGGATTTTTTGCAGTTACATTTCATTTCTAAAAAATAAAAAAAATTTACTGATATTATTACATACATTTATAAATACACGCTTATTTTTATTATTAAAATAGCTACATATTATTTATTTTGTATCAGGTAAATTTTGAAACGCACGTAAACAAATAATGTGTGTAATGATTAATAGTACGAAAAAAATGTAATGAGTCTAAAGCTAAAGTAATTACTCAACTGGAATAAAAATACATCATCTTAATAAGGATTGAAAAATCATTCTTAATTCCAAAATGTTGATAAGCAGTTTATTTATCTTATTTACTTTTATAATAAGAATGCACTGTAAATGCGGAAAATTAATCCTAATAAAAATTGGCATTACATCGAGCAAAAATGATGAGTTTGGGAAGAGGATGTATGTTTGTGTTTATGTAGTTGCATTATTGAATAACACAGATGCAATTTTGATATAAATGAACTATTTAAATACAATCTATTAAACTGATTACGCGTAAAACAATTGTAATCTGTTCATAATTATTCTTTAAAGCTACGTTCAAATGTGTTTTAGTGGGAATTAACAGTAAATTATATCTTATTTTCGCTAACTATTGCAAAAGGTGCGATTATTATTATTATTTTTATTTATAGAAAAAAAATTAAATTTACACATATATGTTGTTAATTTGTAGTTCATTACAACAATCCTTATTATAATTAAAACCATAAAATTAATTCTTTATGCTCTGTAAGATATAATTATTATGTTCATTTAGTATTTTCTACTATGGAATTAAGTATAAACATCTGTAAGGAAAAAATGTTTCAAATTTAAGAAAATTCATGTAAAGAATTTAATGATGTTATTATTTATCGCAAAATATTTGTTTTATGCACATTTTTTATATCATGTTTATATCAACAATACTTTAAAACAGTTCACAAGCTTTGAATAAATAATAGTATCCATAAAAATAAGCAATTATTCTTATAAATTTAAAAAAAGTTAAATTTAAGAAGGAAAATTAGTTTAGCTTGTATTCTATCATTATTCTTATAGTTAAAGTTATACAATTAACTATTTACGAATTATAATTTATAAACTGCATGTAAGTTTAGTAACTCAACTTATATAATTGGAGATAAAATTACCTGGCGAAAACATATTTCAAAGATAATGAAATTTAGAAAATAATGTGATTTTAAATGTGTTTATTACATTATACACAGCAAATTTTTAAAAATCATTGTCATTTTTTAATGGTAGTAAAATAACTACGTATATTATGCTTATCAAATAAGCTCCTGTGTAATTCTGATGCCATTTTCTTAAAAAAACAGCATAGGACGATGATAATTCGCTTTTGCAGCTTTCGTTACTTTTTTTACTGTTTTAACTTCTAAGCTTCACACATTTTCAATTTTTATACAGAAAAATGGGAACTTTTCCATTAAGACTCCATGTTTTTGAAAATGTAATTGTTTTGAAAACTCTATCATATTTTACTATTTTAACTTATAAAACACTTTTCAACTATGATTTTCTATCACATTCACAAGTACACTACTTTCATTTGTGAAAGGTTGATGAAATTTATTATAAAAAATTCAAAAAGTTATCCATCATTTATCTAGATTTAATATGAAATATACGTCTCTTTTTTACTTTGTATTTTTTGGTGTTCTTCTGGAAACTGCATTAAGTAATTTTTACAAAATTCTGATAACTTTAATGCAATACATAAATACATTTTTTGTTTTACATAGCGCATTTTTACTGCTATTTCCCCTTCAAGTTTTAGTTTGCTTTTAAAATTATTTAAAGAGAAAATGGACCATCGATTTTTATTTTATTATTACATTGCATAACCATATTTTTCTGTAAACTTTTCCCGTCGTAATGCACAAGTAAACCAGAACAATTTATAACCTACACATTTTTTTCCATTATTATACTGAAAAATAATAATTGTAATAATAATAAGACGAATGAATGAAAGAAATAAAAAGCATCAAATTTCAATTTTATACAGTTTTATAAAAAAATACATGACATTATATTTTTACAATTTTTAGAATTGAATTATTATTTATCATATATTCAAAGTCTTCTTTAACTGTATAATTTTAAATAAACAGACATGTACAATAAATAAAAAAAATGTGACAAAACTTACAGAAAATTACTTCTAAATTCTATCGGATTTTATAAATCATGAACTGTTACAATTAGCCACATATTTGAGGAATAGATTATCGTGATATATGACTGGTTAAACATGTAGATGATTGGCTAAGTATAATTTCCAATAATAAAAATAAGCAAAGAAATTCCACTTGACATATTGCAAAAATTAAGGGATCAAAGCTGTGGGTTTTAATTGTAAAATTAGTATTTCTCTTAAATAAATGTATTCTACTTCTATTTTTAGCAACCCCTACAAGTATGATGATTCAGTTTTGTACCGCTTTATATAAAACCTTTAATGCCACATTTGCATCATAAAATTGCAATCAATTTTTTTCTCTTATTCGGCTCATGACGAAAAACACTTTGACACATTTTCGAATAAACTTCTTTGTAAATTATTTTGTCATTCAATCATTTCAGCAATTTCAGAATAAATACATTAAACCTTAAAGAGTTGAAATACATGTTTAATTAGTATTTATATTTTCGCTAGAATTATAAAGCATTTTCTCTAAACTTTTTTTACTTTCTGTATATTTATATTTTAAGATGCATTGTATAAACACTTTTTTACTATTAAGAATATGCATACATGTTTTTTTAATTTTAATAGTTGGTTTATAAATTACGCCTTTTTATCAAAATTAATGCCCTTACTTAAGTACCACTTCGCAATTGCTTGTTAAATGTTGTCTTTTCAGAATATCTCATTTGGGTACATATCAAGTATAATTATGTCTAATTTAGATTATGCATGTGAACTCATTTATATCAATTACTAAGTACTTTTATAATAATAGGTACTATATTAAATACTTTGAGGTAAATGGTCCATAATTTACTGGCAATATTGATCAGGACACTAAGAAATTTTTTTATACGTTTGCGCATATTTAGATATGTGGTTAGGCATGAATTATGTTATAGTGAAATTAAAATATTGAACAATTAGCAATAGCCTTTCAAGATTATGTGAAATAATTATTTTAAAAATAGTATTTTAATTATATGTTTAAAAATAATAAATTCATTTTTCATACTAATAAAATAAAAGTCAAAATACAAGATATTTGTGAACATTTCAACAGATATGAATAACTTAAATGCACAACATACAAATATGCTTTAAAGATGTTACAAAATACGAATACTTTTGTCTTTCTGAGAAACGATGTATGATATTTGAATTCATGTTTGATTTCGATGTTTGGAAAAAAATTAGACTTTACGTATGACAATTAAATACAAAGATGTTACAATAAGGACTGATTGTAAGTCATGAAACTTGACATAAAACTTGCAAAAAATACATTAAATGTAGCTATGTCACTTCAATCGCATTTAGTATATACAAGGGGACAAAATCAATTATTTGATTTCTTTCATGCATTCAGATTTTTATTAACTAACTATACCATACACGAATATAAAAACGTTCTTAAATGTGACACATTCTAAAAAAATAATAATCCTTGAAATTGACAGAAACAAACTATCAATTTTCATCAACCAAAATTTTCAAACCGTAATTCTAAAATAAACTAATTTTTTTCTTCTTATTATTAAATTCAAATGGTTCACGTTGTAATACAATTAACGGTTTATATATATACATATATGTGTGTGTATATAAATATATATTATTTTTGTAAAAATATTTTTGACAGAAAATTTTTTTACAGAATATATTTTTCTTAAAACAAATTTTCTCTGTAAAATATAAAAACGTTATTTTATAGTATATAATGGAATGAGACCTTTTAAAAACACTGTTACAGATTAGGCATTTAATAATTTACTTGCTTAAATATGTTTATTTTATTCTTATTTAAAATTTAGGATTTTCCCTACATAGTTAAATGAAATATCATTTATTATGTTTAGGTTATTTATTTTTTTAAAATGGAATTCATATCGTTACAAGAGGGCTTATTTTTCATTCAGATATTTAATATTTAAATAGATCCTTATCATGTAGTATTCGATATTTATTTATTTGTTTGTTTGTTTGTTTAATTTAAGAATAATTTTATGATTTTTATATTATGAATTTTATTATTTTTTTTTTCGATTGTGATTTTCATTATTGTTTAAATTACATAAATCTTACTAAAATAAATAATCGCATTGTGTTCAGATATTTATACTCCAAACAAAAAAATACTATAAATAACACAGAAAAGAAAGATAGATAGGTGCACATTTTTATATGTTTTAATTTAACCAATGATTTATAAAAAAATATTTTGACTCTCCAAAGTGCGATTAAATAAAAAATCCCACTAGAAATCAATTCAACTACTTAGACATTTTTTTAATTAAAAAATCTTTTTAATATGAATATTTTAATCATTACTATAGTACAATGTGTAATTGCTTAATGGTAAGTAAATGGTAAAAATGTGAAACAAAAATGTGGACAATAACAATTAGAATATATATTATTATACGAAAACAAAATACTGTTCTGCATAATGTACTACCGTTTATTTCCTTTTATTGTAGTTATGTAACACAAAATCTTTATTATAGCTGTAATATGAGGAGAATTATCAAAACGTGGGATTATTAAACGTTAACTATTAGTGATTTTTTTAATTTTCAAATTTAAGGCCAATTTCTTTTCACAATACAGTATATAAGTCTATAAACTCATATACAAACATTAAAAGACAGGAAATATTCCGGAAAATTAATTATTAAAGCATTTAACCCTTTCAGTGGCCTGCAAAATATCCCATTCATGTTTAACAATTAATCAAATAGTATTTATAAAAGATATTGTTATGAAAATTTTAATTTGACAGACTTACATATTTATTTATCTTATTCACTTCAAAAAATAATTTTAATATTGATTTTGTGTTAAATCAGCCATTGTTTCTAAAAGTTACATGACGGAAAAACCCAGTTAGGCCGCTTAAAGGGTTAATTAATCAATTTACACGGAAAGTTGAGTGTGTTTCTAAGTAAAATTATATTGTTACAGATACTAAATACGCTTTATTTACACAAAACGCATAATTATTTATAATAAAACACTATAATAAATATCTTATTATACTTTTCAGGACATCAGATTATCGTTAAAAATAAGGCAAATTTACGGAAAAAATGGCGTTTAGATCGTTACGCAATTCGGACATTTCAATTTCTTATTTGAGAAATACGTTTAGTGCAAAAAAATGTTACGAAAATACATATAGATACTTTCAAATTAAACAAAAATGATTTTAAAGATAGATGAAAGAGTTTAAAGTACTTAACGTGTTTTGCCTGAAAATAAGAGCTTTGTTTCGATCGTTGCTTTTGGACATAAGAAAATACAGAAAAAGACTTTCTAAGAAAAGTCTTTCTAACTTCAAAAAGCAATAAATTTGTAGTGTCATTTGTTAACAAAATTATAAAACAATCATCCATTCCCTTTATGCATTTGCTGTCCATCATTTAATTTCCTGGAAACAAGTTAAAACTTTTTATTCTTGGTACATTGGAACATTTAACGTTATGAATGTCCGAAATTGGCCACTTTAGTCAAAAAAATATTTAAATTTTAGGATATGTATATAAAACTTTTAATGTAAATTATATCAATTTTTGTCTCTAAACATAAGTAAGAATTCATTGAAAATAAAAATTAAAGTCAATGATGATTAAATTTATTTATTCAAAACCTTAAAATTATAATGTGTGTATAACGCTCACCTTTTGAGAACGTCCCATGAAACAAAACAATCTATTCAACAGTGATTATTATCATTAATTTATTTATTTCTTATTTTAAATAAGTATAAGGGTTTTAAATTGTATGTAGTTTCATTTTTTAAATAAATTAAATTACCCTAACATTCATTTTTTCTGTTTTTTAATATTAAAATGATTTTTAAAATTTATTATTAGAAACTCATTAAAGATCTTTAAATGGATTTTAGTATCCTTTCTAAATATCACTCATAAAAGCTTTTTGGATTAATTTTTAAAATCTGAATAGAAATATTTGCGCTACTTTGTATTATAAATAAAATAATTCTTCCGTCTATGGAACAACATATTTCTAATAATTTTATTCAGTTATGAAATTTCATAAAAAAATCCAAAGTATTGCATACTACTACACCAAGATCTGAATCTTTTTAAAACTTCGTTGTAGCGCGAAAGTGTCTCATTTGCTACACTTGACATACAAATTCCTCCTTGCGGTGAATTATGCAGTGATTCTTAGAAAGTTAATTCGTCATGAATACAGGATAGATTTCTGTTGGTATCATAAAATCGATTAAGAATCACAGCTAGAGTCACAAGAAAACACAGGAGTACTTGACGGAGAAGGGGAATGATGACATATTTTTACCAGAAGATATTACTGGTACAGAAATTTATTTTAGACTTTTGACACTATTGTGGAAGGTGTACTTAAGTTACATTTAGAGCAATTTACTGCAGTAATGTTAGTAATATAACACTAAAAAATGTTTAAATGTAAAATTAAAATGATTTGTACATGAAACGTATCTAACTATCAATTTGGATGAAAAACATTATAATGAAAATTACACTTTATACGAAAAGTTACATTCCTTTCTCAGTAATGGCAGTTACCATAGTAAATAAAACAAACAAAATTTAAGAAATAGCTTAAAAGTTTGGTAATTTTCATCTAAATAGCGGTTTGAATAAATTTAATTAGCAAACCATCTCAAATTTGCATTTTGAATTTTTTTTTGTGTGTGTTATATTAGTAAAATTACTTAAAATAGTTCTAAATGTAACGAAAGTTACAAGGGAGTAAACCTATACGTTAGTATAATAATAATATATATAATCTAAAAAACCGCAATGAAAAACGTTTGACTGGAAGCTTATAGTCTATAAGCTAAGATAAAATAATTACCATTTTTTTAAATATCAATAATTTATGAAATATAATATTGTTCTTTTTATTAATCACAAATACTAAACATTTTAAGCATAATGAAATAAATATCCAAATTCAATTTCTCATGCATTCACTAATCTGGTTAATTTCTTACACGGAAACCTAAAATATTTATTATCCGCTTCAATGGCATTAAACGAGATGTATAATAAACTTAATTTAGGAACATTCTGCTAAGATTAATGTATTACGACATCCCCTAAAAGAGAACCTTTGTTTCAGTCACGTTCAGTTAATAAATCTTCATTTACCATGCCAGAAGTATGCGAAAGGTACTTAGATTAAACTTGTCCGCTGCTCTTATGCATAAATTAAGACGGTAAAAGATCTTTTAATTTTTCACATTTCATCTATTTAAAGATAAATTTTATATAGAGACAGGAAATATAATCAGCATAAGTGCAAAACCTGTATTATTTATGTTTCAAAGATGGTGAAAAATTCATTTGCAATGAAAATTGGCAAACAATTGGTTTTGAAATTGAATAAATTATTATTTGTTATGCGCGTGTACTGTAAAACCAATATAAATTTCTTAAACTTATGATGACGATGATGTAATTTCGCATTTGGAGATGAAAATTACATTCTAATTTTATTTCCAACCTTCATTGAAAGCTACAATAGTCATGTATTACCAAGTGTAGCTTTGTGTTGTGATTCCAGTTTTTTTTTATATATACATTATTTTTAGATATATCATTTGAACTGAGATAAAATTTGGACGCAGAATATAAAATTCCAAATGAAATTATCATAGAAAATACACTTTAAATAAGCAACAACACACACATTTAAATTAATTGCTACTACTAAACATTTTTATGCATAAGTACTTAAAAATTCAAATCCACCATTCTCTAATCTATTTAATTTCTTACACGGGATTCTAAAATATTTATCATGCGCTTCAATGGCATTAAACAAGATGTATAATAAACTTAATTTAGGAAGATTCTGTTAAGATTAATGTATTACGGCATCCCCTAAAAGATAACCTTAGTTTCAGTCACGTTCAGTTAATAACTCTTCATGTACCATGCCAGAAGTATGCGAAAGGTACTTAGATTAAACTTGTCGGCTGCTCATATGCATAAATTAAGACGGCGAAAAATCACCTTTTAAAAAGGAAAGTGTTGTATGGAGAGGTTATATAATCAGTTTTAGAGCAAAAGATATATTATTAATTTCGATGGGAAAATATTTATTTTTGGAAAATGGTAAAATTATTGTTTGCATCAAAAATTAGTTTTAATATTAAAAAAAACGTTTATTTGTTTTCGCATATATTATAAATTCAATATACATTTTTTTAAAATTGTTATAATGATGATGATGCAGTTTCGCACCTGGGCATGAAAATTACATTCCAATTGCATTTTACACCTTCATTGAAAGCTATAATAGGCATGTATTACTATGAGTAGCTTTATCTTGTGTTTCCAGTTTTTTTTTCTCTTTTTTTTTTCTTTTTTTACTATGAACAAAATTTTTTAAATATAACAGTTAAACTGAGAAAAAAGTTGGATGCAGAATATAAAATTTCAAATGAAATTATCATAGAAAATACACTCATAACGATCGTAATGCATAAAAATAATTGCATATACTAAATACTTTTAAGCATTAAAACATAGCACGGCAGCGCTATGCTTTATTTATTTTCAATGCGACTCTTTCTAATTAAAAAAAAAAAAAAAAAAAAAAAAAAAAAAAATGGACATATTTACTGTGGCATTAAATCATTTTTACTGGATTTCAAAGTAAAAAATTAAATTGTCTTTTTTTTGGTTAGAGTTTAAAACGGCATGTTTAAGATATATTGGAAATAAAACAGAGATTTTGAAAAAAATTGGTACCAAGTTAGAAATCATGTACAGATTTCAATTCTCTTTCTCTCTCTCTATACAGGGTGTTTCGCTACCAGACCGACAAACTTTGAGGGATGATAGTACACATGAAGACAAACATTATTAAACAGGAAACCATGGGGCGCAAACGTCTTCTGTAGGAGCTAGGGGCCATTAAAATTTAGGGTCCAAAACTTCAAACGATGATAGAAAACAGAAAAACGGGTCGATTCGTTTGCGGTTTTCACTAAAAACATTCTTTATATTACGATTTCTTTAGAAAAAAATTTTAAAGGTTACTTTCAAGAATTATCGATAGAGGGCGCTTTAGACTTTAAAGTAACGAACAACTACTTTTTACCGTTATTTTCTGCATGGGGTTGAAATTTTTCCAAAGTTTAGACTTTAACTTAAATTTTAAGTCCAAAATCGAAAACATTGGGGTCGGGTAACTAGCGAAAATTGAAATATGAACAGAGGGGGAGATTTTAAGCGCTCATAAACATTGGACAAACTGATCGATTTTGTTGGGATTTGCGTGAAAGTCATTTCTTTGGTAACTATTTTATTCAAAATGACGTACAGATTTGGTGTCCTCATTCTTTGATAGATGGCGCTTTCGACACATCTGCGACATTTCAATAGCATTACTCCTGGGTGTTTTACTACTAGACCAACTTACTTCCAGGAAGTGTTAGGGACACAAAGAAGACTCGGAATCACTTAGGCATGTAACGTTGGAAATGTCTTTTTTTCGAGTTATGGTTAAAGAAAGCAGAAAAGATAGCAACAGAAACAGCTGAGAATGAGCAACACGTTAATGTGACAGAAAACAGTTTATTTAAAGGTTTTACTGCAAAATGTGTTCGAAATTACAACCAGAAGTAGTTCGGCAAGTTTGACAGCGACGGTAGATGGCACTGCGGTTTCCTTGCAGTAGATGGCGCTAAAGGGTAATGCGTGTGAGCAGCGATCAATTTGAAGTTATCATTCGCGATTCGGCTCCAAAGGTAGCAGAATGAAGTATTTGAAAGATGAACAGCCCGATGGGGCTCCTCCACATTTTACCAATACCATTTGCCGACACTTCAAAGTAACATCTGGGAAACGGTGGATAAGTCATGGTGGCCTGCTAGATCGCCGGACCTATCATGTATCGACTTCTTCTGCTGGGGTCAAATGAAAAGTTGGGTGTATGAGACTCTCGCACCATCAGTTAAAGACCTCGCATCTGGTATTTCTGTAGCTTACCAGAAAGCTATCAGAGATGCCAGGAATCTTTCAAAGCGTGAGGAATTCCATGCGACGCCGCTGTCAAGCATGCCGAACTACTTCTGGTCGTAATTTCGAACACCTACTGTTGTAAAACATTTAAATAAATTGCTTTCTGTCACATTAACGTGTTGCTCTTTCTCTGCTGTTTCTATTGCCTTTTTTCTCTGCTTCCTTTAACCATAACTCGCAAAAAATCATTTTCAACGTTACATTCCTATGTAATTCCGAATCGTCTTTACACCCCTAACACCTCCTGGAAGCATGTTGGCCTGGTAGTAAAACACCCAGGGGTAATGCTATTGAAATGTCGAAGTTGGGTCGGAAGCGCCCTCTATCAAAAAATCAGGACACCAAAGCTGAAATTCGTTTTGAATAAAATAATTACCAAGGGAATGATCTACACGCAAACCGCAATAAAATCGCTTCGTTTGTCCAATATTTATGAGCGTTTAAAATCTCCACCTCTGTTCACAGTTAAATTTTCGCTAGTTACCCGATCAGAATGTTTCCGATTTTAAACTTAAAATTTAAGTTAAATTCTAAACTTTAGAATAATTTCAACCCCATGCCGAAAATAACGGTAAAAAGTAGTTGTTCGTTACTTTAAAGTCTAAAGCGCCCTCTATCGATAATTTTTGAAAGCAATCTTTAAAAAAATTTTTCTAAAAAAATCGTAATATAAAGAATGATTTTATTCAAAACCGCAAACGAATCGACCCTTTTTAGGTGCGTTCGTAATTATATAATACGTAGCACCTATAGTGGTCGTTCAGTCCGTCCGTCTGTCCGTCCGTCTGTCCGTCCGCATATAACAACGCAAAAACTACCCAACCGAATCGTTTGAAATTTAAAATACATCATTATTACATAATTTTGTCGAGTCATTTCAAATTTTACGAGAATCGGATGGATAGATCAATTACAGAGACGATCAAAAGTATTCCATTACATTACGGTCAATGGAAAAAAAAGTTTCAAATGCACTTTAATCGTTTGAAATTTAAAATACGTAATTATTACATAATTCTATCGAGTTATTTCAAATTTTTTGATAATCGTGTGCATAGATCAATTACAGGGGCAATCAAAAGTATTCAATTACATTATGGTCAATGGGGAAAAAGTTTCAAATATATTCTATACGTTTGAAATTTAAAATACATACTTATTACATAATTTTTTCGAGTTATTTCAAATTTTATAAACTCGGATGCATAGATCAATTATAGGGGCAATCAAAAGTATTCCATTACATTACGGTCAATGGGGAAAAATGTTTCAAATGCATTTCAATCGTTTGAAATTTAAAATACGCAATTATTACATAATTCTGTCGAGTTATTTCAAATTTTTTGATAATCGTGTGCATAGATCAATTACAGGGGCAATCAAAATTATTCAATCACATTATGATCAATGGGGAAAAAGTTTCAAATATATTCTATACGTTTGAAATTTAAAATACATAATTATTGCATAATTTTTTCGAGTTATTTCAAATTTTATGAAACTCAGATGTATAGATCAATTACAGGGGCGATCAAAAGTATTCCATTACATTACGGTCAATGGGGAAAAAAGTTTCAAATGCATTTTAATCGTTTGAAATTTAAAATACGCAATTATTACATAATTCTGTCGAGTTATTTCAAATTTTTTGATAATCGTGAGCATAGATCAATTACAGGGGCAGTCAAAAGTATTCAATTACATTATGGTCAATGGGGAAAAAGTTTCAAGTATATTCTATACGTTTGAAATTTAAAATACATAATTATTACATAATTTATTCGAGTTATTTCAAATTTTATGAAAATCGGATGCATAGATCAATAACAGGGATAATCAAAAGTATTCCATTACATTATGGTCAATGGGAAAAAATGTTTCAAATGCATTTTAATCGTGTTACACTCATGCGAACTTAATAAAATTTATATGCAACTATAAAGTACATATTAAAATATACATCTTACATAATTTGTGATGCAAAGAACATTTGTTATTGATTTACAAGGCCACACACAAGTATTCCATTACATAAAGGTATAGGGAGAACATTGTTTGATGAGCGTTTTAATTGTAATTCACTATTTACAATTTTATGAGATTGATATATGAAAGTAATATTTTTAAAACTTCGTTATCGTTTGAACGCACCTAATTTGCTACGCTTCACGTGCAATTTCCAACTTGTTTCCGTTTTCTATCATCGTTTAAAATTTTGGACCCTAAACTTTAATGGCCCCTAGCTCCTACAGAAGACGTTTGCGCCCCATGGTTTCCTATTTAATAATGTTTGTCTTCATGTGTACTATCATCCCTTAGTTTGTCGGTTTGGTAGCGAAACACCCTGTATATATATATATATATATATATATATATATATATATATATATATATATATGTGTGTGATTCTCAAAATAGGGGACAATTTCAAAAGTGAAATCTTAAAAAAATTACTGTTAGCAAAATTTCTGAAAAAAAATAGGTGTTGTTAATATAGTATTAGGTATACTTTACATGTAGTCAGCAGAGCTAAATATTTAAAAATTAACTTTAAAAAAAATAATTAGTATTTTTGAGCCATGCTAATGACAAAACAAATTGCATGGAATAAATATATTAAGAAATTTTTATTTTCTTCCTGTTTAAATATTTTTTTCTATATTTATTAGCCTTCCTTTTCAGCAAATGGTTTCCATTTTTACATATATACATATAAGGAAAATAAAAACATTATCAAAGAGCAAACTTTGTTTACATGAGCAACAATCTGACACTAACAATGTAAGAAGCTGTCTTAGTGATTTTCTGACAGATTTAATGCATATTTTAGGGATAATAAATGTAATACCTAAATTTATATGTAAAATTAAACTTTATAAAAGATACAATATAAGCAATGGTTACATTTATGCACATAGGAGTCTTTAGCATGGACAGAAAAGCCATGCTAATGACACTGATATTTGTCCATGCTAATGGCAAATTTTAATTTTAATAAGATTTTGAGCCATAATATAATCACAATGCAATAGTCCTTTCTGGGGCTTTTTAAAACACAAAATTTCTATGCAAATAAGTAAAATAAAAATTTTAATTATAAAATAAACATGAAAATTATTATCCATTCTAATGACATACAATTGATGTACGCCCCTAATATTCAACTTCTATTCTTAAAATACAATACATGCTTCTATTTTCAGGCTGGGATAAAATGGCTACTTGTTGCCATGGAGAAACTTTATATTTTCAAACTATTGTCTTATGTGAAAATGAAATTTTGATTAATAACCAGCTGTTATAGTATGACCTTGTTTTGAAAATAGAATATGGAGGACAAACTTTAATTCTTTTTTTATATACTATAACTTTATTTTTAAAAAGAAATGTATTGGATAAATCCTCTGCTTAATTAATTTAAAGAAAGAATAACATTTGTTTTATTTTATAAACATGAAATTAACTCTTAAAAAAGCTAGTATATACAAGGCAGAGCTGCTGTGGACATCCATGCTAATGACATTTTGAACAGTTATTCTGTTATTTTAAGATATTTTTAGCTAAAAAGTGAGTAATTCTTGAGTGCAAATAATGAATAATATTAAGACAAACATATCTAAATATAAAAACATGACAGAAAACCTCTCAATTTTTTTTGTATGCCGAAAGACATAAATTGTCCCCTATTTTCAGAATCACCCATATATATATATAATGGAATTGATGCAAAAGATTTGGTACGGCCGTGTATAAATTACATCAGTAATTGTGATACGATACCACAGAAAGTAATTCCTGATGCTAGTCCCCTCATTTATTTTGAAATGAATTCTATGAATCCTGTAGTTATTAAAAAACATTCATCTGTAGTTATTAAAAAACTTGAGATAATAATCAAAAACCTAATTTGCTAAACAAATTAAAATAAAAAAATATTTCCTATACTATTTAAGCCTATATTATTAAGCCTATACTATTTAAGCCTATACTACATAATTATGAGAAAGGACATATACTAGGATGATTCATTTGTTATTTCTACATTTAATATTAATATTTTACAAAAAAAAAATAAGTTAAACCAAGTGAATATTAAAAAATAAAAATGAAATTCAAGCAATATGAGGCTTAAACAGTCTAAATCGTAGATTCCTCTCGAATGATATCGAAATAAATCTAAGACTTTTTTCCAGACTCAATTTGCAAATATTTGTATTGTTTAACGCAGGTGTAAACAAAATGAATAAGCAATCTAAATAACAAATGCTCACATGCGAAAATTTACAAACAATTAGCTTTGAAAATGAATAAAAATTTGTTTATTCTTGCGTTTATTATATAATAATAGCAGGGGAGACCGAGCTTAGCTCGGTCAAAATTAACTTTGTGTTCAACTCGATATAGTATTTTCACTGTATCATTAACGCTGTATTATTACTGTAAAACATGTTTATAATAGTATTATTTAGAAAAAACAATCAATAAGAAAACTATGTTTTTATGCGCATATTTATAAATTTTATTTTATTTTAAATTTTACAACGAAAGGACATCGATCTAAATCACTTTTTTTAGCTCGACTCTGATTGGTTTAACCATGCATCTCGAATCCTCTTAAGAATGTATAAAAAAATTCTTTACATTCTGAAAGACAATATATTTTGCTAGATATAGCCAAATTTGGAGGCATTCTTTCATTTGGCTCCAAATACGTGTTTTGGTTTTCGTAATTTTTATAGTCAATTTTTTGGCCATATGTCGCCAATATTTTTTCAAATATCACCAAGTTATTGGCTTTTGCCATATTCTCGTGACCCTGACCCGTATTACCCAAAATGAGCCACTAATCAAATTTGATCAAGCATGTGACATAGCTCAATCGTCTTCAGGTAATCAAAAACAGTAGAATATAAAATTGAATCAAAATCGTTCAGCCATTTTTTAGGTAAAATTAGCTTGGCAGCATTCAGCAATGAAGCGAAATGACCCACTAATATAATTTTGTTTAACATGCGACTCAGCCCAATAGTCTTCTCGTGACAAAAAACGTTTTGTTTCAAAATTTAGGTAAAATTGATTGAGTCGATATTGTATATAATTAGAATGACCCTAGCTCATTAAGACCCAAAATGACCCACTAATAGAATTTTCGCGAGCATGTGTCCAAGCCAAATGGTTTTCTCTTGCTCAAAAACGATATAATATAAAGTATAGTCAAAATGGTGAGTACCATTTTCTATATAAAATTAGCATGACCCATCATGACCAACAAATGACCCTTATAATCGAAATCTCTTAAACGTGTGGCCTAGCTCTTTAGTTTTAGCATGCCAAAAAACATTAGATACAAAATTTAGATAAAATCGATTGAACAGTTTTTTAGATATAGTTGGTTTGACCCTGACCCCTTATAATCCAAAATGACCCATTGATCGAATTTTCACAAAAATCTGTCCTAACCCAATGATTTTCTTGTAACCGAAAACGATAAAATACAAAATTTAATCAAAATTGCGCGAAACGTTGTCAAGATAAAATTAGAATGACCCAAAAGTGGCCCACCAATCGAAATTTCTCGAACATGTGACCTACCCCAATGATTTTCTCATGCCAAAAATATGTTGTATACAAAATTCCGTTAAAATCGACCCACCCATTATTTAGATATAGCTTGACCTTGACCCATTAAGACCCACAAATGACACTTATAATCGAAAGCTCTCGAATATGTGATTTAGTCCATTAGTTTAATCGTTTCTAAAAATTGTTACATACAGAATTTCGTTAAAATTGATCCTGCCGTTCTTTAATTATACATAGCTTTACCCAGACCCTTTACGATCCGAAATGACCCATTAATCGAAATTTTTCGAACATGTAACCTAGTCCAATGATTTTATCGTGCAAAAAAAATTTTGTATACAAAATTTCGTTAAAATCGATCCACCTGTTCTTTAGATATAGGTTTACCATGACCCATTATGACCCATCATGACCCACAAATGACCCTCATAGTCGAAATCTCTCAAACATGTGATTTAGTCCATTAGTTTTCTCATGTCAAAAAACTGTCACATACAAAATTTCGTTATAATCCATCACGCCATTCTTTAAATATAAATAGCTTGACCCGGACTCTTAATGACCCAAAATGACCCATTAATCGAAATTTTTCGAACATGTAACCTAGTCCAATGATTTTATCGTGCCAAAAAAATGTTGCATACAAAATTTCGTTAAAATCGATCCACATGTTCTTTAGATATAGGTTGACCATGACCCATTATGACCCACAAATGACCCTCATAGTCGAAATCTCTCAAACATGTGATTTAGCCCATTAGTTTTCTCATGTCAAAAAACTGTTACATTCAAAATTTCGTTATAATCCATCACGCCGTTCTTTAAATATAAATAGCTTGACCCAGACTCTTAATGACCCAATATGACCCATTGAAATTTTTTCTCGAACATGTAACCTAGCCCAATGTTTTTCTCGTGCCCGAAAACCATAGAATGCAATTTTTAGTCAAAATTGCGTGAGAAAATCGCTAGATAAAAATAGCATGACCCACAATGACCCCAAGAATGACCCACTTACCGAATTTTCTCGGACATGTTACCTAACCCAATGGTCTTCTTGTAATCCAAAACGATATCATAAAATTTGGTCAAAATCGTTAGAGCCGTTATTTAGATAAAAATGGCTTGACCCATAATGACCCCAAAATGACCCACTAATCAAAATTTTTCGAACATGTGACCCAGCCCAATAGTTTTCTCGTGCCAAAAAACGATTGGATACAAAATTGCCTTAAAATCGATCCAGCCGTTCTCTAGATATAAATAGCTTGATCCTGACCCATTATGACCCAAAATGACCCAGTAATCGAATTTTCCCGAACATGGGACCTAGCCCAATGGTCTTCTCGTGCCCGAAAATGGTAAAATCCAAATTTTTGCGAAAATCGTTAGAGCCGTTTTTGAGATAAAATTTACCCACACACATACACACACACACAATTTTTGCTCGCATTATAGTATAAGATACATTATTATTATTATTATTCTGATATAATTTCTGCATCTGGGAAGAAAAATTACAATCCAAGTATAATTTCCACTTTTATAGAGAACTTTAGTATAAATGTGTCTTGTGATTCCATTTCAAAAATATGCATTAAAATATTTAATTGCTATAAAGGACGTCAAATACTAATAAAAACATTAAAAGATCTTAATAATTTTTACATGTTTCGATTGAAATTAATCATCATCAGAAAAGCAAAATACAAATAAACACGAAGATGGAAAATGGCAATAAACTATTACAAATGAAATTTTTTAAATTTCATTAATCATTCATTAAATTCATTAAATTTCAAATTTTAAATTTAATAAAAAGAAATTATTTTGTAATAGTTTATTGTCATTTTCCATCTTTGTGTTTATTTGTATTTCGTTTTTCTGATGATGATTGAGTATATTCAATCGAAACATGTAAATATTATTAAGATCTTTTAATGTTTTTATTAATATTTGACGTCCTTTATAGCAATTAAATATTTTAATGCATATTTTTGAAATGTTTCTAATGGACGTATAAGAAAACATCTATTTATAATTAATGTCTTGTGATTCCAGTTATGTTTCTGTAAACAATAAAAAGAAAACAGACTAACACAAAATATGTTTTGAAGTTCTTTTAAAACAAGTTTTACTTTACTGTTTTGATACAATTTTAATGGAAGTTACTCGCTTTACAGATAGATTATATTTTTTTTCCAAAGAACAATTGAGGAGAAGAATTTTCAACTTGATTTATTAAATAAAAAATGTGTTTTGTATTTGTTTTTCCAAGAGTCTGTTCTGTGTTAAAAATATCAATTTTAATTTAATTACCTTAAAAACACATTAATCAGTTCAATTAAAAATTTAGGAATACATATATCGTGTTATCCAAGGAATTTTTTAACGAAGAAAAAAATCACTGTTTTGTCATTTTGTTTATGTTACAATTTTCATTTTTATGGAACTGTCAATATTTTGAATGCGTTTCTTACAAAGCATCTTATTTATCTATATTCGTTACATTGTAATAGAAGAATTGTGTATTTAATTTAAATAACTTATATGCAAAATGTTTGTCTGACAGCTTTTATGCTATGAGGTTCGATAAATATCTTTAGTTTGGAAATAGAAAAACAATTATCCTTTTTAAGATCGAGATTTAAAAAAGAAAAAAAAAAAGGTACATTATTTTTTTATTAGTTACTTTTATTAAATTTTTTAATGCATATTTACTTAAATATCCAATTCCAACTTGGATTGTTTGACTAGAAGCCGTTATTCTTTAAGAGTCGATATTTCACCTTCTATTGCTAATTAAAAGATATATATATATATACCGCTTTTTATATATGAAAAATTTATAAAATAAAGTATTGTTTTTTTATTAATTACTGGTAATAAACATTTTAAGCATAATTACTTAAATATCCAAATCCAATATCTCATGCATTCACTAATCAAGTTAATTTCTTACATGAGATCCTTAAATATTTATCATCCGCTTCAACGGCATTAAACGAGATGTATAATAAACTTAATTTAGGAACATTCTGCTAAGATTAATGTATTACGACATCCCCTAAAAGAGAACCTTTGTTTCAGTCACGTTCAGTTAATAAATCTCCATATACCATGCCAGAAGTATGCGAAAGGTACTTAGATTAAACTTGTCGGCTGCTCATATGCAAAAATTAAGACGGCAAAAGATGTTTTAGGTTGTCTCATCTCACATTTAAAAGAAGAATTTTATATGGAGAGAAGTTATGTAATCACCTTAAGTGCATAACCTGTATTGTTCATTTCTCTGAGAAAATATTTATGTTTCAAAAATGGTGAAATTATTATCTGCGTCTAAAATTTCCAAACAAGTTCTCAAGTTGAATACATGATTATTTTTTATAAATATGTTATACTTATATCGCGCATTATAAATCAATTTACATTTTTATTGTTATTATTATGACACAATTTCACATCTGGGAATGAAAATTACATTCAAAGTAGAAGTCACTCATTAAATGAAGGCTTTAATGCAAATATATAACTAAGAATGCTATATTTATGACTGCAATTATGTTTCCATAAACAACATTTTTAGATATATCAGATAAACTGAGAAAAAAGCCAGACGCGTAGTACAAACTTGCAAATGAAATTCTCATAGAAATTCCCTTTAAAAGAGAAAGGACATAAACAATGAAAATTATAGTATGTGAAAACGTGTTTTTTAAACATGAGTGTGAACGATACAAATCACCTGGAAAAAAAAATTAACGAAGTCATTAATTGCATTTCTGAGAATGCATGAGTGAACAAAATGCACGTTATTAAAACAGATAAAAATGTTCATAATCGTATGCATGAAATAATTTCTAAAAAAAAAAAAAAAGATCCGGAGTCCGAATATTCTGCCATACTAAAAGTTTACCTTATTCCCTTTCACCGCCTTTGCTTTTACCCCCATATATTATATTATTTGCTATACTTAAACGATTTTTACCTTTTTTTTTTTCTTTCATAAATTAAAATAATTAAATGTACATACACGGCAACCTCCGGCTTTTTTAAAATCAAATAATTATACTACAAACCCGCAATTATACTACAGAAATTTATTAATTTAACAAATTTAAGTAATTTTCAGATGACTATCTCATTTATACCCTGACAAATTTATTTAAACAAAATTCCTGGTTCAAGATGTGTTTTCTGAATTAAAAAAAGCCGGAGGCTGGCAGGTATGAATATAGCTACTTGCATCTGTTTAGGTATGCGTTGTGCAACTTTTCCGTTTATCATTCCTTCCAAATAGGAACGTTTTCATATTTTTTATGCTAATTAAATGCAAAATTCTGCAATCATACCAAAATAGAAAAACACAACTTTTGTTTCATATTCATACTCGTCGAAATAGGATTAAAAAGATTTAAAATTGGATATGTAATTTTTTAAAGGGAAAAGGGTCCTTTTTTCTATACATGAGTAAATAAAATTTTGAATTTAAGACAGATTGAGCTCTTTCCCGCCCAAGCAAAATACTGACATAAAAATGAAGCCATTTCATTTCGATCTTCTACCTATGCGATACATTACGCCATGCATATGATTTTCCACAAAACACAGTACAGAATCTTTAAAATGGGAAAAAAATGGAAAGGATAATTAAGGTTTTGTTTTATTGGAAGCGTTGTCGCACTGAGCTACGGGGTCTTTTATTAATGAACTTCAAAACTTCCAACTAAAATTTTTATATTTAGTTCTTTTACTTATTCTAATAATTAGTTATATTAATTACCGGAGGTAATTTACGGTGTTCTTTGTCTCAAATAAATGCTAACCGTACTTGGCTCATTTTGTAATAAATATTTTTCCACGAGAAAACAAAATTA
The DNA here is from genome assembly GCA_964019185.1 of Maratus speculifer. Lineage (NCBI taxonomy): Eukaryota > Metazoa > Arthropoda > Arachnida > Araneae > Salticidae > Maratus > Maratus speculifer. Next base: position 52,912,960 of record OZ025297.1, read on the forward strand.
CTCTGACTGTGATTTTGCAAATAGTGATTCCCATTTTTTACATAATTTATTAATTTCTTTGATAATTGAAAAACAGTATGTACTTTTAATTAAATAATCATGTACTTAGAGAGTGTAAATTTAAAATTTCTAATCTTCTGATTTGGAATACGTTGGTTTTATTATTTTAATATACAAGCACATATGCAAAACATATATTTCCATTTAAGCGTCTCGGAGAATTTTCCATGCATGTTGAATGGTTAATAAAATAATAGTTATGAATTGTATTTAAATAAGGAAGTGCGTAGTAATTTTTTTACATATTTATTTATCTTATAAACTGCACTGAAATAACATTAATATCTCTATATCTTTATTCAGGCATTGAAATCGAAATTTATACGACGGAGAAACACGGTTACGACATTTAAAAGTTTGTAATGTTAAAGCTTATTTCTGTCACTAGGTTAGAGATACATTGAACGTGTTCGTTATTTTTAGTAACCATCCCGTCATATCGAAGGATCCATAGCCATAAAGAAGGATACCTTAGGATGCAATCGTAGCAAAACATATGTATCTTATTAAGTGCGTTTGTTTTACACTTAAAACGTCTGTGGTTAATCCCATGAAAAATTTTCATGTCTGTCACACAGCTAAAAATCGCTATGCTTGTTGGTCACCGTATTTTTCGAGAAGTTTCTTTCGCCCTATTCAAATGATGAGATATCCCAAAAAAATATGTCACATTTTTTCATTCGAAAATACGTGTAGCCAAAAATCGTTGCATGTGAGAGACATGACAAGTTTTCATAGGATTAACCCTGCATTGTTCTTATTTCCAAATAAATGCATGGCCCATATGTATTTTTTCTATTTATAAGTTTAATGTTACATTTCGATATTTTAAGGTAATGCTTCAAAAACTTCTTCTATGAGATTTTTTTCATTATAGTTCTATAAGAAATTTTTAAAATGATATAATCAATAGATGTTTGTCTGCTTTAATGCAATTAAGGAAATGTGGTTTAAAATTCTTTTGTTTTGGATCGAAAACAAAGTCGTTTTGATTTTTAATAAAGATAATCTTCTATTCCAAGCAAAAGTGCATGCGATTATAAAAAAACTCATTAGATTTAAAATATTAATTTCATTTATTTATTATCCTATTAAATTTCAACTTGTGATATACATATCTTTTTTCTTCTTATTTATTTACGAGGATGGGATTATAGCAGCATATATTACATTATCTAAAATACAAATACAATTTAAACTTCATAAATTTGAAGTTAAATTTGACCTGGATCATTTTCATTTAAATCGTGGAATAAATCTGGGTTTACAATATAGTTTTAAGTTGCAACATCCATTTCAATTTAAATGGTCTACCTTTACAGTTACTTTAAACGCAGATCTAACACCTTTAATAATTGAGATTATATGTATATATATATATATATATATATATATATATCACTGCGCTTTTTTCGTGACTCTAGAGGACATGGGTTGAGTTACTGTAAAAATACAATAACCTGTTTCAACTAACTCCGCAAAGTTAACAAGTATTACCAAGTGAAAACCACACAAACTTATTCAATTTAGTCATTTAAATCATATCATATCCAAAAAACTATTCGAATTTGCTTTAAGGAATTATGCGTCTACATAGTTTTTTATCATGTTTTGTTTTTTATCCATCTTTTGAATGCTACATTCTTTTTTAATAGGATTTCAAATTACTGTAAACATAATTTGTAAAAAAATACATAATACACAAATAAAAATATAGGCTGGGCGATTTTAAATTGAACCATATATATTATATATTCGATTACTTTAAAAAAAATCATAATTTCTAAATTTTAAGCATGCCATTTGTTTTGTTATCCCCTATATCACAATTAAAATGTGAAATATTGTTTTTATATATATATATATAATGCTCGTCAGTTAGAATTTTAAAAAAGGTTTACCGAGTTGTTATACTTTACACTTTTTTCGGGATTTTTCTTAATAAAACTACATAATTTGATTTTTACTGCCCGTAAACATTAACAATTTGCATTATTTACAGTATTAATTTTCTGTAAAATATCATAAAAGAGTGTTTTTTTTTCTTTTTCTTAGACTGTCTTAATTTGGGTGATAAATATGAAAATCGAATTTATTTGAAAATGGGTTTTATATAAAATTATAATTTTCGTATTTTTTTCTATGCAACACATTGTAAACAAATGTCATATCTGAGATGCTAACATTTTCTCTAAAAGACGATATTTAGCGAAAATCAAATCTATCATTGTAATTGTATCATGGGGTATTTAATTTTTTGATGTAAGACAAATCCTCAACATAGTAATGCTTATCGCAGAGATTTAATTTATTCACAGCTGTAAATAATTTTTTTATATTCATGACCGAAAACAATGCCGAATTTATTTTGCAGTTATAGAGAAAAGATTTACATTATTGGCAGAAAAATAGATGAAGGAATTTTGGTGTTTAATTAATTGTAGCGGTCAATGTATAATTGTTTAACCAATGATGTGATATAATTATTGATATTAATAATTAAACTGATTTTTTCTTTTAAGACAATTAATTAATATATTTATTTACATTAATTTGTTTGTATGTTTTCTACGTTAATTTTTGAAATTTGGAGTTAAAAATAATATGCGAAACATTTGTCTTATGACATATTTATTAACAGTGATCTACGAATACATTGTTTTCCCGTCATTATTCTCATTTTATAGATAATAATTTTAATTACTTATAAATACGAAAAACAAAACGAAAAAAAAGTATACATTTCCAACATAAAACGAAGAAATTGAAAATTTCAAAGCACATCAAAGATCTAAATAATGTATAAGTACATCAATTGCAGATCCATAAAAATGAATTCTTTATTTCCCACGGAATTTTATAAATTCATAGTTTTTTATTCTCAGACGTAGATCAAATATTTTGACATTCATTGGTTTTTCATGATCAGCATTTTCAGTTTTTTCTTTAACATATTTTACTTAAAAATACTTACTAAATGATTTCTAATCTAATAAATTTTTGGACTGAATTTAAATTTATTTAAAATATAAGCAAAATATTTTGGAGTTAATAACTCTGCAAAAATAATTTTTAATTTTGTTACTGAAAAAAGAAATAATTATAATAATTTTCGATCTAGCAAGAAGTTTTTGTTATTTAATTTTACTTGTTTGTAAGTTACTTCTTTCGAAGTTTTCGATTTCGCCCCCCCCCCCAAAAAAAATGCATTATTTTATAATCAAAATCCGAAATCAATTGATTTCCGTAAGTTAAGAATAATTTTCTGAACATAAAGTCATTTCATTGATGCAATATTCGAAACATTTTAAAATATTTTTTATAGTGCATTAATCAATTACAGTCCATTCTCGTTAATTCGAAATCGGATAAATCGAATCTTCGCTTAATTCGAACTAAACGTGAAGTCCCAAAATTTTCAACGGCAGAATAACGTTAAAAAGTTTCATTTGTTCGAACTCATTTTCTCTTGACTTCATTTACTTCGAACTAACGAGAATAACTGGATAATAGATTGGAAAAGGCTGTTGGCTACATTTTTATGAATTATTTGAGCAATTTTAATTGTTGGTTTTCTCTCCTTAAATATGATGAGTAGGCGCATATCAATAAACATATTCTTCTCGATGGCTATGGCCATAGTTATGGCCATTTGTTAAATGTACGACAAAAACTGCTGGCAGGAATGTTTCCAGCAGTTTTTGCGGTAAAAATAATTGTTAGGGCAACATTTAATAGCTATCGTAAAAATTACAGTATAATTAGATTTAATAAAAAATACATCGGACTTTATTGTGCTTACATATTTTTTTTACGGTAAAAACTGCTGGCAACATTGCTGCCAGCAATTTTTGTCGTACATTTAACGATTTTTTTTTCTTTTACAGTGAAAGGCGGATACCATGTAAATAAACAAATATAGTTTACACTAACTATAGAAAAGTAGCCATTAAAAAGTTTTTACAGGAGTTTTTGCTCTCCTCTTATTCATATCAGATAAAATAGGAAATTTTAAAAAAATGAAATTATTGGATTCAGAAAATTACACTAGTTTAAAGAAAGTTGCGTTACCGTTCGTTTTACTTATTTATTTCTTTGGAACATTTTACAAATTAAAAATTCTAATTGGATAGAGGATATCCTTTTACACATTTAAATTTTTTTACTAATAGCTGACACAAATTAAAAGAAATTGAATATGTATTTATAATGAATTTGATGAAGATAAAGGGATTTTCTTGCAGTTACATTTCATTTTTAAGAAATATAAAATTTTACTGTTATTATTACATAAATTTATAAATACACGCTTATTTTTATTATTAAAATAACTACATATTATTTATTTTGTATCAGGAAAATTTTGAAACGCACGTAAACAAAAAATATGTGTAAAGATTAATAGTACGAAAAAAATGTAATGAATCTAAAACAAAAGTAATTACTAACTGAAATAAAAATATATCACCTTACTAAGGATTGAAAAATCACTCTTAATTCCAAAATGTTGATAAGCAGTTCATTTATCTTATTTACTTTAATAATAATTGCATCAGCATTGTAACCAGCATTGTAAATGCTGAAAATTAATCCTAATAAAAATTGGCATTACATCGAGCAAAAATGATGAGTTTGAGAAGGGAATGTATGTTTGTGTTAATGTATTCGCATTATTGAATCACACAGATGCAATATTGATATAAATGAACTATTTAAATGCAATCTATTAAACTGATTATGCGTGAAATAATTGTAATCTGTTCATAATCATTCTTTAAAGCTACGTTCAAGTGTGTTTTAGTAGGATTTAACAGTAAATTAAATCTTATTTTTGATAACTATTGTAAAAGGTGCGATTATTATTATTTTTTTTTATTTACAGAAAAAAAATATACATAAGGTGGTCTGGTGTAATAAAGCCAGGCGGGGTAATAACACCAAGTGCTAATATTATGCATAATTATAAAATAATCTGGTAAATGACACCTATGTGCTCTCCGCAGAAGTGTTTTGAGTCATATAAAACGCAAAAAACAGCTTCAAGTTAATTTGTTTCATTTATAGGTCTTATTGTTTTTACAAGCAACTAAAATTAACGCTTGATCTAAAATTTGAGAGATAAGTTTTGTGACGTGAAGACTATTTTTTTTATCCGGAAATACTTTGTTAATTACATAAATTTGTAGTACATTTCATGGACTTTGAAAATCTTGTTGAAGATTTTGGATATCTTCTCGAGATAATTTGTAATTTAAAATGTTCAGTGCAATAACTATAACGGTGTAATAACGCCAATCCTTGACATTAATACCCCGGTTGATTCCCTACAGTGGCCGAGCTACATCCTAAATACTGATTCAAATAAACACAGTTAAAACTGTGCAATGTTTCTAATAACTCTATTTAAGCGGCCCTTTTTAAGCAAAAAGAAGCTCACGGTCTGATATTCTTTTGCCTCATCCTCGCTCTCCCCCCCCCACACACACACACACCACACCTTCATTTTTCTTAAACTTTCTCAAAAAAATTAACATTTTCAATAGCTTAGAATGTAATTTGTCAATTTCTAAGTTTGTAGAGTTTGTATTTTTAGAATTGGGCAATATACATGCAATTATTCCATCTTATTGCATAGGTTTCTTTGCATGGCGTTATTACCCGTATAGGTGGGTAATAACGACAAATAGCATTGGTCATGAAATCACGCCATTACATTTTATGAATACATATCTGTTAAATTATTTTTTTTTATATAGATAGTCAGTGTGTTCCTGTATCACATCATATATTTGTTTGAAAAATACAATCTAACACTGAGCCGTGAAAATTGGTAGAACCTTAACGTGGCGTATTACCCCAGGGTACCTTATATGTTGTTAATTTGTAGTCCATTACAGCAATCCTTATTATAATTAAAACCATAAAATTAATTCTTTATGCTTTGTAAAATATAATTATTATGTTGATTCAGTATTTTCTTGTATGAAATTAAGTATAAACATCTGTGGGGAAAAAATGTTTATAATTTAAGGAAATTCACGAACAGAATTTAATTATATTTATTATTTATCGCAAAATATTTGTTTTATGCACATTTTTTATATCATGTTTATATCAACAATACTCTAAAACAGTTCATAAGCTTTGAATAAATAAAAGTGTTCGTAAAAATAAACAATTATTCTTATAAATTTTAAAAAAGTTAAATTTAAGAAAGAATAATTATTTAGCTCGTATTCTATCATTATTCTTATCGTTAAAGTTATAAAATGAACTATTTATGCAGTATAATTTGTAAACTGCATGTAAGTTTAATAACTCCACTTACATAATTGGAGATAAAATTAACTGCTGAAAACATATTTCAAAGATAATGAAATTTAGAAAACAATGTGATTTTAAATGTGTTTATTACATTATACAGAGCTACTTTTAAAAGTCATTGTCATTTTTTAATAGTAGTAAAATAACTACGTATATTATGCTTATCAAATAAGCTCCTGTGTAATTCTGATGCCATTTTCTTAAAAAAACAGCATAGGACGATGATAATTCGCTTTTGCAGCTTTCGTTACTTTTTTTTTACTGTTTTAACTTCTAAGCTTCACACATTTTCAATTTTTATACAGAAAAATGGGAACTTTTCCATTAAGACTCCATGTTTTTGAAAATGTAATTGTTTTGAAAACTCTATCATATTTTACTATTTTAACTTATAAAACTCTTTTCAAATATGATTTTCTATCACATTGGCAAGTACACTACTATCTTTTGTGAAAGATTGATGAAATTTATTATAAAAAATTCAAAAAGTTATCCATCAATTATCTAGATTTAATATGAAATATAATTCTCTTTTATACTTTGTATTTTTTGGTGTTCTTCTGGAAACTGCATTAAGTAATTTTTATAAAATTCTGATAAAATTTATGCAATACATAAAAACATTTTTTGATTTACTTAGCACATTTTTACTGCTATTTCCCCTTCAAGTTTTAGTTTGCTTTGAAAATTATTTAAGGATAAAATGGATCATCGATTTTTTATTTTACTATTACATTGCATAACCATATTTTTCTGTAAACTATTTACATCGTAATACACAAATAAAACAGAACAATTTATTACCTACACATTTTTTTCATTTTTAAATTGGAAAATAATAATTGTAATAATAATAAGACGAATGAATAAAAGAAATAAAAAGCATCGAATTTCAATTTTATACAGTTTAAAAAAAAAAAAATACATGACATTATATTTTTATAATTTTTAGAAAGGAATTTATATTTATCATATATCCAAAGACTTGTTTAACTGTATAGTTTTAAATAAACAGACATGCACGATAAATAAAAAAAATGTGACAAAACTTACAGAAAATTACTTCTAGATTTTATCTGATCTTATAAATCATGAACTGTTAAAATTATCCACAAATTTGAGGAATAGATTATCGTGATATATGACTGGTTAAACATTCAGATGATTGGCTAAGTATAATTTCCAATAATAAAACTAAGCAAAGAAATTCCACTTTACATATTGGAAAAATTACGGGACCAAAGCTGTTGGTTTTAATAGTAAAATTAGTATTTCTCTTAAATAAATGTATTCTACTTCTATTTTTAGCAACCCCTACAAGTATGATGATTCAGTTTTGTACCGCTTTATATAAAACCTTTAATGCCACATTTGCATCATAAAATTGCAATCAAATTTTTTCTTTTATTCGGCTCATGACGAAAAACACTTTGACACATTTTCGAATAAACTTCTTTGTAAATTATTTTGTCATTCAATCATTTCAGCAATTTCAGAATAAATACATTAAACCTTAAAGAGTTGAAATACATGTTTAATTAGTATTTATATTTTCGCTAGAATTATAAAGCATTTTCTCTAAACTTTTTTTACTTTCTGTATATTTATATATTAAGATGCATTGGATAAACACTTTTTTACTATTAAGAATATGCATACATGTTTTTTTAATTTTAATAGTTGGTTTATAAATTACGCCTTTTTATCAAAATTAATGCCCTTACTTAAGTACCACTTCGCAATTGCTTGTTAAATGTTGTCTTTTCAGAATATCTCATTTGGGTACATATCAAGTATAATTATGTCTAATTTAGATTATGCATGTGAACTCATTTATATCAATTACTAAGTACTTTTATAATAATAGGTACTATATTAAATACTTTGAGGTAAATGGTCCATAATTTACTGGCAATATTGATCAGGACACTAAGAAATTTTTTTATACGTTTGCGCATATTTAGATATGTGGTTAGGCATGAATTATGTTATAGTGAAATTAAAATATTGAACAATTAGCAATAGCCTTTCAAGATTATGTGAAATAATTATTTTAAAAATAGTATTTTAATTATATGTTTAAAAATAATAAATTCATTTTTCATACTAATAAAATAAAAGTCAAAATACAAGATATTTGTGAACATTTCAACAGATATGAATAACTTAAATGCACAACATACAAATATGCTTTAAAGATGTTACAAAATACGAATACTTTTGTCTTTCTGAGAAACGATGTATGATATTTGAATTCATGTTTGATTTCGATGTTTGGAAAAAAATTAGACTTTACGTATGACAATTAAATACAAAGATGTTACAATAAGGACTGATTGTAAGTCATGAAACTTGACATAAAACTTGCAAAAAATACATTAAATGTAGCTATGTCACTTCAATCGCATTTAGTATATACAAGGGGACAAAATCAATTATTTGATTTCTTTCATGCATTCAGATTTTTATTAACTAACTATACCATACACGAATATAAAAACGTTCTTAAATGTGACACATTCTAAAAAAATAATAATCCTTGAAATTGACAGAAACAAACTATCAATTTTCATAGCAATAGAAACCGTAATTCTAAAATAAACTAATTTTTTTCTTCTTATTATTAAATTCAAATGGTTCACGTTGTAATACAATTAATGGTTTATATATATACATATATGTGTGTGTATATAAATATATATTATTTTTGTAAAAATTAAAAAAATATTTTTGACAGAAAATTTTTTTACAGAATATATTTTTCTTAAAACAAATTTTCGCTGTAAATTATAAAAACGTTATTTTATAGTATATAATGGAATGAGACCTTTTAAAAACACTGTTACAGATTAGGCATTTAATAATTTACTTGCTTAAATATGTTTATTTTATTCTTATTTAAAATTTAGGATTTTCCCTACATAGTTAAATGAAATATCATTTATTATGTTTAGGTTATTTATTTTTTTTTAAATGGAATTCATATCGTTACAAGAGGGCTTATTTTACATTCAGATATTTAATATTTAAATAGATCCTTATCATGTAGTATTCGATATTTATTTATTTATTTGTTTGTTTGTTTAATTTAAGAATAATTTTATGATTTTTATATTATGAATTTTATTATTTTTTTTTTATTGTGATTTTCATTATTGTTTAAATTACATAAATCTTACTTAAATAAATAATCGCATTGTGTTCAGATATTTATACTCCAAACAAAAAAATACTATAAATAACACAGAAAAGAAAGATAGATAGGTGCACATTTTTATATGTTTTAATTTAACCAATGATTTATAAAAAATATTTTGACTCTCCAAAGTGCGATTAAATAAAAAATCCCACTAGAAATCAATTCAACCACTTAGACATTTTTTTAATTAAAAAATCTTTTTAATATGAATATTTTAATCATTACTATAGTACAATGTGTAATTGCTTAATGGTAAGTAAATGGTAAAAATGTGAAACAAAAATGTGGACAATAACAATTAGAATATATATTATTATACGAAAACAAAATACTGTTCTGCATAATGTACTATCGTTTATTTCCTTTTATTGTAGTTATGTAACACAAAATCTTTATTATAGCTTTAATATGAGGAGAATTATCAAAACGTGGGATTATTAAACGTTAACTATTAGTGATTTTTTTAATTTTCAAATTTAAGGCCAATTTCTTTTCACAATACAGTATATAAGTCTATACACTCATATACAAACATTAAAAAACAGGAAATATTCCGGAAAATTAATTATTAAAGCATTTAACCCTTTCAGTGGCCTGCAAAATATCCCATTCATGTTTAACAATTAATCAAATAGTATTTATAAAAGATATTGTTATGAAAATTTTAATTTGACAGACTTACATATTTATTTATCTTATTCACTTCAAAAAATAATTTTAATATTGATTTTGTGTTAAATCAGCCATTGTTTCTAAAAGTTACATGACGGAAAAACCCAGTTAGGCCGCTTAAAGGGTTAATTAATCAATTTACACGGAAAGTTGAGTGTGTTTCTAAGTAAAATTATATTGTTACAGATACTAAATACGCTTTATTTACACAAAACGCATAATTATTTATAATAAAACACTATAATAAATATCTTATTATACTTTTCAGGACATCAGATTATCGTTAAAAATAAGGCAAATTTACGGAAAAAATGGCGTTTAGATCGTTACGCAATTCGGACATTTCAATTTCTTATTTGAGAAATACGTTTAGTGCAAAAAAATGTTACGAAAATACATATAGATACTTTCAAATTAAACAAAAATGATTTTAAAGATAGATGAAAGAGTTTAAAGTACTTAACGTGTTTTGCCTGAAAATAAGAGCTTTGTTTCGATCGTTGCTTTTGGACATAAGAAAATACAGAAAAAGACTTTCTAAGAAAAGTCTTTCTAACTTCAAAAAGCAATAAATTTGTAGTGTCATTTGTTAACAAAATTATAAAACAATCATCCATTCCCTTTATGCATTTGCTGTCCATCATTTAATTTCCTGGAAACAAGTTAAAACTTTTTATTCTCGGTACATTGGAATATTTAACGTTATGAGTGTCCGAAATTGGCCACTTTAGTCAAAAAAATATTTAAATTTTAGGATATGTATATAAAACTTTTAATGTAAATTATATCAATTTTTGTCTCTAAACATAAGTAAGAATTCATTGAAAATAAAAATTAAAGTCAATGATGATTAAATTTATTTATTCAAAAGCTTAAAGTTATAATGTGTGTATAACGCCCACCTTTTGAGAACGTCCCATGAAACAAAACAATCTATTCAACAGTGATTATTATCATTAATTTATTTATTTCTTATTTTAAATAAAGGGTTTTAAATTGTATGTAGTTTCATTTTTTAAATAAATTAAATTACCCTAACATTCATTTTTTCTCTTTTTTTAATAATAAAATGATTATTATAAATTATTATTAGTAACTCATTAAAGATGTTTAAGTGGATTTTAGTATCCTTTCTAAATATTACTCATAAAAGCTTTTTGGATTAATTTTTATATTCTGAATAGAAATATTTGCGCTACTTTGTATTATAAATAAAATAATTCTTCCGTCTATGGAACAACATATTTCTAATAATTTTATTCAGTTATGATATTTCATAAAAAAATCCAAAGTATTGCAAACTACTACACCAAGATCTGAATCTTTTTAAAATTTCGTTGTAGCGCGAAAGTGTGTCATTTGCTACACTTCACATACAAAATCCGGCTTGCAGTGAATTATGCAGTGATTCTTAGAAAGTTAATTCGTCATGAATACAGGATATATTTCTGTTGGTATCATAAAAACGATTAAGAATCACAGCTAGAGTCACAAGAAAACACAGGAGTACTTGACGGAGAAGGGGAATGATGACATATTTTTACCAGAAGATATTACTGGTACAGAAATTTATTTTAGACTTTTGACACTATTGTGGAAGGTGTACTTAATTTACATTTAGAGCAATTTACTGCAGTAATGTTAGTAATATAACACTAAAAAATGTTTAAATGTAAAATTAACATGATTTGTCCATGAAACGTATCTAACTATCAATTTGGATGAAAAACATTATAATGAAAATTACACTTTATACGAAAAGTTACATTCCTTTCTCAGTAATGGCAGTTACCATAGTAAATAAAACAAACAAAATTTAAGAAATAGCATAAAAGTTTGGTAATTTTCATCTAAATTGCGGTTTGAATAAGTTTAATTAGCAAACCATCTCAAATTTGCATTTTGAATTTTTTTTTGCGTGTGTTATATTAGTAAAATTACTTAAAATAGTTCTAAATGTAACGAAAGTTACAAGGGAGTAAACCTATACGTTAGTTTTATAATAATATATATAATCTAAAAAACCGCAATGAAAAACGTTTGACTGGAAGCTTATAGTCTATAAGCTAAGATAAAATAATTACCATTTTTTTAAATATCAATAATTTATGAAATATAATATTGTTCTTTTTATTAATCACAAATACTAAACATTTTAAGCATAATGAATTAAATATCCAAATTCAATTTCTCATGCATTCACTAATCTGGTTAATTTCTTACAAGGAAACCTAAAATATTTATTATCCGCTTTAATGGCATTAAACGAGATGTATAATAAACTTAATTTAGGAACATTCTGCTAAGATTAATGTAATATGACATCCCCTAAAAGAGAACCTTTGTTTCAGTCACGTTCAGTTAATAAATCTTCATTTACCATGCCAGAAGTATGCGAAAGGTACTTAGATTAAACTTGTCCGCTGCTCTTACGCATAAATTAAGACGGCAAAAGATGTTTTAATTTTTCACATTTCACCTATTTAAAGATGAATTATATATAGAGACACGTAATTTAATAAACTTAAGTGTAAAACCTGTATTATTTATGTTTCAAAGATGGTGAAAAATTCATTTGCAATGAAAATTGGCAAACAATTGGTTTTGAAATTGAATAAATGATTATATGTTATTTGTGTGTACTATAAAACCAATATAAATTTCTTAAACTTATCATGACGATGATGTAATTTCGCATTTGGGGATGAAAATTACATTTTTATTTTATGTCCAACCTTCATTGAAAGCTACAATAGTCATGTATTACCAAGAGTAGCTATGTGTTGTGATTCCAGTTTTTTTTATATATATATACAATATTTTTAGATATACCAGTTGCACTGAGATAAAAGTGGACGCAGAATATAAAATACCAAATGAAATTATCATAGAAAATACATTTTAAATGAGCAAAAAGACATACAATTAAATTACCTGCTAATACTAAACATTTTTAAGCATAAGTACTTAAAAATTCAAATCCATCATTCTCTAATATATTTAATTTCTTACACGGGATTCTAAAATATTTATCATGCGCTTCAACGGAATTAAACAAGATGTATAATAAACTTTATTTAGGAAGATTCTGTTAAGATTAATGTATTACGGCATCCCCTAAAAGATAACCTTCGTTTCAGTCACGTTCAGTTAATAACTCTTCATGTACCATGCCAGAAGTAAGCGAAAGGTACTTAGATTAAACTTGTCGGCTGCTCATATGCATAAATTAAGACGGCGAAAAATCACCTTTTAAAAAGGAATTTTTTAAATGGAGAGGTTATGTAATCAGTTTTAGAGCAAAATATATACTACTGGCCGTTAAAATTGCTACACCAGGAAGAAATGCAGATAACAAAATGATATTTATTGGACAAATATATTATGATAAAATTATTGTTTGCATCAAAAATTAGTTTAATTTAAAAAGAAAACGTGTATTTGTTTTCGCGTATATTATAAATTCAATATTCATTTTTTTAAATTGTTATGATGATGATGCAGTTTCGCATCCTGGGAATAAAAATTACATTCCAATTGCATTTTACACTTTCATTAAAAGCTATAATATGCATGTATTACTAAGAGTAGCTTTATCTTGTGATTCCATTTTTTTTTCTTTTTTTTTCTTTTTTTCTATGAACAATATTTTTTAAATATAACAGTTAAACTGAGGAAAAAGTTGGATGCAGAATATAAAATTTTAAATGAAATGATCATAGAGAATACACTAATAACGATCCTAACGCATAAAAATAATTGCTTATACTAAATACTTTTAAGCAATAAAGCATAGCACGGCAGCACCGTGCTTTATTTATTTCCAATGCGACTCCATCCAATCAAAAAAAAAAATAGTAAAAAAAGAGAGATCTGTGGACGTATTTACTGTAGCATTAAATCATTTTTACGGGATTTCAAAGTAAAAAATAAAATTGACTTTTTTTTGTAAGAGTTAAAAACGGCATGTTTAAGACATCAAATTGGAAATAAAACAGATATTATGAAAAAAAAATAATAATAATAATAGTAACGATTGGGAAATGATGCAAACGATTTGGTACTGCCGTGTACAATTTACTTCCGTAATTGTGATACGATACCACAGAAAGTAATCCCTGATGATAGTCCCCTCAGTTAATTTTGAAATGAATTCATCTGAATCCTGTAGTTATTAAAAACATTCATATGCAGTTAATAAAAACCCTGAGATACTAAACTAAAATATAATTTGCTAAACAAATTAAAAGAAAAATACACTGCTCAAAACAATTAAAGGATATTTGAAGTTTTATGTAAAATAAAGATATAAACGAAATTTTTTTTGCCGAATATAGAAGAAGAGAATCACAAATGCAAATTTTTCTGGTTTTCAAACTGTGGAGTATGCAAAACGTGAAGCGACGTCAAAAATGTCACTTCAGCGGCAGCGTATGAAATTTGACTTTCAACTGGATAAAGAGAATGAAGACAAGGATGATCGGCATTCAGTGATTGCCTTGTTTCGATGAGTACGATGTCTCAGCGAAGTCATTTGACAGATTCAGAAGCTTGGAGAATTGTTGGTAGGTTAGAAGGGGGCCAAACTCAAACCGAAGTAGCGCAAGCCATTAGAGTGTCACAAAGTGTCATTTCCAGGATCTGAAACCGTTTTTTGGAGAGTGGATGTTTAGGCCGAAGAAACATGTCCAATTCAAAAACGCACAATGAAGACCGGTATTTAGCGTTAACAGCTTGGAGACACCGAAACATGAACGCTACTCTTCTCCAACAACACCTTCGCTCGGCTACAGGCACCACGATTTCAACTCAGACTGTCCGAATGCTATAGGTCTGTATGTTCGCCGACCGATGGTATGTGTTAGATTAACATCAAGGCATCGTCGCGACTGCAGGGAGTAACCAACCGAGCATATCAACTGGAAGAGAAATCAATGGAGCAATATTCTGTTTTCTAACGAGTCCCGTTTTTCTGTGCATCCGGATAATAGGCGTATTTTCATCTGGAGGGACCGTGGCAGTATTAATAATCCTTCGTTCGTGCACGAAAGTGTCAGATTTGGCGGTGGTGGAGTGTTGGTGTATGGTGGCATCTCCATTGACGGGCGCACTGACCTCTACATCATTCGAGATGGAGCTCTGACTGGTCGCCGATATAGGGATGAGATCCTCAGACCTATTGTAGTCCCTTACGCTGCAGCAATCGGAGATAACTTCATTTTAATGGACGATAACTGCAGGCCACATCGTGCAAACCTGGTGGAGGATTTCCTTTTCGAGGAAGGAATCGTTCGAATGGAATGGCCAGCGTGTTCTCCAGACATGTAGCCAATCGAGCACGTTTGGGACGCTCTAGGAAGACGAGTTTCTGGCCGCCAACAACCCCCACTAACTCTCCAAGAACAGGAAAGAGCTCTTCTGGAAGAGTGAGGCAGAATACCCCAACTCGTCATTAATAGCCTCATTGAGTCTATGCCTCAAAGGTGTTCAACGTTGGTGGCCGCCCGTGGAAACCATACCCTCTACTGAAAATGATTTTCTTTGAAGAAAACACCTTTTCTTATTCTTTTTTTTCTCATATGCACAAATTGTGTTTTTTTTCCTTTTGTACACAAATGCGCAATAAAATGCATTTTTTTCTGCCAAACATGTGTAATTTATTCTCATATAACCTACTATGTCTGTCGACCATGTATCAATCAGCTAAAAAGTTTCCCAGATACAAAATCCACCTAAAACTGCAATATCCTTTAATTGTTTTGAGCAGTACATATTTCCTATACTATTTAAGCCCGAGAAGGGACAGGTACTAGGATAATCGATTGGTTATTTCTACATTTAATATTAGTTTTCTGAAAAAAAATTAGTTAAACCAAGTGAACATACAAAAATTAAATTCAAGCAGTATGATGCTTAAACACCCTAAATCGTAGATTTTTTTCCAAACTCAATTTGCAGATATTTGTATTGTTTGACGCAGGTGTAAACAATATGAATAGGCAGTCTAAAAAGCAAATGCTCACAAAAAGTCTAAGATCTATTTAAAAAAGTTTCTGTAATCAATTTATGTGCAAAACCTGTGTTATTCTTTTGACTTGGAAAATATTTATGTTTTAAAAATGGTGAAATTATTATCTGCAACGAAATTTTACAAACAATTAGCTTTGAAAATGAATAAAAATTTGTTTATTCTTGCGTGTATTATGTAATATACGTTTTTATTATTAATATTCTGATATAATTTCCGCATCTTGGAAGAAGAATTACAATCCAAGTATAATTCCCACTTTCGTAGAGAACTTTAGTATAAATGTGTCTTGTGATTCCAGTTATGTTTCTATAAAAAAAAACAAAAAAAACAAAAAAAAAACAAAAAAAAAAACAGACTAACACAAAAGTTGTTTCGAATTTCTTTTAAAACAAATTTTTCTTTACTTTTTTGATACAATTTTAATAGAAGTTATTCGTTTAATAGATAGATTATATATATATTTTTTTCTCCAAAGAAAAATTGAGGAGAAGAATTTTCAACTTGATTTATTAAATAAAAAATGTGTTTTGTATTTGTTTTTCCAAGAGTCTATTCTGTGTTAAAAATATCAATTTTAATTTAATTAGCTTATAAAGACATTAATCAGTTCAATTAAAAATTTAGGAATACATATATCGTGTTATTCAAAGAATTTTTTAACGAAGAAAAGAAATCACTGCTTTGTCATTATTTTTGTGTTACAATTTTCATTTTTTATGAACTTGTCAATATTTTTAATGCGTTTCTTACAAAGCATCTTATTTATCTATATTCGTTATATAGTAATAGAAGAATTGTGTATTTAATTTAAATAACTTTTATGCAAAATGTTTGACTGGCAGCTTTTATGCTATGAGGTTCGATATATATATTTAATTTGGAAATAGAAAAACAATTATCCTTTTAAAGAGCGAGATTTAAAAAAGAAAAAAAAAGTTATATTATTTTTTTATTAATTACCTTTAGTAATTTTTTAATACATATTTATTTAAATATCCAATTCCAACTTTCACTGTTTGACTAGAAGCCGTTATTCATTAAGAGTCGATATATCACCGTCTATTGCTAATTAAGTATATATACATATTATATACATATATATATATATATATATATATATATATATATATACCGCTTTTTATATATGAAGAATTTTTAAAATAAAGTATTATTTTTTTATTAATTACTGGTAATAAACATTTTAAGCATAATTACTTAAATATCCAAATCCAATATCTCATGCATTCACTAATCAAGTTAATTTCTTACATGAGATCCTAAAATATTTATCATCCGCTTCAACGGCATTAAACGAGATGTATAATAAACTTAATTTAGGAACATTCTGCTAAGATTAATGTATTACGACATCCCCTAAAAGAGAACCTTTGTTTCAGTCACGTTCAGTTAACAAATCTTCATATACCATGCCAGAAGTATGCGAAAGGTACTTAGATGAAACTTGTCGGCTGCTCATATGCATAAATTAAGACGGGAGAAGATGTTTTAGGTTCTCTCCTTTCACCTTTTTAAAGAAAAATCTTACATGGAAAGAGGTTATGCAATAAGTTTAAGTACATAACCTGTATTATTCATTTCGCTGGGAAAAATATTTATGTTTCAAAAATGGTGAAATTATTATCTGTCTCAAAAAATCGCAAGCAATTAGTTCTGAAATTGAATACATGATTATTTTTTATAAATATGTTATATTTATATCGCGTATATTATAAAACAATTTACATTTCTTTTTGTTATTATCATGACACAATTTTACATCTGGGAATGAAAATTACATCCCATATATAATTCATTCATTAGTTAGAAGCTTTAATGCAAATATATAATTAAGAATGCTTTATTTATAACTGCAGTTATATTTCCTTTTTCTTAGACCGTCTTAACTTAGGTGATAAATATGAAAATCTAATTTATTTGAAAATGGGTTTTATATAAAATTATAACTTACGTATTTTTTTTATGCAACACATTGTAAACAAATGTCATATCTAAGATGCAAACATTTTCTCCAAAAGACGATATTTAGCGAAAATCAAATCTATCATTGTAATTGTATCGTGAGGTATTTAATTTTTTGATATAAGACAAATCCTAAACATAGTAATGCTTATCGCAGAGATTTAATTTATTCACAGCTGTAAATAATGTTTATAATATTCATGACCGAAAACAATGCCGAATTTGTTTTGGAGTTATATAGAAAAGATTTACATTATTGGCACAAAAATAGATGAAGGAATTTTGGCGTTTATTTAATTGTAGTGGATGATGTATAGTTGTTTAACCAATGATGTCATATAATATAATTATTAATATTAATAATTAAATTGATTTTTTCTTTTAAGACAATTAATTATTATATTTATTTACATTAATTTGTTTGTATGTTTTCTACGTTAATTTTTGAAAATTGGAGTCAAAAATAATATGCTAAACATTTGTCTTATGACATATTTATTAACAGTGATCTACAAATATATTGTTTTCCCGTCATTATTCTCATTTTATAGATAATAATTTTATTTACTTATAAATACGAAAATCAAAACGAAAAAAAAGTATGCATTTCCAACATAAAACGAAGAAATTTAAAATTTCAAAGCACATCAAAGATCTAAAAAATGTATAAGTACATCAATTGAAGATCCATAAAAATGAATTCTTTATTTCCCACAGGATTTTATAAATTCATAGTTTTTTATTCTCAGACGTAGATCAAATATTTTTACATTCATTGGTTTTTCATGATCAGCATTTTCAGTTTTTTCTTTAACATATTTTACTTAAAAATACTAACTAAATGGTTTCTAATCTAATAAATTTTTGGACTGAATTTAAATTTATTTAAAATATAAACAAATTATTTTGGAGTTAATAACTCTGCAAAAATAATTTTTAATTTTGTTACTGAAAAAAGAAATAATTATAATAATTTTCGATCTAGCAAGAAGTTTTTGTTATTTAATTTTGCTTGTTTGTAAGTTACTTCTTTCGAAGTTTCCGATTCCCCCCCCCCCCAAAAAATGCATTATTTTATAATCAAAATACTAAATCAATTGATTTCCGTAACTTAAGAATAATTTTCTACACATAAAGTCATTCCATTGATGCAATATTCGAAACATTTTTAAATACTTTTTTATAGTGCGTTAATCAATTACGGTCGATTCTCGTTAATTCGAAATCCGATAAATCGATTCTTCGCTAAATTCGAACTAAACGTGAAGTCCCAAAATTTTTAAGGGCAGAATAACGTTAAAAAGTTTCATTTATTCGAACTCATTTTCTCTTGACTTCATTTACTTCGAACTAACGAGAATTCCTTTTCTTCAGTTTTTTTACTGTCTTATGGACTTTAGATTTTTTAAAAAAACTTTCTTTCTTTTATTTTTGTCAGAATTGTTATGAAACTATTACACATGCAATCTCATTCACTTGATACCTGTTTTCTTAATGCCCAGTTTGCCCATCATCCTCAACGCCAACCCTACTTCCATTGTTCTTGTTCCTAATTCTTTGAATTTATTATTAAGTCAAATTAAAATGGTAATGGCCAAAATAAATAATAATAATAACATACTATAACATTTATTATTTTGTAATAGTCCCCTTTAAACATCATTTCGTCTCATACTTTTCATAATTCGAACTCTGGATAATTCGAACATTTCTGGTGGTCTTGAAGAGTTCGAATAAGCGAGAGTATAACAGTGAGGTAGGAAACCCAAATATTAATTTTGTTATTGATTTTTGAGTATTATAATGAATTATTTTAGGAATAATCTTGGAAGATATTGTACGTGTAAAATTCATAAAGGGCGGTTCAATTTATCTAAACCTACTTTTCAGTTATCATCACATATATTGTATGTAGGTATATACGAATTGAATAAGGGCCAAATACCACGATTCAGAGATGAACAATATTTAGATTCTTCTACATTGTACTTTAGAAAACCTTCATGTTTGTAAGAAGAAGCACTTGCTCATTTTTTATATACTAATTATAATAATTTTTCTTTATTACTTTTTATTTTTTGAAAACATAAATCGTAAATTATCATCCATTTTATGGTTTTAAATGTATATTTCATACATTTTCTTTTAAAAAGTTTAATCGTTTGTAAATATAAAAAAATAATTTAAAAATCTATCAAATGGTCACAACTTACTTTCACTGTTAGATAAAGACGTAATCGTGACTTGCTGAAGCTGATATTTTATCTGTACATTGCATTGTATAAATGAATATTCAAAATATAGCTACAATATCTTCGAATTGTGAATATTAAAATAGATTCTATAAGTTGTAACTGTAAATTCTTTCTTTTGGTGCACTTGAGATATGCAATATTCTTTACCCTCTTGACTGCATTGAACCTTTTGGAATAACTTTCCTGGCTGTCTCTTTGAAGTAATACACTTAAAGTTTTGATGTTTTTTGAAGAAGTTGTGAATTTGTATCAAAGGTAAAAGATTAAAAATCAGAATGATTTATTTGGAAAAGATATGTCAAATAAATTAAAGATATTTAAAAGATTATTTTGTAATGTTCGAGGAGATTCATTTGTAGTTGTTGATCAGTAAATTGACTTTATGCTACTTTCCAAAAATTCAAACATTTTTTGTGGTATAAAAATTAGGCTAAAAATATTTAATGCATTTTAAAATTTAATGAGAAATAAATTAATCGATGTTTTTTCTGAAAATGATTATCGTGGTATAAAGATGTTAATGGGTATAAATGAAAAAATGTACCTACCTTTGGTGCACTTTGTTTTTGAAAAATAGGAAACTGGTATTAAACGGTTGTGTTTTTGGTAATAATAGGGAATAAAACTGTGAATTTATATAAAGTTTCAGTCAAAGTTTAATTAACTTTTCAAATTAAGGCGACATATATTCAATTTTAATAAAAAAATACGCTTATACCAGATCTTTTATACCGGAATCTATTCAATGTATTCCAATTTTGTTTTAAACAATGTATTAGTAAACCACATACCTCTATATTATGAAGTAAAATATTTGCAATACCTCTTAAATTTACCAAAATTTACAAAATTGTGTTTCCAGATTTTTTTAAAAATATTTTTAAATAAAAATGGCTGTTATATTTACATATACAAACTTAATAGCTAATTTTTTCTTCATAACATACATTTAGATAAGTATAATCTTATCACAAAAGTTTAATTAAATATCTTGAAAACTTTTAAAAGATTATAATATTTTTACATAAATGAACGCAATGATAAACTCAGTTTTCCAAAAAACAAAAATTAAGGTTTTAACAAAGCGAGCGCGCACACACACACACACACACACAAAATACTAATGCATCAAGATTAAAATTTTAACATCCACCACACTTACTGCTCTTTATATATTTGTGTATAGGTTATATGTTATATGATTGTGCATATAAATACAACATTTACTTTGCTGCAGTCTTTTAAAGGGTCAACTTCGGTTCCAGAAACTTCATTTCTGCTTTAACTTTAGGCTATAACTTTTCTTCCATAACTTTGCTTCGCTGAACCAAAAGAAAAGCATTTTCAGAATACTAAATGTTTGAAAGAAATCGAAAATTATCGCAAAAACAACGATTTGAGTTTAGGCCATTACTTTAAAAAGAATTCCTATTAATAAAATCATACGTTCAAATCTAAAAGCAAATCGTCGCCAAATTAAAGTATGCTGTTAAAACCAGAATTTTGTAATGTAATGGATAATTATATTTCTTTTTCATGGCAATACATGGTTAAATTTCATTTAATTATTTTTTAACTAAAAAATGTTCAAATTACTCTACAAATGTACATTTTACCAGGCCAAATTACTCTTTACACAAGCAATTGAGAAATATATCAATTGGGAAATTGAAGAAACTATATAATGTGCTGTATTGACCGATTTTTTAATAAAGTCTGAACATATTTCAAAATATGCTGTCAAAATGGGCATTTGATCCGAATTTCACTTAAGATGTTTTCGGATAAAACTAGTCCTTACAGAAAATTGAACTTAAAAATTTTTCCAAAACAGCTAAATAAAGTTGTTAAACTGGGTTTATCACTAATCCTATTTTATTGTTTGTTGTTAAAATGAGTACTCTTCGAAATCTAACTCCGCCTATAGGCCGAGCCGACAGGGTTTTTTTCTTCCAATTTTAACCTAAGACAAGGTGTTAGACATTCCACTCAAACGATAACTCATTCACCTCTGAGCGACATATTTATGTTAAAAATTGCATGTGGGTTTTTTTTTCTGTATATGACTATATTTTCAGAATATAGTTGCGATAATGTTAAAAATTATAAATGGAAAATTATATAAAAGAATGAGAATTATAATAAATGTAAATGTATTTATTATATTTTTCATGAAGTAGACTATTATATACTTTCATTTAAGCATTATACTATGAAAAAGGAAGACTTTAGTTTAAAATTAAAGTGTAGTAAAGAGTTTTGGAAAAAATAGTATATTCGTTTAATAAAATATAATATACCTATGCGGAAAGCTATTCTTTATTATTTAATGAAGTAAAGCGTTTTATCTTAATAAAGAAATCCGTTAAAAATAATAATAATACAATTTATAAAGGTTTAAGTTTAATTTTGTTAATGTATAAAAGAAAAATTAGAAAGAGAAAATATTTATCTCTCATTTCTTACTATGAATTAAGCAAATTTGTATTTACTTTAGATGGAGTTAGATTTTTGTTAAACATATATATATTTAAAGACAAGCTCTAATTAAAAATAAAATTATTTTAAAAAAAGTAAAATACTTTTTTTAGTAAAAAGTTAAGTATTCAAACACATTTACAAAATCAATTTATATAATAGCAAATATAAATTTACAGTTAAGACGTTTTTTTTTAAAACTTTTTACACAGTAAAATATATATATTCTTTTCTAACAGGGAGTCTTCAACTTTCGAAATATAGCCGATATGGGTCATTTCATGGCAGCTTACGTTACATTTAGAGTTATTTTCAGTAATTTTAGTAACGCACTGCATTTCTACATATACACAGTATAAAGGGATATACAAATTTGCAACAAATCTTGAACTTGACAAATTTAAAATAAGTTTTAAGAGTCTTATCGATATTTTTTTCTTTCCCTTGATGCCCTCGAGATATAGAGCACTCATTCTCCTCTTGACTGCATTGAACTTTTTAGAATAACTCTTCTGGGTGTTTCTTTGAAATGTTTCTACTTACGGTTTTAAAAATGTTTGTGAAGAAGTTGTGAATTGGTATCAAACAGAAAAAGTTCAAAATCGGAATGAAATTTTTTTGTCAAATAAAGTATTGATATTTATTTGTGACATTGGAGAGGATTCATTTATATTTATTGGTTAGTCAATTTATTTTAGACTTCAAAAAATCTCAAATTTTTTATGATAAACAGGCTGAGGGAAAAGGTTTTTGATAAAGTAAGTGTAGGTAATAGGGAGATATTTTTTAGAGAATATTTTTTTAGCAATAGTATTATATGTTTTCTTAATAGAAAATAAATAAAACAGTAGTGAATTTTAGTATTGGACAAAAATTAAATTAAGGTTTATACTTGCAGGATATTTTAAGCATAATTTTAATGAAGATAATACGGCCAATTGCAAGTAATAAAGCCATAGAAGAAATATAATGCAAATATTCATTTTTAAGTAATGAGAAATCAAAAACCGCACAAAAACAAATTTAATCGTTTGAGCAAAAAATATAATAAAATAAGCAAGAAGAAAATTTAGAAAACGAATGTAGGCAATTTTAATTTTTTAGGGTTATTAATTTCTTCTGTCTTCAATAGAAGAACGTTTTGAAATCGACATTTTTTCGACTTCCGTTTTTCGACGGATTTACATGTTTTTGGGGTCAGAGATTAAAAAAAAAACCGTTTTTACAAAATGTCTCTCTGTCCGTGTGACTGTGTGTCTCTGTGTATGTCGCCGTTCTACCATAAAAACATGTATGAAGTTATGCATAGAAATGAACCAATTTTTTTGTAAATGTTTTTGGCTGTTGAAAACAAGTCCTCCTTCAGTTTTGAAATATTCCCCCGGAAGGGGGGGGGGTGAAATCGCGATTTTTGTGCCATTATCAATATTGTACCGGTCAAAAGTATATGAAGTTATGCATCGAACTGAACCAAAATTTTTGTGTAAGTGTATGACTATGGTTAGTTGGAATTATAACTTGAAGCAAAACCTTCTTTGTGGATTTTATTTAAGTTAAAATGATTCATACCTGTCTCATAGTATAATAGGAAAAAATAGTTTCAAGTACATTTTAATGATGGTATATTTTTTCGAACATAATAGAAATAATATTTCGTGTTTTCCAAATTTTCTTTAAATAAAATGACCAACGTGGCCGGCGAAGGCCGCTAGTAATACATTAAAATTCAGTAGTGAAGAGGATAAATTAAATCGGATATTTGCATGAAGGAAGTCAGTGTCTAATGTATGTCCCTAGTTTAATGAAAATTACAGGGTTAAACAATGCTTTAAAAATGTTGTTCAGATTATAGCTAATTACATGATATAGACGTTTTAATAGGATTTGAAATAAATACCAAAAAAAAAAAAAAAAAAAAAAAAAACGAATTGCTGTGAGAAAATAAGTATTGTTATCTTTATAAATCGGAAAAATATGAGTTTATAGACAGTTGACATTAAAGATAATTTTTCAAACATAATAATAATAACAATTTTGTTACATTTCTATAAGGAAGAAAAACATCTAAATAAAAATGATACAAAGGAATAATAAATTTGTGTAACAATAAAATTTACAATATTGTACTCACTTATATTTATGAAATAGACACATAATATTATTCAATAATTTAAATTTATACTTCAAAAAATAAATTCATTTCTTTTTTGCAATATATAATAAATACTAAGTGGATTCTTTACATTTGTGCTATTAACTATAGATATCATAAAAAATAATAATTCCCTGCACCAAGTAACGAAAGCTTTGGAAACTTAAGGATACAGTTAGATAGGATGGCTACTTTATGAAATCACGTACTTATAGAACAAAATAATATAATATATATAAAGAGAGAGATTGCAGAAACGATACTACTGATACCAAATACAATGAGAAATAGGAAGAAAATTGCTAAACTTCGATATAATCCAAAAAAAGCAAGTTCTAGTACAATTCACACTAGATTAGAAAAATAAACATTTAATGATAATATCGACCGAATGTTAAAGAAACGAAAAAAGTTACATTAAATAATACTCACATGCTACTTGATTTTTTCATATTTATATGTGTATAAGTTAGGTTATTATTTAAAGTGAATGAAATGAGTAAACAACATTGAAAAAATGATAAAGCAAAAAATGTCTGAAAAATTACTTTTACTTTAAAATACTTAGAAAAAATTACATTCTGAAAAAATTACTTATGTCTACAAAAATAATTATTCATATGTTCAATTTCTGAAATATATTTGTACAAAGTTTAGTTTCAGCTATATTTCACTTAAAATGGAGGCCTTTTAAAATATTTTTAAAAGTTATGTAGAATTTAAAATTTAATTTTTTTTTTTTTTTTATTGAAAAAAAATATATATCTATATATTGACGTATATGCATGATTTATTTGCATTTCAGTTATTTTTTTTACAAAGCGTAGTACATTGAAAAAAGTCTTCTTGAAAAAACTCAGGTATATAAGTATTTAATACACATCTAGTCTTCACTAAGATTTCATTTTTTTTTTACAAAGATAATAATATGAAATGTTTGATTTGTTAAAAATCCCTATTTCGCTAAATGCAAAAAAGTGATGACAAAAAACTGAAATATAGCATAAAATTTATAAAAGATATTTTCAATTATTTATGTAGTCAAATTCCGTAATTTATTTTTTATGTATAGTTTAAGTTTCATTTTTTAATTATTTAAAAAGAAGGTCAATATATTTTATTAAATCCATATTTAAAAAAGCAATTAATGATTAATGTATACATACATAAGTAATTTTATGTAATATAATTATTATTTCTTTATTTATTAATTCATTATTATCATTATTATTTTATAAGTGCCTAAATTGTGCGCAATATCAGTTTCGTTTTTAGTTGATGTTAATACAAAAATATGCATCAATAATAATGCAATAAATTGAAAAATTATTCATACATACATGCAACATATAAAAATGATGTATCAATTATTAATCTTAAAATAAATATATGTATTTTAAAAAAAGTATATACCACAATCAAATGACAAACATTTTTTTTTTTCAAACGTTTCCAAGCAATCCCATTGTAGCAAGTTTTAAAATATACTGTGCACAACGGACTAAAGAAAAGATAATTAGTCTTTTCTTCGAAAATATCTATATCCATTAAATTATTTTAAAGTAATGTGGAAATGGTAGCTTTAATGAACTACAAATTCACTGCTAATTATCTAAATTTTGGACAGAAGATATAATGAACTCATCACCACCCACTGTACTTAGTTAAATCTATTAATTATTACATCTCGTAAACGAGTATCTTTGGCTAATGTCGCGTTTAGATAATAAATTCTCCTAAACTGTGGAAGAATTAAGCGAAACAATTTACGTTTAAGCTTGTAGGGTATTTTCAAATATAAATCAAGAGTACAGGAAACATTTAATTTACGTTTAGTAGAAATATGAAAAGAAAAGATAGTGAACGTAATGAAAGTAACGATATGTTCAATTTACAATTTACTATTGAATTTATTGAAAACTTGTATAATTACTCATGATATTCCTCTGTAAATTTAGCGATTTGGAAAAAGTTTTAAACTAGAATTATTTTTTGCAATGGAATTTCAGCCATTTTAGTATTAAGACGTTGAAAGCTATTTGAAGAATAAGTTTTTGTTACCCCTTTCTTGTAAAGCAAAATACTGGAATAGATTTTTAATTGCAGCGTATGACTATGTCGACACAATACAGCATATGTGTTAATTTGTGTAATGTTAGTAACCATATATTATGGAGATATGTATGTTTATTTAAACATGTAAAATAATATCATATTGTTTTATTATAACATGCAACATTTAAGCGAAATAAATCTTGTACGACATAAAATAGTTTTGACAAATTACTGTTGGATGCCAAAAGTTTAATTATTTGTGATGAACACATGAATATATGACATATACATGCACAATCATACACATATATGGTTGTACTAAATATATTTTGACTATAATTACTCATATAAAATATCGTTTAACTGTGCTTGCGCGAGCAATAGCAAAAGGTTATTTTTCTGTCATTTATTTCTCATTTGTATACATTAATTCATACAAAAAGTTTAGTTGCATATAATAGAAAATCTGAAAAATGTAGCCAGCATAATGAGCTTAAGCTCAGAAACTAACATCTTTGAAACCCGGCACAGCTTTTATAAGAAAAAAAAAACCACTCAATAATTAGCAAAATATACTAATTTTCACAAATCCATAGCAAACTGTTCCCGTAAAGCTTGGTGACACCACTGCAACGTCGTTGTGAAGTCACATCGTGACTTTGTGACCATCGATTGTCGATGTGACGTCACGTGATGTCGATGTGAACGGTGACTAAAATGTGAAGTCGTTATGGCCGTCTTAGAGCTCTTTTGTGACGTTTCACAAAATGGTCACAATGTGACAAATTTGTGAAAAATGTGTCATTTGTGACTAATTTGACATTAACACTGTGACGAAACTGTGTCAAAAGCGACGATATTTAAATTGCCAGAAACATGTTTTCTAAAGTAAATAACATGTTTTGAAGGATATTTATAAATTTCTAAAGATTTTTAAGAAAGTCACATCTCAGTCCCAATGTGACGTCACTGAGTGGTGGCATTTTGGTCACAGATGTTATGTGACCAAAGTGACTCACAGCGACGTCACTGTGAACATGCATGCTATTAGGGTTTTAAATGGCTAATTTAGTACTCTTCCTAGATTGTGTTATGAGGATTGTCCAAAATGAGGATTGGATACCTCCATAGCTCTCATCGTATTTATCACGGAAAAAAAATATTTTTCCATGGAATGGGACATACCATGTGTATAAGCAACCAGAATTAATGCGGCAATGTAGCATTAATGTTTTATGTACAGATTCACACTTAACATCTCTAATATATATTAGCCTCTGGATACTATGTATGAAAAATGCCTATGGATACTGCCTGGGAATATGATTGTGAAAATGTATTTTAATATTTTTGTACTGTTACAATATTTGTGAAATAGTATTATATTACATTAAATGTGAATATAAGTTCAGTTTGTTCATCTGGTAATCTGATAGTTTGTCTATCTAAGATTCCCCTTTACTAAAGGTTTTTTACTGACTTAAGTACGCACTTTTTTATGCCTTATAAAACATAATATCTCTGAAATTACTTATAATACAATAATACCAACAGTTTGGATCGAAATAGTACAGTTCATTTTGTATGACAAGCTGTTCACTTAAAAAAAAAAAAAAAAATAGGTGAATCCGTAGTTTTAGATACAGCACTACTTGTTGTTTCATAGCATTTATTGTCACCATCTGTTCATTCGGAAATGTATCCTTCTATCCGCATATTACAGCGCAAAATTTGCTCAACCAAATAGTAATATATATAATAGTTGTAAAAGTTTATCACATCAGTTCAAGTTTTATATATAAAAAAAAAAAAAACGATTAAAATTCTACATGATTTCTGAAAAGCTTTCTTCTTTAAATGTAATTTTATAGAAAATATTATTGACATATTTTTCAAAATACATGAAGAGCTTTAATAAGTATTCCCAAATGAATGAATTTTCGACAATCATGTTTTCAATTATGCCTGTTTTCCATTTGTCATCTCATGTAATAAATATATAAAAATAGAATCAATGTATCTACAATGAAAAATATGGACTTAAACTCTGAGGGAAAAATAGAAAAAATGACGATATGTAATAGTTAAAATAATACACATTGTAAAAATCACCATAAAATAAAAGTAATGCAGGAAGCGTTTTGAATTAACACGCTCCTTATCAGATGAATCATACATTAGAAAACTAATCTAAACTGTACAGAGCACGATTAATTAGGAGATATGTATTTTTACATAAAGTATTGATTACATGATTCTCGAAGACGTATGGATTATTTTAATATGCTCATAACGTAAATTAGGCTCATAACGTAATATTGCTTATAACGTATATTTCTCATAACGTAATATTACTTTAATCAAGTATTTAAACTTTATCTAATCATTGAAGCTTCAAATATTCAGTTATTTTCAAAGTTATTATCAATATTAATCATAAATAAATACTAATATATTAATAATTACAACTTAACGAAAGAAAAAGAAAATTTACCACTAAATTTACAATCAAGACGTGATTGTCAGAGATCAAGCAGGACGGTCGTTCTGCTAAGCCAGGCTAGAAGAAAAAATAATATGCCCGCCAAACAAACAAACACCAAAAACATAATGATCGCTTAACTGCTTAATATACTCCAGATAACTTCTCCATGTTAAATCGACCAAACATGGCATTTTAAAAATGAAGCTTTTTAAGAAATCAACTATCACAGAGAAATAAATTTAAAGAATTGAATGAAGAAAAGATTTAATTTGAGATCAAACTCATCTTTATAAAATAATTATAAAGAAAGATACAAGATTTTTTAAAAAACGTCGAGATATTGAAAATGATGACTTTTTTCTTCGTCAAACATTATTTTCAATCAAGGTGCAGACTTAAATAAGGAACAGATAGAAGTAGAGAATGCATTTTCGGAGAGGTAAATATTCAAGCAACGTGCTTTTGTAAAATTCAGTTTAAAAAAAAAATAAAATCTCTATCCTTAATAAGCGATAAACTGCTAATTAATTAAGAAATTATGCCAAAGTGCGATAAACCCGCCAATCGTGTACTAGCTATATTATAGTAGAGCAAATCCTTTTAGATGCTGCCACTTCAAGTTTCATTTGCCAATCAGATATTTTCTTCAAAATTATTTTTTCGAATAAAAAATTGTAAAAGTTCACTTTTAGAAAGATCTTTAAAATAAAATTAATTTTTTGAAGGAAGAGATATCTTCTAAAGTGTAGTCATTTAAAATTATTAGCATTTCAAGTTTCATTCCTAATGTAAACAAAACTTTTGAAAAAAAATTGAGTTGAGTGTGATTTCTAAATAAAAAGAGAACCATGGAAAACGATATTTGCTTCGTGTATGAGTAGAGAATCAACATAGATAACAACTTTGACGTCACTGTATGATGAAATAATATTTTACCATAAAATGGTTATTTAAAGAGAGTAATATACCAAACCAATTGTACCAACAGAACCAGTTTTGTAGAATTATATTAATGAATAGTATTTTTTATCATATCGATTTACGGCTATCTTTCCATATTTTACACAAATCTCTAACCAGTAAGCCGTTACCATCCAACGATACCGTATAGAATACCTATGACTGGACAAAACTTTTAAATTTCATCACCAGAATTTAAATACGGATGTGTCTGCTATCTAAATGTCTGAATAAGTAACAATTTTGGATTCTGACAACGAATTTGGGTACTTTAGAATTTAATGTCAAATACGAATAGATGTCCTCAAGACCAATATTAACCAATTATAATGATCAGTAATAAACTACAAGATTTCGTTTGCGGGAAGACAAACAAATCAGAAAATATGTTTAGCTTCATTTTCCTAGGAATAAATGAATTCGTGTTTTCAAATTAATTATGCATTTTTTATGCAGAATTGAATTAAGCATGCTAAAAGATGTTTACTGAATACAGATAAAACGATTTACAGGACATGGAAAAAGATAGATATATGTTCGGCAACAAATGACAATTTCTCGAAGTGTGATTTTACTAGTTTTAAGTGTATTTTAGTCTGAGTTAAATTTTAGCTAAACTGTAAAAGGCATATTGTTCGCGGGCAGACAAACAAATCAAAAAGTATCTTTATTTTCCTAGGAATAAAATATTTTGTGTTTTTAAATTAGTTATGCACTTTTATGCTGAAATACATTTAGCATACTAAAAGATGTTTACTAAATACAGATAAAACATTTTACAGAACCACACAAAATACTAAATGAGTTTAATGAGTATAATATGTTATATATATTGTAAATGACAGGTTTTTTGTTCGCGGCCAAACAAACAAATAAGAAAATATCTTTGGTTCCATTTTCCGAGGAGTAAATGAATTCGTGTTTTTAAATTAGTTATGCATTTTTATGCTGAATTATATTTAGCATACTAAAAGATGTCTACTGAATACAGATAAAACGATTTACAGGACCACGCAAAAAATTAGATATATGACCGTCAATGGATGATAATTTCTGGAAGTGTGATTTTACTAGTTTTAAGAGTATTTTAGTCTGAATTAAATTTAAGCTAAATAGTAGTGTGAATGTAAAGGTAGCAGATAAAATACAGGGCTACATAAATGTATTCAAGTAAGTGTCCATGTATTGGCAAAAAATCCTGAAAGAGAAATTTCAATTAGTATTCGTTTGCTTGCTAAACTAGATTTTCGTATTATATATAAATAAAATAGCAACTGTAGGTCTATATTTTATTACGATTCCTTCAGTTTTTTACAAAATTTACATTCTTTATCAAAATTAAATACCATATAAATTGAAAAAGTACGATGTTTTAAGAAAAGAAGTTGATTCTCGCTCTATTAAATGATAAATTACTCTAAGAAATAAATGACATATAAATACAATGTACAGATATATTTCTTACTTCCTACTTACAAAGGTTCTACGAGAACACATTCCAATTTTAGTGAGCAGAATATTTAAATTTTATATAATCTCTTCCAAAATAAAGTTATATCAACTAAAACCACTTTTCAAAAGTAAAATTATAAAAGCCAAGCAAAATAAATAAATAAATAAATAAAAATTAAAAAAAATTAAAAAAATAAAAATAAATAAAGGATGAAAGTTGTGTTTAAAAAATGATCTGATATCAAATTTCCAATCTTATATTATGATATTTATTTAACATTTTTCATTAAAAAATTTCTATTTGTAAGTCAATGCCTTTGCATATGTTGATAGATATCCTTTTTTCTTGTACTAAATACATCGTAAACGTGTTTTAAAAATTCAAATGTTTTAAAATTATGCGTGATGGGCTTGGCGGCCATCTTTCCCAACTGTACACAAATTTCTAAGCATCAAGTTTGTAAAGGAAGCTTAAAAAGTTTGCATTAAGTACAATTTAGAATTTCTGATTTTAAGTATGGACAGACATATTTAACACGTTACCACCCAACGATCTATTTATAGATTCCCTTCAATTAAACAAAACTTTTAAATTTCAACACCAGTATTTTAGTGCGGAAATGTCTGCTTAACTAACAATTCTAAGTTTTAAATTTTAACTACGGATTTGGGTACATAGAAATTAGTGTACAATGTGGGAAAATGATCGGCGAACCCATCATGCATAATTTTAAAGCATTTAAATTTTCAAAACACGCTTATGATGTATTTAGTACAAGAGAAAAGGATTTCTATCAACATATGCAAAGGCATTGATTTACAAATAGTAATTATTTTAATGAAAAATAATAAAAAAATTCCATAATATAAGCTTGGAAATTTGATGTCAGACATCTTTTAAACACAACGTTCATCCTTTTTTTTTTTTTTTTTTTTTTTTTTTAACTTTTGAAAAGCGTTTTTTAGTACATACATATTACAGGTCACATAAATATAATTACTATTTACGTAATGGAAATTGAACATTAGAGTAATCGAAATCGTGCAAGCAAAGTACCTTATTAAAACTCTTATTGTTAAATACCCTAATTGTTTTCCTATATAATTACTTTTCCTTTTACAGATTTGAGCACGTAAACGCATATCTCATTAATAAATCGCATACGTGAGATAATTCAGTAAAACTCACATATATGTATTTAATGAAAGAATTTTTTTTTCAACAAAATTAATAACACAAAGGTACATAAATCTTAGTTAAAGATACGGTATAATTTTACTTATGATTATATGAGAAAAACGTTAAAAGCTTTTCGAGCTGTTCATTTATGCTTCGAATAAAAAGCCTTTTCAGTGGAAAAAACTCAGTAATGTTTAAGAAAGTATATCACAGATTGAAAATTATTGTCTGTTCGAAGTTAATACACAACGCAATATTACTTTCCGGAAATAGAAAAAGCTATGATTTATATTGAAATTTTCGTCAAGCGTAACTCAAAAATATTTGTTGGATTTCGTTTCCGATTGTATCAAAATATTTTAGCTATGAGGATCGAAATGCACTTACTATGAAAAATCAATTTCAAACAGTTTAAAATTTACTTTCGAAAAACTGTTTAAAAGCACAATTTATCTATATATGGCATGAAAATTTAGTATACTTCATTTTTACCGGCTAAAACGCACAGCTGTTGACTTTCACAGGTAGAAAGCACATGCTGAAAATAAAATATGCACACACCAATATTAAAGTATAGCAAAACGCATATAAACAGGAAAATAAATCTGGATTACTTATCTTTTTAAAAGAAAAAAGTAAAAATAAATAAGTGTTTGATATTTTACGATACACTTTTCAGCATAACTTTGTAATGACTAGTATATTCTTTTACTTTTCGCATGCGCAAATTTGATATAATGTTTTTATGATAAACAAAATTACATACATATATGACATCCTTTTTTCTTCCTCTTCTTTCATTTCAATAATTTAAATGAAATTGGTACATTTCCAGTATTGGTGCATTGATTAGATAGAGAAAGTGAGTTTGGCGTGAAAAGTAACTTTTTACGCGTATTTTCTGGTAATCTATCCATTTCATAATATACCCAAGCATTTTCATTTTAAACATTTTTTACGATTTATATAGTATAAACAAGTCATTTACCTATTTTTACATACAAATGGAAGTAACTTGTATCTAAAAAGTGAATTATACCAGAATACGATGTTTATATTTATGCGTAAAAATAAATTTAAAATTTCATCAGGTTTATTTATATGTATGTTTATATCATATATAAGCCCAAGCAGTATCGAGTTTTAAAGAGAACGTCAAAAGTATTATTAAAAATGTTGCAGGAAATTAATTAAGGTCATATATTCTAAATAAAGCGAATGCAAGATTTATATATTAAATGACACAAATGCAATATGAAAATTTATTTGGTGTTTTCTCACCTGCGCTCGGCAATCATAAAATTTTCAATATTGCTGTTGGTATATGGTATGCCAAATCAAACAAATATGTTAATGACAAATGAATGGTAATCTGAATTCAAGATACAAAAGCAAGGGTTGTCGTCAAAGAAGAGTAATACTATCAACAACATGCTTACAGCTGTATAACAATGAAATCAGTGATATAGCAATAACTTTAAGGAAACGACCACATAAGTAATATTTTTACACATAATTTAAATGCTGCTGGATCGTCAAGGAACTAATTAAGGTACTTCTCTGTTATCCCGTCGACCAAAATACCATCGCCAAAGTATAAGATTAAATGCAAATAATGGATGATCGTGAATGTCAATTCAATGACATTAAATACGATACACGTGTTTAAAACGACATTAAGTGATTTTATTTCGACTTTTTGTTTGTATTTTTATTAATATTCTACTAATTATTTGTTTTTTTATTATTTAAACTAAAAATTAGGTCAATATGTATAATTTGGCTATTAGTTTGGCGATTTGTATAATTTGGCGAAATCGGTCGACTGGATAACAAAGAAGTACTCTAAATAATTAAACAAAAAACAAATATGTAAACAAAATTTTGAATTAAAATTTATATATTTGCAACAACCCTCTAAAAAATAATAATAAAGTTACCGCATTGAAACAATGAAATTAACTTAGTTCTAAGCAATGCGAGAGTTTGTAAAATATGACATTGGCTGCGAACCGGAATACTGAACATTCCTTTAATACATGAAGAAACGACAATACCTAATTTTCAGCTGAGTTAAAAGACAACTTTAGACAATTAGACAATTTAGATAAGAGCATTTTTTTAATTTCAATTAGCTTTTTTAGAAACGGTTTTTTATACCGGAAAAAATGATTTGATGTAAGCTATTATTATTTTATTATGTTTATTTAGTCGTATTTTAAATGAAAATTCAAAGTCATGTTTTTTTAAATGTATTTAATTTATTTTTTCGAATGAAGATTACATTACGAAAGTTGGCGATTAATTTCCGGTATCCGGTTAGTGTTTTACTAAAGTGTGTTCAATATATGCAGGCATATATAGATATTTTATTCAGTAAACTGTATGCATATACAAAGTATTTTATGGTAGCGTTAACAAATAAATAAGCTAATAAGATAATAAAAAAATCTTATAAATAACTTAAATATTTTAGTTTCAGGTTTTAAACTATTTAAAAACATTTACTTTTTTTGCATGATTTTTTTTATTTCTCAGGTAATACAGAAAATGAAAGGAAATATACTATTTGCTTTTTTGAATATTGGATTTTAATTCATTATTTCAAAATACTTAATAATTATTATTTTAATGGATTAACGATTTACTTCTAACTATGTACATGTTTAACAGAAACTATAATCAACACGTCATCATCCATTCTACTAAGTTAAATTTATCAATCATTGCATCACTTGAAACAGTACCTTTTGTTAAGGTCACGTTCAGATCATAAATTCTCCTAAATTGCACAATACGTATGCAAACGGGGTTAAGATTAAGCATGTAATACATTCTAAGATATAAATCAAGACGATTGAATGTGTTTTCATCACTTTTACTTGAAGTTTCTTGTGGAAATACGTAAAAGATATGGCAATATTATATTTATTATGAAGATTGTAACATTTAGAATTAATATAACCTACACGTGCATCCCAATATAATAATAAATTATATTAACGTAATTAAATAAAATTAATCATATAAATTGTGTAACTTACTATAATACTTATTTCACTTAATTTGTAACTAAATGATTAAATGGGTGAAAAAAATCACTGAGCAGTCAGCAAAAAATAAATACTTTTATAGTTCTAATTATAAATGAAAATTAGAGCTGAAATAATAATGTAGCTTCACTTATGCTGAATATACAAAACATAAGTACATTGATCAGGAGTAAGTCCTGATCTCAACGAAAAGATTCCCAACGAAAAGATTCCCAACGAAAAGTTTGCCAAGCCAAATAGTATTTTTATGTTTTTCCATCAATTTTAACTAGTATATAATATAAATATACAGTCGGTTTTTGTGTCCACCTGTCTGTCTGTTAGCACTATAGCCTTCTTAAGTACATTCGGATTTTCATTATATTATTAAACTTTATACGCAATATGAAACATGCATTGGTTGATCTAAATAAACTAAATAAGAATAATAGTTCATTTACAGTTACACTCAAAATTGTTCCAATACGTTATGGTACATGGAGAGAAATAATTTGCAGAGTTCTGTTTAACGAGATTACGTTGTTTTAAATGCAAATAATCCGATATAAACTTCAGAACAAATTAATTATGATAGAATATGGCATTCATAACTTTTGTTGTTCATTTAGCAGTAACACAGAAAAAATAATCGCTTACAGAACACATTTTCAGTAATAATTGCTGAAAGTGCATTTTAATATTCGACATTTCTTTTTTTTAATTAAAAACCTGTTATTTATATTTTTTATTTATTAACCTTCTTTTCATTAGCGGAAATTTTTCAGTTCTAAAAAACATATTTATTTAATGAAAATGCTGTTTTTTTTATTTTTTGTGAATGTTAACCATTTTTTGTAAACAAAATCACATCCTGAAATTTCTCATAAAGTTAGAAAAAATATAAATGTTTTATATTATGTGTAATAGTTTAAAAGAGTTATAATTAGAAACAATATTCACTGGATTTAATGCATTTTTCATTTAGTTAAAAATAAACATAGATTTTTGGGGGGTTTTGAAGATTTTTTTAAATATTAAAATTTAAAAATTTAAAATATTTACCTGAAAGATTATGTGACATTTTAAAAATCATATTTACAAAAGTAATTTTAAATTTTTTTTTATTTCTCGAGACAAAATTAATGTATAGTGATAAAAATAAATCATGTTCCAAGTTTGGAACCTTTTTCATTCAATGATTTTTGATTTATAATATTTCAGATACAAGACACGGGAAAAAATCACCATACAGAAAAATGGATATAAATAAAATTTGGTTTCAAATAAAATGCTTATATGTTTTTTGAAAAATTACTTGTGAAAAAGAAACTCATTTCTGTAGCTCAAACTTTCGATTCAAATTAACTTTTGCCACTTCCAATTTCCTTCTCGACTGTTTAAATCCAGTCAGTTATTTAAAACAATGCTTTTCCATGTCGATTACGGGTTTTTTCATAATTTTAGTACTTGCGATTCCTGTTTTTCTTTTTCTTTTTTTTTTTTTTTTTTTTTTTAGGTTTGAGCGGAGTAAAATTTTCATCCCCGGTAACAACACAACACGTGTTAAAATCAGTGTCTGTTATAACCGGTGCAAATAATAATAATAATAATAATAATAATAATAATAATAATAATGATAATAATTTTGCATTAATATGATAGCATAATTAAGGAGTTTAAAGTTTTGTTGCAATGTTGATTTTACTCTCAACCATTTTTCTAATGTATCTGACAAAAATATATGTTTAGTAAATTTGTAAATGATCCCTAATTTGCAGCAAAAATTTTACTCGAACATTAAACAACTATTACTTGGTCAATTTAAATACTAGAAAAACATTGCATTTTTTTCATACTTGCCAATGTAACAGCAAAATTTTATTGAATATCATTTATAAAACTAGAGACCGTATAAAAATTTAAATTTCTTAATTTTTTGAATGATATATTGCTTCAAAATCAGTTTAAGTTGATAATAATTTTAAGTACAGATTTCGGAAATTCATTTAATGATTCAAATAATGTATAATTTCAATTATAATTTTTTCAAATATATTCAAAATATGTCTTTTCTAAAATTAGAAGTTATGTTTCGATGATCGAAAAAAACTGCAATTAACAACAATGGAGCGATTGCACAATAATTATTTTATTTATTTATTTATTTTTGATTGATAGATAAATACATGAAAAAAAAAACTATATATTATAAAGAACATATTAATTGAACACACCGAACACAAATATTTTAAATAGTAATACATTCGAATTTATATTACATTTTAAGTACCGGTATAATGGAAAAAATTTATGAATTTTAACATAATACGAATTTTTTTTATTTATGTATATAATAATGCAGTATTTTGGGAATTTTCCTATTATTGAAAAAGAATATTCCATAACACAATGCTTGCTTAATACCACTGTATTTTTTTTAGTAAACTTGTTTTGTATAATATACCATATTGCTATAATAATGCTGTATATATTTATGCTAGATTATGCTTTCTAGATTTATGTTGTGTAAATTTTATATAACTGAAATCTGCTAATAATAATAAAAATAATAATAATAAAAAATTATGCATATAGAATTCTCGAGAAATAATAGAATACAGAAGTGCTATCTACTAATAATTATATTGTTATTTGACCGTACTTTTGTAACTTACATAAAAATATATAAAATGTGCTTTTATAAATTTTACTTCTAATAAACAATGTTTACTCTTTCTCTTTATTTTTCTATATTTATACTATATTTGTGTACTATATTTCTATACTATATTTGTGTAATCATTTACACAAAAAAATGAAAACATGAAATTTTCAATGGTGAAATTTGGAAAGTTAGAAGTTCGAAAGTTGGAAGTTAAATTTTGCTTTGCATTTACATGTAACTATTTGTTATCACTATGAAAATCAGTGTTATTACTCATATACAAAAAAATTAACATCATAAAGTTATTTAAGTCTAAATAAAAAAAAAAAAAAAAAAAAAAAAAAAAAAAAAAAAAAAAACAATATAAAGTTAATCTCATTATTAAATGTCAGAAAATTTAACAACTAAATATGCGCAGTAGAAAATTAATTAATGATAATAAATAGATAAATTTCAACAAAGTTATAGTTAGTAAACTATAGTTAGTATACTAAACTATGAAAGTCTTTACTTAATAAATCCACATGTCGAATAAACACGCATTGTAATTAGAAAACTAATTTTCAGAGTAATCGGAATCATGTACACATAATATTATAAGAAAACATGGCTAATAATTAAATTTCTAAATAATTGCATTTTTCTTTTTTACGTAATTTTGAAGGTAAGCAATATTCTTGTTTAAGAATCACGTACATGTGAACTTCTAGTAGAATTCATGTAAATATTTGAATTAATATAATTGATTTCTTGTCAAAGTTGATATATTTTCGGTTTTCAATACATAGATAATTGTAATTTGCTAATAAAAAGCTGATAGTGAGTAGTTTACTTATGTATAATGCAGTATCATCGTATAATATATTTAAATCCTTTAATTCCTAATGAATATACATATATATATGTATATATAAATTTTCGAATATTTATTTTTTGTAGATTTTATGTCATCGGTGTTCATGCTAAAATAATAGTGTAAATTTGACAATTTAAGCTTCTTGTGTACATAGTACGTAACGTGCAATTTATTTTTTAAATTTCAACTTTGATAAACAAATTAAATGACAAAAAGCTCAAACAAATTGCACTTAAAATGTGTAATTTTATATTCGAAATTTATTTTTATTCCAAATTTTTTTTCTACAAATTGATATTTTATTATAATTAGAAGATTAAATATCTCACTAATATCTTATTTGTTATGTTCTTGCCACCATTTTTGCGATTTTACAGTTTTCTAAGGAATGTGTTTAAGTTTATATATATATATATATATATATATATATATATATATATATATATATATATATATATATATATAGCACCTTAGCATTAAAATACTTTCAATTATTTATTTTATAATAGTATTCAATTTATATGGCAGAGTATGTGAATGTTATATTTTTTCTAGGACGAATTATGAAAATTATCAAATAAAAAGTATTATTTTTAATCTAAAGAATTGTGAACTTAGTGTTATTTATTATCAATATTATTTTAAAATAAATTAGAATTTTTTTTTAAATCTTAAATTTGATAGTAAATTTTATTATGAAAGTTTATGAAATGTCAACATAGAAATCATGATTGGGTTTTAATGCTTGTGAAACAAGAACTAGCTCTGATTGTAATTTAAAATGACTTTTCTTTATAATTAATATCTTCTATAATTAACTGACATTTCAATTTCAATTTCTATTATTTCAAACGATTTAGTAACTATTCACCCCCGACTAACTCCGAAAGTTTACAGAAAGGGCAATAGCTTTAATACAGTTTAAAATATGAGGATACAGTTGAATTCGCTATGGTGAGCATGTATCAACATGCCTCTAAATTTTGTATGGACATTTTATTATACATACATTTCTAGACGACTAATGATTTAGAGAACATTAATATATTTATAAAATGTCTTTAAATAATAATTTCTCTAATCATTATTATAATCATTTTTATTATTATTTATTATATATTATTATATTAATTATTATACTCATTATATATGGTTTTTTGTACGCATGTGATTATATATTTTCAAAACATATTAAATTTTTCGACGGTTTCAACGAAAAAACTTGGACAATTTTAAGGATACTAAGGATGCAGTATACACTTAGTTGTGATATAGTGTATGATTTCTGTAACTGTTTAATTTTTACGCTGTATTTCTCAGTTTAGTACAATACAGTATCCTTATACACTACACGACCATAGATGACCGCCCACTTGCGATTTTAGACATTTTCTTAAATATATAAATATTACATGAGGAATTATACTAAAATTCTAAGTGTGTAAACATAATAGTAATAGTGACATATTTCTGTGAAGATTTTTTCTCAAAACTTTGTAGGGGAACATCAACAAATTGAAACAAAAACGAATATATTTTGGATAACTCTGTCAAAATTAATGTAGCAAAATCACTATAACTGTAGATTATGATTAAATGGCTTATTGTAATATACTGTGCTTATTTTTATGTGGATAGCATGTATACTCGTAGAGAAAGTTTTTATAAAAACAGTCCCAAAATTTTCAAGTTTTTTTCGTATAATTTGCACAGTTTTTAATACAAAATAATGTTCTTTTCTTAAAATATAACAAACAACATAGTACACAATACCTTGTCATCGGATATAAAAATGATAAAAATTGTATGAAAAATGAGCAGGTTTAGGAAATAGTTTTTCATTACGCATGTGTCAGCGATATCAAAATTTTATTTGCATAATGTGTTAGTTACACGTTTAGAGTGACTTCTGTAAAAACTTCAGAAACATAGCTTGAAAATTCTGAAACTGATCGTCTATAGAATCAACAATCCGTTATTCAGAAAATGAAGCAAAAAAAAAAAATCAGTATCATTAGTAATCAATTAGAATTTTTTTTAAATTTATGTAAGAATAAAATATTTTAATGTGTAAAGCATTTAAATCAAGAATTTATGAATTAACATTTAAGTGAGTCTATAAAAATTAATAATTACATAAAAACCAATAGTTCAATGATTAATTCTTATCAATGGCTAAAATTATATTGTAAATAGGGATTTTTGGAGTTTAGCATATTTAAGTTTTCTAAGGTAAGAAGCGCCTCTAACACTTTACGTAGCTTAACACATAACTTTTTAGCAATAACATTATTGACTTTAGTTATATCGAGACTATTTACTATATAATATTTATTTTGCGAATAAATATTTTTTTTCACAAAAAAAGGACGATTGATGTTTTTATTTCTGTGTTTCTTTTTCTTTTTGTTTATTTTCTGTAGAAAGAAAGGAATTATAAACTGAATTGTATAAAACATCTCGGAGAAAATTTCCTTACATTAATGAATTGAACGAACAATCGGTTGAGTATAAAAGATTAAAAAACATAAAAAATATTTTAATTAAACATAAAAAAAGAATTGGATGTTTTGTGTATATGTTCGGAAATAAAAAAAAATGATGAGTTTAATAGTACGGTTTAGTCAATTAAGTGTCATGTTAATATAAGAATGAAATTCAGTTGAATTCAGTAAACTAATACTCTGAAATATTTTTATATTCAAATTCCAGAAATTATTAGCGTAAGTGTTGTTTTGATAAGAGCTCTAATAATGTAAATTATAAACAAGTAGGCCCTAAAAGTTTGACCTAACTTATTTCAAACACTACCCGGTGGATCATTCGGTAAAGAACTTTCTCACAACGGTTTATGAGTGTAATATACAGGCATAACCCCCATTTTTTATAGCAAATTTCGTATTTTATTGATATTTTCGACGAAAGTGTTAACAATGTTTAATATTTGGCGATATTGTTGTTCAAAAATGAATTGAAAAGACTATATCTGAGTAAAATAGAAAAAAAAAACATTCTGCGAATGAAAGCATCATATAGTTACTGATATATAAATTAAAAAAAACACATAATAAAGTACAGTGCTCAGCAAAATCTGTCATTCATCTGTCATACATTACTTGTGACTTATCCTTTATTCACAAACAATAAATTTTAAATTTTGCCTTTTTTATGTAATATATAATGACAAAAAAGAAATTAACATTGTGGCAAAAGTATAGACAATTTGTATATTTACAGAGAAATAACTACAAATTTAAATCGAGTTGCACCCACGTTGTCTGCAATTAGTGCAAGAATGTTACTTTTCATCGAAGAAACTAAATGATGCGTCACTTGGGGGTCCATTTTTTACCAAACATGTTCAACAGCAGCTCGGAGCTCATTAACAGAACAGTATAGCAAAAATTTGCATAAACCTTACGACATATGATGTTACAAAAGTTTTCGATTGGATCCAGATCAGGGCTGCAAGCCGGCCATTTGAGATCAGTAGTATTCTCAGAGTTAAACAAAGTTCTTGTTTTGTATGCAACATGAATAGAGGTATTATCTTGTTAAAATACATACTTTGGACCAGCTAAAAGTTCCTCAAAGGACTAAAAAT
The DNA here is from genome assembly GCA_964019185.1 of Maratus speculifer. Classification (NCBI taxonomy): domain Eukaryota; kingdom Metazoa; phylum Arthropoda; class Arachnida; order Araneae; family Salticidae; genus Maratus; species Maratus speculifer. Next base: position 52,956,400 of record OZ025297.1, read on the forward strand.
TGATCTCTAATTTATGTATGTAGTCTTGTGTTGCTTGGCAACCACTGAATAACTCCAGAGATACCCGAGCATTAGAGAAAAGGGAGGACCAAATCATTAAAAAATCATCTGATTGTTGTCGACTTAAGAAAATCCCAAGCTTTTTACGCAAGTCGTGCCAATAGTATGGCCACCCATTTGAACTATTCTAATTCCCTTTTTTCGTTACTTTATGTCATAATGTACTACTTGGGTCCATATGACATATGTCTACAAGTTCATTGCATTATAGCCAATTTGTAGTGAGATTTCAAAGCTGGTTGTTTTATCATTTTCATGCAAATTGATGCACCACTTTCTTGAATTTATCTACGAATCATATCCGTTGACACAGACTAACAATCAATATTTGTGAAAATGCCAGTTTATGGATCCTTTGGCCATCTCATTTTCTGGTCACACACGGTCTTCCAGATTTATATTTTATTTAGAAATAGTTACCCTTAGACTATGCTTCATAGGCAGACAACTTTGGACGCTTCAAAGCTGCTGAAATTTCTGCAACAAACTTCCCTTTCGATTTCATCTTTCCTATTTCAATTACCTCATCTAACTGAATATTTTTAGCTTGCGGCATCTTCACTAACTGATGTCATATCGATGTATACTTAAATATATGAGGCATGGGACATCATAACTTCGAAATTTGTATATTTCCATGAGCAGTTGGCAAAAAAGTGTCTAAACTTTTGCAATGGGCAAATTTTACTTTTTTCAATTAAATTAAATATGACCTTACATTATAACCATTATTTATATCCTAAAATGTTTAAAATATATTGAAAAATAAGTATAGCTATTTTTAAAACTCAAGTGTTCGTATATTGTATTTAGAAGTTAATAACACCAGTGTCTAAACTTTTGCTAAGCACTGTATAATTAAAAAACCATATTAAAGAAGGGATAATATTATAATATGCAAATATTTAAATTAAACATGAAAGAAACATTCGTATCGCTTAAAAATAATTTCAATATGAATTAATTCAGTTGATATAAAAAAATAGGCAATTTATTGCTTGAGCCAGATTAAAGAAAATGCAGCTGAAAAAATTTATTATATAAAATCTCAGTATGATTTTTTTTTTAAATTGTTTTGATTTTAGGTCATTCTCTTATTATGTGTCTTAAAGTTGAAACTAACAGAAGTAACTTCGAAAATGGCTGTACTCGTAAGCTGCCGATCATTTGCATAATTACAATTTTGATTTTATTTTTTTCGCCAAACAATTCAATTTTATGCCAGAAAAGCACAAGTGAGTTTTTAGCCGGAGTGATAACAATGCTTTTCTAGGTGTTAAAAAGTATTTTAGGGGTAATTTTTTATATTCCAATGTAAATTATAATGTAAATAGCAGTCAGTTTTATAAAAATAGCAGTTAATATTATAAAATTGAATTCAAATCTTTAATTTTAAGCAAAAATAAATCTTATATACAAATATATCATAAGAAACATTTCATTTCACACATTTGAATAAAAAAACCCCTAAAATTGTGGTTTAAAGTTTTTAAACATGAGATTCTAATGAATTCGATATCATTTTACCTAATATTGTCTCGAAATTTTTTTTTCGCCAATTTTGTGAATAGAAATTGTACCACTTGATTGTCCCATCGACTAATTTTGCCAAATTTTATAAATTGTCATACTACTCACCAAATTAAACAAATTGATGTAATTTGTATTTAAAATGACGAAAGATTAAACAAATTAGTTGAAATTCCATAACCTGATAATAAAATATAAATTGAAAGATGGAAATTTTGAACTAAAATCATAAATGTGAAAACACTTCTGAATTGGAAAACAATAAAATGAAATAATACATATAATTTCAAAAATTCGTCCAAGAAATAAAAACTAATTTTTAATGTACTCGGTTTATGAAGATCAGATAACTAATTTTGTTTATGAGATCGAGAGTATAAAACGACAAAGGATTTTTATTCTCAATAAACCAAATTCTCTTGAGGAGATTGGGTACGAATAGTTTTTTAAACACAGCATGAAAAAAGTTTTCTTTTTTACCACAAAAGAAAAAAAAAATGCAACTATAATAAAAAAAAAATAAAAAAGGTCCTTCGTATGTTTGTATGATAAGTAATAAATTAATTAACCCACTGAAGCCCGATTGATTTTCTTAGTTAAAATTTAAATTTTGTACTTCGAATAAATTTTAAGGAATATATTGTTACCTTATTTTATCCTGAATTTTCTCTCATCCCTAAAATGATTCCTATATTTTCACAGTCTGTTTTTAAATGATCTAATTAACTTATGAAAACTCCTGTAAATAGACAATCGTTTCCTCTATTACTGAAAATGGCTCATTCATTATAAATTCTAAACAATAACTTTAGTAACACACTTCTGTTGATGAATGTTGCCATTGTGTATGATACGGGAAATATTTCAAAACTATGCTAGTTGTGAAGATATTTTTTCTCGAAAGAAATAATGAATTTCCACGTATTCAGAACCTTGTCTGAACGCAATAATTTAAGAATCGATGCTGATACTCTATAATATATTTGTGCTAATGTGGAAAGCTTTTTGTAATTATGTGTTTACACGATTATGTACTTATAGCAATTGATAATTCGAAATTTTGTGAATAAAAGTTTTATATATTTTTTTTCATCTTATTTTGTAAAAATCTCGCGGAATACATTTCTATATCTTTTAAAGTAATCGGCATAAATATTTTCATTGACTTGGTTTTCATATTATTAAAAAAAAGCATTCAGAATAAATGTGTTTTGAATGCATCATGTGTAAAAACATATCTATAACAGTCTGGAAGGAGCTGTTTTCGGAATTTTTCTAGATATATAAATAAAGAACAATAGGATACATAAAATGAATTAAGGCCATGTTTGCGAACGATTACATGAAAGCAGTAAAAGCTTTTTCCATTAGATTTGGATAATAAACACAATTACCTCAGGAGAGCCAGAAACAGACAAGTGGGAAGAAAAACGATTTCATCTAAGTATGTTTCTATATCTATCATTAAATTTGAATGTTATGCAACGGAATAATTACGAAATTCTAAAAATGCTCTTAAGCACGTTTTCGTTATGTTATCAAGTGTGATAAATTTTACTTTTTGATCGCTCATAATTTATATTTAATTATATGCTGTAGAAATGCATAATCATGTGATATCTAAACATGTATACAATAAAAGAAATACATCTATATTAGATGGTTATAATAAACATGAAAGCTAATTGTTATCTTCATCTATATAAAACAAGTCTGAAATTGCACGTGAAGCGTAGCAAATGAGGTGCGTTCGTATGATAACGAAGTTTTAAAAATACCACTCTCATATATCAATCTCATGAAATTGAAAATAATTACAACTAAAATGCGCACCAAACAATGTTCTCCCTATACCATTATGTTATGGCGTACTTTTGTGTGGTCTTGTAAACCAATAACAAATATTCTTTGCACCACAGAATGTGCAAATTGTATATTATAATATACACTTTATAGATGCATATCAATGTTATTACGTTCGAATGAGTGTAACACCATTAAAATGCATTTGATAATTTTTTCCCCATTAACCGTAATGTAACGGAATATTTTTGATTGTCCCTGTAATTAAACTATGCATCCGATTTTGATAAAATTTGAAATAACTCGACAAAATTATGTAATAATTATGTATTTTAAATTTCAAACGATTCAGTTGAGTATTTTTTGCGTTGTTATATGCGGACGGACAGACAGACGGACAGACAGACGGACGGACAGACGGACGGACTGAACGACAACAATAGGTGCTACGTATTTACATAATTACGAACGCACCTAAAAAGAAGCCTAAGTCATCTGACTGTCATCAACTGAAGGCACATGGTTTAATTGCCAAATAGGTTTGTTGACTTCTAAAATGTGCTGGTACTGACATTTTTTAAAATACACGAATTTCATTAAAACTATGTGTTTAAAAATGCATACATCAAATACATTTGAATTACACGTCTTTCTTTTTTTTATTTAAAATACAATAACTAAATATAGAATGGTACTTTTTCAGTATAGATACTTGTCGAAAGTCTGCTTGGCGGGAAAATAAATTTGGCAACGTATTTATTAGCAACCTCTTTACTTTTCTATATACACAAGCATTTTTTTCTTGTGTGAATATAATTTATTTAATATAAAGAAGCCATTTATCTATTTCATATAAGAAACAGAAGAGATCTATACATTAAAAAATATTATGTATGTATATTAGGGTGGAGTGAAAAATCGAAAGTTGGAATTTTGATTTTGGATAGCAGCCAAAAGTTGCCTTTTTGTACCTCTAATACACGTGCAAAATTTCATTAATTTTGAAAAACTTCTTGAGTCCCCTACCAGGCCATTTATATTTTCATTGATTTATATGATAGATTTTTATCATAAATTGTACATTAACAGGATTTTTTGGTAATATCGTTTGATATTTTTATATTCAAAATGTATAGTGTATTTCCTTTCATCATTTTCAAACTTTAAATCTATATTTTTAAATATTTGAAACGGTTTATTGAGTTTTAAAAATTGTATGTTGTCATTTTTACAGTCAAAATGAGTACGTGTGTAAGCAAATCAAAGTTTACCATTACTAGAAGTTGGTGATTCTTGAAAACTAAATAAATCTGTTTTGCCAACAATAGCAGAATGCTATAAAATATTATTATTATACAAAACAATAAATAAAACACATTGTAATTGTAAAGTTCCGCCAAAATCACAAATAAAAAAAAATCCTGCGAGAAAACATCGAAGGCATCAATTATTGTAGGTTCCCAAAGACGTATTAATCAAATGATAGATAAAAAAAATTTCTGAATATCAGCTTATTCAATTCCCCAAAATCAAAGGAAATTGTGTAAAATTGGAGATATATGAAAGAACTATAAGTTGCAAACACAATTTAAGAGTCAAATGAATTGTATTTGGGACACATTACACCATCTTTTGGACCAGGAAAGATCATTGCAGGAAGTATTAAAATATTGTACTGAAAAACTTTTAAACCTTGATAAATTCATGGCAATAGGTTGTGACGGAACAACTGTAAAAAGTAAGGTAAAAAATCATGGTAATAGATTTTTGAAACAAAGATTTAGTCTTCCGTTTTAGTGGTTAATATGTCAGCTCTCTGCAAACGAATTGCTGCTAAGTCATTGAACTTGATAAACAAAATAAAGGCTCACAAGCTTTTCCTGTTCTAATTGGAAAGTCGTTGGATTAATGTGAACAATAGACAGTTATGGAAATTAAAAATATCTGCTCCTATCACACAGAAATGAACTATGGAGAATTAAGCGTAGACCAAAATTATCTTTATGACATATGTCAAACATTTGCATCTGGTTAATGCTCCTCAAATCTGGTAAATTGTAATCCAGCAAGAATATTGCACTCTAAATGATTGACAACTGCCAATTGATTACTTGGTTTGCAGACTGGAAGTCAGAATTCATCCCAAAATCTGAAGATTATGGCTGAATTTGTAATAAAAGTACATTCCTCTATATTTTGTTTCACTTCAAGAAAGATTCTTCTTGCAACAATAGAGCTTAAAATGTTTTTTATAAACAATTAAGATCTTTTGTTATTTGAGGGAATATTTAAAGAGAATTCTCAATCCCGTTATTCAACAAAACATATACTTCTGTCATTGAGATGAAAATTTACTGGAACGATAACTGATAAAAAAAAAAATCATGCTGCAGACTTTGGATTCCGAAGAATATTGAAGATGAAGGACATTATATGTTCTACAATAAAACAGTTTCATATTCCAATATTGAAATTCAGTGTTACAAACTATAAAAACATCATTAACTTGCAAGAATGTGAAATCGCCCCTCATTCTTAAAAGTGTACCAAGAGAGAAACTGGAAATTGTCAGAAAAAATCGAAAGTCCCATCTTTTCAATTGAAAAAGTTCCCTGTTAGATTAAAGTATTCGACAGATGCGTAAACTTAGTTGTTGAAGCGCCATTAGCGATTGTAGTAGTAAAAGCAAGAACCGGATATATATGAGCAAAAATCAAATCACGAAAGGTAATACCTTATTTTGATAACAAAGACTAATATAAATTGGAATGAAATGAAAGACCGTTTTACAATATATCGTATATATTCTTTTCATTTCATTACTATATATTCAGAAAACTGCATTTCCTTTATATTTAGAAACTATCTTTCATGTGCATTCGAAAAATAAAAGTGAAAGCATGTCTAATTATTCTCTTCTCTGCAACAATACGATTCACATTTTAGGGTTTTATTCACGATTCAAAGAATTAAAACGCAACTGTACTTAGTAATACTTTAAGAAGTCATTTTTGTGGGTTATTTTACTGAAATGAAAAAAAAAAAAAAAAAGTTGATTAATTTATGCTGCATTGTGAAATCTTGATTTTCACACAAAAAGAGCATAATCTTTAAGAGATGGTAGGGAACTAAAATGAATTTCAAATGAAATAAAAATTTAACGATACATTCAGTGTGCCAAAAAGCAACATTTTAGACCTATCCAAAGAAAAAATTCCGAAGAAAAATGTTTTTTGGCCATTTACATTACATAGTGAAATCTTGAATTTCGCATATAAAGAGCATAATCTTTAGGAGCTGGTAGGGGACTAAAGATGAATTTTAAACGAAATAAAATTTTAACCATATATTCAGTGTGCCAAAAGGCAACTTTTTAGACCTATCCAAAGAAAAAATTCCAAAAAAAATTTTTTTTGGTCTTTTTCACTCCACCCTAATGTATATATATGCGCAAGTGTGTGTATGTGTATAAACAAAATTATTGTATACATGTATATATATATATACTTCAAAATTTTTTGTGGAATTTACGTAGCCCTTTGAGTAGCGGTTGGATATATTTTATATAACCTAATTTAACATATATATATATATATATATATATATATATATATATATATATATATATATTAAGCCAGAATTTCACCACGCTTTGGCATATATATCATGTACCCACCGCATTTGGGCGACTGCGTATTACCATACGTATTACCATACGTAACAGACGTATGGTAGTACGTCTGTTATTGTTTATTTAATAATAAACTGTTTATTTTCTTTTATTTCCTTTTTTAAAATGATATAAATAATTTTGTAACATTATTATTAACTAAACTTTTTTTATTTATTACTATTTCTTTTTTGAAATGGTAGAAAATAATTTAAAAATATGTACGTAACTGGTACATAAAAACGATGTTTTCGCCGAATTGGCATAAAAAAATGATTTGGTGCGTATATGACATTTGTGCCTAACATATACGAAAATATTTTATTTCAACATTACAGCACTGTTTCTAATTTACACATCCAAAATATAAAAGGTAGTGAGGTGGAAAATGATGTTCGCGAAAATTGAATCCCGTAACATAAAAGTTCAACCATTTTTACTCGTTTTTTTTTTTTTTTTTTTTTTTTTTTTTTTTTTTTTTTTTTTTTTTTAAATAATAAAATTGTTTAAAGTTTGATTTTTTAGAAAAATCATTAAAAAATATATTTGAGACATGAGTTATGTTAAAAAATATGTATATGTTATGAGATAAATTCAATTAAAATTAGATTGAATGCTCATATTTCTTTCCATAAAAGTAAACAAAAAATATTCGTTCTTCAATGAGCGAAAAAAGATTTTTTTTTGTAGAGGTAATCAATAAAAAATCAAGAATGAATGATTTTCACGTCATATTCACTTATAGACAGATTCATTACACATGTTTGATACGTCAGGAAGAGACGTTTAGTTCAATGTTTATCTGTATTCGCAAAGAAATTTTATTAGATTATCCGTTAATTTAATGAAGAACTACATGATTAAAGGTTGAAGGAATTCTGTTAAAGATAACAAGCCGTGAATAAAATAGGGTAATACATTAGTAGAATAGAGCAGCTTCAATTGACGCCCATTATTTATTTTGAGTTAAAGTTTCGGAAATAATTTGACTATAGTCTTTTTTCTTTTTAATAAAAAATGGTTGAGTAGCATGAGCAGTGGGTGAGTAAAGTAAACATATTTTTCACGAGTTTTAGACGAAATATTTTATGAAATTAGCGTTGTTTCACGCTTTTTTAACCACTTTTGTTCTTTTTGGACGATATTAGTTTAATTTTACAACATTCACATTTTTTTTTTGCGATCCTTGGAAGAACAAGCCGTATTTTTTTAAGATCTAGTGATAAAACCCCCGAGCTATTCACGATTTTTTGCTCGAATTGGCATGTTTTCCAAGATCTTTTGACGAAATTTGCGTTCTTTCGCTACCTTCTGACAAAATTGAGTTTTTTTTTTTTTTTTTGCCTTTTGACGAAATCTACGGCTATATTTGCAATCTTTTGAAGAAATCCACATGGTTTTTCGTAATTTCAAAAACGAAATTCAGGTCCTTTTGCGATTTTTTGACGAAATATACTTTTTGGAGATTTTCTGAAAAAGTTTGATATTTTTTTCGAACTTTTCACGAAATATAAGGGTACTTTTGTGATCTTTTTCAAAAAACTCGCGTATTTTTCGAGATCTGTGGAAGGTGATTTTTTATTAATTTTTTTTAAACATTCTGTGAACCATTAACATTAAAAACACTGTAGTTTTTATAAAGCCATTTTATAATCAAAAATTAAAAAAATATACATAAGACTTTATAACCGTAGAATCACTGCAGTGAATTTGAAGTTATTGTTCAACCATTAATTTAGAAGTACATTTCATAATGTATCTCTAATATAACTGTGGTTATTTGTCCGATAAATTCACAGATTTCAATCGGAGAAAAATAATTTCAACTATACTTCAAAATCGAATTAGGGATTTCCCATTCCATACACCCACTTCCTCAGCGAAAAATTTATTAGTTCCTACTTTATTTTGTTACTTGGAAATATCAAGTTTTAATTAGTTAAAACATTTTATTCCATGTGATTTTTATTTCATTTATTTAAATATTAAATTATTTTTTAATTACACGCCTATGAGCCAATTACAATGAATAAATGAATAATAAAATAAAAGCACTTTGAAACTCGCAACTTTTCTGCCTGCTATTTACAGCAAGCGACAAATCACCCTTTATTGAAATGCCTTCCCTTAATGTCTTGTACAACACTCTGCATCAAGGCTGAGAGGCCCAGTGGTCAATTCGTGTCTCTTCTGTGCTTGGGTTCGTCGGTTCAAGTCCACCCAGTTCCATTATCAAAATGTCTGCCTTTAGAATGTTAAAACGCATGACGATAATGTGGTCAATAGATGGCGCTATCAGAGCATTTTTTTCTACTTAACTACAAATCCACTGCAGTAAATGTGTAGTTGTGAACTACACACTTACTGGAGTGAAGTTGCAGTTATATTGACTTAAAAAACACTGCAGGGATTTGTGCCACATCACCACAGTCTTCCAACAACAGTTACTTTTCAGTTTCACTGAAGTTCATTTTTAGCTGGGTTTGACTTTTTCAACGAGAAGAAGTTTACAAAATTTTGCATAAAAACTGATTTTTCACAAATGTTTCGCATTTTCCGTGAAAGTAGCGCATAACTTTTCAACATAAAGTTTAGTTTGTTCAACACATACTTATGGAGGATGTTTTGAACGTTGAAGATTAGGGAAAATTTATAAATAGCTCGTTGAAAAAATCACATAGAACCAACAAATAAGACATACTGTATTGTCACTAGTTGTAAATGTAAACCATTGTCTCAAATATTCCCTCGTCAACATAAGCGCGTAAATAATTGTTAAACCCGATAAAGCCTCGGGTGCACAGTAAAAAAAAAAATAAAGTTACTAAAATTTAAGAATCTAGGATTCTTACAACATATCATGTAACAATAATAGGAAAAAATCATATAACCGGTTATTTAACTTGAGTTTTTGCTGTACAGCTATATAAAATTTTCTTGAAATTCAAGTTTTTTAGAAAAAATTTAGTAAATTTACAGGTCTTTTTTTTCAGTGAAAGTTAATTGATAAACTATCATAATTTTAAACAATCTAATTAAACATAATTATTTAATATAGAATATTTAACTTACTGATGTAAGGAAAATATACAGCATTCGTCACATTACGACGGATTTACAGGCCTTCCCAGCTAAAAATGAACTGCAGAAATTTAACAAAAAAACTGCAGTTGGAAGTCTGCGGTGAATTGGCCATTCCCACTATAGAATTTTTCCGGTTGATACAACTACAAAATTACTCTAGTTTGTAAACTGCAGTAATTTCGTGGTTGTATTGACTTTAAATTTACTGCAGTAATTTAGTGGTTGTATCGACCTAAAAAATACTGGAGTTATTTTGTAGTTGCATCAACCTCAAAAATTCCGCAGTGGAAATGGCCAATACACCGCAGTCTTCCAACTGCAGTTTTTTTTTTTTTTTTTTTTTTTTTTTTTTTTTTTTTTTGCAATTTTTTCAGCAGCTCATTTCTAGCAAGGCTTTCTGGAAGAAAACTTTTTTGTTTCTATTAAAAGCTAAATACTTTTACGGTTTACAAAATCAATCTTAATTGGTTCCTTTCTTTTACATGTCAACTGTTTTCTTGGAATTGTTTTCTAAAAAACCAAAAAATATGTTGGTTAACTTGACAACCATATGATAATGTAATAACAACTTGGAATATTGCCGGGACAAAAAAATTTCTTAAAAACACAATTTATGTCAAAGGATGAGATTTACTCCAAAAGATCACAAAAAGACGAGAATTTTCAGCAACACATCATTGAAAAAAAGCGAATTTCATAGAAAGATCAGGAAAAACACCAAAAAGTAGCGAAAAAATTGTAGCTATTTTGGTGCTAGAATTAATTTGAGTATTTTCCAGATCTTTCTGCGAAATTCGCTTTTTTTCAATAATGTGTTGCTGAAATTCTCGTCTTTTTGTGATCTTTTGAAGTAAATCTCATCCTTTGACATAAATTGTGTTTTTAAGAAATTTTTTGACTTAAATAAGTTTTTTTCTGCAATCTTTTCATGTAAATTTCATTTTTTCCACATATCAAGCTTTTTCGTGATCCTTTAATGAAATTTGTGCTTTTTCGTACAATTCGACAAAAATCACATTTTTTCGTGATCCTTTGATCATATTCTGAGATTCTTTAGTGCAGAATGCACTTTCAAAAAAGTTTTGTTAAACAGTTTTTTTTTTCAATTTCACATCTCCAACTATCGAAAACTAAAGAAAAAGACAAAACAAGAATTTTACTATTTCGGATCTGTTTTATAGAAAAGGTGAAATTTTGATGAAAAGTAAAAAAAAAAATATCTATATATAATTGAAAATTTACTAGTTTGGAAATAATTTGGGATCTATTACAGTTTTCAATTAGAAACGATTATTATCTACGGTATAAGATGATCAGTATATTGGGAATCTTTAACTTGGATAGCCTATATAGTTAAAAATAATTATAATTCCTTTTATGGATTTAAAATTACATCAAATAGGTTTAAATTCACTTCAAACGGTCTAACAAAAAAATGCTGTAGGAGTCGGCTTGCTAGCAAATCCAACTTGGCAACCCTGTTAAATACAGCTAAATTATAGCAATTCTGACCACAAAATTAAACTTAGTTGTCAAATTCAATACCTAACTTTCTGTCATTTTAATTTTAGTTTAACAAACACTCTCATTTAGAATTTAAAGTAGGTATACACAACCTGTGGCCCACGGGCAGACTTGTAAAAAACCAAAATCTTTCTGTGCACGTAATATTGGGTCAAAAACGTTCTGCAAATTAATTTAATGTTGGGTGTAATCCGCATTTTTTGTGCAATTCATGGTCGTGATTCGCGTTTTTTAATGTGATTTTTGAATGTAATTTGCAGTTTTAGAGCGATTTATGGATGTAATTCGTGTTTTTTATGCGATAATGAATGTAATTTCTATTTTATGGATTTATGGACGTAATTTGCTATTTTTATGCGATTCATGGATATAATTTGCATTTTCTGAGCTTTCTGTCGACGAAATTCGCATTTTTTGATCGATTTATTGACGTAATTAGTGTCTTTATGCAATTTATGAACACAATACGCTTTTTAACACGATTCTTGAACATAATTCCGTTTTTTTACAATTTATGAACGTTATTTTTGTTTTCGAGCGATTTATGGACATAATTAGTGTTTTTGCACGATTCATGAACGTAACTTGCGTTTTCTGAATGATTCATGAGCGAAATTCGCATTTTCTATGCAATTTATGAACGCAATTCATTATTTCTATGTGATTTAGACATAATTTGCGTTTCAGCTTTCTGCCGACGAAATATGAGTTTTTTGAGCGATTTATGAACGTAATTCGCGTTTTTTGAGTGATTTATGAACATAATTCGCGTTTTACTACACGATTCATAGACGCAATTTCCATTTTTCATACAATTGCGTAGTTCTCGCTTTTTTACTCAATTCATGGACATAATTCACGTTTTGAGTGATTTGTGGACGAAATTTGCGTGATTCATGGACGCAATTCGTGCCTTTTGAGAGAGTCATGGATGTAGTTTGCATTTTTTACGCGATTCATGCACGAAATTCTTGTTTTTTTACACGATTCAAGGATGGAATTAACGTTTTTAATGCAGTCTTTGGACGAAATTCACGTTTATTGCGCAGTATTTTGTCGAAATGTTGGGGTTTTTTAAACAATTCTTTGTTCGGATTTTTTTTTACACAATTATTTGTCGAAATGCATGTTTTTATGTGATTCTTTATTAAAATTCACAAATTTTTCATGCCATTCGCATTAACAGTAAATAATTTGTTCATAAAATTGAGGGAATATTTTTATTTTTTGGTACTAAAAAAAAAATACAAAAATAAACTGTTTTTTTTCTTAAAACTTTCGGCAAATTAATTTAATGTTTGGTGTAATTCGCATTTTTTGCACAATTCATGGTCATAATTCGCGTTTTTTAATGTGATTTATGAATGTAATTTGCAGTTTTAGAGCGATTTATGAACGTAATTCGTGTTTTTTATGCGATTAATGAATGTAATTCCCATTTTATAGATTTATGGACATAATTTGCTATTTTTATGCAATTCATGGACTTAGTTTGCGTTTTTTGAGCTTTCTGTCGACGAAATTCGTGTTTTTTGATCAATTTATTGACATAATTAGTGTTTTTATGCAATTTATGAACACAATACGCTTTTTTTAAACACGATTCTTGAACGTAATTAGCTATTTTTTCTTTTTTGCAATTTATGAATGTTATTTGTGTTTTTGAGCGATTTATGGATGTAATTGGCGTTTTTGCACGATTCATGAATGTAACTTGCATTTTTTGAGCGATTCATGAGCGTAATTCGCGTTTTTTATGCAATTCATGAACGCTATTCGCATTTATTATGCGATTTATGAACGCATTTCGCTATTTTTATGCGATTTATAGACATAATTTGCGTTTCAGCTTTCTGCCGACGAAATTTGCATTTTTTGAGGGATTTATGAACGTAATTCACGTTTTACTACACGACTCATAGACGCAATTTTCGTTTTTCATACAATTGAGTAGTTCTCGCTTTTTTACACAATTCATGGACCTAATTCACGTTTTGTGGACAAAATTTGCGGTTTTTGCACAATTCATGGATGCAATTCGTGCTTTTTTGAGCTAGTCATGGATGTAGTTTGCGTTTTTTACGCGATTCATGCACGAAATTCGTATTTTTTTTACGTGATTCATTGATGGAATTAACGTTTTTAATGCAGTCTTTGGACGAAATTCACGTTTTTCGAGCGGTACTTTGTCGAAATATTGGTTTTTTTAAAACGATTCTTTGTTGGGATTTTTTTTACACAATTCTTTGTCGAAATGTATGTTTTTATGTGATCCTTTATTAAAATTCACAACTTTAACGCGTTAACGGTAAACAATTTGTTCTTAAAATTGAGGGAATATTTTTATTTTTTGGTACTAAAAAAAGAAAAAAATACAAAAATAAAAGCTGTTTTTTTTCTTAAAACTTTCTGCAAACTTCATAAAACTTTCTGTGCACGGCATGCGTCTATAATATACAACTCTGCCCACGGGTTTCATCAATTTACAACTGGAAAAAATTGCGATTTTTGTACATATGCCAAAGGAAAAAATATAAAATTTCGTAAGTTTACTGCAGGAAAATATAAAATTTTGTCAGTCACTCAAGAATCTTAAATTCCGTTGATCGGGCAAGGAGAAATTGTGAATTTCATTGATCAAGTGCACAAAATAAATGAATTTTTTCGATGAGGTTCAGAAAAATCGCAATCTTCATTCATGAGGTATGGCAAAATAGAGACCAAGTGCAAATTTTGCCAAAAAACTTTGGAAAAAGAACAAACACAGGAAAATCACGAGTCTTGCCGATCAAACACGGAAAAATAAAAAAATTTTGCTGGAAAGAAATGAATCGCACATTTCATTGATTGGGAAAGGAACAATTGTCAGTTTTGCTAATGTTATTTGAAAAAATTGCAAATTAAATTCATCGGCTTCAGAAAAATAGCATGTTTGCTCATTTTATCACGTAAAAAATGGAAAAATTGTGAATTTCTTCGATCAGATGCAGAAAAATTGATCAGGAGCGGAAAGATAATGCATTTTGTCTATCAGCTTTGTAAAAAATTGTGAGTTTTCTCAATCAGCTTTGTAATAATTGTGAACTTTCTTGATCAGCTTTGTAACAAGATTGTGGATTTTCTTCATCGCTTTGTAAATATAATGTATTTTCTCAATCAGTTTTGCAAAAATTGTGAATTTTTATGATCAGATGCAGAAAGGTTGTGGATTTTCTTCATTGGTTTTGTAAATATAATGAATTTTCCTCCATTGGTTTTGCAAAAATTGTGAATTTTGATGATCAGATGCAGAAAGATTGTGGATATTCTTCCTAAGTTTTGTAAAATTAATGAATTTTCTCGATCGGTTTTGCAAAAATTGTGAATTTTGTTGATCAGGAGTGGAAAGATTGCAGATTTTCTTGAAAGGCTTTGTAAAAATAATGAATTTTCTCAATCGGTCTAACAAAAATTGTCAATTTTGCTTATCACACGCAGAAAGATTGTGGATTTTCTTTACCAGTTTTGTAAAAATAATGAATTTTCTCAATTGGTTTTTGCAAAAAATGTGAATTTTGATGATCAGATGCAGAAAGATTGTGGATTTTCTTTATCAGTTTTGTAAAAATAATGAATTTTCTCGATCAGTTTTGCAAAAATAGTCAATTTTGTTTATCACACGTAGAAATATTGTAGATTTTGTTCATTGGCTCCATAAAAATCATGAAGTTTTTCAATTGGCATCTTAGAAATTATGAACTTTCTTGACCAGCTTTATAAAAATTGCAAATTTTCTCAATCGACTTCGTAAAATTGCGAGTTTTGTTGATCAGACACTGAAAGATAGAGGATTTTCTTAATCAGCTTCATAAAATTTGTGAATTTTCTCAATTGGCTTCACAAAAATTGTGATTTTTATTGATGAGAAGCCGAAAAATAGAGAATTTTACCAATCAGCTAAGTATAAATTACAAATTTCGTTGTTTAGGCCTGGAAAATTCACAAATTTTTTTGATCAAGCTCTGAAAAATATTGAATTTTGTCGATTAGCTTTGTAAAAATCACAAATCTTGTCGATCAGATTTGTAAAAATCTTCAATTTCGTAGACCAGCGTTATAAAAATCACAAATTTTGGAGACACGCTTCTTTAAAAATCGCTCTCCTCATCTCTCACTTACTCCTCTGAAGCCATATTTTTATCCGATTACAGGCACAGATTCGAAATTGAATTCTCTCTGTGTTATTGATGTGGACCTCGTCCCCCCTGACATATTTGTAATTGGAAATTCTCTTGAAAAGGTTGTGCACCAATAAGTTAGAGAAAGATTAGTTACATTCCTCAACATGCACTCCATCAGCATCTTTTTTTTTCTTTACAACAGTATGTGATTACAGACTTGTGTAAAACCAAAAACTTTCTGTGCACGTACTATTGGGTCAAAAACGTTCTGCAAATTTCATGTTGGGTGTAATTCACATTGGGTGTAAAGCACATTTTTTGTGCAATTCATAGTCGTGATTTGCATTTTTTATGTGATTTATGAATGTAATTTGTGTTTTTAGAGCGATTTATGGACGTAATTTGCTATTTTTATGCGATTCATGGATGTAATATGCGTTTTTAGAGCTTCCTGTCGACGAAATTCGCGTTTTTTGATCGATTTATTGACATAATTTACGTCTTTTAAACGTAATTCACCTTTTTACACAATTCTTGGGCGTAATTCGCATTTTTTGAGCAATTTATGGACGTTTCGCATTTTTATGTGATTTATGGACATAATTAGCATTTTTTGAGCAATTCATGAATACATATTCGCTATTATTATACTTTTATTTTGCAACTTATGAATGCAATTCGCTATTTTTAAGCAATTTAAAGACGTAATTTGCGTTTCAGCTTTCTGGCGACGAAATTCACGTTTTTTTGAGTGACATATGAACATAAATCACGTTTTACTGCACGACTCATAGACGTAATTTGCATTTTTCATACAATTTATGAATTTAATTCTCACTTTTTTTACATGTTTTATGGATGTAATTCATGTTTTGAGCGATTTCTGGATATAATTTGCATTCTTTACATGATTCATGGATGCAAATCACATTTTTTGAGTGAATCATGGATGTAGTTTGCATTCTTTACGTGATTCATGCATGTAATTGGCATGTTTTATGCGATTCATAAACATAATTCGTATTTTTTATGCGATTCATTGATGAAACTTTCTTTTTTAACGTGGTCTTTGAACAAAATTCGCATTTTTTACTCAGCCTTTGGATGAAATTCACGTTCTTTGCATGGTATTTTGTCGAAATATTGGTTTTTTTAAACGATTCTTTGTTGAGATACATGTTTTTTATCAAATTATTAGTCAAAATGCATGTTTTCAAAATTCTTCATTAAATTTCAGAATTTTTTTGAGGTTTTTTGACGACATTTGCATTAACAGTAAATAATTTGTTCATAAAATTGAGGGAATATTTTTATTTTTTGGTACTAAAAAGAAAAAATAAAAAATAAAAAAATACAAAAATAAAAATTGTTTCTTTCTTAAAATTTTTTGCAAACTTCATAAAATTTTCTGCTCAGGGTGTGCGTCAGTATTATACAACTCTGTGTATGTACAACCTTTTTGTTTAAATTAACTATCACTTCAAATTATAAATAGTAATAAACAGAGCTGTCTTTACAATTCTTAAAGTATTGTGAAATTTGTCAATTACATAAAGTTATTTTAAGGTATTAAAAACATATTTATCAAAAATATAATCATTGAAACAGCTCTTACTATACATAGGTTAAAAAAAATAAGGAAAAGAGAGAAACTTTAATTTCATATTAAGCAAATTACTTATAAATAAAGGAAATATTTTTTGACTTGCATACTGTAAACACCACACATTTATTTTAATTTAACACTAGAACGGCGGTAGGGGTCATTTTGACACCTGAGCACTTTCGTCCTTGGATCACTTTTGTTTGGTTGGAAGAAATCGTTTGAAATTTTTTGACTTTTCCTAAATAGATAACATATATTTCTTTTAAAAAAATCAGCATTCTAGATTTGTTAGTTTTTGAAATATTTGCATGTATTCCTAGAACGGCGGACGGGGGTCATTTTGACCCCTTTGGTAAAATAGTCTTTGTACGCGAAGCATTGTGAAACCATGAGAAAATTTCAGTGATAAGCTTTTTTTCGGATGCATTTATACTGTCTCCCAGAGAAATACAAACCAGGGTGGTCACACTATATTGTTATTTCTAAGATAGTTGTTTTCCTTTGTTAGCTTTTTTCCATTATTTTGAAGAAAATATTTCAAAAAAAAAAAAAGAAAAGAAAAAAAGCAGGTGCAGGGTTTTTTATACTTACATTTCTTTTCACAAATAGACAAATGTATTTTCGCATTTGTTACTTTTGTTAGTTCAGATTACTCGCAGCAGGTGGTAACCGTAAGGGAGGGATTTTATGATTTGAGTACGAATTCCATTGTTCCTAAGGCAGGCAGTTGAACATATATCTTCCCGCTTTCATCGACAAAAGGGTGTCAATTTTTTGGCCATAATCCCTTTCTTTTCACCTGTCTGTTTTCGTTCTCGCAGTAAAAGAAACATAGATGACGCCGGTGAAATGAATCCAGGTCCCTGTGTGGAACGCGCGAATACCAGTGACAGTTTGGCGGGAAAATTCTGCCGTCACATTCATTATCGCCTTACCTTTATTCTGTGAATGATACGCTGAAACAAAAACTCTGTCGTTTGCTGATATTCTGACTTTTTTCCATCTTATTTTCAAATTTTACAAAATATGTCTTATAAGCGAAAAAGAGGTCTTACTAATGAAGAAATTAAAAAATTGTTGCAGGAGCTCTCTGAAAATGAGTCTGGCGGAGGTGAAAATGATAATTTTTCTGTAGAATCTGAAGATGAATTTCAGACACAAACTATTAGTGAATCCGAGGACAGTGATGTGAACGAAGAACAGCTAAGCAGAAATAAACGAAAAAAAGCGGATCAGGGTATTATCAAAACTGTTTTCACGGCCCCTGATAACACTATCTGGAATGAAATAAATTCTAAAAATTCAGCTTGCGGCCGTGTTCCTGCTTATAATGTTCTAAAAGAAACGGCGGGACCAACATCTTTTGCAAAGACTCGTGTTTTTGAGGACAAAGTGTCTAGTGCTTTCAAGCTTTTCATTGACGATGCTATCTTGTTGCATATAAAGAAATGTACAGAATCAGAAGCTCATCGACAACGTGGAAATAACGACTGGAGTTTATCTCTAGCTGAGTTAGAGGCTTTTGTTGCTATATTATATATTCGTGGAGCAACAGGAGCAAAGGGTTTAGATTTATATTCATTGTGGTCTGAAGCATGGGGCATACCATTTTGCAAAGAAACTATCTCAAGAGATAGGTTCAAAGAAATAAAAAGATTTTTGAGGTTTGACGAAAAAAACAACAAGATCTAGTCGATTACAGACTGATAAATTTGCTCTTGCATCTGAAATGTGGAATAAATTTATTGAAAATTGCAAAACATGCAACCGACTAGGACAAAATATTACAGTTGATGAACAATTGTTCCCATCTAAAGCTAGATGTAAATTTACGCAATATATGCCAAATAAACCTGATAAATTTGGAATAAAATTTTAGTTATCTGTTGACGTTGATACTAAATACCTCTTGAATGGATTTCCTTATCTAGGAAAAGATGAAACGGCAAATCCTCAATTACGTTTATCTGAAAATGTTGTCATGAAATTAACAGATCCCCATCTAAACAAAGGGCGGAATATTACGACAGATAATTACTTTACTAGCATCAAATTAGCTGAAATGCTAAAATCTAAAAATACAACTTTGGTTGGCACAATGAAAAAGAACAGAAGAGAAATTCCTATAGCTTTGAAAAATATGCGCAGTACTCTTTATTCATCGAAGATAGTGGAACATGATAATATGTCACTTACCATCTATCAAGCCAAACGAAACAAAAGTGTTTTTCTATTGAGCTCATTACATTCTACTGTAAAAACTGAGGACAGCCTGAAAAAGTTGCCAGATTCAATAGATTATAACAACGCAACAAAGTGTGGTGTGGATATTCGTGATCAGATGTGCCGAAAATACTCCGTTAAATCTGCTTCTAGACGATGACCTGTACATATCTTTTTCAATATTTTAGATCATGCAGCTTTGAACGCCTGGATAATTTATAAAAGTGTAACAGGCAAGCCCATCAGTAGAAGAGATTTTCTATTGAAATTAGGAGAGGAATTAAGAATGGTTCTTATGGCGTCAAAACTCCCAAAGATCCTTCCTGAATCTTCAGAAAAAACAAACGAAAATAAAGTGGATATAAAGAGAAAAAAGTGTCAAGTACAGAAGTGCAATGGAAACAAATCTCAAGAATTTTGTTCATCGTGTTCCAAAGTTGTGTGCGGAAAATGCACTGGAAAAATTGTTAAAAATTATTTTTGTATCAATTGCATTAATGTCTAATACATGTACAGGACTATGTTAAGCATTAAAAAAATTCAAACGAAATGCTTTAGATATAAACCATTCAGCTACATTTATAATGAAATAAAGGAAACAACAGAATACGTTTCTCATTTATTGGATTCAGAGTGTAATTCATTCGGCGAGTAAGTAGATTTTAAAAAAATTATTATTTTATAAATTGTGTTTTATTTTAGTTAACATTGGTTTTAATTTTTGAAAACATTTATTTTAAACCATTTTTTATGTCAAATTAATGAGTTTTTTGAGTAGTTTATTATGTACCAAATTGATCGCCTTGCAGCCGTTACATACACAGTACTTTAAAAATTAAATAAAACATCGAGTAATATTAACTATAAATTATGAAATACAGGGAAATTACATATTTGTCACAATGTATGCCATTTAAAATTGTTTTAGCATTGTTATTTCAGTAGTTTCATCGAGGGGTCAAATTGACCCCTTCCGCCGTTCCCGTAGGTAAAATTTTGCCGCCGTTCTAGTGTTAAACAATAGAGAAAAACGAAAATAAATTACTTACTGGCGAAATGGTAATCCAATTTTATATCAAGCTATAATGCTTCTTAAATAAAAAATATGTTTTATTATTTAATGTATAGTGTTCCCTCTAGAATATTTTTTACCATATGCAGTGCCTACCATTCTTTAAATTGGCACCCCTACCATTTTCAAAATAGTGAAATCCACTTTGCTATTTCACCTATGCAAAGACACCCACTTGCTAACCTTAATCTAGGAGAATCTTTTTAAAATATCTCATTTGCAATTCCAGAAATTTAAATGATTTTGTTTTCATTGGGTAGCTGATCTCTACAATAGCTTCTTCTTTTACTTTATCGATTTTTTTAAAAATGAGGTAGTTATACTTGTTTTCAGACCAAAAAAAAAAAAAAAAAAAAAAACAAAAAAACAAAAACAAAATCCTGCAAAGTGGAAAAAGTAAAAAATGAGCCTCGTAGATTGACTTCAGCTAGCATAATCATTTAAAAATATGGAAATACAAACAAAAAGACAGATATAGCTCGGTGCATAATTTTACTTACGGCTAAAAAAAGTTTAAAAAAAAGTTTACACACAAAACGGATTACGAACAATACATACTACACGAACGCCAGTAATACTATTAATACGCCGATAAATCAAGCTCAGGGCATAAATTTATAATCGTATCTGTATGTGATTCTATTCAAACAGTAATTAAAGAGAAATTATGTTAAAATAATAATTAAAGAAAGCCGAATCAGAACGGAAAAAGGCGAGACGCGAGTGTCACATGTGCTAGTCATGTAAACACAAGCTACCAAGAGATTGTAAGTTGAGTAGTTTTATGTCTTCTATAATCGTGGGGAAACAGAGAGCTTTTTCGCTGTTTAGCGAAACGAGATTGGCCAATCAGAGGCCTGTATCTTCATGATCTCTTGGTTCTTGGTAAAACTGCAGATTTGATTGGTCAACCTCGTTTCGCAAACCACGAAAGTTAGAAATCAGCGTCAATTAGGTGAATATTAATAAAATTTTAAAATGTAAATTTAAAATGAACTATTTAATGAGAATTATTGTTTTTTTTATTTGTTTTTATGAAGTAAAAGTAATTTTTATAAAAACTGGAAATCATTTCAGCGGAAAGTGAGTTCCGATGTCCATCAAACGACTTTTTTTTTTTTTTTTTTTTTTTTTTTTTTTTTTTTTTTTTTTTACGGAATTTTCAAAAAAAGGAAACGAGAAATTTCCGATAAGGGGAGGAGGGGGTGACATGGGAGAGTAATTACTCCTCCCTAAGTTTTGAAAACATAATAAAATTCATTCTTTGCGAGTGGCAAAAAAAAAAAAAAAAAAAAAAAAAAAAAAGAAAAAAAAAAAAAAAAGAAAGAAAGAAAGAATTTTTCGTTAAAAATGAGGGGGGGGGAGATTATGGGAAGTCATTTCTGCCCCCCCCCCCCTCTCCTAGATTTTTCAAGTCAAGTTACACAATTTTTTTTCTTCTGTTTTGAAAAGCATAGAAAAATTTATTACTTGCGAGTATCTTCAAAATTAAGAAATCAAAAATTTCCCGCTAAAATTGGGGGGGGGGGGGGTAGGGTAGTGATTCCATTTCTTAGATTTTGAAAGATACTTAAAGGAGGGACTGAAAAATGTCAGTTGGGTGGGAGAAGAGATACGCTCATGCCTAAAATTTTTTTAAATGATTTTTTTTTTTTTTTTTTTTTTTTTTGTATTTGTATTTTTTGAGTAACGAAATAAATTAGGAACTAATAAATTTTTCACTAAGGAAGTGGGTGGATGCTATGAAAAATAACTCCTTCGATTTTGAAACATAATTGAGTTTATTTTTCTCCTATTAAAATCCATGAATTTACCGGACGATAAGTTATACTAGAAATACATCAGAAAATGTATTTCTAAATTAATGGTTGGATAAAAACTTCAAATTTACCGCAGTATTTCTGAGGTTATAAAGTCTCATACATTTTTTTTTATTTATAATTATAAAATGACTTCATAAGAACTACAGTGTTTTTAAAGTTAACAGCTCACAGTATGTTTAAAATCACCTCAAATACTGGAAAATCACCTCAAATTAACTTTAAAATAACTATAGTCATTTTATAGTTGAGATTTCAATGTAGAGAATTTATAGTTAACTTTAGAAAAACCTCAATAATACTTTACTTCTTTAAAAAAACTGCAGTTCATTTTCAGCTGGGTTAGTGTACGATTTTTTTAACGAATTCAAGTAAACTTTTCCTGTTACATGAATTTCCTACTAGAATATTTTAATAACCTTAAAATGTTATAGAGGATATAACAACATAAACAGCCAACAATATTCTAGAATCTGAAATTACATTTTCTTATTGAAGATCTATAGAAATCGCACATATATTTTCAAATATTTTTTTTTATCAGGGAATCATAAATAAAATTTAAACTATAATAAAAGTAAAAAATAAGTAATGGTTTTTAATAGTATATTCTTAAATGCATATTTAGTTCGAATGCCATACAGACAAAGTAGAAGTAAGCTCTTGTAAAGAAAGTATAGGGTAGAACGGAAAGATATAATGCTAAGTGCATAACAGAGGTAAAATTACGTATAAAATTCTAATCTAAAGGTTTATTCATAAGATGGTCTTTACTACACTGTAAAAAAAGGGTTGATCTACCAAAAAAAACTTTAGTGATCCTTGTAATTACTAAAAAATTTTTAGTAATCTTAGTCGGTTACAAGAAAATCTGTAAGAATTACTAGAAAAAAGTTAGCAACGAATAAGAGTTAATAGTTTTATATTTTTAATAGCTATTACTAAAACTCACTTGGTGTGGCCTTGATAGCATAGTGGTTATGGTAACAGACTCCAAGCCAAAAGGTCTCGGGTTCGATGCTGGCCTACGCCTCGAATGTATGTAATGTAAGTACTCGTTAATAAAGGGATTATGAAAATCCTGTCGGAGCAGGTAGCAATGTTTGGTGCTGCCAACTATTGCGATTTTGCCGAAAATCTTCCGCTTCAGAAGTCTGGATGCAGCTCGAAGGAACGCAGTCTGGAGCAGCACGTAATGGTTATTAAAATAATTTTGCAGTTATTACTAAAATTTGGTTGGTGGCTCATATTAAAAATTTTTAAGTTAGTTATACAAAAAATTCTTTTGTTCAGTTTACAAAAAGAAATGTTTGTTTCACTCGCAAAAAAAAGTTTGTAATGGTTACTAAAAAATTCTGTGGAATACAAATTTACTAAAAAATTTTTAGTAACCTCTTGAATTTCTTTTTTACAGTGTAGTATGCAGACAAAATTATTTGTATAGTGATTTATCTAACATTTGAAGAATTGCTTGTAATAATGCTTTAAAAGTTCAACATATTATAACTGATACATTTATTGTTTTAAAATTAAGAAGCTCGAATATAAATGTGATACCTTCTACAATTTAACATTTTCAAATATTTTTTTTTTTTTTGAGAAATTAAGCGTTTTAATATCTACTTAGTATCAAAAATACTTTCTAAATTAAATAATGTGATTTGCAGAAAATTTGAACAATTATTTTGATGAATTATTAATTAATGTTAATTACCATGAAATAAAATTTATAAAAGAAGACGGATGAAATAAATATAATAACGGTATGACTAGCAAAAATTTTAATTATCGAATAAAGAAACATGCAAATGAGCGTAAACCTGATAGAAAAACTATTGCCCTAGCAGATTATATAAAGAAATATTCATACAAATAATTTTGAATAAAAGTAAGATAAATTTACCCTCGCGGCTGCACTATCCATCTATTATAAGAAATAATAATGATTGTAACGCGCAAGAAATTTAACATGAGGCGATGCAACATGACTTAGTTATCAAAATTCTCGAGTGAGTTACACAATGGTAACAAAAGAAACCTTAAAAATGTAGGCAAAAGGAAAAACATGCATAATATGAAAGAGTGTGTGAAAGTTAGTGATGTCGTTTGATAAACCAAGCGAGTTCGGAGAATTCTCATTTATATCTTTTGAAAATGATTCGAATGAAGCAAAAATATGTAAACAATCGAATTTACAAGAGTATTCAGTTGTTCATAAAGTTTTAATTTACAGCTTTTTGGAATAAAAATAAATAGATTAAGATATAATTTATATTTTATTCTATTTTAGTTTATAGATATAACTTTATTTTTCTTTTATTTTATACATTTCGAAATAATGTATATTTTAATTAAGCTTTTCAATTGAGCCAATAGCTGTATGTAACTATAAGACAAAATTTGCCAAATTACATATTAAAATATTTATCCAAAATAGCCATATTATACATAATATACGTCTTCATTGTGTTGATATTCTAATTAAACTGAACAACTTGAATTAATTTAATTTCGTTATATTTTTTTTTTAAATAGAAAGTGAGGCTTAATTAGAACCGTTTCATACTAATCCTACTTGTAGAAAAATTATACGCTACAATAATATAAACTACAGAAACTTTAAACCTACACAAATTCGCGTAACATGTTCAAAATAAATCTCGAGTTTGTTTCAAATGTCCATACTTTCACAAATTCAGCCATTTAAAATTCTTAACAGGAATTTCAATGTTAATTAGAGAAAATTAGTGTGTTTTAATGGTATATGTTTGCATATGGTTCTATCTTAATTACTACAACTTGCCACAGCTATTTTGTAATTTAGCAATTCATATCTAGGTCTCCAATTTACAAGAGTATAATAAGCTAACAACAGATAAAGTTGCACTGCTTATTAAATAAACTTCCCAATGGAATAGAGTGATGTTCTAAAAAGAATTTTAATAAACTTAACTGTGTTAATTTAACAAATTGTTTAAAACAATTCTCGAATTGTACATGAAATTTACTTTTATTTAATTTACTGTATAGAATTCTTTTTTATGACTAGTCTGTTATGTTGTATTAAATAGTTATATATATCAGAGAATTAAATATGTATATATATATGTTACAGGCCAAACCCGATTTTAGGCCAAACTAGATTGGCCTAGGCCAAACCGGTCTATCTTAGCGCCCATCGGATAAACTAGTTTTTCCTAGGCCAAACCGGTCTATCCTAACGCCCATCGGATAAACTAGTTTTTCTAGGCCAAACCGGTTTATCCTAACGCCCATCGGATAAACTAGTTTTTCCTAAGCCAAACTAGTCTATCTAAGGCCCATAGGACAGACTAGATTTTCCTAGGCCAAACTAGTTTGCCTAACTCTTATAGGATAAACTAGTTTAGACTGCTGTTTATTGGTCTGAACTAGTTTATCCTAGGCCAATTCAATTTGGCTTGATTTTATTGAATTCAATGACCGCCTCAACGCCAACATTCTTGTTTGTCCTAGGTCCTAGTTTATCCTAGGCCAATGTAGTTTTACATGTTTTTAGCTCACGGGCGTCAAAGCCAGAGAAATAATGGGCTCACAGGTTCTGTATGTATGTATATATGTACGCATGTATGTACGCATGTATGTACGTATGTGCGTACGTATGTACGTAACGCGATAACTCTTGATAGACATATCCGATTTGGTTCAAACTTTAGATGTAGGTTTATTTTGATAAGATACGTTTCTGATTAATTTTGGGAATTCATTGGATATGACCAAATGGTAATAGGAATAAATATGTATAGGAATAAATATGTATGTATGTACGTTACTCTTGATAGAAATAATGTAATTTGACATGTTTTGAACTCATAAGGCTACCAAAGCCTGAGAACTAATTTGTCCGTAGGTTCTGTATCTATGTATGTACGTAAGTAAGTAACGCAATTATTCTTGATAGAAATAATCGATTTGCATCAAACTTTCAATATAGGTTTATTCTTATAAGGAACTTTTTTTATTACTTTTGGAGGTTATTGGAGAAGAATAAGTTGAGAGGAGGACGAGAAGTTGATTTGCCCCTTCCCTTAATTCAAATAATTGGGTTTACATGCATTATAAGCATATTTTATTCAAATTTTAGATATAGGTACATTCTCTTGAGGGGGCCTCAATGATTAGTTGTGAGTGTTCATTGTTTAAGTATAAAGGGAGGGGGAATAGGAGTAATGGCCCATAATTCATGTAAATGCCTTTTTCCACGCAGAATTTTCTGATTTGCTTCAAATTTTAGAAATAAATTCAATCTGGTAAAGCGCTTACCTAATTAGTTTCGGGGGTTAATTGAATAAAAACAACGAGAATTACGGGGGGATCCCGCCTAATTTTGGCAAATGTGTTTTTCATGCAGAATTAACCGATTTGCTGCAAATCTTAGATTTGTTCATTCTAATGAAGCGCTTCACTGATTAATTTTCATGATTCTTCGGTTAAATAGAAGGGGATAACTTACAATTTATTATTTTCCTTAAAGTAGATAAATTGGGTATAATTCAGAATTATCTAATTTGCTTAAAAATTTGATCATGCGCTTCTTTAATTAATTTGATTTTTTCTTTTGTTTAAGTATAATGAGACAGTGGACGTTTCATCGCCTTCTTTATATTAAATAGGTTTTTATCCAAATTTATCCGATTTGACGTAAATTTTGAATATAGTTTTTTAAGGGGAATCCCTGAATTGTTTTGAGGGTTTAATGATTAAGCATAAAGGGAAGAATGGGGGAATACCCTCCTTGAATAAGATGAATAGTTTTTTGAGCAGAATTATCTGATTTGCTTCAAATTTTGGATATAGTTTTTAAGGGGAATCCCTGAATTGTTTTGAGGGTTTAATGATTAAGCATAAAGGGAAGAATGGGGGAATACCCTCCTTGAATAAGATGAATAGTTTTTTGAGCAGAATTATCTGATTTGCTTCAAATTTTGGATAAATGTTTAACTTTTTAAAGCGTATCTGTCTTTAGTTTTGGAGGTTCAATGGTTAACTATATTAGGGAGAAATAGGAAAATGTAATCCAACTTACTTTATTTTTTGAGGGAGTTATTCTTTAAAAAAATAAGGCTGTAATACACAATTAGTGTAAATAGCCTGTGAATGCAAAGCTATCACTTTAATTGGGCAATATTACTTTTAATATTGATCCCGACTACTGCTCCATAGCTAACCTTGTTCAAAGTGGTTTTGTTATCACACTTATATAATGTATTTTATTCAAGGGGTGGAGAATATTGTCAGACGTTTGCACGCACTGGAATTTCCAGGCCAGGCTCCCCTCTGACCGGGCCGCCAGGCCTCTAAATTATGTTGTGTTACCTACATTGCCCTTTCTTTTAGAGTTGTAGATTTTTATTGTTTAAGCCTAAAATTTAGACTTAAACAATAAACATCCAACACAAATCACGGAGGAGCCTTGTCACAATGATCCTATATCTAAAATTTAAAATGAAAACTGATAATTCTGCATGATAAATCCATTTCTCTAAATTAAAGGTGGGGGATTAGCCTCCCGTTCACCTCCCTTTATTCCTATCCAATGAATTGACAAAATTAATCAGAAAAGTACCTTATCAGAATGAACCCACATCCAAAATTTGAACCAAATCGGATATCTCTATCAAGGGTTATTGCGTTACGTACATACGTACATACATGCGTACATACAGAACCAGTGAGCCCATTATTTTTGTGGCTTTGACGCCCGTGAGCTAAAAACACGTAAAACTACATTGGCCTAGGATAAACTAGATCAGACTAGGACAAACAAGAATGTTGGCGTTGAGGCGGTCATTGAATTCAATAAAATCAAGCCAAATTGAATTGGCCTAGGATAAACTAGTTCAGACCAATAAACAGCAGTCTAAACTAGTTTATCCTATAAGAGTTAGGCCAAACTAGTTTGGCCTAGGAAAATCTAGTTTGTCCTATGGGCCTTAGGATAGACTAGTTTGGCCTAGGAAAAACTAGTTTATCCGATGGGCGTTAGGATAAACCGGTTTGGCCTAGGAAAAACTAGTTTTTCCGAAGGGCGTTAGGATAGACCGGTTTGGCCTGGGCCAATCTAGTTTGGCCTAAAATCGGGTTTGGCCTGTAACATATATACATATATATATATATACTCTAGTTTTTAATTCATTTATTTATATATTATTATCATATTGACGATAATAATAATTATTATTCCCTTTTCATTTTTCTATCCAATTTGGTATTTTTGATGTGTCTTGTTTTTTATGTTTTTTCTTCATTTGGTTTTGGTTTTGCGTGTGTTGGTAGTAATTCGTATTGTTTTGCTTTTTCATGGCAAATACGAAGATGAAATCACACATTTTATTTGTAGTTCCAAAGTATTTGGGACTTAAAGATTCTGCTTTGGTTCTACAAATTCCATTTATATTCACATTATTTTTTTATTTTTTCCTTCCATGTTTAATGTGATATAAGTTATTAAATTCAAAGGTTCATATATTAGTAGAAATAGTATTAAACGTTATATATATATATACATATGTGTGTGTATACATATATATATATAATAACCATGCACGACATTACATGCCATTTCAAAAAATGTCTTGATTATTTACTTATTTCTAATAACAAAGTTTCTGTATCGTCAGATTTTTCGATTTGGTCCCTTGTTTACTAAGATAATCTGTATTGTCAAAATGAAATATGAGCTTGTAGGATAATATCAAATTTATTTCAATATTTTCAGCTGCGTAGCTGAATTTGTACTTGAAAAAATAACGGAATTTAATATATTATACATCATACTGTAATCGTAAATGATATTCATACATCATAGTCGTACTGTAAAAATATGTTCATCATATTATTATCAAAGTCAGACTGTAAAAATACGTTACAAGTTTTCTCGCACTTTATAAATGTAAAATTTAATATGATTTTTATCGGGTGTTTATAAAACATGGTGATATTTGTTTCGGAATTTATTTATCACGCAGTTGTTAATATGTTTATATTACAATTAAATGTTTAGAAAAACGATTTACACTATAAAAATGACTCGCAAACTTTTCCAAAAATCATTTAGTAATTAAATATATATTATTTTATGTACTTGTACAATTCTCCTTTACAGAAACTATTCGTTTCTGTTATTTATAAGGATAAAGTAAGCATTCCGCCAAAACGAGTCACTAGAGAAAGGATATTATATGCTTTTCTTTACTGACATATTATTTTCCCTATATTTTTGTTACTTTACTTACGGGAATATTTAAATAAACATCACAAGGAAAATATACATAAAGCGAAAAATCAGAATATTTTTGAAAAAAGTAAATAAATTAATTGTTCATAGCTAAAGGTCAGAAAAATTTAATAGGGAAATACAAAAAAATAAAGAAAGAAATTGGAGTATTACCACAAAAAAAATGAACGCTGTTTGCCAAAAGCAAGTAATATTAATGTATTTTAAATCCGATAGTCATATGTGTGTTTAATTGCTCAGCATAATTAAATTTTAAAAAAAAAGTATTTTTTTTAATTGGTTTATATAATATATACCGTATTCACTCGTGTATAGGGCAAACGCGTGTATAAGGCGCACCTCTACTTTACAAGTAAAAATGGCGATTTCTTAAAATCTCGTATATAAGGCGCACCATAAATTTGATACACTAATGAATAATGACCAAATGAATTTCAGTAAAAAAAAAAAAAAAAAAAAAGTCGAAACAAACATTACACCAGACCACAAAACAAGACGAAAATGCATTGTTAGACTCCGGGTTGTAAGAGAATGACGGCAAATAGGAATGACTGACGGTAAAGAGAATTGCTTATTAGCGTTTAGATAATGTCATTAGCTCTGTTGTATAAAAAACTGAAAGGAATGAAATAAATATGCAGTAATACTTCAATTAAATAACATTTTCCGAGTTTTAATATCTCCTTTGAATAATTTATTGTTTTATGCGTATATCGTTCGACTGCAACCAATAGTAAAAAATTATTGCTTGTATAAGGCGCACCTAGGCGTTTTGCCCTAATTTTTTGGAAAAAAGTGCGCCTTATACATGAGTAAATACGGTATTTAATGTATTTCATTCTGAAATTGTTTCCAAATAACATTCTGATTCATATGACTAGTAATATTTCACTGTTAGCTGACATTTACCTTTAGTATGAAAAAAGAGGATTTTTTTATGTCTTTAGCACAAAAGAGTACTGGATTTGTGAAATATTTTGAGTTTCGGCTTTTGACGGATTCACACAATTCAGAAAATTCCAAACATTATATGTCTGTTTTTAGGAAATGTACGTCACAATTTTTTCTGGGTGCGCTACCACAAGAATTTTTAAACTAAATTTAATAAAAATTTAGATTATGCTACACTTTGATATAATTTTCTACTCAGTTTTTAGGTTAACATTGCTGTTATTCACGAATTTTTCACAATTTTCAAAACAGCCTGGTAGAATCCAAGCATTGGCTATATCTCAAGGGGTAATGCATGGTTTCTCATCAAAGTTTAGATTATAGTAAATAATCATGTATTATGCTACTGATTAAATTTTGTGTGAATCGTTAAAATATGAAGATGTAATGTTGTATTTTCAGGATATATATGACTCTAATGATAGTGATATCTTGAGAATTAATGTAAGGTAATTCGTTTAAATTTGTATTTTGTTAGAAATGGAATAATATTAGTGGTGATCAGGTTTCGATTTAAATTCTATTATAGGTGTTGCTGATATGATGTATTTTTACGATCTTCTCTATACTTACAAATCTATAACTAAAGCAAGTAATTTAATCGAACTTTATTTTCTGTTACATATTCACATAAATATATCCTTATTAGATCTGGATGTACATTGTACAATTTATTTTGCTTTTATATAGATTGAGGTGAAAATTTTGGTTCCTGACACTTAAAATTGTAAAAGTGAAATACAATTATTTGAAATTTAAATAAATATGCTGTGAATAAACCACAAATCTTTTTCTACATTGCTGTATAAACAGTTTATACGGATTAAAAACTTAAAAAAATATTCTTCACTATCACCATATCTCTGTGGGCTTCCTGAAGAATACAACTGAATTAAGCTGGATCAAAAAGGACAAAACCCTAACCCTGCCCTTTAAAAAATCGTATGCCAAAAAAAAAAAGATAAAGAAAATAATATATAAACAAAAACAGTTAGCCCGAAAACAGCTGGGGAATCAGATTTTACTGGTGCCATTTTTTCAGATATTATAATAATATAAGTTTTACAAAAGACTGCCGTGATTTATGTGAAAATATCAGTGAACTACAAAACACCAAATTAAATGTTTCTTACGATATTTAACTAAAATCTCGGAATATTATATGACAAACTGTCATAGCATATTTGATCATTTATTAATAAAATTTTGTTAGATTTCCATATTAAACTTTTATTTTTGATTATTTGTTTGAAATATATGATGCTTGTTTAAATGTACGCAGTATCTCGAATCTTTAGAATCTTTATGAAGGACATAAATTGGCTTGTACTTTTGTCACTGTGTTAGTGAATTTTGAAATATTAACATATATGAGGTTCTAGAAAGTGTTGTTGAACGCCTTATCCGATTTTTTTTGGGGGGGGGACACAATTTCGGTTTAATGAAAGCTAAAATATGACTGTATTCCTAAAAATAATTAATCATTTCTTTCCAGCTGCATTTCTTTCCAAATTTTATCCATTAGATTAAAAATATCGCATCCAAATTGCTTCATATTTTAAAGTTAACAGAATTTTCAGTACAGAAAAGTGTTTTAAATATATATATATATACATTTACTGGCTATTCAATGTTCCATTCCATTTAATGAAGGCTAAAAATGTGACATAATTCTTTAAAAGAAGTTTATACTTTAATTTTTATGTGAGTAAATTTAGAGAGATTATAAGTTGAAATACAATCATTAGTCGATCGAAAAAAATAACAATTCACTAAAATTATTTAAATTGGTGAAATACTAATAAAATACTAAATTTGTTAAAGTTATGGGGGGTTCTAAAATTACTATGAGATAAGCATTAATGATAATTAAATTATTTGTAAATACTTATAATTAAAAAATGCTTATATTAATTAAATCTTTAACAGTTTATGCGTCAAGTTAAAAAAAATATATATATTAAATATATCAAGATTAATTTCAAAAAAAATTCAGAAATATATTTTCTAAAATTATGTTTAAATCTTTTAATTTTTAAACTTTTGTTTTACTTACAAGAGAAGTTTAAAGTACCAAAACAACATTTAAAAATAATTTGTATTTATTTTTAGTGTTAATACCTTTAAAAACCTTATGTACACAGTTTTGAGAAATGAAATTTAAAAAAAATGACAAACCAACTGACTTTCAATTTCCAGTGTGATTGACATTTTGAAACGGTCTGAAATTTGTCACGCAATAATATGCATATTTATAAACTAATTTGGATATAACTCCGTGTGTACATAGTCATATCAATGTCTTGACCAAGTTCACTAGCCAACTTCATCCGCCATCTTGTTTCAAAATGTCGGCTATTTAAATTTGTCAAAAATCTTTTAAATGTATTATGATGTACAAATAAAAAATTAGAAATAGAAAAAAGATTCTTTCGAATGTATTTATATTAATAATGAATTCCGGAGTATATTTTGCTTTGTCTTTGTCTTAAAAAACGCCTGAGATATAGCAGTTTGAATTTCTAATGTGGGTGACATTTTTTTTAAAAATCAATTTGCCTGCGACAGCACTCGTATATATTAATCGATTTCGATATGAGAGTGCATGTCCACATGAATTAAGATTTCGACCAAGCTCATTTGTTAGTTTTATTCATCATGTTTCTTTAAAATTGCATACACTTCATGATATCGTGGAATTTGGCGACTCTTTAAATCGCTGAAAATAAAACCAGGTTGAATAAAATATGACTAATTTCTAAAAATTCCTATTAATAATCAGTATTGACAAAAACTAGCATTCACTCTTATAAAATCGGCTTTCACTAATTTGAGCTTCGTATGTTTGAATAATATAACTTAATTTAAAATAAATAATATATAAATAAGTATATGAAAGCTACCTCTTCCTCCCGGCATTGCCGGAAGGACTTTTTTCTTTTTTTCTAAAGATAATAATATGAATTGTTTGATTGGTTAAAAATCCCCTTT
Organism: Maratus speculifer; assembly: GCA_964019185.1. Classification (NCBI taxonomy): domain Eukaryota; kingdom Metazoa; phylum Arthropoda; class Arachnida; order Araneae; family Salticidae; genus Maratus; species Maratus speculifer. The sequence continues at coordinate 52,990,170 of OZ025297.1, forward strand.
TTGCTATAAGCAAAGAAGTGATGACAAAAAACTGAAATATAGTACATAATTTATTAAAGATATTTTCAAATATTTATATAATCAAATTCCGTAATTTATTTTTTATGTGTAATTTAAGTTTCATTTTTTAATTATTTAAAAAGAAGATCAATATATTTTATTAAATACATATTTAAAAAAAGCAATTAATGATTAATGTATACATACATAAGTAATTTTATGTAAGACAATTATTAGTTTTTTATTTATTAATTCATTATTATCATTATTATTTTATAAGTGCCTAAATTGTGTGCAATATCATTTGCTTTTTTAGTTGATGTTAATACAAAAATATGCATCAATAATAATGCAATAATCTGAAAAATTATTGATGCATACATGCAACATATGAACAATATTGTATCAATTATTAATCTTAAAATAATTATATGTATTTAAAAAATATATATACCACAATTAAATGAAAAACATTTTATTTTATTTTCAAACATTTCCAGGCAATCCCATTGTAGCATGTTTTAAAATATACTGTGGACAACGGACTAAAGGAAAGCTAAGTAATTAGTCTTTTTTTCAGAAACATCGATATCTATTAAATTATTTTCAAGTAATGTGGAAATTGTAGTTTTAATGAACTACAAATTCACTACTAATTATCTAAATTTTAGACAGAAGATATAATGAACTCATCACCACCCACTGTACTTAGTTAATTCAATTTATAATTACATCTCGTAAACGAGTATCTTTGGCTAATGCCACGTTTAGATAATAAATTCTGCTAAACTGTGGAAGAATTATGCAAAACAATTTAGTTTAAGCTTGTAGGGTATTTTCAAATATAAATCAAGAGTACGGGTAACATTTAGTTTACGTTTAGTAGAAATACGAAAAGAAAAGATAGTGAACGTAATGAAAATAACGATATGTTCAATTCACAATTCACTATTGAATTTATTTAATTTATTGAAAATTTATATAATTACTTATGATATTCTTCTGTAACTTTAGCGATGTGGAAAGAGTTTTAAACTAGACTTTTTTTTTTTTTTTTTTACAATGGAATTTCAGCCATTTTAGTATTAAGACGTTGAAAACTATTTGAAAAACAAGTTTTTGTTACCCCTTTCTTGTAAAGCAAAATATTGAAAAAGATTTTTAATTGCAGTGTATGACTATGTCGACACAATACAGCATATGTGTTTATTTGTGTAATGATAGTAAGCATGTATTTTGGAGATATGTATGTTTCTTCAAAAATGTAAAATAATATCATATTGTTTTATTATAACATGCAACATTTAAGCGAAATAAAGCTCGTACAACTTAAATTAGTTTTGACAAAGTATTGTTGGATGCCAAAAGATTAATTATTTCTGATGAACACATGAATATATGATTGTACTAAACATATTTTGACTATAAGTACTCATATAAAATATTATTTAACTGTGCGGGCGCAAGCAATAGTAAACAATTATTTTTCTGTAATTTATTTCTCATTTGTATATATTAATTAATACAGAAAGTTTAGTTGCATATAATAGAAAATCTGAAAGATGTAGCCAACATAATGAGATTAACCTCAGAAACAAGTATCTTTGAAACCCGGCACATCTTATATTATAAGAAAAAACACTCACTGATTAGCAAAATATACTAATTTCCACAAATTCATAGCAAACTGTTTTAAATGGCTGTATTAAATGGTTTAGTACATTCCCTAGATTATGTTATGAGGATTGTCCAAAATGAGAATTGAATACCTCCATCGTATTTATCACGGAAAAAATAATATTTTTCCATGGAATGGGACATACCACGTGTCTAAGCCACCAGAATTAAAGCGGCATTCAAGTTTTATGTACAGCGTCACTCTAAACATCTCCAATACATTTTAGCCTCTGGATTTTATGTATGAAAAATGCCTATGAATACCTCTGGGAATATGATTGAAATGTATTTTAATTTTTTTGTACTGTTACAATATCTGTGAAAAAGTATTAAATGACATGGAATGTGAATATAACTTCAGTTTGTTCATTTGGTAATCTGATAGTTTGCCTATCTAAGATTCCACTTTACTAAAGGTTTTTTACTGAGTTAAGTACGCACTTTTTTATGCCTTATAAAACATAATATCTCTGAAATTACTTATAATACAATAATAGCAACAGTTTGGATCGAAATAGCACAGTTCATTTTGTATGACAAGCTGTTCTCTTAAAATAAAAAAAATAAAAAAAGTGAATCCGTGGAAAAATGGCTGCCAAACCCATCACGCATAATTTTAAAGCATTTGAATTTTCAAAACACGTTTACGATGTATCTAATACAAGAGAAAAGGATTTCTATCAACATATGCAAAGGCATTGACTTACAAATAGTAATTATTTTAATGAAAAATGCTAAATAAATACCATAATATAACCTTGGAAATGTGATATCAGACCATTTTTTAAACACAACGTTCATCCTTTTTTTTTTAACTTTTGAAAAGCGTTTTTTAGTACATAAATATTACTGGTCACAAAAATATAATTACTAAGTACGTAATGGAAATTGAACGTTAGAGTAATCGGAATCGTGCAAGCATTGTACCTTATTAAAACACTTATTGTTAAATACCCTAATTGGTTTCCTATATAATTACTTTTCCGTTTACAGATTTGAGCACGTAAACGCATATCTCATTAATAAATCGCGTGCGTGTGATAATTCAGTAAAACTCACATATATGTAGTTAATGAAAGAATTTTATTTTCAACAAAATTATTAACACAAGGTACATAAATCTTAGTTAAGGATACGATATAATTTTTCTTATGATTATATGAGAATAACGTTAAAAGCTTTTCGAGCTGTTCATTTATGCTTCGAATGAAAAGCCTGTTCTATGGAATAAACTCAGTAATGTTTAAGAAAGTATATCACAGATTGAAAATTATTGTCTGTTCGAAGTTAATACACAACGCAATATTACTTTCCGGAAATAGAAAAAACTATGATTTATATTGAAATTTTCGTCAAGCGTAACCCAAAAATATTTGTTGGATTTCGTTTCGAATTGTATCAAGATATTGTTGCTATGAGGTTTGAAATGCACCTACTATGGAAAATCAATTTCGAACAGTTTAAAATTTACATTCGGAAAACTGTTTAAAAGCACAATTTATCTATATATGGCACGAAAATTTAGTGTACTTCATTTTTATAGGCTAAAAAGCACAGCTGTTGACTTTCACCGGTAGAAAGCACATGTTGAAAATAGAATATGCACACACTAATATTAAAGTATACCAAAACGTACATAAACAGGAAAATAAATCTGGATTACTTATCTTTTTAAAAGAAAAAAGTATAAATAAATAAGTATTTGATATTTTAAGAAAACCTTTTTAACATAACCACCAGTAATCACCAGTATATTCTTTTATTTTTCGCGTGTGCAAATTAGATAAAAATTTTTTGATAATAAGCAAAACTATATATGTATATATGGCATCTTTTTTTTCTTCCTCTTCTTTTGTTTCAGTAATTTAAATAAAATTGGTACATTTCCAGTATTGGTGCATTGTTTAGATAGAGAAAGTGAGTTTGGCGAGAAAAGTAACTTTTTACGCGTATTTTCTGGTAATCTATCCATTGTATAATATACCCAAGCATTTTCATTTTAAACATTTTATACAATTTATAAAGTATAAACAAGTCATTTACCAATTTTTACATACAAATAAAAGTAACTTGTGTCTAAAAAGTGAATTATACCAGAATACGACGTTTATATTTATGCGTAAAAATAAATTAAAAATTTCATCAAGTTTATTTCTATGTATGTTTATATCATATATAAGCCCAAGCAGTACCGAGTTTTAAAGAGAACATCAAAAGTATTATTAAAAATGTTGCAGGAAATTGATTAAAATCATATATTGTAAATGAAGCGAATGGTTTAAATATTAAATGACACGAATGCAATGTGAAAATTTATTTGGTGTTTTCTCACCTGCACTTGGCAATCATAAAATTATCAATATTGCAATTGGTATATGGTATGCCAAATGAAACGAATATGTTAATGACAAATGAACCCGAATTCAAGTAATCTGAATTCAAGATACAAAAGCAAAGGTTGTCGTCAAAGAAGAGTAATACTATCAACAACATTCTTATAGCTGTATAAGAGTTAAATCAGTGATACAGAAATAACTTTAAGCAAACGATCATTACATAAGTAGTATTTTTACACATATTTTTAATAATGCTGGATCATCAAGGTACTTATTAAGGCACTTCTCTGTTATCCCGTTGACCAAAATACCATCGCCAAATTATTAGATTAAATGCAAATAATAGATGATCGTGAATGTCAATTCAATGATATTAAATACGATACACGTGTTTAAAACGACATTAAGTGATTTTTATTTCGACTGTTTGTTTGTATTTTTATTAATATTCTACTAATTCTTTGTTTTTTTTTTATTATTTAAACTAAAAATTAGGTCAATATGTATAATTTGGCTAATAGTTTGTCGATTTGTATAATTTGGCGAAATCGGTCGACTGTATAACAAAGTAGTACCCTAAATAATTATACAAAGAACAAATATGTAAACAAAATTTTGAATCAAAATTTATATAGTTGCAACAACCCTCTAAAAAATAATAATAAAGTTACCGCAATGAAACAATGAAATTAACTTGGTTCTAAGCAATGCGAGAGTTTGTAAAATATGACATTGGCTGCGAACCGGAATACTGAACATTCCTTTAATAAATGAAGAAACGACAATACCTAATTTTCGGCTGAGTTAAGAGACAACTTTAGACAATTAGAAAATTTAGATAAGAGCTTTTTTTTAATTAAAAGTAGCTTTTTTTCATGTGTGTAATTTGGAAACGATTTTTTTATACCGGAAAAAATGATTTGATGTAAGCTATTATTTTTTTTTTATTATGTTTATTTATTCGTATTTTAAATGAAAATTTAAAGTCATGTTTTTTAAATGTATTTAATTTATTTGTTCAAATGAAGGTTACATTACGAAAGTTGGTGATTAATTTCCGGTATCCGGTTATTGTCTTACTAACGTGTGTTCAATATATGCATGCATATATACAGATTTTTTTCAGTAAACTGTATGCATATACAAAATATTTTATGGAAGCGTTAACAAATAAATAAGCTAATAAGATAATATAAAAAAGCATATACATAACTTAAATATTTTCGTTTCAGTTTTAAAACTATTTAATAACCTTTACTTTTTTGCATAATTTGTTTTATTTTTCAAGTAATATAGAAATATAAAGGTAATATACTATTTGCTTTTTTCAATATTGGATTTTAATTCATTACTTCAAAATACTTACCATTTATTCTTTTAATGGATTCACGATTTACTTCTAACTATGTACATGTTTAACAGAAACTATAATCAACACGTCATCATCCATTCTACTGAGTTAAATTTATTAATCATAGCATCAGTCGAAACAGTACCTTTTGTTAAGGTCACGTTCAGATCATAAATTCTCCTAAATTGCACAATACGTATGCAAACGGGGTTAAGATTAAGCATGTAATACATTCTAAGATATAAATCAAGACTATTGAATATGTTTTCATCCCTTTTACTTGGAGTTTCTTGTTAAATACGTAAAAGATATGGCAATATTTTATTTATTATGAAGTTTGTAACATTTAGAATTCATATAAGCTACTCGTGCATCCCAATATAATAATTTCACTTATGCAGAATATACAAAACATAAATACATTGGTAAGGAGTAAGTGAATTTCACAAAGATTCGTAACGAAAAGTTTACCAAGCCAAATAGCCTTTTTATGTCTTTCCATCAAATTTAACTAGTATACAGAGTGTCCACTCTCAACGGTGGCCAATGGCTAATTTCTAAACCGTTAGTCATAGACATATAGTTCCAATTCCAAAATTGCTTTAAAAAAGGTAAAGAATTGTTTTTCAAGCGATTTAGGTCAAAATATTTTTTTTAACTTACGAAAATTAAATTTTTATACGATCCCCCCCCCCCCCCCCCCGATATTTAGTAAATTTTTACCACTACTCTAACAAGTAATAAAAAAAAATCCCATTCCTCTGTGATTAAAACTAACCGAGTAATAGCTGTTTAAAGTTGAAGCATCTTTTTTGCTGCAAATTAGGGGTCAGTCACCAATTTACTGGAAATAAAAATAAACGCAAGATATAAAATTTAACATTAAACATTGAGAGTAAAATAATTTTTACAATATTATTTTTAAACTTATGTTGATGATTACATATTAAAGCAAAATTTGTGCTAAAATATAAGTAAAAAATAACAGAAATATTGTCAATTTAAATTATGAAAAATAACAGTCAAAATTCGTTACAAACTGGCATATGTTTAAAGCACGATTACTTAACCTAACAGAATTTGGTATAGTCCTATAACATAAATAAATGGTACGTACCTAAAATTGTATTAATATTACATTGTCATTGGATATAAATAAGTGGGCAAATTGAACCCCGATCGGGTATTTGGAAGTGAGTTAAAATTTGAATAGAAATTTTGAACTAGGGAAATATACATATGAACGTTTTAAGCAAAATAAATCTTATCAAAATAACACACATTTTAAAAATAAAATCGCGATTTCTCAAAATTTGACTTTTTTCGATAAAGAGAATTTTAAAACTCAAGTCTTTAACTATTTTAACCGATCTAGAAGTTAACTATTTTAACCAATTTATTAATAAAAATTATAATACTACCGTAAAACTTACACGGTGGTAACACCTTCAGTTAAATTGCTTTAAAAATATTTCTTTATCTTATTTAAAACCTTTTTTTAATTCGAACTACACTGCTCAAAATAATTAATGGATATTGCAGTTTTAGGTGGTTTTTGTATCTGGGAAACTTTTTAGCTGATTGATACATGGTCGACAGACATAGTAGGTTATATGAGAATAAATTACACATGTTTGGCAGAAAAAAATGCATTTTATTGCGCATTTGTGTACAAAAGGAAAAAAAAACACTTTTTGTGCATATAAGAAAAAAATAAGAAAGGTGTTTTCTTCAAAGAAAATCATTTTCAGTAGGGGTATGGTTTCCACCGGGGGCCAGCAACGTTGAACACCTTTGAGGCATGGACTCAATGAGGATATTAATGACGAGTTGCGGTATTCTGCCCCACTCTTTTAGAAAAGCTCTTTCCAGTTCATGGAAAGTTTGTGGGGGTTGTTGGCGGCCAGAAACCCGTCTTCCAAGAGCGTCCCAAACGGGCTCGATTGGATTCATGTCTGGAGAACACGCTGGGCATTCCATTCGAACGATTCCTTCCTCGAAAATGAAATCCTCCACCGGGTTTGCACGATGTGGCCTGCCGTTATCGTCCATTAAAATGAAGTTATCTCCGATTGCTGCAGCGTAAGGTACAACAATAGGTCTGAGGAACTCATCCCTATATCGGCGACCAGTCAGAGCTCCATCTCGAATGATGTAGAGGTCAGTGCGCCCGTCAATGGAGATGCCACCATACACCAACACTCCTCCACCGCCAAATCTGACACTTTCGTGCACGAACGCAGGATTATTCCTATTGCCACGGTCCCTGAAGATGAAAATACGCCTGTTATCCAGATGCACAGAAAAACGGGACTCGTCAGAAAACAGAATATTGCTCCATTCATTTCTCCTCCAGTTGACATGCTTGGTTGCCCACTCCCTGCGGTCGCGGCGATGCCTTGATGTTAATCTAACACATACCATCGGTCGGCGAGGATACAGACTTACAGCATGGAGCCGGTTTCGGACAGTCTGAGTTGAAATCGTGGTGCCTGTTGCCGAGCGAAGGTGTTGTTGGAGAAGAGTAGCGTTCATGTTTCGGTGTCTCCGAGCTGTTAACGCTAAATACCGATCTTCATTGGGCGTTGTTGCCTGTCTACGACCTTGCCCTGGTCTTCGGCCTGCACATCCACTCTCCAAAAAACGGTTCCATATCCTGGAAATGACACTTTGTGACACTCCAATGGCTTGCGCTACTTCGGCTTGAGTTTGGCCCCTTCTAACCTACCAACAATTCTCCAAGCTTCTGAATCTGTCAAATGACTTCGCTGAGACATCGTACTTATCGAAACAAAGCAATCACTGAATGTCGATCATCCTTGTATTCATTCTCTTTTATCCAGTTGAAAGTCAAATTTCATTCGCTGCCGCTGAAGCGACGTTTTTGACGTCGAACTCAAAATTTGCATACTCCACAGTTTGAAAACCAGAAAAATTTGCATTTGTGATTCTCTTCTTCTATTTTTGGCAAAAAAAATTTCGTTTATATCTTTATTTTATATAAAACTTCAAATAGCCTTTAATTGTTTTGAGCAGTGTATTTGTCTGTGACAAATGGTTTAGGAATTAGCTATTGGACAGCGTTGGAAATGGACGCCCTTTATAATAATTTGAGCACTTAGCATACGTTCCCTGAAAACTTAGTCCAACTCATTCATTTTCAGCTACAGAAAAGTGATTTAAGTCATGAAATTTAAAGTTTCATAACTCGGTCAATTTTAATGTTAGATGAATGGAACCTTTTTTGTATTGCTTGATAGGGTGATGGAAAATGTTTACTAAATAGCACTAATAGGACCGGGGGACCGTATAAAAAGTTAATTTTCGTAATTTTTTAATAATATTTTTTGAGCTAAATCGCTTGAAAAACAATTCTTTACCTTTTTAAAAGCATTTTTACAATTGGAACTATATGTCTAAGACTAACGGTTTAGAAATTAGCCATTGGCCTCCGTTGAGAGTGGACACCCTGTATAATATAAATATGCAGTCGTTTTTTCTGTCCACCTGTCTGTCCGTTCGCACTTTAGCCTTCTTAAGTATATTCGAATTTTCATTATATTGTTAAACTCTATTTAGATCCACCAGTGCATGTTTCATATTTCGTATAAACTACATAAGAATAATAGTTCATTTACAGTTACACTCAAAATTGTACCGATACGTTATGGTACATGGGGGGAAATATTTTGAAGAGTTCTGTTTAACGAGATTACGTTGTTTTAAATACAAAATTTCCGATATAAACTTCAAAAGTGCTCTACAAATTAATTATGATAGAATATGGTATTCATAACGTTTGTTGTTCATTTAACAGTGACACAGAAAAAATAATCGCTTACAGAACACATTTTCATTAATAATTGCTGGAAGAGCATTTTAAAATTCGGCATTTATTTTTTTATTCAAAACCTTTTATTTCTATTTTATATTTATTAATCTTCTTTTCATTAGCGGAAATTGTTGAAGTTTATTATTCAACTGAATTTCTATTTCTTAACTGAAGTAAATTTTGGCGTGCAAGTAATTAATATTTAAAGGTCTTGTTATACAAGTAAGTGTAATTCAGAAATATCGAAACAATAAGTTATTTCTTTATATATTGCCCCTAGACATAAACTTCCAATTTCAAAGTCTTAAAAACTGCAAAATATGATAACATAAGTTGCAATTTCATGCGAGGGAGAGTCTATTGGAAAAAAAATAAGAAGACTAAATTTTATACAGGCCGCACGGTAAAACTTGGACTAAGAAAATTTTTGATATCCATTCCTGAATTAATCAATAATAATAATAATAATAATAACATGCATTTTAATAATGGCAAAAGTCACAAAGCTATCCCCGTTTAAATATTTTTTCAAATTTTAAGGGATTAGAAACAAATTGTTTTGTGTGCAATTCAAGATGTTACGCTACTTTTACAGTTCTAAAAAACATATTTATTTAATGAAAATGCTTTTTTTTGTGACTTTTAACCATGTTTTTGTAAACAAAACCACATTCTGAAATTTCTCATAAAGTTAGAAAAAACATAAATGTTTTATATTAAGTGTAATAGTTTAAAAGAGTTATAATTAAAAACAATATTCACTGGATTTAATTCATTTTTCATTTAGTCAAAAATAAACATAGATTTTTTTTCGGGGGGAGGGGGGGGTTGAAGGTTTTTAGATATTAAAATTTAAAATATTTAAAATATTTAACTGAAAAATTATGTGAGATTTTAAAAATCATATTTACAAAAGTAATTTTTCATTTTTTTTATTTCTCGAGAAAAAAATTAATGTATAATAATAAAAATAAAACATGTTCCAAATTTGGAACTATTTTCATTTAATGATTCTTGATTTATAATATTTAAGATACGAGACACGGAAAAAAAATCACCATACAGAAAAACGGATATAATTAAAATTTGGTTTCTAATAAAATGCTTATATGTTAAAAAAATACTGGGCCATTCCATGAAAACAGGTAAATTGATAGTCATTTAAAAAAAAAAAAAAAAAAAAAAAAAAAAAAAAAATTAAATAAATATTTTTGTTATTTACTGATTGGCAATATGTCAAATTTTATGTTTTGAGTAAGAATGTAAAGTTTATCTTTTATGGATTGGCAACACAACAGTTTGAAGATGGCGTCCATGTGCAATCATGTATGTTGCGTTTTACAATACATTTTGAATGAGTTTTTTTAATAAAGAAAATCCAGTGAAACTTTTGAAATCAACATTTTAGGTAAGTCTAATATTCATTGTTTATATTTCACTAAACTGAAATACATAAGATAATTTCAAATAATTATTACAGCACACAAAAAGAACTTTGTTTCTGTGTCCCACACGTGACACAAAACATGAACTTTTTCTCTTAGGAGGAAAAAGGAACGCATTTATTTTGTTTAATTGGCATTTCTAAAGCAGTTTAGTGTAGTACACTTATCCTATGCTAGTTAAAAATTTGGGTGAAATTTTTATTTGGAGAAAAATATCAAAACAAAATTGTCCCGCATGTGAAACCTTATGAGCAGGACGATTATTTTTGTTTTCTGGATGTTAAATAGAGATTTATTGTAGCATGGTTTTAGCAGTTTAATGATTATTTTGTCCTAAGAACTTATTCTATGTAACTAAAACGAAATTAAGATTTTTTTTATGATAGTTCCATTTTTTTCTTTTTTTGTGATGCTAATATTTTTTATTTCCATTTTTTTATAAATTTATTTTAATAAAATTTGAACATTTTGATGGTTATTTTTATTTTAAGAACATATTGTTTTCCAGCAAGAATTGATCTACTTAATTTATAGGGATTTTTCTATACAATAAGAAGAGTCGTGTTTTAAGAGCATGTTATTATTCTTTAGAAAAAATAATAAAAATTCTTATCTACATTCTGTTTTTCTAAGTTTAATTCTATTTTAAGTTCAATTTTTCTATGAAATTAAGTAAATTTAGACATAAGCGTTTATAATTGATAAAGTTTGTTATTTATTTAGCTGAAATGGAAAGATCTAAGTTTACTAGTGCTAGAAGAATGAAAAGGATGAGAGATAAAATGTCATTAGAAAATCCTAATTTCCAAAAAGAAAATAAATAGCTCAGAAAAAGCAGTTTCTTTTAAGATGGGTGAATGGGTGTTGTAAAATATGACGGCATTAATTATCCTGGTGAAATTACAAGCACCCATCATGATAGCGTTGAAGTGTCTGTCATGATAAAAAGTGGTAAATTCTACAAGTGGCCACAGTATGCAGATAAAATTCTATATTCATTTAAAGATGTAGTAAAAAATATATCAATCCCCACTGTAGCTAATAAAAGAGGTTTTTTCAAATTTCTAGAAAAAAAATGAAATTTTGTTTATACATTTACTTTATTTTATATTTAAAAATGTCAATTTGAACATTTACTTTGTACAAGAAAAACGTTAAAATAAATATTTTTGTATTGTAAAATGTATAACATGCATTTCCTTTTTTTACATTCCTTTATTTTCTGATTTTTGAAAAGGTTACTTGAATGATGTTTGCAAATGTCCCACACGTGACAACCGTGTCCCGTACGTGACACTACACGTTATAATTTTTTTTAGCAATTTAAAAATTTATTTTTCAAATAAGAATGCTTTTTTCATGAACATTAGACCTTTATCTTCTAATACATATTTTTTGTTTTGAAATTGCAAAATTAGTAGAGCAGAAATGTTATCTGGATCATACAGCAAATTACAAGTGGTTGACTTCTGATTTCCTGCACGTGACGCATGCAAATTAATTAAATTAATTAATAACTAAATCAGTAAACCATTTAGGAAAAATCTGTCCCTGCCTGAGATATTGTTATAACAAATATAAACTTACAAAAATATGTTTATTCTTATTTCTGAAAAATCTTAAGCCCTTTAACATAATTTTGGTGGTATTATGGTGTGACAGTACGCACGTGACAGTGGAATGGCCCTACTCGTGAAAAAGAAACTCATTTCTGTAGCTCAAACTTTCGATTCAAACTATCTTTTGCCACTTCCAATTTCCTTCTCCACTGTTTAAATCTCAGTCACGTATTTAAAACAATGCTTTTTCATGTCGATTATGATTTTTTTCATAATTTTAATATTTGCAATCCCTCTTTTTCTTCTTTTCAGGTTTGCGCAGAGTAAAATTTTCAATCCCGGTAAAAACACAACACGTGTTAAAATCAGTGTCTGTTATAACCAGTGCAAATAATAATAATAATAAAAATAATAATAATAATAATAAATAAAAAATGGCTCGTTCCAAAAATTTTCACAAAATAATGCATATTTTTAAGGAGACGGTGGACGTTAAAAATTTTATTTTTAATTTTCCTCATAGCAATATGATTTTTTTTCATATATACATTTCATGAAAAGCGTATAGAACACCTTCAAAAATATTTCCAATCTTATTGAATTTTTTGCATTTTTAAATAGAATTTTAAAATGCTCCTCGTGTTTTAATTTTAAAGATATTTTCTTTTTTTGATATGGTAATTACAAATTGGATATTTTGCATTAATATGATAGCATAATTAAGGAGTTTAATGTTTTGTTGCAATGCTGATTTTACTCTCAGCGGTTTTTCTAATGTATTTGACAAAATTCTACGTTTAGTAAATTTGTAAATGACAACTAATTTGCAGCAAAAATTTTGCACGAACATTAAACAACTAATGCTTGGTCAATTTAAATACTAGAATAACATAAATTTTTTTTCCTACTTGCCAATGTAACAGTAAAGTTTGATTGAATATAATTTATAAAACTAGAGACCGTGTAAAAATTTAAATTTCTTAATATTTTAAGGAATGATATATTGTTTCAAAATCACTTTACGCTGATAATAATTTTAAGGACAGTTTTCAGAAATTCTTTTAATAATTCAAATAATGTATAATTTCAATTATAATTTTTTTTAAATATATTCAAAATATGTCTTTTCTAAAATAAATTCACAATGAAGATTTAAATAAATAAACATAGGCTGTATTTCAGAATTTTTCTGTTTATGGCTATTACAATTGTGGTGTTTAGTGGGGGAACTTTCTAACGACGTTCCGAAACAAGAAAATTAAGTGCGTAATCGTATTTTATTAGTACACAGCGTTGAATTTGGCCGCAAACGACCACATGACATGAAGTAATCTAGATCAACAACTTTATGGAATAATATGTGCCATATTCACAGAAAAATATAATTGAAAAAAAAAATCAAAATAGAGCTTACCTGCATAAGCTTGAATTAAGAGGTGAGCAGAAATACGCAAAAGAATAATCTCAGAAGACTTACTCATAAAGAAAATTTCTTTCTTTATTTTTTTTAATAAAGATGGATGAATATGATTCTTTGAGAAATAATAGTATTTTTAGTAAGAAAACAGCTCTCTTATTTTTAGAGCAAGGCATGGAAGGCACAATTTTTTACTTGTACAAAATTTTATAGATAAATAGAAGCTCTCATTTCAAATAATTATGCCTTTTCTTGAATTCTCTTGGAGATTAAGGGGCAACAAATTAATATAAAACGAAGAAGTTGTCCATCCTGTATATAGCATACAATGTAAGGCTAACGGAATATTCTAAGTGAAGAATTGTTTCAACAATTTAAAAAAATAATACAGTAAAACCTCCACTAACGGTCACCTCTGAAGAGCGGTCACCTCTAACAACCGGCCATTTTTTCATAGAACGGAATGAGTCGTATTGAAATAATATTAGATTGAACCTCCGAATAACGTCACCTCTGAAAACCGGCCTCGGCCAGGGAAATTCACTCCGACACGGCCACCAAAAGAAGCCGAGAGCATTGTAAATTGCAACATTTAACCCTTTGACTGTTAAAGCACTTCTATTCATAAAATACTAAAATGATTGAATGACACCGGAATTTAAAAACAAATTTATTTCATAATATATAAATGTTTTTTTTTTTTTTTACGTTCTTTGTAAAATTAAAATTTTCATTTAAAAATTCCGGTGTCAGTATGACATTTCGCAATTCAAATTAAGTGGTATTCTGGGCGCGTATACGCGCTTATAACCACGAAAGGGTTAAAAAAATCCTTAGTTTTAGACACCTGTTTTGTTCCCTCCTCCTCTCTCTCTACTGCTGCTAGTGAGAAGCACTTTTTATTTCGTCCATAAGGCTGCGGGCACACACAAAGTTTTTTTACGATTTGCAGGCGGCGCCTTTTAAAACCGCAGGTGGATGTTAACGAGTCTGATGTTAACGAGCTTTCCAGTTCAACTTCAATCCAAGTGTAAGACGGGAATCTTTCCCTTCAGTAGGGTTTAAGATAGTCATCTCCCTGACCATTGTATCTTCCTCGTTTTGTATTGTCAGTAAACCGCAAGTGGGGAGTAACAACAGGGAGTTCCAGGAATAAAGTTTAACTTCAGAGTAGTTATGTTTGCCTGGTCCTTTAGTGTGCACGTCTTTTCCTTCCCTCTGCCCCCCTTCCACACACACACTTCTGTGGAGTCGTATCGTAGAAACACTGTAAACACGTGTATTTATTCTCGCAGTGACGCAAGCCAATTGCAAATGTAACATAAAGAAATTAAAGTACGTGTTACATTGAAGTGATAAACTTATTTTTCTAATTCAAAATTTTTTTTGGGAATTATTTTGTTTCTTCGTTTATGTTTTTGCTCTAGTTCACACGCACAATGTGGATATTGAATATTTTTTTCCCACAACTGGCAATAATTTTGAAATTGTCAGTGAAAACGTATTAAATTTGAAAACCTTTGTTTAACCCGTCAGTAGTCGCGTGTCGGTCTTTTCGCCGCCCGTATAACTTATCTTCTCCTAACTTGTATCAGATTACAAATACAACGGAGATCTACCACGTAGATGACTTTGAACGTTTCTCGAACACCTTAGTGAAGTAACAGGACACCTCTGTTTTTCTTTCAGGTACATTTTTAGAAACAAAGTTGAAATTGGTGAAAAAGTCTACGTAACAACCACTAATGTCAGTTCATTTTTACTTTTTCAAATTATTCCATATCTCATGAATAAAATGCATAATTTAAGAAAACTGCAAATTTATATATTCATTAAAGTGTTATCTTCATATATTAGGTGAAAAATATTTCTTATTTTACATATCTGGTATGCGGGGGGCCAGCGGCGAAAAGACCGACCGCGACTAATGACGCTGTGGAAAAAGTCGCGACTACTCGCGGGTTAATACGGTCATGTTAATGCCTTCACCCCCTATCTTTTCCATATGGTTCCTCCCTGTCTACGTAGAGAAAAAAAGCGGTAACAAGTTCTCCCTTCGTCAGCCATTTGTCTCTAGTTTTCAACCGAACATGAGTAAAATTTATGAAAAGAAATTTTTATCCCTCAGTGAAAAACTGAAGGTTATTGATGATAGTAAGAAAGGCATTAGTGCGCGGAAATTAACAGAAAAATATGGATGCGGAAGAACGCAAATAAATGAAATTTTAAAGAATAAAGGAGAGCATCTTGAGAAACATCTTAGATGCGAAAGCCTAGCAAACAAGGTCAAATGTCGCAAAACTGGGAATGAAATAATGAAATGCTATTAGAATGGTTTAGAGATTGCAGATCTAAAAATTTACCGACTTCAGGGCCCAAATTGCAAGGAAGCGCATTGAAAATTGCCAAAGAACTTGGTATTAATGATTTCAAAGCTTCTAACGGTCGGTTAGAAAAATTTCTCTTAAGAAATAATATAGTTTTCCTTACTGTTTGTGGTAAAACTGCTGATTGTCCTACAGATATCGCTGAATCCTGGAAAAAATCTTTAGACCGTCTTCTGAGCGAGTATGAAGCAAAAGACGTGTTTAACTGCGACAAAACAGGTCTTTTTTCCCTAACTTAAGACTCTGTGTTTTAAAAATGATTCCTGAAGATACTAAAGAGTTCTACTACTACTATTCCTGAAGATTCCTGAAGAGAATAAAATAAAGTCATTTGAAGAAGTCCTCGCAAATGTTCGCGATATTCAATTGTTTGTTTAAAACAGAACGGCGAAGTTTTGTACAATAAAACCACAGATATTATCGTATCGATTGAAAAAAAAATTAAGTTCGATGAAACAAATGAGCTCGAAACAAATGAGACTAACAGATTTCTTTAATGTGAAAAAAAATTTAAAAAATATACATTTTTTGAAGTATTTTATTGTATTAAGTATTTTTCTAATAATATAATTTCTAATAATAAATATTTTATTTTTCTAATAAGTTGAAGCAAAACCTCCATACACCGGTCACCTCTAAGAACCGGCCACTTTTACACAGTCCCATCGCTGGCCGCTCTTCGGAGGTTTTACTGAATTCTTTCAAGAAAATTCAGCATTCTCAAAATCGAAACATATTTTATTCATATGAAATTTTCTTTTGGAAAAACAAAAGTTGTATTTTTCTGGACGAACAAATCCTTGTATATCTCCACGGAGGGATAACAATCTCTCCTTTCGTTTTAAATAATTCCATTTTTTCGCATTTAACAATGCTGAACGTTAGACGTAAAAAACCGAACAAATCATTTCTATTAAAATCGCACACATCATTTTTTGCAGGTGTTTATTATCGTAGTTGTGCAGACGTCCGCTCCGCTCTGAGTCGAAACCGCCTCTCCTCAGTTCTGCTCTTTTCTCAACTCACGAAACGACAGTGGCCGCTCCGGAAAGAAGGCGGGGGGGGGGGTTGCCATAAAATTAAAAATACGCCAACTGGCAGGGCAAAAAGGAGTAGCGCATCGCTACGAATATGGAAACAGAATTTTAAGAAAGAACTTTTATATCAGCAGAACGATGCGGAGCCAAAACTTGATACCAGGACGCACTAACTTTTAAATTACGTAACAGAAGAATAGTACCTGATAGGACAATAGGAGGATTCATAAAACGGAAGTCGACACCCCATCGAACATTCTAGAAAAGACGGGAAACCTTCAAAACCGGAAGGAAAATTTTTTTTAACTGATTTCAATATTTGAAATCAACAAAAAGTTAGGTCATAAAAATAACTTTACAGGGGAGATTAAAAAAAGCGAGATTTTAAGATAATTTTTAGAATGCGAAATATATAATAAATGAATAAAGATAAAACCAAAAATAGACGATAAATTAAATTAAATTAAAAAAAATGGCAGTGGTTAAGAGTAACCACAACAACAATGTTATATGAAATGCATAAAATATACATCTAGTATCAAAATTCAAATAAAATTAACGAGGAAAAATCGGCTAAGATTAAAAATGTTAAATTCGGACCGATGGCAAATCTAATCGCGCTCCTATCAGATATCTGATATAATTCTGGCGTCCGTTTTCGGTTTAAGTGGCTTAAAATAATGGACCGATGTTATGGTAAACGAGAGTTGAGAAATCAGATTCATTTGTTTCAGTTGCAGACTTTGTGTTTAAAATTGGCCGACACAGCCAGTTGTAGTTTAACAATAAGCTAAAGAATTTTATTTCCGGATTTTTAATGGAAAACGAAGAAAAAGAAAAGAAAAGAATGTTTGCATTATTTATTTTAGTAAAGGGGAGGAAAGGGGGGCGTGATCATTAGAAATGGGAATACAAAGTAATGAAAAGCAAAGGTGGAGAAAATAGCGCTCATATATATGATAGTAAGTTTTGTTTTGATAATCGAAAAAAAACTGCAAATAACAACGTTGGAGCGAGCGCACACTAATTATTTTATTTATTTATTTATTTTTTTTTTTTTTTTTTGGTAGATAGATAAACACATGAAAAAAAACTATATTTTATGAAGAACCTATTAAATAAACACACAGAACACAAATTTTTTAAGTAAGGTACCCTGGGGTAATAACGCCACGTTAAGGTTCTATCAATTTTCACGGCTTAGTTTTAGATTGTATTTTTCAAACAAATATAGGATCTGATACAACAACTCATTGACTATCTATATAAAATAAAATAATTTAACAGATATGTATTCATAATATGTAATGGCGGTTTTTCTTGACCCATGCTATTTGGCGTTATTACCCACCTATATGGGTAATAACGCCATGCAAACAAAACTATGAAATAAGATGGAATAATTGCATGTAGATAGCCCAATTCTAAAAATACAAACTCTACAAACTTAGAAATTAACAAATTGCATTCTAAGATATTGGAAATGTTCAATTTTTGTGAAAGTGTAAGAAATATAAAGGTGTGGTGTGGGAGGGGGGGGGATGAGGCAAATGAATATCAGACAATGAGTTTCTTTTTGCTTAAAAAGGACCGTTTAAATAGAAATATGAGAAACATTGCACAGTTTTAACTGTGTTTATTTGAATCAGTATTTAAGATGTAGCTCGGCCACTGTAGGCAATCAACCGGGGTATTAATGTCAAGGATTGGCGTTATTACCCCGGTTTAGTTATTGCGCAGTACATTTTAAATTACAAATTATCTCGAGAAGATATCCAAAATCTTCAACAACATTTTAAAAGTACATGAAATGCACTACAAATTTATGTAATTAACAAAGTATTTCTGGATAAAAAGATAGTCTTCACATATACAAAACGTATCTCGCAAATTTTAGATCAAGCGTTAATTTTAGTTGTTTGTAAAAACAATAAGACCTAAAAATGAAACAAATTAACTTGAAACTGTTTTTTGCGATTTATATGACTCAAAACCCTTCTGCGCAGAGCACATGGGTGTCATTTACCTGATTATTTCATAATTATGCAAAATATAAGCACTTGGCGTTATTACCCCGCCTGGCGTTATTACCCCAGGGTACCTTAGTAATACATTCGAATTTATATTAAATTTTAAGTACAGGTATATTAGAAAAAATTTATGAATTTTTACATAAAACGAGTTTTTTTATTTATGTATATAATACTGCAGTATTTCGGGAATTTCCCTATTATTGAAAAAAAAAAATATTCCATAACACAATTCTTGCTTAATAACACTGTATTTTATTTAATAAACTTGTATTGTAGAATACATCATATTGCTATAATAATGATGTATATATTACTGCTAGATTATGCTTTCTAGATTAATATTGTGTAAATTTCATATAACTGATATCTGCTAATAATAAAAAAATAATACTTATAATAAAAATTATGCATTTAGAATTCTCGAGAAATAATAGACTACAGGAGTGCTGTATACTAATAATTATATTGTTATTTGACCGTACTTTTGTAATTTACATAAAAATATAAAAAAATGTGCTTTTATAAATTTTACTTTTAAAAAAGAATGTTTACTCTTTCTCTTTATTTTTCTATATTTATACTATATTTGTGTACTATATTTCTATACTATATTTCTGTAATCATTTACACAAAAAAATGAAAACATGAAATTTTCAAAGGTGAAATTTGGAACGTTAGAAGTTGGAAAGTTGGAAGTTAAATTTTGTTTTACATTTGCATGTAACTATTTGTTATCACTATGAAAATCAATGTTATTATTCATACACAAAAAAATAACATCGTAAAATTATTTAAGTCTAGATAAAAAAAAATACAATAAAAAGTTAATCTCATTATCAAATGCCAGAAAATGTAACAACTAAAAATTCGTAGTAGAAAATTATTTAATGATAATAATTCGATAAATTTCAATAAAGTTATAGTTAGTAAACTATAGTTAGTAAACTATAGTTAGTATACTAAACTGTAAAAGTCTTTACTTAATAAATACACATGTCGAATAAACACGCATTGTAATTAGAAAATTAATATGCAGAGTAATCGGAATCATGTACACATAATATTATAAGAAAACATGGCTAATAATTAAATTTCTAAATAATTGCATTTTTCTTTTTTACGTAATTTTGAAGGTAAGCAATATTCTCGTTTAAGAATCACGCACATGTGAAATTCTAGTTGAATTCATGTAAACATTTGAATTAATATAATTGATTTCTTGTCAAAGTTGATATATTTTCGGTTTTTAATACACAGATAATTATAATTTGCTAATAAAAAGGTGATAGGGAGTAGTTTACTTATTTATAATGCAGTATCATCGTATAATACATTTAGATCCTTTAATTCCTAATGAATATATATATATATATATATATATATATATATATTTATACGCAGAAAATTTCCTTACATTAATGAAATGAACGAACAGTCGGTTGAGTATAAAAGATTATAAAACAAAAAAACAAATAAATAAATAAATAAAAACATAAAAAATAATTGGATGTTTTGCATATATGTTCGGAAATAAAACAATGATGAGTATAATAGTACAGTTTAGTCAATAAAATATCATGTTTATATTTTTGTTGAATTCTGTAAACTAATACTCTGATATATTTTCATATTCAAAATCCAGAAATTATTAGCGTAAGAGTTGTTTTGACAAGAGCTCTAATTCTGTAAATTATAAATAAATAGGTCCAGAAAGTATGACCTAACTTATTTCAAACACTACCTGGTGGATCATTCCGTAAAGAATTTTCTCACAACGGTTTATGAGCGTAATATACAGGCATAACCCTCATTTTTATAGCATTTTATTGGGTATTTTATTGATATTTTCGACGAAAGTGTTACCAGTGGTCAATATTTGGCGGTATTGTTGTTCATAAATCAATTGAAAGGACTATATGTGAGTAAAATAGAAAAAAAGCAAACATTTTGCGAATGAAAGCATCATATAATTACTGATATATAAATAAAAAAAAAACGCAATAAAATAAAATTAACAAACCATATTAAAGAAAGGATAATATTATAATATGCAATTGGAAAACAATAAAATGAAATAATATATATAATTTAAAAAATTCGTCCAAGAAATAAAAATTAATTTTTAATGTACTCAGTTTATGAAGATATGATAACTAATTTTGTTCATGAGATCGAGAGTAAAAAACGACAAAGGATTTTTATTCTCAATAAACCAAATTCTCTTGAGCAGATTGGTTACGAATAGTTTTTAAAACACAGCATAAAAAAGTTTTCTTTTTTACCACAAAAGAAAAAAAATGCCACTCTAATCTAAAAAAATAAAAAAGGTCCTTTGTATGTTTGTATGATAAGTAATAAATTATTTAACCCACTGAAGCCCGATTGATTTTCTTAGTTAAAATTTAAATTTTGTACTTCGGATAAATTTTAAGGAATATATTGTTACCTTATTTTATCCTGAATTTTCTCTCATCCCTAAAATGATTCCTATATTTTCACAGTCTGTTATTAAATGATCTAATTAACTTATGAAAACTCCTGTAAACAGACAATCGTTTCCTCTGTTACTGGAAATGGCTCATTCATTATAAATTCTGAACAATAACTTTAGTAACAAATTTCGGTTGATGAATATTGCCATTGTGTATGATACGGGAAAAGTTTCAAAACTATTCTAGTTGGGATTTTTTCCCGAAAGAAATAATGACTTTTCACGTATCCAGAACCTTGTCTGAACGCAATAATTTAAGAATCTATGCTGATACTCTATAATATATTTGTGCTAATGTGGATAGCTTTTTGTAATTATGTGTCTACACGAATATGTACTTATAACAGTTGAAAAATCGAAATTTTGTGAATAAAAATTTTATAATTTTTTTTCTTCTTATTTTATAAAAATCTCAAGGAATACATTTCTATATCTTTCAAAGTAATCGGCATAAATATTTTCATTGACTTGGTTTTCATATTATTAAAAAAAACACAGTCAGAATAAATGTGTTTTGTATGTATCATGTGTAAAATCATATCTATAACAGTCTGGAAGGAGCTGTTTTCGGAATTTCTCTAGATATATAAATAAAGAACAATAGGATACATAAAATGAATTAAGGCCATGTTTGCGAACGATTACATGAAAGCAGTAAAAGCTTTTTGCTATTAGACTTGGATAATAAACACTATTACCTCAGAAGAGCCAGAAACAAACACGTGGGAAGAAAAACGATTTCATCTAAGTATGTTTCTATACCTATCATTAAATTTGAATGTTATGCAACGGAATAATTGCGAAATTCTAAAAATGCTCTTAGGCACGTTTTCGTTATGTTATTATGTGTGATAAATTTAATTTTTGATCGCTCATAATTTATATTTAATTATATGCTGTAGAAATGCATAATCATGTATTATCTAAACATGTATACAATAAAAGAAATACATCTATATTAGATGGTTATAATAAACATGAAAGCTAATTGTTATCTTCATCTATATAAAAAAAGGAGCCTAAGTCATGTGACTGTCATCAACTGAAGGCACATGGTTTATTTGTCAAATAGGTTTGTTGACTTTTAAAATGAGCTGGCACTGACTTTTTTTTTTAAATACATGAATTTCATTAAAACACATAAATTTAAAATACATATATCAAATACATTTGAATTACGCGTCTTTCTTACTTTTTATTTAAAATACAATAACTAAATATAGAATAGTACTTTTTCTGTATAGATACTTGCCGAAAGTCTGCTTGGCGGGAAAAGAAATTTGGCAACGTATTTACTAGCAACCTCTTTACTGTTTCATATACACAAGCATTTTTTTCCTCTGTGAATATATTTTATTTAATATAAAGAAGCCATTTATCTATTCCATATAAGAAACAGAAGAGATCTATACATTAAAAAAATATTATGTATATATATATGCGTGAGTGTGTGTATATGTATAAACAAAATTATTGTATATATATATATATATATATATATATATATATATATATATATATATATATATATATATAATATATATATATATATATATATATATATATATATATATATATATATACTTTTATAAATACATCCAAAGTTATTCAGACAATACCAATAAAACAACCAATGAAACCAGTATTTGTACAATTATATTATTAAAAACAGTTGAAGTGTGAAGAGAAATAGAAGGCAGATTACCAAATTACTAAGAAATATATGGATAAATGGACATTATATAACCAGAGTGATTCATATATTACCATACAATAAACCAATGAAACCAGTATTTTTACAATCATCTTATTGAAAACAGTTGAAGTTTGAAGTGAAATAGAAGGCAGATTACCAAAATAATGAAAGATAAATGGATAAAAAGGCAGTAGAAGGCTTTTCTATTAAACTACTTCTTCAGGGGTGTATAGTTTAACAAAAAAGCAAAAACATCCAACCAGTTTCTATTATGAGTCGTGCTGAAAGCTAAGAATTCGACTCGCAATACACCCGACTGGCTGGAAGCTATTCAGATGACAAATTAGTAGAAAGATACACATAGAAGAAAATAAAATTAATATGACAAAATAACAATAATACAATATTCCATTAAAAAATATATATGTATATATATATATACTTCATAATTTTTTGTGGAATTTACGTAGCCCTTTGAGTAGCGGTTGGATATATTTTATATAACCTAATTTAATATATAATATAACACACACACACACACACACACACACACACATATATATATATATATATATATATATATATATATATATATATATATATTTAAGCCAGAATTTCACCACGCTTTGGCATATATATCATGTACCCTCCGCATTTGGGCGACTGCAACCAAATGGCGATTTTATACCTCATATGTTAATACGTCTGTTATTATTTATTTAATAATGAACTGTTTATTTTCTTTTTAAAAGCATATAAATAGTTTTGTAACATTATTATTAACTAAACTTTTTTATTTATTACTATTTCTTTTTTGAAATAGTAGAAAATAATTTAAAAATATGTACGTAACTGGTACATGAAAACGATTTTTTCGCCGAATTGGCATAAGATAAAATGGTGTGGTGCGTATATGACATTTGTGCCTAACATATACGAAAATATTTTACTTCAACATTACAGCACTCTTTTTAATTTACACATCCAAAACATGAAAGGTAGTGAGGCGGGAAATGCTGTTCGCGAAAATTAGAATCCCCCTACCATAAAAGTAAAACCATTTTTACTCAAGTTTTTTTTAATAAAATTGTTTAAAGTTTGATTTTTTTAAATCATTAAAAAATATATTTGAGATATGAGTTATGTTAAAAAATATGTATATGTTATGAGATAAATTCAATTAAAATTAGATTGAATGCTCATATTTCTTTCCATCAAAGTAAACAAAAAATATTCGTTCTTCAATGAGCGAAAAAAGAATATTTTTTACTATGGGGGTAATCATTAAAACATCAAGAATGAATGATTTTGACGTCATATTCACTTAATGACAGACTCATTACACATGTTTGATAAGTCAGAAAGATATGTTTAGTTCAATGTTTATCTGTATTCTCAAAGAATTTTTATTAGATTATCCGTTAATTTAATGAAGAACTACATGATTAAAGGTTGAAGGCATTCTGTTAAAGATAATAAGCCCTGAATAAAATAGGGTAATACATTAGTAGAATAGAGCAGCTTCAATTGACGCCAATTATTTATTTTGAGTTAAAGTTTCGGAAATAATTTGACGATAGTCTTTTTTCTTTTTAATAAAAAATGGTTGAGTAGCATGAGCAGTGGGTGAGTAAAGTAAACATACTTTTTCACGAGTTTTAGACGAAATGTTTTATGAAATTAACGTTGTTTTACCCTTTTTTAATCACTTTTGTCCATTTTGGATGATATGAGTTTTATTTTACAACTTTAACATTTTTTTTGCGATTCTTGAAAGAATAAGCCGTTTTTATAAGATTCAATGATAAAATCCCCAAGCTATTCGCGATCTTTTGTTGGAATTGGCATGTTTTCCGAGATCTTTTGACGAAATTTGCATTTTTTCGCTACCTTCTGACAAAATTGAGTTTTTTTGGTCTTTTGACGAAATCTACGGCTATATTTGCAATCTTTTGAAGAAATTCACATGATTTTTGGAATTTCAAAAACGAAATTCAAATGCTTTTGCGATCTTTTGACGATATATACTTTTTGGGGTTTTCTGAAAAAAATTGAGATTTTTTTTGAAAACTTTTCACGAAATATAAGGGTATTTTTGTGATATTTTTCAAAAAACTCGCGTATTTTTCGCGATTTGTGGAAGGTGCTTTTTTATTAATTTATTTTAAACATTCTGTGAGCCATTAACATTAAAAACACTGTAGTTTTTATAAAGTCATTTTATAATCAAAAATTAAAATATATATATAAGACTGTATAACCGTAGAATCACTGCAGTGAACTTGAAGCTAATGTTTAACCATTAATTTTGAAGTACATTTTCTAATGTATCTCTAGTATAACTGTGATTGTTTGTCCGATAAATTCACATATTTTAATCGGAGAAAAATAATTTCAACTATACTTCAAAATCGAATTAGGGATTTCCCACCCCATACACCCACTTCCTTAGCGAAAAGTTTAATAGTTCCTACTTTATTTTGTTACTTGAAAATTACAAGTTTTAATAAGTTAAATCCATTTTTTTAATTCAGGCATGGGCTTACCTATCTGTACTTTCTTCCCGTAACTTAAAATTCTTAGTTCCTTTACTATTTTAAGCAAAAACAAAAAAAAATTACTAAGTTACAATCAAAATCCAGTGAGGGATAATGACTACATATGCCCCCTGCCTACAACGAAAATTTCTTATCTCCTTTATTTTAAATTATTCTGAAAGAATAAATTTTGCTATGTTTATTAAAATCAGAGAGAAAATATATTAAGTTTCAAAAGTTATGAGGGACAAAGAGCCTTTCACTCACAAGCCCCTTAATGGAAAATTTCTTCTTAATTTTTATTGTAAATTACTTGAAAATTATACACTTTACTATTATTTTAAAAAAAAGAAAAAAAAGGGGGGGACGCAACAGCTTTCTTCTACCTCCCTCCTTCTAACAGAAAATTCTTACTTCCTCTTATATTTTGAGCTTAGAAAAATGATAAAATTTTTGTATGTTTTTCAAAAATCGGACAAAAAAAATTAATTTCAAAGTCGAGGGATGAAAAATGACTCATCTAGTCATTTTTACATTAAAATTTAAAAGAAAGACTCAAAAACGTCCCTTTGTGAAATAATATTTACAAACCAAACCAAAAAAATACTTATTGTTGTAAGTAAAATATACAGTATTCGTCACATTATGATGGATTTACAGGCCTTAGTGTACGATGTTTTTAACGAATTCAAGTAAACTTTTCCTGTTACATGAATTTCCTACTAGAATATTTTAATAACCTTAAAATGTTTTAGAGGATATAACATCATAAACAGCCAATAATATTCTAGAATCTGAAATTACATTTTCTTACTGAACATCTATAAAAATCGCACATATATTTTCAAATATTTTTTATCAGGGAATTTAATGAAATTTAAACTTTAATAAAAATAAGAAATAAGTAATGATTTTAATAGTATATTCTTAAATGCATATTTAGTTCGAATGTCATACAGAAAAAGTAGAAGTAAGCTCTTGTAAAGAAAGGATAGGGTAGAACGGAAAGATATAATGCTAAGTACATAACAGGGGTAAAATTACGCAAAAAATTTCAATCAAAAGGTTTATTCATAAGATGGTATTTATTAGTATGTAGTCAAAATTATTTCTATAGTGATTTATTTAACATTTGAAGAATTGCTTGTAATAATGCTTTAAATGTTCAACATGTTATAACTGATGCATTTTTTGCTTTAAAGTTAAGAAGCTCGAATATAAATGTGATACCTTCTACAATTTAACATTTTCAAAGAATTTCTTTTGAGAAATTAAGCGTTTTAATATCTATTTAGTATCCAAAATACCTTCGAAATTAAATAAAGTAATTTGCAGAAAATTTGAACAATTATTTTGATGAATTACTAATTAATGTGAATTACCATGAAATAAAATTTATAAAAGAAGACGGATGAAATAAATATAATATCGGTATGACTAGAAAAAAATTTAATTATCGAAGAAAGAAAGAAACAAATGAACGTAAACGTCATAGAAACACTGCTGCCCTAGCAGATAATATAAAGAAATATTCATCCAAATAATTTTGAATAAAAGTAAGATAAATTTACCCTCGAAGCTGCACTATCCATCTATTATAAGAAATAATAATGATTGTAACGCGCAATAAATTCAACATGTGGCGATGCAACATGATTTAATTATCAAAATACTCGAATGAGTTACATAATGGTAACAAAGGTAATCATAAAAATATAAGCAAAAGGAAAAACATGCATAATATGAAAGAGTGTGTGAAAGTTGTGATGTCGTTTGATAAACCAAGCGAGTTCGGAGAATTCTCATTTATATCTTTTGAAAATGATTCGAATTAAGCGGAAATATGTAAACAATCGAATAGTCCTATTTCAGTTGTTCATAAAGTTTAAATTTACAGCTTTTAGGAATAAAAATAAATATATTAGGATATAATTAATATTTTATTCTATTTTAGTTAATAGATATAATTTTATTTTTATTTTATTTCTATTTTATTTATCTCTATTATTTTATTTTATTTCTATATTTTATTTTTATTATGTATTTTATACATTTTTAAATAATTTTTATTTCAATTAAGCTTTTCAAATGTGCCAATAGTTGTATGTAAACATAAGACAAAATTTACCAAATAACATGTTAAAATATTTATCCAAAATAGCCATATTATACATAATATACGTCTTCATTGTGTTGATATTTTAATCAAACTGAACAACTAGAATTAATTTAATTTCGTTATATTTTTGTTAAAATAGAAAGTGAGTGTTAACTAGAAGAGTTTCATACTAATCCTATTTGTAGAAAAATTATACGCTGCAATAATATAAACTACAGAAACTTTAAACCTACACAAATTCGCGTAACATGTTCAAATTAAATCTCGAGTTTGTTTCAAATGTACATATTTTCACAAATTCAGTCATTTAAAATTCTTAACAGGAATTTCAATGTTAATTAGAGAAAATTAGTGTGTTTTAATGGTAAATGTTTGCATATGGTTCTATCTTAATTACTTCAAATTGCCACAGCTATTTTGTAATTTAGCATTTCATATCTAGGTCTCCAATTAACAAGAGTATAATAATCTAACAACAGATAAAGTTGCACTGCTTATTAAATAAACTTCCCAATGGAATAGAATGATGTTCTAAAAAGAATTTTAATAAACTTAACTGTGTTAATTTATTAAATTGTTTAAAACAACTCTCGAAATGTACATGAAATTTACTTTTATTTAATTTACTGTATAGAATTCTTTTTTATGACTAGTCTGTTATCTTTTATTAAATAGTTATATATATCAGAGAATTAAATATGTATATATATATATATAAATAAATATATATATATATATATATATATATATATATATATATATATATATATATATATATACTCTGTTTTTATATCATTTATTTATATATTATTGCCATATTGACGATAATAATAATTATTATTCCCTTTTCATTTTTCTATCCAATTTGTTAGTTTTGATGTGTCTTGTTTTTTATGTTTTTTCTTCATTTGGTTTTGGTTTTGCGTGTGTTGGTAGTCCCAAATTCGTACTGTTTTGCTTTTTCATGGCAAATACCAAGATGAAATCACACGCTTCATTTGTAGTTCCAAAGTATTTGGGACCTGAAGATTCTGCTTTGGTTCAACAAATTCCATTTATATTTATATTCATATTATTATTTTTGTTTTTTCCTTCCATGTTTAATGTGCTATAAGTTATTAAATTCAATGGTTGATACATTGTAATAGTATTAATGGTTATATATATAGATATATATATATATGTATATATGTATATATATATATATATATATATATATATATATATATATGTATATATGTATATATATATATATATATATATATATATATATATATATATATATATATATATGTATGTATGTATGTATGTATGTACATATATATATATATATATACATATGTGTGTATATATATATATATATATATATATATATATATATATAATAACCATGCACGATATTATATGCCGTTTCAAAAAATGCCTTTATTATTTACTTATTTAATAATAATTACTTACTTAATAACAAAATTTCTGTGTCGTCAGATTTTTGGAATTGGTCCCTTGTTTATTATGGTAATCTGTATTGTCAAATTGAAATATGAGCTTGTAGGATAATATAAATTTTATTTCAATATTTTCAGCTGCGTAGCTGAATTTGTACTTGCAAAAAATAACGGAATTCATTATATTATATATCATACTGTAATCATAAATCATATGCATAGTCGTACTGTAAAAATATGTTCATCATGTTATTAGCAAATTCGGACTGTAAAAATACGTTACAAGTTTTCTCGCACTTTATGAATGTAAATTTTAATATTGATTTTTATGGGGTGTTTATAAAACATGGTAATGCTTGTTTCGGAATTCATTTATCACGTAGTTGTTAATATGTTTATATTACAATTAGACGTTTAGAAAAAGGATTTACACTATAAAAATGACTCGCAATCTTTTCCGAAAATCAGTTAGTAATTTAACCTCTTCGCTACTGGCGATTATTACAGTATTTTTAATTATTACTGAATTATTTCTTCTCTCGTTTGACTTCAGAGCGAGATTTTTATTTTATTTTCATTAGCTCGAATCTTAGAATTCGAAATATATTATTTTTATATCGAAATTTCATTTATATTTGAGTATCATTAATAAAATGGGACAAAACTGATGTATTTGGGTGCTCAAGGACTGAAGAGGTTAATATATAATATTTTATATACTTGTACAATTCTCCAAAATATATTGGTTTCGGTTATTTATAGGGATAAAGTAAGCATTCCGCCATAACGAGTTACTAAAGAAAAGATATTGTATATTTTTCTTTACTGACATATTATTTTCCCTATATTATTGTTACTTTACTTACGGGGATATTTAAAAAAACATCAGAAGGAAAATATACTTAAATCGAAAAATCAGAATATCTTTGGAATAAAGTAAAAAATTAATTGTACACATCTAAAGATCAGAAAATGTAATAGAGGGTTACCAAAACGAAATACAAACAAGTAAGAAAAATCATGCGTTAAGCATAGATTATGAAGCACTTTCCAACACTTCATGAAATCGTTAACAAAACTTCGTTAAAATATAAAATAAGGGTATATATCCATATATGTATTCAATATTTTTGAACACTCCTGTATTTAATCTATCAGTTGATATACATATTATAAAATGGGGAAATTTAGTTTAGCTAGAAGAAAGCTTAAAATTTCTTTTTGAGCAATTTGTACTAATAAATGGGAATCATACTTGAAAACTTTTGTTCAGCTCTGTAGTTTACCTTGTACCTTTATGACACATCAGTAAGAAGCTAAAATTCCTTTTAAACTAAAACACTCTTAAAGCAACTGAAATCACATTGTTATAAATTATCATTCATAGGTGTGCATGTACACAATTCTTTGCGTGGCCTTGTATATCATTTTATCTATATTCTGCAAAAAAATTCTTTGTAAATTGAATCCTGTTAAGCGTAGAAATGTATACCTTATTTAAGAACCACCTATAAGTAATTTACGCTCATACTCAGTAACGTTGGCGAGCTCTTTTAAATAGCCCTGTATATCAACTATAATAAATATTGATGGGAAATAAAAAGAAATATTCTATCTGATTTTGAATTTGATTTATACACACCCTTATAATGTACAAATGTTTAGTGAAACTTAAATGCCTATATCATAATTAAAATGCGTTGCATCCATCCATCAGCCACCATTGGAAACATACACAGGCCGTCGTAAGGAATATACTATTTGAAATCTTTTGTGTGTCCCTGTAAATGCAATGTACTTCCTATTATGCAAAACAGTATTGTATAATTTATATTAAGCCTCAGTGACATATATCAACTTTGTTATAACTGAAAAGTTTAATATATTTTTTAAATGCCGCACACTGTTCCACACCTTTACCATTATCCAATGGAATTCTTTTGTGTGGCTCTGTAAAGGAATAATAGTTATATTTTATAGAATGCATATTTTAGTGCACCTCTTAAATACAGGTAAATTTTAATATTATTTACAGGGTGTAACACCTTTAAAACACCTTTCAAACGATTTTTCCCCATAGGCCATAATGTACCTAATGGAAAAAATATGACTCTCCCTGTAAAAAAAAAAAAACTAATCATGGTAGAAACTTAATTTTCAATAGGGTTTTTGCTAGAATAAACGTCAATAACATACAAAAATATCAGGGCGATTCGAGTATATATACAGGTGTTAGAGCACGGACAGACGGATAGACTGACAGACGGACAGACGGGCGGACAAACCGAATGCATAAGCCCTTTTCAAACGATGCATAATTACTTTTCAAACTTTTGGAAAATGTTACAAACGTTAAATTTCATTTTAAACGATTTTCCCCATACGCTGTCATGTAATGGAAAACTTTTGACTGTCCTTGTAAATAAGTTAATCATGGTAGAAAATTCATTTTCAGTAGGGTTCGTGCTAGGGTAAACCTAAATAACGTCTAAAATTTTCATGGCAATCCGAGTACATTTACGAGAGTTAGAGCGCGGACAGACGGCCAGACGTCCAGACAAACCGAATGCATAAGCACTTTTTAAATTTGTTGGAAAGTTCTAAAAATAAAGAAAGAAATTGGAGTATTAAAAAAATGAACGTTGTATGCCAAAAGCAAGTAATATAAATGTATTTTAAATCTAATATTCACATGTGTGATTAATTGCACAGCACAATTAAATTATTTTTTTTTCAATAAGTTTTTATAATATATATTTAATGTATTTCATTTTGAAATTGTTTCCAAATAATATTCCGATATATATGATTAGCAATATTTCACTTTTTGCTGACATTTACCTTTAGTATGAAAAAAAAGAGATTTTTTTTACGTCTTTACTACAAAATAGTACTGGATTTGTGAAATATTTTGAGTTTCGACTTTTGACGGATTCACACGATTCAGAAAATTCCAAACATTATATGTCTGTTTTTAGGAAATGTACGTACATCACAATTTTTTATCACACAGATTTTTTATCACGCTCTATCACAAGAAATTTTAAATTAAATTTAATAAAAATTTAAATTATGCTACACTTTAATATAATTTTCTACTTAGTTTTTAGGTTAACATTGCTGTTATTCATGAATTTTTCACGATTTTCAAAACAGCTTGGTGGAATACAAGTATTGGCTATATCTCAAGGGGTAATGCACGGTCTCTCATCAAAGTTTAGATTATGGTAAATGATCATGTATTATGTTAATGATTAAATATTGTGTAAATCGTTAAAATGTGAAGATGTAATGCTGAATTTTTTAGGATATATCTCAAGGGGTAATGCACGGTTTCTCATCAAAGTTTAGATTATGGTAAATTATCATGTATTATGATACTGATTAAATTTTGTGTAAATCGTTAAAATGTGAAGATGTAATGTTGTATTTTTTAGGATATATATGACTCTACGATAGTGATATCGGGAGAATTAATGTAAGGTAATTCGTTTAAATTTGTATTTTGATAGAAATGGAATAATATTAGTGGTGATCAGGTTTCGATTTAAATTCTATAATAGGTGTTGCTGATATGATGTATTTCTCTTCATTCTCATTTCTCTCTATTACGATCTTCTCTATAGCTACAAATCTATATCTAAAGCAAGTAATTTATCGGATATATATTATAAATCAGATTTTATTTTCTGTTACATATTCACATAAATATATCCTTATTAGACTTGGATGTACATTGCGCAATTTATTTTGCTTTTATATTGATTGAGTCGAAAATTTTGGTTCCAGACACTTAAAATTGTAAAAGCAAATTACAATTATTTGACATTTAAATAAATATGCTGTGAATAAACCACAAATCTTTTTCTACATTGGTGTATAAACAGTTTATAAAGATTAAATCTTTAAAAAAATATTCTACAATATCACCATATCTCAGTGAGCTTCCTGAAGAATACAACTGAATTAAGCTGGATCAAAAATGACAAAACCCTGCCCTTTAAAAAATCGTATGCCAAAAATAAAGATAAAGAAAATAATATATTAAAAAAACAGTTAGCCCGAAAACAGCTGGGGAATCAGATTTTACTGACGCCATTTTTTCAAATATTATAATAATATAAGTTTTACAAAAGACTGTCGTGATTTATGTGAAAATATCAGACACAACACCAAATTAAATGTTTCTTACGATATTTAACTAAAATCTCGGAATATTATATGACAAACTGTCATTGCATATTTCATCATTTATTAATAAAATTTTGTTTGATTTGCATATTAAACTTTTATGTTTGATTATTTGTTTGACATATACGATGTTTGTATATCATGTTTAAATGTACACAGTATCAGGAATCTTTAGAATCTTTGTGAAGGACATAAATTGGCTTGTACTTTTGTCACTGTGTTAGTGAAGTTTGAAATATTAACATGTATGAGGTTCCAGAAAGAGTTGTCGAACGCCTTATCCGACTTTTTTATATTTTTAAAACATTTTTGGGGTAACACAATTTCGGTTTAATGAAAGCTAAAATATCACTGTATTCCTAAAAATAATTCATAATTTCTTTCCAGCAGCTTGATATTTTATCCAATAGTTTAAAAATAACGTATCCAAATTGCTTCATATTTTAAAGTTAACAGAACTTTCAGTACAGAAAAGTGTTTTAAATATATATAAACATTTACTGGCTATTCAGTGTTCCATTCCATTTAATGAAGGCTAAGAATGTGAAATTATTCTTTAAAAGAAGTTTATACTTTAATTTTTATGTGAGTAAATTCAGAGAGATAATAAGTTGGAATACAATCATTAGTCGATAGAAAAAGTAACAAGTCCATATATCTAGTATAGATAGTGTTATACTAATTATAAAACTCTGATAAGATATCGATAATCAATATGACAATTTACAGAAAAAAGCATGTATACAGCATAACTAAGAAATTGAATATTCAGAGTCATTTAGAAGAATTTCTTTTTAAGCTAGTCACAAATATATTTCCTTTTTACTAAATAAATATTTTTTACTACTGTCACTTATTCCCTCACTGTAAATTTTTAATTAACTCCAATCAGCTTTTATCACAGTAATATGCAAATATTTTATGGAACTTTGGGACTACAAGTATAGAGATTTCTTGCAGTATCTTCCGATGTATTGGAATAATTTATTTGAATTGGTGAAATATTAATAAAATACTAAATTTATTAAATTCAAGGAGGAGGGGGGGGGGTTCTAAAATTACTATGAGATAAGCATAAATGATAACGAAAATATTTGTAATTACTTATAATTAAAAATGATTAAATTAATTAAATTTTTAAGGGTTTCTCCGTCAAGTTTTAAAAAAGTATACTAAATGTATTAAGATTAAGTTCAAAATAAATACAGAAATATATTTTCTAAAATTATGTTTAAATCTTTTAAATTTTAAACTTTTCTTGTAAGTAAGAGTACCAAAACAACATTTAAAAATAATTTGTATTTATTTTTAGTGTTAATACCTTTAAAAACCTTATGTACACAGTTTTGACAAATGAAATAATAAAAAAAAAGACAAACCAACTCACTTCTATTACTTACACACAGACACTCATTTCTATACACATACACTCATATGCAGCCCTACAGAGTTGATAACGATTCATAATGATTCGAATTTATATTTTTTCTTTATTTAACTATAATAAGAAAATTACTTTGATCAATAAAAACAATTAAGTATGAAATATATTTCTTGTATAAATTATTAAAAGATAACAGAAATAGCGAAATATTTTTTTATGCTGTTACTGAAAATAGCAAATTTTTGAAAATGCTTTTGTTAAAAATATGTGAATAATAATAAAACACAGATAGACCTATGACATATTTAAAATTATACCTTAAAAGTATGTATTTAAGATATATTGTCAAAATAAACACTCTACTTAAAAAATATGTACGTGTTTGCATTTTGAAATTGGACAGATGATATATTTGCACAAAACTCTTCATTCTTGCTGTTGAAATATGTATACAGTGATCTAGCTATTTTATCTTAAGTACATTCATGTATTTGTTACTGTTAAACTGGCGATATTCCAAAGAAGTGTTTTATTTCGAAATTTTCAAGGAATTGTGAATGATTTATATATCATCATCAATTCTGTAGGGCTGCATGCGAGTGTCTTTATATTTTTGTGATAGAGTTCAGTTGGTTTGTCTTTTTTTGAAAATTTCATTCGTTAAAACTTCGAACTATATATATTTTTTTTTGGTATTAACAATAAAAATGAATATCAACTATTTTGAAATGTTGTTTTGGTATCTTTGCTATTAAAAAAAATTCAAAAATTAAAAGAGTTAAACATAATTTTAGAACATATATTTCTGTATTTATTTTGAACTTAATCTTGATACTTTTAAAGTTATATGTATGTATATATATTTTTTACGCACTTATATTTGTGTTAATATGTTTGTTTATTCGGACTTTTTTTAAAATGCGTATTTTTTTTTCTTAAAAATTTCATATAATTTAATTTAATTATTACTTTCTTCTATCTTTACAAGAAGAAAGTATTGGATTCATGAAAATTTTCGCCTTCCGGTTTTCGACGGATTTATACGTTTTAGAAGGTCCTGAACACATTTTGACTATTTTTAGAAAATGTCTGTCTGTGAGTCTGTGAGTCTGTCTGTCTGTATGTGACAAAACATTTGTGGGCGCTCTATCTTTAGAACTAATGCTCGAAATTTAATAAAATTTTATATTGAGTTAGACCTTGATATGAATTAGTGCCTATTGGTTTTTGGTGAAAATTGGCCTGCAGGTGGCGCTGCTATACTACGTTTTTCATGATTTTCAAGATTGCTGTATCTCAAGAACTAATGCACATAATTTCACCAAACTTCAGATTCTGTGACCCCTTGATATACATTGACGCTGAATAAGTTTTGGTGTAAATTGGCCAGCAGGTGGCACTGCTATGCCACATTTTTCATGATTTGCATGATAAATATATCTCAAGAACTAATGCACAGAATTTCACCAAACTTCAGATTCCGCGATACCTTGAAATACATAGCCACTGATAAGTTTTTGGTGTGAGCTGCCCTATAGGTGGCGCTGCTATGCTACATTTTGCAGGATTTTTGCGATAGCTATAGCTCAAGAAATAATGCAGAGAACTTCATCAAATTTTAGTTTCTTTTACACTAGAATATATAGCATAATTAGACGCTAATTACATTTTGGTATTAACCTTGCAGCAGGTGGTGCAGCTATCCTGATTTTTCACGATTTTTCCGATAGCTATATCTCAACAACCAACGCACAGAATTTCATCAAACTTCAGATTTTGTTACAAAAAGACATGTAACATGTAACACGATGATTACGTTTTGTTATAAATCCTTCAACTGATGGTGCTGCTGTGCTATATTTTACACGTTTTTTTAAAAAACTAGCAATATATCTCAAGAACTAATGCACAGAATTTTATCAAACTTCAGATTCTTTTACACCATAACATAATTAGACGCTTTTTTATGTTTTGGCATAAATTTTCCAAGATGTGGTGTTGCTGAGCTACGTTTTGCATATTTTTTTGTTATAACTATATCTCAAGAACTAATGGATGAAATTCCATCAAATTTCAGATTCTGTTAGGTGTTGACATCAATAGATGCTTATTAGGTTTTAGCATAAATTACCCAACATGAGGCACTACTAAGTTCATTTTCTCAGAATATTAACTAAATTTTGCGTTTTAGATTTTTTGGATACCAGAATCTCATTAGGCTAGGTCAAATGTTCGAGGAAATTCGATAGTGGGTAACTTTGGGGTCACCACGTTTTTTTTTTTTTTTTTTTTTTTTTTTTTTTTTTTTTTTTTTTTTTAAATATTAAAATGTATTTATGTGATAGAAGAAAGTTTCGGGATTGACACATCCAACTAGTTTTTTTATATTATTTTCTTTGTTTGCTTTATTTGTACGATTTTGTATGCTTATGTATGTAAAACAGTTTGTTTCTACGATTCCTTGTTGAATGTTTAAATGTATGTATATTTGGACTTTTGCTCTTTTTTATATATCCTCCTTGGTTCTGGAATATCATATATGATATTCACAGACTGATAAAAAAAATCTATTAGATTTTTCTTTTTTTAAATGTTCATTTTATTTCAAAGTAACTGAATGTATTTGACTTTGGATCAAAACAAATAAAGGGCAATACTGATGCCTATTTCGCCATAAAGTAATCGTTATTATCATCTGAGTGTGCAAAATGTATTCCAGGGTGTCTATTCAAGAAAGTAACAAAAATGATTAACATAAAGGCAATATTATAAAATAAATTTGAGGATTTGTAGGTTGTAAAATAAATTAAAGGATTTCTATTAGATACTGTGTAATTGAGATTATGGATCAG
The DNA here is from genome assembly GCA_964019185.1 of Maratus speculifer. Taxonomy (NCBI): domain Eukaryota; kingdom Metazoa; phylum Arthropoda; class Arachnida; order Araneae; family Salticidae; genus Maratus; species Maratus speculifer. The sequence goes on from OZ025297.1 coordinate 53,027,959, forward strand.
TAAAAGATATTTTATGTGTGTTAGCAGTTTTAGATACATATTTGTGAACATAAATTAAGAAATTCCAAAAGTATCAAGTACAGAAAAAGGTATTTTTTCTCTTTTAGTTTTTCTTTCTTTTGTGCAAAATTAATGAATTTGTCGTTGCTGCGTTATTTTACATTCTAAAGAGGATCCAAATAATTATATAGTGATAATTGTGAGATTTTTTTCTTCTTTTGTTATTTTGTCATTTACGACTGCACATTCGAAACTTTTAAAAAAAATTTAATTAATGAATCTTTAACAAACAAAATCCTGGAATTATTTAGGATTGTGCTGTTTATCTATTAACATCAATAAAATTATTTCACCTACATTTTTGAAATAAACACTTTATAAAAAAATCACTCTGGGCAATACACAATTTTTATGTATCAAAATTATCAATCGTTTTTTTTAAATATGTATACCATCATCAACATCTTTTGAATTAAACACGATGATGTATTTGAAACACTTAACCTGGAGAACTTCCAAAGACATGTTTTATTTCAGGTCTTCAAGGATTTGTGAGTGATTTATGAATTACCTTATTTTCGCTTTTGTATTTAAAAAAATGCATGCATATTTAAGTAAAGTATGTCAGTCTTTGTTGCTTCATTTTTTCAATCAGCCCGTTAAGACTATAGGTAAATATTTTATTATTCTTTTTCAACTAAATAGCATTGTAATGTAGTACATAGGGAAAACCAAAAAGTACAAAAGATTTTTGAAATGAAATGGCAATAAAGATTAAAGTAGGAATGTATGTAAAAATAGAAATTTTTTGAAGAAGAGCAATGTATTTTAAAAATTAACTTGTCGGATATGGCAATTCCAAAATTTTTTTCTATCTCATCCATGTTAATACTTCAAAACTCGTATACACAATTTTTTATATTAAAGAGTAATTTATGCTCATCATGCGAATTCTAATGAAATGAAAATTCGTGCATTAGTTTTTCAGACATGGTTGTCAGTAAAATAACATAAATCATGCAAAATACAGCACAGAAGTGCCACTTGTTAAGTAATTAACACAAAAACTTGATTTGAAACAACATATGTCAACTGAATCTGAAGATTGATGAAAATCTGAGCATTAGTTTTTGTAATAGGCCTACGACAGAAATCTTGAAAAATGCAGCAGAGCAGTGCGACCTGTTTAGCAATTTACACGAAAACTTAATAAACACCAAGTCATATAAAGCTATAATTGAATCTGAATCTTTTTGAAAATATGTGCATTATTTTTAGAGATGAAACTGATTTGGAAATCGTGAAAAATTGCATACCAGCGCCACATTTAGACCGGTTTTCGCCAAACAATAATAAGCACCAATATCTGTCAAGAATTAACTGAATATAGATTTTTATTAAGCTCCGTCTATTAGTAGTAGAGATACAGTGCACATAAACGTTGTCACATTCAGACAGAGAGAAATTTTGTAAAAACGCGATTTTTCGTACCTCTGACTCTTAAAACAGGTATATCCATTGTAATGCGATGTAAAGTTTTGATCGTGGAACGTCATATTTAATCATTTACCATATAAGCAAATCAGACTTTTCACTTATACTGTAGACCAGGTCTGTCCAACTATTTACTAAGCAATAACAAGTTTTTCTAATAACATTTATAAAATTATTTCACCTACATTTTTGAAATAAACACTTCATAAAAAATCATGTACATAATTTTTATGTTTTAAAATTATCAATCGTTCTTTTAAAATATGTATACAGTGATCTAGATCTTTTGAATTAAATACGATTAAATACGAACTTCCAAAGTGATGTTTTATTTCAGGTCTTCAAGTAGTTCTGAGTGATTTATGAATTATCTTATTTTCGCTTGTGTATTAAAAAAATGCGTGCATATTTAAGTAAAATATGTTAGTCTTTTCTGCTTTATTTTTTCAATCAAACCGTTAAGACTTTAGGTACATAATTTTATTGTTCTTTTTCAACTAAATAGCATTGTAATGTACACAGGGAAAACCAAAAAGTACAAAAGATTTTTGAAATGAAATGGCAATAAAGGTTAAAGGAGGAATGTGTGTAAAAATTGAAATTCTTTGAAGACGAGCGATATATTTTAGAAATTAACTAGTCGGATATTGCAATTCTGGGCGTATCTCAGATTTTGTCAAGCAATCAAGGGCGCCATTATTAGCTTTTTTCTAGCAATGAAATGCGCCATTATTAACATAGCTCAAAACTTGAAATGAAATCATATTTTAACATTAGAAGCAATGTTTATATACGCATGAAATGAAACGTAATGACCTATAACTCTATTGAATAATACATTTTCTTGTGAGGGAAATATAAATTCTCGAACATTTTTGAATTCGAAAGAGCTATAAAGTGAAATATCATATATTATTAAAATAAATGAATAATAAGAGATAGTGTTTAGTTTTGGGGGGCGCAAATGCTGTGCAATAACTACACGTTTTTTGGAGCTGTAAATTTGCTATTATAAAAAGTACCGAAACAAAGTCATGGATGGTTCCAAAGAGAAAGCCTGAAAGAGCCTTTATTGATGGAAAGCCTATAGCACGATTTCAAAATTACTTAAAAAAAGCAAAATTATCTGTATTTTCAAAGATCTGGGAGAGAAAAGAATCGACTTTATTCAGTTTTATATAACAGGCGAATGACCAGTGAAACAACATCAATATTAATAACAAAAATGCCGAACATTCATGCACGAAAGAAAAGAAGTATCGTTTATTTTTTATCTGCATTTTCTTTCTTGGCGTATTAAAAAAGTTATTACCAACATTTATTAATTTCTATTGGGATAAGATCCAAAATAAGATTTATAAAGCATAACTATAAATTTGTAAAAAAAATGCAACGGCACGTGATTAATAATAATAAAAAAAACTAATCATATGCTGTTGCTTTACTTTTAATGTGTTGCGTACTTTATAATTGTTGATACTTGAAAAACACTTTATTTGTAGAGATTTTTAAAAATTCTCTCGTGAAAACTTCAACGATTTCAAGCAAAGTATTAAGTAGTATTTTACAAAGTATTAGTAACGGGAAACCTTCAAAGGGGTGATAAGAAAACCCGTAAAGGGCGCCGCGTTGACAGCCCTGTATAGACTATTATTTCTTGCAGGTCTGTTATGTTCTCCTGCAAATGATTTTTAAAACAGTAAAAATATTATAGCATGTAAAAATTTAGAATAGAACGCATATTTAATTAGATTACATATAATCTCAATCCAGATATTATGGAAAAAAAGTTACGTACTTTCTGTTTAATACTTTGTTAAATTTAACAGTATACTTTCTATACAGTTTTCTACATACGCTGTTTTTTCATTAAGAAAATTGATACATGAATTAAAACAAAGGGTATTCAGTTTTATAGGCTAAATAAATGTATTTATTCTTTCCGCTTCGTTATAAAAAATCTAAAAAAAATCGTATTGATCAAGACACGCTGAGCACAACAGATATTAACATGTGATACGTGTGAAATAGTTTGATGAAAAACTATTTTATAATTATGAAATTTAAAGTAAATATAAATGATTTTTTATACTTTATTTTTTGAAGACAAAAATAAAGAAGAAGCAAATTATATGATATACATACTCTAAAATAATTTTAAAATGCATTTTTTGAATTCCTAGTTGAAAAGTTTTAATCTACACAATGTCCATGTCAATACACATTGTAAAGTCAAATTATTTATGCTATATAGTTAATAAAGATATCTAAATTTAAATTTGGCATCATTTTTAATCATTAGAACAATTTTCCAGTTTTATCCTGGCAAATTTATACACTGAAATAGTGCAAAGAGTCTAATGTAAAGAGGGAGTAATTGGTAGTGAATAATAAAAAATGCAAGCTGAAACTAGATTGAATATTTTTGGTTAGTTTTGAAAATAGAGATTTTAGAAGGGTGTAAGGTTTTTTTTTTATAATACGTTATTTTTTAACACGATATTAGTTTATAGGCAATTCTTTAATTATTTTTCTTTCGTTTTAAATCTATAAATGCTGATGAATAAGAGATATTTTTCATGTTAATTGTATATGATTTTAAAATCTGTGGAAGTTGGAAAATAATGTATATATATATATATATATATATATATATATATATATATATATATATATATATATATATATATATATATATATATATATATATATATATATATATATATATATATATATATATATATATATATATATATATATATATATATATATATATATATATATATATATATATATATATATATATATATATATATATATATATATATATATATATATCAAATACTTCAGTGTGATCACAGAAGATCATCTGTTGGAATGACGGAACGAACGTACCATAGCACAACACCGTTAGCCAATCGAAATTTTTCATATCCTCCTTTTAAAAACAATTAACGTAAATCTCAGTCGTGGTCGGTATAAAAAGGCAGATGGAGGGGTTTCTTGTAGGTTTCTCCAACAATGAAACATACAAGAACACAGGAAGGCCACAAAATCTTTATTTTTGAGCACTTTCATTGGCTATTCAACACATCTTCAGTCTCCACAAATTTATAATAAATAAGAAATGTTCTTAATTCGCTCATGTGCATTAAAGAGAATGGACGAAATTAAATGAGCCATTTGTTGTAAGTCCATATCACCAAGAAAAGAATAAGAAACACAAAGTGGACTTTGAAAAAAGACTACTGGAAATACACTGCACTCCACAAATATTCACAATTATTCTGATCAGAGACGTGAGTCTTAGTACTTGGAAGGTCAAAAGCATTATACTCGCTCCGAAAAGCCAAAATGACTCTCTCAAAAATTCTAAGCTAACCTTGCCCCTCCCTCTTTGATGTAAGGCTTTTAAAGATCCACTAGAGTTGTTTTCAAGGTAAAGGTAATGTCTACTATTGGGTGATGAACGGGACAAGATGGAAGGACTATTTAACAAATAGCGTAAGCCGTAGAGTAATATGCCCCACGAAAAGCGTATGAATTTCACTAGCAGACGATTAATTAAATAATAAAACAAAATTAAAGTTTCGATAAATGTTTTTAATTCTAAAAAGGAAAATGGATTTGTGTAATGATTTTAAGATTTCGCAATAAGATATTGACATTCAAGAAACATTCTAGTTCTTTTTAAGAAAATAATCAATAGATTATGCTAAGTTAAATAAAATATAAAAAAAAACTTTAGCCGTAAAAATAATCCGTTACAAATATTAATACATTACGGAAACTGAGAATAAAAGTATGTTCCTATAAAACTTTAGAACAAATTCAAAGCGGCCAAATCTTTATTTTTTTATTTATTACACACACACACACACACACACACACACATATATATATATATATATATATATATAATCTACATTTAATTATAAAGACATGTGAATACAAATTTAGAGTACGTTTTTTGGAAGTTCGAGTTTATTGTTATATACCGGGTGATTATAATTAAAATTCCGATTTTAAAAATCGATAATTTTAAAACTACGGGTCAGAATGACTTGATATTTTAGCAGAACAATCGTAAGGCAATGGAATTTTGTTTGGCGAAGGAAAAAATAGTTCCAAAATGTGCCGATAGATGGCGTTGTCAGTGTTCACATTGTCTAGATATATGCAAATTACTAATACGTGACATGCGCACATGAGACTTAGCTGCCATAAAAATGCAGAGCACTAGCTCTTTGCCTAAATGCTTCATCATGACTCTGACTAGGAGAGATCGCGTTCTGCTCTTGAAGCTTTTATATAAGAACGATGACTGTGCACTTACAGCTATTAGGAAGTTTCGGACATTAAAATCTATTAAATTGGGTCCAATAACGACAAAAGGTCTGCGAAAAATGATTGCTAAATTCGAAGAGACCTGTTCATTTGACGTTAAACGGGGTAGAAGAAGGAAACCAGTTTCGACTGCGGCAGTGGAAGATGTGGCTACAGCATTACAAGAACAGACTAACAGTGATGTTGTAATTAGCAGTGCACGGGGAATTGGCCGAATGCTGGATATGCCGAACAGCACAGTGTGTAAAATCCTACGGAAGATCTTGAGCTGTTATCCGTATAAGATAACTCATGTGCAGGAGTTGCTACCTGCTGACCTGGAAGCACGTCAATCTTTTGCACTGCAGTTTCTTGCCCGGATGTAAGTGGACAACGGATGGCCATGGAACATTCTGTGGTCTGACGAAGCCCACTTTCATTTGCAAGGTTCTGTAAATACGCAAAATTACAGGATATGGGCGACCGAAGATCCGTCCCAGCTACAGCCATTACCTCTTCAGTCTGAAAAGCTTACTGTGTGGTGCGGAATAACGGCAGCGTTTATCGTTGGTCCGTTTTTCTTCGAGGAGATCAGACCTGCGGGTCCCGTTACCCGCACCGTTACTGGCAAGCGGTATGAAACACTTTTGCGTAACCATGTCCTTCCGGCACTGCAGCAGCGTCAGTGTGTGGATCGCACAATATTCATGCAAGATGGCGCTCCTCCGCACATTGCTACTCCTGTGAAGCAGCTACTGAGTGCTAATTTCGGAAATGACAGTATCATAAGCCGTTATTTCCCAACAACGTGGCCGCCACGTTCCCCCGACTTAAACCCGTGTGATTTCTGGCATTGGGGGTTCCTGAAGAATGTTGTTTACAGCGGGAGGATTCAGAATCTAGCCGACGTGAAGGCAAGAATCACACACCACATCCATTGCATCAGTACAGATACCCTCCGATCTGTTGTGGAGCATGCCGTTTTGCGCTTCCAATCAGTAGCGGAACAAGGCGGAGGGCATATCGAACAACTTATGCTTTAATCATCAGCAAGGTGTTGATTCCATGAAGCTCTTTTTTTGTGATAATCGCTGTTGTCGCTGTATTCTGGTCTTTTCGCTAATAAATCTTTAGTAAATCCCTGAACTCTAATTTTTTTCTTTTGGCTAACAACATTTCTGTGTTTAACGAATACATTTTTGGTCTTTCCTCCTGATATTACCCGGACAGCGCCATCTATCGGTACATTTTGGAACTATTTTTTTCCTTCGCCAAACAAAATTTCATTGCCTTACGATTGCTCTGCTAAAATTTCAAGTCATTTTGACCAGTAGTTTTAAAATTATCGATTTTTTAAATTGGGACTTTAATTATAATCACCCGGTATATAAATTTGCCTTATCACGTACAATCATTTGCAATAAATATTTGAATTAAGTTTCGTTTTCAGGGGTAGTTGCATGTTAGTAGCAATAAGATCAAATTAGTTTACACGCCTTTAAAAGCAGCAGGATTTAAGAATTCTAACTTGAAATGTTTATAAATGTACATTTGGCTGTCTCAATGTGTGTTTTAATTTATTTTGTGCAGAAAGTGTATATTATTACTAAAAAAAAGAAAATATAAATGCATGAAACTTTCTATTGCCAATATACGAAACTTTATTTTAATATTCCTTAATTTATAAAATACGGATTATATAAATCACAAAATTATCTAATGTAAAATTCTGAGACACATATCCATTTCAATACAAAAAAGTAACAAAGGTAAAAACAATTTGTTTTATTGCCTTCCATATAACAATCAATTGATAGTCTCTTTTTATGTTAGCTCAATTCCGGAAATTCTGTAGGTGATCTGGAACGTGTTTTCTTATATTTCGCACTCCATTGTCCCTTTCCATTAATGGCATTGTACTCTTGTCTGGTGCACTCAATGTTATGAGAAATTATTGTTCTCAATACCTCAAACACTTGCATTGACATTTTTGTTACATTTCATTCACCAATTTATCATCAACTATATTGATTTTGATAGCAAGCTTAATAAAAAATAGTTAAGTGTATGAAAGGGAGTGTACTTTTTAGATTATCATACATATAAACATTTTTTAAAATAGTCGAAATCGAAACGCAAATTTTTTTTTAAGCGTTGTTAATTCCCAACTAGAAATATATGATAAGCATCTGAGATTATATTTAAACATCTGGACTTTACCATATTACAATTTAGCTTCCCCAAATCTTATGATTTAAATAATATATTAATATATATTGACTTACATAAAATTTCTACAGGTCATTCTTGAGCATTATTATTCGAAAATAATTGCATATTATGTAAGTAAACTCAAACTCTTGCATAGAAATTTATAGAAATATACTATAACTATGTAAAGAATGTTCAAATAAGCGGGGAAAATTTAAAGTATAAACTCTACATAAATTAACACCCAAAACGAAACTTTAACTGATTTATGACATTGAAAGTATTTATTGTTAAAATTTTAAAGCGAATATAGAAAATTTCATGACTGAAAAGCACAGGGAAATGGTAATAGTTATATGCAGATTTTATAGGGAAATGTTACAAAATAGTTGTCTGAGCGAAGCGAAGTCTTATACTCAGAGTACGTAACGATATTAAAAGTCAAAAAAATTCTTTCGTCAAGGAAATCTCAAAAAACACTTGTCCGATTTTGATTCTGTTTGTACCAGTAGATACCTATGAAGGTAATCTGGTGAATGCACTATCTACGGAAAATTAGTTTCAAATAGTTCAAAAGTTATATTTAAAAAACTGATAAAAAGCACATTTTATTTGCATACATCACAGAAACTTGGAGTGCGTCATTTTTCACCTGCTGGATATTTTCGTAGACAACCGAATCACAGTGCATGGAGTAAATAGTTGTCTTGACGAAGCGGAGACTAATACGCATAGTATTTAACGATATTAACCTTTTAAACGCCGCACTATGATCGAAACATAACACAAACTATTTATTGGTAAAAATCCTATTAAAACTCAAATATAAGCACTATGAGTAATTTTTTTCCTCAAAAAAAATTTTTTGTGCATGATTTCTAACATGTTCCAGAAATGGAACATTGGCGGGAAACACTTAGTTTTTTCACATGTTTTTTATAAAATATAATAAATTACATTTCAATTAAAATCTTTATTTCTGTGCACAACCTTTTCATAATAATCAGTAATTTTATAAGCATACTTCAGTAATAACACATGTTAAGCATGTAAATAGCCGGGCTTCGCCCATCCAGCCTTCGTTTGACTTAGAATTACAGCAAGAATTCAAGCAAAAATATTCAAAAATCCTTTCGAAGCCTTTACAAAAATGCTTTTCCATTTACTTTATAATAAAATTACATAGGTAATGGGCAATAATTATTGTACAGTTTACAATTATTTATCAATGATACAGAAAAAAAGAAATATATACAAAAACTGAGAAAGAAAATAATAATTATGTCTGTACTAAAATTGATATCAAAATAATGAAATAAATCAAAATCTAAAAAATACAAAACAGAAAAAACTTACCAAAAATTCTTAAAATATGTATATATATATATATATATATCGTACTTTACTTTTGAGTCCTACATTTAATCTATTGTCCATGGTAATGAGAAAAGCATTTCTCATGCAGTCTTTTTTCACACTCAAAACACTTTTTTTGGTGTTCTTCTGGCATACCGCACATCGTCCTTGTGTTGATGGCACAAGATAATGCGCATCGGATTGTCTCAAAGATACAGAGCAATGTGCCCGAGGTCCAGGAGCAGAATGGATTTTTGATTTCATCCGAAGTAAGTGCAAAGTGACTTCTCTCCGGAAATTGAGGTGTGACAGTTCTGCTGTTGTACCTTTGTGTAAATGTAAATGTAAAATCCATCCAGCTGCAACTGCCATGTTTAGAGCATTGCCAAATAGATTCCAGTACCATTTTTTACTTCTAAACATGGGTCTATATGATCCAAGAAGTCTGTCTAGCTAATCGACACCTCCCATTCCCTCATTATACATTTTAATCAGATGTGGCTGAGGAACATCAACTTTCTTCTTTTGTTTAGTTTTAGAAGTAGGCTCGTGTGTGGAATAATTGGATGCAATAGTTACTACAGCACTGTCTTTCCAGCGGCAGACATAAACTTGACCATCACTTCGGTGTTCCAAATTTCCCCTTTGCCACTTTGAGGCTTCTTTTGGTGATTTGAGGGGACATCTACCCGTTCGAAATTCTTGAATTGTGCCTGTTGCTTTGAAACCTTTTTCAGTCAGCTCATTAAACAGTTTATATGACGAGAAAAAGTTATCAAAAAATATTTCATGTTTCTCAGGATTTTTAACTGAAGATAAAAGCTCCCACACCACTCTAGATCCAAGAGGTGAATTTTCTGAATCTGTGCTTTTTCCACTATATATTCTCATAGCATACGTATAGCCACTGCTGGAACACAACATCCATATTTTAAATCCAAACCGTATTGGTTTGCCCGTAAAAACATTTTGGCTGAATGATGACCGTAATAAGGTACCATTGATTCGTCTATACTTAGCTTTGAATGAAATATACCAAACTGCTGTAGATTTTTTTCCAATTCTGCATAAAAGGGAGATATTTTTCCCAATTTATCTCCTAATTTCAAGGTAGTATTATCTATGATATGAAAATTTTTTTAAGCTTTCTAAATTTATTTCTGGGCATTACTGTGGAAACAATTGGAACCGATAAATATTCTTGAGTGCTCCAGTATAAATCTTCTCCGGGTACTTGGTGATATCCACTAAATAACAATAGGCCAAAAAATTGACCTATATCATTTTCATCTACATTTAAAATATCTCCTTTTTGAGACGCATAAAGTGTTGTCATATTTGCTAAATGCTGTAAATATTCTACTGAAATGAACTTGTGAAATATTTCAACAGGAGATAATGTAACCAACTGAGGAAAACTTTCAGAAATATTCTCTACATTATCAGATTTTAGAATATTTTTAAAGTGTGCATTTTTTTCCCAGCGGTGTTGGATTTTTTCTTCTTTTGACGTTAGTTTTCGCTTCAAATTTGGTCTTTCTTTTGACGTTGAAGGTACTTCTGTATCAAATGGAACTTTATTAGAAATATCAGTGTTTTCTCTTTTTGTGGCAATTTCGATTTCACCACAAACATCTGCTGGTAAAACAGATTCAAAAATGTCCTCATTTATATTTTCTTCGTCCGTTAAATCTCCACTTTCGTCTGGTGGTAATTGACAAATGTCAATACATTCCTCTTCAGAGTCATCTGATAATTCATAAAAATATTCTAACGCCTCTTCTACAGTTCGAAATGGCTTTGAATGAGACATCTCGTCTCTCTGACGTATCCTAACTGGAGAAAATCCCCGAGTGAGGTAAAATATAAAATAATTCCTTATGATGCTATTTTCCAATATCACCCCTTACATTCTAACTTTCTTGAGTCATAAACAACAAATAACTATCAACAAACACACGTGTTTGCGCCGTCAGTAATCCTCTTCAGATGGGAGACCGAGTGTGGGGGAGGGAAAGGGGGGATGTAAGGGACAGGGTGTGGCGAGCGGGGGAAAAAAGAAAGTTTATCACAGTAATAAACATCTTCTGTTGACACTTAGTAAACTGCCTCGTATTCGGAAACTTTTTATCAGTACTTGCATGCGCTGCAATCAGAGAAAATTATTATGTTGAAAAACTAAGCTTTACACGCCAATGTTCCATTTATGGAACATGCAATTTTTTTATCTAAAAAAAGCAATAATAATCAATTTTTTTTAATAATTTGTGTTCTACGAATAAAATGATCATTTTTACGTGCTCTCACTTAGTTATAAACATAATTGTTAAAATTTGAATTTTTTACAAATTTATGAATTTTACCCAACGAAAAGTCTGAAAAAAGGCTTAAATTACGATTTTTTTCCTGAGACATGATTTATTCTATCAATAAAATATCGATGCCAAAAAATCAATCCATACTTTCTTTTAAAATACTAATTTTTACAGAGCAATACGATTAAAAATGTATTTTTTGTAGAATTTTGAATTTGATGTTCCATTTATGGAACATTGGCGTGTAAAAGGTTAAAAGTCACGCATAACTCTTTCGTTAAGCAAATCTAGTAAAATACATATCGGATTGCGATTCTGGTTGTACCAAACGGTACCTATGAGAATAACCTACTGAATGCACCTACTTTCAAAAATTAGTTCCAAATAGTTTTAAAACTATTTTTAAAAAACTCATAAAAAGCCCAATCCATTTGCATACGTCACAGAAATATTGTGTGCGTCACTTTTTACCGATTGAATATTTTCGTTAGATTCCCAAATTTAAACACATGGAGCAAGGAAAATACGCAAAAAATTTTTAAGTACAATTAATTATATTTAAACTTAAGAAACATACTGAAAAACAATTTTGTTCTTGATGTTAATTTAAAAGAAAAAAGTCTTAATTCTTAGTAACTTAGTATTTGAGATTTTGCGATAATATTTATAATAGCACTTGATAGCCGCCATTAGCATATTTTATATTTCGCACCTTCGCGCATGCAAATTGGAAACAATTATGTCGTGTTTAAATAAAATATGTGCTGAAATAAAATATTGGTACTTCTTCGTTATCTCGTGATCAATTTCGCCAAATTGTACATATTCACATATTTTTTATTTTAAATAACGAAAGAAAAAATAAATTAGTGAAACATTGATAAAAATACAAATAAAAAGTAGTATAAAAATCACTTGATGACGTTTTAAACACATGTTTACATTGTTTAATGAGACATTCACAATCATTCATGATTGGCATTTTATCTTATTGCTTGGCAATAATTTTTCGGTCTACAGGATAATCAAGTAATATAAAAAAAGGAACCATAGTTGAAGCGAAAAATAAACAGTTATAAGTAATATACATAACAAAAAAAAATAATAAAAAATATGAATATCACAATAAATCGTAAATCGTAAAACACTTATAGCAATATTCAAAAACAACGTTTTCATCAATTTGGCGGGTAAAAAAACGCGCTAACATGTAGCTTATATTTTTACTCATAAATATGACATTTGTGCCATATTTACGAGTAAAAATAAGCATAAACGATCATCAGGTTTGAAATCTCAATTTCTGAAGCCCAAGCTGGACAATGATTTATAAAAACGCCAATGTAAAGATATTATTTGAAAAATATCATGAAATTAGAGCAGAGATGTCATATACGCATCGGGTTTGGCGCAAATTTCGCGAAAATCATTTTTGAATGAATTTCGATTATTTAAAAAAGTAAGTAACAATTAAAACAAGTTGGAAATTGCAAGTAAAGCGTAGCAAATGAGGTGCGTTCGTACGATAACGAAGTTTTAAAAACATCAATCTCATAAAATTGTAAATAGTTAATTACAATTAAAATGCGCATCAAGCAATGTTCTCTCTATACCATTATAAATTGAAATACCTTTGTTTGGCCTTGTAAATCAATAACAAATATTCTTTGCACCACAGATTATGCAAAATGTATATTATAGTACGTACTTTATAGATGCATATCAATTTTATTACGTTCGAATGAGTATAACACCATTAAAATGCATTTGAAACATTTTCCCCCATTAACCGTAACGTAACCGTGTGAATATTTTTGATTGTCCTTGTAATTGAACTATCCATCCGAATTTGATAAAATTTGAAATAACTCGACAAAATTATGTAATAATTATGTTAAAATAGCAAATAAAGCCTTTGTGCAAAAATGTTTAAAGATAAAAATCCAACGATTATAAATGCACAAATAAAGTAAGAAAAGGTAGCAAACAGCCGTTTCGAATCTACTATGGAGATTCTTCATCAGTGCAAAACTCAGCGAGCTAGAAAAAGCAAAACTCAAGTTTTACTTTTTCTAGCTCGCTGAGTTTTGCACTGATGAAGAATCTCCATAGTAGATTCGAAACGGCTGTTTGCTACCTTTTCTTACTTTATTTGTGCATTTATAATCGTTGGATTTTTATCTTTAAAGTAATAATTATGTATTTAAAATTTCAAACGATTAAAATGCATTTGAAACTTTTTTCACCGTTGACCGTAATGTAACGGAATCCTTTTGATTGTCCCTGTAATTGATCTATGCATCCGATTTTCATAAAATTTGAAATGACTTGACAAAATTATGTAATAATAATATATTTTAAATTTCAAACGATGCGGTTGGGTAGTTTTTGCGTTGTTATATGCGGACGGACGGACAGATAGACGGACACACAGACGGACGGACAGACGGACGGACTAAACGACAACAATAGGTGCTACGTATTTACATAATTACGAACGCACCTAAAAAGCACGATTAAATTTAGGTTATATAAATATAGAAAAAAAAATAAGCAATTTATTAATAAACAAATAACAATAGCCAGATCACCATGCAATGTAAATAATGATAATTTGGCGCTAATTATATGGAAAAGTTCCATATCCTGTTCTAAATTTTTTGGCGAACCTTTTTTTTTGTAATACTGGTTTTTTCGTAGACCAATTGCGCCAAACTACACAAATCGCCAAACTGTCTGTCAAATTACATAAATTGACCTAATTTGTATTTTAAATAACAGAAAAATAAATACATTTTTAAAATGCAATAAGAAATACATATTAAAAGTTTAATTAAAAATCACTTTATGGCGTAACAAGCACGCGTATCGTAATAAATGACAAGTGAAAGTAACATTTACAATCATCCAGTATTGGCATTTAACCTTATAGTTTGGCGATAGTTTTTTGATCGACAGGATAACCAAGAAGTACCTTTTTTTGCCATTAAATAAATCGATGTGGTTGTGATCTTCAGCCTATGTGGTTGCTTTTTTTCTGCACTTTCCAACAAAGCTGAAAAATATTTATGCATTCGGTTCGTCTATCCGTCTGTCCACACTCAAACATCCGTAAATGTATACCGATTTATATGCAATTGGAAACCTTATTTAGGGTCTCCTAGGCATGTTTGATATTGTATATGAAGTATGTGGGATTAAGAGTTTATTTACAGGTGCACCCAAAAGATTTTTATTACAGTATGGTCTATTGGGGGAAATCCTTTGCAGATTATTTTAATAAAATTACGCTATTGCAAATTTACGAAACTTATATAAACCACTAAATTTCATTACGATTAACTTTAACAGGATATTCATAGCACTTTTAATCCAATTACAAGGACACACAAAAGAAATCGGTTACAATACTGTTTTTGAGCAATAATTTCTGGAAATTCGTTTTCAATTTCGGCGTGCGCTTTTAAATTTAACTGGTTTTTTTAGGTGTGTCCCTAATTAATATAAAATATTTAGTAACTATAGTCGCCGTCTGATCCGTTCGTCTGTATCTCCACATACAACAGCACAAAAACTATCCTACATAATCGTTTGAAATTTTACATACCTATTTGTTGCCTAATTTTGTTGAGGCGTTGCAAATTTTAATATAATCAGATAAATTCGAATACAGGGACAATCAAAAGTATTCCGTTACATTACGGCCGATGGGATGAAATAGTTCCAAGCTCTTTTTAATGATGTTAAATCCATCGAAATATAATGAAATTGATATGCATTTATGAAGAGCACTAAAATACATATTTTGTAGGACATGCCACGCAAAAAATATTTATTATTCATTTACACGTCACCACAAAAGAATTCCATTATAAAATAGTATGAGGGGCGGGACGTTAACTTTTCAGCTTTACTAATCTAGGAATTTTATCATATAATCATTTTCTCAGTTGCCACTAGCAGGCCTTTTAAATAATAACCCTTTTCCGGTAAAATGGCGTAATCGAGTTCACATTGGGGTACTTGAGTCAGCATGTTATATTAAAAAAAATATGTTCAGATTTGCAAATCACTTGTGATGACACTTTGACGGCTCAAAGCTTATGCAGACGAGATATTCAGATCTCGTTCATATCTTATGCTATTGGCATTGCCAACAGTGGAATAATCGTAAAAAATAGAGAATATATGCTCTAAGCAGAGAGTATATGCTCAAGTTATAGAATATATCCTAGAATGTATGTACTGCGGCTTTTTGAGAAAGAGGGCGAGGGATATAAGGTGATTCTTAAAAAATCCAGAAAGTATGCGGCGTATACCCCTGTAAACTCTCTACTTTATTCATGATTGCTGATTCGTTTTATTTTATGTATGCTAAAGCGAAATACAGCTCAATGTCATGGGAATATGTTTAAAACGAAAACAAATCAGCGTATGTAGTGGCTAGCATGCACGAACCATTTTAATCAGATTGAGCATATCTGAAACACACTCAAAACGCAGATTGTATTCCTTTGTTGGCATTTTCGGGATTTTTATGTATCTTTTCTTAAGTGAGAATACCCCAATTTTTTATCGAAAACCTAATCGCATACATTGAAAACAGATGTAAATATTATATTATTATATATATTAATTATTTTGTTCTATATATTTAAGGGCACTACACACCATATAAAAAAATCCCTCATTCTACTCAACCACGATGATTTGCGCCGGTTTTAGGTTCTAAAATATATTCTTTACGTCATTTCAAAGAGTTTAAATTCCGATACAAGATATTTTAGCGCTTTGTTAGCTGTGTTCTTCAAATTTTATACTTATGCGTGACTGTTTTGTATAGTTTGATTTCCCGTTTTTTTAACCGTGTTTAGGAATTTGTATGTAATATTTTGCAAATGTACCATTCACGTTGCACGTTCTTTTTTATCATTTCAATTTGTGACAATATATAATCAATTAAAGATAGAATCTCTTTTTACTTTTAGCATATCATTTTAAAGACTCTGTTCTAAGCAAAATCGCTCAGACTAATCCCTCTGAGGGAAGTTCTAGTTATAAAAAATTACAAGAGCTGTTCAATAAATATTGTTTATTATTTTTTTATATAAAACATAACTACAATTACTATCTATATATTAGTGAAATATTTCAAAGTAGCTCAACTTCAATGCAATGCACTTCTGTTACGTTAATTCACACATCAAAGTAATGCTGAAAGAGACACTTTAACCTGCTGTGCTTTTTCTTTCTAAACTAAATTTACCCACCATATAATATACATAGGAGCAAACAGAGCGAATACAGGGTTTTCAAAAGAACTGTAGTACATATTTTGCTATAGACAGTAACACCAGTAAATGACAAAAAGGTAAAAAAAAATGTTTTCTTAAAGGTTTCAGAAAGTTTTGGAAAGGTGTTTCGTAATCTAAACGCATGATTTTTCTTACTTGTTTTTTAAATCTAATAAGAATATGAAAATACATAGAATAATCACTCGAATTCATGAAACTGAACTAATACTTGTTTAAAGAAAAAAAATACTTTTAAAATGGACAAAAAAGGATTTATGTATATAAAGAATGCTACATTTCTACAAAAACAATACTGATAATAAGTAATATTGTGAGAGAGTGACCTTTGTGATAAAGGCACTCTAGCATTTTTGTGAGATCGTGAAATCAATGATTTAACATGTGTAGCGTGCAAGCGACATCTACTCTTTTACTTTAACTTTCTAGAGCGTGTGTGTCTTCCTCGGTTCTACAAGTTATGTCGCGGTTAGAAGCAATATGCAAATTTATAGTATCTCAGTTTGCAGCATATAAAAGCATGACAAAATGTGGTCTATAGATGGTGCCATCAGAGCAATTTTTTCCTGCTTAACTACAAATCTACTGCAGTAAATGTGTAGTTATGAACTACACACTCACTGGAGTGAACTTGCAGTTATATCGACTTAAAGAACACTGCAGGGATTTGTGCCACATCACCACAGTCTTCCAACTACAGTTTCTTTGCAGTTTCAATGCAGTTCATTTTTAGCTGGGTTTGACTTTTTCAACGACAAGAAGTTTACAATCTTTTGCATAAAAACTGATTTCTCTCAAATGTCTCACATTTTCCGTGAAAGTAACGCATAACTTTTTAACATAAAGGTTAGTTTTTTCAACACATACTTATGGAGGATGTTTTGAACGTTGTAGATTAGTTAAAATTTATAAATAGCTCGTTGAAAAATTCACATAGTACTGACAAATAATACATACTGTATTGTCACTAGTTGCAAATGTAAACTATTGTCTCAAATATTCCCTCGTCAACATAAGCGCGTAAACACTTGTTAAACCCGATAAAGCCTCGGGCGTACAGTTAAAAAAAATGTAAAGTTACTAACATTTAAGAATCTAGGATTCTTGCAACATAACATGTAACGGTAACAGGAAAAATTCATATAACCGGTTATTTTACTCGAATTTTTGCTGTACAGTTATATAAATTTTTTTTGAAATTCAAGTTTTTTAGAAAAAAATTAGTAAATTTACAGGTCATTTTTTTTTCAGCGAAAGATAACTGATAAAGCATCATAACTTTAAACTATTTAATTAAACATAATTATTTAGTAAAGGATATGTAACTTACTGATGTAAGTAAAATATACAGTATTCCGGAGTAAGTAAAATATACAGTATGACGGATTTACAGGCCTTAGTGTACGATTTTTGTAACGAATTCAAGTAAACTTTTCCTGTTACATGAATTTCCTACTAGAATATTTCAATAACCTTAAAATGTTATAGAGGATATAACATCATAAACAACCAATAATATTCTAGAATCTGAAATCATAATTTCTTATTGAAGATCTATAAAAATCGCACATATATTTTCAAATATTTTTTTATCAGGGAATCATAAATGAAATTTAAACTTTAATAAAATTAAGAAATAAGTAATGATTTTTAATAGTATATTCTTAAATTCATATTTAGTTCGGATGCCATGCAGTCAAAAATAGAAGTAAGCTTTTGTAAAGAAAGGATAGGGTAGAACAGAAAGATATAATGCTAAATACATAACAGGGGTAAATTTGCGTATAAAATTTCAATCTAGAGGTTTATTCGTAAGATGCGCTTTATTAGTATGCAGTCAAAATTATTTCTATAGGTATTTATCTAACATTTGAAGAATTGCTTGTCATAATGCTTTAAAAATTCAACATATTATAACTGATACATTTATTGTTTTAAAGTTAAGAAGCTCGAATATAAATGTAATACCTTCTACAATTTAACATTTTCAAAGAATTTGTGTTGAGAAATTAAGCGTTTTAATATCTACTTAGTATCCAAAATACCTTCGAAGTTAAATAACGTAATTTGCAGAAAATTTGAACATTATTTTGATGATTTATTAATAAATGTGAATTGCCATGAAATAAAATTTATAAAAGAAGACGGATGAAATAAATAAAATATCAGTATGACAAGCAAAAATTTAATTATCGAATAAAGAAAGAAACAAATGAACGTACGTAATAGTAATAGAAAAACTGCTGCCATAGCAGATAATATAAAGAAATATCCATCCAAAAAATTTTGAATAAAAGTAAGATAAATTTACCCTCAAGGCTGTACTATCCATCTAATATAAGAAATAATAATAATTGTAACGCGCAAGAAATTCAACATATGGCGATGCAACATGACTTAATTATCAAAATTCTCGATTGAGTTACACAATGGTAACAAAAGAAACCTTAAAAATGTAGGCAAAAGGAAAAACATGCATAATATGAAAGAGTGTGTGAAAGTTAGTGATGTCGTTTGATAAACCAAGCGAGTTCGGAGAATTCTCATTTATATCTTTTGAAAATGACTCGAATTAAGCGGAAATTTGTAAACAATCGAATAATCCTACTTCAATTGTTCATAAAGTTTCAATTTACAGCTTTTAGGAATTAAAATTAATATATTAGGATATAATTAATATTTTATTATATTTTAGTTAATAGATATAATTTTATTTTTATTTTATTTTATACATTTTGAAATAATTTTTATTTCAATTAAGCTTTTCAAATGAGCCAATAGTTGTATGTAAATATAAGACAAAATTTACCAAATAACATATTAAAATATTTATCCAAAATAGCCATATTATACATAATATACGTCTTCATTGTGTTGATATTCTAATTAAACTGAACAACTTGAATTAATTTAATTTCGTTATATTTTTGTTAAAATACAAAGTGAGTCCTAACTAGAACAGTTTCATACTAATCCTATTTGTAGAAAAATTATACGCTACAATAATATAAACTACAGAAACTTTAAACCTACACAAATTCGCGTAATATGTTCAAATTAAACCTTGAGTTTGTTTCAAATGTCCATATTTTCACAAATTCAGTCATTTAAAATTCTTAACAAGAATTTCAATGTTAATTAGAGAAAATTAGTGTGTTTTAATGGTATATGTTTGCATATGGTTCTATCTTAATTACTACAACTTGCCACAGCTATTTTGTAATTTAGCAATTCATATCTAGTCCTCCAATTTACAAGAGTATAATAAGCTAACAACAGATAAAGTTGCACTGCTTATTAAATAAACTTCCCAATGGAATAGAGTGATATTCTAAAAAGAATATTAATAAACTTAACTGTGTTAATTTATTAAATTGTTTAAAACAATTCTTAAAATGTACATGAAAGATGCTTTGTTTTTAATTTACTGTATAGAAATCTTCTTTATAACTAGTCTGTTATGTTTTATTAAATAGTTATCTATATCAGAGAATTAAATATGTATATATATATACTCTGTTTTTAATTAATTTATTTTTATATTATTATCATATTGACGATAATAATAATTTTTCCATTTTTCGATCCATTTTGGTAGTTTTGATGTGTCTTTTTTTGTTTTTCTTCATTTGTTTTTGGTTTTGCGTGTGTTGGTAGTCCCAAATTCGTATTGATTTGCTTTTTTATGGCAAATATGAAGATGAAACCACACACTTCATTTGTAGTTCCAAAGTATTTGGGACCTGAAGATTCTGCTTTGGTTCTACAAATTCCATTTATATTCATATTATTTTTCTATTTTTTCCCTGTTTAATGTGCTATAAGTTATTAAATTCAATGGCTCATATATTGTAATAGTATTAATGGTTATATATATATATACATACGTGTGTATATACATACATATAATAACCATGCACGACATTACATGCCATTTCAAAAAAAAATATTATCTACTGAGTTTTAATGACAAAGCTTCTGTATCGTCAGATTTTTGGAATTGGTATTTTGTTTTCTATGATAATCTGTATTTTCAAATTGAAAGATGAGCTTGTAGGATAATATCAATTTTATTTCAATATTTTCAGCTGCGAAGCTGAATTTGTACTTGCAAAAAATAACGGAATTTACCATATTATACATCATACTGTAATCGTAAATGATATTCATACATCATAGTCGTACTGTAAAAATATGTTCATCATATTATTATCAAATTCGGACTGTAAAAATACGTTATTAGTTTTCTCGCACTTTATAAATGTAAAATTTAATATTATCGAGTGTTTATAAAACATGGTAATGTTTGTTTCGGAATTCATTATCACGCAGTTGTTAATATGTTTATATTACAATTAAATGTTTAGAAAAAACGATTTACACTATAAAAATGACTCACAAACTTTTCCAAAAATCATTTAGTAATTAAATATATATATTTTTTATATACTTGTACGATTCTCCAAAATATATTGATTTCTGTTATTTATAAGGATAAAGTAAGCATTCCGCCATAACGAGTCATTAGCGAAAGGATATTATATATTTTTCTTTACTGACATATTATTTTCCCCATATTTTTGTTACTTTACTTACGGGAATATTGAAATAAACATCACAAGGAAAATATACTCAAAGAGAAGAATCAGAATATTTCTGAAAAAAGTAAAAAATTAATTGTACATAGCTAAAGATCAGACAAATTTAATAAGGGAATATCAAAACGAAATACAAAAAATAAAGAAAGAAATTGGAGTAAAATACCACGAAAAAATGAACGCTGTTTGCCAAAAGCAAGTTATATAATTGCATTTTAAATCTGATATTTATATATGTGTTTAATTGCGCAGCACAATTAAATTTGAAAAAAATATTTTTTTTCAACAAGTTTATATAATATATATTTAATATATTTCATTCTGAAATATTTTCCAAATAATATTCTGTTTCATATGACTAGTAATATTAGCTGACATTTACCTTTAGTATGAAAAAAAAGAGATTTTTTTGTGTCTTTACAACAAAAGAGATTTGCGAAATATTTTGAGTTTCGACTTTTGACGGATTCACACGATTCAGAAAATTCCAAACATTATATGCCTGTTTTTAGGAAATGTACGTCACAATTTTTTCTGTATGTGCTACCACAAGACATTTTAAACTAAATTTAATAAAAATTTAGATTATGCTACACTTTGATATAATTTTCTACTTAGTTTTTAGGTTAAAATATGCTGTTATATGCGAATTTTTCACGATTTTCAAAACAGCCTGATTGAAGTCAAGCATTTGCTATATCTCAAGGGGTAATGCACGGTTTCTCATGAAAGTTTAGATTATGGTAAATGATCATGTATTATATTACTGATTAAATTTTGTATGAATCGTTAAAATGTGAAGATGTAATGTTGAATTTTTCAGAATATATATGACTCAAATGGTAGTCATATCAGGAGAATTGATGTAAGGTAATTCATTTAAATTTGTATTTTGTTAGAAATGGAATAATATTAGTGGTGATCTGGTTCCGATTTAAATTCTATATTAGGTGTTGCTGATATGATGTATTTTTACGATCTTCTCTATAGCTACAAATCTATAACTAAAGCAAGAAATTTAATCGAATTATTTTCTGTTACACTGTAAAAAAAATGTGTAAAGGTACTATAATTTATCTAGGAAACTGGAATTCCAAGAACTTTTCCTGTAACGGCAACAACAAAAACTCAAATTTTAGAATCGGTTACATGGATTTTTCCTGTTATCGTTACATGAAAAGTTCTTGGAATCCCAGTTTTCTAGAAAATGTTTAGTACCTTTACAGATTTTTTTTTTACAGTGTACATATTCACATAAATATATCCTTTTATTTTTATTGCTTGAAGTGATCTATTACAAATAACGCAAATATCTTATAGCTTCACAAATTTCATTGCTCATGCGGCAACTTTTTCAAAAGAAAATAAATGATAAAAAAGAAATTTTTCGCTAAAATATCTTCAACGTGAAATATTACAAATTATTATCTTAAAAACGTTTGAAGCATTTTTTTCCAAGTTTTGGGGAGCTCGATTGAGGCAAATTCATTGCAAACATTGTCTCTACGTATGAAGATTTCTATTGATTCTCTTATGATTGATGGAAAATATGATCTTGAAGAGTGTATTATTCTGCTATTTTTAAAATCTATTTGTAATGGTTTTTTGCTGTACAATCTTTATTTATCTTAATTTACTAATGTTCTTTATTTACAGTTTTACTTTACTATGCTCATGTTCACGTGATTTATGTTTTTCTGTTTATTTTTAAATTTGAAGATATTTTAGCGAAAAAATTTCTTTTTTATCATTTATTTACTTTTGAAAATGTTGCCGTAAGAGCAATGAAACTTATAAAGCTATAAGGTATTTGTGTTATTTTTAATAGATCACTTAAAGCAATAAAAATAAAAGGATATTTTAAAGTGATTTTTATATTATATGAAATACATCCTTATTAGACATGGATGTACATTGTGCAATTTATTTTGCTTTTATATTGGTTGAGTTCAAAATGTTGGTTCCAGACATTTAAAATTGTAAAAGCGAAATACAACTGTGTATAAACCACTAATCTTTTTCTACATTGGAGTATAAAAGTTTATACAGGTTAAAAACATAAAAAAAATATTCTAAAATATAACCATATCTCTGTGAGCATCTTGAAGAATACAACTAAATTAAGCTGTATCAAAAATGACAAACCCTGCCCTTTAATAAATCGTATGCCAAAAAAAAGACATAAAGAAAATAATATAAAAAAGCAGTTAGCCCGAAAGAGCTCGGGCATCAGATTTTACTGGAGCCATTTTTTTCTGATATTATAATAATATAGGTTTTACAAAAGACTGTCGTGATTTATGTGAAAATATCAGTGAACAACACAACACCAAATTAAATGTTTCTTATGATATTTAACTAAAATTTCGGAATATTATATGACAAACTGTCATTGTATATTTCATCATTTATTAATAAAATTTTGTTTGATTTGCATATTAAACTTTTATGTTTTTTATGTTTGATTATTTGTTTGAAATATACAATGCCTGTATCTCCTGTTTAAATGTACACAGTATTACGAATCTTTAGAATCTTTGTGAAGAACATAAATTGGCTTGTACTTTTGTCACTGTGTTAGTGAATTTTGAAATATTAACATGTATGAGGTTCTAGAAAGTGTTGTTGAACGCCTTATCCGATTTTGTTTGGGGGGGGAGGGTCACACAACTTCGGTTTAATGAAAGCTAAAATATGACTGTATTCCTAAAAATAATTCATAATTTCTTTCCAGTAGTTTGAAATTTTATCCAATAGTTTAAAAATAACATATCCAAATGCTTCATATTTTAAAGTTAACAGAACTTTCAGTACAGAAAAGTGTTTTAAATATGTATATACATTTACTGGCTATTCAGTGTTCCATTCCGTTTAATGAAGGCTAAAAATGTGACATTATTCTTTAACAAAAGTTTATGATTTAATTTTTATGTGAGTAAATTCAGAGAGATAATAAGTTGGAATAAAATCATCAGTCGATAGAAAAAAATAACAATTCCATATATCTAGTACAGATAGTGTTATACTAATTATAAAATTTTGATAATATATCGATAATCAATATGGCATCTTATAGGAAAAACATATAACTATGAAATTGAATATTCTGCTCAGAGTCATTTAGAAGAATTTCTTTTTGAAATAAATATATTTCCTTTTTTACTAAATAAACATTTTTACTCTTGTCACTTAATACCTCACTGTAAATTTTTAATTAACTTCAGTCGGCTTTTTTTACAGTAATATGCAAATGTTTTATGGAACGTTGGGACTACAAATTTAGAGATTTCTTGCTGTATGGTCCGATGTATTGGAATAATTTATTTGAATTGGTGAAATATTAATAAAATACTAAATTTCTTAAAGTCATGGGGGGGGGTCTACAATTACTATGAGATAAGCATAATTGATAATGAAATTATTTGTAATTACTTATAATAAAAAATGATTATATTAATTAAATCTTTAAGGGTTTCTCCGTCAAGTTAAAAAAAGTATATTAAATGTATGAAGATTAAATTCAAAATAAATAGAGAAATATATTTTCTAAAATTATGTTTAAATCTTTTAAATTTAAACTTTTCTTGTAAGTAAGAGTGCCAAAACAACATTTAAAAATAATTTGTATTTATTTTTAGTGTTAATACCTTTAAAAAACTTATGTACACAGTTTTGACAAATGAAATAAAAAAAAGACAAACCAACGGATTTCTATTACTTACACATATAAACTTATTTCTATACTCGGACACTCAACCCCTACAGAGTTGATAATGATTCATAATGATCTGAATTTATATATATATTTTTTTTTATTTAACTGTAATAAGAAAATTATTTTGATAAATAATACAATTAAGTATGAAATATATTTCTTGCATAAATTATTAAAAGATAATAGAAATAGCGAAATACTTATTTATGCTGTTACTGAAAATAGGAAATTTTTGAAAATGCTTTTTTAAAAATATCTGAATAATAATAAAACACAAATAGAAATATGACATATTTAAAATTATATCTTACAAAGCATTTAACAAATATTGTCAAAATAAACACTGTACTTAAAAAAATATATACGTGTTTGCATTTTGAAATTGGACAGATAAAATATTTGCACAAAACTCTTCATTCTTGCTGTTGAAATATGTATACAGTGGTCTAGCCATTTTATCTTAAGTACATTCATGTATTTGTTACTGTTAAACTGGCGATATTCCAAAGTAGTGTCTTATTTCGAAATTTTCAAGGAATTGTGAATGATTTATGAATCATCATCAATTCTGTAGGGCTGCATGCGAGTGTATTTGTATTTTATGAATAGAGTTCAGTTTGTTCGTCTTTTTTTTGAAAATTTCATTCGTTAAAACTGTGAACATTATATTTTATACGTATTAACAATAAAAATGAATACCAACTATTTTTAAATGTTGTTTTGGTACTTTTGCTATTAAAAAAGTTCAAAAATTAAAAGAGTTAAACATAATTTTAGAACATATATTTCTGTATTTATTTTGAACTTAATCTTGATACATTTAAAGTTTTTTATTTTTTATTTTCATTTTTTTACGCACTTATATGTGTGTTTATATGTTTGTTTATTCGGACTTTTTTAAAATACGTAATTTTTTATTTTTTTTCTTAAAAATTTAATTTAATTTAATTTAATTATTTTTACATTATTTTCTTTGTTTGCTTTATTTGTACGATTTTATATGCTTCTGTATGTAAAACTGTTTATTTGCATGTTTGTTTCTACGATTCCGAGCTTGAATGTTTAAATGTATGTATATTTAGACTTTTGTACATTTTATATATCCTACTTGGTTCTGGAGTATCATATATGATACTCGCAAAATGATAAAAAAATTTAAAAATCTATTAGTGTTTTTTTTTCCTTTTTTTACATGTTCATTTTATTTCTATATATGTATTTGACTTTGGATTGAAACCAATGAAGGTCAATACTGATGCCTATTTAGCCATAAAGTAATCGTTATTATAATTTGAGTGTGTAAAAGGCATTCCAGGGTGTTTGTTCAAGTAACAAAAATGACTAACATAAAGGCAATATTATAAAATAAATTTGAGGATTTGTAGGTTGTACAATAAATTAAAGGATTTCTATTAGATACTGTGTAATTTAAATTATGGATCATTAAAAGATATTTTAAGTGTGTTAGCAGTTTTAAATACAATTTGTGAACATAAATTAAGAACTTCCTAAAGTATCAAGTACAGAAAAAGGTATTTTTTCTCATTTAGTTTTTCTTTCTTTTGTGCAAAATTAATAAATTTGTCGTTGCTGCGTTATTTTACATTCTAAAGAGGATCCAAATAATTATATAGTGATAATTGTGAGATTTTTTTTTTCTTTTGTTATTTTGTCATTTACGATTGCACATTTGAACATTTTTTAAAATTTTTAAATAATGGATTTTTAACAAACAAAATCATGCAATTAATTAGGATTTTACTGTTTTTCTAATAACAACAATAAAATTATTTCACCTACATTTTTTAAATAAACACTTCATAAAAAAATCACGCTGGGCGATGCATAATTTTTATGTATCAAAATTTTAGTGTGAGTGATTTATGAGGTCACAGGGTTTCTGAGTTGTGAGTGATTTATGAAATATTTTATTTTCGCTTGAGCATTAAAAAAAAAAAGAAAAAAAAAAAGGGCATATTTAAGTAAAGTATGTCAGTCTTTTTTTATTTTTATTTTCAATCAACCCATTAAGACTGTAGGTACATAATTTTATTGTTCTTTTCCTACGAAATAGCATTGTAATGTACACAGGGAACAAAGTACAAAAGATTTTTGAAATGAAATGGCAAAAAAGATTAGAGGAGGAATGTATGTAAAAACAGAAATTTTTTGAAGAAGATCAATGCATTTTAAAAATTAACTAGTCGCATATGGCAATTCCATCTCATCCATGTTAATAATTTAACACTCGTATTCATAATTTTTTTAATTAAATAGTAATTTATGCTTATCATGGGAATTCTAATAAAATGAAAATCCGTGCATTAGTTTTTCAGACATGATTGTCGTTAAAATAACGTAAATCATGCAAAATACAGCGTAGAAGCACCACTTGTTAAGCAATTTACACAGAAACTTGATTTGCAACAACATATGTCAACATCTAATTTAATCTGAAGATTGATGAAAATCTGAGCATTAGTTTTTGCAATAGTGCTAGGACAGAAATCTTGAAAAATGCAGCAGAGCAGTGCGACCTGTTGAGTAATTTACACTAAAACTTAATAAACACCAAATCTTATAAAGCTATAATTGAATGTGAATCTTTTTGAAAATATGTGCATTATTTTTAGAGATAGAACTGATTTGGAAATCGTGAAAAACTCTGCATGCCAGCGCCACATGTAGACCGGTTTATGCCAAACAATAATAAGCACCAATATCTGTCAAGAATTAACTGAATATAGATTTTTATTAAGCTCCGTATATTAGTACTTGAGATAGAGTGCACACAAAAGTTGTGTCACAAACAGACAGAGAGAAATTTTGTAAAAACGTGATTTTTCCTATCTCTGACTCTTAAAACAGGTATATCCATTGCAATGCGATGTAAAGTTTTGTTCGTGGAACGTCATATTTAATCATTTACCATATAAGCAAATCAGACTTTTCACTTTCACTGTATACCAGGTTTGTCCAACCTTTTAATAAGCAATAACAAGTTTTTCTAATAACATCTATAAAATTATTTCACCTACATTTTTGAAATAAACACTTCATAAAAAACTCATGTACATAATTTTTATGTATTAAAATTATCAATCGTTCTTTTAAAATATGTATACAGTGATCTAGATCTTTTGAATTAAATACGATGATGTATCTGTAACACTTGACCTAGAGAACTTCCAAAGAGATGTTTTATTTCAGGTCTTCAAGTAGCTGTGAGTGATTTATGAATTATCTTATTTTCGCTTGTGTATTAAAAAATGCATGCATATTTAAGTAAAGTATGTTAGTCTTTTCTGCTTTATTTTTTCAATCAAACCGTTAAGACTTTAGGTACATAATTTTATTGTTCTTTTTCAACTAAATAGCATTGTAATGTACACAGGGAAAAACCAAAAAGTACAAAAGACATTTGAAATGAAATGGCAATAAAGATTAGAGGAAGAATGTATGTAAAAATTGAAATTCTTTGAAGACGAGCGATGTATTTAAAAAATTAACTAGTCGGATATGGCAGTTCGGAACACATCTCAACTTTTTCCAGCAATCAAGGCCGCCGTTATTAGCTTTTGTCTAGCAATGAAAGGTGCCATTATTAACATAGTTCAAAATATGAAAGAAAATCATCTTTTAACATTAGTAGCAATATTTGTATGCACATGAAATGAGATGTAATGCCTTATAAGTCTAAAGCACCATGTAAAAAAAAAAGTAATAAATTTTGAATAACATATTTTCTTGTGAAGGAAATATATTCTCTCGAACATTTTTGAATTGGAAGGAGCTAAAAATTGAAATATCATTTATTATTAAAATAAACGGATAATCACACATATTGTTCAGTTTTTTGGGGACGTAAATAATGTACAATAACTATACGTTTTTTGAAGCTACACTGTTAAAAGTGAAGGTGACAAACCGGTGCCATTTGGGACCCGGAGGTGAAAAGGCCCTAGGGTCTATTGGAACCCTAGGGTGCCATAGGGGCTTGGATATGTGGTTGCAGTGCCGACAGGTCTCTTACTGGGTGATTGGAGCTAAATAAGGTGCCATACACTTCGTATTGGCAGCAATGTGGCACCTCATCGGGTGACTGTAACCATGCGCATGCGCTGTGACGTGTGTCTTTCTGTTTTCTGTGACGGCAAGTAAAATCTATGGCTATGAGTGAATGAAGGTGAGCTCGATGGCCGAGCGGTTAGAACGCTGAGCTTGTAATCAGGCGTTGTGATTTCGAATCCTTCGATGGCCAAAAGTCGGTTTGTGTATTTTTTAATTTTTTATTATTAGACACTCTGGATTAAGGGTGCCATCTTTTCACCCTAATTAAAGGTGTCATTCTGGCTCCTTTAGGGGTGTTACCAGTGAGACAAGCCTTTCACCCCTAAAAGATGCAATGTGTCACCAATAGTTTTAACAGTTTATAACTTTGCTGTTATAAAAAGTACCGAAACAAAGTCATGGGTGATTCCAAAGAAAAAGCCTGAAAGAGCCTTCATTGATGAAAAGCCTTTAGCACGATTTCATAATTACTTAAAAAAAGCAAAATTATCTAAATTTTCAAAGATCTGAGAGAGAAAAAAATCGACTTTATTCAGTTTTATATAACAGGCGAATGACCAGTGAAACAACATCAATATTAATAACAAAAATGCCGAACATTCATGCACGAAAGAAAAGAAGTATCGTTTATTTTTTATCTACATTTTCTTTCTTGGCGTATCAAAAAAGTTATTACCAACATTTATTAATTTCTATTAGGATAAGTTCCAAAATAAGATTTATAAAGCATAACTATAAATTTGTAAAAAAATGCAACGGCACGTGATTAATAATAAAAAAACTAATCATAAGCTGTTGCTTTACTTTTAATGTGTTGCGTACTTTATAATCTTTGATATTTGAGAAACACTTGTAGAGATTTTTAAAACTTCTCTTGTGAAAACATCAAGGATTTTAAACAAAGTATTAAGTAGTATTATACAAAATATTAGTAACGGGAAACCTTCATAGGGGTGATAAGAAAACCTGTAAAGGGCGCCGCGTTGGACAGCCCTGTATAGACTATTATTTCTTGCAGGTCTATTATATTCTCCTGCAAATGATTTTTAAAACAGTAAAAATATTATAGAATGTAAAAATTTAGAATAGAACGCATATTTAATTAGATTACATATAATCTCAATTCAGATATTATGGAAAAAAAGTTACGTACTTTCTGTTTAATACGTTCTATATAGTTTTCTACATGCGCTGCTTTTTCATTAAGAAAATTGATACGTGAATTAAAGAAAAGGGATTCAGTTTTATAGGCTAAATAAATGTATTTATTCTTTCCGCTTCATTATAACTAATCTAAAAAAAAAAAAATCGTACTGATCACGACACGCTGAGCACATCAGAAATTAACGTGTGATACGTGTGAAATAGTTTGAGGAAAAACTTTCTTTTACTTCCTTATATCTGCACAGATTTTATTATTTTATAATTATTATGAAAATTAAAATAAATATAAATGGGATTATTTATACTTTATTTTTTGAAGACAAAAATAAAGAAGAAGCAAATTATATGATATACATACTCTAAAATAATTTTAAAATGCATTTTTTGAACGCCTAGTTGAAAAGTTTTAATCTACAAAATATGTATGCCCATATCAATATACATTGTAAAGTCAAATTATTTATCCTATATAGCTAATAAAGATATCTAAATTTAAATTTGGCATCATTTTTAATCATTAGAACAATTTTCCAGTATTATTCTGGCAAATGTATACACTGAAATAGTGAAAAAAGTCTAATGTAAAGAGGGAGTCATTGGTAGTGAATAATGGTACAGTTAATAAATTTTATATTTAGAAAAAAAAACCTGAATGCAAGCTGAAACTAGATTGAATATTTTTGGTTAGTTTTGAAAATAGAGATTTTAGAAGGGTGTGAGGTTTTTTTTTATCATATGTTATATTTTAACACGATATTAGTTTATAGTCAATTCTTTAATTCTTTTTCTTTCGTTTTAAATGTATAAATGCTGATGAATAAGAGATATTTTTAATGTTAATTATATGTGATTTTAAAATCTCTGGAAGCGGGAAAATAATGTATATATATATATATATATATATATATATATCAAATACTTCAGTATGATCACATAAGAACATCTGTTGAAATGACGGAAGAAACGTACTATAGCACAACACCGTTGGCCAATCTAAATTTTTCACATCCTCCTTTTAAAAACAATTAACGTATATCTCCGTCGTGGTCGGTATCAAAAGGCAGATGGAGGAGTTAATTGTAGGTTTCTCCAACAATGAAACACGAGAGAACAGGGAGCCACAAAATCTTTATTTTTGAGCACTTTCACTGGCTATTCAACACATTTTCAGTCTCCACAAATTTATAATAAATAAGAAATGTTCTTAATTCCCCCATGTCCATTAAAGAGAATGGACGAAATCAAATAAGCCATTTGTTGTAAGTCCATATCACCACAAAAAGAATAAGAAAAAAACAAAGTGGACTTTGAAAAAAGACTGCTGGAAATACATTGCACTCCGCAAATATTTAAAATTATTCTGATCAGAGACGTGAGTCTTAGTACTTGGAAGGTCAAAAGCATTCTACTCGCTCCAAAAAGCCAAAATGACTCTCTCAAAAATTCTAAGCTAACCTTGCCCTTAACGTTTTGACGTAAGGATTTTAAAGATCCACTAGAGTTGTTTTCAAGGTAAAAGTAATGTCTATTATTGGCTGATGGGCGGGACTAGATGCAAGAACTATTTAACAAATAGCGTAAACCGTAGAGTAATATGCTCCTCGAAAAGCTTAAGAATTTCACTAGCAGACGATTAATTAAATAATAAAACAAAATTAAAGTTTCGATAAATGTTTTTAATTCTAAAAAGGAAAATGGATTTGTGTAATGAATTTAAGATTTCGCTATAAGGTATTGACATTCAAGAAACATTCTAGCTCTTTTTAAGAAAATAATCAATAGATTATGCTAAGTTTAACAAAATAAAATAAAAAGAACTTTAGCCGTAAAAATAAACCGTTACAAATATAAGCCGTTACAAATATTAATACATTACGGAAACTGAGAATAAAAGTATGTTCCTATAAAATTTTAGAACAAATTCAAAGCGGCAAAATGGCGATTTTTTTTATTTATTACACACACACACACATATATATATATATATATATAATCTACATTTAGTTATAAAGACATGTGTATACAAATTTATAGTACGTTTTATGGAAGTTCGCGTTTATTGTTATATATGAGGAGCCCAGAAGCCAAGGGGTATAAGTGACAAAATTGAAAAAAATGAGTTAAGTGCACAGACTATTTGAAAATAAATCTATTTATTTGTATGTAAGAAGTTATGAGTGATTTTGTAATTATATACTGTGTTTTAGGGGTCAGTTACTTAACCTCTTTACCAAAAGTGTGAAACGCTTGGAGGCCAAAGGGTATAAGTGCTATTGTATCTATTAACGTCTACAGCAGAAGCGTGACCAACGGCATACAAGGCCATTTGTTTTTTATACATTAAATAAATGCATTTTAGCTGTTAACATGTGAGAAAATCATGCTTTAAGTGTACATTTTGAAACACTTTCCAACACTCTCTGAAATCTTTAACATATTCGCTGCCGATCACGCGCCAATATTAATGGGGCCTCTCACGAGCCAACGCGTGATGTGGGGTAATGTCTCAATAGCCAGTCACGCGCTGGCACGGGAAAATCTTTCACTGTTTCTTTTTTATAAAAAGTAAAATATCTCTTTTAAAAAGTTTAATAAAGAATTGGCCTTTAAATTAACACAAAACAATATAAATTTCAGCAACATACCAAATCAAAATACGTTTGATGAATATTACAAACTTTTCTTAGAATTATTACATACCTTATGCGACAAATACTTGAAGAAAAGAAAAAGTATTTTTGCCCCACAAATTACCTGGTGGAATGATAACTTACGAAAGACACGAAACTTTGTGAAGGCCTTGCAAAGAAAATCCAAATTGCCGTCAGCTTCACAAGAAGACAAAATTAGATATAAAAAAGAAAAAGCCATCTACAAGAAAGCGATCATGGATTCAAAAAGACAAGCTTGGTCCAACTTTTGTGGCAATACCAAAGATCCCTTTGAAAAAGCTAAGAAAATTGCATTCCAAGAATTCTATCAACAGGAAGTAATGGAGTTGGCAGACTCAAACTATCCATTATATACTAGGGACTTCTTCTACACAGATCTAACAAATAAAATATTTGGCCCTTCAATTAAATTATCTCAAGAATCGTTTGATTCTTATGACTCAGCTCCTCCGTTCATAGACCAAGAACTCCATGCTGTCATTTACTCTTTCAATCAAAACAAGGCCCCTAGGCCCGACAAAATAGACCATTTCATAATAAGAAATATTTATAAAACACAGAAGAATTTACTCTTATCAATGTACAATACGCTACTGAAATTGAATTACTTCCCTTCAGATTGGAAAATTGGAGAATTAGTATATTTTAAAAAGAAAAACAAATCTTCTGACGATTATCAATCTTATAGACCAAGAACTCTTCTCCCAATATTTGGCAATATATTAGAAAAAATGCTTTTGAAACGAGTAAATTATTTGTTATCATACTCACAATCTCTACAATCATCTCAACATGGTTTTGAACAAGGTCGTTCAACAGAAATGGAATTACAAGATCTTTTCTCTAATATAGAAATCAAATCTCAAGAAGATAACTATATCTCTTTAATTTCTATAGATTTTCAAAACGCATTTGATCGCCTGCCATGGGACATAACTATCTTAATCTGTTTAGGTCATTTTTAACATTAAGAGCATCCTACTATAATAGTCAATCAAATTCATTACATTGGTTTGGCAGGGGCTGCCCACGAGGCTCCTGCCTGGGGCCCTTTCTTTGGAAAATCTTCTTAAATAAATTATTAAAACTTCTTAAAAGACATGGTTATAAAATAATAGCCTACGCCGATGATATACTATTAGTAATCTCAGGCTCCAGAAGGAGAAGCTTAGAAGATTCGGCAAATCATGCTTTAGAACTCATCAGCGACTGCGCAGATGTTAATCGTATATCAATTTCCTTCGACAAATGCTCAGAACTTCATCTTAAAAGAACCCAAATCTCTAAAACGTGCACCAATTTTTAAGATAAGAAATAAAAATTTAAAATCAAATCCAACATTTCTTTATTTGGGTGTTACCTTAGATAGTAATCTTACTTTTCTTCCTCATCTTAGAAATAAGAAAATTGAAATATTTTTTTAGAAAGTGTTAAAAAATATAAAATTTCAATGCTTCAAAATTTATAATAAAATTTTAAAACTTATATTAGAACAAAAAAAAATTCCTTTCATTCATTTATATCAACATCGTTCATTTTTTTCGTAAATTCATTTTTTTTTCATAATTTTTCCGTTTTTAGAATTTATATTAAAACAAAATTTTGTCCTTTCATTTATGTGTATCAACATTGTTCTTAATTTTTTCATAAATACAATTTTTTATTTCATAATTTTTGCATTTTTTGTGCTCATTCGGCACTTGTACCTTTAGCTTCCAAGAACTTTTCATTATTGTTTGGAAGCCAAGTGATACAAGTGCTGAATGATGATAAACATTGCTTTGTTATAAATAAAAAGAAAAATTGTATTCAACATTTTTTTTAAACAGTTATTGAAATAAGAGTTCAAAGATCATTAAGATATAAGCAAAAGTTTCATATCTCAATTCATTCAATTACAATTGATGTTTAACTTTGAACTTAATTTCTCGAAATCTAAATTTTGTCACTTGTACCCCTTGGCTTCTCGGCTCCTCATATATAAGTTTACCTTGTCACGTACAATCATTTGCAATAAATATTTGAATAAAGTTTCGTTTTCAATGGTAGTTGCATGGTGGTAGCAATAAGATCAAATTAGTTCACACGCCTTTAAAACCAGCAGGATTTACGAATTCTAACTTGAAATGTTTATAAATATACATTTGGCTGTTTCAATATGTGGTTTAATTTATTTTGTGCAGGAAGTGAATATTATTACTTAAAAAAAAGAAAATATAAATGCATGAAACTTTGTACTGCCAATTTACGGAACTTTATTTTAATATTCCTTAATTTATAAAATATTAAGTAAATCACAAAATTATCTAATGTAAAATTCTGAGACGCATAATCATTTCTATACAAAAAAGTAAAAGTAAAAACAATTTGTTTTATTGCCTTACATATAAGAATCAATTGATAGTCCCTTTTCATGTAAGTTCAGTTCCGGAAATACTGTGAGTGATCTGGAACGTATTATCTTATATTTCGCACTCCATTGTCCCTTTCTATTAATGACATCGCACACATCGTCGGGTTCACTCAGTGTTATGAGATATTATTGTACTCAATACCTTCAAACACTTGCATTGGCATTTTTGTTACATTTCATTCCCCAATTTATCATCAATTATATTGATTTTGATAGCAAACTTAATAAAAAATAGATAAGTGTATGAAAGGGAGTGAACTCTTTAGCTTATCATATATATATTAACATTTTTAAAATTGTCGAAATAGAAACGCAAAATTATTTTTTAAGCGTTGATAATTCTCAACTAGAAATATATGTTAAGCAACTGATATTATATTTAAACATCAGGACTTTATAATATTACAATTTAGCTTCCCCAAATCTTATGATTTAAATAATATTTTAATATATAATGACTTACATAAAATTTCTACATGTCATTCTTGAGTATTATTATTCGAAAATAATTGCATATTATGTAAGTCAACTCAAATAGTTGCATAAAAATTTATAGAAATATAATATAACTATGTAAAGAATGTTCAAATAAACGGGGAGAATTTAAAGAATAAACTCTACATAAATTATCACCCAAAACGAAACATTATCTGATTTATGACATTGAAAGTATTTATTGCTAAAATTTTAAAGCGAATATAGAAAATTTCATGACTGAAAAGCACAGGGAAATGGTAATAGTTATATACAGATTTTATAAGGAAATTTTACAAAATAGTTATAAATAGTTACAAGGGCTGTTCAATAAATACTGTTTATTATTTTTTTATATAAAACATATCTCCAATTACTATCTATATGTTAGTGAAACATTTCAAAGTAGCTCAACTTCAATGCAATGCACTTCTGTTATGTTAATTCACACATCAAAGTAATGCTGAAAACATCTTTTATTAAACAGATCCATTAAAATCGCCTTCGATGTCTTCTGAAATGTTTCTAAAGATAAAAAAAAATACTTTATCCAAAGAATTTTCTTCACATTATGGATTTCATCTCATTTCCCTGCAGCATTATTTGAATTCCGACAATTATCTACCAAAGTGTCATGTTGCTTGGCTTTCAGGAAAATCGAAACAATCAGCGCACAGTTCGTCTACAGTTCCCATTTCTATTACCAAAGTGTTGATGGCATGCAAGTATCAGGGGAATATTTATAACCATTCTCATACCTAGCGATATTTTCTGACAACAATAAAGACAGTATGAATGTTGACTTACCGGGTGTCCCAAAAATGACTGATGGATTTTAAAATTCAATAAGTTGCAAACGGTGACAGCTATTTAAAAAATTTTTGCAGGAGGATTATGTATAATGTCAGGAGTTTTTTTACCGCATCTTTTGATTTTAGTTCGAATCTCAAACAATAGGTGGCGCTGACGGCGATTAAAAGCCAGGTAATCAGTGCTGAGTGAGGCGTCAACCTGGCCTTCAAACGCCGTCAGCGCCACCTATTGTTTGACATTCGAAGTAAGATAAAAAATAACGGTAATAAAACTCCTGACATTATACATAACCCTCCAGCAAAATTTTTTTTAATAGCTGTCACCGTTTGCAAGTTATTGAATTTTAAAATCCATCAGTCATTTTTGGGACATCCGGTAAGTAAGCGCATTTATATGAACTCAAGGTCCAGCTTTATTTAAAGATGGTTTACCTCATCTTCGTAAACAACCTCTCTTCGTCTTGCAGGGAAGATTCTTTGAAATACTCCTATATCATAAGCTTTGTCTGAAGATTTCTTTTCGTTTAATGAATATGAGCGTAATTTACTTAAATGT
This sequence comes from Maratus speculifer, assembly GCA_964019185.1. Taxonomy (NCBI): domain Eukaryota; kingdom Metazoa; phylum Arthropoda; class Arachnida; order Araneae; family Salticidae; genus Maratus; species Maratus speculifer. The sequence goes on from OZ025297.1 coordinate 53,065,448, forward strand.
TTCTTTTAATAAGTTATGTATTTTTATTCTGAACTGCCTTCAGTTAACTAAGAAATGTTTGTAGAATATAGATTAAATGATATACAGGGTCTCTCAAAAAATTGGATACTTGTTCCCCATAATTTCTGGAAATGTGATTGAAGTAGTTTTAAGAGTGTTTTTGTTTTATCAAAATTTTGGCTAAATACTGACATGTAATAAACATACTACGCGAATTCCAAGGCTAAATAAAAGTATTCATTTATGTTTCGATGTATTAGTATAAATTGCTGAAAGAGACATTTGTGAGTTTGTGCAACCTTTTGTGCGTTTTATTTCTAAACTAAATTTACCCACCATATAATATACATATGAGCCAACAGAGCAAATACAGGGTTTTCAAAAGCATTGTAGTACATATTTTGCTATAGACAGTAACACCAGTAAATGACAAAGGAGGTGAAAAACAAAGTTTTATTAAAGGTTTCAGAAATATTTCGAAAAGTGTTTCGTAATCTGTGCTAAACGCATGATTTTTATTACTTGTTTTTTTAAATCTAATAAGAATATGAAAATACATAGAATAATCACTCGAATACATTTAACTGAACTTATACTTGTGTAAAGCAGACCCGAACCCCGTTTTCGCCCCAAAATCATCAAAAGTTCAAAAAAAAATTTATCTCAGAAAATGATAAAATGCATATTTGCGAATATCCATGCAAAATTTCAGAACTCGGGGACACCTGGAACAGGTAGCAAATGAGCTTTTTTTAATTGTAGTCACTAGAGTTTAAAGGACTATCGGCTGTTTAATTTGTGTTATCCTGAAAATGACTTTTTTCCATATTTTGCCTAAGTTCAAAGTACTAAGGCTCAGTGGTAAAATGGTTTAGAAACAGTTTATGTTTTTAGAACCTTAAACAAATTTCCAACAAAAGTAAGGAGAGATATTTTTTTAAGTATTTCTGAAAATTTTACATAAATTGGTAAACATGCAAATTATAACGAATTTAAAGAAATTTACCATGCGTAATTTCATTCTTTTTTTAGCTGATTAAATTAGAAAATTAAAAATATCTCTCCCTAGGTTGTTTCCATATACTATAACACTATTTAAGAAATTTCAAGTAATACCAAAATATTGAAAATTGTATGAGGAGTAATAATTTTAAAAAGTGTATTTTTCCACAAAAAAAATCATAAAAATAGACATAAAAAATATACTTTTTAATAAAAAGTGAATTTTTTTGCTAATTATTCCTTACAAAAAGAATCTTAAATAGTACACCAAAATTACTTACACACATTACTTTAAAATGAATAATAAAAATTTTGGGGTTTTTCTTTGGGTCTCTCTTAAAGAGATAAAATACTTTTAAAATGGACAAAAAAGGATTTATGTATATAAAGAATACTACATTTCTACAAAGGCAATACTGACAATAACTAATATAATAGAAATATTTTCGCAAAAAAATGTAAACTGAAAACTTCTAAACAACAATCGTGTGAACAAGCATAATGAAATTAATTGCAATATTAAAAATGGATATTTGCGAACGTAAATTAGTGAATACAATTGAATCATTTAATACATTTTTTTGTAGATTTTATTTGCAATCCATTATCTGAGAATTTAGAGAGATAAATCTTCTTACAACGTGAGACTATACACAATGACTCAGCATCCATGGAGATTACTAAAATTTGAAAAGAAATGCTATACAGAAAAATGAAACAATTATATTATATTATTCACGTTCGCAAAATTATATTTTTAATACTGCAGTTAATTTTATTATGCTTTTGTTCATGTGTTTTTTTTTATGTTTGCGAGTTTTCAATTTGAAATTTTTCTTTTGTTAAAACATTTGTATCGTAATAATTATTGAGAATATTGCAGTTCTAGCAATGAAGCATGCTTAATATGGGTAAATAGCGTTTTTTCTTTTTCTAACCACTTTTAAAAAGTATTTTATAATTTTAAGCAGATATTACTTCAGTTTCATAATAAGAACATAGATATATGTTGACACGGCAGCAAAAATATAAAAACAAGATGTATTTTTGCTGTCATAGTATTTTTCAAATATCTTCCTATATGTTATTATGAAGTGCTTATCAAGATCGTAATATCCCTAAGAAAACTTTATCATTAGAAAAAAAAACTTTTTAACATATCGCACTTGTTAAATAAAATAAAAAAATTCTTAATCTTATTCTGTTCTTTATTCTGAATATAGAATTAAAGAATTCGATCTCCACGTAGCATGCTGAAAACTCAGAACGAAATTATAAGCCTTATATACTTTTTTCCAATAAGCATTAAATCTATATTTCTGGAAAGTAGAAACATTATCAAGAACTTTTATAATTTTCTACAGTTTTCCTTTACGATTCGCAAAAATCAACTTAAAAAAATTCTTAACGCATTCGATTTGAATATTTCTTTCTCTTAGATAAGCATTTTTACTTTCTTCTATCTTCAATAGAAGAAAGTATTGTAATCGAAATTTTTTTCGACTTCCGGTTTTCGGCGGATTTACACGTTTTAGGGGTCAGAGATTCCAAAAAACATGTTTTTACAAAATGTCTGTCTGTCCGTGTGTCTGTGTGTATGTCTGTGTGTGTGTCTGTGTGTCTGTATGTCGCCATTCTACCATCAAAAAGTGTATGAAGTTATGCATAGAATTGAACCAAATTTTTTGTGAATGTTTTTGGCTGTGGCAAGCAGGTCCGCCTTCAGTTTTGAAATATTCCGCCGGAAGGGGGCGCTGCAATCGCGATTTTTGTGCCATTTTCAATATTGTACCGACCAAAAGTATATGAAGTTATGCATCGAATTGAACCAATTTTTTTGTGTATGTGTATGAGTATGGGTAGTTGGTCCTCCCTGAATTTGAAAAAAATCCGCCGGAAGGGGGCGCTGCAATCGCCATTTTTGTGCCATTTTCAATATTGTACCGACCAAAAGTATATGAAGTTACGCATCGAATTGAACCAAATTTTTTGTGTGTGTGTATGACTATGGCTAGTTGGTCCTCCCTGAATTTGAAAAAAATCCGCCGGAAGGGGGCGCCGCAATCGCGATTTTTGTGCCATTTTCAATATTGTACCGACCAAAAGTATATGAAGTTATGAATAGAATTGAACCAAATTTTTTGTGTATATGTATGACTATTGCTAGTTGGTCTTCCCTGAATTTGAAAAAAATCCACCGGAAGGGGACGCTGCAATCGCGATTTTTGTGCCATTTTCAATATTGTACCGACCAGAAGTACATGAAGTTATGCATCGAATTGAACGAAATTTTTTGTGTAAGTGTATGGCTATGGCTAGTTGGATCGCCCTGAATCTGAAAAAAATCTGCCGGAAGGGGGCGCTGCAATACCGAATTTTATGCTATTTTCAATATTGCACCACATAAAAGTGTATGAAGTTAGTTCTAGAACTGAACTAAACATTTTGTATATGATTATTTGTTGGTAAGGCAAATAAGTCCTCCCTGAATTTGAAAAAAAAAATCTGCTTATCATTCTATTGTCCATCGGCTCGTGCAGAGACGGAAATTCATTTTTACTCCGATTAATTGATTGAAGCAGAAATTTAAGATGAAAATGAAAGTTGGTAAGGTATTGAATTAAAATTATTAAAGCATTAAAATGAGTAACTATTTCTTTTTAATATTAAAATGTATGTATGAGATAGAAGAAAGTTTTGGGATTGGCACATCCAACTAGTTTAAACATAATTTTAAATGTAATTATGTTCATGAAAGGTATAATTTATCACCTCTGAAAGAAAATTTAAGAATGTTAAGAAAACCATTTTATAAAAAAGTAATGAATATAATTCATGATAATAGTAATACTAACTTTCTTCTTTTAAAAAAAGTATAAAACCCTTTTTTACATAAAAAAATTAATCATGCATACTTTTTCTATTTTTTTAGGAAAAAAATCAAAGAGATTTTCTGTTATAATCAAGATTAGGGGAATCGTGGATTTTTTTCTATCATTTAAATTTTTTTTGTATTTATTTTACAGGGTGATCCTAAATATTACTATGTTTCTTTGAGTTTTTTTTTTTTTTTTTTGGCCCGTAATTATTCTTCTGATCAAATCGCCGTTGATAAATATGAAGTAGAACACACTTCTCATATTATTGAAGTTCCAGAAAGATTCGAAAAATTTGTCTTTAAAGATTTGATAAAATGACTAAAATTGAAAGTATCCGGCTACTAATGGCGTTATAGTGTTTCTATAAATAATATGTATTAGTTGTGATAAAGCCCTCACAAGGAGGCTAAAATGATATATGCATTGTAAAATATGTTTTCTATTGTTTTTTATTTATTTATTTATGCATTTTATTTAAAATTAATTAATCAAAATTTCATTATAGGGAGTGAGATCCAAAGCTAAAAGGCAGCCATTGGTTTAACAGGTCAGGTACCCTTTAAAGAATCCAAAAACCGATTTTTCAAAAAGTACCTTATAATTAAATTTGATTATTTAGAAACATTTGAAAACAAACTGCATACGAAAATTCGCAATAGTAGAGAAGTTATATCTAAAACACTTTCAGCTTTTCCTATACGAGTATTGAGTGATGTAATCTTTAAAGTAAATTTATTCAAACCAGGGATTTTTATCATTGCGCGCATGATTTCTATAAAACGGTTGCCTAGAGGTTCACAAAATTTTCACTAAAAGTATTAAACATATTGAAGCAGAAAATGACCTACTATTATGTTTATCAAGTTAGAAGTTTGGAATACATCACTAATGTTGTATTTAAACAAATCCGGATGTTTCGAATTCCTTTAAATATTATTTTTTTCTCTGGCTCTAAAAATTGTCCCCTTTTACCGGATATTCCACACATCTTCAGTCTCCCTAACTTTATAATGAATAAAAAAGTTGTTAATTCCATCATGTCTATTAAAGAAAATGCACTAAAACAAATAAACCATTTTTTGTAAGTCACTATCATCACAAAAATAGTAAAGAAACACAAAGTGGATTTTGAAAATAGACTGCTGGAAATGCATTGCATTCCACAAACATTCGAAATTATTCTGATAAGAAACGTGAGTCTTAACAATGGGAAGGTCAGAAGGATTCTGCTTGCTCCGAAAAACCAAAATGACTTTTTCAAAGATTCTAAGCTAACTTTGCCCCTCCCCTTTTGACGAAAGGCTTTTAAAAATCCTCGAAAATTGTTTGAAATGTAAAGGTAATCCACCTCGCACTCTACTATTGGCTCATGGGCGGGACTAGATGCACGGATTATTTAACAACTGGCGTAAATCTTAAGAGCAATACGCCCCACTAAATTCGGATGAATTTCAGATAGCAGACGATTATTAAATAAATAAAACAAAATTAAAGTTTCACTAAATGTTTTTTAATTGTAAAAAGGAAAATGGATTTGTGTAATGAATTTAAGATTTCGCAATAAGATATTGACATTCAAGATACATTATAGCTATTTTTAAGAAAATAATTAATTGATTAATTTGAGTTAAATAAAATAAAATAAAAAGAACTTTAGCCGTTAAAAATATTAATACATTACGGAAACTGAGAATAAAAGTATGTTCCTATAAAACTTTAGAACGAATTCAAAGCGGGAAATTAACGATTTTTTTTTTAATTTATTACATATATATGGAGAAAATCGGTACAGTTTATTTTATATTTTTTTTTACATTAGTCAAACACAAAAAAGATGCAAAATAATCATAAAAGTGCAGTGATTCAATCCTAATTGTAATGGAATGTATAAAAAATTTAAATATTTAGAACAAGCTGCATTAAAGATGTAATTTTTTCAAGTGGGTGAAAAAATTCAGGGCCAGGATTCGAACCAGGGATGTATTGGCTAAAGCGACTAATGCTCTATCAACTGAGCCATCTCAAACGAACACTCGAGTACTAAATATATGAATTAAATATTTCCAACTGAGCGAAAAATTGCCCAGGCTGGGATTCGAACCCATATACATGGTTTACAGGGCCAATGGTTTACCATTTAAGCTTATTGGGCACGACAACCGGTAAGCATTTTTCGATCAGATAAACTCGTAGTTCACAATATCTTGTCTGACGTTTAGTTAGCTCAACACAATAGATTGCAAGCAAAGGTACTCCATAGAACGATGGGTACGTAGATAAATTAAATGGTAAAGCATTGGCCGTGTAAGCCAAGTATCTGTGTTCGATTCCCAGCCTGGGCAATTTTTTGCTCAGTTGGAAATATTCATTTCGTATGATAACTTTACCAATCTGTTTAATTGTGTTAAAAATGCAACTAGAATACTATTTCCTCCAAATAACCTTAACAAACATGCAATCGGGTCTGATAATTTTAATCCACTGAACAAAATAAATCGAAGGTTAATATAGGGAACTGCATAAAACACTGCATACGACATTATATCAGATTAATTTATCATACTACTAATCAATCGATAAATGAATTATACAGATGCAAATGAACATGCTGTAATATTTACTATTAAATATTTTGTTAATTTTACTGCTTAACGTTTCTATAAATTCATATTGTTCCAAAATGCGTAAAACAGTTTTCCTTTACATAAATATTATGTCGAGAATGTAATATTTTTAACAATAATGCACAATTTAAGAATGTTTTCATTTTCCCACATTCAAAACTTTTTTATGCTACTATATATTAAAAAAATGTCCTATTAATGCATTTCTACAAAAGATTAAAAGTTTAAGTTCACTAATTCGAAAATTATTAGGAGTTATTTTTTTTAAAGTTTATTAGTGGTTTTTAAAATTTAGCAGTCTCAAAGACGAAACAATTTTGAGTGTACAAGGGATTCTTCGTTTCCGGTTAAGGATTCAAAGCTATAGTATTTTTCCCTCTTGCTTTTCTGCTTGCTTGCCGAAATGTCTCGGACCCAAACGGCCGGACCGAAAGATCATGTACCCTTCCCTCCAAATTTTAGTTATAACTATCTTACTTTTCGTTCATCTTATGAATATCATTATTAGAGTGATTTCTTATACATCAAAATACAAAATCTTGATAACGTGTGCTTCCTGACAAAGTATCGACTGGCAAAATATCTTGTTAAATTTACATCAAATGTATTACTTATGTAGTAATATTTTTTTACAGGTTTTCTGCCGCTAATTTTGACTGATCCATTATTACATACATAAGATGTTTAATTAATATTTTTTTTTCAAAAACTTCTGAGTATGCCCAGTAAGAAGACCTTCCTTGTGAGTTGGATTAGCTAAATAAATGGTAATTTTATTTCAATATTGTTTCTTCTTTTTTGAAACTCTCTTTTTCGAATACACAGCGCCACTTATTCGACTTGCAATGACTTTTGGATTCTTTTCTTTTTTTTTTCTGGAGGGGGGGGGGGTGCGAAAACTTGCATCTCCCTTCTTATTTAATCTTCCTACAAAATTTGGCACAATTTTCGCAATTACATTGCGCTACAGAACACTCTGAGTACTTTCATTTTTATTATAGTCACCTTCCATATAAATCTGCAAAATATTTTAATGATGAATATCTATTGAAAGAAATTGTTTAATATTACAAAATATAAAAATAATTTAAACATTACACTCAAAGAAAGATATAAAAATATCCAATATATTTAAGGGAAGTTGTGTGTATACACATATTTATAACGATTTACAAAACTCATTATACATGGTTAAGAATGTTATAAATAACAAATCAAATGACAATTGTGAGTGATCAACGCTTATTGCAACACTGAATATAATGCATGGATAGGATTTCCGAGAACGGATCAAGGGAGAAATTGTACATGTAACATTTCTAAATTGCAATGGCAGCTAGGATTTCACCAGTTCTGTACTTTGACAACATTGAATTAATTGCTTTATGGGATGATTTATTATTCTCAATCAGATTTAATTATCAGGCAATACGTGAATATGCCATAAGAAAAAAATATCACTAAATTGTTTACTGAAATTGTACGCGTTTCATTTATAAATTCATATACAATATAAATATTTAAAAAAACTGGAGGAATAAATATAATATATAATTAATCATTTAAATAAAAAAAAAATTGGACGAAGAATTTCCCAACAAAGTATCACAAATAATTCGTCTTTTTTTTTCTCAAAATTATTAAAAGTGAATTTTTTAGAGTATATTTCTATTAATTTCAGTTAAAAATATGTAAGATCGTACACTATGTAAAGTTGTAAGGTCGATAAATTGAATCATTTAATTTTTAACATTTTCCATCATATTTAGAAAAGTATTATGGATGTGGTTCGTCTGTCTACCTTTATCCATCTATTCGTGTGTTTGCTGACCATGAACTATCCGATGTAAACATACTTTTATTCTTTTGCTATAATATTTTGCTTCTTATGGATATATGTTATTCAGGTGCACTAGGATATTAAAAAATTAAATTTGTATTCATTGTAGTTTGTAAAATTGTGCCACTTCATTGGTTTTTGTATACGTATTTCATTTGTAAATTCGTGCATATTTTAAATATTATTGACAACAAAAACTGAAAAAAAAAACATGTAATATAGAGATATTTGTTGTAACATTTTAGCATTTGGATGAAGATTTTTCTAAAAAAAGTCACAAATATCCGATTGTCTTTTTAAAATTATTAATACAGAACAGTGTTTTAAGAAATTACTACTTTTCATTTCGGTCAATAATATAAGGTTATAAGGACGTTAATACGATTCATTCTATTTTTAGCATAGTCCATCATATTTATAAAATTGTTATGAATAAGGATCGCATGTCTAGTTTTAACTATTTATTTGCGTGTTAGCTGTCTGACTTAGCTATACCTCATGTAAATATATCCGGATTCCATTGTAATGGATATGTTATTGAGGTGCAATATGATATTAAAATTTTAAAGATATATTAATTATACGAATTGAATATTTCCAACTGAGCGAAAAATAGACCAGGCTGGGAATCGAAACCAAACATTGGCTTACATGGCCAATGCAAAGTATATAGAGCCAAGTATCGGGTTTTGATTCCCAGCCTGTTTAATTTTTCGCTCAGTTGGAAATATCCAATTCGTATGATTACTTTACCCATCAGTTAGATTGTGTTGAAAATAATAGTATATATTAATTAATTTATGAATTAGTCTTTCTACTGTATGAACCTTTATAGTTAGTGATATTTAACCTTTACGGAGGGGCTGTGACAGCATCTGTCCAGGCTTACATGTATTCTCAGGTAGACACTGAGCGAACCCCTGCGTAAAGGTTAAAAGTATTTCAATACATGAATGTGCGTGAAGAAAAATCAGTGCAGTGAATAGGGTATAGTGCAGTAGAGTTACACTACATCAAAAGTTACTTAAATTATATGCATATTGTTATATGACCAGCTGTATATTTCAGAATATGAAGAGCATATAATTAGTCATTCTTATGCAGGCGCACATAAAACATTTTGTGTATAATAGCGTTTATAAACTACCATTGCTAAAAAGCTTTTTTGTTTCTATTGTTCGTTTTAGCATTTAAATATTATATTTTCATATTATTCTGAGTTTATAAATGATGCAGACCGTACACAAAGTTATACAAAAGTATTACGCAACATTTTCGTTCATTGCCCGGGATTTTTACTTACCCAAGCTTTTTCAAAGGGAAATAATTTGTAAACTTAAAAAAACAAATTATCCTTTTTCAGAATTTAGTGTTGCCGACGATGATGCATATATATATATATGACTTAAAACACACGTTTTTTTTAATGAAATGCCGTAATTTACACACTCTTAAGAATTACAAATTTGATATTTGTGACCCTCCTTAAACAACATCAACAGAAAAGTCACTATGGCATAACTATTGCAGAATAATATACAGATTCAGAAAAAAAATCTGATATCGAATAATTTATAATGTGAGATGAAATTAATTTGTGGCAGAAAATCTAGTTTTCGTATTTAGTATATCGTTTTCTGTGCGTTATGAGAGAAGAGCAAACATCAGTGCTGACGTCTAGTACGCTCTGTTTCGTAACTGAAAAGCAATTTGTTGAAGCTTTAAGACCTCTATATCGAAGATTTAAAGGTTTAGCCATAACTTTAAAATTTCGTTGCCTGGTGCGAAGTTGCAACCGGCTTCTGCATTTTTGTCTTGAAGTCTTTTATACTAAATTTAAATACTAAAAGCGTATAAAAATTAATTAATTTTTTGTGATTGTGTTTGTTAAAATGCGTAGCAATATCATCATTGTCGAGTGACATTTCTTTGAGTTATAATAGCACAATCATTATAAAGCTACTTAATGGAGATACGTGACACAACGACCTTACCGAAATTTAATTCCACCATGTTTCCATTTAAAAATTAAATATACATTTTGGGTTTTTTTCCACGTTACGAAAAAGTGAACCATCACAAAAATTCATAAGCCTAAGATAGATTAAAAACATAAACCTTTATGAAAGTTTAGAAATACGACATATGTGTGAGAAAAACAACATTAAGTTCATCTCACTCTCTCCAAATTAGATCCATTTCCTTTAGCTGTTTTTGTGGCATTTTTGAATCTATTGAAATCCCAGTAAGGAGACGGGTTGTAAATCTGAACACAAAAAACCTGTGGTAGAAGATCCGCAAAAAGAAGTATTTACGCATCTTATGAAAGAGCTAATGTAAGATCGGCAATGGGACGCCAGCGCCAGTAAGAGTCTAAAATCTGGACTTTGGCAAGCGGAATCTATTAAATAAACAGCAAGAAAATTTTAGAATATTTAAAAAAAGAAAAAAAAATTGAAAAAATCACATGATAAATGACAGAAAGCCTGGTGGATTCTTTGGAAAGTGGAATAAACGTAGGAAGACATAACATAAATTCGGGTCACTAAGAGACGAAAAACTTTGAATTTCCAGAATGATAGGATCGTAAGTACTACCTCTGTCCAAAAAGACATAGTAAACAACATGGCTAATGAATCTAGAGGAAAAAAGATATGACAATCACTGCACCGGTAGAAAAACAATAAACACACAGACAAATTCTTCCAGAAAAATTCAAAAACACCAAACCGACCCCAAATGTCTCCCTTTTTCACCAGGAAATGTTCAGAATTTGTTTCATGTCAGTGTACGATTGTAAGTTTGCATTTTCATCATTTTTCCCATCGATTTAAGGGACAAGTGTCTGCCTTACTTTTTTGCTATTCAGGGCACAAGTGTTATAAAAAATAATGCTTTAAATGTTTTAGCAATATTAATTTTTGAGCATTATCCATTCTCATCTCCACAGAAAACAAATACAGTAAATCTGCATTTTATTTCATTTTGATTATTTTGTGCACTGTATTGTACTAAACGATACAAATGAGTTGTATTTATCCTTAAATGTAACCTCCTTTTATATACTTCCACTGTTTGTCTTGTAATCATTATTTTGTTTCATTATTAGTTACCGTAATAACATTGACGGTATTACGTTATCTTTTATGGAAACGATAACTCTATTAAGCTAGCTGTGTATCTGGAACAGCAGTAATTGAATAAGGCTAAAATAGATTTAAGAAATCATAACATTAAAATAATTCTGGAGTCTGCAAACGAAAAACATATCCAGCCGTTAAAAATATCAAAAACACATTTATTCCACAGAAACAAGAGAAATTTAACAAAAAAAAAAAAAACGAAATTGCCAAAATACAAAAACAAAACTTTTGCTTAATATAAACATTAAGTCACAGTTACAGCGCGCAGGTGTAAGATGCCATGAAATAATCAAACAAAATCTCTGAATACATGACAGACGGGTTCTTTTGTTTTGTATTTTTTTCCAGAAAAGTTAAAAAAAAATTATAAATAAAGCATAGAACTGTCGTGCTATGCTTTAATATTTCCAAACTTAATGTCAAGTTTGCCAGTTACAATTTTGCATGCAAATATTCGCACATCTTCAGTTAAAATTTTAATTTGAGTGCCGGCGAAATCCAGAAATTTTATTTTATATGCACTCACAGAAAAATAGTTTTTTTAAAAAAATATGTATTCTTCAGTCAAGGAAATCTCAAAAAATACTTGACGGATTTTGATCCTGGTTGTACCAGAAGGTACCTATGACGGTAATCTACTGAATGCACTTACTACGAAAAATAAGTTCAAAATAGTTTTAAAATTATATTTAAAAAACAGATAAAAACACACAATTTGGCCACATACGTCACGAAAATTTAATGTGCGCATTTTCACGAGCTGGATGTTTTAATTAGATTTCCAAATTGAAGCACATGGAGCAAAGAAAATATGCGAACAATTTTCATTTAAGTGCAACTAAACATATTAAAACTTAATAAAAAATAAATTACAAGTTGAATGTAGATTCTGCCATTGCAGAATTCAATTTCGCCTCCGATTAGAAAAAAAAATCGATAGAGGTTTTTTAGAAGGGCGACCCAGTTTAGATTGCAATGAACTAACTTTATTTTTCTTGTGTTTATCAATATAATATCAAACAGAACGGCGTTAAATACCCGAGAGTATAGCAATTTCTCTCTGAGACATTGGAATTGCGGAATAATAAAGAGATACAATTTGACGTGCAATTTCTTCATTGACTAGATTCATCAAAAACGGATTTTTTCTTTAGTTTAAACGACTCTGAGTAAAAGGAAATGTAATTTAACAATAAAACGAGTGGAATCCCGTCGAATTCGACGAATGAAATGTTTAAAAGATCCGATCGATTTGGTTTAAAAAAAAAGCAAAAGTAATTACATTATTGAATCAATATATAATAAATATATTTACAAACTAAATGTCAAATTTGCCAGTTACAATTTTGCATGCAAATATTCGCACATCTTCAGTTAAAATTTTAATCTGAGTGCCGGCGAAATCCAAAAATTTTATTTTATATGCACTCACAGAAAAATAGTTTTATTGAAAAAAAAAACTAATTTCATTTTTACTGTGACATTATGTTTACTAACTGAAGTCATCTGAAAGTAAAATCTCAATCTCAGTGACTATAATGAAAAGAAATATTGAAATGTAATATCGGGTACTACTAGGTTATCCCGTCGACCAAAAAATTATCGCCAAACTATAAGATTAAATGCCAATAATGGATGATCGTGAATGTCACATTCAATGACATTAAATACGATTCATGTGTTTAAAATGTCATTAAGTGATTTTTATTTCGACTTTTTATTAATATTCTACTAATTATTTGTTTTTTCGTTATTTAAAATAAAAATTATGTCAATATGTATAATTTGGCTATTAGTTTGGCGATTTGTATAATTTGGCGAAATTGGTCGACGGGATAACAGGGTAGTATCTAATATCGTTATGAGTAAAAATGCGATGTTTTAAATAGTGACGGCATTTTCTCTTCAAATGTTTTTTAAAAGTTACTGTTGTTAGTAATATGAAAAAGGCATCCGTAATAATATTGTAATTCCCATTTATCTGGTTGCTGACCCTAATAGCATGCATGGTCACAGTGACGTCACTGTGAGTCACTTTGGTCACATCACATCTGTGACCAAAATGCCACCACTCAGTGATGTCACATTGTGACTGAGATATGACTTTCTTAAAAATTTTTAGAAATTTATAAATATCCTTCAAAACATGTTATTTATTTTAAAAAACATGTTTCTGGTAATTTAAGTATCGTCGCTTTTGTCACAGTTTCTTCACAATGTTAATTTCAAATTAGTCACAAATAACACATTTTTCACAAATTTATCACTATGTGACCACTTTGTGAAACGTCACAAAAAAGCTCTAAAACGGCCATAACGACTTCACATTTTGTCACTGTGACTTCACATCGACGTCACGTGACGTCACATCGACAATCGATGGTCACAAAGTCACAATGTGACTTTGTGACAACGACGTTGCAGTGACGTCACCATGCTTTACGGGGAATGACATCATTTTCCTCATTTGAAATTTTTCTTATTTTGCTTTAGACATTAATTTTTATCATAAATTATTTTCTGTTATTTTATCTACATTATTAATATTATTTCTCAGTAAATATATTTTTTTTACCTCAATTAGTGCATAATTATACGCAATCATTTTGGAAAATAAATTTTTATTATCGAGAGAAAATCTAAACTATGTTGCCACCATTTTGGAGAACTATCGTAAAAGCATTTAAAATTAAAAATAAAATATAAAAATGAAAATAAATTAAAAAATAACTAAAATGGGCATAACTACAAATAAATAGCTTTCATTTAAAAAAATAATTATCAAAATCGGTTGAGTAGAAAATTCAGGGCTGATGACACGACATTTTTAGCTTGTCTGAAAGAAATAGCATCGGAGGCTAATAAAATTTAATGAATAGAATGAAAGTGGATTTCCTATTTCTAAATTGAAAAATATGCGCCTAATTTATTTTGAAATTTTCTTTCCAATTAAACGTCTGACGCATTTTCAAGAAATTTCAAAAAGCTATTCGTTTCTTTACAACAAAAGAGGAAGGGTAATAGGACAAATCGATCATATATATGGAACATTTTGCAGTGAGACTTATTTACGGCGTAATTTTTACGATCGAAATCATGCATAATTTTAAAGCAAACATATTACTGTAACAATATAAACTTACTTCATGGAGAAAGTTTATAACATCATCAAATATGAAATTTACAGATATAAAAAATAACACCTTGTAATAATACATTATTTCTAATTACCGTAAGCTTTCTTATTGTCAAGTGTTTTTGGGAAATAATAAAAAAAAAGTATTAAGGGTATCAGTATCTGTTAGTAACCAAACACCCCCGAAATTGAAGAATATCATTTGCACAAATATTGATCCAATCAATTCTCAGAATTATTCAGGAGTTTTTGAAGTAAATTTAATTAGATAGGAGGGATTAAAGAATTACTATACATAATATAATTACCATAATTACTATATTGGATTGACAAGCAGGAAATTTAAATACAGAAAGAAGAAGCATATCACAGATATTAAATATAATTAGAAAACAACAGCCGTGGCAAAATTACACCAAGAAGAAAATATCCATGATAAACTTCAACTTCAATAAAATAATATTTCCATCCAAACATTATTATCCCACCATTATGAAAGAAACAATAGAGATTCTAACGAATAAAAATTCCATTCTGGCTAATCATGGAGCCTTCGAACAACACTAATATTCCATTAATAAACGAGAATCCCCTCTTTCCGCCAGCGGATCTTTATCAAAATCATTATACTACATCTTACATTCCCCTCTAACATGCCACTGCCACGAATAAATAAAAAATACAACATATGACACTTCCTGACTAGCTGACGCACTTGCTCGACCTGAAGTGCCATCATCATCAGCGCAATATTCATCTGACAAATATTTTTTATTTATTTTATTTGTATTTTTATTTCTAATTGTTTTGAAAATTACTCAATGAGGAGTTGAAACACATAAATAAATGTACAGAAATAATTTTATATTTTTAAAATATTCCTCACATATTTTTAGAAATTAGAAATGATGTATAAATTCCTCAGTTTTATTAAACATTTAGACTGTCGTGATATCTCATTACGTAAAGAAAAAAATATATATATATGTTAGGCAACACTTACTTCTGTGTTACATTTAAAACACTACAACTGGTGACAGAAAAATTTTAGCAAAGAAACCCCATCTTAGAGTATGCTTTCACTTGCTGATAACATTAATATAGACAATTAAAATTAACATCTCTATTTGTTATCGGAAATCATTTATTTATAATTCATCAAAGTAGCACATATTTTAATTACAATGTATCCGCGGTTCAGTTATTATGGGATAATGGTAATTAACAGATATAATAATTATTTTTCAAACTATTTTTTTTTATTGCTATCTATAAACTTCTCTAGCTAAAATAAAATAATAACACAAAAAAGCAGTTTTTAGATAAATGCATAAAAAAGCACTTGTTTTTTTTATACGATGGTGTAAACTTTTAAAATATTCAATATTTATACAACTAGGTGCAAAAAGATAGGATTTTGTTTCATTTCTAAGAACAAATTCATACATTTTCGGTGGTACAATATTGAAAATGGCACAGAATGGCATGGAAATTACCCCTCCTAGCAGATTTTTTTTTCGAATTTAGCGAATTCCTACAAGCTATGGAAACACATACATAAAAAATTTAGTTCAATTCTATGCATATCTACATACAGATTTCGATGGTGCAATAGCCACACACGGACATACAAAAACAGAGTAAAAGAGACATTTTGTAAAAACTTTTTTTTTTTTTATCTCTGACCATTGAATTTTGTAAATCCGTCGAAAAACCGAAAGTCGAAAAAATGTGTTTTACAATATTTTCTTATGTTGAATATAGAAGAAAGTATAAAGATTACACATATATACATTTGTTTTCCTTTCACAAAAATGTTACATGATTGGCAATTATATATACTTTTTTATTGGCGCTATTTTATATGACATTTATTTTGATTAAAATCTTCAAGTATTATATAGAAAAATAAATTTACATGATAAATTAGAAGGAATCGTTACATTGCCCCAATTATAATTTTTTATTATCACTATTTTATACAACTTTTATTTTGATTAAAATTTTCAAATATTATATAGAAAAATAAATTTCCCTGATAAATTAGAGGATATCGTTACAATGCCCCATGGTAATCAATAAACAAGCAGACTTTAAGAAATCATTCTTAATTATTAGTTTTAAATATTTCTCGGTCGTCATACTAGCGTAAGAATTACATAAAATTAAAGTGAAACTAAAATCAATTGAAACCATAATTTATACATACGATCTATTTTTCTTAGACATTAGTTATTTTCAATGTTTGAAAAATATAAACGTTTCGATTTAACAAAACACAAGTGCATATCATACAAATGCATTTATTTATTTTATTAAAAACATAAACTACCATAAATGACATTCTTAAAATATTTAAACAACCATAAAACTTTGAAAAGCAATGTCACTATTTATATTAATTGACCTATACCATCTGAAAGAAACACTTTTCAAACAATTTTTCCACTAGTCAATTCTGACTTGGAGTGCAAATATATGTGTACGTAATGTTTTCTACTTTCCGTTAAAATGCTTACAATATTACTACTTTTGTTTTAAGTACATTAATCCATTTGTAACAGCTATGCTGGCAATCTTCCAAAGTAATGTCTCATTTCAAGATTTTCAAGAATTATGAATAGTTTTTGAATCTTTATCAGTTACATGGGGTTAGATGTATGTGTCTGTATATATTTGTAATGTAGGTCAGTTTATTTTATTTTGCTTTCATTTTTGGTTTTTGCGTTTTATTCTTTAGTCAACAACAAAATTACGTAAAATAAAAGGATTTACTACATTATCAAAAAGTTATAAACTCGTGAGTAACACAGCATAATTACTAGCTTTCAAGTGAATTTGTTTAGAGAATATTTTAATTATTTTTGGTTTTGGTTTTTGTTACACAAAATTATATAAATATATTTAATATATATACATAGAAATATGTTTATTATAGAAATATTGGAAAGGAAATTGTTACAAATAAGTACATTTGATATACACTGGTGGACAAAATTAAGAGATGGATGGCATTTTCCCAAATATCTCGAGAAATACTGGATAAAAATCAATGAAAATTGGTGTGCAAAGCAAAAATTAAAGGGCCATTAATTGGCAAGAGTTATTGCCAACAGTCCAATGTGCACTGAAATTCATGATGAAAGATGGCAATGAAAATAAGGCTTGTATGGGGTGTGGTCGCCTCTAATATGGTGTGTGGTCACTTCTGACAGATAGACAGCATGCACAAATAGTATGCATGCTGTTAATAAGAGAGTAAAGGATTGCTTGTGGAAGACTCTCCCACTCTTCCACCAGAGCAGTTGTTAACTCCGGAATGGTTCTGGGTGGGGGTTGGCGTCTCGCAATAGCCCTTCCAAGAGCATCCCAAACATGTTCAATAGGGTTAAGGTCAGGAGATTTGGCTAGCCAATCCATTCGATGAATATCCTCGCTTTCCAGATACTCCTCAACGGGCGTCCACAGCGACACAACTGTCAGGAGACCTAGCTGCTGCCCCAGGAACATTAGTTTCAAGAAAGACTGTTGCCAGGAAGCTCGGTGAAAGAGGGTTGTATGCCAGGAAGCCCGTCATTTGCATCCCATTCACTCCCTTTCACAAAAGAGTGCGTGCACAATGGTGTAGACAGCACCAACACTGGACGCAGCTCAAAAGCGCTAATGTTCGGTTCACAGATGAGTCCAGATTCAGTGTTAAACCTGATTCTCGGCGAATATTCATATGGAGGGAACCTGGGACCCGATACATTCCCAGTAATATCATTGAAAGGGATCATGCAGGTGGAGGACTGGTGTTTTGGGCAGGGATCATGCAAGATACCCGCAAACCGCTTCATGTGTTTGACACTGGTTTCGTGAATGCCCAGAGGTACAGGCAGGAGATCCTACAATCATACGTGCGTCTTTTCCGGGGTGCTGTTGGCCCTGAATTCATTTTTCAATGCCCGACCACACAGGGCCTTGTTGAGGAGTATCTGGAAAGAGAGGATATTCATCGAATGGATTGGCTAGCCAAATCTCCTGACCTTAATCCCTTGCACATGCTTGGGATGCTCTTGGAAGTGCTATTGCAAGACGCCAACCCCCACCCAAAACCATTCCGGAGTTAAAAACTGCTCTGGTGGAAGAGTGGGAGAGTCTTTTACAAGCAATCCTTAACTATCTTATTAACAGCATGCACACTCGTTGTGCATGCTGTCTATCTGTCAGAGGTGACCACACACCATACTACAGATGACCACACCCCATACAGGCCTCACTTTCATTGCCATCTTTCATCATGAATTTCAGTCCACATTGGACTATTGGCAATAACTGTTGCCAATGAATGACACTTTAATTTTTGCTTTGCACATATTTTTAATTTAATATTAATATTTTAATTCCATTTTACATACTATTATACATCGAATTATGTGAATAGCATGCATTTATAAACTAAGAAAAATTAACAAAAATTGAAAAAAGAAGTAATTATTCTGACTATTTTAAGCGTTATGAGGAACAATAGATAATTCCAAACAGACTTAAATACCAATTAATATTCCCATTTTTTTCGGTTAGATTTGCATGTAAAAATAACAAAATGCATAACTTGTTTTAACGTGCATTATTCAACGCATAATTAACGTTTAATGCACATGGGGCATTTTGAAGACTTCTTCATAATGTTTAAAATATTCACCTAATATCATTATATATCGTTTTTTTGTGTGCGTGTGTGTTTGATAAATATGTCATACTTCAAATAGTGTCCTTTTTATTTGAATTTAAAGTGTAATTAAAAACAAATAAATAAAAAATGAGTTTCAATATACAAATTTGAATATAAAATATGGAAAATACATATATATATTCTTGCAGTTTCTAAACACTCGCTCTATGGCGGAAAGAAAGAAAGAATCTTAATATTATTTCAGATAAATGGAAAAAAATTAAAAATAAATTTTAATTAGATCCGCAAACCAATTACATGAGAAAAAAAGAAAAAAATCGCTGATATGTTTTAAATCTGCGATTTTTCAGCTAGAAATAACACCACACCCTACCACAGGACTAGCGATTTTACGAGAATATGTGATTAAAATTAATATTGCATTTTGATAATGCAAAGTTTTTGGGATGTCATTATATTTATTTTATTGAAACATTATAATATTTTCAAAATTTTATGATTTTAAGAATGACAGGGGGTATTCAGGTCTATGTAAAATAAATAAATTAATAGAAATTAAAAAAAAAATCACGTCTGTAACTTGAATAGTTTCCGTATATGAGTGCTGCGACGGACAGACGAACAAAAGGGAAGACGGACAGATAGAGAATCGTGAGTAAAAAGATTTCTTGCCATGCATGCAAACCTAATAGGAAATGTAAATCAATTATCACATGGTTAATTTTCTTTGATAGCAAAAATTCGACTCACTATAGTTCGCATACCTTTAGAAATTCTCAAGATATTAGCTCTGTCTTTTTGTATTAGTTTCTCAATAAAACATACCTCCAAATTATGAAAAGAACTATATATATATATATATGTATATATATAGTAAAAAAATCGCCAAAAAATTTTTCTAGTTTCGAGTTCGTTTTAATGTTTTATAAGAACATACTTTCATTCTCAGTTTCCTTAATATATTAATATTTTTAACGGCTAAAGTACCTTTTCTTTCTTTTTTTAAATCTTTCTTCATTTTTTCATAGACAGATTGTCTAATCACCAACACTGCCATTCGAGAAAAATTTAGATTTTTATTGTTGAAAGGAAGCACTAATTTAGATATAAACTTGAGATTCTTGACTAACTAGGAATCCAGGAACAATAGTTTAGAAGTGGATGAAACACCGGTATACACAAACAGTTCAATATTCCAAAAGTTGGCGGCCATTAGAAATTCGAGGGTACTTTCAGGAGAAAAGGAACACGTAGTATATTATAGTCGCAGTTAAGTACTCTATTTTTTCACCTGCATGAATAAATAGATGGTTTCTCAGATGATGATTATGAGAAAATGCTTTGAGACATATTTTACAAATAAAGAATTTCTCTCCTGCGTGTGTCAACAGATATTTTCTTAGATTACGTTTATCAGAAACTTTTTGGAACATATTTCGCATCTGAAGGATTTTTCACCGGTTATCCTACCGGCTAATTCATTCTGTTCGTGATATTTTAGGGGATCCCCCCAAAACACAGTATTTTTCGTAGCGAACAGGATGTTACGAACGAAATCGGAGTTCGAGCAGTCAATAGACGTCATTTCCATCAAATGAGTTTGCAGTCGAAGTCCTTTGGCTAATGGGAAGGGATTATATGTGTGGTCATTTCAAATAATGAAGATTTTTATGAAACTTAGAAGCATCGTTAATTAGAACTCCAATCTAAGGTTACTCCATAATATACCAGTAAACTTCCAGACTTTTCCAAGCACATGTGACAAAATCACAAAGTAAAATGTGTTCCATGCAGAGGCATTTTTCGTGATTACGATCACTACAGTAACAGCTTCACATTACGACAATAATAGCATGCATGGTCATAGTGACGTCACTGTGAGTCACTTTGGCCACATTACATCTGTGACCAAACTGCCACCCCTCAGTGACGTCACATTGTGACTGAGATGTGACTTTCTTAAAAAAAATTATAAATTTATAAATATCCTTCAAAACATGTTATTTACTTTAAAAAACATGTTTCTGGCAATTTAAATATCGTTGCTTTTTTTACAGTTTCGTCACAATGTTAATGTCAAATAAGTCACAAATGACACACTTTTCACAAATTTGTCACATTGTGACCACTTTTTAAACGTCACAAAAGAGCTCTAAAACGGCCATAACGACTTCACATTTTAGTCACTGTGACTTCACATCGACAATCGATGGTCACAAAGTCACAATGTGACTTCACAACGACATTGCAGTGACTTCATCATGCTTTACGGGGAGCAGAATCTAGAACCTGCTTAAGCCCGTACACTAGTCACGCGGTAAAAGCCGAGCGCTAATGTAAAGTCTATGGGAGCGTTATTTTCTAATATCTCGTTCAAATTTTAATATTTTGATATGATTTTTTTGCATAGGATAGTTGAGGACGATCCACAACCGGCCTAGTTTTTACTTTTTCGATTTTGGTTATATATTTTTTATATTATGATAGTTTCAGTTTCAGAACCGGTTTAAAAAATTAAAGTATTTTTATAAAAAAAAATCGAAAAAATAAAAACTAGACCGGTTGTGAATCGTCCTCAACTATCCTATGCAAAAATATCATGTCAAAATATTAAAATTTGAACGAGATATTAGAAAAGAACGCTCCCATAGACTTTACATTATCATCCGGGTCTTTTTGAGTACTTTTTCTGTGACTATTGTGGGGCCTTAACAATTGATAGAATAGTCAATTCTAATCGCTCTCCCAGATCAAACTAAACTCGCAAAATTCTCAGATAAATTGGTCCTGCCTTCCTCTTACGCATTGACTTACCCAATAAGATTTATTCGAAAGTAGTTGTATAATACTTCGAGCCCATCCATTGGATCAGGGGTGGAGTTAGATGTCAGAGCGAACTCGAAGCGGGAAAATGGCGGGTTTTTTACACACACACACACACACACATATATATATATATATATATATATATGTATGTATATGTATGTGGAACAATGAGGGCATGCTTCATTCATCGATTAACTCCTTTAGGGACAAGGTTCTTGTATACATAAAAGCCTGAAATAATTGATTAATTCCTGTATTTACAAGAAAATTTATTTCTAAGCAAGTAAAAGTGTGTTTTCGCGTATTTAATAACAGTGAAAATTTCTTTAAAAAATTCGGGTGTTAATGTAGCAATTAGGGATTAAAATTAGTTGATTCCGTAGCGGCACCACTGCCCTTTAAGGGGTTAATATATTTGTTTTGTAATTTGTACTATATAGAACTGATGTATTTTCTGATACTAAATGTGCATTTGTTTATAAATACTACATATTAAATGAAATAACACACAAATCATACTGATGTTATTAGATATACTGATGTTATTAGAGAAATTACGACAAGTATATAAGCACACAAAGGAAAATCATTTCCATAATATCAACATATTCAGGTTCTTTATTGCAAATCATTTTCTGCATTTACTTTACAGATTGATTAACCTTTTATTTTATTATTATTTTATTACTTTATATTTTGTATTCCAATTTGTTGTTAGTCCAATAATCGTCTTCATAATTAGTACTGCTTTGGAAAATATCAGCTCAAACCTACTAATTCTATACTTGAAGTTTTAAAAACAATGTTCAAATCGCTGGGTATTTGTGAACTGTAAAATTGAAAATGGCTGTTGATTTTTGCCTATGTAGTATACATCACAAATTATACCATACTGTATTAATTATATTTCGTTGTGATTTTTGAGAGTATATTAAGGAAATATGTTTTGAAAATTAAAAAAAATATATTACAGAATTAAAAATTATTTTTTTAATTGGTCCAATCATAAAGTCTGAGAAACTATATTGCCGTTTAATCATTTATAATTAAATTAGTTAAATTGCAAACATTTTTTTACATATGTTATTCTTTTTTGTCTACATGCCGTATAAGTATTTATTGCACAAAGCTAATGGGGAAAAACTTTTAGTATTTCTGTGTAATCGTTCCGAAAGCATATTAAATGCATATTTATATCATTTGATTTTTTGTATTTATAGAAAATAATTGTTTTGTTTTAAAATCCACGAAGTACATACGGATTAAGAAAAATTACTTATTATCTCAAAAAGTACTGCATTCTGTGAATGATTTATTAATTTATTGAAATCATATACAAATACTAATATAAACATGGTTATTCAAAGTGAAACGAAATAATAATAAAAAGAATTCTATAATCATAAATATCTTTCTCTTTATTAAAATTTTAAAATAAATAAAATAAAACAAACATTTATGATAATGCATTTAGAATCTCCAATTTTGTAAAACATTAAAGATAAAAAAATGTCCAACAGAAGTAATTAAAAACTATATTATCGTGCCGTAAGTTATATCTAAATTTGTTAAATCGTAACTATACATTTAATATGTTATTCTTTTAGTCTAAATTCCGTATCTGTATTTATTTGCCAAAGCTAATGGGTAAAAGCTTTTAGTGTTTCTATGTAATCGTTCCTAAACCTTACTAAATGCATATGTATTTTATTTCGTTTCTTGTATTTATCGAAAAGAATTGCTTTGTTTTAAAATCTACAAAAAATATAAAAAGGGAGAAAAGTTATTTACTACCTCAAAAAATACTGCATTTTGTGCATGATTTCTTGATTTATTAATTTATATACAAATATTTAAAAAAATACGAATTCAAAATGAGTCAAAATAATAATAAATAAGTCCTTCCGGCAATGCCGGGGAAAGAGGTACCTCTCATATACTTATTTATTTATTTATTTATTTTAAATTAAGTTATATTATTCAAACATACGAAGCTCAGATTAGTGGAACCCGATTATATCAGACTGAATACTAGTTTTGTCAATACTGAATATTAATAGGAATTTTTACAAATTAGTAATTTATTATTCAACCTCGTTTTATTTTCAGCGATTAGAGAACCGCCAAATTCCACGATACCATGAAGTTTATGCCGTTTTAAAGCAGCATGACGGATAAAACAAACCAATGAGCTTGGTCGAAATCTTAATTCAAGTGCACATGCACACGCATATCGAAATCGATTAATATATAGGAGTGCTGTCGCGGGCAAATTGATTTTTTTTTTAAATGTCACCCACATTAGATATTCAAACTGCTATATCTGATGCACTTTTTAAGATTAAGACAAACCAAAAAGTACTCCGGAATTTATTATTAAGATATATACTTTAGAAAAAACCTTTTTTCAATTTCTAATTTTTTGTTTGTACATCATTATACATTTAAAAGATTTTTGAACAACTTAAATGGCCGGCATTTTGAAACAAGAAGGCGGATGAAGTTGGCCAGTGAACTCGGTCAAGACATTTTTATGTACTATGTACACTCAGTGTTATATCCAAATCAGTTTATAAATACAGTGATCAGCAAAAGTTTAGACACTGGTGTTATTTAATCTTTAAATAAAAAATACAAGCTCTTGAATTATACCAATGGGTACACTTAATTTTAAATATATTTTAAACATTTTATGACGAAAATAATGTTTTAATGTATAATAATATTTAATTTAACTGAAAAAAGCGAAATATGCTTATTGCAAAAGTTAAGATTTTTTTTTATTTTTTTGGCAACTTTTCACGGAATATTCTCGTGTTTACATGTCACAGCTAAAATAAATTTTATAGCGAAAACAGAAATTATGGTTTTAATGAATTTAATTTGAAAAATCATTTTACGAATATGATGCCAGTAGAACTGATTGACCAAACTTCCATTTTATTTCATGAAATAAAATGGAAAGTTTTAAAAATTTATATTATATATATTTGATAAAAAAAATATTATGGAATTACTCTTTACTTTATATTTAAATAGAAATGATAAATGCATTAAAAACGTGTATTTTTAAACGAATAAAAACATGTTGCCATTTATAATTTTCTTTTATGGTTTGCAGTAAAATGTTAATTCGCCAAGGTAATGCATAAGCTAAAAGCTACAAAACTACAAAATGAATCACAGACACAAGAAGCATATTTAGTGAAAGGTTATATGAAAACACTAAAAGCTTTTTGCCATTAGACTTGGAATGATAAAACAACTCTTTCCGTCTAACAAAAAGATATAGTTCTTGTTTGCAGCAAGATTATTTCAATTTAATATGTTCAGTAACGTGTTTATAAATGAGAGGATCTTCTAATAAATTTGACATAATACAATGAAAAAATATTACTTTTTTATTTTCTATTTCCAATTATGCTATAATTAAAGAAAATTAATATGTATATCATTTAGCAAGCGACATGGCATAATTGATTTAGAATCGCAGTAATATTTCAACTGAAAAGACTAGATAACCGCAATTATAATTATTATATAGAGATTTTTAAAGAGCACAATGTATACGGGTTTTACTGATTTTAGCTATGTCTAAATTTCGAAAGAATCAAACATTACATAAATCACCTAAGTTTATTGCGTGTTATAAATGAATTTTGTCTCTTTCTAATCTTATACACGAATCTCATTTTATTTTTCTATTCTCATAATATGTCTTATTATTTCCTATCTATCATTCATTTTGCAATCTTGGAAATACTTAATTATGCATAGTTGGAAACGGACATTATTGCATGCTTTGATAATCGCTTCAATTGCTTCACTGAATAACATTTTGTTGCAATAGCTTGAAAATATATATCCTAAGAATTTAGGTCACCCATTTATGGCTACATTAAATATTAAATATCTGAAGAATGAAGGCAGTTTTTTTAAAATACAATTTTAAATATAATTTATACAAGGTAGAACCCGTCGAAATGTTTAAAAAGGAACTGTTTCATTGATTTATAATAAACATACAAAATTAGTTATAGTAAAAAATGCATTTTATATTGATTAGTGTAACTCCTAAACAAACGATATTTAACGTCAAATTAACGAAATACTGTTTCTATAAAACCCAGTTGTAGAAAATGTTAAAATTAAGCTTTAATTGTGCATGTAAGCAGTAAAAAATAATAAAGATCTGTTATTATGATAAAGTTATCAATGTAGGTTATTATGCTAGTATTCCAAAATGAAAAAAAGCAAAATTTGTTTAACTTTGACTCAATCCTAGAATTTTTTTCCCGTGAAACCTAAACCCGGCATCATTTTCATCATATCAAAATTTACAAATGCACATTTCGTATCTGTATTTACCTTTTCAGAAAAAATGGCATTTTAATTTAATCATTGATATTCATATAACTATTGATAACTCTATTTACTATACTACATATATACTATATTGATAACTATTGATATTCTTTTGCGTGTAAATCAAATTTTTTAATCGAAATCAAAATTCACCGGACTTTAAAACAAAAGAGATTTAAATTTATTTTTTTTCTCTTTTAATGAGAAAATGGCAACATAAAGATACAGTAATCAATTTCTTTAGAAAAGCTGTATTAAAAACTACAAAACAAATTAACATTTCAAAAACAAATTAGGATACAACTTTCAAACAAATTTCACTTAAAAGTAAATTTTTTCTCCTGACACGATGGTGTAAAAATTGAAAATTTACGATATTTAGATGTTTAAAAATTTGTAGTAGCAAAAATTCCAATACCGGAATTTTATTGAAAATTTGAAAGTGTTGCCATTCGTAGAATGACGTAGGCGTTACGCACATATACGTTTGGCCTTTATAATATAGATATATTTAACCTTCACTGCACCGTGTTCCACATCTGGCAACTACCTAAGAACAGTGCAATTTTCATTATGTGCAATGATTTGAAAAATATGATCGCTAAACTGAACAATGGCTGGATCACTGGGACTGTTCAGATAAGGGTAACTATACTTCTGACCTGGTTCAAGCAGTATGTTTGAATGTTCTTCTGCTAACTTCATTCACTAAAGATCCTTTTAATAAAAACATTTTAATAAAAAAATATTTTACTTAAGAAAGGTGTTATAAAAATTAAAAATAAATGACATTGACATTTTTTCGGATCCGTCTAATAAGAACCATAATCATAATAAAAGTAGAAATAAAATTTCAAAACATTTCACGGTCAATACAAATGACACGCGACAATGAGATATAAACAACAAGAAACAAAAATCACGCGCTCTATTGTAAAAAATTAAATTAAAATATACCATGATCTAAAAGAATTTCCTCGTGAGAGCTTGAATGGGATGAACCATGTTGGAAATTCTTTTAGATCATAGTCTATTTTAATTATTTTTTTATTTTACATAAATTTATTAGGGTTTCTTCTCCATTAAGTGTATATGGTTTGCGAGAAACATCACAAGCATTATATTTTGAACTGCACATTTACATCATATTATCATATAAGAAGGTCTTTAACAATCTCTTTGTCACAGTGCTTCTCTGTGGTTTTATCGAAACCATCCTTTTATCGAAAGATAACTGAAGCTTTTAGAAAACAACCATCATTTATTTCAAAATGTTTTGCCTTTTATAGAAGATAAAGAATACTTTTTATATCAATAGCACGGTTACCATTATTTAAAAATAAATTCTTAGTCACTATCAACAAGACTACAATAAGTGAATTGTTGCATGAACAATAGAACTTTTGTATATAATCATATCATAATCATCATATTTATTCACTAATTTACCTATTTTAGGTATTTTGCATTTAACTTACTAATCTCTTTCTAATTTAGTAATTAAATGTCTAGTGTTTTGATATATTTATGCAAAATGCTCCGCTTTGCAGCAATATTGAGCTTATGCCGCTCCAATAATTTAAAAATTCTATAATCTGTAATCTCATTATTTTATTAATTGCAAAGTTCTGAGAAATTTGTCTCTCTCATACTGAATATATTATACTCATATAGTATTTAATCTTTATATTATGAATCGGTTTTCCCTGCGGGTCCTTTAGGTATATTCCGATGAGTGGGGCTTGGGGATAGAGCCATTTGTAAGCCTCCCCACCCAGCTGACTTCCTTGACTTTCTTCTGATTTTTTTGTTCAGTCTTGGATTATTTGGACCAATTCTTTAAAATCATTAGAAAATTTGAAAATTAATCGTTATATTTTTAGTTCTTGTGCGCAGTATTTAGCTATACACGGATTTGCAGATGGCTCGTGAATTGTATTTGGAGCAATTGTCTATATTCAATCTTCACATTATTCTGAAACAACATACAACTTAGTAGTAAATTAAAATAGCATCGTTAAAAAGACTAGTATCGCTCCAGTGACTACTCCTAGTGGTGCTGTCAGCATATCTACTACTAGCTTAATTACTAACCAAAATGTTGAAAGCTTTAAAATTAGCTGTTCAAGCTGTTTGCTTGCGCACAGATTCTCAGATAGCCTTAGCCTGAATACAGATCCCACCTTGGAGATTAAATACCTTTTTTAGCAATCGTGTTGCGAAAATCCAAAGTTGTAACCAAAATATCAATTTGAAACATATTCCATCTAGTTACAATATAAGTGATTTTATTTCATGCGGGTTTGATGCTACATACTTAGTGGATAATCAGTTTTCGTAGCATGGACCAGACATTCTTACAAATAAGACTAATATCGCTCAACCAGAAAATCTCCATTTATCATCAGATGACCAGGAGGTTATTTTGAAAGAACTTAAGGACGTTTCTTATGATATTTTATCTCAAATTTTAAAAACTGGTAAACATACAAAATTAACTGTATCACAAACTTTAAATTATTTTAAATGTATTATTATTTTTCCCTAACTGAGGATTTTATGAAATTAATTAGAGTTTATAGATTTATTTTTAAATTTATATAAAATTGTAGAAGAGAGTAAGTTAGGAGCGCTTCAATGTAATTCAAATGAACAGTATACATGTTTTGCAGAAGATATAAAACACCTTCTGATCTCAGCGATTCCTAAAAAGTAACAGTAAGTTGAAATTTTTGAATCCATTTTTGATTCAAAAAAGGATCCCCTGTTTTCCTATTGGTCAATAAACTTGTCGCTTGAATCCCCATCCTCCCTGCATATAGATGAGCAAATTTCCACTATCTTTAGCACTGAGGAAGGTATGCTATATGCTACCGAAACCGGTATGCTTGGAATATAATTATTCTGGTGTTCTAACGTTGAAAAATAAATTAACTTCATTTCGTAATTAGCTTATGATATATAGGACTTTTTTAGACAAAAAAATATTGTTCATTGGAGCTCATCTCTCTATAATATTAAATATTTTTCCGCATTCGGGGATGTTTTAAATACTAAAATATAATTGAACTTAAATACAACTTTGATTTATTAGAAAAGATAACATTCCAATGTATGCTGTTAATAAAAAAAAGAAAATTATTGTCATATCCATTTTTAACAATAGATTATATACAATTAAATACTAAATACGAATATTTTCCACGCAAATAAACATGTAAATACTACGATACGTTAAATAACTCATTCAAGGCATACAAAGATTATTAATGAGATACAAAACTCTTCTTATGTTTAAGAAAATTCTAAAATATTAAATATTTTTCCGCATTCGGTGATGTTTTATACTGAAATATAAATGAACTTAAATAAAACTTTGATTTATTAGAAAAGATAACATTCCAATGTATGCTGTTAATAAAAAAAAGAAAATTATTGTCATATCCATTTTTAACAATAGATTATATACAATTAAATACTAAATACGAATATTTTCCACGCAAATAAACATGTAAATACTACGATACGTTAAATAACTCATTCAAGGCATACAAAGATTATTAATGAGATACAAAACTCTTCTTATGTTTAAGAAAATTCTAAAATATTAAATATTTTTCCGCATTCGGTGATGTTTTATACTGAAATATAAATGAACTTAAATAAAACTTTGATTTATTAGAAAAGATAACATTCCAATGTATGCTGTTAATAAAAAAAAGAAAATTATTGTCATATCCATTTTTAACAATAGATTATATACAATTAAATACTAAATACGAATATTTTCCACGCAAATAAACATGTAAATACTACGATACGTTAAATAACTCATTCAAGGCATACAAAGATTATTAATGAGATACAAAACTCTTCTTATGTTTAAGAAAATTCTAAAATATTAAATATTTTTCCGCATTCGGTGATGTTTTATACTGAAATATAAATGAACTTAAATAAAACTTTGATTTATTAGAAAAGATAACATTCCAATGTATGCTGTTAATAAAAAAAAGAAAATTATTGTCATATCCATTTTTAACAATAGATTATATACAATTAAATGCTAAATACGAATATTTTCCACGCAAATAAACATGTAAATACTACGATACGTTAAATAACTCATTCAAGGCATACAAAGATTATTAATGAGATACAAAACTCTTCTTATGTTTAAGAAAATTCTAAAATATTAAATATTTTTCCGCATTCGGTGATGTTTTA
Source organism: Maratus speculifer (assembly GCA_964019185.1). NCBI lineage: Eukaryota > Metazoa > Arthropoda > Arachnida > Araneae > Salticidae > Maratus > Maratus speculifer. The sequence goes on from OZ025297.1 coordinate 53,096,168, forward strand.
TACTGAAATATAAATGAACTTAAATAAAACTTTGATTTATTAGAAAAGATAACATTCCAATGTATGCTGTTAATAAATAAAGAAAATTATTGTCATATCCATTTTTAACAATAGATTATATACAATTAAATACTAAATACGAATATTTTCCACGCAAATAAACATGTAAATACTACGATACGTTAAATAACTCATTCAAGGCATACAAAGATTATTAATGAGATACAAAACTCTTCTTATGTTTAAGAAAATTCTAAAATATTAAATATTTTTCCGCATTCGGTGATGTTTTATACTGAAATATAAATGAACTTAAATAAAACTTTGATTTATTAGAAAAGATAACATTCCAATGTATGCTGTTAATAAAAAAAAGAAAATTATTGTCATATCCATTTTTAACAATAGATTATATACAATTAAATACTAAATACGAATATTTTCCACGCAAATAAACATGTAAATACTACGATACGTTAAATAACTCATTCAAGGCATACAAAGATTATTAATGAGATACAAAACTCTTCTTATGTTTAAGAAAATTCTAAAATATTAAATATTTTTCCGCATTCGGTGATGTTTTATACTGAAATATAAATGAACTTAAATAAAACTTTGATTTATTAGAAAAGATAACATTCCAATGTATGCTGTTAATAAAAAAAGAAAATTATTGTCATATCCATTTTTAACAATAGATTATATACAATTAAATACTAAATACGAATATTTTCCACGCAAATAAACATGTAAATACTACGATACGTTAAATAACTCATTCAAGGCATACAAAGATTATTAATGAGATACAAAACTCTTCTTATGTTTAAGAAAATTCTAAAATATTAAATATTTTTCCGCATTCGGTGATGTTTTATACTGAAATATAAATGAACTTAAATAAAACTTTGATTTATTAGAAAAGATAACATTCCAATGTATGCTGTTAATAAAAAAAAAGAAAATTATTGTCATATCCATTTTTAACAATAGATTATATACAATTAAATACTAAATACGAATAATTTCCACGCAAATAAACATGTAAATACTATGATACGTTAAATAACTTATTCAAGGCATACAAAGATTATTAATGAGATACAAAACTCTTCTTATGTTTAAGAAAATTCTAACTGCGGAATCAAACGACACTTGTGAGTGATCCACGATTTCCACTGCTATAGAATGTAAGTAATCAAAGGGATATCTTTGTAAGGAATAGTATAAGTAACATTTCTAAATTGAAATGGCAACGGGGCTTTCATCTGCCTATGTACTTGACATCGGGAAATTAATTATTCAAATAAGTGATTTATCATGTGTATTTAAGTTAAATTATCTGAAATCATTGTGGCTATCTTCTCAGAAGTATTACGACATTACTTTCAAAATTATACACAATTCATTTTAAAAATATCGAATCATTTAAAAATCACTAACCTTAAAACTGTGCGGATTTTTGTAGCATAAAATATTTTTTTGCTGACACTGTATATCCTTCTCGGTTTTGACGTAAGACATGTGGTATTTGTGAACGGAGAAAAAAAATAAACTATATTTTTTTAAATACGAGTTTAGTTTATTTTTGTTATAGCTGAGTGTATTTGGTTTTGAATCAAACAAATAAAGAGTAGCAGTGATACTTATTTCTTCATAAAATAAGTGCTATCATATGATTGTACAAAATGCATTCCAGACATAAGAATGTAAGAAATTTTATTATTAACTAATTTGAAGATTTGTATAGCATACTATTAATTAAATGCATTCAATTTCATACTGCGTAATCTAGGTTATAGATCATTAAATCGATATTTTCAGAGTGTTAGTCATTTTAGATTTGTATTTTGGAATCTAAATTATCAACTTCCTTTAGTATCAACTTTAGCAAATATTCTCCTTCTCCCAACTATATGTCCTTTTGAATGTGCAAAATCAATGAATATGAATTCGCAGTGTTATTTTACCTTGGAATCTGAAGTGGTTAAGTTATAAACTATTAAATATACAGGGTGAATCATAAATATCGAAACAATAGACTATCTCCATAAATATTGCCTCTAGACACATACTTCCAATTACAGAAAATCACTAAAAACGGTGAAATTTTGATAAGATAAGTTGCAACTCCATGGGAGGTATATTTGAAAAAGTACGAAAATTAACGTTTTATACGGCCCCCGTAGGATAAAAATTCCAATTAGGAAAGCTTTCCTTATCTAATCCTGAATAATACACAAAAAGTTGCATCTTCATATCTTCAAAACTCGCAGAGTTACAGCCGTTTGAATAATTCCTCAGGTTTTAAGGGATTAGACACAAATTGAAATGCGCGTAATTCAAAAGACAATGTTACTTTAACAGGTCTAGGACACGTATAAAAAAATCTATCTTTTGAGTTAGAATTTTGATATTTTTTTCTTTTTTGTGATGATTAGCCATATAATTTGCTAAGAAAATCACATCCTAAAATTTATCATAAATTTCATGTGATTACTACTGGTTTAAATGGGATAATTAAAAATCGTTATTTCTCCAAACATTATTTATCGGATCTTACTTTCTTTCCATTTAATTAAAGATGAAAATAAAAGATGAAGTTTTGTTTCGGTGTTTTTGTTTTTCAATATTAATTTTAGAACCACTTAAAAATACTTATTAAAAAATAATATAACTTTAAAAAAATCTTATTTTCAAAAGTTAATAATTTTTCAATTTTGTCCGAAACAAACTAATGTAAAATAATAAAAATGACATGTTTAAATTTTCTACTTTTTCTTTAACAATTCTTAACTTTTAATAAGGTCTGCACTGGACGAAATTTTCAATCCCGGTCTCGAACAACGTGCATGAAATAAGTAAAATTTGTTCAATGGAAATTTTCATGAAAACCACAGATTTTGAAATGTCTTTTATTTTACTAAAAAATATTAATAAATAAATAAAAATAAATAAAAAAAATAACTTTAAAATTTATTTTTTAAAGAATAGTACATGCTAAAAAATTAAACACAATAAAACCAGAGAAAAAATTCTGCCTACGACGGATTTCTGTCTTAAACGGAAAATGTGTTCATCCATGCAAAATGAACACAATAATACCAGAGAAAAAATAACCTCAATTTAGCCCTCCTAAGAAGGGCATTTGTCTGTTACATATTTTTTCTTTCCTATGTGATTCCGTCGTAAAAGGTTTTACTGTATAACATTTTTCAAAGTCTCCAACGCATGGCATATGGATTAGCGATATTAAAACATAAGTGAAACAGATATAAATAGACATTCCTTGATAAAATAAATATATCACAGCCTTAAGTGCTTCTTTAATAAAAAGTATAAATATAAAAAACGAAAAGCTTCAAAATATTTTGAAAATAAATTTTGATTTAAATCAATACGCTGTTTTATTATGTCCAAATAAGAGGCACGGTCTTGAATCGACATTTAATACGGACAATTTGCGGAAGATCCTTCATTTGCTTTGAAATTGTGTCAAAAATTCTTCTTTTACAGGCATGGTAAAGTGGTGTAAGTCACGAATTTTGGATTTTGATATCTGTGTCAGATCTTCAGATAAGGACTTGATTTTTTTTTTTCAATGTAGGTATAGATAAGGAATAAATTCCTAATTTAAATTTTTGCTCTACGGGGGCCGTATAAAAATTTAATTTTTGTATTTTTTGAAATAGACCCGCCTCCTTCCCCCATGGAGTTTCAAATTAGGAGAAATTTCACTTTTTTGTGAATTTTTGCAATTGGAAGTATGGGTCTAGAGGCAATATTTAAGAAAATAGTCTATTGTTTCAATATTTATGACTCACCCTGTGTACTGAAACTTGCCCCTTTTTTTGTATATTTCACTTTTGAACAGAAATATTTGCTTTACATAGATAGAAAATTACAAAAAGGTATACAGAAATTGCAATTTGATAGATTTTTACTGTCAAAAAAAAAAAAAAAAAAAAAAAAAAATGCAGCTATTATTATGAACTTTTAAATGCACTTAAGCTTTATCTTTGAAACCAAACAAACTAATAAAAGAAAATTATCTTCCGAAGTTTTATTAGACTAAAATTTAGTATTGTTTTACAAAATATTTTTTTACTCAACTACCATCAAATAAACGTCCAAAAGTAAGCAAAGTTTATACATATTACATAATAACTTAACATATTTCTGTTTAACAAAATAGAAGTAAAACACATAAAAATAACTTTATTCAAGAAATCATTTGTTAACTACACCAACAACAAAAACTAAGAAATATTAACCTACTTGTAAAAGTTAAAATTTCATTCAAATGGAATTTCACAATTCAAATATATTAATCTATATCTTTTAAAATGTACACTGCTCAAGAAGTTTTCCCCCTTTTCAACTTTGATTTGATACTATATTTGTAGGTAACAATTTCTATTTTCCGTTAAAAAACTTATAATATAAATTCTGTTGTTTTAAGAACATTAATTTTGTTGTAACAGCTATTCTGGCGATCTACCAAAGAAATGTCTCATTTGGTAGTTTCCAATGAATTATGAACGGTTTTGAAACTTTATCAACTAGATTGTGTTTAGATGTGATTCCTGTTTTTTGAAATGTAGGTCAACTTATTTTATTTGTTTTGTAGAATGTGCCTTGTGAGTACTTGTGAGTTTGTATACCTCTTTATTTTGCAATATCAGTCTAAAATTCCATACGTATAAAAATATTTATATAGTTGAAAAAAAAACTAACAATATACAAATCGTTGGCTTTAAAACGTATTGCTTTAGAGGATAATTTACGCTTTTGTTTTATATTATGTTTAAAAAATGTGAAGAAATTAGAAAGGAAAAAATTGGAAACTCTCATAAAGGTAATTGTTACAATTAAGGGGAATACCAAAAAAGTTTCATATTACTAATCGTTATATGATACATATAATTTCCTTTTTATTAGTATTATCATTATTACATATAAATAAAGTATTGTATAAATGTAAAAATACAAAATCACAAATTTTCTAAACGTTACATAAAATATTGTAAACTCTAAAAAACTAAACAAGAAATAAAATAAAGTTAATAAATTCGATGTTTTGATCGTCTTCTTTGACATTCTTCAATAAGACTTTGCCATACTACCTCTCAAGAAATTAGAAATCCGTCTTATTTTAAAAGCTTCATTTTATAATTAGTCAATTTGGATCTAACCAAATCTTCAGCAAGAAATTATTCAGTGGCAGCATTTATCTGACAAAATTAGAGAGTAAATTTTCGAAATATTTAACGAAGTATTATTGAGTGTGAAACATGATTTATTCATTAAGGTACAAAAAATCAAAATATAATAAAATGTAATTTAAATAGTGAACTGAAATATTGAGTAGATAAAAAAAAAGTTTTAAACTGCGTCACATTTTATATGTAACAAAATAATGATAACAAACTATACATAAAAATATATTTTCTCTGGGAAAACATGTTCATTTTTTTCATTATTTCAATAATGATTAAAAAATAATTGAAAATGTACTTAAAAAATATTTTCTTTGTGTTATAAATTGAAACACACACCCAACAGCGTTGAAAATTTATTGACCCATTTTGTAACCTATTACTTATGTTAGAAATCAACTCGCTAGCTTTTAACCAAAACAAAACAACTTCATTTGATATTAAAAATGATGGATGTGAAAGGTTTTACTGAAAAATATATGTCGGTTTATTTTTCTGTAAATTCTCGATTGGTCAATAAAAGTACCATAGCAAAATATCTCTGATATTGTACACTTTTTTAAAATTTGATACATATACTCTTATTAATATCTTTTCACTACTCTCAGTAAATATATTACTTGTAATTTTAAATTGTATATTTTAGACAAAAGTTTCTTTTTTTCACACTTTCGCTGCGTTTATGAATGTGCATAAAATAAGGCCTTTTCAATAACATATACTACTTTACTTTAGAGTTTTAAATGACTGAAAAACTAGGTATGCACATGCTGCGAAATAAGAAATCGTCATAATTAATCATCTTATTACAAAAATAAATAGAAGACTATAAAAAATTTACCAGTCTGATTCAATTATTCTATATGCAATTATAATGGATTGTAAAAATAAGAAATATTTATTCAGTCAAAATGAGTATATCAAAACGAAGTGTGACATAGTCTATGAGAAATAGATATATGCTGTCTGTTTAACAAATATTGATTCGCATTTTACGTTTTTATCTGTAGGGAATGTACGGTTTCATATTATGTTGATGAAACAATCCTGCCGCTCCAAATTACCGCTCATTTTAAAGTCTTATACTGTTCTTTTATAATATAAATTACATTTATATTTATTCTGCTTGTCCTGGATAGTAGAACAATTAAAATTCTTTTTTTAACACTTTCCAACAAATTTGAAAGTGCTTATACATTCGGTTTGTTGTCCGTCTGTCCGCGCTCTTACTCATGTAAATATACTCGGATTGCCATAAAATTTTAGCACGTTATTGACGATTACCCTAGCATAAACCATATTGAAAATAAGTTTCTACCATGATTAGTTTATTTATGGGCTAATCACAGGGCGAGTCAAAACAGGGCGATTCAAAATTTAACATTACATTACAGTCTATGGGGAAAATCTTTTCAAAGGAATTTTAAAGGGGTTGTACCCTGTCAAATATATTAGAATTAATATATATGCTTTTACGAGGTGCATTAAAATATGCATTCTATAAAATATGCTGTGAAAATACAGCTACTATTCATTTACAGGGCCACACAAAAGAATTCCATTAGATAATGGAAAAAGTTTGAATTGTGTGTGACATATTTTAAATATATTAAACTGTTTCATGTATAATAAAATTGATGTATTCACTGAGGCTAATATAAATTATACGATACTGTGCCTCGCCCAATATGAAGTGCATAGTATTTACAGAGACATACAAAATATTTCAAATAGTACATTCATTCAGAAGTTCTGTATATGTATCCGATGATGGCCGATGGATGGAATGCATTTTAATTATGATATGCGTGTATAATTTTCCCATTATACGGTGTGTATATATCGTATAGTTAATATACAGGGCTACCCAAAGGAGCTCACCAACGTTACTGAATATGAACGTAAATTACTTCAAGGTGGTTCTTAAATAAGCTATGCTTTTTTCCACTGAACTGCATTAAATTTACTAAGAGATGTTTGCAGAATATAGATAAAATGATATACAAGGCCACGCAATGGCCACGCACCATGTACCAGAATTGGGTACATGGGCGCCTATCAATGATAATTTATGTGATTTCAGTTGTTTTAAATGTGTTTTAGTTTAAAATAAATTTTAGCTTAAAACTGATGTGTAATAAAGTTACCAGCCAGGTAAACTACAAGGCTGAACAAAGTATTCAAGTATGGTTCCATCTATTAATATAAATTGCTGAAAAAGAAATTTCAAGCTACTAGGCATTTTTCTTTTTAAACTAAATTTTCCCATTATTTTTTTATGTATATTAGTTGACAGATTAAATATAGGGCTGTTCAATAGTACTGGAATACATATTTGGCTTTGTATCCTTATTTCCCTAAATAATGAAGTTTTTTTCATGATTTCATGAAGCGTTGGAAAGCGCTTCATAATCTATGCTTAACGCATGATTTTTCTTACATGTTTATCTCTTACGACAAATTTCTAATTTATATTACTAATGATCGGATGAACTGTTTAAGCTTCAATGAACGAAAATTTGCTTTTTCACTCTTTGTATTGTCAGATAAATGTTAATTTTCATAAAATTAAATACGTTATTGCAAGTTATATTTATTTCCAATCGATATAAAATTATTCAGCTAATTCGACGCTTTAATCTACAAGGATGCTCAGCCCCTACGAGCAAAGCTCGTTAAACCCCGTTCGGATTTTTAAAATCCGTTAATTTCATCAATTTCAAAATGTTTACGGAAGAAATTATACACTACTGGCCATTAAAATTGCTACGTTAGGAAGAAAAGCAGATAACAAAATGATATTTTTTGGACAAATATATTACGATAGAAATAACAAGTGATTAAATTTTCAAGAAATTAGCATGCATAGATTCTGAGAAATCAGTGCCCAAAATAACCCCATCGGGCAGTAATAACATCACCTACAAGCCTGGGCATTGAGTCAAAAAGAGATTGAATGGCATGTACAAGTAAAGATGCCGATGCAGCTTCAACATGATGCCATGCTTCATCAACCGTACTGACTGGCATATAGTTACGAGGCAGTCGCTCGGCAACCATTGACCAGACGTTTTCTATTGGTGAGATATCTGGGGAACGTGCTAGCCAGGGCAACAGCCGAACAATTTCCGTATCAAGGAATGTCCGAACAATACTGGAAACATGCGGTCGGGCATTATCCTGCTGAAACGTAGGATTTAGCAGGTCTCGAATAAAGGAAAGAGCCACGGGTCGTAAAATATCAGAAATGTAACATGCACTGTTAAATGTGCTGTCAATGCGAACAAGAGATAAACGAGACGTGTATACAATGGCATCCCTTACCATAACGCCTGGTGTTGTGCCAGTATGACGATGACGAATGTACGTTGCCAATGTGCGTTCACCACGATGCATCCAAAACGGATGACACCATCATGATGTTGTAAGCAGAACCTTGATTCATCTGAAAAAAATGATGCCTCGCCATTCGTGCACCCATGTTCGTCGTTGATCCTATCACTGAAGGCGCTCCTGTCTATGACGCAGCGTCAAGGGAAGTCGCAGCTTTGGTCTCGGAGCTGAGAGTCCATGCTTCTGAAAACATCGTCGAACTGTTTGTGCGCACACTTTTTGTCTTGCAAGTGACTCCATTTCTTGACTCGGGGCTAGTGACGTGGTTGCACGACCCATTACGGCCGTACGGATAACATGCTTGTCTTTTCGGCTGATAATGATAGGAGCCATTGTGATCCCGTACGGCGTTCCGTATTACCGTCCTGAATCTATCGATTTCATATTCTGCGAACAGTCATTGGAACTCGACCAACACGAACAGCAATACTGGGAAACGATAAACCGTAATCCGGGTTGGCTACAATTCGACAGTTATAAAAGTCAGAGATAATCTGGTACGCATTTATCTTTCTTACACGAGGCATCACTACAGTTTTTCACTAGTCAACAAATCTCAAATGCAATTTCTATGTGAGAAACCGTCTAAACAATTTCCTCATTCAAACACATTGTAGGTGTCGCTACCTTCACCTCCTTTTTTAGAATGACCTGAAAAGCTAATCATTTGCATATCATAGTACATTCTTACTGTCGTATAAATTTCATGTCTATAGCATGTTGCCTTCATGGTGTAGCAATTTTATAGGCCAGTAGTGTAATTCAAAAGTCAGTTGCTATTTTGCTGTAAAGCAGTTTTTATTCATTTATCTTTTATTGTGGGACTTTAAGGTCAAATGAACTGCTGTCATTTGTTGTGATTAGCTTTATGAGATTAATTAATTATCTGGGAAAAAGCTAAAATGCAAAATTAACTATGGCAATAGAATATTTGCTTTCCGGAATTTTATAAAATGCTATAAGAAAATAATTTAAACTGTAACGTTTTAAACCTCGCGTAATTTTCAACACACATTTATTTGTCTTGTGATATTCACTTCATAATGTTTTTATTATTAGGAAGGGGAAATTTTCATTTTCACTGTGTTAGAACTAAAAAAATAGTTTAAAATAATATCAACTCGAATTATGAAATAAGTCTCTCGTATATGTGTAAATATATATTTGAATTTGATACTTCTTGAGTAACCCGTCGACCCACCACGAAATTCTAAGATTAAATAACAATAATGGCTGATCGTAAATATTACATTCACATGATATTAAATGCGTTACACGGGATTGTTATGTCAACAATTGAATTTTAATTCGTAGTTTTATTTGCTATTATAAGAATACTAATTTATTTATTTTTTTGTTATTTAAAAATTAATAATTACGCCTATTTATATTATATATGAGTAATTTTCAGATTTATAAAACTTGTCGAAACTGCTTGGTGCAGCTCAAGTAGTGTCCGAAATTTAGTAATATAGTATTACTATGCATTACTATGCAAAGTTTTATTTTCGAACATCAATGTGTTTTATAAATATTTTTACACATGTTTTATTTTCATATTTTATACTATGTATATCCATGATTTTATACTGTAGTGGCCTCCAACGACTAGGTTTATTGTTAAAATAAAAATCGCGAGATTTAAATTCATCATTGTGACAATAGTCGGGTTTCATATTGTTGGAGTGGAGATCTCTCTCAACATATGAAACAGGTCAAACTAATTCAACATTTTGTTTTTACTTTTATTAATGTTTTAATAATTCATTTGTTCTTTCTTAATTTAAAAAAAAAATCTTGATTTCTATAACTTAGCGAAATCATTCGGTAGGATACTTAAATAATTTTAAACTATTTTTCATCAATATTTGTCCATTTGAAATAGGATATTAGTAAACACACATTTAAAGCATTTAAAAAATATTAAATAATTCAATATTTTACAGGTCTTTTTTATGTACGTCTAAACATTGTTTTTATGGCGTATAAATTCCAGTCATCTCCCACTCTTAACACGTTGTCATTTAATATTTATTTCATAGGGTTTTCTCTGTTTCTTATAGACAGATGTAAAGAAATTTTTAATTTAAAGGAAATATTATTCTTTACGAAGTTTTTATATTTGGCAACAGTTTAAAATTACAACCTTTTTTTCTAAAATATGTAAAAAATATCTCAGGAAATGCTGAAAATTTTAATTTAAAATAAAAATACGTAAACCCCAAAAATTAGACAAATTAAAGAAATAAATGCAGTCTGGAAAGCGGGAACTTCAAATGTATATTTTTAGAAATTATTATTAAATTCCTACGAATGTTTTCTTTCTTTTATAAAACTGTTTAATGGAATGATTTTGATGAACTGTTCCGTTAAATACCTCTTAAAGTAGTTCTTTGATTTAATAACTGTCTAATTGAGGGTATTTGTTAAATATTTCAGGATAATGCCGCTAATTTTCATGTTTTTGTATGCAATACATGTATGGGATTATTAAAAAATGTAACTTAATCCTAATATTAACGAAGAAAGAACTCAGATCACATAAAAAAAATCATTCTCAACTTCGGTGACAACGTTAGTTACAAGAAGGGGGAGGGATTTACACTCTTTTAGCACTGATGATGGGACTTTAGAAGTCCCGAAACAGCTGTATGCTTTTAACATCTTTTATTTTATAATATTTGTGCTCTTTAACGTTGCTTATTTATTTAGTTATAACATTAGTTATACTTTAGAATAGAGAGACATCATGGAACTATTAAAAAAAAAAAATACTCACATATCCTTAAAATACTGAAGCTTCAACTGTAACCGTCTCAGCGGTAGTAGTTCCGCCATATTGTGACAACCAATACAACCTACCATCAGTGTTAGTGAAAAGATTAAAATACTGGCGCAAACTGACACCAGTAAAGTTAAATAGGATATTTTTACCCTATCTGTGAATGAAAATATACGTGGATGAAGCGTTTAAATTAGTCGAAATTTTCTATTCAAATTTACTAATAGAAATTTTCATGGTGGTATTCATAAATAGCTAATAAGATTAAAGCAAACCCACTCCATCTTGTGACAACATTCTCACTCTTAACTTTCAAACAACGCGCCACGTGTCTCCATCTCTTTATTCATAATTCCTTTCGAGACGCCTCAAACGCGCATGAACAAATAATGCTTCGATATTTAAGGAATTTGTCATAGCAGTCAAAATAATAATAATAGTAATAATAATAATAATAATAATAATAATAATAATAATTAAGTGAAAATTCCACATGGTGTAAATGGGGAGAACTGATGCATATATATTTAATTAATATATCTATACTAAATATGTAGCTAAACTATACACGATATCTCTGATGTATTTTAATACTTGAAAATTTTTTTATTTCATTAATCAACAAAATTATTATTTATATCGATAATGCAAAATATACCTATTTTTGTAACTTTAATGGAAAGTAATAAAATGAGGATATAAAACATCTATTAACTTCCCACGAAAGATTAATGCCACATTAAATCATTTTGATTAATTGACATTTTATAATATATTATTTGGATTACGACTATTTTTTTTTCTTTTAGAAAAGATACCTCACATTTTTATGTATATCCTTGTTTATTTTACTTATACTTCCAAAATTTAAATGTTTTTATTATATGAAAATAAAAATGACAAATTCATTAATAAGCCAAGAAGAGGTTCTTTTTTTCATTGTAATTTTAGTTTTTGAAAACAAATGCTCTAAGGACAAAATTAAAAATTCTTATTCCTTCACATGCAACTCCTGTGTAAGATTGCAAAAACTGATTTTTTTTGTGCAAATGCTTCTGTGTTATGTTATTTTACATATAATCACATAACACTACTAGCTAAAAATCTGGGATTGTTCCAAAATAATGTCTATAAATGAATTGCGAAAGATATATAAAACAGTGTAAAGCGTAGGAGATTGAAGTTGAACATATCTTAAGTGGAAATATCAGTAAATCGTGCATAGTTATTTCCCAAATTTTAAGAGGTATATGTTTCTTCTTCATGTTGTGCTTTGTATGTATTTGAAAGAAATAATATCCCTTCCGGGCCTGGTGTACTTTTAATAGTACATGTTCTTTAAGTATTATTTTGTTTTAACAAATTCTTTTGTTATTGTTTACATACAGTTATGTTAGTATGTGTCTGTGTCCTTACTGTACGACTTAATTAATGTAAAAGCATTTTATAGTAATAATAATAATAATAATAATAATGTTTTGTTTAATTTTCCTTTCACCATTTGCGATTTTTTTTATTTTAAACATATATTTCACTCTTTAAATTTAAATTTAAATTTAAATTTTAAAAATGTTACTTTCCCGAAGTAATCATCTGCAAAAAGTATCTGAAAGTTGTAATATCAATTACACTTTGTTGCAAGATAATATTTTCTTAACACCTCCTAAAATTCTTCCTTAAGCTATTGTAATATGATTGTGAATTGAATAGTTCGCAAAACTGCATTTGTTATGTTTAAGACAATAAAATACACGTTTAATCCCAATTAATCTGCTTGGATAGATAGTGTTAATATTATATCAATGTATAAGTCCTTTTTTAAAAAATTGAAAAAAAAAATCAGACCAGAAAATGTTGTAACATATTTTTGAAAAATCAAATGATTCAATAGCAATATCAATATAATCAAACAATTCCGATATTTGCAAATTGTTATTTTCATAAAATTTATTGACTTAAACTATTTGAATGTTTTCTGAAATTATGATGTGAAAGTATGGTCTGAAATTATGATAGCCTACGTACCCTTACATAAAAATATATATTACGCAGAAATGAACATAAACTGTGTTTTATTTTTTTATTCAAAGTTTTTCTGTAATAATTAATATATATATATTTAAATATATTATCAATGGGGATTTTTCCCACAAATTTTAAACAACTATATTTATTGCAGCCAAAAATGCGAAATTTGGAATAGTATACTTTTTCTACATCTATTAATTTTCAAATGAAATATTTTTGGGTGAAAATGAAAATGAATAAAATAATTAATTGTTTAAACCATAGGCACATGATATTTTATTATAAAAATTGACCCTTTCAAGTATTATTAATACGAATTGCATACATATGAGTAAATGCAGAAAACAGGCGTAAATGACATCATATTTCGAAAATAGAATTGATAAATTTTGATGCTAAAGTGAAACGATAATGGCTTATGGTATTATTTCTTATTTCTTTTTTTATTCCTTTTCCCTCTCTGTGTTTAAGTAAGTGTATATTATCCCTTTACTACTCCACGTGCAATGTCTGGTACATACCTAATTTTTTTTTAATTTTTATAACGAGCCATGAATGTGGCCAATATTATATTTGTTCCTTTTGGTGAAAAAAATCCAAAGAATGTATGACAGTTATCTTGTTCATATTTGAGGTCGACACTAAACAAATAAATCAGACTTTTTACTTCAGAAACATAAGAAATTTCGATAAAGCTATTAATGTAATATTCTCTTTCATTATTTCTATTGAATTTTTAAAAGTATTAATATAAAATATATTGCTGAGTGTTAAGCGGACATGATTAATTATTTTAAGCTAATTTAGTTGTATTATACATCAATGCAATATTTAAAAGTGATTAAAAGTGTACATATGACGCATATAGCAACAGATAAAATTTTACATAGAAAATGGATTTATTATTATTATTATTATTATTTTTATTATGATTATTCTCTATTATTAGAGAAATATATAGATTTTAAATACTGTATGTAACACATGTTTTTTAATTACACATCTGTATTTGACAAGAAGTGCGTAATAAAAATTACCGAATCTATTTCTAAAAAAAAGACGCTGTTATTACATTTTTGTGTGTGTGCGTGTGACAGGAAGACTTTTCATCTAATATTAAGAAAAATATTACATATAGAAATATAAAAGATGGTATTATTACAGAGAAATATTCTATGAAAATATTGAAGATGTTTTTAAATATAGGCTATTTCCATGAGTACTTGTAGTGTAAGTCACAGGCTACGATTTTTGGCTACCAGTATTATAGAACAAAAAAATGTGATTAATTTTATTGGCACATTCTCATTAATTGAATAAGGCCAAGCAGACTTTTCGAAAATAACGCTGGCTAACAAGCATAGCAATTAATAAGTTATGTGACTTACACTACAGAACCCATGGAATTAGCCTATACGAATTGCTTTGCATTTGGTAAAAATATTTGCGATTGGGCAGTATTATAGCATCAAAAATATCATAGCAATTTTTTATATTTTACCAAAACCTGTTCGAGAACTTGCAATTTGTAAAATACATTTATTTTATTTGTTTTGTAGTTTGCTTATTTTTTAAATCTTATTTTTTGTAACTTTTTTTATTAAAATTTTCATCATTCCAACAGAGATTTTTTTAATATTTATAAAATATCATACTTAGAACTATTGCAAAGCTTAAAACAACGCAAATAATATTATTTCGTTTGAATAAAAAAACGTATTTACCCATGGCTATAAAAATATATAAAGCTTTATAATACAAAATACAGTACTATGCTTTAAAATCAGTGTATAGGGCAAATTGTATCCTACTTAAAATGGTCAAATAATAATGTTTACAAAAGTTTTGAATTTAAAAACATACTTATGAGAGAGATTTATTATTTCGAGATTTAAAAAAATATATATATTAACAAATGCATTTTGATGCAAATATTAAAAATATAAACAAAACTTTTGTTAAAATTACGTCGTATTCAACACGAGTGACTCATTTCAACGTGTAACATTTTAAGTCACTCATTTCAACCAATTTTCTAACAGTGTTGTTGTAAGATTTCTAGAGGAAGTGGTATTGTTTACGTTGTCTGGTTTTACAAACTGGTTTGAAAGTGTTTAATTGATAGTATTTAATCAATAATGAAAATAGACGTTAGCTGCCTCAACAAAATTGGATTAGGCTATGAATTTACTCTAACAAAGACTGGCAACATATAAGAACGTATATGAACTCTACTACATTATATTTTATATTATAGTTAACTTTAAAGAAAGAATTAATATATTTGTCGTACAAATTGATACAAAATTTATGTTCGCTTATTGAGCAATTCGGTCAGTGAACACTATTGTGAAACAGGTTAAGCTCGTTAACCGGTAAGTTACTGTAACTCCACGATGATGCTTTTATTTTGTCTAACATATTACCTAATGATATTTTCTACAATCTTTATTTTTTTTATATTTATATATTTTCGCAATAATTAAAAAAAATCGGACTTAATTATTTACGAATTCTTTATCTGCCTAAGTTACTAATAAATATCTAATAATATGAATAAATTTTTATTACTAATTTTTTAAAACAAAGATTGTGTAGAAAAAAACTCAACTTTCTTGCATCAAAAGACGAGGAATTTCAACCAAATCAAAGTTGTTTTTTCAAAAAAAAAAAAAAAAAAAAAAAGGAAACGCAAGTTTTTGGTAACCTATCACAACAAAGACAGAGTTTTGATTCGTTTATTACACATTCTTTTAAAATGTAGAAACATTGGCGCAATTTCGACAAAAGCCAAAACTTAAAAACATCAATGGTGTTTTTTATCAACTAGCCTATGTTTATGTTACCTCGTGTTTCCATTTACCCCATCTGATCTTATGTACTCAAATGCATGTTATGTTGATAATACTAATCACATTTCCGTGCATAAGTTTTTAATTTAATACTTTGTGACGATAAATATAAGCAGATAATTGCTAAAATATTAATTTTACAAATTACTTTGTTATTGTTTTATTTTAATTTAATAGTATGTACTTATTTGTAATATTTAAAATGTTCCTTAATAATACTTATTTTCTATTTTTCTAAACTTTTTCTCTTAATTATTTTATACAATATTAGATGAAAATTTTCATTCCCTTAATTG
The DNA here is from genome assembly GCA_964019185.1 of Maratus speculifer. Taxonomy (NCBI): domain Eukaryota; kingdom Metazoa; phylum Arthropoda; class Arachnida; order Araneae; family Salticidae; genus Maratus; species Maratus speculifer. The sequence continues at coordinate 53,112,741 of OZ025297.1, forward strand.
AAAGTTCAGAAGTCTCCCGTTACTAAATATATGAAAAGAAGGAAATAAAAAGAAGCATTTTGTTTTTCTCGTTCAAAAATATTTAAGAAATATTGCTGTAAACAGTACAGATCAGTTGAAACTTAAGACGAACATACTTTATCGTACATTGAATTGTCACTTTTTATTAATGGATTCGTATACTTTCTGTTTACATTCAGTAAATGAGAATAGACATTTATTGATACATTGGGTGCATTAAAACTCCTGCTAGGAATATTGCTATCATCGGTTGAACTTATCCTATATTGATTTAGTCAGTCAGAAGTTTTAGAAAGCAATCTGCTGGTGAATATATAACACTTATCGCATATGCATACATGAATAAATAATATTTAAAAAAATGAATATATATTCTTAACTATTTTTGATTCTAAAAAGATAAAAAATGAAATATTTCAAAAATTAATTTTTACCGAGTGTCAATAAAAGCAAAATCCCGGCAATCAATTAAATAGTAAGAAAGAAGGGGAATCCTGTCTCAACATCACAAATCATGTCATCATCTGTAAGTTGGAGTGCCTGATCTTCCATAAATAAAACGAATTACATGTAACAGCACCAGTTACATCGGCATATTAACATTATCCACATGCAACATATCAACATCTTAATCTGCATAATATATTTTCATAAAATTTATCTGTTGAAGACTTATCACTGTTACCAAAAAATTGACATTCTCAAATTACATTGTAGAAACATATACAAAGCGTAAAACATAAGGATCATTTGCTGCACATACACAAAAGAAATTAAATAAAAATATCCGTAAGCTTACATGAATATAACCCATTATGTAAAACATTAAAAGTTAAAAATATTGTCCAATGTGTTGAGCTCTCGAAATTCGTTACTTGATATTCAAATTTATGATCATATATCTGGGTCCAATTTAAAGTACTGAAATTGGTCCAATTAAAGCAACTGCGCCGTTTTATTTAAACTATAATCTCTAGACCAAAAAGAAAAACGAAAGCGAACAAATTCATGTGAAAAATATGCGCAATAAACACACGTATTTAGAAATGTATACGACAACATATTAGCTTAACTTAGATTTAAAGATATTAGATTAGATTACATTATCTTACGTTTAGTAAGAATAAATTAGATTAAAACAACTAGTTTTAGGTTTTTAAAATTGTTTTAAAACAGCAAGCGGGATGTGGGTACTTATCTTTATTATGAGTTACCTTATTCTGGTGAGTAGGATATGAGCGGAATATAGCGCATCTTTCTGTTATTTATGGCGGAATGGCAACATCCATTTAAAAAGCTTGTCCAAATATGGCTACTATCCCCAGTGAACTCGATGTAACTAAACAAAGAGAAGTCAACATACTAATGTCTCATTTATTTTCAAAAAACATCTTTATATATGAGAACTGTAAGAATATACTGCATATCATCCACCGCACCGGTTAGTAACAGAAAAGCACTATTTGACTTTGAGCCATAAATTTCGTAACGCCTAATACCAGAACAAGAAGACGCTCCGCTGGAGGTTGTTCTAAATTGAAGGTGAAGTTCCATGAACATGAAATGAATCCCATTATGTAATAAAGCAATTCGACTGATGATTACTCCCGGTGGAAGTAAAATTTCCATCAGTTACGAGCATACTTGTTTCATGCGTGCTGCCTTGTCATTCACGTAGATGATTCTCAAATTATCTGAAATTTTATGGCTGTCACTGAAGAATATTGGAATAAATTAAAAAAAGCACCACGCATTCATTGCAGATTAAGGGACTTAATAATAAGTTTGTGTAGAGTAAAATGTGAAATCAAAAACATTATTTATATTGAACACTCGTGGTATCAAAATCATTATGCAACCATCGTGTCTGGTAATTTTAATTGAATCACACTTAAATTAAACTTGAAGAGACCGATTGTATAACCGATTTATGTGACAAAGTATATAACAGGTACACTAAAACGAATTGAAGAAAGTATTAAAATGAATTTTTATGTTGAAATAATCAATAACAACTAGTATTTTTTGATTATTCTTGAAATCAATTTTAATAGTTTTATTGAATTATTTTATAACACACAAAGAAATAAACAGAATATAAACTTTTATTTATATACATTATAAAAAAAGCTATTATATGAGAAAAAATATTTTAATTGGCCAAAGAACTTTACGAGTTATGTTAGAAAGAAGAAAATGAATTACATACACGCGTACTTTTTCGGTGAATAATTGCATACAAACACTAAAAGCTTTTCACCATTAGTCTTCGAACGATAAGCCTATTACGTTCTGCTGAAAAAAATATAATGTGTGCTGTAAGAATATTTAAATATAATACGTTCAATTACCTTTCAATGAATGAGCAAGTTTATTGATAAACTTGATATTATATATTCTAAAAAAATTAATTTTACGTATTTATTGTCATCAAAAGCAATTTTTTTCTTAATTAGTAGGATTGCATTTTGTATTTTTTGTTAAATGTGCTCTATAATTTTTTCAGATAAATCAGTAGAAATTTGACAAATCGAACAAAGATATATATACATATATATACAATTATTTAAATGCAATTGCTTTAGATATAGGGTTATCAAGAAATACGTTTCCCACGTCAGATGGCTCAGAAGGCGTTCGACAGCTTCTTTTGGTCCAAATGAAATGAAATTTGAAAGATAGATAATTCAAATGTTATTCTTGATTTTTAAGAAAAAAGTACAAATACACGCCTATAGCTCGCACTGTAACACACGAAAAAAAAATAACAGGTGTTATTAATGTGAAATACTATTTATAATGTTGCATTGGAACTGCGTATAATTCCCCCAACCACTCTATATTTTCAACAAAGTTCTTTAATCTCAAAACTATTTTTTCCACAGCGGACTGGAACAAGTCTGCCGGAATATCAGGAACATAGCGGTGAATACTGTTCTTCAGTAGCACAGATGCTGATATTTGACGAAAGATATTGTTCTTTGTTCTTCCGGAAACCGCTAAATCAAGAGAATCCGCTTTCTTTTTATTCAATGAGTAATGTTAATATTCATATACTGCAAGGTTAATTGTGTTTCACATTTTCAAAATATGTAAATACTTCCAGATTCGTAGGTGTTTTATTTTTATTTTTAATTTTTTATTCTTCTTATTATTTTTTTAAGTTCAATTTTTTTTTCTTTATCTTTATGGATGAAGACACCAAGATATTTGCCAGTGATTATTTAGTAAGAAGGAGAAGAGCACCAACAACAACTCGGTTAAAAAATATTGTTGATAGGAATACACAAATGAGCAACATTAAAAGGCACCTAATATTTAATATAAGCAGCAGACCGGTTTCGATAGCATTTAGCGTACCGTCTTTTTTTTTCGCTTTTTTAAAAATCTTTTTCTCTCTCTTTTGGTCTCTTTCAACGTGCGTTCTGCTATTAGCCATTATTTGCAGTCCTCTATCATCCTATTGGTAGCGTTCAATCCCCCGTCTCTGCTATATAACTGAGCGAATTTCTACCTCCTCTAGCACTGACGACGGTACGCTAAATGCTATCGAAACCGGTCTGCAGCTTAAATTAAATATTTGGTGCTTTTTAACGTTGCTCATTTTTGTATTCCATAGCATTGCACCAAGCCCTATCTGAATACTAATATTGTTGATAATCTTCCTGGTCATAAAAAAAAATCAACTAACTCTCTGAATCTCTGAGAAATTATTAAACTGTTCCGCAGAACGCAAGAAAATCAAAAGTGCAAGAATATTATTTACAGCCTAGTCTGCCTTATAAATTACCACCAGGACTATCAAAATTGGTTGCATATAACAAGGCTTGTTATAAATTAGCCAAGGTATTAGTCAAGCCAATGCTCTTATTTCTTTTAAATATATCATAAGAAACTTAAGGAAAAAAATTAAACATGTTGATATTATTTTACGTTTTCTTATTTTTGAAAATTTACAATGATTTTTACATCATAAGTTTACTAAAAAGTATTATTAAGGAACTAGAACGATTTTACAAGCGTTAGATAGTATAGCTCACTTTTATGTGGAAGAAGAATCTTACACTTTAAAGATCTCCAAAGTATTAACTATTCTTAACAAAGTTAAATCACTACCGTAGTGAGTTGTCTTTCTTAAATCCAAATATTTTGCTCTCATGAAAGGGACACTAGCGATGTTGATCATACGGGAGGCTTAACCCACCCGTCCATTTTTAGGTGCGTTCGTAATTATGTAAATATGTAGCGCTTATAGTTGTCGTTCAGTCCGTCTGTCTGTCTGCCCGCATATAACAACTCAAAAACTACCCAACCGAACCGTTTGAAATTTAAAATATATAATTATTAGATAATTTTGTTGAGACATTTCAAATTTTATGAAAATCGGATGAATAATCCAATTACAGAGACAATCAAAAGTATTCCGGTACATTACGGTCAATAGGGAAAATGTTTCAAAAGCATTTTAATCGTGTTACACTCATTCGAATATATTAAAATTGATATGCATCTATAAAGTAAATATTATAATGTATAATTTGCATGATATGTAGTGCAAAGAACATTTGTTACAGATTTACAAGGCCACACAAAAGTATTCGATTACATAATGGTATAGTGAGAACATTGTTTGGTGCGTGTTAATTGTAATTAACTATTTACAATTTCATGAGTTTGATTTATGTGAGTGACATTTTAAAAACTTCGTTATCGTACGAACGCACCTGATTTGCTACGCTTCATGTACAATTTCCAACTTGTCATATTTGAATGTGTTTACAACTTTTAATTCTAGAGGTCAATCAAAGCTAATGGAATGATCAAATAACAATCTTCGTTTGATGCAAATATTTGAAAAAGGTGAGAGCAAAATCAGTTGGGAAAGGTTTTCAACATGAAAAAGTGTTTTTTAGAAATACTTTGTAACAGTTTTTCGTATAAAATATGTCATAGAAATTAAAATAAGTAAGTTTTATTTAATACACAAATATTGCGCTTTCATTCTAGGCACGAAGATTGGGCAGTAAATATGGCTTAAAATAACTATATTACATTCACTACAAAATGGCTATGCGGGAGGTTGGTCAAAGCTCCCATAATTAACTGTTTTTAGAAATCTTTAAATTATACTCGGTATAAAATAAACTGGTTATTTTATTTGTATTTTATAATTTTATTTGCAATTATATTTGTAATTATATTGCATTATATATGTAAAATAAAATGTAAATTTATTCTGAAAAGATATAGGAGCGATACAAAAGAAGTTCTTTTAATTAACTTTTAAATAATGTAACAGAAACTGGCACATAACTAATCTAAATCAGTTTAACAGACCGATCTATCAAAAGTGAATTTAAGACATATTGACCTATAGGAAGTGTTTTGTACTTAACATTTTGTGTTGTGTTGTCATAATTAAAATGCATCTATTCAAATGTCTCTGGTGATAGTACTAAAATTTTAAATGAAACGAAATTTCAATACTGTTTGTATTTAAACTGAAAGTTACAAGTTAAACTATAAAAAATGAAACAAACACAGCACTCTGTGAGGCCGGTAACATCAGTTAAAATATACATATAAAATAAGAATAAAGGTATTCGGCATTTTTAAAACTTATTTTAATTTGTTTAATCCTTATATAATTACTGTTTCTGCACTTTTTAAACTTATTTCATTTATATACTTGTTTATTATTGTTAATATTTCAATATAAAATACAAAGAGTCAAGTCTTCCGTATAGTGGATCAAGCCTTTCATATGTGGGAAGCCATAACACATTATTTTCTCTTGATTAAAATTGATCTTTTTTTTCAAATGTATTATATATTACTTTTCCGTACTAATTTTAGTGTAATGAATAAAAGAATATATAAAATTTTACTTAAGATTTATTATTTAAAATGTTAAAAATCATTTAGTAAAAACTGGATGAGCTGTCTCTAGTTTCCGCTACGTTTTAAAAAACCAGCGGTAAAAACGTTTTTTTTACCATGGTGATAACTACGCAAATATTCTAAACAGATATGAGGTTTCTTTGAATTGTTTTCTATTTCGAACACAGTTTCCTATTTTTTAATCAGCAGGAATATTTTCCTTTACCCGGGTTGTTTTGACACACCGTACATTTTACTTAAAATATTAGGTAATATCGGCATTCAGGAAGATTCGGTATCTTATAAGCGCCTTAAAACATGAAACTCTTTTCTAAACCGAATTCCAAATCAAAGCTTCTACTTTTCATAGAAAGATGTATATGTATTTGAGTGCATGACACCTATTAATCTTTTAAGAGAGAGATAACTTCTATAGTTATTGTTGACTCGTAATTAGCTAAGATTTCTAAACTACGAGCCAACAATAGCGCATTCACATAGCGCTGTACCAAAAGCCTTTTTGTTCAGACAGTCTGTCGGAAGTACACACACATTGTAAGAAAGTTACGTTAAGTTTACGGCATAAAATTAAAAATATATACATCTAATTCTAATGCAGTTTTTAGGGCAAAGTTTGCTGGCAGCATTGCTGTCAGCAATTTTTTCCGTAAATTTAACGGATTTACAGTGCATGTAGCATTATTTGTTTATTTGGTGGCAACTAAGGTGACATGAAGGGACGAAATCGTTAAGGAAAAATGGACAGAAACTGGTAGTTAATTACGTAGAAGATTAAAATTTAAGACAAGATAATTTGTAAACGGGAGATTTTTTTTTTAAATGGGGATTTACTTTTTCCAGTATTTTGAGATAAATAAACGAAATTTATAATTGATAACAATAATCCTTATTCAAAGATTGGGACTGTTTTAACAAGAAGTTCATCGAATTCATAATACAGAAGATTGTTACATTCATTAAATCAACATCATATTATATAAAATAGGACTTTTTATCTGTTTCGCCATAACCAGGTTCCTTACAACCGGATTACACAGCATATTCACTGTATTTTGAAAGCAATATACGAACAAGAGATCAGATCTGGGTTTTACTGATGTTAATTGGGTTAAATGTTTGACCGAATAAAACATTACGCACATCGCATATCACCTACATTTCATGTGAATTGCATTTGGGTACACTGTAAAACATTTGTGGAAACGTTACTCCATACAATTGGTGTAAAAATGGTGTCAAATGCTGCCTCCAATTTCATGGAGTAATTGTTTTCACATATGCAATGGTGTAATTTAAACATATATTACTGGTGTAACATGACAATGTTACACCGGTTTTGAAGATTAAAATACTCCATAAAATTGGAGGCAGCAATGCTGCCACCTATTTTACGGTGTAACGTTTCCACAAATGTTTCTCAGTGTATAAAATGTAATTCTGCATCTTTGCTCCCATTTAACATTGATAAAAGAGGACTTATGTGCATTTGATAGCAATTGGCATTTTTTTTATTACTCGCTTAAAGTACTGGAAGTAGATGTATATTTTGTGGCGATACCATCACAAGAAAGCATAATATATCACTCAAAATTCTGTCATACTTTAATATCTATATTTAAAGAAATTCTAAAATTATATTTTTAACTGAAAATATTTAAAGCTACCTTTGATTTTTTATGGATATATTTTCAGAAATATTGTGACAAACATACATACATATATATATATATATATATATATATATATATATATATAATTTAAAATAATATGTAAAAATTAATTTATTGAATTACTTGAGTAAGCGGACATTTAAACAGTATCACATGAAATTAAATATAACTTTATACAAATTTAGTTATTAGTTTCTTGAAATACATTAAATTTAAACCTAAAACATATACTTTCTCTTAGAGCAATTCAATTAGATTTAACTGTGCCTTCTTTGACATTTTATGAGTCAATGCTTCATGAAAGATAAACATAATAGACTATTTCAGACCTTATGCTTGTGCTCGTGATTTTTTTTTTTGCCGCGTGCTTTCAAATAGTGGATAAAAAATACCAGAGGGTCAGTTAATCTTGTAATCACGCGCAACATAAGGAAAATAAATGATATCCACATTCAAATCTTACAAATCGGTTATTTTGTCATGATGACTGACCGACCTAAGATCTTAAATACCATTGTCACAAGGTGGTAGGAAAGATAATGATTTCTTTGGAAATTCTCCTGTTGAATCAATCAAAGACGATAACCTTATAAATAAATCCAATCATGAATCAAATCATAAAAAAACAATTCCACAATACTTCAGTTTAAACTTTGTAACATCGTTGTATTCTACCAGTAAAACCGGTAGATTAAATTAAAGAACAGAACTGAACCTTATTAAAAATTTATTCTACCAGATTACAAGATTATGTTTAAAAAATGTAGAAAAAATGTATAATTATAGCTTTCAAGTCAATGCAAATTATTATGTACCAAAGAAAACACAATTATCGGATTAAACAACAACATTCGACATTGCTAAAAAGCTTTTTAGAAAACCTGTCTTTAAACAATATGAAAATCAAACAAGGGTGAAAAAAATAAGTTTTCACAGTCGATCGGAAGAATGTATTACGCAGAATCGAAAGAATGTATCAGACTTCGGTGGCTCTCATGGCTTCGAATGGAATTGTGGGATATTAAATGATGTTTTAAAACGCAAATAAAATATATTAGAAACAAATGAAATAATTAAATAAAGTAATGGGGTTTTAGGAAAGTTTTCATTTAACACCTTAAGGTTTTTCTAGAATAAGAAAATAAAAAATGCTTAGGTTAAAGATATGGATTAAAATGTAATAAAAATGACATTATTAAGAGACAGGAGAAAAATTAAACACTATTAGAATTTGAAAATAATTAATAGCAAAAAAGTTATTTGTTACACAGACATACACATACATATGTATTCAGATACCACATTTCAGTATGAAATTCGATATTTGTTACTGTAGAAACATCGTAATTTCAACTTATAATAAAAAAAATGTTTTGATCATGAAGAAATGAAAAAAATATATAAATATCGCATGCGGATGTTAAAACATACATCACATTATTTGAAACATTAAACACAAATACTCTCGTAAAATTTAAACAAAATATAAAAAAAACATACATACAGATACCAATAATAAAATACAAAACTATTTCTATCTGCTCTGATCGACAGATCATATGTCACAGAAACAAAAGAGAAACACACGACTTCTGAGTCTCAGGAATGTAAGGAATGAAAAGGATTTCCGTATCCGTAACAAGCAAATAGTCTACATGTAACATTTCTAAATTGCAATGTCAACGAGAGTTTCATCTGCCACCGTATTTGATTTCAGAAACTAATTTGCTCTAACACCTAATTTTTCATTCTCATTTAGCTTTAATTCTCAGTAAACATTATCTGTATGGAGGAAAAATGAGAATGTGAGGTTTGAAACTTGCATAGCATTCATCTAATTTTTGCATATTGTTTATTTTAAAAATAAAGCTAAATATATTGTTATAATGTAGAATATTACTCTACCTTATTTTCTTGCAAATCACGCGGTGTATGTACAATCTCTGGATGAAAAACATGACTTCGTAAAAATTGGAATGCATTTTGCTTATTGACACAATTTTTAGCTTCGTTTTTTCGTTTTCGAGCTGCACTACTATTTCTATACTATATAGAATAGAGGCAAATATTTATACCGATATACAGAACTTTTTTCTTTATTTAACAATGTTTTGATTTTAGATCAATTAACATTTGAGAGGGCCCACGATTTCTGCAGCTCAAGAATATAAGGAATGAAAGAAATTTACACTTGTGAATAAGACAGATATTCTAAATGTAACATTCCTACATTTGTCGCCAAACTTGATTTCAGAGACTAAGTTGCTTTAAAACGCCATTTACCATCCACATTTCGTTTTAGTTCTCAGTAAACATTATATGTATGCTGGAAAAATTAGAATTCGAAGTTCCCAAAATTATATAGAATATACTTACAAAATTTCAAATAATTTAAGTAATATTATTAACCAAAAACAAAAACAAAAATAAAATAAAATAAACTGAAATAATTTTTTATAAAATAGAAAATTTTATTAACAGAGAAGAAGCTCTGAAAAATATTTCACTGTAAAATAACTAAACCTTCATCGCTATGCGTCATCCAAACTAAGCCAAACCGGAATGTATTTTTAATTTCTATTTTTATTTGTGTTATGTTTTATTTACGTTTAGATCTCTCCATATAGTGAAGTGTGTGTTTCTACATGACAAATAACATTACTTTTTTTCAGATCATTAATACTATTCTTTAATTTAAAACTGAACATTCTTTAATTGTGACTTTTACTTCGGAAAACAAACAAAAACATAAAAATAACAGTTCATATTTTTTTATGAAACTTATGCATGATTTATAGTTTTAATTTTCAGATATTGCAAGTTACAATTATAATATAATTATTATGCAATTTTTTTATCCAGGAATAATCTCATCGTCATCAAGTATGTCTAATGACAAAACTGCACCTAACTTATAAGTACATATAATCTTTCAACCATACATAAATTAATTATAATGTAATTGCTCAGATATAATTATGAACACATGGCTGTATTTCAAGAAAGATAGATTAAATAACATGCAGTCTGGATAAAATATATGTCAGTGATAATTATAAAAAAAGTAATATAGATTTCTATAAAATTATAAATATATATAGGGGAGAATCTACTTTATTCTACAGACATCAAAAATAAAATATATAACGGTTGAGATATTTTTATAGATTTTTAGCAGAAATACATTTTTCTTCTCATGAAATTTCTCTGATTTGAAAATATATTTTAATTTTTGTTTACAAAATATTTTTAGTACAATAATAGATATAAAAATTATTGCAATAAATAATGATACAATTCATATATTTTTTACTTCATTTATTATACGTTTAGTACAGTCAATAAAGATAACTTTGCGCCAAAACAGTGTAATTTGCTCGAAATTTATGAAACTTTGATCCATTCTGCAATGGTGGAATGTTGCGAATTATTTCCAGTGATCTGGCAAGCCAACACCACCATTGTTATGTATATTTTGCATGTATTGTATTTATTATGTAATAGAACTGCGACACATTTATCGAGTTGGTACTAAGCAACAAGCACAACTAATAAATCTAATAATATCAAACAAAATCTGCTTTTTGAAAGTAATTACTGCTTTGGTATTTATAGAATTTCACAAACGATTAAATATATGCACTGAAATTAAAGTCTAGTATTATGAATAGATTTGTTCTTCGTCAAATCTCGTCTTTCGGTGTACGATCATAATACGGGATATTTCCCCCGAAAAAATGTTACACAACTAAGTGTCATCTTTATATTAAGGAAGTAAATATAGTTGACTACAGATCATTGGCATAGTCTTAGGTGGCACTTGAAGATGTTAGGATCTCTGAAAGACATTTGAATGTCACACTTCTGTGTTAAAAAAATAATAAGGCAAATTAGATGGATGTTTTGTTACATAGTGCAAGTCTAATGTTTGTTGTAGTATTATTGTTAAGTTTTAGTAAATTTGTTACAATAAGTATTGTTATGATGTTGTAAGTATTGTTTACTTATAACACTACAGTTAACTTAAAGTACGTTTGTTGTAGCAAATATTGTTATGTTGTAGTATCACTGTTTCAGTAACATTATTCAGTGGTAACAAGTATTGTTAAGTTGTAATGAGTATCGTTAAGTTGTAATAAATTTGTTGTAGTAAGTATTGTTAACCTCCTGACTGCCGCTGGCTGATTTTTTCACACACTAAGCTGCAGGTTTCACTGCAACACAAGCAAAATTTAAATTAGTATAATTCCACAAATAAAACCCAGTTCTGAAAAAATAATTTAGGATTGATGCTATCAAAGATTATACACCGATACTAATAACATATTTTGTATCAGGTTGGAAAAAACATCTTTTTTTTTAATATTTTAAATAAATTACAGAGAAAACAACATTACAATATTACCCTTTGGCTGGGCAGTCAGGGGGTATTGTTAATAGGGGTCAGTACGTTTGTTGAAGTAAAACTTTTGCTATTAGTGTTTTATTGTTATTTTTTAGCGTTTTTTCTAATAAAACACTAAAACTATGTGATGGATACCTTCATCAACTGTTTAAACTTCCCAACATCTTTAATCAACAAACAAGCGCTCTGTATCATTGATTAAATAAAGAATTAAAGGATCTTTATAGACTATTGAACGATAGGAAAAAACTCATAATTTTCATTTTACTGTATTATGGGTTGCGTTATGTGATATGAGACATACGTTATGAGTACTTTTAAACCATTTGGAAATAACAAGAACAATATAAAATATACGTGCGCTTTTGCACATTTCTATGAAATAAACTATTTATCACTGAGAGAGAAGGGATATTAAATAAATAACAATTTTATCACTGAATATTGTGCCATAACAGTCAGCGAAAGACAATTTAGGGATAAAAATCGGGATTTGTTTATAACAGTAAATAGGCTATGAGCTATATTTAGTTATTGCCTTGTAATAATTCCAGTGCAGTGGAAAATCCGTTCAAAAATGATCACATTTTGGCTACCTAAGTATCTATTAGAAACTGAATAATTTAAAAAATACATTTCCATACCTAGAGAGAACGTATAAACATTTTCTAAAGTGTATAAAACCGTTGTATTTCTAAACCTGGTATGTGAGATAAGACAACGTGCCCTTCATTAATGCAATTGTATGTATTACTGAAGTACAGATAACGAAATATATTTAAAAAAGCTCAATCTTGAACTTTGAGTCTTTAAATGAAGCGAACAATGTAAACTATTTATTTGATGTCTAGAAAAGTTTAAGCAATCTGTAAAAAGTATAACTGAAAGAAAACAAAAACTACGGTTTAAGTTTCTGTCACAAGAACTCAAGCAGAATTCGTACTTTTAATCATTTTGATTTACATATAAATTTAAAATATTAACTATAATTTTCAGAACTCTCGGCAATGATTGATTTTGTAGTTAAGATTACAGTATGGCAAAGACAATTTGAATTTGAGTGATCATTTGACAGATAATGGGACGCTTTTATTTCAGCAAACTGCAGTTTTGTGAAGAACCCAAAGCTGAATAAAAACCTAATTGAAGTATAAATAATCATAAAGATATTGAATACACTTCAGCGTAATTCACTCTTATGTCAATGACCAAAATCTTCCATTCCTCTAATGACTGAGGTAATAGTGTACTTTCTGCGACATTAAGCTACGCGATCCACGTATATGGCCATTAGAATACTACGCGAAGAAAAGGGACTCGTGTAAAAAAAACGGCAATTCGACACTCCTGTATCCAGCTTTGTCGTTCGGTGCACCAGAGCACGTCCAACTTTATTAGATTCTACCAAATCTTTTACTTGTTAAGGCAGTGGTTAGTACGGAGTTCATGATATCAGATCTTGTGATCTCTGCCCAAGAATTTCCGCGAGAAATCTGTCCTAGCAAGGGGCGTTAAAAACAAGAGCTGTATCTGCTGATTGAATCGGTCTGAAATCTCACCATATAATGAAATGAATTCTGTCCTAATAACCAAGACCTTCTTAGGACTCTAATGAATTTGGCTGTGAACAGAGTCGCTGTCTCTCTCTCTGTTTCATTGCCAATGATATCCGCAGTTATTTTCACAGTGTTGGGAATATACGCTGCTGCAAACATCTCTGCACCGTACCATTGGATAGTGGGCGCGCTCGAAACATGTTCTTTTCCTGTCTAAATGTCCGTTATGTGGTTATACGGTTTAGTTGGGTCAACTGCAGAATATGTCTGTACTCTCGGGTGCTAATAATCTAAAGGCGTTGAAATCCTGTATCCGTTCAGTATGACTCTCAACAAACTTTCGATTCCATATTCGCTTAACTGTGGTTAGATTTCCGACCAGTAGGACGGGTGATATCACGGAACGATCATTAACTCTCTCGCTATGCAACGTTGCTATTTAATTCGGGCACTTGATGTTAAGCATTTCTTCTTATTATTTGAGGTACTACAAGATTTCGATATGAGAAATCTACTATGCATTTTTTATGCAGTGACTCAGATGCCGTTTCTCACGCATTCGTAGTCTAAATGCCCTGAAATGCTAAACGTTTGCTTATTCAAAACATTTCTTCCTTTCATGCGATTTTAGAGTTCATCACATTATTGTTTCTTGGTGCTGTAGTTTTCATGGCCAACAGTGTAGATAAGAGGTAGAATAAATATTGTGTAACAAAATAGCAAACTATTTTAGTTAGTTTGTCTTTATATCAATCAACATCTATATTGTAAACAAATATAAGTAATCATGAGTTAATAAACTTTAAATAAATTAGTATATATAATTATCGAGATATCCGTGATAAAGAAAAGATTTTCACTGTATCGAAATCTTTAGATGAGAAAGATCTTCGGAGTTATAGAAGTATTAAAAAACACTTTATTCTCATTTAAGAAATAAAAAATGAAATGATTAGTTTTTGCATCCTATTAATCAGTTTTATCTTTCAAAATATACACTAAATGTTTCTCCGAACGTAATTCATTTTACACTGAGCATTTTCTTCTACAAATCAAAATTTATACATATAATAGTCATAAATATATTTCTATGTAAATATAGTATATTTATTAAGCAAGTGAAATATTCACTTTATTTTTAAATATGTGATTTTAAAATGATTAATTTTTTTTTTTTTTTTTTTTTTTTTTTTGTTGTTGTTGTTGTTGTTGTTGTTTTGGGGAAAAAAATCATTTTCAAATTTACTCTTTAAATTACACATAAAAATTTATTTATAAGATTTATGAATTGGGAGAATTTCAAAAAATTTTGCAATACCTGTTTTTTTTTTCTCTTTTAGATTTAGATTTTACATTTTTGTAGAATGTGTAACAAACAAAATTTTAACTTATGGAGAAAAATTATGGTATTCTTTCATTTTTTAAAAGATTTTGGAGGTAATATTTATTCTATTTTATCTAAAACTTGGTATTGATTATTTAATACGTACTTATTTAAACGATACACTTTCAATGGAGTGACAGCATGATGATATCTCAAAATCATAATGAATCAGTGCCCAATATTTTTAAATTATCTAAAAGTATATGTTTTTAATTATTTTAAAAATAATCCAACAAACAAAGTAACCCAAACATACTCTGAATAAAATTAAAGATCATTATTTTAACTGAAGAGCAGAAAACAGTTTTATTTATTATTTAAAGAAAAGAACATTCTGTACAAGAAACAGTCTAAATCTCTCATAATAATGTCTTATAGCGCAGTTGATAGAGTGTATGTGCTTATGTACATTTTTATAGTTGACGGTTGAAAACATTTCTTGCATTATTTTGGCACTGGATTTATAGAGTTCGCGTTCAAGGGTATCAAATATTTTGTGCACAGGTTTTTTTTAATTATTTACAATTATTATTTTACACCACTAGTTGACAAACTGAACACTGAAACACTGAATTTTGATAGTGAAGAGGTTGTTTTGGAGAATTTTAGTATTTAAGATTTTAAAGCATGTTATTTTGCAAAACACTGAAGTAGTATCAGCGAAAATAGTAAATAAAAGCAATACTAGAAACACTAAAAAAAATAGTATAGTTGAAAAACACGAAAAGAAAAACATTAAACTAAATGGACATTTTTCTCCATCTGTAGTATACATTGGTCACTTTTAACGTGTAATTTATGAATATATAATATCCATAATATTCTTTATGTGTATCTAATTGATATTATTATTTTAAACCAATTTTATTGAAATAATAGATTCACAGTTCATTTCGACCATTATGTCATTTTTTTAAATTTAGATGAAAAAATGTGCTATGTTTTCAATTTCTTAGAAATCCTTTTGTAAATTATTTTCAAATATACACGAATACCTAACATAATCAATGATTTTCATTTAAATAGTATTAATCATAAAGCACATAACACATAATTTAATAGGAAAAATGTTTGAAGTTTTACAGCCACGCAATTTAAAGAGGAGAGAAATAATTCTTGATTCAAAGTGAAATATGTCTCAAAAGCGTGTTCTATAAATTAATTACCAAGAGAAACATGCTTCAAACTTCAAAGTATGTGTTACATACGACATGAAAGTAATTACCGAAACCTTTCCAGATGAAATTTCGGAGAAAAGATGAAAAAGAATAATGCATCAAAGGTTAAAATGATGAAAGGTTTTACCAAAATCCTTGAATGTGTCGTAAATTAGAAAAATGTATCAAACGAGAAGTAGTTTAACCTAAAAGAACAAATTTCTCGAGGAGAAAGATAAATCTTAAATAACATGTATATGTAAGGTAAATGAAAATTACAAAGAAATCGTATTTTGGTTATGTATGGATGCATATGAGATTATTTACAAAATACATTTTTAATGACATTTTCCATTACATATATTACGTTTTAAACTCATAACATAAAGATTATGTGTAGAATATATAATTTAATGTAGACAACATAACTGTTGTATCTAGATTTAGAAAATGTATATATATATATGTATGCACACATATATTTTTAATGAAAAAGTAAGTTATAAGCATAATTTAATTTTCATAATTTACTAAAATGGTCTTATTCTTCAGTTGATACTAATAATTATTTAAGGAAAACAGTAAGTTATTTTAAACGCGGTAATAATTTTTTGAACGCATATTAAAGAAAAGTTCTAATTCACTTCATATAAATTTGAAATATTTAAAACGGCTGTTAGTATTGCACATTTTTTTGTACAAACCGGAGAAAAATATAAAAAAAAATAATGATTATTATTCGACCTGTGCACAAAATATTTGATACCCTTGAACGCGAACTCTATAAATCCAGTGCCAAAATAATGCAAGAAATGTTTTCAACCGTCAACTATAAAAATGTACATAAGCACATACACTCTATCAACTGCGCTATAAGACATTATTATGAGAGATTTAGACTGTTTCTTGTACAGGATGTTCTTTTCTTTAAATAATAAATAGACCCCATAATATCTTATCCGAATGATTTTTCGATTGGTATCCCATAAAATAAATTCACCTGTGAAACAAATTACTATATGAAAATCAGACATTATTCGAGAAATTTTTAATTTTAATTTTAATGCATGGGTTATTTTCTAAAAAGATGTTTTGTATAGACTTTATTAGAAGATTTCATTACAACCGGTGACTAATTGCAAATTTTTACCCAATTATTTGCCTCAAACTTAGTAGAGTGCATAGCATCAATAGACAAAAAATAAAACCTTTTGTTCAAATTTATTTTTATTCTTTCCATTACTTCCATCTTTTTTCCCATCCTCTGCTTTATTATCCTTTCCATCCTTTTTCCATATCATTGGATAATATCTTTTTTAAACATATAAATTCTATTAAATATAATGCTTTTAAATTCCTTCCGTTAAGATTTTGTATTGAATAGATAAATATATAGACGACATATATATTCTATCGAGTTTTAGATAATGTAAAAGAAGCATTTTTTCCCCTTAAAAATAGAAAATTATTTTTTAAAAAGCGTAATTCAAATAATGATACATATATAACATAATTATTGTATCCACTTTTAGAAAATACGTAATAGTTATTTACCCTTAAAAATAGAAAAGTAAATTTTTAAAAGCATAATCCAAATTTCTAAATTTAATTAAATGGCGACATTTTACATTTGATGTGAATATTCATTTAAGGAAGATAATAAATTATTTGATTAATGTTGCTTCTTGCAAACATATCAAAGAAAAGTTCTAATTTACTTTATAATCGTTTGAGTATAACACATTCGTTTACGGAGTATAACACATATTTTAGTATAACACATTCTCTTTGGTCCGGAAACAAATTACTATTAATAATAATTTATTAAAAAAAATGTGTTTTGCCACATAAAGTAGACAGCTTATTGTTCCTTTCCCTTGTGCAGATCGGGAATCTGCCGCCATAAAAAATAACAACAATGCCAAAAATTACTTTTAGTTGTTTTAAAAAATGTCTTAATCTCAATCGGTTTTTTCAAAAATTAAAAATACATTTAATACTAAAATCCCCAAAATTTAATTATCATTCATTCCATAACATCTTAACCGAATGATTCTTTGAATTTAATACGATAAAAAAAATGAAACTAGGATGGATTTAATCAATAGGATGACTAGCTGCAAATTTTTATTCAATTATTTCCCTCTGAGTTAGTAGAGTGCATATTTTCAACAGACATTTAATAAAATCCTTTTCATTTGAATTTATTTTTATTCCTATAGTATTTGTAATATTTTCTCTAAATAAATAATTTTTTAGTATGCATTATTTGCGATATCCATATATTAATTAACTTTCTTTACCACAATTCTTACTTTGTCACTTTGAATTCAGCTAATTTACTAAAAAGATAAAAGAAAGAATAGAATAAATTGAGATAAACTTGAGAAAAACGTCTTTAGTATAACTTACAAGGAAGCCACTCTTGTTGTTCCTTGCATTTAGTATTGAAACTTGGTGCATTTTAAAGGAAGATTGTGAATCGAAAGGGTGAATCGTATTAGGGGGATTGTGAATCAAAAAAAAATTCTGTAAAGGTATTTCATTTTATTTATTTATTTACTTTTTTTGGCAGCATAACTTTCTGCTTTCGAGGCCCCCTTATTAACATTTTTTTTTTCTTTTAAGAAAAACATTTTAAAATGTAATCTAGTAGATAATAAATATAAAATATTGAATTAAAAGTTTAAAAAGTCTTTTAAAAACCTACAATTTTGGTTCTGAATAAGAAAAACATTATATTCACATATCTGGTGGGCAAAAAATTCATAATTAGAGTTTTCCGGCGACATTAGCCAAATGTCAAGCCGCAAAATAAGGCAATCGAGAAATTCGTGGCGACATGTTAGGCAATTTAACTCAAAAATGTTATCAAAATTAAAAATAATTTTAAAAACATTTCTAAAGAAAGAATTATGTCAAATTTAAAAAAACGCATTTTACTCATGAAGTTGTTACAGTATATTGTTTTTAATCCGTTAATACACATGATTCTAAAGAGAAAATGATGTCAGAGTATATATATATATATATATATATATATATTTGTATTTTATGCAAAATTGTAACTGGCAAACGTGACATAAAGTTATTTATTATTAATCAATTGCATATAAAAATATATTTAAAATAATATAGATCAATATGTAATGTATGCATGTATTTTTCGACAGTAATAAGATGTTGTTTTAGATTTCGTTGAATTATAATAGAGTCATACTGACATAATTTCCTTTCATTTTTCATTACGTAAAAGCAAAGATCAAAGCGTCAATAACTGAATAATTGTATTATCTTTTAATAGCACATTACTGATAATGTAAGGAAATGAAGTTTAATTTTTTCAAAAATTCTTTTAAACCGTCAATTGTGCATTATAAGCAGCAAGTGAAAGAAGTTGCATCATACTTAAAATGAGCAAGTTATATTGCAAAACAGTTAAAATTAAAAACACATATATTTAGATATCAATATTTAAGTATTTTTACTTGAATATATATATATATATAGAGAAAAAATAATGAAAGTTGCAAGTGATTTAAACAATGCATTTAAAGTACGTTAGTTATTTATTAATTTTTTTATATTCCGCTGTTCAAGAAATATCGATTGGCAAAGACAATTGTATTAAACTGAAAATCTGTGTATCATATGAAATTCTCTATATTTCACAGTTAAATGGATATTGTTTAACCAAACACGTAAATAATCAGTAAATGTTTAATAGTAACTGATTCGAACTTAAAATTTCCCAGCGTGTTTTTTTTCGTTTGTGGTGTCTCAATGGGGGTTGGCGAAAACAGATTGTATGTGAAAGATCTCCCTAAAAACAGCTTTCCCAAATAATATAATTTACAATTTAATTCGATTTACACCTTAATAAAACAAGTTGGAAATTGCACGTGAAGCGTAGCAAATTAGGTGCGTTCGTACGATAACGAAGTTTTAAAAATATTACTTTCATATATCAATCTCATAAAATTGTAAATAGTGAATTACAATTGAAACGCTCATCATACAATGTTCTCCCTATACCCTTACGTAATGGAATACTTTTGTGTGGCCTTGTAAATCAATAGCAAATGTTCTTTGCACCACAAATTATGTAAGATGTATATTATAATGTGTACTTTATAGTTACATATAAATTTTATTAAGTTCGCATGAGTGTAACACGATTAAAATGCATTTGAAACATTTTTACCCATTGACCGTAATGTAACGTAATACTTTTGATTATCCCTGTAATTGATCTATGCATCCAATTTTCATAAAATTTGAAATAAGTCGACAAAATTATGTAATAATTATGTATTTTAAATTTCAAACGTATAGAATATATTTGAAACTTTTTCCCCATTGACCATAATGTAATTGAATACTTTTGATTGCCCCTGTAATTGATCTATGCACATGATTATCAAAAAATTTGAAATAACTCGATAGAATTATGTAATAATTGCGTATTTTAAATTTCAAACGATTAAAATGCATTTGAAACTTTTTTCCCCAGTGACCGTAATGGAATACTTTTGATTGCCCCTGTAATTGACCTATGCATCCGAGTTTCATAAAAATTGAAATGACTCGACAAAATTATGTAATAATTATGTATTTTAAATTTCAAACGATTCGGTTGGGTAGTTTTTGCGTTGTTATATGCGGACAGACGGACGGACTGAACGACCACTATTGGTGCTACGTATTATATAATTACGAACGCACCTAAAAAGCAATGAAATACCAATGTCGCACTTTATGTCACATGTTAACTCCAACAATATATATGTATATATATATATATATATATATATATATTACTCAGAATATATTAAGAATATATACGCAAAGTAACAAATAAAATTAAGTTACGTGTAAGTGTAGAATAAATGGATTTATAGCAGTTGAATAGTAATCTATTTACAAATGTAAGTGACATTTGTGGCTGAAGTCTGATTTCCGCTTTTGTAGAGAATGCAGAGAATGTAAGCGGGTTCTTGTCTGCATGTTAAGAGACTAATGAAATATACGAGATTTTCTAAAAGCGCCGTTAAATGTGATTTCATATATCTCTGTAATTACATATTAGAATTGATTTTATCACTCACAGTTAATGTCACTTTACTTAACATATCCTTTCTTTGTAATTAGTTTAAAACTAATATAGTGTAAAACACATAGGAATATATATAATTTAGCTTTTTCGGATAGAAGTTATTTATTTCTTTATTTTCTGGGGAATATTTTTGAAACGTATAACATATTTTTCAAATTAAATATTTCTAAGAGCACAAAAAACTCTTTCTATTGCTGAATTATGAATTAAGTTTAAATATCTTGATTATTAACGGGAAATATATGAACATATATGATTATTCTGATATGAGCCTTAAATAATTGCTATAAATGAGGCAGCATATCATGAATTCCATAAGAAAGAAAGATGATCACACACAACTAACTTTAATTTATAAAGGGAACACTGAGTTTTGACAAACTATCTTAGATCATCAAATCACATTATCCCTGTAAATTAATTTTCTTTTTTTCTGATTTTTTAGGATTTGGGTAGAATTTATCAAATTATAAATAGCCATAATTCAGAGCATGTTATGTTGTTTAAAGTTTCATATTTTTACTAACAACAACAGAAATTATAAACTTAGTATGATATTTTATTATGTGGTTATAATACTAAAAAAATCCAACCATAACTACATTGATTTTATAATTTATTGTTGTACTTTTTAAATAGCCAACATTTAAGTTTATATACGACAGAAAAACAACATTTTTATAATTTTGTTGATACACAACATTTCATACATTGTACATTAGAGATTTTAAAAAGCATTCTTAACTGCAAATTATCCGTTTATGTGTTCTAACGGACATACTGAATTATTATTTTATCATTATTTTGATAATATATTCATGTGGCAATTAAATGTCAAACTCCATATGAAAGGTACTTCAAAACTTATTCAGAGATAAATTAAACTTCCAATATAAGTGACAGATGTATTTAGATACCATCTTTAACTATGAAATTTTTTAATTTTTACTAGAGAATAATCGTAATTTTAATTTACATGGAAAAAAGCGAAATATTTTGATGATGAAGAAAAGAAAGGAAAAATATAAATTATGAATATGGCATGCGGATTTTGAAACATGCATTACATTATTTAAAATATTACACACAGATACTCATGTAAAATTTAAAAAATATATTTTAAAAAATAAACATACGTACAAGTATTAATAATAAAATACAAAATTATTTCTATCTGCTACATAATACTCTGATCGACAGATCAAATGTCATAGAAACATTATGGAATTCGATGCATGTTACTGTAGAAACATCGTAATTTCAACTCATATTAAAAAAAAGCAAAATTGTTTGATGATGAAGAAATGCAAAAAAAATATGAATATCGTATGCGGATGTTAAAACATACATTACATTATTTGAAATATTAAACACAAATACTCTAGTAAAATGTAAACAAAATATAAAAAAACATACATACAGATACCAATAATAAAATACAAAATTATTTCTATCTGCCCTGATCGACAGATCATATGTCACAGAAACAAAAGAGAAGCACACAACTTCTGCATCTCAGGAATGTGAGGAATGAAAGGGATTTCCGTATACGTAACAAGCAAATAGTCTACATGTAACATTTCTAAATTGCAATGTCGACGAGAGTTTCACCTGTCACCGTATTTGATTTCGGAAACTAATTTGCTCTAACACGTCATTTATCATTCTCATTTAGCTTTAATTCTCAGTAAACATTATATGTATGGTGGAAAAACGAGAATGTGAGATTTTAAACTTACATAGCATTCATCTAATTTTTGCATATTGTTTATTTTAAAAATAAAGCTAAATGTATTGTTATAATGTAGAATACTAATCTTCACTATTTTCTTGCAAATCACGTGGTGTATGTACAATCTGTGGATGAAAAACATGGCTTCGTATAAATCGGAATGCATTTTGTTTATTGACATAATTTTTAGCTGCGTTTATTCGTTTTCGAACTGCACTACTATTTTTTTACTATATAGAATACAGGCAAATATTTTTTACTGATATACAGAACTTTTTTTCTTTATTTAACAATGGGGTCATTCCACATG
Organism: Maratus speculifer; assembly: GCA_964019185.1. Taxonomy (NCBI): domain Eukaryota; kingdom Metazoa; phylum Arthropoda; class Arachnida; order Araneae; family Salticidae; genus Maratus; species Maratus speculifer. The sequence continues at coordinate 53,135,993 of OZ025297.1, forward strand.
AATTCAACCAATGGGTGTTGCATCATAGTCACAGATTTTTTTTTTTTAATTTTATCATAGATAGACATAGTAGTGAAACCCTCAAATCTGAAATTTAAAAGTAATTTTCACAATATTGGCCGAGATATGGCCATTTGAAAACTGGCCAATTTTACGAAATGGCGGCCATTTTGGAATTGTATCACTGTCTAAATATGGCCATAACGTGACAACTAATGGTTCAAATTTTATATATCTGGTACCAATTTTAAGCTATTTGTACAAAGAATGAATATTTCACATCAAAACAATAATAAATTTTCATTTTTTTACTTTTTATTATGTGCAAAGTGAAAATTTCACCGCAAAAAAGGGCAGATTGTAATGGCTCATAAAAAAAATGAATCATCATGAATTTTTCTGAAACTTGGTAAAAACGTTGCTCCATTTGTGTGCTTTAAATAAAAAAAATTGGAAAGGTAAAATTTGTTGTTTTAAAATAAATGGTTTTTTTCACATAAGGTGTCATTAACCAAATAATGATATTTTTAGAATCTGTAAGCATTCCTGATTCAAAAAATAATGGTTAAAATAAAATTTTCTAACATCTAAATTAATGTAAAAGTATAATCAAAACCTCATTTCTACTAATTTTGTAGAAATCTGCCCCCAGCCCCCCTCCCCCCCAAAAAAAATTAGACAATTCAAAAAATTTTACCCTGAAAAAGATAAGAAAATATTTAAGGAATATAATGTATAATTATAAAATACCTATAAATGCAGTGCATATATATATGATAATTTACTTCACATATAGGGGCGAGTGGGGTGGAATGGGACAGTAGGTTTTTCTCTTTAAGTATCATTCTAAATATTTCATCAATCACACATTAGGTGAAGTAATGGTACCCCAATCTTTAGTTGAAAAAAGTAGCTGATTTACATAAGCTTGCAATTATATAAAGAAAAAGATTATTTCAGAAATGAAAAGTAAATTTAGTTCATATACTTTTTACGCTTTCTGTATAATGATTTGATTATGCATAGATGTAACAGTTTCTCTATATATGGAACATTATACTGTAAAATTAGAGAGGTAAAATTTGTTGTTTTAAAAATGGTTTTCTACATATAAGATGTCATTGACCCAAATAATGATTATTTTAAAATCTGTAAGTATTCTTAATTTAAGAAATATTGGTTAAAATGAAATTTTCTAGCATCTAAATTAAAGTATTGTGTTTATATTATATAATTCAATAAAGAAATATCAATTTGCAGTTATTTACACTAAATATTTATTTTTACAGTACTTTTTATTTCATTTCATTCAAAATTTTTGTAACTTTTGTCTGCAAATAACCAAGTTTCCTCTTTGAGCTACGCCTATTCATTTTTATTGGCGATAACTCTAACATTTCACAGCTTTTGTTTAATTGTTCCATTACTACTGTGGGTTCACTAAATTCTGGATCAGAGATGCTTTTCATGTCAACAATAGAAATCATCTTATTTATTGATGAATAGCAGGAAGTACATAATTTTTTTCCTGGAATGAGGATGTCTGGATTTGTCATAGACATATCTAAAGAAATTGTTTTCAGTGATTTTGCTCTGTTACTATTTGGATGTTTATTAAATGGATCACAACACTGTCTCTGATTTAAACTATAAAATTTTAGAAATTTATCCTTGTGAACCTTGCATATATTCGCATGCAAAAAACTTTTTTCATCTGGGATTATATAATGTAACCTTTTTTTAATAAATGTAAATCCCGTGGGGATAATTGAAGAACAGAAATAACATCAGTACTCAGAGAAACATTGAGTTTTTTACATACAAAACACTCCATCTCCACTGTATAATAAGTACAAAATAATTATTGTATGTCTAAATAGTTTTCATTGAAAACTTTAGAAGTGGTATATGGTATTTAAAAGGAATTACTCAAGTTTCTTGGACATTATGATGCAAGATTACATCATACTTTAATTATAGCCAATTAAGAAGCAGATGAAGTAAAGCAGCAATATTTTCTTTAAATTGCATCAGCTCATATAGAACATGATGCAAGATAGCATCATACTTTGATTATAGCCAATTAAGAAGCAGATGAAGGTACAGTAGCAATCTTTTCTTTAAATTGCATCAGCTTATATAAAACATGATGCAATATTACATCAGCTTATAGAAACATAATGAAATTTTTACATCATGTTTTGAATTCAAAATTCAAAATTTTGAATTCATGTTTTGATTCTTGAAATAATCTTTTTCTTTATATAATTGCAAGCTTGTGTAAATTAGCTACTTTTTTCAACTGAAGATTGGGGTACCATTACTTCATCTAATATGTGATTGATGAAATATTTAGAATGATACATAAAGAGAAAAACCTACTGTCCCATTCTACCCCACTTGCCCCTATATGTGAAGTAAATCACCATATGTATGCATTGCATTTATAGGTATTTTATAATTATACATTATATTCCTTAATTATTATCTTATCTTTTTCAGTGTAAAATTTTTTGAATTGTCTAATTTTTTTTTTTTTTTTTTTTTGGGGGGGGGTGGGGGGGAGGGGGGCTGGAGGCAGATTTCTACAAAATTAGTACAAAGGAGGTTTTGATTATACTTTTACATTAATTTAGATGTTAGAAAATTTTATTTTAACCATTATTTTTTGAATCAGGAATGCTCACAGATTCTAAAAATATCATTATTTGGTTAATGACACCTTATCTGTAAAAAACCATTTATTTTAAAACAACAAATTTTACCTTTCCAATTTTTTTTTATTTAAAGCACACAGATGGAGCAACGTTTTTACCAAGTTTCAGAAAAATTCATGATGATTCATTTTTTTTATGAGCCATTACAATCTGCACTTTTTTGGGGTGAAATTTTCACTTTGCACATAATAAAAAGTAAAAAAAATGAAAATTTATTATTGTTTTGATGTAAAATATTCATTCTTTGTACAAATAGCTTCAAATTGGTACCAGATATCTAAACTTTGAGCCATTAGATGTCAAGTTATGGCCATATTTAGACAGTGATACAATTCCAAGATGGCCGCCATTTTGTAAAAATGGCCAGTTTTCAAATGGCCATATCTCGGCCAATATTGTGAAAATTACTTTTAAATTTCAGATTTGAAGGTTTCAGTACTATGTCTGTCTATGATAAAAATTAAAAAAAAATCTGTGACTATGATGCAACAAGTTTTCCTTAAATTGGTTGATTGAATGACCCAATGTTTTGATTTTAGATCAAATGACATTTCAGAGAGACCCACGATTTCTGCAGCTCAAGAATATAAGGAATGAAAGAAATTTGTACTTGTGGATAAGACAGATATTCTAAATGTAACATTCCTATATTTGTCGCCATACTTGATGTCAGAGACTAAGTTGCTTTAAAACGCCATTTACCATTCACATTTCACTTTAGTTCTCAGTAAACATTATATGTATGCTGGAAAAATTAGAATTAATAGGATATTATATAGGACATACTTACAAAATTATATAGTATATACTTACAAAAATTCAAATAATTTAATTAATATTATTAACCAAAAAAAATAAATAAATAAATCAAAAACAAAAATAAAACAAAAAAAAAATCTGAAATATTTTCTTAGAAACTAGAAAGATTCATTAACAGAGAAGAAGCTCTGAAAATTATTTTCACTGTAAAATAACTAAACCTTCATCACTATGCATCATCCAAAGTAAGCCAAACCGGAATGTATTTTCAATTTCTGTTTTTGTTTGTGTTAGATTTTATTTACATTCAGTTCTGTCCATATTGCAATACGAGGTGTGTGTTTAAACATGACAAATAACAAAACTTTTTTTCTCAAATCATCAATATTATTCTTTAGTTTATAACTGAACATTCTTTAATTATAACTTTCACTTCGGAAAACAAACAAAAACATAAAAATAACAGTTAATATTTTTATGAGACTTATGCATGATTTATAGTTTTAATTTTCAGATGTTGCAAGTTATAGTTGTAATTATTAACAATTTTTTTTTTATTCAGGAATAATCTCATCGTGATCAAGTATGTCTAATGACGAAACTGCACCTAACTTATACGTACATATAATCTTTCAACCGTACATAAATTAATTATAATTTAACTACACACATATAATTATGAACAGATGTATGTATTTCAAGAAAGATAGATTAAATAACATGCGGTCTGGATAAAATATATGTCAGTGATAATTATAAAAAAAGTAATATAGATTTCCATAAAATTATAAATATATATAGAGGAGATTCTATTTTATTCTACAGACATCAAAAATAAAATATAGAAATGATGAGATATTTGTATAGATTTTTAGCAGAAATACATTTTTCTTCGCATGAAATTTCTCTCATTTATGAATATATTTTAACTTTTGTTTACAAAATATTTTTTGAAAACAATAATCGATCTAAAAATTATTGCAATAAATAATGATAAATTTCATAAATATTTTACTACATTTATTATATGCTTAGTTCCGTCAATTGGTATAACTTTGCGCCAAAACAGAATAACTTTGCTCGACATTTACGAAGCTTTGATCCATTCTGCGATGGTGAAATGTTGCGAATTATTTCCAATGAGCTGCGAAACTCACACCACTATTGTTATGCATATTTTAAATTAAACTCTGATCTCAATCAATCACTATATCTCAATCAATCGACCCCAAACCACCCCCCCCCCTTAAAAAAATCTTTTATTTTGTTTCCAAATAGAACTGCGATTCTTTTATCGAGATGGTACTAAGCAACAAGCACAACTAATAATTTTAATAATATCAAACAAAATCTGCTTTTTGAAAATAATTACTGCTTTGATATTTATAAAATTTCATAAACGATTAAATGTATACACTGAAATTAAAGTCTAGTATTATGAATAGATTTGTTCTTCGTCATATCTCGTCTTTCAGTATACAATCAAAATAAGCGATGTTTCCGAAAAAAATGTTACACAACTAAGTGTAATCTTTGTATTAAGGAAGTAAATATAACTGACTACAGATCATTGGCAAAGTCGTATGTGGCACTTGAAGATGTTAGGATCTCTGAAAGACAATTGAATGTACACAGTTCTGTGTTTAAAAAAATAATAAGGCAAATTTGATGGATGTTTTCTTACACAGTGCACGCCTAATGTTTGTTGTAGTATTATTGTTAAGTTTTGGTAAGTTTGTTGAATTAAGTATTGTTATGTTGTTGTAAGTATTCTTTACTTATATTAGTACTGTTAACGCAAAGTACGTTTGTTGTAGCAAATACTGTTAAGTCGTAGTATCACTATTTCAGTAACATTATTTTGTGGTAATAACTACTGTTATGTTGTAATGTATCGTTAACTTGTAATAAAGTAAGTACGTTAAGTATCGTTAAGTTGTAATAAATCTGTTGTAGAAAATATTGTTAATAGGGGTCAGTACGTTTGTTGAAGTAAAACTTTTGCTATTAGTGCTTTATTGTTATTTTTTAGCGTTTTTTCTAATAAAAAACTAAAACTATACAATGGATACCTTTGTTAAAAATTTAAACTTCCCAACAACCTTAATCAACAACCAATTTCTCTATATCATTGATTAAATAAAGGTTTAAATGATTTTTATAGACTATTGCAAGATAGGAAAAAACTTATTATTTTCATTTTATTGTATTTTGAGTTGCGTTATGTGATATGAGACATATGTTATGAGTAGGGGGAACTGGGGTACATTGATACTTGGGGCCCATTAATACACCCCCTGTACAGCGCACAGGGTCATTACAGGATATTTCACAACAGCTGCAAAAGGTGATACTAGTAAAATTAACTACATACAGAAAATTTTAGAATGATTGGGTGATTAATTGTTTTTGTAGGTCAAAAGTAAATTTGAGTTGCACAATTGAAATGGTATTATACAGCTGTTCCAGTATTTTCAACCGAAAAGAATACCCTCCCTGGCAAGTAAAGCTACTCTTTATCAGTTCCTCATTCTTTATTGTTAGATAAATTATGAAGTGTTGGATTTGCGACTCATTTTATTTAAAACGACTGTATGGGGCACATTCATACAGTCTTTGTCGGGGCACATTGATACAACCTAAATCCTTTTCTAGTTCATATTTTCATTACCTTTTATTTTTTCTTTTACCATACACTCCTTAATTCAACCATTTTTCGTCTAAAATTTCTACTATTAGTTTTTATTGAAGTGAAATAGTTTTAATTTACTTATATTAGAACATTTTATAGTATTTTTGCAAACAGAAGACGTACAAACTTACACAGTATCTAGTGCTAGTAGAATTAACAAAAGAAATGGACGACAGCCTGGCAAATCTCAAATTTATATCGGTTCTCCAGAGAAAAAAGTATTATCGACATGAGAAATGCTAAGTAAAAGAAACAAGCTACTGAACAGTACAGGATAATTATATTATAAACATAATTTTTAATATAATTATCCTTTATTTTCTGCTTTAAACCGATTTATAAATTGAAAATCTGGTAATTCTTTCACCTTTCCTATGAAAGAAGATAATTCTGGGGTTAAAATGCCAGATAGGACAAAGTTACCACAGCCAACAAACAGACAAGGAAGAGCCAGAACACCAGGTCATTATACATTTCATTTTGTTTGTTTTACTATCGCTTACAAATAAATTGTGTGCGATTTTAATGTCTATAAATATATATAAAATGGTTTGCTAAGTATTTTTCTATGAAAAGTATGCATTGGTGTTATCTCGTCTCCATTTTTCCCAGACGTGACAAAGTGTATCAGTCTGTCCCGGGGATGGGGCACATTGATACAAATTACTTTTTTTTATTTTTTTAATTACATGCAAAAACAATATATCAAACAACGATTGTTCATTTTTATAACACACTACACATGTTTAGCTAACATCACATACAAAAATAACTTAAAATTTCTCCTTTCTAGACACCCAAATTCTTTTTTGAAAAAAGCTGTATCAATGTCCACCCAGTTCCCCCTACTTTTAAACTATTTGGAAACAACAAGAACAATATAAAATATACATGCGACACAATACCTGTTTTTTTTTTTTTTTTTTTTTTTTTTTTTTAGGTTTAGATTTCACATTTTTGTAGAATGTGTAACAGACAAAATTTTAACTTACAGAGAAAAATGATGGTATTCTTTCATTTTTTAAAATATTTTGGAGGTAATATTTTTACTATTTAATCTAAAACTTGTTATTGATATTTTAATACGTACTTATTTAAACAATACACTTTCAATGAAGTGTCAGCATGATGATTGCTCAAAATCATAATGAATCAGTGCCCAATATTTTTAAATGCTCTAGAAGTATATGTTTTTAATTCTTTTAAAAATAATCCAACAAACAAAGTAACCCAAACATACTCTCAGTAAAATTAAAGATCATTACTTTTAACTGAAGAGCAAAAAACAGTTTTATTTATTATTTAAAGAAATGAACATTCTGTACAAGTAACAGTCTAGATCTCTCATAATAATGTCTTACAGTGCAGTTGATAGAGTATAAGTGCTTATGTACGTTTTTCTAGTTAATGGTTGAAAATATTTCTTGCATTATTTTGGCACTGGATTTGTAGAGTTCGCGTTCAAGGGTATCAAAAGTTTTGTGCACAGGTTTTTTTTAATTATTTACTATTATTATTTTACACCACTAGTTGACAAACACTAAAATTTTGATAGTGGATAGGGTGTTTTGGAGAATTTTGGTATTAACGTTTTTAAAGCATGTTATTTTGCGAAACACTGAAGTAGTATCAGCGAAAATAGTAAATAAAAAAAATACTAGAAATAGTATAGTTGAAAAACACGAAAAGAAAAACATTAAACTAAATGGATATTTTTATCCATCTGTAGTATACATCTGTCACTTTTAACGTATAGTTTATGAATATATAATATCCATAATATTCTTTATGTGTTTCTAAATGATATTATTATTTTATGGCAATTATATTCAAATAATAGATTTACAGTTCATTTAGACCATTAAGTCATTTTTTTAATTTAAATGAAAAAATGTGCTATGTTTTCAATTTCTTAGAAATCATTTTGTAAATTATATTCAAATATACACGAATACCTAAAATAATCAATGATTTTCATTTAAATAGTATTAATCATAAAGCACATAACACATAATTTAATAGGAAAATTCTTTGAAGAATTACAGTCACACAATTTAAAGAGTAGAGAAATACACCTTGATTCGAAGTGAAATATGTCTCAAAAGCGTGTTCTATAAATTAATTACCAAGAGAAACATGCTTCAAGCTTCAAAGTATGTGTTACATACGACATGAAAGTAATTACGGAAACCTTTCCAGATGAAATATTCAAGAAAAGATGAAAACGGATAATGTACCAAAGGTTAAAATGATGAAAGGTTTCACCAAAATCCTTGAATGTGTCATAAATTAGGAAAATGTGAAAAATGTATCAAACAAGAAGTAGTTTAACTTAAAAGAACAAATTTCCTGAGGAGAAAGATAAGTTTTAAATAACATGTTTATGTAAGGTAAATGAAAATTAAGAAGAAAAACACATTTTGGTTATGTATTGATGCATATGAGATTATTTACAAAGTACATTTTAATAACATTTTCCATTATATATATTACTTTTTAAGGGCATTACATAAAGATTTTGTGTTGAATATATAATGTAATATAGACAACATAATTACTCTATCTAAATTTAGAAAATGCATATAATCTTATACATATACCTTTTAATAGAAAAGTAAGTTTTAAGCATAATTTGATTTTTTAAATTTAATTAAATGGCGATATTCTTCAGTTGATATTAATAATTAAAACAATAAATTATTTTGAACGCGGTAATGATGTTTCTGAATGCATATTAAAGAAAAGTTCTAATTCACTTCATATTAATTTGAAATATTTAAAACGGCTGTTAATATAGCACATTTTTTTATGTACAATCCGGAGAAAAATAAAAAAAAAATAATGATTATTATCCCACAATATCTTAACGGAATGATTTTACGATTGGTATCCCATATAATAAGTGTACCTGTGAAACAAATTTCTATAGGAAAACCAGATTTTATTCGAGAAATTTTTAATTTAATTTTAATTTTAATGTGTGGGTTATTTTCTAAAAAGATGTTTTACATAGACTTTATTAGAAGATTTCATTCAACCGGTGACTAACTGCAATTTTTTATCCAATTATTTGCATCAAACTTAGCAGAGCGCATAATATCAATAGACAGAAATAAAACTATTTTTGTTCAACTTTATTTTTATTCTTTCCTTTACTTCCATCATTTTTTCCATCCTTTATATTTTTATCCTTCCCATCCTTTTTCCATATCATTGGATAATATCTTTTTCAAACATATAAATTCCATTAAATATAATGCTTTTAAATTCCTTCCGTTAAGGTTTTGTATGGAATAGATAAATATATAGACAACATATATATTGTATCCAGATTTAGATAATGCATAAGAGGGTTTTTTTCCCTTAAAAATAGAAAATTAATTTTTAAAAAGCATAATTCAAATAATGTTACATTTTCAACATAATTATTGTATTCACTTTTAGAAAATGCGTAATATTTTTTTTTACCCTTAAAAATATAAAAGTAAATTTTTAAAAGCATAATTCAAATTCATAAATTTAATTAAATGGCGACATTTTTCACTTGATATTAATATTCATTTAAGGAAGATAATCATTTATATTGACCGAACTAATGATGCTTCTTTCATACCTATTAAAGATAAATTCTAATTTACTTTATATTCCTTTAAGATTGTTAAAACGTATATTAGTATAACACATTCTCTTTAGTACAGTCAGGAATAAAAGTATATATTTATAATATATAGTAAAATTATAATAATAATTTATAAATATAGAAAAATGTGTTTTGCCATATAAAGTAGACAAGCAATTGTTCATATCCCTTGTGCACACAGGGAATCTGCCGCAATAAAAAATAACAAAAATGTTAAAAAAATCGCTTTTAGTTGTTTTCAAAAATGTCTGAATCTCAATCGGTTTTTTCAAAAATTAAAAATACATTTAATACTAAAATCCCCAAAATTTAATTATCATTCATTCCATAACATCTTAACCGAACGATTTGTTGAATTTAATCCGATAAAAAAATGAAAACTTTGAAACAAATTACTATATGAAAATAAAAATTGTTATAGAAAATTTTAATTTTAATTAAATGGGTGGGCAAGAAGGAAATTTGTGTATAGCATTTATTATAATATTTCATTACAATCAGGTGACTAACTTCAAATTTATATTCAACTATTTGCCTCTGAGTTAATAAAGTGCATATTTTCAACAGACATTTAATGAAACCCTTTTTTTTTATTTTTTAAATTCCTATAGTATTTGTAGTTTTTTCTCTAAATATACAGGGTGAGTCATAAATATCGAAACAATAGGCTATCTCCTTAAATATTGCCCCTAGACCCATACTTCCAATTGCAAAGTTTCACCAAAAAAGGTAAATTTTTTGATAAGATAAGTTGCAACTCCATGGGGGGTCTATTTTAAAAAATACAAAAATTAAATTTTTATACGGCCCCCAGAGGATAAAACTTCCAATTAGAAAAATTTTCCTTATCCATTCCTGAATTGAACAAAAAAAATTCCATCTTGATATCTCCAAAACTCAGAGAGTTATGACAATTTTAATAAATCGTGAGGTTTCAAGGGATCAGACACAAATTGAAATGCGTGTAATTGAAGAAACAATGTTGCTGTATGTTGTCCAGGAAACATTTATTTTATTTATTTATTTATACAGTTTGAATTTTGAATGTTTTGTGATGGTTATCCACATAATTTGTAAGCACTATCACATCATAAGCTTTCTTAATATTTTTTTTTTCCAAAAAATTTAGAGTAAATTAAAATTGTCATAACTCAAAATATTATTTGTCGCGTTGAATTTTTTTCTTTTAATTGAATGAAAATGTTTAATTTTCAATTTAATTCAGCATTTTAAATAATATTTTTAAAAAATAAAAGTATTTAAAATAGCAATTTAAAAAAAAAGATGCAATTGTTTGTGAACAAATCATATTTTTAAAAGTAAATTTTTTGAGGTAAAAACATCTTTCGGCAATATTTTTTATTTATTTTTTTTTTATTTATTTATTTTTTTTTTTTAATTGAGGTGTTAAAAAACTATTGAATTGTTACCGTAACCAACGGTTACTGACTTATGATGTAAGTTTAAAAATGAGAAATACTGAAATAAAAACATCTGATGAAGAAAAGTGCATTTAGTTTTAAACAAAGATTGGCTCCTAACGTTTAAATGCCTTTTAAAAGTGTCTAGGTGATTAACTCCTTCTTGTGTAGTTTTGATTTCAGATTTTGTTTAAGTTTTGCCATTTTCGCCTTCTTTAATTACTATTTAAATGAGTCAGCTTATTCAAACTTCTTATTTTATCACGCCGACTTCAATTTTTTTCATTGTTTTATCCCTGTCAACTTCATATTTTTCTTGTTAAAATTGCCACTACACGATGCGTAAAAGATGCCTCTAATTACGGGCCTCCAAACTGGTAGACGGTAGGTACTGGATTCGAACCCAATCGCAACCATCGGCCTAACCGTTCGAAGTTTTCCGTGGTTTTTTTCGAACCCTGTATTTCCTATTGCAAATAATTGGCCGGAATTAAAAAAAAAAAAAATCCCCAACGTGTTAACCGCTGTGAGCGGACTCAAAAGCCGCTGCTCTTTTTTTTTTTTTTTTTTTTTTTTTTTTTTTCATTTTTTCGAGTTTAACATACAGTTTTCAGTTCAAATATAAATACATTTTAAATTTTGTTTAACTTGCGAATCAGTTAACTTTTTAAAACAAGAACAGGTGTTTAATGAATCTTCGGCATATTTCATTTAAACGTTTTAAGTTGAAATTATTCAATTGAATTTCTTAAATGATGTTTGGTTCGAACGCATTAAACCTTGATCAATTAAATACACTTAGAATGAAATATTAGTGGGAGCTTAGCATAAAAAAAATACGCAACAGAAACGTTATACTCTTCGACTTTAACATTCGAATAAATATTTTTTTAATGCCGTTTGGAATAAATGAACGACTCGGATGTAGCAATCGGAGGACTCTAAAGATACGAAATTCCATGTATTAGTACAAGATATCACTGAAATCGTGTAAACTATAAAAATTCATTATGAAAACGCCATCCGAAAGATGATTGATACAAAAACGTAAACAAAACCAATTCATGTCAAGAAGTAACTGCATCTGACTTTTTTATGGAAATTCCTGCATTAGTTCTTAAAGTAGAGCTATTGCAGAAATCGTAACAAATTCAGTGTTGCAGCGCCTCTCGTGGAGCCATATACAACAAAATATAAATAACATCAATTCATGTCAAGGAATAACTGAATCTGAAGATTGATGATATTCCCTGCATTCTGGAGATACAGCGATCGCGGAAATCTCACAAAAGCCTTTACAGTAGGGTCACCTGTTAAGCGATTCACACCAAAAACTAATCAGCATCAATGTATATCAAGAACTAAGTAAATATAATTTTTTATTAAATTTTGTGTATTAGTTCTTGAGATAGCGCGCTCACAAAATGTATATCATATACAGAGATACAGAAGCAGTGACTCACAGACAGACATTTTGTAAAAACATGTTTTTCGGTATCTCTGAGCCCTAAAACGTGTGAATCCGTCGAAAACCGGAATTCAAAATTTTCATGAATCCAATACTTTTCTCTTGTAAAGATAGAAAAAAGTAAAAATATGTTTAAAACCACATAAATTTTGAAGCTGAATAGTACAAACTAGATTTTTGAAAAAAAAAAAATTCTAAGTAATTTATTAAAATATATTTCCATTAACATTAAAATTTACAATAACATTAAAATATATTCCATGTGATCCAGTTAATAGAAGGGTCATTATCGCTATTACTATTTTTACTAAACTTATTGCCTGCGGCAATAAGTTTTAAAGACACGGTTAATGAGAGTTTAATTAATATCACTTAATTTAATAACTCTTTTAATAAGTGTTTAATAAGACGGTCCGGCCAATGGGTCGTGCCAATTACGAGCCTGGTGCCAAGCTCGAGATATTGCAGACATCTAGCATATGTCAAGGAAGTTTAAAGCAAAAAGCTATACGCTTTTATTTTATATTTAAAAGTTAAAGTATTGTCTTGGGTCTACATTTAACAATGCGTAAATTAATGGTCGATCCCTAAATTGTATTTCAAATGAACTGATATCGCTGCACTCAGATGTATGCTAAAGTGGTGTAAGTCACGAATTTTGAAAAATTTTGGACTTTAATATCATCCAGGGATTTGCAGATATCGAGATGAATTTTTTTTTGTTCGATTCAGAAGAGGATAAGGAAAATTTTTCTAATTGGAAGTTTTATTCTCTGGGGGTCGTATAAAAATTTAATTTTCGTATTTTTTAAAATAGACCCCCCATGGAGTTGCAACTTATCTTATCAAAAAAATTACCTTTTTTGATGAAACTTTGCAATTGGAAGTATGGGTCTAGGGGCAATATTTTAGGAGATAGCCTATTGTTTCGATATTTATGACTCACCCTGTATATGTGTTTAGTATACATTATTTGAAATACCCATAATATGAGTTATCTTTTATTACCATAGATCTTACTTTGTCACTTTGAAGTCAGCTAATTTACTGAAAAGATAAAACAAAGAATAGAAGAAATTGAGATAAACTTGAGAAAAAATTCTTTAGTATAACTTGCAAACTAGGCACTTTTGTTGTTCCTTGTATTTATTATTGAAACTTGGTGCATTTTAAAGCCCTATATTAGGAAGATTGTGAATCGAAAAAAAAATTCTGTAAAGGTATTTCATATTATTTATTTATTTACTTTTTTGGCAGCATACCATTCTGCTTTCGAGGCCCCTTATCGGACTATTAACATTTTTCTTTCTTTTTAGAAAATTATTTTAAAATATAATCTAGTAGATAATAAATATAAAATATTGAAAAAAAGTTTAAAAAGTCCTTTAAAAACCTACAAATTTGGCTTTGAATTAAAAAAAAACATTATATCCACATATCTGGTGGGCAAAAAGTTCATAATTAGAGTTTTCCGGCGACACTAGCCAAATGTCAAGCCACAAAATAAGGCATTCGAGAAATTCGTGGCGCCATGTTTGGCAATTTAACTCACACATAATGTAAATAAAGCAATAAATATCCACCAATAAAGCATTTAAAATATAAAAAAATATTAATATTATTTTAAGGGAGAACTTATATCGGTTCACTAACTTTATGTATAGGGCTACGAAATGCACTAGTTCTCGATGCTAGGTACTAGAAACACCAAATTTAGTTCCCTTTTCAGTCTTCTTCACTGGCTGATTTTGATATTGCCTTTAAGTTCTATGTTAAATTCTGATTTCCTATTGTTAAATTTGTAAAACAATATGAAAAAAATCAATTATGCTTAAAATCCTACTGCCTCAAAATTAAAATATTCTAATCATAAAACACTTGTGGTAAATATAGGTATTTAATGCTGAGTACAGACTTTTCTATATTGAACAAATAAAGCGTCGTTAATAATTTCGATATTTTGTTTGTATAATTCAGTAATTAAAATATACCAAGTGATAGTTAGGTTTAATTTTTATTAGGTAATACTATATTTTAAGTAATAAATAAAAAACACTAATAAAGCCACTTTATGACAAAAGATCACAACATTATTACAACATTAGAAAGAAATAAGACTTAAATAAAAAGGAAGAATTAAAACTAATTCTAAATAAATGATAATTTAAAAGTATTTTGAAGATTCTATGCTCATTTATTGAAGGTAATAAATTGAAATTTCCATTTATTTAGAAACTACCTTCTTTGTATGCAATTACATCCTAAAAGTAATGTACACTCACTTCCAAAAGTTAAGCACGGAGAGGCTATTGTAGCCAATCGGAATCGCAGAGCCACCTCCACACGTGTGACATCTATGGCTACAGCGTCCTTTGGTAAGGCGATACCTGCAACTACTGTACGCCGAAGATTACATATGAGTGGACTGTACGCCCGGGTACCTCGAGTTTGTGTTCCTCTGTCCGCCCAATCAAGAGGGGCACGATTAAAGTGGTGCCGGGAATATGTCAATTAGACTGTGTCTGACTGGGGCAATGTCATGTTTACTGATGAGTCAAGGTATTCTCTGCAGCAAAATGACAAGCATATAAGGATATGGCATGAACAAAAAAACGCAATCAGCTTCAAAACATCACCGAACATCACGCATTCTAAGGCGGTAGCATTGTGGTGTGGGCAGGGATTTCATTAGGATACCGCATCGACCTGCATATCTTTAAACTGGGCTCTGACACGGTCTTCCGGTATCGAAATGAAGTCCTATTACGCATTGTGAGATTGTACGCTGCAGCAGTTGGCCCTACTTTTGTAACGCACGTCCCCATACAGCTGTCATCGTCGATGACTACCTGGGGATTTAAGGAATTGTGCGTATGGCGTGGCCAGCATTTTCGCCTGACCTTAATCCCATTAAAAATCTTAGGGATGCTCTCGGCCGTGCTGTGTGTTTACGTTTCCCACCTCCAGCCACTCTCATTGAGCTGGGAACCGCTCTACAAGAAGAATGGCGATTACTCAATTTTGCGGTGGTTGACCACCTAATTGAAAGCATGGTCACAAGGTGTAAACTTTGTATACAAATGAAGGAGGATCGCATACCCCATTATTGTCCATTTTTACTTACCCATCATACGTAGTATAGGGTAAGTCTTGCAATCGTTTTGAAAATCGAAAAAAAATTTTTGACGGATTTACACGTTTTAGATAGTGGAGATTCCGAAAAACATATTTTTAGAAAAAAAAATTTCCGTCTGTCTGTCTGTCTGTTTGTCTGTCCGTCTGTCTGTCTGTCTGTCTGTAAACGCTCTATCTCCCGAACAAATTGAGATAGAGACTTGAAATTTTGTATGTAGTTAGTATGTAAGAATGGGACGAACCCTATTTAATATCAGCAACCTCGATTATCCGGAACTATTTTTTTCGGACTCTCGAAAAATTCCTTCTGATGAAAGGTATATAAAATTTTTCGAATTTTTTTGTTCTAAGAAATGGACTTAAAAGGCAATAAAATAACACACATTTTGCATATCGAACGAAGTCGATCGTATTATTAGTTGTCGAGATATTTGTAATCTTGTTTTCCACATTCTTCGATTTTTCATGACCCTGTATTTCCTTCAAATTTCAATTCAGAAGTATATTTTAATTGGAAATGAGACGCTTAATCCGACGCAGTTAATTGTTAGTTAATAGAATTATTATTTTTGGAGTTATAAGGATGTTTCTTTTACGCAGTTCGGTACTATTTGAGTAGTTTGGCGTTTTATATAATTTGTCGAAATTGGTGCATCAGCAGTTCTTTAATATAGCATTACTATGTATATTAACAATATTTAAATTTTGTTTATGAATTGCAATGAATTGTATAAATAGTTTCACATGTTTTATTTTCATATACATATTCATGATGGGTAAGTATTACGGTGGCCCCCAACGACTAGTTTCCATTTTATGTTGTTTATTTTCACTTTATACATAATTCTGTTTAAGTCTCCAGTATGTCATTATCCGATAACTTATAAAAATTTAATATTGTTTTCATTTTTTTATATAATTATTGATTTTTGTTTTTTGTAAGAATAAATATGCTATTTTCCTTCCGAATTTTGTGTTAATTAAAGCAGTATTTGTTGATTTTTTTGCATATTACATCTTCGTGCTTAACTTTTGGAAGTGAGTGTATATGTACAATTGTGAGTTTCTTCTCTCATGTTATATCATTTCTGTTGTGTAAATGGTACCAACATAAGATTACTCTATTGATACAGGGGAACAGTATTATTTTTCCATTAGTTTGATGTCCGTTTGGTAAACGTATGTTGTCGATTTGGTATTTCCTAATATTCCAAAAAAAAATGCAGTTTGGAAACATGAAGAAACCTAAATTTATTTAAAATTATCATAATTTGAGCCAGATATCAGAAAAACAGATCGTAACAAAAATACCCTTACCAGAGAATTTATATAATTATGTTTTTCACACAGACAATGTAAAATCATTTATAAGTTAAGAGTTTTTGTTTATAGAATATTGGAAATATTCTGTTATTTCACGAAGTTTAACTACATTATGTATGTCACGTGTAACTGAAAATATATTGAGTATAATAGTAAAATTCACAAAATAGGTTTCATTTATGTAATAACGTCTAATTTTTAGGAGCTTCCGTTAACATGTAACTACGTAGACCTACAGTCTCATTTAATCCGTCCTTCCGAATATAACAGAACAAAAACTACTAAACAGGAATGTTTGAATACTGTAAAAAAAAATCTGTTAAAATTACGGCAAAAAACCGCTGATAGTAACGTTGCCAGCAGAATTGTAGTAAACGTAGATGTAATTTTTTTTATTAATTCTCATTTTACTACCATTTTTGCGGCAAAAACTGCTGGCAGCATTGCTGCCAGCAATTTTGTCTGTAAAATTAAAGGATTATTTTTTACAGTGAAATTTTAAAGATGTAATGGTTACATCATATTGTCAAGTCAATTCAAATTTTATGAAAATTGGATGTATAGTTTCTTTACAGGGACGATCAAAATTAGTCTAATACATTGATGCTCATGAAAAGATGTAGTTTCAAGAGCATTTTAATGATGTCGCACTTTTCCGAACATAATAAAATCGATATAAATCTTTGAAATATATATGAAAATATACATTCTGTACAATCTGTGGAACAAAGAATATATGTTATTAATTTACAGGTCCAAACAAAAGTATCCGAATACATAACGGTATAAAAATGAAACATTGCTTTGGGGGCGTTTTAATTATATTAAACCAGGTCACATTTTAGGAAATATATATACTTTGCTGAGGTTTACTACAACTTACTTTCTGTATAATAGAAAGGAAAAAATCATTTACAGGGACACACAAAATTCTCGACATTTATACAGCATCCGAAGTTCTAAATACCATCACACCAAGATCTGAATACTTTAAAAACTACGTTGTAGTACGAACGCACGTCATTTTCAGTTTCCGACTTGTATAATTTATATCTACATTCATGGCTCTTAAGAATGCATTTAAGCTTCATTAAATGCAAAATAATGGGGAATGGTAAGTTTAATGAATTTAACCGTAAAAATGACTAAACAAAATATGTTTCGAGTCGAAAATTCAAAGTTCTCTATTCAAATATGAACCCGAGTTGTAAATAAATAATCGTGTTTTGCTTGTACATAAATATAAAATAACTCAAGGACACTTTTTTTTGAAGTATTATAAACTTCTACATTTATGAATTAAAAAAAATATATTTACAAAAATGATGTGTGTCTAATAATCTGACCATACTGCAATGTAAATAAAAAAACACGTAAATTTAGGGCAAAAACTGCTGCTGTTGCCACTAGTTTACGCCGGGAAAATTCCAGTAAAATTATATGAAATTGTTTTCATTATATCTAATTTCACTGCAACCTGTATAGCAAAAACTGCTTTGCCGTAAATTTAACGTGTTAATTTTATGTATACACATAAGATATGGTAACTTTTCACGCATAATAAAAATATATTTCAAATGAGAAAAACATTTTTCAAAACCTACGATTATTATAAAAAGAAAGAAAAAAAAGAGTTCATTGTTTTTTATAGTTCAGTATTGTTCAGTCAGTGTTCTAAGAACAAATAATTTCTCCTCATTTTAACAAGTCATTACTTGCAGTACGAAACTTAGTTTATCCATTTCGAAAGTGGTAGCAGATGTTTCTGATTTTAAAATGAAGTAAATAATGAGGTAAGAAATGAACGAAGTTTTAAAAATTTAAGTGTTTAAAAGTAGCAAAATTATTAGGTTAATATTTATTGGAAAGAGCTGTGTTAAAAAGTAATGAACTTCTAATTTCCGTTTAAATGAAAATCTTGTGACATTAATCAGATTAAAAATTATGAATATGATTAATTAAATAAATAAAACAATAACAATATACTAAAAGAACAAGTAAAATGAATCTAATTCAAAAAATAATGTTTTTGTTATATATGGAATGATAAATAAGATTATACCCTTTGTGGTTGAACAACTCCGATTTCTAAAACATGGGCACGGGCATTAGAATAAACCAATTTAAGGATATAAAATTATTTAAAAATTTAATAAATACATAAATAGTTATGGACTAAAAGGTACTTCTTTAACATCTACAAGAATTATAAATTGATATACTTCCCTTAGATACTGTCTCTTTTTTAATACAAAATTTTAAATTATTCAAAGATACTTTTAAAAAGTCTATTTTCGGACTTCTGCAATTTTTTTCAGTTGACAAAATTTACTAAATTAACTTTTGCAATATCCACTTGCAGCTTCTGAAATGAGAAAAAAAAAGTTTGGCAAGATAAATTTACTTTATACATCTGTTGAAAATTTGTATTAACTGTTGTATTAGGAAATAGGAACAACAAAAAAAAATTTGTTTTGAAACTTACTGTGTAAGTACTATTGATTTTTGTGTATGTCGCAATTCTACTTCACGGTAATGCAAATAGTTATTTTAAAATTTAGCTTATTTTTAAAAAAAATTCTAAAACTGCTAAACATTTTTTATATGTAAAATCAGTGAATAAGTAAATTATGAACAATTTTATGCAAAACAACATTTTAGGTAAAACTAATAGAAGTGTTTAAATCTGTAAAGTTTTTAACCGCATATATAAATAACGTAATATACGGGACTTATTAAACATGTGTATTCAATTTAGATGTAGATTTAATACGGTGAAACTGAAGAAGTTTTCCATTAGGAAATAACGGCTGAAGCATTTTCATTCTTCCGTGCTTGGAGAACATTTTACTGAAACAATTATCTTCCATTCTATTCTCGTTTCGAGATCCTTTCTATCATGACAGAGACGTTGAAGATGTTTTATCTCTTTACATAATTATCAGTAGTACTAATTATGATTTAACTAATAATTACACATTGCTCAGTGGTGCACAAAATAGGAATTTTAATATACATTTGTATAATTAAAATATAAATTAAAAATTTCGCCCGCAGAAGACGGCGCGAAACGTTGAAAGTTTTATTTTATTTTAATTATACAAATGTATATTAAAATTCCTATTTTGTGCACAACTGAGCAATGTGTTATTATTAGTTAAATTTTATGGTGTCAACTGTCCTATATATATTTATAATTATGATTGATTTAATATTTAAACATGAATATCTAATATACGTAGGAATTATATTGACAAGTTTTGAAAGTACGTAAAATAACGTGGTATTTTATTTGCTACAGATATTAATGTAATGTTACTTATTTTAATTATGTGAAGTTAAATAAATAACAAATACAAATTTAAATATTAAAACTAAACATCTCATGGTATATATGTCAAAATTGAATAAATATATAAATAGATGTGTATATTTAAAAAATAATTCAGTAGTTTATATTAAAAATACTTACTGAGAATTTTTTTTTTACTATAATTCTTATTTATAGTTTATTTTGTTGAAATGTAACATTCTGAATACTCCAGAATTTGCAAAATTCAAATTATCAAAAATGATTTACAAAAATTAATTTGCTAGTTTAGAGTTGATTAATCTGCCCATAATATTTATAAGAAAAACATAGTAACTTTTTACGCATATATATATATATATATATACACATATTTATATATATGTATATATATATATATATATATATATATATATATATATATATATATATATATATATATATATATATATATATATATATATATATATATATATATACATATTTAAATGAAATATACATTTTTCAAAATATGCGGTTGTTTTTAAAAAAGAAATAAAAATAAAAAGCCTTTATTGTTTTCTAAAATCAGTCTATCGTTCCAAAATATATAGGGGAGAGTGGGGATACTTGAGCATAGGGGATACTTGAGCAACCCCTATTATCTCTACAGTTGGTTAATTTTTCTTTCTAAAACTGCCAATATGATAACATATTTATAGTTCTGAACATGTAAAAAAGAAATCACACATCTTGGAACCATTTTGAATGTATAATGATTAATAGTTGTCTTTTCCCTATCTGAAGTAAATATTTGGATGCATGGCTTTTTTGTTTTTTTTTGTAATCAAAGTTTTGTTCAAAGTTGCAACTATATACATACATTCAATAAGCATAATTTCAATTGTATTTTGAGTCTAAAATAGTTCTAATAGCTGCATGCTTTATTTAGTAAAACTCTGGGAAACAAAAATAGTGATAGTGGGGATACTTGAGCCAATGAGAGTGGGGATACTTGAGCCATGCCTCAACCATCCCCACTAGAAATTAAACATGGATGAAACAAACAAAAAATAAAATTCGATCCTTATATTCACTAATAGATATTTTTCTGGATAAAAGGGAGAATAATTTTTCATTTTATTTTTTTTTCTTAAAAAAATAACGACCTAAAAATGTTTAAAAATGTATATTTTTTAAATGAAAATATCTATTTTATTTTTCATTTTGACTAACAAAATAGCCTGTCTAGATAAATGTAAACATAGTTTTCAATTTAACTTTCATTAAATTAAAATAACTTTTTAAAACGATTTTACAGGCTATAATCTCTAATACTTTAATTAGTTAGGTCCAACATATTAAAATATTTATTTTTTAATATAACGTATTAAGATTTTATATTGAAATCGTAACCTCTGCTGTGTAACTTTTTTTTAACTAAGAAAATTGAAGAAAAATTGGTAAAAAGAGCGCACAAAAAACAAGAAAAGCAACAAAAATCCCAGTTCAAACTTACCTGCATAGAGCCAAAGAGGAAGAAAACATCTTTTCCTGTGAAATCAAAAAAGTGTTTGAAATAGTAGAATGATACATCTAGCTTAAATTCCGACAGCTACTAAATTAAAAGCATGAGTTCGACAATATCATTAGAGGAAAATTCTGTCAATGATGGTGATGATGTGAAAAGAAAATCTTCTATTGATGGTTGGTTAGTAATGAAATATGCCAGAAAGAAAACTGTGAAAATATTTGTTGGATAAGTGCTTAATATTTTAAAAATGAAATTTCCACGAAGAATTGCAGATTCCAAATTTAAATGGCTCTGAACTGAGGATGTTTCTACCTTCGTTATAACTCAAGTTGAAATTATCCTCCGACAGCCAGTTTTAACTACAAAAAAATGATCGTATTACTAGCTTTGTTTTCTCAATATGTTTTGAAGGACTTTACGTTTCATAATTTATCATTCTGTAAAATGTTTGTGCAAAAATAAAGCGAAAAAAATTACTTTTGAAGGTATTTTTCCTTAGTGGCTCAAGTATCCCTTCAGCATGGCTCAAGTATCCCCGCCATGGGGATACTTGAGCCACGATGTAAAACAAAAAATAAACATTTATTATACATAGAAAAATATTTCAAAATTAATTGAAAGTGGTTTTTAGTTGAAGAAAAAATATCAAATTTTCATTTTCAATATTTTATTTTATTCTAAAAAAATATAAAAAAATTAAAAAAATTAAAATTCAAAAAATGGCTCAAGTATCCCCATCTTCCCCTATATATATATATATATATATATACAGGGTGATTCCAAATTTTTTTACAATAAAAGAGGGGTGATAGTACACATCAAGACAAACAATATTAAATAGGAGACCAAGGGTCCAAAACGTTTTCTTAAGTAGATAGCCGCCATTAAAGTTTAGGGACAAAAATTTCAAACAAACATAAAAAACGGAAAAATCGGTCGATTGATTTGCGGTTTTCACTAAAATTTTTCTTTATGTCCGCATTTTCTTGAAATTAAATTATAAAGATAAATTTCAAAAAATGCCGATAGAGGGCGCTTTAGACTTTGGAGTAACGAACAACTATTTTTTGCCGAATTGTTTGCATCTCTTTAAATGATTTTGGAAGCTTAGACTTAAACTTAAATTTTGAGCTGAAAATCTGAATAGTAGGGAGTGGTTAAGTAGCACAAACTGAACTGTGTTCAAGGGGGGGGGGGGGGAGGTTCAAATTTAAAGTAATTATAGAAAATGGAAAAAATGGTCGATTCGTGTGCGGTTTTAAAAAAAAAAACTATTCTTTAAGTCAGTATTTTCTTGAAAAAATTTTTAAAGTTAAATCTCAAAAAATTCCGTCAGAGGGCGCCTTAAACTTCAGAGTAACCAACAATTCATTTTAATCATTATTTTTTGGTTCTAATTAAATACTTGCAAAAGCATTTTAAGTGTTCTCGGAAGCTTAGATTTAAACTTAAATTATGAACTCGAATCTTGAATCGTTATGAGGAGTTAAGAAGCGCAAACTGAAGTGTGTTCAGGAGTTGAAATTTAACCCTCTTTCCTCCTCGAACACAATTCAATTTTTCGCTACCTAAATACTCCCAACTATTCAGAATTTCAGCCCAAAATTTAAGTCTATGCATTTGAAAGCATTTAATGAGATTAAAAAAAGTAACAGTTAAAATAGTCGTACACTACTCCAAAGTCTAAGGCGCCCTCTATCGGCATTTTTTGAAATTTATCTTTAAAAAATATTTTCAAGAAAACACTGATTGATCAAGAAAACTGCTGATTTAAAAATTAGTTTTAGCACAAACCGCAAGCGAATCGACCAATTGTTTCTTTTTTTACAATTATTTGAAATTTCAACCCTCCGAACACAGTTAAGTTTGTCAACTTAACGATTCCCAGCTATTCAGATTTTGAGCTCAAAATTTAAGTTCAAGTCTAAGCTTACGAAAGCATTTAATAAGATGCAAAAAATAACGCCAAAAAAGAGTGTTTCGTTACTCCAAAGTCTAAAGCGCCCTCTATCGGCATTTTTTGAAATTTATCTTTATAATTTATTTTCACGAAAATACCTAAATAAAGAATAGTTTTAGTGAAAACCGCAAATCAATCGATCAATTTTTCCGTTTTTTATAATCATTTGAAATTTGAACCCTCTGAACACAGCTCAGTTTGTGTTACTTAACTACTCCCAACTACAGATTTTAAGCTCAAAATTTAAGTTTGAGTCTAAGCTTACGAAAACATTTAATGAGATGCAAAAAATACCGGCAAAAAATAGTTGTTCGTTACTCCAAAATCTAAAGCGCCCTCTATCAGCATTTTTTGAAATTTATCTTTATAATTTCATTTCAAGAAAATGCCGACATAAAGAATAATTTTAGTGAAAACCGCAAATCAATCGATCGATTTTTCCGTTTTTTATGTTTATTTGAAATTTTGGTCCCTAAACTTTATTGGCGGCTATTTCCTTAGGAAAACGTTTTGGACCCTTGGTCTCCTATTTAATATTGTTTGCCTTGATGTGTACTATCACCCCTCTTTTATTGTAAAAAAAATTTGGAATCACCCTGTATATATATATATATATTTCCCCTCATTTTAACAAGACATCGGTTGAAGTACGAAATTTAGTTTAGCTATTTCGAAAGTGGAAACAGATGTTTTTAAGTTTAAAATAAAGAAAAAAAGAAGAAGAAACGGAAAAAAGTATTTAGTAGTAGTCAATGTTAACATTTTTAGGTTAATAGTTATTGTGAAGTGCTGTATTTAAAATTTCTGAACTTCTAATTTCTCATGTAAAGGAGAATATTGTACAAACAATCACATTGAAAAATATCAGTATAATTTATTAAACCAAAAAAATTAAATTAAAATGAAGCAACAAATAAATTAAAGCTATATTGCAAAATATAAATGTTTTGTTGCATATGAAATATTAATTAAGGTGTTACTTTAAAATTAAGGTAATTTAAAAAAATGCTAAATATTTTTCAACATGTAAAATTGTTGAATATAGAAATTATGAATAAGTATAAAACAACGTTTTACATAAAAGTAATGCAAGTGTTTAAGTTCGTGATGTTTTACTCCTTATATAGAAGTACCGTAATGTACGGGACTTATTAATCATATATATTCAACTACATGTAGATATAATCCGTAAAACTGAAGTAGTTTTCCATTAGGGAATAACGGCCAAAGCAATTTCACCATTTCGTGCTCGAAGAACATTTTACTGAAACAAATATAATCTATTCTATTCTCGTTTTGAGATCATTTCAATCATGGCAGAAACACTGAACGTGTTTTATCTCCCGACGTAATTATCGTTAGTTCTAAATATGATTGATTTAATATTTAATCATGAATATCTAATGTACATAGGAATTTATTTGAGAAGTTTTGAAAGTATGTAAAATGATATGGTTTAGTATTTACTATAAATATATGTAATGTTTGAAATGCATTTTTAGGAATTTGTATAGTTAAACAAATAACAGATACAAATGTATACATTTCGAAAACGAAAAAAATCAAACATATATATATATATATATACTTAAAAAATAATTCAATAGTTTATGTTACACAATATTTATTTATAATTTATTTTAATAATTTTTTAAAGGATAGTTTATTTTGTTTAAATATGTTATTTTGATGTAAATAGAAAATATATTTTGTTTAAATACATTATTGTAATATAAATAAATAATATTTCATCGTAATAAAAGATAATATTAAATCATAATAATATGAATAAATATATTATTTTGTTTTTTATGTATAGTTTACTTTGAATTTTCCAGAATTTACAAACTACACACGTAAAGTGGCTGTTAATGGAAAAACTGCATTAAAAATTACAAAATTTCTAATTTTTCGTTTAAAGGAAAATTTTGTGGCATTATTCAGATCAATGTAATTTATTAAATATTTAAAACAATAAAACTAAAATAAATAAATTGAAGCTAATTCAAAATATAAATGTTTAGTTGTATAAGAAATGTTAAGATATTAATTTAAACTTTCGCTCATTTAAAAATTGCTAATGGTTTTTAACATGTGAAATTAATATACGAATTATAAACACTTAAATAACAACAGTTTGCGTAAAAAATAAAAGGTTTTGAAACACATGATGCTTCAGATCGCATATATCGATTCCATAATATACCGGACTTATCAAAAATGTATATTCAAATTAGATGTAGATATAATCCGTAAAACTGAAGTAGTTTTCCATTAGGGAATAACGAAAGAAGCAAATTCAAACTTTCGTGCTCGAAGAACATTTTACTGAAACAATTATCTTCTATTCTATTCTTGTTCTGAGATCATTTCAATCATGTGAGAAACACTGAACGTGTTTTAAATTAAGTATTTATCATTAGTGCTAAATATTATTGATTTAATATTTAATCATGAATATCTAATATGCATAGGAACTTATTTGACAAGTTTTTAAAAAACGTAAAATAATATGGTTCAGTAGTTACGATAAATATGTATGTATGGTTCTTTGTTTGAATTTTGTATACTTAAATAAGTAACAAATACAAATAATATTAAACCTAATATATATATATATATATATATGCTTAAAAAATTATTTCAGTATTTTATATTAAAAAAATATTTATTTTTAGTTTATTTTAATCCATATTGCATAGTTTATTTTGTTTAAATATAACATTCTAAATAAACAGGAATTTAGAAAATGCACAGATGATGTGGATATTATTGGAAAAAATTTATTAAAAATTTCGGCATTTCTAATTCTTCGTATAAAGGAAAATTTTGCAGCATTACTCAGGTTAAAAATTATCTGTTAAATAAATGTAATGTAATCTGTTAAGTAAATAAAATAATTAAATTTAAATTTACATAAATAAAATGAATTTTCCAAATAGAAATATATTATTGCATTTGAAATGTTAATTAATGTATTAATTTTTAAATTCAGTTCATTTTAATGAAAATGCTAAACCATTTTCACATATAAAATTATTGAATAAAAAAGTAATGGTAAACTAAAAAACAACATTTTGCTTGAAAGTAATTCAAGTGTTTAAATCCGTGATCTTTTATATCGTATGTATAAAAATTGTAATATTAAATTAAACATGTATATTCAACTTTAATGTAGATAGAATCCGTAAAACTGAAGTAGTTTTCCATTTTGGACTAATGGCCGAAGCAATTTCATCCTTTCGAGCTCGAAGAACATTTTACGGAAAGAATTATCTTTTATTATATTTTCGTTTTGAGATTATTTCAATCATGGCAGAAACACCGAACGTGATTTATCTCCCGACATGTTTATCGTTAGTTCTAATTATTATTGATTTAATATTTAATCATGAATATCTAATACACATAGGAATATATTTGACATGTTTTGAAAGTATATAAAATAATATAGTTTTGTAGTTACTATAAATATGCACGTATTGTTTTTTGTTCGAATTTTGTATTGTTAAATAAATAAGAGATACAAAGAATATTAAACCCAAACCTCTAATGGAATACATTTCGAAAATGAAATATATATATAGGGGAGACTGGGGTATAATTGTCCACTTTTGAAAATTTTGACTATTTACTCTTAAAGTATTGATTTTTTTTCTTTTGATCAAGTACATGCATGTTACCTATACATTAAAGTTTATACTGCATCCACTCAAAAATAATAATTATGCATACTTTTTTCATATATTTTTTTAAATAGCAAGTGACCATTGTACCCCAATGCCGGGGTATAATGGTCCACAGCATGGCGCTCTATGGACCACTTGTAATTTGAATAAAAATATAACAGTGTAGTTTATTTTTTAACAATAAAAAAGATAAACTATATAATAATTTGTTTATTTACATTTTATTATTCATTTTTATTTATTTATTCACAATTTAATATTTATTTTTATTTGTTTATTCACTCTTTTAGCTCTTATTAAAGTAATGTTTTCTTCATTTTTATTATCATTAAGTCATTATACTGGTCGCAGATTGAACAATTAGGTTTATTATCTTCCATAATATATTTTACAGCCTGTTCCATAACTTCATGTGGCACAGAACCTCTATTAGTTTTCCTAGGCTTGTTTCTTGGCATTGCTAAAAGAAATATGAAAAATAATATATATCCATTTTGTCCAATGATGCCACTTAAAGTTAAATATAAACCTTTATAATAAGAAATATATATATCTAAATATATGACTAAGGAAAAAATATAATAATTTTTTCCTGTCTACTTTACATGATCTGTATTTTTTAATGTATTTTACCTTATTTAATTATTTTACCCAGATACAAACTAATAGGTAGATATATTTTTCTTTTTCTCATTCTACTATTTTATTTAACTCTAACTTATTATGGATGCATGCATGCATAGGTTCAGGAATACTGAATTAACAAATTATATGATATTAAAAAAAAAAACCTCAAATGCACAAAATATTTTGTTTACTAATTTTTGGCGTTCAATCTGGGTTAACTTTTAAATTTGAAAGCTTATATTATATAGATAAATATTTCTAAAATGCATTTCACAACATGAATCATTAATTAATTCACACACAGAAATAAAATAATTTATTAATTCTTAATTTGGGCTAATTTTTATGTTTGAAAGCATATATTATACAGATAAATATTTCAAAAATGCATTACACAACATGAATCATTAATTAATCTACACACAGAAGTAAAATAATTTATTAATTCAGAATTTCACATATAATATTTAACTTTTAAAAACATGGGATACAAAACTGGGATACAATGGACCATGGCCTATTGTACCCCTGTTTCTGATGATCCATTGTACCCCATGTGGAAGTTTGACAAAAACTTGATGATAAAAAAAGAAATTTAGAATTCTATTAGTTTAGCTATAATAAATATAATAATGCACTGTCTTACCTTTTTATTTTGCCACACAATGTCTTTCAATTTACAAATCTGTAATAAATAAATGAAGATATGTTTCACTGAAAATATTTACTTTTGCCTTATTCCTCCTGTGTCAAATCAACTATCTAGCATAAAATGACTAAAATGTCAGCTATACTATAAGTCTGCACGGGCCGAAATTTCCAGGCCCCGAGCCCGGCCCGAAAGTAAAAATTTTGGCCCGGGCCCGGCCCGGCCCGAATGAAGGAAATATTGGCCCGACCCGGCCCGGCCCGAGCCCGGCCCGGCCCGAACGAAAAAAATATTGGCCCAACCCGGCCCGGCCCGAAAGTAAAAAATTTCGTCCCGAACTCGGCCCTGATCGGAAAAAAATTAAACATTCGGCCCGAACCCGGCCAGGCTCGAGTGAATTTCTACAGAACATCGATCTTTATTCTAACGGAAGAGTTCAGACCAAAAAAAAAACTTATCTTAGTGTCTTTTTTTCATCTCTCATGTTTATAATCTTTATTTATGCAGAAGTACCATAGGCTGCGATATTTACGCTTTTAATGAGCCTTTGTTTGTTGTATGTAAATGTTTCAATAATCATTAGTATTATTAATACATCAAAAAAAAATCTAAAATACGGTATATGGTAAAAGTAAAATCTTCTAAGACATTGGAAAGAAAAATATAAGTTTCCTTCTTAGTAGATGTAAATGTTTAATATATTTTTTTTTCTGCCGTATTGTTGCATTCATTTTGTATGAATGAACAGTTTAAAAGAAATTTGCAGTTTTCAGTTTAAACGAAAAATTCGTCATAATCATGGTTTTTTTTTTTTTTTATGTGATTAATTCTATTTTAAGACGCCTAGTGATCTACGATTCTTTAAAAAGAATAAATTCTAATGTTTAGTTGTAGAATAATGACGACTTAAAAGTATATGTCGATTTTGCAAAAATTTTTGGACCAAGCCAAACTTTACTGATTTATGAACAGAATTTTCCACGTCGAGAAAAGTATTTTCATACGGGAAGATTCAACAGGAACTAACTATTTTGGTCCGTTAAAACTAGGAAGAACGAAATAAGTCTCGGCTTCGTACGGAAAAAGTAATTTAGGCTCGGCACGGCCCGATACCCCAGGAAAAAAAATTACGGCCCGAGCCCGGCCCGGCCCGGCCCGGCCCGGCCCGAATGACGTTAATGGAAATCGGCCCGAACCCGGCCCGTGCAGACCTCTAAGCTATACACATGGTTTCAAACTCCTTTTTCTACTTCATAACTGCCATCTATGTACTAAAATATGAAGCTTTCAAAAACATAATTAATATCAAAAATAGGGGGTGGACCATTGTACCCCAGTCTCCCCTATATATATATATATATATATATATATATATATATGTGTGTACTTTTTAAAAATTATTTTAATAGTTTATATTAAAAATATACTTATTTTTAATTTATATCAATAGATATTTTAAGTATAGTTTATTTTGTTTAAATATAGTATTTTGAATGGTCAGGAATTTAGAAAACGCACATGTGAAGAGGCTGTTATTGGAAAGAACTTTATTAAAACATTCTGAATTTCTAATTTTATGTATAAAGGGATTTTTTGTGACATTGTTTACATACATATAAATTTCAATTTAATTTATTAAATAAATAAAATAAAATAAATAAAATTTAAAATTAAATAAATAAAATGAATCTTGTTCCAAATAGAAATATATTGTTACGAATTTTGTAAATAGTTAGTGTTTGTACTGTAAAATAATGTAAATAATCTTATTAAGCTCCATTTCTTTACTAATATTAGTTTTTGTTACATTGTCTCTGTTATCAAGCAAACTTGTCTATTATTTTCAGTGAATGTCTATGGCAGCTTTGCGAAATATTAGAGATATCACCAAGTTGGAGACAAACTTGGCGATTGTTGGCGATGGTAACCCTTCCCTACTCTATGGTAACCCCACCTATTGATATACTGATACATTGAATGTTGTTCCGTGGATTTTTCGAGATGGTTCTAGAAATTTCCAGCACCTGCTGCGAGCCTATATAAGGAGAGCGATACGAGCTTTTGTTGTTATTATTTACCAGTCAGTCATTGAGTGAACAAGGCGCTTGTTAAGCGAGTTTGCTTGAGTTTCATTTATGTTCTTTTGAATGTTATTAAGTGTTGAGACGTTGTATAAAGAGTCTCTGGGATCTAAAGCTGTACTTATACGATAGATTTGAACAGTTATTTTTGAATATGTAGTAATATTTGTGAGTTTCAAAGACTCTGTTGTTCTGAAGATCTGTAAATAAATTACTTTCTACTTTTCTAAGAGACAAGAGTTTGAAGTTCTCTAACCATAAGATCGAAAGAACCCCATATACGCTGGAACATTTGGTGTCAGGAGTCAGGATCTTATGGCGAAAACAGGAGGCATGGACGTGCAACTGAAAGAAATATTAGATGCTATCAATGGCATAAAGACAGAATTGACGAAAGGCCAAGAAGAGTTGGCAGAAAAGATGAATAAAGGCCAAGAAGAGCTGGCGGAAAAGATGAATAAAGGCCAAGAAGAGTTGGCGGATAAAATGAATAAAAACGAAGAAAGAATGGAAGAGTTGACAAATAAAAGTGACAAAGGCCAAGAAGAGTTATCGAATAAAATCGACAAAGTCCAAGAAGATGTGACTGAAGAAATGAAAAGAAGCCAAGAGAGAATGGAATAATTAAAGGAGGAAGTTAATAAAAGCCAAGAAGAAATGAAGAAAACTTTGGAAGAAAAGTTCTCATCGGTAGAGAGAAGAATAGATACGGTAGAAGAGAAAATTCAGAATGAAGTTAGTAATGTTGAAGAGAAAATGGAAAGAAAAATAGAGGAAGTAGAAGAGAAAATTCAGAATGAATTTAGTAATATTGAAGAGAAAATAGTTGAAGTAGATAAAAAGCTAAATAAAAAAGTACAAGATCTTGAGAAGAAGCTTTCAGCGTCCAGTGGTAATTATGAAGAATTTAGAAATCCGCCTGCTTCTCCCGTGCACATCAAGCGGTCGACATACGACGGAAAGAGTTCCTGGCAAGTTTACAAGACCCAATTCACCATTGTAGCCGAAGCGAACAAATGGAGTGACGACGTGAAAGCTTGTCAACTGTCAGCATCTTTAAGAGGAGAAACCGTCGACGTGTTGCAAACATTGCCCGATATGAAGCAACTCAATTTTGAGACACTAAGTTGTGCACTTGAAATAAGATTCGGCGAAAAATTCTTCAAGGATTATGCGAGAATACAAATGAAGAGCCGCCATCAAAAATCGAGTGAAACCCTTCAAGAGTTTGCCTCGGAAATTGAACGGCTTGCAAATTTAGCATTCATTGACTGTCCAACAAATGTACGGGAAATGCTCTCACTGCAGTATTTTGTAGACGGAATAAAAGATCCAGAAGTGCAGAGAGCGGTACGAATGGCAGATGTGCAGGATTTAAAGGCTGCATTACTATATGCCTTAAAGTTGGAAGCAGCTACACAAGCCAGCCGAAGAGATCGTCATTCAGTCCGAGGGGCAACGGTGAACAAAAGCTCAGACACTGAGAGCGATGTCTTGAAAGAAATTAGGAAAATAAATCAAGAGCTGGAAGCTTTAAAATATGGAAGAAGAAGCTCAAGAAGACAGAATCTCAGGTGCTGGGGATGCGGTGATACAAGACATCTCCGAAGAAACTGCCCCAAAGTCCACGAACGTGAGATGAATTCAAGACCAGAGAATAAAAAGCCCCACCTGAAGATCCTTCAAATATCGAAAATGAGTGGCGGCGATAATGAATTATATGTGATAGGATTTATTAACGAGATTCAATGCCGTATGATTGTGTATACAGGAACCAATGTAACAATAATAAGAGAAGATTTGGCTCGAAAATTGAAATGTAAACTCATCAGGACTCCGCCCTGCGTTACCCTGCAAACTGTGACGGGCGACAAGATAGGCATATATGGAAAGGCGAATTTAGCCATACACTTTGGAGGAACGAAATATTACCATACGGCATATGTGGCTGACATAACAGATCCTTGCTTAATCGGGCTAGATTTTCTGAAGAAGTTTGGCTTCAAGCTTGATTTCAAAAATAACAAAATGCTCCCAAAATTTGAAGAAATAAGTCTTTTTGGATTAAATAATGAAATTGAATGTAAACAAAGAGTAATAGCCAAAGAAGACATCAATCTAGATCCAAGAACAGAATTTTTAGTTTCAGCTAAAATTGAAAATGAAACTAATTACCGATTTGACCATATAGATTATCCAGAAGACAATAGTACACAAGCAGGAGTATTGGTTTCTTCTTCTGTAGTAGACCTCTCGAAAAAGACCATTCCAGTCAGAATTGCTAACATCAGTGATAAGACGAAGACTATCAAGAAAGGAGAGGTGATAACATCGTGTGCTCCTGTGACGTGCATAAGTCAAAATTCCAGTCACTCTGAAAAATCTTCAGATAATTTAGTCAAGGATTTGTTACAAAATACAGACTTAGATCCAAAACAGATGGACGCCGCGGAAAATTTAATTAGGGAATTCCAAAGTTTGTTCTCCCAAACATCTGAAGACTTTGGACGAACCAAAATGACACAACACCGAATTGATACTGGAGATCACTCATCTATTAAACAGCACCCTAGACGATTACCTTTTGCCAAGCAAGAAGAGGTGCAGAATTTAATTAAGGATATGGAAGAAAATGACATCATCGAACCATCGACAAGTCCATGGGCGTCTCCCATTGTATTAGTAAGAAAGAAGGATGATTCTACAAGATTTTGTGTAAACTACCGCCGACTGAATGACGTCACTAAGAAGGATAGTTACCCTCTGCCAAGGATCGACGACACTCTCTACACACTTGCGGGCAACACTTGGTTCTCGACTCTGGATCTGAAGAGTGGTTACTGGCAGGTAGAGATCCATCCGAACGACCGCGAGAAGACTGCCTTTACAACGGGACAAGGATTATGGCAGTTCAAGGTAATGCCTTTTGGTCTATGTAACGCACCTGCAATTTTCGATCGGCTTATGGAAACGGTTCTCTGGGGGCAGTCATATGAAGCATGTCTTGTCTATTTAGATGATATCATACTCATAGGAAAATCTTTTGATGAACATCTGAACAACCTCAGGCGGGTGCTACAAAAATTAAAGGAAGGTAATTTGAAGTTAAGCCCTTCGAAGTGCAGTTTGTTTCGCAATGAAGTCGCCTACCTTGGACACATCATTTCGGCGGAAGGAGTTAGGACTGATCCGGAGAAGATATCAGCCGTGAAAAATTGGAGTCGTCCAGCAGATGTTCACAAGCTTCGGAGCTTTCTAGGATTATGCACCTATTACAGAAAATTCGTCAAAGGCTTCTCGATGATTGCAAGACCACTTCATAAATTAACAGAAGCCAATCAAAAATGTATGTGGACACTGGAATGTGACGCTGATTTCGAAAAGCTTAAGGAGGCCTTAACATCCACTCCAATTCTGTCATATCCCCAAATCGATAAACAGTTTATACTTGATACGGATGCAAGTAACGAAAGCATTGGCGCTGTACTGTCCCAGGAAATCGACGACCAGGAGCGTGTTATCGCCTATTTCAGCAAGTGCTTATCAAAGGCTGAGCGAAACTACTGCGTAACAAGAAAAGAGCTTTTTGCTGTACTGAAAGCCATAGACCATTTTCATCACTATCTTTACGGTCGAAAATTCCTGATCCGAACTGATCATGCTTCTCTGACTTGGCTATTGAATTTTAAGAACCCTGAAGGCCAGATAGCCAGGTGGATACAAAAGCTTTAAGAGTACGATATGGAGATACGCCATCGAAAAGGCTCATCACATGGAAATGCAGATGCTCTCTCAAGAAGACTCTGCTCAGAGAATTGTAGATACTGCGACCGGGTTGAGAAGAAATTTAATGTCAAAGGTCCTATAGTAAGACAAGTTACAACTGGGTCTACATCATCGCAAGATCCGTGGAGTGACGAGAGCCTGCGTAAAGATCAACTTGCTGATCCTGAAATTAAGCCAATTCTGGAGCTGAAAGAGGAGTCCAACAGGAAGCCCAGCTGGCAAGACATGGCCCATTACCATCCTAGGACTAAACGTTATTGGGCTCTTTGGGACTCCCTACATTTGAAGAACGGTATTTTGTACCGAAAATGGGGGTCTGACGATGGAAAGACATGTAGATGGCAACTACTACTCCCTAAGTCGAGAATTTCTATGGTCCTTCAAGAACTGCATGGTAGTCCCACAGGAGGTCATTTTGGTGTAATGAAGACCCTGCAAAAGGTTCGAGAGCGTTTCTACTGAAATAATGTTCGTAGTGACGTGGAGAAGTGGTGTCGAACTTGTGACACTTGTGTAGCACGTAAAGCTCCACAGAGGCGCACCCGTGGACGATTGCAACGTTATAATGTAGGAGCTCCTTTCGAACGAATTGCTCTAGACATCCTGGGTCCACTTCCTAGGACATCTGATGGCAATAAGTACATCCTCGTTGTCATGGACTACTTCACTAAGTGGCCTGAAGCTTGCGCCATTCCTAATAAAGAGGCGGTAACCGTAGCAGACATACTTATTCAACACTGGGTTTCCAGATACGGAGTTCCTCTTCAGATCCATTCCGATCAAGGAAGAAACTTTGATTCGGCTGTGTTTAAGGAAATGTGTGGACTACTCGGCATGGACAAAACTCGAACTACACCTCTACATCCGTAATCGGACGGCATGGTGGAGCGGTTCAATCGTACAATCTTAAATAGCCTCTCTCTCCTGGTGTCTGGAGACCAACAGGACTGGGACAAGAAATTACCTCTTTTCCTGCTTGCTTACAGGAGTGCCACTCATGAGGCCACTGGTTACTCCCCTTCTCAAATGCTCTTTGGTCGTGATCTTCGTCTGCCTGCGGATCTTTTGTTTGGCCGTCGTCCTGATGCTCCTTCATCGCCTGAGGAATATGTCGATGAACTCCAGGCGCGGATTGAGGAGGTTCATTGTCTAGCGAGGAACCGAATCGGACTGGCATCAGAAAAGATGAAGACACGGTACGACATAAAGGCAACTGGACATGAGTTCAACGAAGGTGACAAAGTTTGGTTGTGGAATCCCATACGTCGTAAGGGACTGTCGCCAAAACTACAAAGAAACTGGGACGGTCCTTACACAGTCGTCAAAAGGTTGAATGACGTCGTCGTACGCATACGAAAATCGCCACACACCAAGCCCAAGGTCGTACATTATAATCGGCTTGCCCCTTATTTTGGCCAAAGTGATTAGAAATTCAAAACTGGAATTTCAGACCATGGACATGAAAGTCACTTTTTGTAAATATGTAAATAATAATTAGTTCTTATTTATGTAAATTTTATTATTATTGTTATTATTTATTTATTTATTTATTTGTTTATTTATTTTAAGTGTTTTCCTCTAACTGAAGGATAGCACTGTCCGGGACGTGCAGTCTTTGAGGAGGGGGTAGTGTTACGAATTTTGTAAATAGTTAGTGTTTGTACTGTAAAATAATGTAAATAATCTTATTAAGCTCAATTTCTTTACTAATATTAGTTTTTGTTACATTGTCTCTGTTATCAAGCAAACTTGTCTATTATTTTCAGTGAATGTCTATAGCAGCTTAGCGAAATATTAGAGATATCGCCAAGTTTGCGTCACTTTTGGCGTCTAATTTTTGTCGCCAAATTTGGCGATATATCGCCAAGTTGGCGACAAACTTGGTGATTGTTGGCGATGGTAACCCTTCCCTACTCTAAGGTAACCCGCCCTATTGATATACTGATGCATTGAATGTTTTTCCGTGGATTTTTCGAGATGGTTCTAGAAATTTCCAGCACTTGCTGCGAGCCTATATAAGGAGAGCGATACGAGCTTTTGTTATTATTATTTACCAGTCAGTCATTGAGTGAACAAGGCGCTTGTTAAGCGAGTTTGCTTGAGTTTCATTTATGTTGTTTTGAATGTTATTAAGTGTTGAGACGTTGTATAAAGTGTCTCTGGGATCTAAAGCTGTACTTATACGATAGATTTGAACAGTTATTTTTGAATATGTAGTAATGTTTGTGAGTTTCGAAGACTCTGTTGTTCTGAAGATCTGTAAATAAATTATTTTCTACTTTTCTAAGAGACAAGAGTTTGAAGTTCTCTAACCATAAGATCGAAAGAACCCCATATACGCTGGAACAATATTATTGCATTTGAGATGTTAATTAATGTATTAATTTTAAAATTTAGCTCATTTTAGAGAAAAGGCTAAAACACCTTCACATATAAAATAATTGAATATAAAATTAATGGAAAATTAAAAAAAAATATTTTGCTTAAATTTAATGCAAGAGTTTAAATCCATGATTTTTTAGATCGTATATAAAAATACCGTAATATACCGGATTTATTAAACATGTTTATTCAGCTTTGATGTAGATATAATCCGCAATACTGAAGCAGTTTTACATTAGGGACTGGGTGAAACCAATTTTATTTGTTCTTTTCAAGATTTTGTTTTTGTCTTTTTTTAGGATCTGGATTTCACTAAATAACAAAAATATTGTTTAAGTATGTGTTTAAGTCGAAAAAAAATAATTTTACACTTAAAATATAAGTTTTTAAAATCATATCTAGCATAAAAAAATGTAACCTCTGTTACAAGACAGTACTTGCTTTGTTTATGAAAGATATACTTTAACAAAAAATATAATTTTTATATTTTACTTTAGCAAAAATGTCATTTAGTTCAAAACAATACTTATACAAAGATGAATAATAAATAATAAAATTTATTCATCATTACATGTGCAATTTTACCTTGCTAAGAAAAAAAAAAAAAACTAAGTTAAAGTTTATAATTATCACTTTTTTAGTTTTAAAGAGAATATTTTTTAATTGAATTTAAAGTACATAAAATATTATTTGTTTTAAATACATTTGGTTTATTATCGGTTTACAATTATTAAAATGAAATAGAAAAATTCTTTATCTAACAGATGTTACAAAAATTTATACGATGTAAACAAACGGACTTTTCAGAAACTAACAAAGACACACTGAATAAATATTACATAATTTTATTTTCCAGAGAGATTTCACATGTTTTTAATGCTGCAATTATTTTTCATATACTTCAACAGTGTGAGGAAACTTGTAAAATAATCTATTTCCTTTCTGTACTACAGTTGGCATTGTCAAATTTTTTTGGATCTGTACGAACTGTATGCATGCAATATCATTGTTATCTAATCTAAAAACAGATGATGTATCATTCCAAGCTTTCAAAAATATAACTTGCACTTCACCATCTTCTTCTAAACTACCTTGTGTAAAGCTATGTAGTAATACTTCATATTTCTTTTTTTTCTGTTACAAATTCTACTAGTATGTATGTTATTTTAATTATTTTATTTGGTGCTATTTCTGTAAATTCTTTTTCTTCAGAAGTGTATTCAAGAACTTAAGAATACTCAGATATTAAAAATTTTTATTCCGTAGAGATTTCACTAATGCATCCTTCTCCCTCATTTCGTACAGTTTTCTCATTATTCCAAAAATTTTCGATCGGAAAACGCTTGTAGTTGAAACAATGACACACATTACGTCCTTTATCACAGAAACAGCTGAGATTTTTTTTTTAATTGATGACTTTAGAGTTTTGTACTGTAGTAATTTGATGTATGTTCATAGTCTCCTTTATAGTAGGCAAAACATCAGGTACAGCTTGTTCTTTTCGTTTTTTTAGGAAACATTTTACATATGGAAAATACCACAAACAAATAATACATACTAATGCAAAAACAAATATAAATAAGTTATAATAATGATAGGTAAATCTGGTACAGTAAAACCTCCATAATGGACACTCCCGAATAGCGGACACCTCTTTTTAACGGACAGTTTTCCAATCCCTACTCCCAAAACCTACATTTTTGTATGTTTAACCTCCGAATAACGGACATTCCGAATAGCGGACACTATTTTTGGCGATAAAGGATGAAAAAAAAAATTTTATCCAGAAAAAAAAAAAAAAAAAAAAAAAAAAAAAGAAAGAAGAGTAAAAAGAATGCTTCTAAATTTTTCAGAGCAATGTGCCACAAATTTTGTGATCACAGATAAATGTAGAGGATGAGCTAGGGAAAATCTCCCCCTGCTCTACATTTAGTGTGAAAAGGTTGCCCGGAAGGGACATCTTCTTCAACATTGCAATGTCCCCCTGGAAGTTTTTAAGATTTTATGCTTTTAATAGACAAAAAGTGCAATTTCTCCTCCCCGCCCGAAATTCTATAGAGTCCAATAACGTCACATTGAAAAACAAATTATATGTAATTGCAAGCAAAAGTAAACTTTTGTAGCTGATTTTTTCTTTAGAATGTAATAAGCAGTAGATAAAGGTGTGCACAATTTTATTTCAGTTTTATTGCTTAAAAAATAATTTTAATTTCTGATTAATCATAAAATGTATAGGTTTTAGGAATATAAAAGTCAATTAATGAATTTTAAGTATTTCTTAGTGATTTTTTAATCTCTCAGGTTTTCCCAATAGCGAACACCTCCGAATAGCGGACAATTTCGGCGTTCCCGAGGTGTCCGTTATTTAGAAGTTTTACTGTACTATATATATATATATATATATATATATATATATATATATATATATATATATATATATATATATATATATATATATATATATAGATAGATAGATAGATAGATAGATATATTATTACCATAAACAATCTATATTCAGTTTTAAAATGTAACTTCTGTTATTTGTATGTAACACCTGTTATGGTAACAGAGGTTACATTTAAGGAAAGACAATTTTCTTTCTTAAATAATAATATTCTAAAAAATATTTATGTTACTTAGCTTATTTTACTTGGAGTTCTGTGATTTAAAGAGAAATTTTATTTTTTAAACATTATTTAAATCTAAAATTGGAGTAATAGAAGTTGCAAAGAGAAAACACGTTCACTTTAGAACTTGATAATACTGCTCTATACTCTAAACATGTGGCAGACAAAGTGAAAATGGCACTTGTATTCTATTCTAGAAAGTTTTTTGGGCAATGTAGATTAGTAGTGATCTTTGATTAACAAACTTTTTATTATTTATTTTCTGCTTAATGTAAATAATGTAACAGAGGTTTTATTTTCACGGACAAATGTTAAATTTAATTTATACAATTAAAAAATACATATCTTAATTCTTTACTACAAATTTAGAAAACTACTATATCTGTTAATTAATTAAAAATAGATAAATATTTTTTTGTTCATAATATTTAGAATGGTAATCTGTTTGAATTTTTCTCTCTAGTTAGTTGGGTAACTAAATTTCATGGATAAGAATAAATAAATATCATACATTTTGCAATAATTACAATAAAATTGGCTAGATCACCTTTTAGACTAATTAAAAATAGTTTTTTTCTGAAAGATGGCTTAAAAATTTTTGGAATTTCTTTGTATATTTAATGAAAAAACCCACTAAAATTCTAGACATGAAAAACACCTACATTTTTGGTTTCCCCCGACTAACGGCCGAAGCAATTTCATCCTTTCGTGATCGAAAACATTTTACGGAAACAATTATCTTCCATTCTACTCTCGTTTCGAGATCATTTCAATCATGTCAGAAACGACAATCTTGTTTTATCTTCCGACGTAATTATTGTTAGTTTTAATTATGATTGGTTAATATTTAATTATGAATATCTATTATACGTAGAAATTTATTTGACATTTTTTGAAAGTGCGTAAAATAATATGGTTTTGTAATTAAAATAAGTATATTATAAAATATATTATAAAATATATTATTAATATAATATAGGTATGTTTGATAAACTGCAAAAAGCTCTCTAAAAAAACAACGGGGCTTTGAATATGAACAAGCCGTTAAACCGTTCTTCCGTATGCAAAGTTCTGAATTTTTCCTTGGAGGGTAATTTGAAGCTTATCAGGCGGTATGAAGAAAGTCTCAACGTGCTCGATAATTATGTGGAATTTTTTTTTCTTACTCGATATGTCTTATTATAATTTTTTTTTATTTTACTTTCATACTCAACTTTGACCACAATCAATAAGAGGGAATCTTATTTTTAGACTCTTATTACTTAGATTTCTCAAACACAAAAATCATTACATCATTTTATTGTCTTTGTATTCGTTTATTCAAAAAAATTATAAGATGATTATAATCAAATTGTTATGCCTTGATAACTCTCAAGATACATTATTCGAGGATTTAATTTGTAAAACGAACCATAGAATAACACTTTTGTTTTGTAATATATAATTTATTTTGGGAACAACAGGAAAACATCACAAAATAATATATAAATTATTAGTCGTCAGACAACTTCTTTTCTAAACACAATTTAAGTGTTATTTTTTTATTCTACTACATTAAAATAAGAAAAAAATATGCTTTTTATTGTTTTTGCATTTATTCAAAAATTGGCTAAAATGTTTATAATTAAACTGTAATATCTTGATAACATTTAACGATACATAACTCGTGAATTTATATTGTACAATGAAAATAAAAATTACTACATGTTTTAGCACTTTCCAACAAAGTTGATCATTGTTTATGCATTCCATTTGTCTGTCCATCAGCGTACTCTCTACCTCCCGTAAATATACTCGGATTTTCATGTAATTAATAAAGCTTATTTAGGATCACCAATGCAAGAATTTATGGTACTGTACGAATATGTACGAATAATATATATACGAATAATAGTTCATTTGCATGGACACTCAAAAGAATTCGATTACATTATGCTATACGGGTAAAAATCGTTTGGAAAGTATTTTAATGATATTATACTAGAATATTTAATACGTGAATTTTCATACTGCTAAATAAGCGAAGAACTAACTTAATGAAAAATGTCCAAGCAGGGAATCGAACCCGGAAACCCTTGGAATAACGCTTCAACATTTAAGCTACGAGGTGTGTATAGTGTATTTTTTGTCGTCCGATTATCTACACTAGGGATATAGGACCAGGGGGAGTGCCCTTCGTGGGGGTCTTTCTAAGGGAACCTAACCCGTATTTACGCAAGGTTCGAAGAAAACCACGAAAACTCCGAACGGTTAGGCCGACAGCCGCGATTGGGTTCGAACCCAGCACCTGCCGTCTACCAGTTGAGAGGTCCGTACCTCTCGGCCACTGGTTGGGCTTAAGCTACGAGGACGATGCCCAGTTTAACATTGATCACTTTCTATGTTCGTTAGGCTGCAATTCGCACCACGAAATGGAACCGTCTTCGTGAGTACGCACACAATCTTGCGGCGTAACATGAGACACCAAGTAACAAAGCATTGGTAAATCACATATAAGAGTAATTTCACTGCTGAAAATAAATTTAGAAAATGATTAATAATAAATATATATGATATTATACTATTTCAAATGTATCGAAACTGATATAAATCACAATTTTACTACAATCACTTTAAAACAGAGCATTCGTAGCATTTTTTTAAAAATTAATTGTAAGGGACATATCGGTTTTGGTTAATAATTGCTGTAGAGTATGTTATAAAATTCGGTATGTCCTTTTAAATTTAATTAGTATTTATTTCTGAGCTGAACTATATTTTGAAATGCTGTTTGTTAATACATATGTATCTCTATACCATAAACAGAGCTGCTAAAATAACAGATATCTTTCCATTTGTAGATGAGAGCAGCAGAAATTATGTTTCTCATGCGTTATACATTTCCGTATGGTGAAATGAGACGTAATATTTTAATTTTCTAGAACTTCCAGTTTTCTTACATTAATCTCAGTGTGTTGAAAAGTGATTTATAACTTATCTATGACGCAAAATTTTTCCTTTCTTGTTATAAATCATCTTTATATAAAAACTGAATTGAAATTGCATGCATCTAATTTACTTTGCAAATGCAATTAAATGTTTAATGAAACTAAAATGTAGAAAGAGTAATTTTGAAAGAATTATTTTAGGAAAAATATTTATCTAGAAAAGATAAATCAAAACATCAATAAAAGTGTTATCTAGAATTTAAAAGATGAAAACAAACAAACCCCCCCCCCCCAAAAAAAAAAAACAGCCGCTATCACATATAATCTCTTTTTTTCCTTTTTCAAAAAGCAGTTTATTTTTAACACATTTTCAAAGTCCTCAGCTAAATTTCAAAATGCAGTTTAATGAATCGGTAGCAGGTGGTCTCTGCAAGCAGATGTTTCTGATACTTAAAACACACATAAAT
Organism: Maratus speculifer; assembly: GCA_964019185.1. Classification (NCBI taxonomy): domain Eukaryota; kingdom Metazoa; phylum Arthropoda; class Arachnida; order Araneae; family Salticidae; genus Maratus; species Maratus speculifer. The sequence goes on from OZ025297.1 coordinate 53,179,166, forward strand.
GAAGATGTAGCCACTTTTAAACAATGTTTTGTTAGTGAAGAATGTGAAATTTGTTGAAATGCAATGTAAACAATAACTAATATATAGTTTTATCATTTGTAAAATAATAAAAATAAATAAAAATTAAAGTTTTCTACTTTTTAAATTCAGGAAGATTATTTTGAATGAAGATATGATTAAAAGGAATGAAGATATGATTAAAAAATAGTAGAGGTAAATTATTTTTTGTATTGACATCTTTTTTATGTTTTAATAAAACATCTTAACTATCACAATAATATACTTTAAGACTAATTATTTTTCATAGATTTATATTAATTGAATCAGAAATATAATTAGGTTATATTTAGAATATCTTTGTGAGGCAAATACTTTAATTCATTACTAAGTTCAAAAAAACTTTTTTGGTGGGGGGTGGAAGACTTAGATCTCGAAACGATTATGCACACAATAAATGTATTAAAAGACTATAAAAAAGGGAAAAAAGCTTTAATTTTACAGACGTAGAAACCGATTTATAGAAATTAGTATTCTTTTTGCAATTTTGTCTTTGGTCTGTAGAAAAAATCTGTAAAAAAAGAAAATTACTTTTTCTAAAGCTATAAAAATCTGTTCAGTTTTTACAAATTATCCACTAAAGTAACAGTAATCATACTAGAATTTTATTCGTAACGTGGCTGCAGTTATATGAAATATTCTATGTATCTAAATTTCTTAACACAATTATTTGCAACTTTACATATTTTTCTAGTTAGAGTACAAATATATGTAAGTTAAATGTATTTTTATTGATTGCGTTACATAAAACGTGATATAATCCCAGTTTCCTAGAAAAAATTTAGCAACATGAAAGCTATTTTTTTTTTAGTGAACGAAGGGATGAAAACTAAAAACTAGAGCGGGTTACAGTATTAACGTAGAAAAAAATAATCATATATAGTTTTTTCATGTGAACATCAGTATGGTACATAATATAAAATGTAAGTCGCACATTAAATCAAATTGTCAGTACAGAATGACACTGATGTTAACCGCCTTCTGAGAACCTTCGAGGATTTTTGTAATAAAGTTTATAAAATTAAGAAAAAAATTAAATTTTATTTTCGTGTTTGTTTATAAAATGCGACACATATCTCTTTAATTTAGATACATATCATAATACAATTGTTTTAACATTATTTTTGTCTACAGTCCGTTAATTCACTTTCGTAAAATGGGAGAAAATCAGTAAACGTATTACGGAGTTAAAACTTTATTTAAACAATAAAAATAATTACAAAAAATTCTGCACAAATGCAATACTTAAATATCTCAATCAAACCAGCGGACGGGGGATTCTGCACTTAAAACTGGAAGGCGGGTTGTTCTAGGTTCGAATCCAATGCGTCGGTCAGCCAAATCTTTCGGAATTTCCCGTGGTTTCCATCTATCCTTGGATTTCCTTACATAAATACATCCAGGTAACTTTAGAAAGATCACCAGAGAAGGCATTCCTCCCCCACAAATTCTTACATCAATCCTGTTGAGAATTTGCCGTCATAAGCAAAAATAAGCTTAAATATTATCGCTATGTACAACTTGCAGACGTTGAATTGAGAGAGGATTCAGTGATTTGTTGTTAAAATTTCGGCAATTGGAGTATTAATTTTGTTCTGGCTTGATAACTTGCAAAATTAAATTTTAAGAAATCTGCAAAATTTGCATCCTGTCTTTAAATTCACTTTAAATTTGGAAATCATGGAATGATTATGCAGTAAGTGATAAGAAATATTTTGTTGTTTTCAATATAGAAAAAAAACATAAGGCAGAAAAAACAGAAATAAGTAAATAAATATAGGACATTGTACGTAATATTTTAGGAAGAACGCATTACCAAGTTTGCTATGGAAAATCATCGTATTTATTAAATTAGAAAAAACAGCAAAATTATTGCTGCAATTTGTAACAAAGCATAAAATTTAAATTAAAAATATTTTATCTAATATCTGATATTTCTATATTGATTAAAACTAACATTTCAAAGAAAAATAGATAAAATTAAATATGTAACTTGCATTCATGTTTGGTTTAGCAAGGCTGTTTATTAAAGATTATATTTATTACAATTTCATATTATATACCCAGTTAACATAAATAATTTATTATTTATTTTCGGAAGAACATTAACTTACTTTTTCTGTTTATTTACCGTAAACCATTATCTTAAATTTAACTAAATATTCTGTGAGATTATTATCCCTGTCATTTTTTTGCTGAGTGGTATTTTCTCAGGCACCCAAAAAGCTCAGAAAACTCAAAAATAGTCACTGCAATTTACGTGATCATCATTTCAAATGTCTTTCTCATTTCAATGGTACAAGATGACAAGAGTAAAATATGGCAATATGTCCTAAACTCCAGATTTAAATAAATAAACATTATATATTTTTAACACTTTTTTTTGGTTCACTCTTAAAATATTCAAAGTATTCTTTGACCTGTTTTAAATATCCGTATACATAAAATGTTATTTTTTTTAAATGTCCGTAAAAGGACATAAAAATAAGTAACGCATACGATAAATAACACAAACGATACTTTGACATATATGAACGCATATTTATTAATATAAACATTCACCATTGGCTAATATTTCCTGCACATTTCTTCAAAACCTATTTCACATAGTAATATAATTTTTTAAACATAAATAAGAATAAGATGTTTATCCCTATTTCGAAACATTAAGTACTCTTAACCAAACATTTCATCTGCAACATAAACATATTTTTTTACATTTTAACAAGAAAAAACAAATAATTAAAACAGCATGAAAGATCGAGCTAACCTTGGTTGAAATTAGCTTTGTGTTTAACTCAATGTAAAAATAAATGCTTTCTGTATTATTGTTAAAATAATTTTATTTTATAACAGTATGATTTACGGTAAGAATAAAAACCATGGTCAAGACCTTAATTGTTATGTTTGCTAGATATTTACAACGCAAGATCAAACTATATTTGTAGTATTATTCTGATTCATTGAATAATTTATATAAGTTTGCAACTGCATTTTTTTCACTTTTTTAAAAATTAAATCAGACTAGAAAGGTTGTCCGCTAAATACAGCGAAATTTGGCAACATACATTCATTTTGTGTCAAACATGGGTTTTAGTATAGGCAAGCGCAGTTTAATTTTTCCTTTACAAGTTGTGCCAATCCTGCAAAAATTTTACCAAATAGCCTCACTGGTTACTACCAACTGCTCAGAAATTCCACAAGTGCTTGAAATTTCTTTTCCATTGAAATGTATTGATCCGTAGTCACACAAGATGACTCATTATTGTAATTTTCTCGAAAATTTAGCATAGCTCAATGGTCTTTTCGTATCCTAAAATTTTAAGACATACAATTAAATAAAAGTTATAATTTTACAAAAATTTTCCATACATTATTTGCTAATTTCATACTAATTTTTACTTAACTTTTGTTATTTGCTTTTAACTATACTATGCATAGTATTAATGTAGTTATTAATTCAAGGAATAAAATGTCTAGTTATATTTGGAGATAAATCATTTGCAAACAAAACATGTAACAATTAGCGGTAAAATAAACTGAATAACACCTACCAAACAGTAATTTATTTACCAGCGTGAGTGACATTTGCGATTTAGAAATTAATTTCATGTTTCAGAAATTCTACGAATGTAAGCATTCTCTCTCCAATATGTTAAGTACATAATGCTGTATTCTAGATATTTTAAATGAGACCTGCTAAAATTATTCCATCTGTCATTACACTTGAAATACGAGTATTACACTAATCGCCGTTAATGACACGTTATATCTGATTGTCTATTGTCGATGTAAAATAATAGTAATGTGCTATAGTAACTTCATAATTTTAAGCTTTAAAATGTAAAGTTATTACTCCTTTTTAAAACTATGTTGCATTTACACTTTCATAAAAATAAATTATTGAAGACTCTACTTTCAATGAGATGTGCAGTTAACAAGTATTAATATTATCTTATTCTTGTTCTTGTTCTTCTTATTATTTAATATTTTACGTAAGACCGAAAAGGAATTAAAGACGAAAAGAGAAATACACCAGCTTTAATATTAACGTAGAAAACAAAATTACAAATTTAGTAAATGGTATATACAAAGTATTGTAATGTCAATGACTAAACCGTTTTTTTAAGATGTTCTGATTATTCATCTTAAAATTATTAAAATATCTCTTTCCTGGTGATAGTCATAGATGATTATCAAAGCTTTGATTATTTTCGTTCTATTCTAAAATTTGTCTGGTTTTTTTGCTTTATAACATTTTGTATATTGCATTTTAGTTTCACAGTAATACTGAACTTTAGTTAGTTTACACCATGTATTATATATGATTCAGTTAATCTTTTAATAATAGCATAAAATTGGTAGAAAAAATTATTGAAATAAAAATAAAATCATATTCCGTAATAACTCTGACTTATAAACAAATGATTTTTTGTATATATTAGGATATGCAATTGTTGTGGTCTAAAATTTTATTTATACGTATGTTTTTAATCTCTTCTAGCCATAATTCATCTGTCACAAGTGTCATGTAAAAGTGCTCGAAGATTTATAAAGTAATGAATTAAGTTATTAAGTAAGATTATTAAAGGGAGACAAGACTCCATTGTGCACTGTAAAAAAAAATTCAAGAGGTTACTAAAAATTTTTTAGTAAATTTGTATTCCACAGAATTTTTTAGTAACCATTACAAACTTTTTTTGCAAGCGAAACAAACATTTCTTTTGTAAACTTAACAAAAGAATTTTTTGTATAACTAACTTAAAAATTTTTAGTATGAGCCACCAAGTAAATTTTAGTAATAGCTCCAAAATTATTTTTAATAACCATTTACGTGGGCCCGAAGGGCAGGAGTTTCCTTCGAGCTGCATCCAGACTTCTGAAGCGAAAGATTCTCGACAAAACCGCAATAGATAGCAGCACCAAACATTGCTACTGCTCCGACAGTATATTCATAATCCATTTATTAACGAGTAATTACATTACATATATTCGGGGCGTTTTTGGCCTTGTCCAGTATCGGACCCGGCACCTTTTAGCCAGGAGAACATTACTATTACCACTATGCTATCAAGGCCACACCAAGTGAGTTTTAGTAATAGTTATTAAAAATATAAAACTATTAACTCTCTTCGTTGCTAACTTTTTTTCTAGTAATTCTTAAAGATTTTATTGTAACCGACTAAGATTACAAAAAATTACTAAAAATCCTATGGGAAATGAGCCTGCTTTAAGACCCGTTTTCTCGAAAACTGCCAAAACTATTTTGATGAAATTTTGAATCCATATTCACTGGATTATGTTACAGACTAATAGCAGACAGCTTATTTCTACGACTAAAACTTTTGGTTTTCAAAAAATATGCAATGTTCCAGAAGTTTTATATTTTAAGAATTTTTTTTTTTTTTAGAAATTAAGATTTTTCACTTTATTAGATTAAGTACTTTCTGCCAGCCATGGTATTAATTTTGTTATCTATCGCGCAAAATTATTTTTTATTGAAATAGCTCAGGTAAATTAGTCTTTATTGGAGTTTTTACCTGAAAAATACAACTTTTTGAAGAGTTAAAAATCATAAACACTTCTTTTTTTATATATTTTTGTGAAACACAGTAATTCAAGTATGTTTAAATACTTGTATCAAGTTTAATTACAAATAATAAATTAATGTAAAATGTTAGAGTAAAATTTATGTCAGTGAATGCGGCGTGCCAATCATGACTTTCTTTAAGTTTTTATTTGAGAATTATTTTAGCTATAAAACTCAAAAAAATTTCTTCTTAGAATAGTGATTTGAATACCATCTTTGAAGATATGTAACGGAACTATTTGCATTTCATTTAATGCCTAACCATTTCCAGTATTTACCCGACTATATCTGATGCTGCATGTTCATTCCAAATGTTAGCGCGATTGTTTAATTATTTCTTAATGACACATAGAATATAAATGAAATTTTTGAGTTGTTATTTGCTGGCCTAACTTTGACCCTCAAATATTATGGTTCTGTATGTTATGGGCCTAAAGTAATATATTTCTGGAAGATTTTAAAGTAAAATCATTTAAGCAATGTGGGCCTATATATAGTTTTTTTTAATCGAAATGTGTTTTAAAAAGCTTTGGTTTATATATCTGAATTTATATTTTAGGTAAACAGTTGAAGTTTTCAAAAACTGTGTGACTAAGTTGCTTCTTTGAAAACATTTAGCATTTTAGATCTAAGTGAAAAAAAATTAAATAATAAAAAATATGTTTATAAAATATGTTCTTAAATATGATCTTCCTAATTTTTTTTAGTAAAATATTTTTAATTATGTCTTTAAAAAGAAAATTTATATTGTCTCTTATTATTCTCCTATAGTATGTTTTTGTACAAAATTATAAATTTTACGGTTGTAAACTCCACACTTTTTTTAGAAAATGTGTTGAACTGAAATATTGTTTGAAAAATATGTAGAACATTAATTGGTTCTAGAAAACTAATTTTTGAAATATATTAAGTTCTCTTGATTTAAATATGTCCTTAACAGTATTTTTACTCTAAAACATTATTTTCTATCTCCATTTTTATGTAAAATACATGATGTTAAATATATTGCAAAAATGCTTCATTTTCTTCATTTTCAAAGATGGAATACTTTCTTTTTCAATACTTGAAAATCTTTTTCATATCAGCATAAATTTAATACAACTCATTAGACTGGTTCAATTGTATCACTACAGATAATGTTTGATTAATGAAAAAACCCTTAATGTTAACAAATGTGTTCACATGGATTTGTTCAAAAACAACAATGTGATTTCGGGTTTCATTACAATTGTCACCAGAATTATTCTGATATTAGACAATAAGATAATATTCTTAGTGCTTAATTTAGAGGTGCAGAATATGTAAATGCATCAATAAAATAACAAGTAAAAATAAATTTGCAATGCATGGTCGGGGAAAATGTCTATTTAATACAAAAAAGCAACTTAATTGTATGTATGTTGTTAAATATCAGAAGTAATTGTACAGTAACTATATCAATACAAAAAAATGTGAAACGAAAACCTTTGCTAAATGGATGCAAACTGCATTTATGTGAATGAGTTGGTAAATTAAACAGCTATAAAATCCCCATTTGTTCGTTGTGATTTTTTTTTGAAGTAAATTTATGTGTACTATTAACGTTATCATTAGAACAGGGATTACGGATGTTAAATTTTTTAAATTTAGTAATTTGATAGGCAACTTGTGCAGTCTGATATTAATGTACCGATACCAAGGAAATTCTGTTATGAGTATAAATAAAATTCCGTTATTTTACGGACTTCTTGATTAAAAAAAATAAAATAAAAAACGCTCTTTACTTGCGAATTATCTATCGAAACAAGGATATGAATTCATTTAAGTTTTTTAGTTTAAATGCTAAAAGAAAGAGATCTTGTGTGAACAAAAGAAAAGTGTATAGAGTGTAATATTAATGACGATTTTCACTTCTTTAACCCGGATAGTTGCTTTAGTAATACTAAAAAATATGTAAAAATTATTTAGTAACAAACATCACACATACAGAAATCACGTATGCTTCTCTGTACATGTGTGTTTTGAGTATAATTAATAATGATACATTTTGAGTTAAAAAAATAATTTGGTAATGCTCAAACATCATTATGTAACACGTATAATGTAAAAGGATACGCTTTTACAAACTATGTTGTTACAGAATCTGATACAGAATTTTACATAGGATATTCAAACATAAAATATAAATCGAAATTTACAAATTATAAATAGTTGTCTCACTTTCTAGAATGTACATAAATTATATTTTACTTAATTAAAAAGTATCATTTATATTTTTACAACATATTTGTCTTATTTTATTCAATGTTTTTGTTTGCAAAAGTGGGTAATTCTCTCCAAGTGGGCCAAAATAAGAGATATTTGAGGGAGGCTATGATGGAGTTATGGATTTTAATAAAATGCCCACACACTATTTTACCAGTACCCGAATTAGGATTCAGCTTAGTGGACATTAACTATGTATAAATACTTGTAAATCAGTAATAAATAATGCTATTTTTTTAATATTTACCAGTATTCAGTAGAGTTTCACAAGAAAGGGAAAATATCTAAACTTTTTTCATCACTCCACATTCGCATGGACTGAATGCGGCTGAATATTTAAAAAATATATAAATTATTACTGATTTATAAGTATTTAGATATATTTAAAATCTACTGATTCTAATCTCACTCCATATAATGGTAAAAATATAAATGGGCATTTTTAAAAATTCACCAGACCCGTATAGCTCTCATTTTGGTATAATTTGACGGAATTCCCAAATATAACAGTAAAATATTTAAAAGAAATTATGGTGTAGTGCCTGCTCATACTACTATAAATGCGCATGAAAAAGAAAAAACATGATGATGAAAACGACACTTAAATGTATATGTTTTAAAATTTATATTTTATATATAATAAATGGTTTTGAAATAGCTCTATGAAGTTCTTAATTGCAAACAACATTAAGAGTAAAAGGGATAAAATATCATCTTTATTTGAAACACGTAAATTCTTATTTCCCTCTTTCAACGTTTCTATAAACTGAGGAATTGACTACAACTAATCTATCATCCTACTTATTTTATTCATAAAATGCAGAACATTAATTGTTAAAAACACAATTCACCAAGTTATTATGTAGATGGCGCGTATTTCTCGCATATTTTTAAAAATAATTATGAATTTTTCCAATTAAAGTAAAAATTATTTCTCAGAAATGTTACACATTTCTCTAACTATTTTATTACATTCGTAAATAGAATAAAGCATTGAAAGAAAGTTTCTTAGATTGTAAATCCAGATTGTATTTGTCGAACACTGTTCATTATCAACGCGTATATTAAGAAATTAGTTAAAGTAGGAAACTCAGTTTAACAAATATTATATTGGCAACAGATATTTCTAATACTTATATAGAATAACTCGCAAAATTAATTTTCAAGAATCTTTTAATACTTTATATATTAAAATGAACTTGTTTGTATAGTTATATTAACGATCTCGATTCTTATTTTACATTTGGTAGAAAAAGCATTAGATTACATTATTAGTTGAATGTTGATTTATATTGAAGTTAACCATAATAAATATTTACTTTGATAGATAATTTGCAGAAGAATATAACTTTTGATTTTTTTAAAGTTGTCAATTCATTCAAATTATAATGGTAATAAATCAGTGAAATACATCAATTATAAAAGTTAAAGAATTTTTAAAATCTTTTGCGGCAAGAGCAATTATTTGATTTTTAAGTTTCACCACAGATTGATTAAAAGACAGAGATTTCTGCAATTAAAGCTCAAAAATGCCCTGATTGAATGAGGTAAGATTTGCAACAAAAAGAACGTCTCAAATACACACGCTTGTCTCAAAGGGGTTAAACCTGACGTATGAATTCACATGATAAATTAATATGTGCAATTTCTAATTTTTTAATTAACGAATTATACAAATCTAAGACATTTAAATATAGTGTTACATTTATAAAAATCACATTATTACAAAACCTAAAAAAATAAAGCAGCAAATAAAGCAGTGACCTTATTTATCACCTTAGAATTAGTAATTAGGGATGTATCAATACCAATATTTACCAATTATTGTACGAATATCAATATTGTTACTAAAATAAAAATTGGCATTTTCACAGGATACAGCATGAGGTAATCTTTGGACTACTGAATACCAATTACAGTTTTTAACACAAGTGATCTTAGACATGAGTTTCAGGATGTTGTTCTTTCAAAAAAATGTAACTTGAAGGCACTGTAAACTTCTGAAAGGAGAATTCAATGCGTAGAATTTTTCATTTCGTATTTTTCATCTTTATATTTATAACTTTTAATCCACATTATGTGGAGTATTTAAAACCTAAATTATAGCTCTAATTTTGTGAATACTTCCGGTGATTCTCCGTCGAACATAAATGTGATATTGTACGCTGTCTTTAATAGATTAACTGAGGACGATGCTAAATGCTGCAGAAACATATTAGTGCTTTTAAAGTTGATATTTTAACCACTTCAACGGCTGCCCCGAGATAAATCGGGGGTTAAAGCACTGTTTCCTCATACCTGTCGCCGGTTAAGTGGTTAACTTTTTAATTATAATGCTCCAAGGTCCCTCTTAAAATAATAAGAGTAAGTTTATTTGCTAGCATATTTAAATTTTAAATTTTAACTAACTTACTTCAGATTTATTTTATAACATGTCCATTAGTGAGGGTAATAAAATTAAAATATTTATAATCGAATCACGATAATGCCAGAAAGTAACCTTTTGTAATAAAAAATGAATTTGAAAAACATGAAACCGATCGATTAAAAAAATTTACCGCCACAAAACGGCCAAATTTCTGAAAAATAAAAAAGCATGATTTTTTATTTTATTTTAATTTTTTAATTTACCCAAATATAGTATTACTATTATTAATAGAAAGAAGAACTATACGAAGATATGAGAGGAATGTAACAGAGGAATTCCATTACGGTAGCATCATATCTTTTACCGCTGAAAAAAGGTGAAAATTTCTAAAAAGTTAAAATTTTCGCTTTCTCAATTTATACAATTTCCACAATATTTCTACATTTTTTATATTTATATTAATGTTTTAAGTCTGTTGTAAAATTTACGCATTTTCTTTAGCATGATCATTGTAATTCTATCAAAAAGCATCTATCTATGATGTAAAATACCTGCAGATGATAACCAATAGATACCTGCTCTGTAAAAGATACATGCACTTAATTTTTCTTTTAGCTGCGACAAAGCCGTATTTCACTTGGTTCTTTTTTTTTGGGGGGGGGGCTAATATATTCCTTTACTCTACATATTGAAATCTGTAAATGTAAAACTATCTGCCAAGTTTATGCAGACGCAAAGTTTCATCGGTTTAAAGTCAAAGCAAAGCCAGGCTACCAGGAACGAGATTGACATTTTAACATCGTCCTCATTATTTGGTAATTTGCAATCATCGTCTAGAAAGGATACTTCAATATACAATGACACTATACATATTTTTTAGAAACACGGAATTGTAATTGTAAACTAATTCCAAGCAAATCTGATGGGAAAAAACGTAACGCAGGAAGCTATATGTTTTCTTCAGAACGACATAAAACCATTTTAATGGTTTTCTTGCTCTCACTTCAATTATTTTCTGTCAAACAATTTCGTACGTTAAATAATCGTAACAAAAATTAATCTATCCTTGTACATTTAAATGCTGATAACCTACACAGAATAGAGTTAAATATTAATAACTTGAACATTTCAAACTTCTAACGAAAGGACATTTTCAATTTCTAGAATGCAATATAGAGTAGAAAAAGTCCTTTTAAATTGAATTTGTTTAAATTTGCATCACAATTTACTTTTTTGTATGTATTTGTGTGTAGCTTTAGCACCATTTTTTAATCATGGCAATAGTAGTATTCTGTAGAATCTACAGGGGAAAATAGTCAGAAAATAGCAGTTTACTATTTTGTTTTCCTTTTTTGGCCATTTACGCATAACGAAGGAGATAAAACGAATTAAAACACGTGTTATTTTGAGAAAATATACACAAAAAAATTTCTGGTAAAATACGGTCCTGTTATAAATTGTTTTTATTTAGAAGCAACCCTATTAATGTTAAAAAGAAGTGTTTCATATGAATTTTGAGCTAGCCGATGCTTTTGGTGAATTTCTAGATTGGCGACATAAATTTCCGCTGGATTTGTGCATTATTCTATGATAGTGACGTCATATGGAGTCTCTTCTGTAGATGTAGTTTATTGTGGTTAATGTGGATTTTTTAGTGTATGCGAATGACGTTATTTTATATAAAGTAAAAGACTTCCTCTGAAATTACTTGCTACACTCTTAACTTTACAACGGATGTTATTATATTCATCAAAGTGGTGTGTATGTATAGTAAAGCACGATATACTACTCAACGAAACCACCCACAGCGTTACCTAGTAAAAAACTGCGGAGTTACCATTCATATCTCAAAAATAGGAAAAGAATGGAGAAATAAATATTTGCAAAGCATCATTGATTCACTACTAAAAGTCAAATTGTAAACATTAATGCGCAAAACAGAACCGTTAAAAAGAGTATTAAATAAAACACTGTAAAATTACTAAACGCTCTTATGAATTAAAAAAAAGCAACAAGTTATAACAATATACCTTTATTTGAGATGTTATAGCTTGTCACTGTCAGCTGCTGCAATGCACATACGGATGTAAATTTGGTCGAAAGACAGCTATTTGCGCTTCCGTTCAAGTTTTGTTTCATCACAGGGTATTGAATCACGAATAAACTAATTCGTGTTTTAAACATTCGATTTTTTGCATTAATGTCCACAATGTTACATTTCTTACTTGATCGATGATGAACTATGTAAGTCGTTTTCGTCTCCGTTTCTGTTTTAAGATCGGAATGATAACTGCGCAGTCATCCTCTAGGTGGCATCATAGGCGGTTTCATTCAGTAGCGAATTCCAACTTCTCTACACTGATGCACAATTTTTACGAATTTAGCAAGAGTCGTTTGAAGTTATAAAAGGACATTTATCGCTTTTATTAGACTTCTAATATTACATAATATAAGACCTATTAAAAAATCCATACCAAATATAAAATTACAACGGTTATACACGATAAAGTTTAAAATGTATTTTGCGAAGATCTCATATAATTTTCAGTGTGTATAGCAAAAAAGTTTTTCATAAAAGTATACCGCAACTAAAAATAATTTTTCAACATTTATCACATTTAGGCAAGCATATAAAAAAATTATTAGAAGCATATTATTAGAAGAATACCTTTAAAACACTGACAGAATTTAATTTATTATGTTTTTTTTTTATAAATTTTGTATCTCTAATATATATATTATATTTATCTCTCTTTTAATATCTATTATTGATTAGTCCTAATATTTTAAACATTTATAAATATGTTTTTTAATCAATTCCATATATATGCCACCTACAACAATAGATTACAGCAAAATGTATTATGCTGAAGTAAAGATAAAATATCATTTAATTTTTGCGTCTTTTCCTTACACAGCCATCTCTATTGAAAATCCGTCTTTAAAAAATACAGTTTCTGGTAAATGTAAAAGTAGTCAGTGACATATCTTTTATCCCAAAACCCAATGTCTGTTTCCATTAGTAGCCTTATATGTTTTTCCTTTTTATTCTGTAAAAGGGAAATGTCAGTTCTTGATAGAAAGTTGCCGTTAGAGAATTCTGGGGTGAGTATAGCACTGGGAATAGTATCCAAGTTTTTTTTCTGACTTTGAAAGCCTATTAAATCTGACAGGAAATTATGATACTATCGATATTATCTTAAAAATAAGCTGAAATACTAAAGTTTTTATGCAATAATAAAACGGTTTAAAACTGAATTGAGAAAAAGATTTAAATCTACAAACTTTGGCGAGGGGATTTTAAATATTTTATCTATTTGTAATATTTATGCAAATTGAGAGCATAATACTTTATATATTGATAAAATATGAATAAAAAATTTAAGTTTAATTTGTGAAAGCATTTAATAGATGAATTTGTGGAAGTAATACTCAACATAGATAATATTTAGAATATCAATATGTGTGATTACACATTCATATGAAAGCTTCGATTTGGAAATTTAACTTTATTATATTTCAGTTTTTACTCGCGTAATCTTCAATATTTTATCTTCAGTTTAATTTTCTATTAAAGATGAATATCTAAAATCAGACCGCCTAATATTTTAAATGTTGGTAATGTTTTACACTTGTTTTTAATGTGTTTACGATTCATAGAAGAGTATTGAACAAGAAATACTGTTTTAGTATAGTTAGATTATGTATATAATAAAAGAAAAAATCTAAGCTTTTATTTCTATTTTTTTATTCAAATTGATTGATTACATTTTCACAAATTGCAAGAATATCTATTAATATATATATATATAAACCAAGTGTCCCAAAAATGACTGATGGATTTTAAAATTCAATAACTTGCAAACGGTGACAGTTATTTAAAATATATTTTTGCAGGAGGGTTATGTGTAATGTCAAGAGTTTTTTATCGTAATTTTTTTAGTTCGAATTTCAAACAATAGGTGGCGCTGACGGCGATTAAAGACCAGGTCAACGCTTCACTCAGCACTGATTACCTGGCCTTCAATCGCCGTCAGCGCCACCTGTTGTTTGAAATTCGAACTAAAATAAAAAATTACGGTAAAAAACTCCTGACATTATACATAACCCTCCGGCAAACATTTTTTAAATAGCTGTCACCGTTTGCAAGTTATTGAATTTTAAAATCCATAAGTCATTTTTGGGATACCCGGTATATATATATAAATATCTATATATATCTATATATATATATCTATATATATATATATATATATATATATATATATATATATATATATATATATATATCTATATATATATATATATATATATATATATATATATATATATATCTATATATATATATATATATATATATATATATATATATCACATCAGCATTTAAGGGTTTGGAAAAAAAGCTGTACCATTACGCATAATTTTTAAGAACCGACCTTTTTCCAAATTAGTTCACTTTGTTAATATTATTAGATCAACAATCTAGTTAATTGCCTGAAATTATATTTTAATGATAAATCACCAGAAAAAATATATCTTAATAATACAAAATATACAATACTTTATTTTATAAAGAAATTTATAAGTAACTTAAAAATGCCATTAATTTTGCAAATCCAAATTCAAATTACTCAAATATTACTTTTAACTTTTAGAATTTCTTTTATATATATGTGTGTTAAGATTGAATGTATTTCTGTAGTGAAGCATTTAAAGATGATTTTTTTTTTAATTTAATATTCCACATTTAAAATATTTGCTTATATTTTCGTATAAATTAACGTAAGACGTATCCTTAAATTCTATTAACAACTTTCAAAATCACCGGAGTGTTAAGATTGTGGAAGATGAAAAAGATATGAATTTTTCTCTAAATGAAATTTGTATAGGAAAGAAAGGAGAACACTACAACATGGAGCAGATTGGGTCAAAGCATTTTTCTTACATTATGCATAGCGCAAAAATAAAAATAAAAATAATCAGAAGATGTCACTAATATTACCTTATTTTCACAGTGATTTGCATGTCTCAGAGAAAAATTAATAATATTTCAGGTAGATAAATCTATTTATGATGCTCAAAAGTAACTTTACAGAATTATTTTATGATTCAATTATTTTTAAAATTTAAAAAGTTGTTGTAAAAGCTTTTATGAATATGAATAGACATTTTATAAATATATTTTTACAATATGCCCAATATTTTTCCAATATGCATCCAACCAAGTTCCAGTAATTAGGTCTAACTTTTTTTGGCCCTTATGGGCATATTACGATATGAACCAGTGGGAAAATTTCAATGCGTTTTTGACTCATTCTAAGCACATATTAAAAGAATTTTCTATTGTTGCTTCAATTCAAATTCTAGGAAAATATTTTCTCAGATCTTGTGACATATGCAAGATACGATAAACAATGCGAAATTTAACATTAACGACATTATAAGAGAATTTACGTATACAGAAATTTGGTCATTTGTTAAAAATGTTTTCAGTGCAAAAGATTTTGTGGTTTCTGACGTTACCGAAGCAAATGTCAATCTACGGGATGGAAGTATTCAAATCTCAGGTTATAAAAACTATTGAAATACTTGTGATTTTTGTTAAATCATCTATATATTATCAAACAATCTTCTACAATAATTTTGTTACTGAATCATAACATTAAAGGTACCTTTCTTCTTTTGTTAGTCCAAAGGCCTTCAGTGAAAAAATAAAACAATTATTATTTTAAAAACAGAAAATTATTATTTTTCAACCATTTTTTTAGAGAAAACCTTTCCCTAGAAAAGAAGGAAAAATGTTGAAAAGAGTAAAAAGTGTTTTTTTTTAGGATTAATTTACATTTTAAATTCTAATTTCCAGCATTTTGAGAGATATTTTTTGCTTATTTTAGCAAAGGTTATTTTTTTAATTGTTCCAAAAGGATCAAATAATAACATTTCCTCCAAATTAAATAATAATAATAATAATAGTAATTACCCGTGACTATCACAAACAATAAATTCTTAATGTAAATTAAATAATTAAGAGTTAAAGGTGGAAAAATACATAAAATTAAGACATAAAATGAGACATTTATATGTGAATATTAAAAGAGAAAAAAATAATGAATTCATTAAAATGCATTAACTGTCATAATTGGAAAAAAATTACGTCATATTTAAAATAGCCATACCATAACTTTACAAATAATCTATATGCTTAAAAGATTGGGCTGGTTTTTAGTCATTTAGAATGTGCTTTCTGCAAATGTGATTTTGATTTGTTTTTTAAATTAATTCCGATTAATTAATGATGTGCCCGCTTTCGTTATTTTTTTTAATAATAATCGCATTTTTGTATTTTAATTTTCATTTTAAAAGTTGTTTTGGGAAATTTCTTCATATTGGTGACAATTAGATTACTTTGATTGTTTAAGATCTAAATGCAAAAATATGGGAAAGCAAAATATAATTACGGATGGCATGTTCGTATCAAAATTAAAAATAACTTTTTAAACATTTCTAAATAAAGAATTATGTCAAATATAAAAATAACGCATTTTACTCATGAAATTGTTACAGTATATTGTTTTTATTATGTTAATACACAGGATTCTAAAGAGAAAATGATTATATATATATATATATATATATATATATATTTGTATTTTATGCAAAATTGTTACTGGCAAACGTGACATAAAGTTATTTATTATTAATCAATTGCATATAAAATATATTAAAAATAAAATATATCAAAATGTAATGTATGAATGTATTTTTCGACAGTAAAAAGATGTTGTTTTAGATTTCGTAGAATTATAATAGAGTCATACTGACATAATTTCCTTTCATCTTTCATTACGTAAAAACAAAGATCAAAGCGTCACTTAATAACTTAATAATTTTATTATCTTTTAATAGCACATTACTGATAATGTAAGGAAATGAAGTTTAATTTTTTCAATAAATTCTTTTAAACCGTCAATTGTGCGTTAAAAGCAGCAAGTGAAAGAAGTTACATCATACTTAAAATGAACAACTTATATTGGAATAGAGTTAAAATTAAAAACACATATATTTAGATATCAATATATAAGTATTTTTACTTGAATATAGATATATAAAGAGAAAAAAAATAGTGAAAGTTGCAAGTGATTTAAACTATGCATTTAAAGTACGTTATTTATATATTCATATTTTTTTTTTATATCCCGTGGTTCAAGAAATATCGATTGGCAAAGTCAATTGTATTAAACTGAAAATCTGTGTATCTTATGAAATTCTCTATATTTCAGAGTTAAATAGATCTTGTTAAACCAAACACATAAATAATCAGTAAATGTTTAATAGTAACTGATTCGAACTTAAAATTTCCCAGGAAAAGGGAACAAAATCGAACTCCGTCTAAATAGAAATGACACCTTCTTAAAAAAAAATCTAATGTTGTGCAAATTTTTAAAAGCCGGTCAAAATAGCGTGTTTTTTTAGTTTGTGGTGTTTCAACGGGGATTGGCGAATATAGATTGTATGTGAAAGATCTCCCTAAAAACAGCTTTCCCAAATAATATAATTTACACTTTAATTCGATTTACACCTTAATAAAAAAAAGTAATGAAATACCAATGTCGCATTTTATGCAACTGCAACAATATATATGTATATATATATATATCTATATATATATATTACTCAGAATGTATTAAGAATATATACGCAAAGTAACAAATAAAATTATGTTACGTGTAAGTGTAGAATAAATTGATTTATAGCAGTTGAATAGTAATCTATTTACAAATGTAAGTGACATTTGTGGCTGAAGCCTGATTTCCGCTTTTGTAGAGAATGCAGATAATGTAAGCGGGTTCTTGTCTGCATGTTAAGAGACTAATGAAATATACGAGATTTTCCAAAAGCGCCAGCTAAATGTGATTTCATATATAACTGTAATTGACATATTAGAATTGGTTTTATCACTCACAGCTAATGTCACTTTACTTAACATATCCTTTCTTTGTAATTAGTTTAAAACTAATATAGTGTAAAACACATACGAATATATATATATATATATATATATATATATATATATATATATATATATATTTGCATTTGCAGTAATGTTAATAGTATAGGTAATAGTTTTAATAGAAAATTTGAGGATTTACTTAAAAAAATTTTGAACATGCTGAAATATAAATATAAAGACAGTAACTGTTTTTGGATTGTTTCTAATAGTTTTGAAATTGTCGAAAAATTAAAAAACAATAAAATACATTCTATCCATACATATGATTTCGAAAATTTATTTACAACCATTCCTATTAGTAGTTTAAAGGATGCACTTTTGAAAACAGCTGAATTGGTTTTGGATGGTGCTGATTTTAATTCAAACTTGTTTTATAAATTATGCCGGTTTTGCCTTTATAATAATTATGTTTATACTGGTTCTAAAATATACCTACAAATTAATGGGATTGGCATGGGTACTAGTTACTCATCCACTGCAGCTAACTTATTTTTATTTTTTTATGAATTTCAATATAGTATAAATAAAGCCGATCTAAAATTTTTTGCTTACCGATACATTGATGATTTGATCGTTTTAAATATTAATTCTGATTTTAATGAAATTTCTCAAGAAATTTATCCCGACTCCTTAACGTTGAAAAAAACTAATGAAAATAGCTCGGAGGCTGATTATCTAGATTTAAAAATTAAAATTTTAATGGATAATAAAATGCAAATTTCTATTTATGATAAGCGTAAAAGCTTTTCTTTTACAGTTAATCAGCTCGTACACTGGTCCTCCAATATTTCAAAACGAATCTACATTAATATTATAATCAGCCAAATTTTCCGATTTTATAGAATCTGTTCAGAAAAATATCTATTTCATAATGAGCTTTTCCAATTTAAAAGTAAACTTCATTATAAAAACAATATTCCTCTCAAGTTCATAAAAAGGTACTCTGAGTTTGCAGATTCTCTACATTTTTGAACGTTTGCTACTCGGTGACAGCTAAATGACTTGTACTACCTAAAGCCTGCTAAAGGACGGTTTTATGATGATGAGCTGCATTGAGTGGCAACAGACCTGGATTGTTTTAGGATTGGTTTGGAATACGGTTTCTACTTTGTTCTGTTTAATTTGTTTGGAGTTGTGGCATGGCAGCTAAGTTGGGGATGTGGTTTTTATTCAGAGAACATATTTTTGCATCGTTTACAATGTTCCAGGTGAGACATTCGTTTATTAATGTGGCGTAGGGTCCGGTGGGGGAGCGAGTGAATTATAGCAATCGGGTGTTTAACATCTGATTTTTTGCTATTCACCGCTCTGGCCGAAACCCACTGCCACTTAAATATATTTTGTTTTTGTAAACTCGAGTGTCCGGCTGCTTTTTGTCTAATAAAACCCATCGCTGACGAGGCTGGCAGCCTATTGTTTTTGTATTTTGATTGTTGAATTTTTAATTTTAAAGGATTTTTGTTTTGTGAGGGGGGTGTGCTGGTTCTTGCTAAATCGATAATTTTGAAATTATATATATATATATATATATACATATATGTATATATAATTATACATATATATAATAAAATAAAACGGGCTAAATTATATATATATATATATATATAATTTAGCTATTTGTGATAGAAGTTATTTATTTCATTACTTTCTGGAAAATTTTTTGATACGTATAACATACTATTCGAAATAAACATTTATAAGAGCACAAAAAAGTCTATCTTTTGCTGAATTATTAATTAACTTTAAATATCTGGATTATTAACGTAAAATACATGAACATATATGATTTTTGTGATACAAGCCTTAAATAATTGCTATAAATAAGACAGCTTAACAGGAATTCCATAAGAAAGAAAGATGATCACACGGAACTAAATTTAGTTTTTAAAGGGAACACTGAGTTTTGACAAACTATCTTAGATCATCAAATCGCATCATCCCTGTAAATTAATTTTCTTTTTTTTCTGATTTTTAGGATTTGGGTAGAATTTATCAAGTTATAAAAATCCATAATTCAGAGCATGTTATGTTATTTAAATTTTCACATTTTTACTAACAACGACAGAAATTATAAAGTTAGTATGATATTTTATTATGTGGTTATAATACTAAGAAAAATCTAACCATAAATGCTTTGAATTTATAATTTATTGTTGTACTTTTTGAATAGCCAACATTTAAGTTTATATACGAAAAAAAAACATTTTTATAATTTTGTTGATACACAATACTGTATTGATGATGAAGAAATAAAAACAAAATACGAATATCGTATGCGGATGTTAAAACATACATTACATTATTTGAAATAGTAAACACAAATATTCTAGTAAAATTTAAACAAAATATTTAAAAAAAAACATATATACAGATACCAATAATAAAATACAAAACTATTTCTATCTGCTCTGATCGACAGATCATATGTCACAGAAACAAAAGGGAAACACACGATTTCGGCATCTCAGGAATGTAAGGAATGAAAGGGATTTCCGTATACATAAATGGCAAATAGTCTACATGTAACACTTCTAAATTGCAATGTCAACGAGAGTTTCATCTGTCACCATATTTGATTTCGGAAACTAATTTGCTCTAACACGTCATTTATCATTCTCATTTAGCTTTGATTCTCAGTAAACATTATATGTATGGTGGGGAAACGAGAATGTGAGGTTTTAAACTTACATAGCATTCATCTAATTTTTGCATATTGTTTATTTTAAAAATAAAGCTAAATGTGCTTCGATGAGGATAGCGAGCTGTCCTCATCGAAGAAGCAACCCAAGAAATCTTCTTTTTCATCTCGAGACTTCCACCTTTTTTAAACTAAAAAGAAAGTTCTGGAACATTCTGTAACCTCGAACCATCATTCTTCTATGTAAACAGAATTCTTGTCCAGCTACGAGATTATTTTCCACAAACGATAAATTTATTTTAAAAAAATATTATTTAACCAATTTATAATTGACTCAGAATTTTAAATATCTTAGGCAGAAGATTTTTATAAAAGATTAATTTTAAGAGAAAAAGAAAAGAAATGAATTTATTAATATGCACACATCAAAGGTTGACGTATGAAAAATAAATAAATAGATAAAATAAAATAATGATATTTTTGAAAGGTATGGGTTTTGGAATAAATTTAATAAGACTTTCTTAAAAAGGGTTGATAAAAACATAGAAGAAATCAGTTTTATTTGGAATATTAAGAAATAAAATTTTAATTAAGAATATTTTTAATTTAGAGCCATCTTTTTAAATTTACGCATACTGGAATAATGTTTTTTAAGGCAAATTAAGAATTTATATCGTCTGTATAAGGATTAACAGATTAGATTTAGAAACAAGATTTTAATTTAATAATTTGAAGTAAGTTTGAAGTAGGGAATATTATTATAAGAAAATTAAGATAGTACAAAGGTTAGTTTTGGCGAAACAATTTTAAAATTGTAATATTATCCCCCCTCCCCAAGACTTTGTATGAAATTGATACTTAAATAAAACTAGAAGTTCAGACAACAGAAATATAATAATTTAGAAAAGTTAAATTTTGGAATAAAACTGTCAAACTCAGGAAGCCAAGAGATGGAAGAAAAGAAAATTAACGCAATATAAAAAATATTAGCGATTAAAATAAAATAGTTAAGAGAAAATAATTCTGAATTAAATTTAGGTAGGAGCATTTCCCTGAAAGAGATACAATAATGTTACAACATCACTTACCATTTGTAAGTGCATAGGAGATAATACATATAATAACAGTAAATAAGTTATGAATATTAATAAGCAAGAGATAAAAATATAATTAAAAAAAATAAAAATTCGTTCTCATGGAAGTTTAAATAATTACAATGACTTAATGCATAGTTTATTTTAAATAAGTCCTTTAAATGAAACAAGTCTTTCAATAGTATATATAAAAGAGTCTTTTCCAATGTTCTCAGAATACAGTCTCTTTAATTAAAAATCTTCAAACCTAGTTTAATCTTTGGTTTTAATGTTATGTTGGATCCAACATCTTTCAGTAATATATCAATTTTTCAATAATAAATAGCATCACTCTCAATATCAATAATAAATAATATAGAAAAATTTAAATAATAACAATAACAACAATAATAAGTAATAGTATAATAAGACTCCATATCCTAATATTTTTCAATAAGAGTATAATTAATACTAAACTTCATTATAGAAATCATAATAATAATAATAATAGTAAAACAAGAGTGTAATCAAAAGAAAATATCACTATTTGTTTATTATTGATAGGGAAAATATTGGTTGAGGATAAAAATAATTACATAGCAACTAAATAATTTTCTTATCTTCTAATAGCATAAAAAAGTATTTTTTGCTAGCCGAAAGTATAAATAAAAAAAATCATAATAATTCCATAATCCAAATAAAATTAAATCTAACTATTTAGAAAATGGACTCTCAACCAGTATCTCCTTACAATAATTCCTCTCTGATACTCTTTTACAAAATTGTCAAATTTGGTTATAAGTTTTCAAATGCCAAATGTAGAATAATGTTTTATCTACACATGGTTTATAAACTTTAATAATAAAATACAATAGGAATAAAAGGTGTCATTCTTAATTGAGAAATGGAAATAAAAATAGTGTGCTTTTTTGAAAAACTTTTAATGTCTGTAGTTTTCACAATCACTGAAAATCACATATTATGTTATAGGTTTGAGTAGAATCATTAGATTTTATAACTGTTATAACATAAATATCTGCTGAATAAATAGAATAATACTAATGTCAAATACATGAGTAAATATAGTTAGACTTAAACACCCTTAAAATTAATTTATCAACATCAATTTTAAAGCTTTTACAATCAAAGTGTTCACCTTATGCCTGCATAAGGAGCCCAATTTAACCCCAAAAACTCCCAAAAACAAGTAATATTCTTGTAGGCCTCCAAGAACATACCTGCTAATGTTGAAAATTATGGTGATAAATTATTTAAAGAATAAGAATTAAAACTTAATCTACTGTCTTGACTTTAGTTTGATCCAGTGGTTGTGATTGTATCTGAGGTTTTGTTGGTTTTTTGGGTTGCTCATGAAACAGTTTAAAATCTTCTGGTGAAAAATAGGGTCTTAATTTAGAAACATGCACAATAACGGAATTCTGTCCTGTCTCATAATTAAATTTATTTATTTCATAAGTTACATCAGAAAGTTTATTTATAATTTTGTATGGTCCAGAGAAAGTAGGTTCTAATTTTCAAGTGTTAGGGTATTTAAATTCTTCATAAATTACAGAGTCTTGTATTTTTAATGGGCATTCGACAAAATTTCGATCATAGAGCCTTTTACTTTTAAGGTGAAATTCCTGAGTTCGCGCTTTCGCAATTTTGAGGGCTTTGTCTACTGATGGGTAATAGTTTTGTTTTAAAGGAGATTCATAAGGCAACTGACCATAAAATAAATAGGCAGGTGGGAACTTGGTGATAGAATGGGGCGTATTGTTGTATTCTTCGATGACTTGGTTTAATAATCTAGTCCAAGGTATTTTAGAAGAAGTGGAATTAACTTTACATTTAAGCCTGGTAACTATAGTCTGATTAACGCGCTCTACCTTTCCATTGGTCTGAGGATGATGTGCGGATGTAAAACGCTGTTGAACATGATGATTTCTAAGGAATTTCTTAAATCTTGGAGATCTGAAAGATTTATGCCTGCCACTAAGTATTTTTTGAGGTGCTTTGATATTGAAAATTTGTTTTAAACAGTTAGTGTATGTTTCAGTGGTAACATTTTTGGAGGGAAAAGCCCAAACAAATCTAGTTGGATGATCTATTATTATGTGTAAGAATTTTTTTGTTGAGTTGTAATAGTTAAATCCACCAACGGTATCAATAGAAAGACATTCAAAAGGTTGATCTGTTGCTGGCATAGCTTGTAATAAGCCGAATCTTTTCTGTTTTTTTTTTTTTTTTTTTTTTTTTTTTTTTTTTTTTCTGACAGGTATCGCAATGTTTAACAAATTCTGTAATGTCTATTGTCATATTAGGCCAATAATAGTTGGGAGATATTAAATTAAGCATTTTTTGAATCCCTAAATGTCCAAAATTATCATGAGCAATATGGAGTAATTTTTTTCTTAATGACATTGGTACAAGAATTTTTTTGAATCCCTTTTTCTGAACTATAATAATTCCATTCTCTTTTTTATATTTTTTGTCACAAACATTGTCTTTGTCTTGCATCTCTATAATTTCTTTCCTATCTAGCAATAAACTAATATGTTGATTAAAATGACAAACAGGATTTCGTGACAACATGTCTGGTTCGACATTTGTTGAACCCTTTTCATATTTTATCTCATAATCAAACATACTAAGTTTGAGCGACCATCAAAAAAGCCTACCTCTTAAGTTTTTAACACTCTTTAACCATACTAGAGATGCGTGGTCCGTATGAATTGTAAACTTGACACCATGAAAGTAATGATAGGATTTGTCAAGAGTAAACAAATAACAAATAACAAAACATAACAAAACATAAACATGACAAATAACAAAACATTTTTTTCAAAATAATTAATATTATTCTTTAATTTATAACTGAACATTCTTTTATTTATAACTTTTACTTCGGAAAACAAACAAAAACATAAAAAGAACAGTTCATATTTTTTTATGAAACTTATACATGATTTGTGGTTTTAATTTTCAGATTTTGCAAGTTATAGTTATAATATAATTATTAGGCAATTTTTTTATTCAGGAATAATCTCATCGTGATTAAGTATGTCTAATGACAAAACTGCACCTAATTTATAAGTACACATAATCTTTCAACCGTACATAAATTTATTATAACGTAATTGCACCGATATAAGTATTAATTCATGGCTGTATTTCAAAAAGATAGCTTAAATAACATGCGGTCTGGATAAAATATGCGTCAGTAATAATTATAAAAAAGTAATATAGATTTCTATAAAATTATAAATATATATAGGGGGATTCTATTTTATTCTACAGTCACCAAAATAAAATATAGAACTGATGAGATATTTGTATAGATTTTTAACTGAAATACATTTTTCTTCTCGTGAAATTTCTCTGATTTGCGAATATTTTTTAATTTTTGTTTACAAAATATTTTTTGAGAACAATAATGGATCTAAAATTATTGCAATAAATAATAATACAATTCATATATTTTTATATAGTTTATTATACGCTTAGTACAGTCAATCAGGTTAACTTTGCGCCAAAACAGTGTAACTTTGCTCGACATTTACGAAGCTTTGATCCATTCGGCAATGGTGTAATATTGCGAATTATTTCCAATGAGCTGCCAAATTAACACCACTACTTTTATGCATATTTTGAGATTAAACTCAGATCTCAATCAATTGACCTCCCACCCTCCAAAAAATCTTTTGTTTTGTTTCCAAATAGAACTGCGACTCTTTAATCAAGTTGGTACTAATCAACAAGCACAACTAATAATTCTAATAATATCAAACAAAATCTGCTTTTTGAAAGTGATTACTGCTTTGCTATTTATAGAATTTCATAAACGATTAAATATATACAATGAAACTAAAGTCTAGTATTATGAATAGATTTGTTCTTCGTCATATCTCGACTTTCAGTATACAATCAAAATACGCAATATTTCTGAAAAAAATTTTACACAACTAAGTGTCATCTTTATATCAAGGAAGCAAATATAACTGACTACAGATCTTCGGCATAGAAATCAAGTCTTAGGTGGCGCTTAAAGCTGTTAGGATCGCTGAAAGATATTTGAATGTAATCAGTCCTTAACATAGTGTTTAAAAAATAATAAGGCAAACTTGATGGATGTTTTCTCACATAGTGCACGTCTAATGTTTGTTGTATTATTATTGTTAAGTTTTAATAAGTTTGTTGCAATAAGTATTGTTATGTTGTTGTAAGCATTGTTAACTTATAATAGTACTGTTACCATAAAGTACGTTTGTTGTAGCAAATATTGTTAAGTTGTAGTATCACTGTTTCAGTAACATTAATCGGTGGAAATAAGTATTAATAAGTTGTAATGACTATCGTTAAGTTCTAATAAATTCATTGTGGTAAGCATTGTTAATAGGAGTTACTACGTTTGTTGAAGTAACACTTTTGCTATTAGTGTTTTATTGTTTTTATTGTTATTTTTTAGCGTTTTTTCTAATAAAAAACTAAAATTATATGATGGATACCTTCATCAACTGTTTAAACTTCCCAACCGCGTTTATCAACAAACACGTTTTCTGTATCATTCATTAAATAAAGGACTAAATGACTAAAAGGCTAACGAAAGATATGAAAAAACTTATATTTTTCATTTTATTGCATTATGAGTTGCGTTTTAAGATATGAGACATATGTTATGAGTACTTTTACACTATTTGGAAATAACAAGAACAATATAAAATATACGTGCGATTTTGCAAATTTCTGTGAAATAAACTCTTTATTACTGAGAAAGTAGGAATATTCAATAAATAACAATTTATCACTGAATTAATGTGCCACAACAGTCAGCGAAAGACAATTACGGGATAAAAATCGGGATTTGTTTAAGTAGGTATGGCTATGTAGTAAATAGGCTATGAGCTTTATTTAATTATTGCCTTGCAATATTACCAGTGCGATGGATTAACAGTTAAAAAATGATCACATTTTGGCTACCTAAATATCTATTAAAAATTGAATAATTGAAAAAATACATTTTCATACCTTGAGAGAACGTTAAAGTGTATAAAACCGATGCATTTCTGAACCTGGTATGTGATAAAAGACCACGTGCCCTTCATTAATGCAATTCTATGTATTAATGAAGTACAGATAACTAAATATATTTACAAAAACCTCAGTCTTGAACTTTCAGTCTTTAAATGAAGCGAACAATATAAACTATTTATTTGATGTCTAGAAAAGTTTAAGTCATCTATACAAAATATAGCTGAAAGAATACAAAAACTACGGTTTAAGTTTCTGTCACCAGAAATCAAGCATACTTCGTACTTTAATCATTTTGATTTACATATGAATTTAGAATATCAACTATAATTTTCAACTTTCGGTAATGATTTTTTAGTTAAGATTACAGTATGACAAAGACAAGTTGAATTTGAGTGATCGTTTGACAGATAATGGAACGCTTTTATTTCAGAAAAATGCAGTTTTCGAAAGAGCCCAGAGCTGAATAAAAACCTAATTAAAGTATAATTAATCATAAATATATTGAATACTCTTATGACATACTCTTATGTCAATGACCAAAATCTTCCATTCCTCTAATGACTGAGGCAATAGTGTACTTTCTACGACATTAAGCTACGCGATCCACGTATATGGCCATCAAAATACTGCATGAAGAAAATCAACTCGTGTGGGATAAAAAAAACGGTTATTTGACTTTCTTGTCCGCAACAGAGCACGGCCAACTTTATTAGAGTCTACGAAAGCTTTTACTTGTTAAGCTAGTGGTTAGGACGGAGTTCATGATATCAGATCATGTGATCACTGCCAAGGAAATTCCGCTAGAAATTTGTCCTAGCAAGTTCCATTACAAACAAAAGCTGTCTGAAATCTCACCATATGATACAATGAATTCTGTCCTAATAACCAAGACCTTCTCAGGCCTCTGATGAATTTGGCTGTGACCAGAGTCGCCGTCTCTCTCTCTCTGTTTCATTGCCAATGAAAGCCGCAGTTATTTTTGCCGTGCTGGGAATTCACGCTGCTGCAAACATAGCTGCAACGTACTATTGGATAGTGGGCGCGCTCGAAACATGTTCGTTTCCTTATAAATGTCCGTTATGTGGTTGTACGGTTTAGTTGGGTCAACTGCACAATATATCTGTAGTCTCGGGCGCTAATTATCTAAAGGCGTTGAGATCCAGTATCCGTTCAGTATGACTTTCAACAAATTTTCGATTCCATATTCGTATGGCTGTGGTTAGATTTCAGACAAGTAGGACGGGTGATATCACGGAACGATAATTAACGCTCTCGATATGCAACGAGCCTGTCTCTATCTAATTCAGACACTTGATGTTAAACATTTTTTCTTATTATTTGAGGTAATACAGGATGTTGAGATGAGAAATTATTGAATGAGAAATCTACTAAGCATTTTTTATGCAGTGCTTCAGACGCCGTTTCTCCCGCCTGTGTAGTCCAAATGCTCTGAAATGCTAAACGTTAGCTTATTCAAACCTTTTCTTCCTTTCATGCGATTTTAGAGTTCATCAGATTATTGCTTCTTGGTACTGTAATTTTCATGGCCAACAGTGTAGATAAGAGGTAGAATAAATATTGTACAACAAAATAGCACACAATTTTGGTTAATTTGTCTTTATATCAGTCAACATCTATGTTGTGAACAAATATAAGTAATCATGAATTAATAAACTTTAAATAAATCAGTTTATATAATTATCGAGATATCCGTGATACCGAAAATATTTTGACGATATTGAAATATTTAGATGTGAAAGATCTTGCAGGTTATAGAAGTACTGAGAAAATATTTTATTCTCATTTAAGAAATAAAAAATGAAATGATTAGTTTTGCTGCTTGTTAATCAGTTTTATCTTTCAGAATACACACTAAATGTTTCTCCCAACGTAACTTTTTTACACTAAACATTTTCTTCTACGGATCAAAATTTATTCATGTAATAGTATACATAAATATATTTCTATGTAAATTTAGTATATTTATTTAGCAAGTGAAATGTTCACTTTATTTTGAAATATGTGATTTGAAAATGATGAAATTAGAATTAAAAATAATGGAAAAATGATTTTTTTTTGTTTTGGGGAAAAATCTTTTTATAATTTAATTTTTAAATTACACATATAAATTGATTTTTAAAATTTCTGAATTGTGAAAAATTCAAAAAATTTTGCAATACCTTTTTTTTTTTTTTTTTTTTTTTTTTTTTTAAGATTTAGAAGCTTTTACATTTTTTTAGAATGTGTAACAGACAAAAGTTTAAACATACAGAGAAAAATGATGGTATTCTTTCATTTTTTAAAAGCTTTTGGAGGTAAAATTGCTATTATTTCATCTAAAACATGCCATTGATAATTTAATACGTACTTATTTGAACGATACACCTTCAATGTAGTGACAGCACGATGATATCTCAAAATCATTATGAATCAGTGCCCAATATTTTTAAATGATCTAAAAGTATATGTTTTTAATTATTTAAAAAAAATCCAGCAAACAAATTAACCCAAAAATACTCTGAGTAAAATTAAAGATCATTACTTTTAACTGAAATACAAAAAAAAAAGAGTTTTATTTATTATTTAAAGAAAAGAACATTCTGTACAAGAAGCAGTCTAAATCTCTCATAATAATGTTTTACAGCGCAGTTGATAGAGTATAAGTGCTCATGTACATTTTTCTAGTTGACGGTTGAAAACATTTCTTACATTATTGTGTCACTGGATTTATAGAGTTAACGTTCAAAGGTATCAAAAGGTTTGTCAGGTTTTTTTAAATATATATATTTTTTTCACCACTAGTTGACAAACACTGAAGTTTGATAGTGAAGAGGGTGTTTTGGAGAATTTTGGGATTAACGTTTTTAAAGCATGTTATTTTGCAAACCACTGAAGTAATATCAGCGAAAAAAGTAAATAAAAGAAATACTAGAAACGCTAAAAAAAAATAGTATACTTGAAAAACGCGAAAAGAAAAACATTAAACTAAATGGATATTTTTATCCATCTTTAGTGTACATCTGTCACTTTTAACGTATACTTTATTGATATATAATATCCATAATATTCTTTATGTGTATCTAAATGATATTATTATTTTACAGCTATTTTTTTCAAATAATAGATCCACAGTTAATTTCGAGCATATGTCATTTTTTTGGTGGATATCGTAAGAAATATTACCTATTGCAATTGCACCAGTTTATATATCTATCTATCTATCTATCTATCTATCTATCTATATATGTGTATCACTTTTTTATGGACACGATAACTTCTATAATTCTTTAGAAAACTCCATCAAACTGGTACATAAAATCAAAGGGTATAAAATCTTGGCTAAGTTCGTTAATGGGCAAAATCGGACCAGGGGGGTCGGAATAGGGGGCGTTTTTGTGAAAACCGAAAAAACGCCATAACTTCTTAATTAAAGTGGATATCGATTCGGTTTAAAGTTTATATTACTTATTAAGAATGGGCCAAAAGTATATGCATGACAGATTTTTGATAAATTTAGAAGTCGGCTCAAGAGGCGAAAAAAACAAGGATTCTGAGAGGAAAAAAATTCATAACTTCGTCAATTTTCAAAATATCAAGTCCAACAAAATTTTTTGTAAATGTTCTTAAATTATCTAAAACGTTTGTATTTACAAAAATTTGGTAGGAACTACTTTTACCGATGAAAAAAATTAAAAACGAAAAGAAAAAGGGCGCTTAAAAAAGAGAAAAATCCATAACTCCGTCAATTGTTTAGATATCAAATCTGATTAAATTTATTTTACATCTTCTCAAAAATATCTACAACTTTTATATTGACAAGTTTTTCATAGGACTAATTCGTAAAGCAAAAAGAAATTAAACAAAAATAGGAGTTGGAGAAAAAACCTCAAATCCAAACTGCTTATATTCTGACTCATTTTTAAATTCATTTTTGATTTTAAACGCATCTAAATGGTAGATCCTCTTATTTAGAAACTGTATAAAGTGACGCATTGGTCAGTTTTCTGATAAAGACAGAATATACTTTAAAAAAAAGGCTACCAAAAAGGGTATTTTGAACAGAATTTCCGAAAGTCATCGGTACTGAAAATTGAAGGAAGTATTCAAATAAGAAATTGCTTTTTTTTCTGACTCGTTTTTAAACCCATTTTTGCTCTCAAATGCATCCAATTTACAGATCCTCTTATTTGGGAACTATATAATGTGATGCATTGATCGGTTTTTTGATAAAGACAGAATATATTTTGAAAAAGGCTACCAAAAAGGGTATTTTGAACAGAATTTTCAGAAATCACCGAGACTGAAAATTTAAGGAAGTGTTCAAATAAGAAATTGCGTTCATTTCTGACTCGTTTTTAAATCCATTGTTGCTCTCAAATGCATCCAATTTACAGATCCTCTTATTTAGGAACTATATAATGTGATGCATTGATCGGTTTTTTGATAAAGACAGAATATATTTTGAAAAAGGCTACCAAAAAGGGTATTTTGAACAGAATTTCCCGATAAAGATAAAATATATTTTTAAAAATTCTGCCAAATTGAGTATTTCGCACAAAATTTTCCGAAGCAATCATGATTAAAGAACTAAGGATGTATTCAAACAACAAATCGGTTATTTTATGACTCATTTTTAAATTCAATTTTTTTCTCAAATGCATTCAACTGACAGTTTTTTGTTATTTAGGAACTGTATAATGTACTGTTTTGATCGATTTTTTAATAAATTCAGAATCTATTTCAAAATATGTTGTCAAAATGGGCATTTGAGCTGAATTTTTCTTAAGATGATTCTGATAAAACCAGTTTTTGCAGAAAAATGAAATTAAAAATTTTTCATAAACGGCCAAATGAAGTTATTAAACTGGGTTTATCTCTAATCATATATATATATATATATATATATATATATTTGTTGAAATGAGCACTCTTCGAAATCTACCTCCGCCTATAGGCCCAGCCGGCAGCGATTTTTTTAAATTTAGGTAAAAAAAAATGTGATATGTTTTCAATTTCTTAGAAATCATTTTGTAAATTATTTTCAAAAATACACGAATACCTAACATAATCAATGATATTCATTTAAATAGTATTAATCATAAAGCACACAACACGTAGTATAATACGAAAAATCTTTGAAGAATTGCAGTCACGCAATTTAAAGAGGAGAGAAATAATTCTTGATTCGAAGTGAAACATGTCTCAAAAGCGTGTTCTATAAATTAATTACCAAGAGAAACATGTTTGAAACTTCAAAGTATGTGTTACATACGACATGAAAGTAATTACTGAACCTTTCCAGATGAAATTTCTGGGAAAAGATGAAAAAGAATAATGCATCAAAGGTTAAAATGATGAAAGGTTTCACCAATATCCTTGAATGTGTCGTAAATTCGGAAAATATGAAAAATGTATCAAACGAGAAGTAGTTTAATCTAAAAGCACAAATTTCTTGAGGGGAAAGATAAATAACATGTTTATGTAAGGTAAATGAAAATTACGAAGAAAACATATTTTGGTTATATATGGATGCATATGAGATTATTTACAAAATACATTTTTAATAACATTTTCCATTATATATATTAAGTTTTAAAGGCATTACATAAAGATTTTGTGTTGAATATATAACGTAATATAGACAACATAATTATTGTATCTTGATTCAGAAAATATATATGTATATATGCATAGTTTTGTCTAATAGAAAAGTAATTTTAAAGCATAATTTATTTTTCTAAATAAAATTAAATGATGTTATTCATCAGTTATATTAATAATAATAGAGTAAGTTATTTTGAACGCAGTATTGTTAGTTTTGTATTCATATTAAAGAAAAGGTTATAATTTACTTCAAATTCTTTGAGATATTTAAAAAGTCTTTTAATATAGCACATTCTTTTTTATACAATTCTGAGAAAAATAATTAAAAAGATTGTTTTGTCACATAAAGTAGCAAGCAATTGTTTACATCTCTCGTGCAGACAGCTAATCTTGTAAATAAATACTCGTGTTTTGCTTATACATAAGATGTAAAATAATTCAAATACAATCTTTTGTAATATTTTAAACATCTATATTTATGAATTAAAAAAATATTTTCAAAAATGAATTATTTTTAATAATCTGTAAAAAAACCGTTATATTTACGTCAAAAACTTCTGGCAGCAAACTTCTCCAGCAGTTTTTGCCGAGAAAGTTGCTGTTAAATTAGATATTTTTTTTTATTATTATTATACCTAATTTTACTGGAATTTTTACGTCAAAACTGCTAGCAACATTGCTGACAGCAGCTTTTGGCATAAGTTTAACGTGTTTTTAATGTATACATATAAAATATAGTAACTTTTCACGCATAGTGAAAATACCTTTAAAATGAGAAATACATTTTTCAAAACTTACGATTATTATAAAAAGAGACATAACAATAAAGGATAGTTCATTGTTTTTTATAAGCAGTCTAGTGTTCTAAGAACATATAATTTTTCCTCATTTTAACAAGTCATCACTTGAAGTACGAAACTTAGTTTATCCATTTCGAAAGTGGTAGCAGATGTTTCTGATTTCAAAATGAAGTAAATAAAGAGGTAAGAAATGGACGAAGTTTTAAAAATTTTAAGTGTTTAATCGTAGCAAAATTATTAGGTTAATATTTATTGGAAAGTGCTGTGTGAAAAATTCTAATTCTTCTAATTTCTCGTATAAATGAAAATCTTGTGGCATTTTTCAGATTAAAAATTATGAATATGATTAATTAAATAAATAAAACAATAACAATACATTAAACGAGCAAATAAAATGAAGTTTTTGCTACATATGGAATGATAAATAAGATACCCTTTGTGGTTGAACAACTCCGATTTCTAAAACATGGGCACGGGCATTAGAATGCACTAATTTAAGAGTATAAAAATAATTTAAAAATTTAAGTGATACATAAATAGTTATGGACTAAAAGGTACTTCTTTAACATCTACACGAAGCATAAATTGATATACTTCCCTTAGATATTTTCCATTTTTTGATACAAAATTTTAAATTATTCAAAGATACTTTCCAAAAGTCTACTTTCGGACTTCTGCAGCTTTTTTCAGTTGACAAAATTTACTAAGTTAACTTTTGCAATATCCACTTGAATCTTCTGAAATATTAAAAAAAGTTTGGTAAAATAAATTTAAGATCTGCAACAAAAAACCCGAAAACTGCTAAACATTTTAATATGTAAAATTAGTGAATAAGTAAATTATGAAAAAGATTATGCAAAACAACATTTTTGTTCAAACTAATGGAAGTGTTTAAATCTGTGAAGTTTTAAACCGTATATATAAATAACGTACTGTACCAGACTTATTAAACAATTGTATTCAATTTAGATGTAGATATAATCCATGAAACTGAAGTAGTTTTCCGTTAGGAAATAACGGCTGAAGCAATTTCATCCGTTCTTGCTCGGAGAACATTTTACTGAAACAAATATAATCTATTCTATTCTCGTTTCGAGTCTATTTTATTCTCGTTTCATGTTTTATCTCTTT
The DNA here is from genome assembly GCA_964019185.1 of Maratus speculifer. Taxonomy (NCBI): domain Eukaryota; kingdom Metazoa; phylum Arthropoda; class Arachnida; order Araneae; family Salticidae; genus Maratus; species Maratus speculifer. The sequence continues at coordinate 53,213,716 of OZ025297.1, forward strand.
ACGTCATTATCATTAGTACTAATTATGATTGATTTAATATTTAATCATGAATGTACATTATGTACATAAGAATTTATTTGACAAGTTTTGAAAATACGTAAAATAACATGTTTTTTTATTTGCTACAGATATGAATGTAATGTTACTTATTTCAATTTTGTGTAGTTAAATAAAAAACAAATACAAATTGAAATATTAAAACTAAACATCTCATGGCATATATGTCAAAATTGAATAAATATATAAATAGATGTGTATATTTAAAAAATATTTCAGTAGTTTATATTTAAAATGCTTACTGAGAATTTATTTTACTACAATTCTTATTTATAGTTTATTTTGTTGAAATGTAACTTTCTGAATACTCCAGAATTTGCAAATTACAAATTATCAAAAATGATTTACAAAAATTAATCTGCCAATTTAGAGTTGAATAATCTGCTCATAGTATTTTTAAGAAAAACTTAGTAACTTTTCACGCATATATATATGTATTTAAATAATGTATACATTTTTCAAAACATACGATTGTTTTAAAAAGGGAAACAAAAATTAAAAAGCGTTTATTGTTTTGTAAAATGAGTCTCTCGTTCCAAGAAAAAAAATTATTTCCCCTGATTTTAACAAGGCATTGGTTGAAGTACGAGATTTAGAATAGTCATTTCGAAAGTGGAAACTGATGTTTCTAATTAATAATAATAATAATAATAATAAAACAACAAGAAGAAGAAGAAACGGAAAAAGTATTTAATATTAGCCAATGTTAACATTTTTAGGTAAAAAGTTATTGTGAAATGCTGTGTTTAAAATGTCTGAACTTCTAATTCCTCATATAAAGGGAAATATTGTGCAATCAATCAGATTGAAAAATACCAATATCTTTTATTAAACAAAAAAAACCCCTAAACAATTAAATTAAAACAAAGCAACAAATAAAATAAGGCTATATTTCAAAATATAAATGTTTTGTTGCATATGACATATTAATTAAGATGTTACTTTAAAATTAAGGTAATTTAAAAAATGCTAAATATTTTTCAGCAAGTAAAATTGTTGAATAAAGAAATTATGAAAAAGTATAAAACATCATTTTACATAAAAGTAATGTAAGTGTTTAAGTTCGTGATATTTTACACCGTATGTATAAATACCGTAATGTGCTGGATTTATTAATCATATATATTCAGCTTACATGTAGATATAATCCGTAAAACTGAAGTAGTTTTCCATTAGGGGATAACGGCCAAAGCGATTTCACCATTTCGTGCTCGAAGAACATTTTACTGAAACAAATATAATCTATTCTATTCTCGTTTTGAGATCATTTCAATCACGGCAGAAACGCTGAACGTGTTTTATCTCCCGACGTAATTATCGTTAGTTCTAATTAGGATTGATTTAATATTTAATCATGAATATCTAATGTACATAGGAATTTATTTGAGAAGTTTTAAAAGTATGTAAAATGATATGGTTTAGTATTTACTATAAATATTTATGTATTGTACTTTATTTTGAATTTGTATAGTTAAACAATTAACAAATACAAATTGGAATATTAGACCCAAACATTCATCGGTATACATTTCGAAAATGAAAAAATAATATATATATATATATGTATATATATATATATATATATATACGTTAAAAAAATAATATAATTAAATAGTTTATATTAAAAAAATATGTATTTATAATTTATTTAAGTAGATTTTTATGTATAGTTTATTTTCTTTAAATTAATTATTTTGATACAAATAAATAATACTTCATCATAATAAAAGATAATATTAAATCATAATAATATAAATAAATATATTATTTTGTTTTTTATGTATAGTTTAGTTTGAATTTTCTGGAATTTACAAACTACACATGTGAAGTGTTTGCTAATGGAAAAAAACTGCATTAAATATTGCAAAATTCCTAATTTTTCGTTTAAAGAAAAATTTTGTGGCATTATTCAGATCAAAAGTTGTAATTTATGTAATTCAATGTAATTTATTAAATATTTAAAACAATAAAATTAAAATAAATAAATTGAAGTTAATTCAAAATATAAATGTTTAGTTATATAAGAAATGTTAAGATATTAATTTAAACTTTAGCTCATTTAAAAATTGCTAATTATTTTTAACATGTGAAATTAATATACGAGTTATAAACACTTAAATAACAACAGTTTGCGTAAAAAATATATAAAAGGTTTTAAAACCCATAATGCTTCAGATTGCATATACCAATTCCGCAATACACCGGACACATCAAAAACGTATATTCAAATTTGATGTAGATATAATCCGTAAAACGGAAGTAGTTTCCCATTAGGAACTAACGACCGCAGCAATTTCATCTTTTCGTACTCGAAAAGCATTTTACTGAAACAATTATCTTCTATTCTATTCTTGTTCTGAGATTATTTCAAAAATGTCAGAAACATTGAACGTGTTTTGAATACCGAAGTAGTTATCGTTAGTGTTAAATATGATTAATTTAATATTTAATCATGAATATCTCATATGTGTAGGTATGTATTTGACAAGTTTTTAAAGTACGTAAAATAATATGGTTTAGTAGTTACTATAAATATATATGTATTTTTCTTTGTTTGAATTTTGTATAGTTAAATATATAACAAATACAAAGAATATTAAACCTAATATATATATACTTTAAAAAAATAATACAATAGTTTATATTAAAAAAATATTTATTTTTAATTCATTGTAATAGATGTTGCATAGATTATTTTGTTTAAATATAATATTCTAAATGGCCAGGAATTCAGAAAATGCACATATGAAAAGGATGTTATTGGAAAGAAATGTTATAAAAATTTTTGAATTTCTAATTTTTCGTACAAAGGGAATTTTGTAGCATTATTCAGATTAAAAATTTTCAATGTAATCTATTAAAAAACAAAATAATTAAATTTAAATTTACATAAATAAAATGATTATTTTTCCAAATAGAAATATATTATTGCATTTGAAATGTTAATTAATGTATTAATTTTAAAATTTAGTTCATTTTGATGAAAATGCTAAACCATTTTCTCATATAAAATTATTGAATAAAAAAGTAATGGTAAACTAAAAAACAACATTTTGCTTGAAAGTAACTCAAGTGTTTAAATCCGTGATTTTTTAGACCGTATATATAAATATTGTAATATACCGAAGTTATTAAACATGTATATTCAAATTTAATATAGATAAATTCCGTAAAACTGAAGTTAATTTCCATTTTGGACTAATGGCCGAAGCAATTTCATCCTTTCGTGCTCGAAGAACATTTCACTAAAAGAATTATCTTCTATTATATTCTCGTTTTGAGATCATTTCAATCATAGCAGAAACACTGAACGTGATTTATCTCCCGAAATGTTTATCGTTAGTTCTAATTATTATTGATTTAATATTTAATCATGAATATCTAATACACATAGAAATTTATTTGACATGTTTTAAAAGTAACTAAAATAATATGGTTTTGTAGTTAATCGTACTTTGTATTTACTCGTGTATAAGGCACACTTTTTTAAAAAGAATTAAGGCAAAATTGCTTGGTGCGCCTTATACACGGAATAATTTTTTACTGTTGGATGCAGTCGAACTATATACATATGAAACAAGAAATTATTCAAAAGAGATATTAAAATTCCGAAAATGTTACTTAATTAAAACATTACTGCATAATTATTTCACTTCATTTTTATACAACAGACTTAGTGGCATTATCTAAACTCTAATTATCAATTCTCTTTACCTTCATTCAATCCTATTTCCCGTCATTCTCTTACAACCCGAAGTCTAAACATGCATTTTCGTCTTGTTTAATGGTCTGGTGTAATGTTTGTTTCAACTTTTTTTTACTGAAATTCATTTGGTCATTCTTCATTAGCGTATCAAATTTATGGTGCGCGTTACACACGAGATTTTAAGAAATCGCCATTTTTACTTGTAAAGTAGGGGTGCGCCTTATACACGCGTGCGCACTATACACGAGTAAAAGCGGTATATTTATTTTTAATTTATATCAATAGATATTTTAAGTATAGTTTATTTTGTTTAAATATAATATTTTGAATGGTCAGGAATTTAGAAAATGCACATGTGAAGTGGCTATTATTGGAAAGAAATTTACTAAAATTTCCTGAATTTCTAATTTTATGTATAATGGGAAAATTTGTGGCATTGTTTCCATTAAAAATGTCAATTTAATCTATTAAATAAATAAACTAAAATTTAAAATAAAATAAATAAAACAAATCTAATTCCAAATAGAAATATATTATTGTATTTGAAATATTAATTAATGTATTAATTTAAAATTTTAGCTCATTTTAGAGAAAATGCTAAACCATATATAAAACAATTGAATACAAACATTTCGCATAAAAGTATTGCAAGTGTTTAAATCCATGATCTTTTAGATCGTTTATATAAATACCGTAATATACGGATTTATTAAACATGTTTATTCAGCTTTGATGTAGATATAATCCGCTAAACTGAAATAGTTTTCCATTAGGGACTAAAGGCCGAAGCATTTTCATCCATTCGTTCTCGAAAACACTTTACGGAAACAATTATCTTCCATTCTATTCTCGTTTCGAGATCATTTCTATCATGTCAGAAATGTCAATCTTATTTTATCTTCCCACAAATTATCGTTAGTTCTAATTATGTTTAGTTAATATTTAATCATGAATATCTATTATACGTAGGAATTTATTTGACATGTTTTGAAAGTGCGTAAAATAATATGGTTTTGTAATTAAATAAGTATATTATAAACTAAATTATAAAATATAGTATTAGTATAATATAGGTATGTTTGATAAACTGCAAAAAGCTCTCTAGAAAGTTATAAGGGCTTTGAATATGAACAAGCCGTTAAACCGTTCTTCCGCATGCAAAGCCCTGAATTTTTCCTTGAAGGGATTTGAAGCTTATCTGGTGGTATAAAAAAAGTCTCAACGTGCTCGGTGGAAAATTTTTATTTTTCTTATTTGGTATGTCTTATCTTTATTGTCTCACTTATTTTTTTTTTTTTTTTACTTTCATACACAACTCTGACCACAATCAATAAGAGGGAATCTTATTTTCAGACTCGTATTACTTAGATTTCTCAAATACAAAAATCATAACGTCATCTTATTGTCTTTGTATTCGTTTATTAAAAAAATGTATAAGATGTTTATAATCAAATTGTTATATTTTGATAACTCTAAAGATACATTACTCGGGGATTTTATTTGTAAAACGAACCATCGAACAACACTTTTGTTTTTTAATACATAATTTATTTCGGGAACAACAGGAAAATATCACAAAATAATATGTAAATTATTAGTCGTAAGACAAAATCTTTTCTAAACACAATTTAAGTGTTATTCTTGATTCTACGACATTAAAAAAATGTGCATTTTTGTTGTTTTTGCATTTTTTTATTCAAAAAGTGGCTGAAATGTTTATAATTCAACTGCAATATCTTGATAACATTTAACGATACATTATTCGTGAATTTAAATTGTACAATGAAAATAAAAAATACTACATGTTTTAGCACTTTCTAATAAAGTTGATTATTAAATTGATAATAATGATTTATTAAATTATGCGTTCCGTCTGTCTGTCCATCTGTGTACGCTCTAATCCCCGTAAATGTACTTGGATTTTCATGTAATTAATAAAGGTTATTTAGGGTCACAAATGCAAGAATGTATGGTATTGTATATATAATATGTATAAATAATGGTTCATTTACATGGACACTCAAAAGAATTCGATTACATTATGTTATACGTGGAATAATCGTTTGGAGAGTATTTTAATGATATTATACTAGAATATTTAATGCGTGAACTTTCATATTGCTGAATAAGCGAAGAACCAATTTAATGAAAAATGCCAAGCAGGGAATCGTACCCGTAAACACTTAGAATAACGCATCAACATTTAAGCTACGAGCACGATGCCCAGTTTAAAATTTCTCACTTTCTATTTTCGTTAGGCTACAATTCGCACCACGAGATGGAACCTTCTGCATGAGCACACAAACTTGCGGCGTAACATGAAACACCAAGTAACAAAGCATTGGTAAATCAAATGTACGCGTAATTTCACTGCTGAAAATTAATTGAGAAAATGATTAATATTAGATATATATGATATTATACTATTTCAAATGTATTGAAACATATATAAATCGCAATTTTACTACAATCACTTTATCTATCTCTGAAATGAACTAGATTTTGGAATGCTGTTTGTTAATACGTATGCATCTCTATACAATAAACAGAGCTGCTAAAATATCAGATAATTTTCTATTTGTAGATGAGAGTGGCAGAAATTATGTTTGGAATGCGTTATACAATTCCGTATGGTGAAATAAGACGTAATATTTTAATTTTCTAGAACTTGAAGTTTTGTTACATTAGTCTCAGTGTGTTGAAAAGTGCTTTGTAATCTATGTGTGATGCAATTTTTTTCTTTCTTGTTATAAATCATCTTTATACAAAAATTTAATTGAAATTGCGTGCATCTAATTTACTTTGCCAATGCTGTTAAAAGTTTATAAAACTAAAATGTAGAATGAGCAATTTTGAAAGAATTATTTTATGAAAAATAATTATCTAATAAAGAAAAATGAAAACATCACTAAAAGTGTTACCTAGAATTTAAAAGATGAAAAAAAGCCTATATTACATTTAATCTCTTTTTTTTCTGTTTTTTTTCCTTTTTCAAAAAGCAGTTATTTTTTAACACATTTAACACATTTTCTAAGTCCTCAGCTAAATTAGAAAATGCAGTTTAATGAATTGGTAGCAGGTGGTCTTTGCAAGCAGATGTTTCTGATTCTTAAAACATATATAAATGAAGATGTATCCACTTTTAAACAATGTTTTATTAGTGAAGAACGTGAAATTTGTTGAAATGCAATGTAAATAATAACTAATTTATAGTTTTATAATTTGTAAAAATAATATAAATAAATAAAAATAAATAGAAATTATAGTTTTCTTCTTTTTAAATTCAGGGTGAATATTTTGTGAAGGAATGAAGGTATGATTAAAAAAATAGTAGAGGTAAACTATGTTTAGTATTGACATCTTTTTTACGTTTTAATAAAACATCTTAACTATCACATTAATATATTTTAAGACTAATTAATGTTCTTAGTTTTATATCACTTGAATCAGGAATTTAATTACGTTATATTTAGAATATCTTTGTGAGGCAATATTTAAATTCATTACTAAGTTCAGAAAAACATTTTATTTTGGTGGCGGGGAGAAGAGTTAGATCTTGATACGATTACGAACGCAATAAATATATTAAAAAAATCTATAAAAAAAGGAAAAAAAGCTTTAATTTTGCAGACGTACATTTTCAGAAATTAGTAATCTTTTTGCAATTTTGTCTTTGGTCTGTAGAAAAATTCTGTAAAAAAAGAAAATTACTTTTTCTAAAGCTATAAAAATCTGTTCGATTTTTACAAATTATACACTAAAGTTACAGTAATCATACTAGAATTTCATTCGTAACGTGGTTGCAGTTATATGAAATGTTCTAGATATCTGAATTTCTTAACACAATTAATTGCAACCTTACATTTTTTTCTAGTTAGAGTACAAATATGTGCAAGTTAAAAGTATTTTTATTGATTGCGTTACATAAAACGTAATAGAATGCCAGTTTCCTAGAAATAAATTAGCAACATAACAGATATTTTATACAGTGTGCGAAGAAATGAAAAGTAGAAACTAGAGCGGGTTACAGTATTACGTAGAAAAAAATCATATGTAGTGTTTTCATGTAAATATCAGTATGGTACATAATATAAAATATAGGTCACACAATAAATCATATTGCCAGTACAGAATGACACTGATGTTAAACGTCTTCTGAGAAACTTCGCGCATTTTCGTAATAAATGTTATAAAACAAAGAAAAAAAGAATTTTCTTTTCGTGTTTGATTATAAAATGCGACACACATCTCTTTAATTTAGATACATCTTAAAATACAATTGTTTCAACATTATTGTTGTCTACAGTCGGGTAATTCACTTTCGTGAAACGGGAAAAATCAGTAAATGTATTACGTAGTTAAACATGCATTTAAACAATAAAAATAATTACAAAAAAATCTGCACAAATGCAATAATTAAATATCTCTGCCAAACCAGCGGACGGGAGATTCTGCTTGTGAAAGAAGAAGAAACTGGTTTCCTTCTATACTTGGATTTACTTATGTAAATACCGTTCAGGTTACTTTAGAAAGGTCATCTCTCCCCCCTAAATTCTTACATCCATCCTGTTGATAATTTGCCGTCATAAACAAAAATAAGCTTAAATATTATCGCTATGTACGACTTGCAGACGTTGAATCGAGAGAGCATTTAGTGATTTGCTGTTAAAATTTCGGTAACTGGAGTATTAATTTTGTTCTGGCTTGATAACTTGCAAAATTAGATTTTAACAATTCTGTAAATTTGTTAATTACAATTCTGTAAATTTTAATTCATTTTAAATCGGGAAATCATGTATGATTATGAAGTAAGTGATAATAAATATTTTGTTGTTTGCAACATAGAAAAAAAAACAGAAGGCAGAAAAAAACAGAAATAGGTAAATAAATATAGGATATTGTAGGTAATATTTTAGGAAGTATTCATTATCAAGCTTGCTGTGAAAAATTTAATTAAATCAAAAGTAGTAAAAGATACGTCGTATTTTATAAATAAGAAAAAATAGCAAATTTGTTGCCGCAATTTGTAACAAAGCATAAAATTTGAATTAATAATATTTTATCTAATATGTGATATTTCCATATTGAAAAAAACTAATATTTCGTGGAAAATAGATAAAATTAAATATTTAACTTGCATTCATGTTTTGTTTAGCAGGACTGTTTATTAAAGATTATATTTCTGACAATTTCATATTATATACCCAGTTAACATAAATCATTTATTATTTATTTTTGGGAAAACATTAACTTACTTTTTCTATATATCTACCGTAAATCATTATCTTAAATTTAACAAAAAATTCTGTGAGAGTATTATTTCTGTCATTTTTTTTTCTTGACTGGTATTTTTTCAGGCACCCAAAAAGCTTAGATAACTCAAAAATAGTCTTTGCAATTTACGTGAACATCATTTCATATGTCGTTTTCATTTCAATGGTACAATATGTGTGTGTGTAAAACATAGTGTACACAAGTGTAAAACATAGCAATATGGCCTAAACTCCAGATTTAAATAAATAAACATTATATGTTTATAATTCTTTTTTTCGGTTCATTCTTAAAATATTTAAAGTATTATTTGACCTGTTTTAAATACCCGTATACATAAAAGGTTATTTTTTTTAAATGTCCGTAAAAGGACATAAAAATAAGTAACGCAAACGATACTTTGACATAAAAGAACGCATATTTATTAATATAAACATTCACCATTGGCTAATATTTCCTGCACATTTCTTCAAAACGTATTTCACATAGTAATATAATTTTTTAAACATAAATAAGAATAAGATGTTTATCCCTATTTCGAAACATTAAGTACTCTTAACCAAACATTTCATCTGTAACATAAACATATTTTTTACAATTTAACAAGAAAAAACAAATAATTAAAACAGTAGGAAAGATCGAGCTATCCTTGGTTGAAATTAGCTTTGTGTTTAACTCAATGTAACAATAAATGCTTTCTGTATTATTGTTAAAATAATTTTATTTTATAACAGTATGATTTACGGTAAGAATAAAAACCATGGTTAAGACCTTAATTGTTATGTTACCTAGATATTTACAACGCAAGATCAAACTGTATTTGTAGTATTATTCTGATTCATTGAATCATTTATATAAGTCTGCAACTGCATTTTTTTTTTTACTTTTTTAAAAATTAAATCAGAGTATAAAGGCTGTTCGCTAAATACAGCGAAATTTGGCGACATACATTCATTTTGTGTCAAGCATGGGTTTTAGCATAGGCAAGCGCAATTTAATTTTTCCATTACAAGATGTGCCAATCTTGCCAAAATTTTACCAAATAGCCTCACTGGTTACTACCAACTGCTCAGAAATTTCACAAGTGCTTGAAATTTCTTTTCCATTGAAATGTATTGATCCGTTGTCACACAAGATGACCCACTAATGGAATTTTCTCGAAAATTTAGCATAGCTCAATGGTCTTTTTGTATCCTAAAATTTTAAGACATACAATTAAATAAAAGTTATATTTTTACATAAATTTTCCATACATTATTTGCTAATTTTATACTAATTTTTATTTAACTTTTGTTATTTGCTTTTAACTATACTATGCATAGTATTAATGTAGTTATTAATTCAAGGAATAAAATGTCTAGTAATATTTGGAGATAAATCATTTTCAAACAAAACATGTAACAATTAGCGATAAAATAAACTGAATAACACCTACCAATCAGTAATTTATTTACCAGCGTGAGTGACATTTGCGATTTAGAAATTAATTTCATGTTTCAGAAATTCTACGAATGTAAGCATTCTCTCTCCAATATGTTAAGTACGTAATGCTATATTCTAGATATTTTAAATGAGACCTGCTAAAATTATTCCATCTGTCATTACACTTGAAATACGAGTATTACACTAATCGCCGTTAATGACACGTTATATCTGATTGTCTATTGTCGATGTAAAATAATAGTAATGTGCTATAGTAACTTCATAATTTTAAGCTTTAAAATGTAAAGTTATTACTCCTTTTTAAAACTATGTTGCATTTACACTTTCATAAAAATAAATTATTGAAGACTCTACTTTCAATGAGATGTGCAGTTAACAAGTATTAATATTATCTTATTCTTGTTCTTGTTCTTCTTATTATTTAATATTTTACGTAAGACCGAAAAGGAATTAAAGACGAAAAGAGAAGTACACCAGCTTTAATATTAACGTAGAAAACAAAATTACAAATTTAGTAAATGGTATATACAAAGTATTGTAATGTCAATGACTAAACCGTTTTTTTTAAGATGTTTTGATTATTCATCTTAAAATTATTAAAATATCTCTTTCCTGGTGATAGTCATAGATGATTATCAAAACTTTGATTATTTTTATTCTATTCTAAAATTTATCGGGTTTTTTTTTGCTTTATAACATTTTCTATATAACATTTTAGTTTCACAGTAATACTGAACATTACATAGTTTACATCATGTATTATATATGATTCAGTTAATCTTTTAATAATAGCATAAAATTGATAGAAAATTTATTGAAATATAAATAAAATCGTATTCCTTAATAATAACTATAAACAAATGATTTTTTTTGTATATATTAGGATATGCTATTGTTGTGGTCCAAAATTTTATATGTACTCGTTTTTAATCTCTTCTAGCCATACTTCATCTGTCACAAGTGTCATGTAAAAGTGTTCGAAGATTTATAGTGTAATGCTTTAAAATATTAAGTAAGATTATTAAAGGGAGACAAGACTCCATTGTGCAATCCTACGGGAAATGAGCCTGCTTTAAGACCCGTTTTCTCGAAAACTGCCAAAACGATTTTGATGAAATTTTGAATCTACATTCACTGAATTATGTTACAGAATAATGGCAGACAGCTTATTTCTGCGACTAAAACTTTTTGTTTTCAAAAAACTTGCACTGTTTCAGAAGTTTTATATTTTAAGAAATTTTTTTTTTTTTAGAAATTAAGATTTTTCACTTTATTAGATTAAGTACTTTCTGCTAGCCATGGTATTACTTTTAATAGCTATCGTGCAAAATTATTTTTTATTGAAATAGCTCAGGTAAATTAGTCTTTATTGGTGTTTTTACCTGAAAAATACAATTTTTTGAAGAGCTAAAAAACTTAAACACTTCTTTTTTTATATATTTTTGTGAAACACAGTAATTCAAGTATGTTTGAATACTTGTATAAATTTTAATTACAAATAATAAATTAATGTAAAATGTTAGGATAAAATTTATGTCAGTGAAATCGGCGTACCAATCATGACTTTCTTTAAGTTTTTTTTTTAGATTTATTTTAGCTATAAAACTCAAAAAAAATTCTTCCTAAAATAGTGATTTGAATACAATCTTCAAAGATATGTAACTGAACTATTTGCATTTCATTTAATGCCTAACCATTTCCAGTATTTACCCGACTATATCTGATGCTGCATTTTCATTCCAAATGTTAGCGCGATTTTTTAATTATTTTTTAGGGACACATGGAATATAAATGAAATTTTTGAGTTGTTATTTGAAGGCCTAACTTTGGCCCTCAAATATTATGGTTCTGTATGTTATGGACCTAAAGTATTATATTTCAGGAAGATTTTAAAGTAAAATCATTTAAGAAATGTGGACGTATATATAGTTTTTTTAATCGAAATGTGTTTTTATAAGCTTTGGTTTATATTTCTGAATTTATATTTTAGGTAAACAGTTGAAGCTTTCGAAAACTATGTGACTAGGTTGCTTCTTTGGGAACATTTAGCATTTTAGATCTAAGTGAAAAAATTAAATAATGAAAAATATTTTTATAAAATATGTTCTTAAATATGATCTTCTCTAAGTTTTTTAGTAAAATATTTTTAATTATACCTTTAAAGAGAAAATTTAAAATGTCTCTTATTATTCTCCTATAGTATGTTTTCGTACAAAATGATAAATTTTACGGTTGTAAATTCCACACTTTTTTTAGAAAAATGTGTTGAACTGAAATATTGTTTGAAAAATATGTAGAACATTATTTTTTTCTAGAAAACTAATTTGTGAAATATATTAAGTTCTCTTGGTTTAAATATGGCCTTAACAGTATATTGTTGAAGCGTATATGGGGTTCTTTTGATCTTATGGTTAGAGAACTTCAAACTCTTGTCTCTTAGAAAAGTAGAAAATAATTTATTTACAGATCTTCAGAACAACAGAGTCTTCGAAATTCACAAATATTACCAGATATTCAAAAATAACTGCTCAAATCTATCGTACAAGTATAGCTTTAGATCCCAGAGACTCTTTATACAACGTCTCAACACTTAATAACATTCAAAACAACATAAATGAAATCAAGCAAACTTGCTAACAAACGCTTTGTTCACTCAATAACTGACTGGTAAATAATAACAACAGCTCGCATCGCTTCTCTTCTTATATAGCCTCGCAGCAGGTGCTGGTAATTTCTAGAACCATCTCGAAAAATCCACGGAACAACATTCAATGTATCAGTATATAAATAAGGGGGGTTACCATAGAGTAAGGAAGGGTTACCATCGCCAACAATCGCCAAGTTTGTCGCCAACTTGGCGATATATCGCCAAATTTGGCGACCAAAATTAGTCGCCAAAAGTAACACCAACTTGGCGATATCTCTAATATATCGCAAACCTGCCATAGACATTCACTGAAAACAATAGACAAGTTTGCTTGATAACAGAGACAATGTAACAAAAACTAATATTAGTAAAGAAATGGAGCTTAATAAGATTATTTACATTATTTTACAGTACAAACACTAACTATTTACAAAATTCGTAACAATACCCCCTCCTCAAAGACTGCACGTCCCGGGCAGTGCAGACCTTGAGTTAGAGGAAAACACTTAAAATAAATAAACAAATAAATAAATAAATAAATAAATAATAACAATAATAATAAAATTTACATAAATAAGAACTAATTACTATTTACATATTTACAAAAAGTGACTTTCATGACCATGGTCTGAAATTCCAGTTTTGAATTTCTAATCACTTTGGTCAAAATGAGGGGCTAGCCGGTTATAGTGTACAACCTTGAGTTTGGCGTGTGGCGATTTTCGTATGCGAACGACGACGTCATTCAGCCTGTTGACGACTGTGTAAGGACCGTCCCAGTTTCTTTGTAGTTTTGGCGACAGTCCCTTACGACGTATGGGATTCCACAACCAAACTTTGTCACCTTCGTTGAACTCATGTCCAGTTGCCTTTGTATCGTACCGTGTCTTCATCTTTTCCGATGCTAGTCCGATTCGGTTTCTCGCTAGACGATGAATCTCCTCAATCCGTGCTTGGAGTCCATCCACGTATTCTTCAGGCGACAAAGGAGCGTCAGGAGGACGGCCAACCAAAAGATCCGCAGGCAGACGAAGATCACGACCAAAGAGCATTTGAGAAGGGGGGTAACCAGTGGCCTCATGAGTGGCACTCCTGTAGGCAAGCAGGAAAAGAGGCAATTTCTTGTCCCAGTCCTGTTGGTCTCTAGACACCAGGAGAGAGAGGCTATTTAGGATGGTACGATTGAACCACTCCACCATGCCGTCCGATTGAGGGTGTAGAGGTGTTGTTCGAGTTTTGTCCATGCCGAGTAGTTCACACATTTCCTTGAATACAGCCGAATCAAAATTTCTTCCTTGATCGGAATGGATTTGAAGAGGAACTCCGTATCTGGAAACCCAGTGTTGAATCAGTATGTCTGCTACGGTTACCGCCTCTTGATTAGGAATGGCGTAGGCTTCAGGCTACTTAGTGAAGTAGTCCATGACAACGAGGATGTACTTATTGCCATCAGATGTTCTAGGAAGTGGACCCAGGATGTCTAGAGCAATTCGTTCGAAAGGAGCTCCTACATTATAACGTTGCAATCGTCCACGGGTGCGCCTTTTAGGACCTTTACGTGCTACACAGGTGTCACAAGTTCGACACCACTTCTCCACGTCACTGCGAACATTATTCCAATAAAAACGCTCTCGAACCTTTTTCAGGGTCTTCATTACACCAAAATGACCTCCTGTGGGACTACCATGCAGTTCTTGAAGAACCATAGAAATTCTCGACTTAGGGAGAAGTAGTTGCCATCTGGATACAAAAACTATTATTAGTAAAGAAATGGAGCTTAATAAGATTATTTACATTATTTTACAGTACAAACACTAACTATTTACAAAATTCGTAACAATATTTACTCTAAAACATTATTTTCTATCTCCATTTTTAAGTAAAATACATGATGTTAAATATATTGCAAAAATGCTTCCTTTTCTTCATTTTCAAAGATGGAATACTTTCTTTTTCAATACTTGAAAATCTTTTTCAGCATAAATTTAAAAAAACTCATTAGACTAGTTCAATTGTATCACTACAGATAACGCATGGCTAATAAAAAAAAAAAACCCAATGTTAACAAATTGGTATTTCCATGCGAATTTGTTTGTATGTGACACGGCTACAAATGGCTATGCTTGTTGGCCACCGTTATTTTCAAAAAGTTTGCTTCATTTTATTCAATTGATGAGATATCTTCGACAAAATAAGTCACACTTTTCCGATAAAAATTTTGGTAACCAAAAATCATAGTACGTAACATAGAAACAAGTTCGCATGGAAATAGCAAAATGTGTTGTCATTTATTTGTTCAAAAATAACATTGTGATTTCGGGTTTCATTACAATTGTCACCGGAATTATTCTGATATCTATACATATAATAAAACAGTAGGACCCGGTGTGTCTGTACATTGAAGATAATTGACAAAAATGGAGTCAGGGCGATAAAAGAAAACCAATGAAACACAAAAAATTTTTTTTTGAATTTTTTGTCTGTCTGTCTGTCTGTCTGTCTGTCTGTCTGTTTGTTCGAGGTTATCTTCGTAACTACTGAATGGATTTTTATGCGGTTTTCACTAATGAAGAATGCACACTCCCGGGCAGTGTATAGGCTTTGTTTCATCAAAATCGGACAACAGACAAAAAAGTAACAAAAAGAAACAAAAGAAACTATTAGGTGCGCTGCTCACGTTTTTTAGTACATAACGTTTTTTATTACATATAAAATCCAATAGATGTCACTGTGCGATTTTAAAACGCGCTATCGTTATGTTTTCGCCAGTCTACTTAAGTATGATAAAGTTTCAAGCTGGCTGTCGTTCCATGTGGTTTAGTCGGTAGAACGTCAGTGCGCCATACTGATGGCCCGGGTTCGATTCCCAGCATGGAATTTTTTTTCACTATGTTGGCATTAACGCCTATAAGCAATTAAAAGAATTTGAAATATTGTATTCAAGGCGAATTTTCTCTCTGGGAAAATTTCCTTGCATTAATATGTCAGTGTAATTTTTTTTTCGATTTAATTTTTTTCTTCGAAACTTTGTTTTTCTTAAAAAATTACAGTAAATATTTGATATTTCCCAACGTTTTTTGAATGATCGACTTGCTTTTTTTTTTTTAATGTATGTCTGAACCTTATCTAACTACTTCTTCAAGATTTCTTTAGATAAACCGACCAGCGTAGCGGGCGAAGGCCGCTAGTTAGGCAATAAGATAATATTCTTAGTGCTTAATTTAGAGGTGTAGAATATGTAAATGCATTAATAAAATAACTAGGAAAATATAAATTTGCAAAATGTCTATTTAATACTAACAAGGTAAGTCTCCATAAGGGCATACCCCGAAAACTCTGAAAAAATTACTGAATGTTTTTCTCTTGTGGTTATATACGTTTATAAGAAAAATTTCGGCTGAATATCCATTCAGTAACCGCAAAAAATAATGAAAATTTCATTATTTAGCGGTTTATCGCCGGTTGGCGATGGAATGCAATTTCAAAAAATACTTTTTATCAAATACACTTCAAGGAAAAGAAAAGCTTCATCTTGAACTTGTTTTGAGAAATTTAATTTAAATAACTTTTGTTTTGTAAGTTTTGGTTTGTTTTAAATATAATTTTGTTATATCGATATTTATATGTATATATATTCAAATTTAATCATCAAAATTTGAGATTTAAAACGAAATTCATACTTTCAATTAATTAGATTTGTTTCAATTTCAAAGTCCAATTGAGAATTGTCGATTAAATTTTGTTGCTATGGAATACTGGCTTTTATTTTTCAATACCCTTAAATGTATGAAGATAATTTTTCTCAATATGATTTTTTTATCTATGAAAACATTTTTTTCCAGTGATTAATTAAATAACTACTTCAACAAGTAATATATATATGTAATACAATATGTATATATATGTATATAATATATTAAAGTCTCTTATTGTTTATGTTTAAATTCATTATATACCATTTACACGCATTCTAAATATCCAACAGTTTTGATTTGCATTATAATCGTTTGCTTTTGGCGAGGAAAAGGGCTGCGCGCCAAATCGAGTGATTATTTCGTCTTTTCCCGCCAAATATTCGAAACAATTTTTTTTTTTACATAATTTCTAATGTGATTCAGCCGCTAATTTTGACTGATTCTTTATTACATACATAAGTACTTTAATTAGTATTTTTTTCATAAATTTCTGAGCATGCCCAATATGGAGACCTTCCTTGTAAGAAGCAACTTAATTGTATGTATGTTGTTGAAGATTACAAGTAATTGCACAGTAACTAATTCACTACAAAAATATATGAAACGAAAACCTTTGCTAAATGGATGCGCACTGTATTTATGCTTACGAGTTGGTAAATTAAACAGCTATAGAATCCCAATTCTTTCATTGTGATATTTTTGAAGTAAATTTATGTTTAATATTAACGTTATCATTAGAATAGGGATTAAGGATGTTAATTTTTTTTAATTTAGTAATTCGATACGCATCTTATTCAGTCTGATATTAAAGTAACGATGACAACGAAATTCTGTTTTGAGTATTAATAAAATACCGTTACTTAGAGATATTAGTGTGAGGCCGTGATGGAGTTATGGATTTTAATGAAATGCCCACACACTATTTTACCATTACCCGAATTAGGATTAAGCTTAGTGGACTTTAACTATGCATAAATACTTATAAATCAGTAATAAATATTACAATTTGTTAATGTTTACCACTATTCAGTAGTGTTTGATAAGAAAGTGAATATATTCTAAACTTTTATTATCTCTCCACATTAGCTTTGACTGAATGCAGGTGAATATTAAAAAAATATATTAATTATTACTGATTTATAAGTATTTAGATATATTTAAAATCTACTGAGCATAATCTCCCTCCATATAATGGTAAAAATATAAACGAGCAATTTTAAAAATTCACCAGACCCGTATAACTCTTATTTTGGTATACTTTGACGAAATTCCCAAATGTAACAGTAAAATATTTAAAAGAAATTATATTGTAGTGCCTACTGATACTACTATAAATGAGCATGAAAAAGAATAAACATGACGTGGAAAACGACACTTAAATGTATATGTTTTAAAATTTATATTTTATATGGCTTTGAAATAGGTATATGAAGTTCATGATTGCAAATAACATTAAGAGTAAAGGGAATAAAATATCATCGTTATTTGAGACAAGTAAATTCCTATTTCCCTCTTTAAACGTTTTTCTAAACTGAGGTATTGACTACAATTAATCTATCATACTACTTACTTTATTCATAAAATGCAGGATATTAATTGTTAAAAACACAATTCGCCAAATCATTATGTAGATGGCGCGTATTTCTAGCATATTTATAAAAATAATTCTGAAATTTTCCAATTAGAGTAAAAAATATTTCTTAGAAATGTTCCACATTTCTCTAAAAATTTGATTACATTCGTAAATAGAATAAAGCATTGAAAGAAAGTTTCTTAGATTGTAAATGCATTGTATTTGTCAAAAACAGTTCATTTTCAACGCGTATATTAAGAAATGAGTTAAAGTAAGAAACGCAGTTTAACAAAATATTATATTGGCAACAGATGTTTCTAATACTTATATAGAATAACTCGCAAAATTAATTTTCAAGAATCTTTTAATACTTTATATATTAAATTAAACTTGTTTGTATAGTTATTTTAAACGATCTCGATTCTTATTTTACATTTGGTAGAAAAGGCAATAGATTACATTACTAGTTGAATGTTGATTTATATTAAAGTTAATCATAAAAAATATTGTTACGAATTTTGTAAATAGTTAGTGTTTGTATTCTAAAGTAATGTAAACAATCGTATTAAGCTCCATTCTTTTACAAATATTAGTTTTTGTTACATTGTCTCTGTTATCAAGCAAACCTGTCTATTATTTTTCAGTGAATGTCTATACGGCAGATTGGCGAAATATTACAGTTATCGCCAAGTTGTCGTCACTTTTGGCGACTAATTTTGATCGCCAAATTTGGCGATATATCGCCAAGTTGGAGACAAACTTGGCTATTGTTGGCGATGGTAACCTTTCCCTCTCTATGGTAACCCCCCTCTTATAGATATACTGATACATTGAATGTTATTCCGTGGTTTTCTTGGTTTTTCTAGAAGCTTGTAGAAATTTCCAGTGCATGCCGCGAGCCTATATATATGACAGCGATGCGAGCTTGTGGTGATTATTTATCAGTCAGTCATTGAGTGAAGACTGGACCATTATTTAAGCAGGTTTGCTTGAGTATGAAAGTTATCTACGCTGTTTTTCAATGTGATATATTATTGAGACGTTGAGTAAAGAGTCTCTGTGAAATATATCTGTACTTGTACGATGGATTTGAACAGTTATTTCCGAATGACTGGTAATATTTGTGTGTTTCGAAGACTTTGTAACTGTGAAGTATTGTAAATAAATTATTTTCTATTTTTCTAAAAGAAAAGACTTTGAACTTGTCCAACCATAAGATCAGAAGAACCCTACATACGCTACAATATTTACTATGATAGATACTTTGCTGAAGAATATAACTTATGATTTTTTTCAGTTGTCTATTCGTTCAAATTATAATGGTAATAATTATATGAAATACATCAATCATGAAAGTTAATTTTTTTTTAATTCCTTCGCGAAAAGAGCTATTTATTTGATTTTTAATTTTCACCACAGATTGATTAAAAGTCATAGCTTTCTGCAAATAAAGCTCAAAAATGCCCTGATTGAATGAGATAAAATTTGCAATAAAAGGAACGGCTCAAATACACACGCTTGTCTCCAAGGAGTTAAACCTGACTTATGAATTCATATGATAAATTAATATGCGCAAATTCTAATTTTTTCATTAACAAATAATACAAATCTAAGAAATTTAAATATATTGCTACATTTATAAAAAGAACATTATTACAAAACCGAAAAAAAAATAAATAAGCAAATAAAACTGTGACTTTATATGTCAACTAGTAATTAGTAATTATGGATGTATCAATATCAATATTCACCAATTATTGTACGAATATCAATATTGATACTAAAATAAAAACTGGCGTTTTCAAAGTATACGGCACGAGATGATCTTTGGACTACTAAATACCAATAGCAGTTTATAACACAAGTGACGATTAGACATGAGTTTCAGGATGTTACCCTTTCAACCAAAATGTAACTTGGAGGCACTGAAAACTTCTGAAAAATGAATTGAATGCGTAGAATTTTTAATTACGTATTTTTCATTTTTATATTTATAACTATTAATCCACATTATGTGGAGTATTTAAAAACCTAAATTATAGCTCTAATTTTGTGAATACTTCCGGCGATTCTCTGGGGAACATAAATGTGATATTATACACTGTCTTTTATACATTACACTGAGGACGATAAGCTAAATGCTGCAGAAACCTATAACTTTAAAATTTTAAATTACTGGTGCTTTTAAAGTTGATATTTTTACTTCTTAAAACTAATGCACCAAGGTCCCTCTTAAAATTATAAGAGTAAGTTTATTTGCTGGCATATTTAACTTACTTCGGATTTATTTTATAACATGTCCATTAGATGGGTTAAAAAACTGAAATATTTATAATCGAATCGCGATGATGCCGGAAAGTAACCTTTTGTAATAAAAAAGGAATTTGTAAAACATGAAACCGATCGGTTAGTAAAATTTACCGCCACAAAAAGGCCAAATCTCTGAAAAATAAAAATGCATGATTTTTTATTTTATTTTTATTTTATAATTTACCCAAATATAGTATTACTATTTGTAATAGAAAGAACAACTATACGAGGATATGACAGTAATTTAAAGAGAATTTCTATTATGGTAGCATCATATCTTTTACCGTTGAAAAAAGGTGAAAGATTCTAAAAATTTTAAATTTTTCGCTTCCTCAATTTATACAATTTCCACAATATTTCTACATTTTTTACATTTATATTAAAATTAAAAAAAAATCTGTTGTAAATATTACGCAAATTCTTTAGCATGATCATTGTAATACTATCAAAAAACATCTATCTATGATGTAAAATATCTGCAGAAGACAACCTGTAGATACCTGCATTGTAAAAGATACATGCACTTAATTTTTCTTTTAGCTGCGACAAAGCCGTATTTCACTTGGTTCTTTTTTTAGTAATATATTCCCTTACTCTACATATCGAAAGCTGTAGATGTAGAACTATCTGCCAAGTTTATGCAGACGCAAAGTTTCATCGGTGTGAAGTCAAAAAAAAGCCAGGATACCAGGAACGAAATTGACATTTTAACCTGGTCCTCATTATTTTGGTCATTTGTAACCATCGTCTAGAAAAGCCACATCAATAGGCAATGACACTATACGTATATTTTAGAAAAATGGAATTGTAATTGTAAAACTAATTCTAACCGGATCTGATGGAACAAACCGTAACCAGGAAGCTATATGTTTTCGTCAGAACGGCTTAAATCCATTTCAATGATTTTCTTTCTCTCACTTCAATTATTTTCTGTCAAACAATTTCGTTCGTTAAATAATAGTAACAAAAATAAATCTATCCTTGTACATTTAAATGCTGATAACATACACAAAATAGAGTTAAATACTGATAACTTGAACATTTCAAACTTCTAAGAAAAGTACATTTTTTCCAATTTCTACAATTCAGTATAGAGTAGAAAAAGTTCTTTTAAATTGAATTTGTTTAAATCTGCATCACAATTAACTTTTGTACGCATAATTGCATAGACAAATTGTACACATAATTGCGAAAAACAGAACCGTTAAAAAGAGCATTAAGTAAAACACTGTAAAATTACTAAACGCTCTTATAAACTTTAAAAAAAGCAACAAGTTATAATAATATACCTTTATTTGAGATGTTATAACTTGTGACTGTCAGCTGCAATGCACATACGGATGTAAATTTGCCCGAAAGACAGCTATTTGCTATTCCGTTCAAGTTTTGTTTCATCACAGGGTATTGAATCACGAATAAAATAATTCCTGTTTTAACCGTTAGATTTTTTTGCATTAATGTCCACAAGGTTACATTTCGTACTTGATCGATGATGAAGTCGTTTTTGTCTCCGTTTCTGTTTTTGAAATAGGAATGCTAACTACGCTGTCATCCTCTAGGTGGCACCATAGGCGGTTTCATTCAGTAGCGAATGCCAACTTCTCTACACCGAATCACAATTTTTATAATTTTAGCAACAGCCGTTCGAAGTTATAAAAGGACATTTATCGCTTTTATTAGACTTCTAGTGTTACATAATATAAGACCAATTAAAAAATGCATACCAAATATAAAATTACTACGATTATAGACGATAAATTTTAAAATGTATTTTGCGAAGATCTCATATAATTTTCAGTGTCAACAACAAAAAAGCTTTTTATAAAAGTATACCGCAGCTAAAAATAAATTTTCAACATTTATCACATTTAGGCAGGCAAATAAATAAATTATAAGAAACATACCTATAAAACACAGAAAGAAATTTTTTATAAGGTATTTTTATAAACGTTTGTATCTCTAATATATATATTATATTTATTTTCCTATTAATATATATTATTCATTAATCCTTATATTTTAAACATTTATAAATATACTTGTTATTCAATTCCATATACATGCCACCTATAAGAAAAGTTTACAGCAAAATGTATTATGCTGAAGGAAAGATAAAATATCATTTGATTTTTGCGGGTTTTCTTTACAAAGCCATCCCTATTAAAAATCCGTCTTTAAAAAATATAGTTTCTGGTAAATGATAAAGTAGTCAGTGACATATCTTTTATCCCAAAACCCATTGTCTGTTTCCATTAGTAGCCTTATGTGTTTTTTCTTTTTATTCAATAAATGGGAAGCGACAGTTCTTGATAGAAAGGTTGCTATTAGAGAATTCAGGGCTGAGTAAAGCACTGGAAAGAATATCATGGTCTTTTTTATCCCTACTTTGAAAGCTTATTAAAGCTGACAAGAAATTATACTTTCGATACTACTTTTAAAATATGCTGAAATACTAAAGTTTTTTATGTAATCATAAAACGGATTAAAACTGACTGGAGAACATGATATACATTCACAAAAAATATTGGGGGGGGGGGATTTTAAATACTTCTTCTATTTGTAATATTTATGTAATTTGAGAGAATAATGCTTTATATATTGATAAATGATTAATAAAAAAATTAAGTTTAATTTGTGAAAGCATTTAATAGAAGAATTTGAGGGAATAATACTTAACATATATAGAATTTACGATATAAATTTGCGTGGTTACACATTCATATGAAATGTTCGATTTGGAAATTTAACTTTTATATAACATTACACTTTTTACTCATTTAATCTTTAATATTTTATCTTCAGTGTAATTTTCTAATAAAGATATACATCTAAAATCACACCACCTAAAATTTAAAATGTTGGTAATATTCTATATTTGTTTTTAATATGTTTACGATTCATAGAAGAATATTAAACTATGAATACAGTTTTAGTATTGTTGGATTAAATATATAAAACAAAATAAACATAAGCTTTTAATTTTAATTTTTAATTCAAATTGATTGATTACATGGCCGCAAATAGTAAGAATAATTAGAAATAATTTTGTATCGTTTCATCCTTTTTATTAACAGATTAACAAATTAACTAAAATATTAAATAATTGTTAGAGTACTTTATTCTTTATACACACACATATATATATATATATATATATATATATATATATATATATATATATATATATATATATATATATATAGAACCATTAGATAATACTACAAATCAACATCAATTACTGTAAAAACTTGTTAATGCCAAATTATATCAATGAGAGGAGTTGTCAGAATTTGGAATAAAATTGTAAATGTGGTATTTAGCCCGTTATCAAGGGCAATGCTAAATAGTCACATTAATTGCGATTAATTTCTGAATGGAAATCAGGATAGACCTAAAAAGGATTTTCATATTGCCCGATTAATCGCAAATGAGAACTCATTTCAAAGAAAAATATTAGAAAAATAAGAAGACCATAATAGAATTATCAATATATTAATTGCAATAGAAAAAGTATTTCAAAGAAAAAATATTAGAAAAATAATTAAACTGTAATTGAATATTGATAAAGATAAACTTACAATTATCAATCGCAACCATAATTTCCATTGTGCAGAAAAAAAAAGTAATAATATAATTGAATTATCATTGATTAAATTAAATTGAAAAATCATGTCAAATGGAAATAATTAGACTAATTAAATTATATAATAGGTTAACTTGCAGATATCAATTTCGACCATGTGATAGCAATACAATTTTGCATTCAGTCACATTAGACAGTTAATATCCAAGTTAAAGTAGAAAACAAATAGTTTTTATTAATAATAGATATTTAAATAACTATTTTCAAAAATAATGTATATATATATATATATGGGTGATTCTCAAAATAGGGGACAATTTATGTCTTTCGGCAAACAAAATAAATTGAGAGATTTTCTGTCATGTTTCTACATTTAGATATGTTTGTCTTAATATTATTCATTATTTGCACTCAAGAATTACTCATTTTTTAGTTAAAAACACATCAAAATAACAGAATAAATGTTCAAAATGTCATTAGCATGATGTAAACAGAAGCTGTGCCTTGTGTGTACTAGCATTTTTCAAGAGTTAATATCATGTTTATAAAATAAAACAAATGTTATTCTTTCTTTAAATTAATCAAGGAGAGGATTTATCCAAAAAATTTATTTTTAAAAATAAAATTATAGTATATAAAAAAAGAATTAAAGTTTGTCCTCCACATTCTATTTTCAAAACAAGATCATACTATAACAGCTGGTTATTAATCAAAATTTCATTTTCACATATGACAATAGTTTGAAAATATAAAGTTTCTCCATGGCAACAAGTAGCCATTTTATCCCAGCCTGAAAATAGAAGCATGTATTGTATTTTAAGAATATAAGTTGAATATTAGGGGCGTACATCAATTGTATGTCATTAGAATGGATAATAATTTTCATGTTTATTTTATAGTTAAAATTTTTATTTTACTTATTTCCATAGAACTTTTGTGCTTTAAAAAGCCCTAGAAAGGACTATTGCATTGTGATTATATTATGGCTCATAATCTTATTTAAAATAAAATTTGTCATTAGCATAGACAAATATCAGTATCATTAGCATGGTCTTTCTGTCCATGCTAAAGACTCCTATGTGGATAAATGTAACCAGTGCTTATATTGTATCCGTTATAAAGTTTAATTTTACATATAAATTTAGGTATTACATTTATTATCCCTAAAATCTGCATTAAATCTGTCAGAAAATCACTAAGACAGCGTCTTACATTGTTAGTGTCAGAATGTTGCTCATGTAAACAAAGTTTGCTCTTTGGTAATGTTTTTTTTCTCCTTATATGTATATATGTAAAAATGGAAACCATTTGCTGAAAAGGAAGACTAATAAATAGAGAAAAAATTATTTAAACAGGAAGAAAATAAAAATTTCTTAATATATTTATTCCATGCAATTTGTTTTGTCATTAGCATGGCTCAAAAAATACTAATTATTTTTTTAAAGTTAATTTTTTAAATATTTAGCTCTGCTGACTACATCTAAAGTATACCTAATACTATATTAACAACACCTATTTTTTTCAGAAATTTTGCTAACAGTAATTTTTTTAATATTTCACTTTTGAAATTGTCCCCAATTTTGAGAATCACCCATATATATATCACATCAGCATTTAATGGTTTGGAAAAAAATGTGGTTCAATTACGCATAATATTTCAAAACAGACATTTTTCCAAATTAGTTAAATTTATGAAAATTATTATCTCCATAATCTTGTTAATTGCCTGAAATTATATTTTAATGATAAATCACCAGATTAAAATATATCTTAATAATACAAAAAACTCAATAATTTATTTTATAAAGAAATGTATAAATAACTTAAAAATTCCTTTAATTTAGCAAATCCAAATTCAAATTATTCAAAAATTAATTTTATAATTTCTTTTTTATGTATGTGTTAAGCTTGAATGTATTTCTGTAGTGAAGCATTTAAAGATGATTGTTTTTTTTAATTTAATATTCCACATTTAAAATTTTTACTTATATTTTCGTATAAATTAATATAAGACGTATCCTTAAATTCTATTAACAACTTTCAAAATCACCTGTGTGTTAAAGGGGCTCAAGGGTTTAAAACTCTTCAAAAAATCGATTTTTTTATAATCTAATTTGATTATTCATTTCATTTTTAACTCAATGCAAAAAACCGCATAAAAATATTTACATTTTTAACGGAGTTATAAGCATTTGTGTATCAACACTTTCATAGCCGCATCCATATAATTTAAACTTTAAGTTGCGTTTTCTCAAAACTTGATTTTTGATGACTAACACCAAGATTTAAAAAAAAAACTATTTGGAATGGCTTAATTTTTTTTTGAATGCATATAACATCATTATATAGATTATGAATTAATATATTTTAGATAGTTTAATATTTTGAGTATTTTTAATGGAAAAAAAGTTGTATTTTTTAGGGGTTTTTTTTAAATGTTCAACTTTGAGAGATTTTTTAATACTTTTTTTTATTAAGTGATAGTTATATCCTTAATTCATAATCTAGATTATGATATTATATGCATGAAAAAATAAGCCATTCCATCAAATAGTTTTTTAAATCTTGGTGTTAGTCGTCAAAAATCACCTTTTGAGAAAACACGACTTAAAGTTGAAATTATATGGATGCGGCTATGTAAGTAT
Organism: Maratus speculifer; assembly: GCA_964019185.1. NCBI lineage: Eukaryota > Metazoa > Arthropoda > Arachnida > Araneae > Salticidae > Maratus > Maratus speculifer. Next base: position 53,240,646 of record OZ025297.1, read on the forward strand.
TGATACATAAAAGCTTATAACTGCGTTAAAAATCCTAATATTTTTATGCGTTTTTTTGCAATGAGTTAAGAATTAATTGAATAATCAAACTAGATCATAAAAAATCGATTTTTTGAAAAGTTTTCAACCCCTGAGCCCCCTTAAAATTGTGGAAAGTGAAAAAAATATCAATTTTTCTCTAAATAAAATTTGCCTAGGAAAGAAAGGTGAACATTACAACATGGGGCAGATTGGGTCAAAGCATTTTTCTCACATTATGCATAGCGCGAAAATAAAAAAAAACAGAAGATGTCACTAATATTACCTTATTTTCACAGTGATTTGCAAGTCTTACAGAAAAATTAATAATATTTCAGTTAGGCAAATCTGTTTATGATGCTCAAAAGTAACTTTACAGAATCATTTTATGCTTCAATTATATTAAAATTCATAAAAGATATTGTAAGAAGATTTTATGAAAATGAATAGGCATTTTATAAAGGTATTTTTACAGTTACAATATGCATCCTACCAAGTTCTAGTAATTAGGTCTAACGTTTCTTCTTGGCCCTTATGGGCACATCGCGATATGAACAAGTGGGAAAATTCCAATGTGTTTTTGACTCATTCTAAGCACACATCCAAAGAATTTTCTATTGTTCATTCAATTCAAATTCTAGGAAAATGTTTTCTCAGATCTTGTATACGATAAACAATGCGACATTTAACATTAACGACATTACAAGAGGATTTACGTACACAGAAATTTGGTCATTTATTTAAAATGTTTTCAGTTCAAAAGATTTTTTGGTTTCTGACATTACCGAAGCAACTGTCAATCTACAGGATGGCAGTATTCAAATCTCAGGTTATAAAAACTATCAAAATACTTGTGATTTTTGTTACATCATCTAGATATTATCAAACAATCTTTCACAATAGTTTTGTTACTGAATCATAACATTAAAGGCACATTTCTTCTTTTGTTAGTCCAAAGGAAAAATTGAAAAAATAAAACAATTAATTTAAAAAAAAACTCCAAAAATTTTTTTAAAAAATTAAAAAAAAAATGTTCAGCTTTTATTTTAAAGAAAATTAGAAAAGTAGGAAAAATGTTGAAAAGAGTAAAAAGTGTATTTTTTAGGATTAATTTCTATTTTAAATTCAAATTTCCAGCATATTGAGAGATATTTTTTGCCTATTTTAGAAAAGGTTATTTTTTTAAATTGTTCCTAAATGATCAAAGAATAACATTTCCTCCAAATTAAATAATAATAATAATAATAGTGATTACCCGTGACTATCACAAACAAAAAAATAACTTTCTTATGTAAGTTAAAGAATTAAGAGTTAAAGGTGGGAAAATACATAAAATTACGACATAAAATGAGACATTTATATGTGAATATTAAAAGAGAAAAAAAAATAATGAATTCATTAAACCGCATTAACTGCCATAATTGGAAATAATTACGTAATATTTAAAATATCCATACAATAAAATTACAAATAATCTATATGCTTAAAAGATTGGGTTGGTTTTAGTCATTTAGAATGTGTTTTCTGCAAATATGATTTCGATTTGTTTTTTAATGAACGCCGGTTAATTAATTATGAGCCCGCTTTCGTTATTTTTTTTTATAATAATCGCATTTTTGTATTTTCATTTTAAAAGTTGTTTTATGAAATTTCTTTATATTGGTGACAATTAGGTTTCTTCGATTGTTTAAGAGTAAATGCAAAAAAATGGGATAGCAAAATACAATTATGGATGGCATGATCGCATCAAAATTTCATTGAAAATCTGTGTATCTTATGAAATTTTCTATATTTCACAGTTAAATTGATCTTGTTTAATCAAACACGTAAATAATTACTAAATGTTTAACAGTAACTGATTCGATCTTAAAATTTCCCAACAAAAGGGAAATAAATCGGAATCTGTCTAAATGGAGATCACCCCTTCTTTTAAAAAAATCTAATGTTTGCAATCTTTTAAAAGCCTGTTAAAATAGCGTTTTTTTTTAGTTTGAACTGTCTCAACGGGAGTTGGCGAGTATAGATTGTATATGAGAGATCTCCCTAAAAACAGCTTTCCCAAATATTTTAATTTATACTTTCATTCGATTTACACCTTAGTAAAAAAAAGTAATGAAATATCAATGTCGCACCTTATACAACTGCAAACATATATATCTATATACGTATATCACTCCGAATATGTTAAGAATATATACGTAAAGTAACAAACAAAGTTAAGTTACGTGTAAGTGTAGAATAAATTGATTTATAGCAGTTGAATAGTAATCTATTTACAAATGTGACATTTGTGGCTGAAGCCAGATTTCCGCTTTTGTAGAGAATGCAGACAATGTAAGCAGGTTCCTGTCTCCATGTTAAGAGACTAATGAAATATACGAGATTTTCTAAAAGCGCCAGCTAAATGTGATTCCATATATCACTGTAATTGACATATTAGAATTGGTTTTATCACTCACTGCTAATGTCACTTTACTTAACAAATCCTTTCTTTCTAATTAGTTTAAAACTAATATAGTATAAAACACATATGAATACACTTATATAATATGTATAATTTAGCTTTTTGTGATAGAAGTTATTTATTTCATTACTTTGTGGGGAATTGTTTTGAAACGTATAACACATTCTTCTAACCAAATATTTCTAAGAGCACAATGAAGTATTTCTATTGCTGAATTCTGAATTAAGTTTAAATATCTCGATTATCAACGTGAAATATATGAACATACATGATTATTTTGATATGAGCCTTAAATAATTGCTATAAATAGGACAGAAATTCGATATCAGGAATTCGATAAGAAAGAAAAAAATATCTCACAGAACTTTAATTTTTAGTAGGAACATCGAGTTTTGAAGTTATATTTTATATCTTCAATTGACACTATCCCTGTAAAGGAATTTTCTTTTCTTTCAGATTTTTTAGGATGCGACTGGAAGTTATAAAATTGGAGACATTCACAATTTAGAGCTTGTAATGTTACATAAATTTTCATATTTTTGTTGTATATTTTCATGTATGTTATTTTAATGTGTGGTTATAATGTTAAAAAAATATCAAAGCATAATTACCGTAATTTCAGGTGTATAAGCCGCGGATCAAACAATTCTTTTTGACCCAGAATTTTTTAAGAAAGAAATGTAACTACTTAGATCGACGTAAATATTTGTCTTTAATCACTGAATAAAATTTCTGGGTCCAAAAAGAATTGTTTGATCCGCGGCTTATACACCCGAAATTACGGTACTTTGAATTTATAATTTATTGTTGTACTTTTTAAATAGCCAACATTTACGTTATTATACGACAAAAAACAATAATTGTATAATTTTGTTGATACGCAATATTTTATATATTGTATATTATACATTTAAAAAAGTATTCTTAACTGCAAATTTCCCATCTATGTGTTCTAACAGACATACTGAATTATTATTTTATCCTTATTTTGATAATATATTCGTGAGGCGATTAAATGTCAAACTCCGTATGAAAGGTACTTAAAAATTTATTCAGAGCTAAATTAAACTTCCAATATAAGTGACAGAATGAATTGGGTTTGATTGACAAAGTGTCGTCTGCTTTTAGTATTGGATGATTCAATTTTCGCAGTTGAAATCTTGATATATTCAACTTTATTATAACATGTTTGGTATAACTGACTGTCGATTTGTTTCGGTTTCTTTTTGTTACTGCATGAAACTCATGCACGTTTAAAGACGAAAATATTATTATAAAATAATAATAATTTTGCACTATAAAAATATTTAGCATTATATATATATATATACACACACACACACATATATATATATATACATATATCTCTGTGTGTGTTAATTCAATTACATATATCGAAATTTTAAAATTTTTGGACATAGTTGAATAGTTTTATATGAATTTGGTTTCTCAGATATGACTTATGTCTTCCCGTAATCTAACTCCCTTAAATGTTTCTTGATTTCCATGATTTTTTGATATTTTCTTGGAATTTCTTACGAAATGGTCGGTATTGAAAATTAAGTAATTATCATGTTTTAATTCTTTTACGAGATAATACACTATAATACTCTTACCTTACTCTCTAAATGTAAAAACATCTGCGGTGCAATTCATTGAGTTTAAGATTTTCAAATGTAAGGAGATAAATATACGCCATTGTGATGGAAAACAAAAACAATTTTCAGCAATATTGAAAGAAAAAGTATTATTTATAGTTCGTTTTCAGAAACTAATTAAATGAGAAAACAGCATGATGGTATATATATATATATATATATATATATATAAAATATGTGGTTCACTAATGATTTTACTGCACTTCAAACTGAATAAAATCCCTTGAAAGTCTGAAGTTTTCAATGCATTATATAAAAGTTTATATAAATTTTTGTTCTTTACAGAAACGGAAGATTTGTCAGAAGTCTGAGTATTATGGGAGTTTCTTTAAGGGAGACCCGTAAGAAAAAACCCGAAATTTTTATTATTGATTTTAAAGTAATGAGTTTTAATGGTCTATTTAAGAATCTTCTTGTAAGAAATAATTAGCAAAGAAATTCACTTTTTATTATAAAGTATATTTTTATGGGGATTTTTATGACTTTTTTTGTCGAAAAATATACTTTTTAAAATTACTACTCCTTATTCAATTTTCAATATTTTGGCATTACTAAAATCTATTAAATAGTGTTATAGTACATAGAAAAAGAACTAAGGAGTAATATTTTTAATTTTCTATTTTATTCGGCTAAAAAAAAAAAAAAAAAAAAAAAAAAAAAAAAAAAAAAAACGCATGGTAAATTTCTTTAAATTTATTATAATTTTCATGTTTACCAATTTATGTAAAATTTTCAGAAATAGTTAAAAAATATCTCTCTTTACTTTTGTTGTAAATTTTTTTAAGATTATAAAATAATAAACACTTTGTTTCTAAATCATTTTACCACTGAGCCTTAGTACTTTGAACTTAGGCAAAATATGAAAAAAGTCATTTTCTGGAAAACACGTTTTAAATGACCGCTACCCTTCAAACTCTATAGTGAGTACAATTCAAAAAAGCTCATTTTCTACCTGTTCCATATGTACCCGAGTTCTGAAATTTTGCATGGATGTTCGCAAATATGTATTTTATCGTTTTCTGAGGGAAAAAATGAACTTTTGATGATTTTTGGCCGAAAATGGGGTTCGGGTCTCCCTTAAGCGCGTATACTCTGTGATATATATGTTTTTCTATAAAGCAAACTGTGTTCTATTTCTTTTTAGAATTATGTAAATTTAAAGGCACCATGAAGAGAGAGGATAAAAGTATTTTACATGTGTTGTTTAATAGGGTTACAAATTGTGTTGTGCTTACAAAATGTTCTTAATTTAGTCACAAAGTGTTACGCAGCAGAACACTATAATAAAAAATAAATACTTTTTTCACCAACACTATTTACAACACTATTTCAACACAAAAAACTACACTATTTTTAAATAACATTTCTAGACAGCAACACATTTAACTTTTTAAGAACATAATCACAGCTTACACATACAAATATATATATATATATATCGAATATGAAGTTATTCTAATTCGTACCCATGTACATTTGTTCACAAATAACGTTCTAAAATGTAATTATTATTCTATGTTGGGAATTAAGAATTTGTAACTCAATGAATGTAACCGGATCACTACAAACTTTTTTGAATAATCTTTTTGAAATTACTTATATACCCGACAACTTGCTTTAGGTTAAAGATAACATTAATATTTATATACATATTATTAAGTGTTCAATTTCATTTGTTTATTTTTCATAATGGATTTAAAAGCACTTTAATGTCAAAATCTGGTGATATCATAAACAAAACAAAATCTTTTTTTGGCAGTAGCTTGAATTTCGTTTGAAAAATTAGTTATTGAATTCTTCATACTACGGAAACATACATTTGTTATTTAAAAAAAATCCTCTGCATATAAGGTAAATCCAACAATATACATATAATTGAAATCTTTGCGTAGAATTAATGAACATATGACAATGTTGTCATTCAGTTGGGAAACACTTTATTCTCTATACAAATATTGCGAAATCATAGGAATGAATTTTTGTTTTCAAACAACATAACTTCAATTAATTTAGAATAGTTTTAAGTAACAAATATTTAGGTAATTCAAAATATAATAATAAAATTTCTATATTATTTTGTTCATAAAAATCACATATTCGAAGTTTCAGATAAGCAAGCATAACAAATTTTAATAAAAATGAGGACAGCAAATAACTTTAATGAAGTATAAGCTTTTATAAAAAGGTATAGTGGACAAAGCATAAAATTACAATGGATGAAAAGGTTTATATGTATTTCAACAAATTTTGCATTTTATTTTAATTTATAACTGTAAAAATATCTTTAACACGTTCGCTGCCGCTTAGATGTGATGATAGTTCATGCCGCACTGTAAAAGTGGGTTTTTACCAGAAGCCGATTTACTTTTCATAACAAAGAATCAGTGAAAGATTTTCCAGCGCCAGCGCGTGACTGGATATTGGTCATCACCCCACATCATGCGCTGGCGCGTGAGTAGCCCCTTAACGTTGGCGCCACTAATACATTTTAACACATTCACTGGGAATGTGTTAGAAAATTGTTTTATAGTTTAAAATATTAAACCTTAATGTACTTTAAATATTAATGTTAATATAGCTTAAAATATTAAGCCTTAAAGCATTGATTTCTGAACTCGCATTATTTGTTCTTTCACTAAAGTACAATATCTGCATTGTTTTTTTTCAGCATATATATATTATAGATATAGATATACACTGGTGCGCAAAATTTAAGGACGAATCCCAAAATGCCAAATTTCAAGGGATTTTCAAGCGATAATTTTCACGCGAATATTCAAAAGAAGTAATATAATTCGAATAATTACTACCCCTGCATAACAGCTAATCCATATAACATCTCATTCAGATCACACATGGTCACAAGAGTCACAGTCACTATGGCGAAACAAAAAATAGGAAATTGCATACGTCTCATTTATGAGTCTCAAATGACTACTATATGTGACTCTACTGACTCATCATTATGACTGTTGTTTTGTGTCGAGTCACCAGGTGAATTTACAGTGTCAGTCCATCTACACTCTTGTGTGACCTCTCATCTGGAGACTCAATTTCAAAGTAATTGTGAATGTTGCATTTTGATAAATTACCAAATAATGTCCCATTAAAGTCACATTGTTACTTTTTACAACTTTTCACGGTGGTTATTGCACATTAGGCTCTCTGTCATTATTTGAAAAAGTCTTGTGACAGGAATTCACCATGTCACTTTAATGTGACATTTTTTGGTGAAATATCATAATACAACATTCACAATGACTTTGAAATTGAGTCTCCAAATGAGAGTAACATTAGAGTCTCAATAAAACGACACTTTAAAGTCACCTGGTGACTCGGCACAAAGCAACAGTCACAGTGACCTGTCAGTGGAGTCACATATAGTAGTCGTTTGAGCTTCATAAATAAGACGTATGGAATTTCTTATTTTTTTGTTTCGCGGTAGTGACTGTGACTCTTGTGATCATGTGTGACCTGAATGACATGTTATATGGACTAGCTGTTATGCAGGGTTAGTAATTTTTCTAATTATATCACGGCCTTTTGAATATTCGCGTGAAAATTATCGCTTGAAAATCCCTTGAAAATTGGCATTTCAAGACCCATCCTTAAATTTTGCACACCAGTGTAGATATATATATATATATATATATATGTTTGAGATTCCTTAACCACAATGTTTGAGATTCAATAATAACAGAATATTTGATGATAAATTATTTGTTTTAAAATTAACATATCGTAAATAGTTAACAGGAATATATATATATATATATATATATATATATATATATATATATATATATATATATATATATATATAGTATCTAAAAGGAACAGTCAAAATTCGAAGATATATTTTGAGAATTAGTGTCACGCAGTATACTTAATATTTCTATAGATAGCGTCTTATAAACGTATTACACAGAGAAAATTAATGTATGTTATTTATTATTTTGATATTTGTACATGAATACTGGGTTAAAAGTGTTATGATGCATAAAACATTAATAAGTTTAAAGAAATTAAAAGTAGTTTTGAATGTGTTATATATTACAAAATTATTGAGTATGTGTATTATGCAACGGCAGTAAATTTCTAAAATAAAAGAAGAAAAACTAATAAGCTTTAAATTAAATTATATGTTATTTGCACAAGTATTTTCAAAAATATTCCGCAAATGGGTTAACAGAATTCCAAGCGTATTTTTTAAACATATGATATATATAATTATTGGGAAAACATAATTTGTGAAACTAGTACTGAATATATAATTCACTTTTCAATTAATACATAATAAGAATTTTATTTTTTCAAGTTTCAAAATAAAAATAAATAAATATGTTTATATATGTTCAGCCAGTTGAGTAAATACTACTAAATTTCAGAAATAACAATTTCAGTTCATTCAGTGCGTATGATATACATAAATAATGGGAAAACATAATTTGAAAAATAGTACTGAATATTCAATTAACATTTGAATTTTTTTTTCAAATTTCATGTATAAAAGATAAATATAAATATAATATAAATATGTGTATACCTGTTCAAACACAAAACTAAATATTACTGAGTTCTGAAATAACAATTTAAGTAGTTGTTCATTACAAAAATAAATTAATAATAATAAAATAATGTCTAATTGACAATAAATATGCGGTAAATTCTACGGTGTAAAAAGTTTGTTTTCATGCATGATAAATTAAATTCTTTCATGTACTATTTATATGTACGTATATCTGCCTCATGACACATCTTAAAAAATATTTACATGAAAAAAGATATCTGGAATCGGATACGTAATAAAAAATATGTATTTTCAGTATAAATCATTGTACTTTTAAAGTATTTGAAAGCGGGAATTGTTTGTCTTCATAAAAAAAAAATGATATTGTCATTTCAATAAAAATGAAATATTGTTATGGTAACCTAGTTTCCCGATATGGAATTTGTGTACATTTATATATCTACTAAAACGACACTTACCTTTTAAAGATAAGGATATATTTTTTTTCATTTTTCGCTTCTATTTCATGTATAAAATGGATAAAGTTTTTGTTCACTGCATTTATTTTCTTCATGCATCTATCATAACATGTACAACATATGTATATATATATTTTTGGAGGATTAACAGAGTAAATATAAATTGAAAAATGGATTACAGTGAAATGTAGATAAATTAATTTTGGCATAAAAATAAATGTTTTAAGAAAGACGTATAACAATTATAGAAATGTAAAATAAATCTGTAGTTTATTGGCGCTTTTCTATTAATTGGGTCTCATTTTAGAGAATGTAAATTTTATCCGTTGTTACCTTGAGTGCGGAAACTAGTTTCTAACTTACAGTTTTTTTTGTTTTTTTTTTTCTCAAACAAGTTTCTTGGTCTAAAATTTTTTTATCAGTGGTTTTATGATAATAAAGCATATGTTTTATAGCATCTGCATCCCAAAGCATAGGATAAAGCATATGTATTCCACAAAAGTGAGATGAAATTTGTTATCAATGGACACTGATTCCAGTTCTCACTCTTGAAGGAAAACAATGATAGTGACCTTTTGTGATTTGCCTCTCTCTGTGTACACTTAAGAATTTAGAGTCAAGAGATAATTGACAAAGTCTGTCGTTTTTATATGAAGTATTTCACATCAGTTCAGTAATATTCTGAGGAAATTGAGGGTCATTTTTAAATTTTGAGCTTATCAGCTTATACAGGGTGTTAGGCTACCAGACCGAAAAACTTCTAGGGGTGATAGTAGACATAAAGACAAACATTATTAAATAGGAAACCATGGGGCGCAAACGCCTTCTGTAGGAGCTAGGGGCCATTAAGGTTTAAGGTCCAAAAATTCAAACGCTGATAAAAATGAGAAAAAAAGGGTAGATTTGTTTGCGGTTTTCTCTAAAATCATTCTTTATATCACGATTTTTAATTTTTTTAATTTTAAAGGTTAAGTTCGAAAATTGTCGATAGAGGGCGCTTTAGACTTTTGAGTAACGAACAAATACTTTTTGCCGTTCTTTTGTGCATGGGTTTGAAATTGTTCTAAAGTTTAGACTTTAACTTAAATTTTAAGCCCAAAATCGGAAACATGGGGATCGGTTAACTAATGAAAATTTAACTGTGAACCGAGGGAGAGATTTTAAACGCTCATAAACATTGGACAAACTAATCGATTGTGTTGCGGTTTGCGTGTAGGTCATTCCCTTGCTAATTATTTTATTCAAAATGACGCACAGCTGTAATAGGAAATTGCATACGTCTCATTTATGAGTCTCAAATGACTACTATATGTGACTCTACTGACTCATCATTATGACTGTTGTTTTGTGTCGAGTCACCAGGTGAATTTACAGTGTCAGTCCATCTACACTCTTGTGTGACCTCTCATCTGGAGACTCAATTTCAAAGTAATTGTGAATGTTGCATTTTGATAAATTACCAAATAATGTCCCATTAAAGTCACATTGTTACTTTTTACAACTTTTCACGGTGGTTATTGCACATTAGGCTCTCTGTCATTATTTGAAAAAGTCTTGTGACAGGAATTCACCATGTCACTTTAATGTGACATTTTTTGGTGAAATATCATAATACAACATTCACAATGACTTTGAAATTGAGTCTCCAAATGAGAGTAACATTAGAGTCTCAATAAAACGACACTTTAAAGTCACCTGGTGACTCGGCACAAAGCAACAGTCACAGTGACCTGTCAGTGGAGTCACATATAGTAGTCGTTTGAGCTTCATAAATAAGACGTATGGAATTTCTTATTTTTTTGTTTCGCGGTAGTGACTGTGACTCTTGTGATCATGTGTGACCTGAATGACATGTTATATGGACTAGCTGTTATGCAGGGTTAGTAATTTTTCTAATTATATCACGGCCTTTTGAATATTCGCGTGAAAATTATCGCTTGAAAATCCCTTGAAAATTGGCATTTCAAGACCCATCCTTAAATTTTGCACACCAGTGTAGATATATATATATATATATATATATGTTTGAGATTCCTTAACCACAATGTTTGAGATTCAATAATAACAGAATATTTGATGATAAATTATTTGTTTTAAAATTAACATATCGTAAATAGTTAACAGGAATATATATATATATATATATATATATATATATATATATATATATATATATATATATAGTATCTAAAAGGAACAGTCAAAATTCGAAGATATATTTTGAGAATTAGTGTCACGCAGTATACTTAATATTTCTATAGATAGCGTCTTATAAACGTATTACACAGAGAAAATTAATGTATGTTATTTATTATTTTGATATTTGTACATGAATACTGGGTTAAAAGTGTTATGATGCATAAAACATTAATAAGTTTAAAGAAATTAAAAGTAGTTTTGAATGTGTTATATATTACAAAATTATTGAGTATGTGTATTATGCAACGGCAGTAAATTTCTAAAATAAAAGAAGAAAAACTAATAAGCTTTAAATTAAATTATATGTTATTTGCACAAGTATTTTCAAAAATATTCCGCAAATGGGTTAACAGAATTCCAAGCGTATTTTTTAAACATATGATATATATAATTATTGGGAAAACATAATTTGTGAAACTAGTACTGAATATATAATTCACTTTTCAATTAATACATAATAAGAATTTTATTTTTTCAAGTTTCAAAATAAAAATAAATAAATATGTTTATATATGTTCAGCCAGTTGAGTAAATACTACTAAATTTCAGAAATAACAATTTCAGTTCATTCAGTGCGTATGATATACATAAATAATGGGAAAACATAATTTGAAAAATAGTACTGAATATTCAATTAACATTTGAATTTTTTTTTCAAATTTCATGTATAAAAGATAAATATAAATATAATATAAATATGTGTATACCTGTTCAAACACAAAACTAAATATTACTGAGTTCTGAAATAACAATTTAAGTAGTTGTTCATTACAAAAATAAATTAATAATAATAAAATAATGTCTAATTGACAATAAATATGCGGTAAATTCTACGGTGTAAAAAGTTTGTTTTCATGCATGATAAATTAAATTCTTTCATGTACTATTTATATGTACGTATATCTGCCTCATGACACATCTTAAAAAATATTTACATGAAAAAAGATATCTGGAATCGGATACGTAATAAAAAATATGTATTTTCAGTATAAATCATTGTACTTTTAAAGTATTTGAAAGCGGGAATTGTTTGTCTTCATAAAAAAAAAATGATATTGTCATTTCAATAAAAATGAAATATTGTTATGGTAACCTCGTTTCCCGATATGGAATTTGTGTACATTTATATATCTACTAAAACGACACTTACCTTTTAAAGATAAGGATATATTTTTTTCATTTTTCGCTTCTATTTCATGTATAAAATGGATAAAGTTTTTGTTCACTGCATTTATTTTCTTCATGCATCTATCATAACATGTACAACATATGTATATATATATTTTTGGAGGATTAACAGAGTAAATATAAATTGAAAAATGGATTACAGTGAAATGTAGATAAATTAATTTTGGCATAAAAATAAATGTTTTAAGAAAGACGTATAACAATTATAGAAATGTAAAATAAATCTGTAGTTTATTGGCGCTTTTCTATTAATTGGGTCTCATTTTAGAGAATGTAAATTTTATCCGTTGTTACCTTGAGTGCGGAAACTAGTTTCTAACTTTCAGTTTTTTTTTTTTTTTCTCAAACAAGTTTCTTGGTCTAAAATTTTTTTATCAGTGGTTTTATGATAATAAAGCATATGTTTTATAGCATCTGCATCCCAAAGCATAGGATAAAGCATATGTATTCCACAAAAGTGAGATGAAATTTGTTATCAATGGACACTGATTCCAGTTCTCACTCTTGAAGGAAAACAATGATAGTGACCTTTTGTGATTTGCCTCTCTCTGTGTACACTTAAGAATTTAGAGTCAAGAGATAATTGACAAAGTCTGTCGTTTTTATATGAAGTATTTCACATCAGTTCAGTAATATTCTGAGGAAATTGAGGGTCATTTTTAAATTTTGAGCTTATCAGCTTATACAGGGTGTTTCGCTACCAGACCGAAAAACTTCTAGGGGTGATAGTAGACATAAAGACAAACATTATTAAATAGGAAACCATGGGGCGCAAACGCCTTCTGTAGGAGCTAGGGGCCATTAAGGTTTAAGGTCCAAAAATTCAAACGCTGATAAAAATGAGAAAAAAAGGGTAGATTTGTTTGCGGTTTTCTCTAAAATCATTCTTTATATCACGATTTTTAATTTTTTTAATTTTAAAGGTTAAGTTCGAAAATTGTCGATAGAGGGCGCTTTAGACTTTTGAGTAACGAACAAATACTTTTTGCCGTTCTTTTGTGCATGGGTTTGAAATTGTTCTAAAGTTTAGACTTTAACTTAAATTTTAAGCCCAAAATCGGAAACATGGGGATCGGTTAACTAATGAAAATTTAACTGTGAACCGAGGGAGAGATTTTAAACGCTCATAAACATTGGACAAACTAATCGATTGTGTTGCGGTTTGCGTGTAGGTCATTCCCTTGCTAATTATTTTATTCAAAATGACGCACAGCTGTGTGGCCTCATTTTTTCATAGAGGGCGCTTCCGACATATTTCCGATATTTCAATGGCATTACTCCTGAGTGTTTTACTACCAGACTATCATACTTCCAGGAAGTGTTAGGGATGGAAAAGCGACTCGGAATCACATAGGAATGTAACGTTGAAAATGTCTTTTTTGCGAGTTATGGTTAAAGGAAGCAGAGAAAAAACAACAGAAACAAGCAGAGAAACAGAAACACGCTAATATAACATAAAACAGTTTGTTTTAAGGTTTTACTAGAAAAGATGTTCGAAATTACGACCAGAAGTAATTCGACATGCTTGACAGTGGCATTGCATGTAACTCTTCACGCTTTGAAAGATTCCTGGAATCTTTGATAGATTTCCGGAAGTTACAGAGATACGAGCTGCTAAGACTTTAATTGATGGTACGGGATTCTCATACACCCAACTTTTCATGTGACCCCAACAGAAGAAGCTCATACTTGATACGTCCGGTGATCTGGCAGGCCAATAAACCGGGCCACCACGACCTATCCACCGCTGTCCATATGTTACGTTGAGGTATCCGTGAACATCATGGGTAAAATGTGGAAGAGCCCGATCATGCTGGAACCACATAGAGCTGCGCAACGAGAGAGAAACTTTCACGCGCATTACCGTTCAGCTCCATCTACCGCAAGAAAATCGCAGCGCCATCTACTGTCGCTGTCAAGCTTCGAACTGTTTCTGCAGTAAAACCTTTAAATAAACTTGGTTTTGTCACTTTAACATGTTGCTGTTTCTCTGTTTGTTTCTGTTGTTTTTTCTCTGCTGTTTTTTAAACGTATTATGCAAAAAAGCAATTTTCAACGTATCATTCCTGTGTGATTCCAGTCATCATTGCATCCCTTACACTTCCTGGAAGTATGGTGGTCTGGTAGAGAAACACCCAGGAGTAATACCATTGAAATGTCGGACATGTCTCGGAAGCGCCCTCTATCAAAAAATGAGGACATGAAAGCTGTACGTCATTTTGAATAAAATAATTAACAAGAGAATGACCTACACGCAAACCGCAAGAAAATCGATTAGTCTGCCCAATGTTTATGAGCGTTTAAAATCTTCTGTTTGGTTCACAGTTAAATTTTCGCTAGTTAACCGATCCCCATGTTTCCGATTTTGGGCTTAAAATTTAAGTTAAAGTCTAAACTTTAGAATAATTTCAACCCTATGCACAAAAGAACGGCAAAAATTATTTGTTCATTACTCTAAAGTCTAAAGCGCCCTCTATCGACAATTTTTGAACTTAATCTTTAAAATAGAAAAAAATAAAAATCGTGATATAAAGAATGATTTTAGAGAAAACCGCAAACAAATCGACACATTTTTCTAATTTTTATGAGCGTTTGAATTGTTGGACCCTAAACTTTAATGGCCTCTAGCTCCTACAGAAGACGTTTGCGCCCCATGGTTTCCTATTTAATAATGTTTGTCTTTATGTCTACTATCACCCCTCAAAGTTTGTCGGTCTGGTATCGAAACACCCTGTATATGCGTTTACCCTTTGTATTCCCGATCTTGAAAATCATCTTGAATATAGTTTTTCCAGCCTGACTTGTGTGTGAACATTATTTTTAGGATTGGTGAATACAAATGTTTATATTATGAGCCTTGATTTGAAGATTAAAGAGCATTTAGGTAGCAATTTAGTTTCAATATCTATAAATATATTTAACATAAAACACCTAGCAGGCGAGCAGAGGAATAAAATTTTAAAAACAAAAACTCTCCTCTATATACATCTATATATATATACATATATAGGGAGAGAAATAGATAGATCGATATTGACACACACACACGCACACACACACACATATATATATATATATAATTTTGAAGATTAGATTTTTTATATAATATAAGAAATTTACAAATTATATATTTATTACGGATAGGAATGCAAGTCTTAAGAGTAAAAATCATAAGTTATTTTTTTAAACGGAATTACGTCTGTTAGTTATACTGGTTTAAATAAAGTTTCTATTAGTATAAAGTCTGCAGGTTGATGGAAGGATATATCAGTTCGTGGTGATAAGAAAATTATTAGTGACACTTACACTTGAATATATTTTTGCGTAGTTTGAAATCAATTACACAAAACATTATATAAACGACAAAATTTATTTCCTAAATTATCCAATAATTTGAAATCTTCAAATATAGTTTATTTTATTATTTGTAAAATATTTAATATGTTACATAATATTAAAAAAATTAACTTCTACACAACGACATAAAAAATAATATATCTTATGAAGTATTTTAAATCAAAATGATTCATTAAAAAAAGTTTTGTTTTGGGGAGCAGTTAAATGTTTTAATAATAATCGTGTTTGAAGCAACTAAGACAAATATATCCTTGCACCAAAGTTCGATGATAAAAGACTAAAATAATTTATTTACACAAGCAATAATATTCTCTCATGCAATGTGCATAACAAGATTAACTTTATTGTCTACTCAAGAATGATATTACCAGTGTAGAACATAAATTACATTTCACAGAATTTAATAAGGAATATTCTTGGTGACTTGTAGTCACGCA
Source organism: Maratus speculifer (assembly GCA_964019185.1). Lineage (NCBI taxonomy): Eukaryota > Metazoa > Arthropoda > Arachnida > Araneae > Salticidae > Maratus > Maratus speculifer. The sequence goes on from OZ025297.1 coordinate 53,256,956, forward strand.
ATATAAAATATTTCTAGAGACAACTTCCCATAAAGTGATTAATAAAAAGAAATATGTCAAAACTTCTAAATATTTATTACATTAGATACTTCTGTGGACTTTTGTACATGAAAATTCTGAAGAAAGATGAAGTAATAGATGTTTAATAGAGACAATATGATGACATATGTCGTAAGTTTCAATACAAAAATTACTTATAAATAAATCATATGTCACAGTGATCTTCTAAAAGAAAGAAAAAATATATACCGTATTTACTCGTGTATAGAGCTCACGAGTGTATAATGCGCACCCCTACTTTTCAAGTAAAAATGGCGATTTCTTAAAATCTCGTATATAACGCGCACCATAAATTTTATACGCTAATGAAGAATGACCAAATGAATTTAGGGTAAAAAAAAAAAAGTCGAAACAAACATTACACCAGACTAGAAAACAAGACAAAAATGCAATTTTAGACTTCGGGTTGTAAGAGAATGACGGGAAATAGGAAAGAGTGACGGTAAAGAGAATTGCAAATTAGTCTTTATATAATGTCATTAGCTCTATTGTATAAAAAACTGCAAGGAATGAAATAAATATGCAGTAATAATACAATTAAGGAACATTTTCTGAGTTTTAATATCTTCTTTGAATAATTTCTTGTCTTATATGTATATCGCTCGACTGCATCCAACAGTAAAAAATTATTCCGTGTATAAGGCGCACCTGGGAGTTTTGCCCTAATTTTTGGAAAAAAAAGTGCGCCTTATATACGAGTAAATACGGTATAACTAATTAAAATTTCAAAGCAAAATAATACATTTCGTATAACGACTTTTAATTCAACTTTTTCAGAGCAGATTATCCATACCACGCTGATATATTCTATTCATCATGGATAAAACCTGCATTCCGAAGGTGAATTTCACTATCATTTTTTGAATGAATTTATATCTTAAATTTAAGTTTTTCTGCTGTTAAATTTAACTTTAGAAATATCATGATAACATTTTTCATTATCAGGTGTAAAGGATGACTACAAGTGTCGTAAATATCACTGTAACTTTTGAGTGTGCGTACATACCGTATGTATTTATACATACCGCTCATACGTGTATAACGGGCACTCCGTACTTTACAAAGAAAAATGGTGAATTTGTTTTATCTTTTATATAACAAGTGGTTCCGTTAGTTTACAGTTTTTCAGGACGACTAATTACATACAGTTTTAAACTTCAATGTACAAGTCTGGAATGTCAGAAGTAACGGATGGTACTATTTAGTCCACAGATTTTGAGTCTTGGGGAATTTTTTTTCATGGCTAGGGTCTTTATGTTCTCTTCTTCCAATGCTATCATTCTAATGAGGGTATTTTAATGACTTGCGAAATACGTATTTCATGAAAATACAGGAACTATAATCCATTGTAGATGATCTGCGAAGTAATGGGGTTACAAACTACAGTCCACATGTTCTGAAAAACATGATGAATTCATATTAATTGTGATCTTGTATCATAGTAAATCGCCAATAAACTACAAATGTATTTTACATTTCTATAAATGTTATACGTCTTTCTTAAAACATTTATTTTTATGCCACACTCAATTTTTTTACATTTCACTGTAAACCATTCTCAATTTATATTTACTCGGTTAATCCTCAAATATATATATATATGTGTATATATATATATATATATATATATGTATATATATATATATATATATATATATATATATATATATATATATATATATATATATATATATATATATATATATATATATATATATATATATATATATATATATATATATATATATATATATATATATATATATATATATATATATATATATATATATATATATATATATATATATATATATATATATATATATATATATATATATATATATATATATATATATATATATATATATATATATATATATATATATATATATATATATATATATATATATATATATATATATATATATATATATATATATATATATATATATATATATATATATATATATAATATATAATTATATAATATATATATATATATATATATATATATATATATATATATATATATATATATATATATATATATATATATATATATATATATATATATATATATATATATATATATATATATATATATATATATATATATATATATATATATATATATATTATATATATATATATATATATATATATATATATATATATATATATATATATATATATATATATATATATATATATATATATATTATATATATATATATATATATATATATATATATATATATATATATATATATATATATAATATATATATATATATATATATATATATATATATATATATATATATATATATATATATATATATATAAAATATTATATATATATATATATATATATATATATATATATATATAAAAACATATTTTTTTTTATATTTTTATATATTTTTTATACAGGAAATTAGAAAAAAATGTCAAATATTAATTGAATATTCAGTACTATTTTTACAAATTATGTTTTTCCCTTATATATGTATATAATACGCATTGAATGAACTGAAATCGTTATTTCTGAAATTTAGTAGTATTTACTAATTATGTTTTCCCAATAATTATATATAGCATGCGTTTAAAAAAATAAGCTTGAAATTCTGTTAATCCATTTGGGGAATATTTTTGAAAATATCTGTGCAAATAACATACAACTTAATTTAAAACTTTTTTTTTCTTTTATTTTAGATTTTTACTGTCGTTGCATAATACACATACTCAATAATTTTGTAATTTATAACGCATTCTACACTACTTGTAAATTCTTTAAACTCATTAATATTTTATGCATCATAACACTTTTCCCCCAGTATTCATGTAAAAATATCAAAATAATAAATATCATACATCAATTTTCTCTCTGTAATACGTTTATAAGACGCTATCTATAGAAATATAAAGTATACTGCGTGACACTAATTTTCAAAATATATCTTCTCAGTTTGTCTGCTCCTTTTACATACTTCGTCAACTACATTATATTTCTTTGAAGGTTTTTAAATTTCGCTGCATGTATTATATATATATATATATATATATATATATATATATATATATAATGCTAAATATTTTTATAGTGCAAAATTGTTATTATTTTATCATAATATTTTCGTCTTTAAACGTGCATGAGTTTCATACCGTAACAAAAACAATCTGAAATAAATCGACAGAGAGTTTTACCAAACATGTTATAATAAAGTTGAATGTATCAAGATCTCAACTGAGAAAAGTTAATTTTCCAATACTAAAAGCAGACGACATTTTGTCAATCAAACCCAATCCATTCTGTCACTTATATTGGAAGTTTAATTTAGCTCTGAATAAATTTTGAAGTACCTTTCATAAGGAGTTTGACATTTAATCGCCTCACTAATATATTATCAAAATAAGGATAAAATAATAATTCAGTATGTCTGTCAGAACACATAAATGGGAAATTTGCAGTTAAGAATACTTTTTTAAATACGTAATGTGAAAATATTGCGTATCAACAAAATTATACAATTATGGTTTTTTGTCGTATAGTAACATAAATGTTGGCTATTTAAAAAGTACAAAAATAAATTATAAATTCAAAGAAATTATGGTTTAATATTTTTTTAATATTATAACCACACAATAAAATATGATACTAAGTTTATAATGTCTGTTGTTGATAATAAAAATATGAAAATTTATATAAAATTACAAGCTCTAAATTAAGAATGTCTCCAATTTTATAACTTCCAGTCAAATCCTAAAAAATCTGAAAGAAAAGAAAATTCATTTACAAGGATAGTGTCATTTGAAGATCTAAAATATATTTTCAAAACTCGATGTTCCCATTAAAAATTAAAGTACTGTGAGATTATTTTTTCTTTCTTATCGAACTCAAGATAACTTGTTTTATTTATAGCAATTATTTAAGGCTCATATAATAATAATCATATATGTTCATATATTTCACGTTAATAATCGAGATATGTAAACTTAATTCATAATTCAGCAATAGAAAGACTCCTTTGTGCTCTTAGAAATATTTAGTTAGAAAAATGTGTTATACGTTTCAAAAAAATTCCCCACAAAGTAATGAAATAAATAACTTCTATCACAAAAAGCTAAATTATACATATATATTCGTATGTGTTTTATACTATATTAGTTTTAAACTAATTACAAATAAAGGATATGTTAAGTAAAGTGACATTAGCAGTGAGTGATAAAACCAATTCTAATATGTCAATTACAGTGATATATGGAATCACATTCAGCGGGCGCTTTTAGAAAATCTCGTATATTTCATTAGTCTCTTAACATGGAGACAAGAACCCGCTTACATTCTCTGCATTCTCTGCAAAAGCGGAAATCAGGCTTTAGCCACAAATGTCACTTACATTTGTAAATAGATTACTATTAAACTGCAATAAATCAATTTATTCTACACTTACACGTAACTTAATTTTATTTGTTATTTTGCGTACATATTCGTAACATATTCTGAGTAATATATATATATACATATATATATATATATATATATGTGTGTGTGTGTGTGTGTGTGTGTTTGTGTGTACTGCTGCCTGTTGTTTGAAGTGCGACAGAGATATTTCATTACTTTTTTTATTAAGGTTTAAATCGAATTTAAGTGTAAATTATATTATTTAGGAGAGCTGTTTTTAAGGAGATCTCTCACATACTAAGCTAAACCAGATAACCTGCGTTGAGTAACCACAAATTAAAAAAAATGCTAATTTGACCAGCTGTTAAAAGATTGCAAAACCTTAGACTAATTTTTTTAAAAGAAGGGGCGATCTTCAATTAAAAAGACTCCGATTTATTTGCCTTTGGTTGGGAAATCGAATCAGTTCGAATCAATTGATCAGTTGAGAATCATAAGATAGAACCATTTTCTCTTTAACATCTACTCATTATTTACATGATTAGTTTAAAAAGATCAATTTAACTGTGAAATATAGAGAATTTCATAAGATACGCAGATTTTTAATGGAATACGATTGTCTTTGCCTATATATATTTTTTTACCCGCGGGATATAAAAAGGAAATGAATAAATGAATAACGTACTTTAAATACATCGCTTAAATCACGTGCAACTTTCACTATTTTTTTCCTGTTTATTTATATTTAAGTAAAAATACTTATATATTGATATCTAAATATATGTATTTTTAATTTTAACTGTTTTGCAATATAACTTGGGCACTTTATGTATGATGTAACTTCTTTTACTTGCTGCTTTTAACGCACAATTGACGGTTTAAAAGAATTTATTGAAAAAAGTAAACTTCTTTCCTTACATTATCAGTAATGTGCTATTAAAAGATAATAAAATTATTGAGTTATTAAATGAGGCTTTGATCTTTGTTTTTACGTAATGAAAAATCAAAGGAAATTATGTCAGTATGACTCAATTATAATTCAACGAAATCTAAAAATATTATTTTTTACTGTCGCAAAATACATGCGTACATTTCATATTGATATACATTATTTTAAATAAATTTTAATATGCAATTGCTTAATAATAAATAACTTTATGTCACGTTTGCCAGTTACAATTTTGCATAAAATACAAATATATATGTGACATTTTAAATTTAGGAGCCAGAGACATCATCGCCAGAGTCCCCGTTCTACCGCACAGAAGTCATGGTCAGCGAGAAAAAAAAACAAATAAATAGATGAAGAGGATCCAATAAATCCCTCACTGGTTGCTGTAAGTTAATTTATTAATCTGTAGTCATGTGAAAGGGAAAGGCTCCTTTTGCAAACTGTCTTTTACCGGAAATTCCATCATTACTTCAGCGAGCCGTACTCATCCAAGAAAAAAAAAACCAAGAATATTTCTTCTCATCTCGAGACTTCCCCTCTTAAATCTAAAAAGAAAATTCTAGAACATTCTTTACTCTCGAACCATCATTATCTTATGTAAACATAACTCATGCCCAGAGTCGAGACTATATTTTACATACGATAATTTATTTAAAAAAATATTATTTAACCAATTTATAATCGACTCAGAATTTCAAATATCTTGTGTAAACGATTTTTTGCAGACGATTAATTTTAAGAGAAAAAGAAAAGAAATGAATTTATTGTTATGCACACATATCGAATTTTGAAAGAGGGAAAATAAATAAATAGATAAATAAAAATAATGATATTTTTAAAAGGTATGGTTTTGGAATAAATTTAATAAGACTTTCTTAAAAGGGGTTTATAGAAACATAGAAAAAATGAGTTTTATTTGGAATATTAAGAAAGTTTAATTAAGAATATTTTTAATTTAGAGCCGTCTTTTTAAAATTACGCGTATTGGAATAAATGATTTTTAAGGCGAATTACGAATTTATATCGTTCCCATAAAGATTAATAGATTAGATCTAGAAACAAGATTTTAATTTAATAAGTTGAAGTAAGTACGGAATATTGTTATAAGGAAATTAATATAGTATAAAGGTTAGTTCTGGCGAAAAAAAAATTAAAATTTGTAATATTATCCCCCCTCCACAAAATTTGTATGAAATTGATAGTTAAACCAAACTACAAGTTCAGTCAACAAAAAACTAATAATTTAGAAAAGTTAAATTTTGAAATAAAATGGTCAAACCCAGGAAGCTAAGAGATGGAAGAAAAAGAAAATTGACGCAATATAAAAAATACTAGCGATTAAAAAAAATAGTTAAGAGCAAATTAAATCGAATTAAGATTAGGTAAGAGTATTTCCCTGAAAGAAATACAATAGTGTTACAATATGACTTACCATTTGTAAGTGCATAGGGGATAATACATAAAATAACAGCAAATAAGTTATAAATATTAATAAGCAAGAAATATCAAAAATATAATAAAAACAATAAGAAATCTCTTTCATGGGAGTTTATAAAATTTCACCGACTTAATTAGTAGTGATTTCAGTTCAAAAATTAAATTTGTTAGTATACTCCTTGTAGTAAATATAGTCTTTAAAGGCTACAAAAATCGTTCTTCTTATATAATTTTTCCATTTTGGTTTAATGATGTGTTTAGTTTTTTGTTGGATTCCAACATTTTTTAATAATATGTCAAATTTCTAATAATAAATAGTATCACTTCAAAACATTAATAATAAATAATATAGAAAAATTGAAATAATAATAATAACAACAATAATAATAAGTAGTATAATAAGACTAAAAATTTATAGCAATAATAATATTAATTCTCCATATCGTAATGTTCTCAATAAGAGTGTAATTGATACTATATTTCATTATAGAAATCATAATGATAATAATAATAAAACAAAAGTATAATCAAAAGAAAATATCACAGTTTATTTATTATTGATAAAGAAAATATTGGTTGAGGATTAAAATAATTACATAGCAACTAAATAATTTTCTTATCTTATAATAGCATAAGAAAGTATCTTATGCTAGCCGAAAGTATACATAAAAATAATAATATTAATAATTCCAAAATCTAAATAAAATTAAATCTAACTATTTAGAATACGGACTCGAAACCAGTATTTCCTTACTATAAATCCTCGCTGATACTCTTTTACAAAATTGTTAAATTTTGTTATAAAATTTCAAATGCCAAATGTAGAGTAATGTTTTATCTACACATGGTTTATAAGCTTTAATAATAAAAAACAAATAGGAATAAAAGGTGTCATTCTTAATTGAGAAATGGAAATAAAGATAATTTGCTTTTTTGAAACACTTTTAATATCTGTTGTTTTCACAATCACTGAAAATCACATATTAACATAATCACATATAACCATAATCACATATTAACAAGTAACATATTAAATGGTTTGAATAAAATCATCAAATTTTTTAACTGTAACCACATAAAAATCTGATGAATAAATAGCATAATACTAATGTAAAATAAATAAGTAAATATAGTTAGAATTAAATACACTTGAAATTAATTTATCAACATCAATTTGAAAGCTCTTACAATCAAAGTGCCTTACGCCTGCATAAAGAGCCCAATTTAACCCCCAAAACTCCTCAAATCAAGTAATATTCTTGTAGCGTCCAAGAACATACCTGCTAATCTTGAAAATTATGGTGATAAAATTTTTAATAAATAAGAATTAAAATTTAATCTACTGTCTTGACTTTAGTTTGATCTAGTGATTGTGATTGTATCTGAGGTTTTCTTTGTTTTTTGGGTTGCTCATGAAACAATTTAAAATATTCGGGTGAAAAATAGGGTCTTAATTTAGAAACATGCACAATAACTGAATTCTGTCCTGTCTCATAATTAAATTTATCTATTTCATAAGTTACATCAGAAAGTTTGTTTGTAATTTTATATGGTCCAGAGAAAGTAGGTTCTAATTTTCGAGTGTTAGGGTACTTAAATTCTTCATAAATTACAGAGTCTTGTATCTTTAATGGGGATTCGACAAAATTTCGATCATAAAGTCTTTTACTTTTAAGGTGAAATTCACGAGTTCGTGCTTTCGCAATCTTGAGGGCTATGTCTACTGGTTATGTTTACATTTTGATTGCCTCACACAGAATTATTATCCTCCTATTTAAAAATCTGAATCAGAATTATCGTGGAAATTGTAGCTATTTTTGCTGTTAACTTCAACCAGAAATTGTATCTAATAAAAATTAAAATTGTAGATATTATACTTATACCTTAAATTGGAATCAACTTTTTTATACTATTATTTCATAAATCGTAAACCGAATCAAAAATTTTAATTATAGTTAATTTCATACTTAAAATCACAAAATTTACTGAATAATTAATTATTTTTATCAATCAAAACTCTAGCAGCAGCTTTGTACAGTTCCATCTTTCTTACTGAATTTAAATAAATTATAAGAATCCGGGAACTAAAGCTCACTGCCACCAGAATTCTAACAAATAAATGTAAAAACATAAATGTTAACTTAGTTTTCTAGCTCAAACGTCTAGTAATAGGAACATCATCATAAAAATACTGCATTCTGAGAATAGTTTTTGATTACAAACAAATATCAATAAATTAGAAAATGTACTTTAAAAAAAAATTGAGCTTCTAAGTTCTTTTATACTTCATTATTATTACAAACTTATTTTTAAACGTGCATAAAAATATCATAATAGTCTTTAATATGCAACAGTAATTGTCTTAAAGAAATCATACTTCTCAATTTAATCCTTAAGTACAAAAATGTTTCAATCTTCAACAAACAATAATGATAATACTAATACTCATAAATAGATTAATAAGTAGGACTCAAAGAAAAACAAACAAACAAATAAATAAACCTCACAAACAGAGAGTAAATAATCTACACGAATACTTAAAAGGGATACAAGTAATATTCAATTAATTTTGAAAATAACTCACTCTTAGAAGAATTTTTCAAGATGATCCTAGGGGAGACAAGAACAACGAAAATTATCAAAGTAATTAGCAATCGGCGTTCAGATGTCTCTGAAAGTTTTTTGTTTTCTTTTTCTTGTCTTCATTACCAGTAATTTCTAAAGTCATTTATTGAATATTTGGGGCGGCAACAAGATGAATGTCAGTTATCGTGACGCTTCTATTTCCTTATTAAATCCAATTCAAATTACTAGGTCTCAAAAATTCATCATTATGACAAAGATTATCTTGAGTCATCCAAAATCTCCTCTGTTATTCACTCGAGGAATCAAAAGATAATGGCAATTCTTTCATATTAGTATCTTTCCAGGCATAGATTTGAACAACTTTAGAAAGAATACTTCTTTTACTTTAATTAAGTAAGAAATTGCGGCGATTTTGGCACAAGAACATTCACGACAAGTCGTTTTTTGATGATCCGCAAACTTATCATCATTTCGTTCCACAGCAGTCTCCATAAGAAGGCAGAAAATACCATATAGAATGCCCTTTAGAACATAGAATTTATTCGAACTTTGGCGATAGCATGTTCTTCTTCGCTCCGGTTACACTTAATATCCTGTCGGACTAAATAAAAGACTGTGACATTTTAAATTTAGGAGCAAGAGACATCATCGCCAGGGTCCCCGTTCTACCGCACAGAAGTCATGGCCAGCGAGAAAAAAAAAACAAAATAAATAGATGTAGAGGATCCAATAAATCACTCATTGTTTGCTGTAAGTTAATTTATTAATCTGTAATCATGTGAAAGGGAAAGGCTCCTTTTGCAAACTGTCTTTTACCTAAAATTCCATCATTATTTCAGCGAGCCGTACTCATCCAAGAAACAAGTATGAAAAATCATGCGTTAAGCATAGATTATGAAGCACTTTCCAACACTTTATGAAATCTTTAACAAAACTTTGTTATTTAGGGAAATAATAGTGTATAGCCAAATATACCCAAATATGTATTCCAGTACATTAGACCAACCCTGTATTTGATACGTCAGTTCATATAATGGGGAAATTTAGCTTAGCAAGAAAATACCCAGTAGCTTGAGATTTCTTTTTCAGCAATTCATACTATTAGATGGAAACATACTTGAATACTTTTGTTCAGCCCTGTAGTTTACATTGTACCTTTATTACACGTCAGCATTAGGCTAAAATTTATTGTAAACTAAAACACTTTTAAAACAACTGAAATCACATTCTCATAAATCATCATTCATACGCGTCCATGTACCGAATTCTTTGCGTGGCCCTGTATATCCTTTTATCTATATTCTGCAAACATTTCTCAGTAAATTGAATGAAGCTCAGCGTAAAAATGCATTGCTTATTTAAGAACCACGTTTAAATAATTTACGCTCACATTCAGTAACGTTGGTAAGCTCTTTATGGGTAGCCCTGTATATCAACTATAACATTTATACACACCATATAATGTGCATATATTTAGCGAAATATAAACGCGAATATTATAATTAAAATGCATTTCATCCCTCCATCAGCCATCATCGGACACACATACGGTACTTCGGAAAAAATATACTATTTGAAATCTTTTGTGTGGCCCTGTAAATGCTATGTACTTCATATTATGCAAGACAGTAGCGTATAATTTATATTAAGCTTCAGAGACATATATCAATTTTATTATACATGAAAAAGCTTAATATATTTAAAATATGTAATGGGAAACTTTTGATTCGCCCTGTAGATAAACTAATCATGGTAGAAACTTCATTTTCGATAGGACTTGTGCTAGGGTAAACGTCAATAACGTTCTAAAATTTCATGGCAATCCGAGTATATTAACGATTTTTCCCCATAGGCCGTAATGTAATGGGAAACGTTTGATTCGCCCTGTAGATAAACTAATCATGGTAGAAACTTCATTTTCGATAGGACTTGTGCTAGGGTAAACGTCAATAACGTCCTAAAATTTCATGGCAATTGGAGCATATTAACGATTTTTCCCCATAGGCCGTAATGTAATGGGAAATTTTGATTCTCTCTGTAGATAAACTAATCATGGTAGATACTTCATTTTCAATAGGGTTCGTGCTAGGGTAAACCTCAATAATGTCCTAAAATTTCATGGCAATCCGAGTATATTAACGATTTTTCGCCATAGGCCGTAATGTAATGGGAAACTTTTGATTCGCCCTGTAGATAAACTAATCATGGTAGATACTTCATTTTCAATAGGGTTCGTGCTAGGGTAAACATCAATAACGTATAAAAATTTCATACCAATCCGAGTATATTTACGGGAGTTAGAGCGCGGACAGACGGACAGACGGCCATCCGGCCAGACGGACAGACGGCCAGACAAACCGAATGCATAAACACTTTTCAACTTTGTTGGAAAGTGCTAAAAACGCAAGAATCTTCCCCTCTTAAATCTAAAAAAATTCTAGAACATTCTTTACTCTCGAACCATCATTCTTTTATGTAAACATAACTCATGCCCAGAGTCGAGACTATATTCCATAGACGATAATTTATTTTTTTTAATATTATTTAACCAATTTATAATCGACTCAGAATTTCAAATATCTTGAGCAAACGATCTTTTGCAGACGATTAATTTTAAGAGAAAAAGAAAAGAAATCAATTTATTGTTATGCACACATATCGAATGTTGAAAGAGGGAAAATAAATAAATAGATAAATAAAAATAATGATATTTTTGAAAGGTATGGTTTTGGAATAAATTTAATAAGACTTTCTTAAAAAGGGTTGATAAAAACATAAAAAAATGAGTTTTATTTGGAATATTAAGAAATAAAGTTTAATTAAGAGTATTTTTAATTTTGCGCCGTCTTTTTAAAACTACGCGTAATGGAATAAATGTTTTTTAAGGGCGAAATAAGAATTAATATCGTTTCCATAAAGATTAATAGATTAGATCTAGAAATAAGATTTTAATTTAATAAGTTGAAGTAAGTACGGAATATTGTTAAAAGGAAATTAATATATTATAAAGGTTAATTTTAGCGAAAAAAATAAATTTGTAATGTATATATATATATATATATATATATATATATATATATATATATATATATATATATATATATATATATGTATGTATATATATTTACTCTGACATCATTTTCTCTTTAGAAGCCTGTGTATTAATGGAATGAAAACATTATACTGTAACAACTTCATGAGTAAAATGCGTTATTTTAAATTTGACATCATTTTTTCTTTAGAAATGTTTTAGTAGTTATTTTTAATTTTGATACGATCATGCCATCCATAATTATATTTTGCTCTCCCATATTTTTGCATTTAGCTCTTAAACAATCAAAGTAACATAATTGTCACCAATATGAAGAAATTTCATAAAACTACTTTTAAAATGAAAATGAAAATACAAAAATACGATTGTTTTAAGAAAATAACGAAAGTAGGCACATCATTAATTAATCGGCATTCATTAAAAAAGCAAATCAAAATCACATTTGCAGAAAACACATTCTAAATGACTAAAAACCTGTCCAATCTTTTAAGCATATAGATTATTTGTAATGGTATTGTATGGCTATTTTAAATATGACGTAATTTTTTCCATTTATGGCAGTTAATGCGTTTTAATGAATTCATTATTTTTTTATCTTTTAATATTCACATATAAATGTCTCATTTTACGTAATTTTATGTATTTTCCCACCTTTAACTCTTAATTTTTTAATTTACATTAAGAAGTTATTTTTTTCTGTTTGTGATAATTACGGGTAATTACTATTATTACTATTATTATTATTTAATTTGGAGGAAATATTATTCTTTGATCAATTAGGAACAATTTTAAAAAAAATAACCTTTTCTAAAATAAACAAAAATATCTCTCAAAATGCTGGAAATTAAAATTTAAAATTTAAATTAATCCTAAAAAATACTTTTTACTCTTTTCAACATTTTCCTTCTTTTCTAGTTTTCTCTAAAAAAAGGCTGAAAAATAAAAAAATTCTGTTTTTTTAATTAATTGTTTTATTTTTACACTGAAGGCCTTTGAAGACTGAAGACTAACAAAAGAAGAAATGTACCTTTAATTTTAAGATTCAGTAACAAGAATATTGTAAAAGATTGTTTGATAAAATCTAGATGATTTACCAAAAATCACAAGTATTTCGATAGTTTCTATAACCTGAGTTTAGAATACTTCCATCCTGTAGATTGACAGTTGCTTCGGTTACGTCAGAAACCGCAAAACTTTTGCACTGAAAACATTTTTAATAAATGACTAAATTTCTGTATACGTAAATCCTCTTGAATTGTTGTTAAGGTTAAATTTCGCATTGTTTATCGTATCTTGCATATGTTACAAGATCTGAGAAAACATTTTCCTAGAATTGTAATTGAATCAAAAATAGAAAATTCTTTGGATGTGTGCTTAGTTTGAGTCAAAATCACATTGGGATTTTCCCACTTGTTCATATCGCGATGTGCCCATAAGGGCCAAAAATAAAAGTTAGACCTGATTACTGGAACTTCGTAGGAAGCATATTGGAACTGTAAAAATAGATTTATAAAATGTCTATTCATATTCATAAAAGCTAATTACAACAACTTTTAAAATGATTGAAGCATAAAATGTTTCTGTAAAGTTACTTTTGAGCATCATAAATAGATTTGCCTACCTGAAATATTATTAATTTTTCTGTGAGACTTGCAAATCACTGTGGAAATAAGGTAATATTCGTGACATCTTCTGACTGTTTTCTTAATTTTTGCGCTATGCATAATGTGAGAAAAATGCTTTGACCCAATCTCCTCCATATTGTAATGTTCTCTTTTCTTTCCTAGGCAAATTTTATTTAGAGAAAAAATCATATCTATTTCACCCTCCACAATCTTAACACTCCAGTGATTTTGAAAGTTGTTATTAGAATTTAAGGATACATCTTACGTTAATTTATACGAAAATATACGTACAAATTTTAAAAGTGAAATATTAAATTAAAAAAGAATCATCTTTAAATGCTTCACTACAGAAATACATTCAATCTTAACACATATATAAAAATTTATAAAAATTTAATATTATTTAATATTATTATTTTTTATTTAATATTAATATTTAATATTTAATTTAATATTATTATTTAATATTTAAAATAAAAATTTAAATATTTACATTTAAATTAGTTTGTTAATCCATTAATAAAAAAGATTAAGTGATACAAAATTATTTCTAATTATTCTTACTATTTGTGAAAATGTAATCAATCAATTTGATTTAAAAAACGGAAATAAAAGCTTAGGTTTTTTATTATATATATAATCTAACTATACTAAAACTGTATTCTTTTTTTAATACTCTTCTATGAATCGTGTAAAACTTTACCAACATTTAAAATATTAGGTGCTCTGATTTTAGATATTCATCTTTATAAGAAAATTACACTGAAGATAAATTATTGAAGATTACGCGAGTAAAAACATAAATGTAATAAAGTTAAATTTCTAAATTAAAGATTTCATATGAATGTGTAATCACACAAATTGATATTGTAAATATCATCTATGTTGAATATTATTTCCACAAATTTATCTATTAAATGCTTTCACAAATTAAACTTACATTTTTTATTAATCTTTTATCAATATATAAAGTATTATGCCCTCAATTTGCATAAATATTACAAATAGATAAAATATTTAAAATCCCCTAGCCATATTTTGTAGATTTAAATCGTTTTGTCAATTCAGTTTTAATCCGTTTTATTTATTGCATAAAAACTTTAGTATCTCAGCATATTTTTAAGATAATATCGATAGTATCATAATTTCCTGTCAGCTTTAATAAGCTTTCAAAGTAAGAAAAAAAACTTGGATACTATTGCCAGTGCTTTACTCACCCCAGAATTCTCTAACAGTAACTTTCTATCAAGAACTGTCGTTTCCCATTTACTGAATATGAAGAAAAACATATAAGGCTACTAATGGAAACAGACAATGGGTTTTGGGATAAAAGATATGTCGCTGACTACTTTTACATTTACCAGAAAAGGTATTTTTTAAAGACGGATTTTCAATAGAAATGGCTTCGTAAACAAAAGCCGCAAAAATTAAATGCTATTTTATCTTTACTTCAGTATAATACATTTCGCTGTAAAATTTTCTTCTAGGTGGCATATATATGGAATTGATTAACAAGCATATTTATAAATGTTTAAAATACTAGGGTTAATCAATAATAGATATCAATAGGAAGATAAATATAATATATATATTAGAGATACAAACGTTTATAAAAAATACATATTAAAATAAATTCTGTCAGTGTTTTATAGGTATGTTTCTAATAATTTATTTTTAGCTGTGGTATACTTTTATAAAAAGATTTTTTGTTATAGACACTGAAAATTATATGAGATCTTCGCAAAATACATTTTAAACTTTATCGTCTATAATCGTTGTAATTTTATATTTGGTATGCATTTTTTAATTGGTCTTATATTATGTAATACTAGAAGTCTAATAAAAGCGATAAATGTCCTTTTATAACTTCGAACGGCTGTTGCTAAATTCATAAAAATTGTGATTCGGTGTAGAGAAGTTGGCATGCGCTACTGAATGAAACCGCCTATGGTGCCAACTAGAGGATGACTGTGTAGTCAGCATTCTTATCTCAAAAACAGAAACGGAGACAAAAACGACTTCATCATCGATCAAGTACGAAATGTAACCTTGTCGACATTAATGCAAAAAAATCGAATGTTTAAAACACGAATTCGTTTATTCTTGATTCAATACTCTGTGATGAAACAAAACTTGAACGGAAGCGCAAATAGCTGTCTTTCGGGCTAATTTACATCCGTATGTGCATTGCACCAACTGACAGTGATAAGCTATAACATCTCAAATAAATGTATATTGTTATAACTTATTGCTTTTTTTTTAATTTATAAAAGCGTTTAGTAATTTTACAGTGTTTTATTTGATGCTCTTTTTAACGGTTCTGTTTATCTCATTAATGTGTACAATTTGTCTTTTAGTAGTGAATCGGTGATGCTTTGCAAATAATTTTTCCCATTCTTTTCCTATTTTTGAGATATGAATTGTAACTCCGCAATTTTTTACTAAGTAACACTGTGGGTGGTTTCGATGAGCAGTATATCGTGCTTTACTATACATATACACCAATTTGATTAATATAATCACATCCGTTGCAATGTTAAGAGGGTACCAAGTAATTTCAGTGGACGCCTTTTACTTTATATAAAATGATGTCATTGGCATACACTAAAAAAACCACATTTACTATAAACAACATCTACAGAAGAGAGTCCATATAAAGTCACTACCATAGAATAATGCACAAATCCAGGGGAAATTGGTCGCCAATGTAATTCACCAAAAGCATCGGCTAGCTCAAAATTCATATGAAGCACTTCTTTTTAACATTAATAGGGATACTTCAAATTAAAAACAAATTATAACAGGACCGTATTTTATCAGAAATTATTTGTCTATATTTTCTCAAAATAGCACGTGTTTTAATTCGTTTTTTTTTTCCCTTCGTTATGTGAAAATGGCCAAAAAAGGAAAACAAAATAGTAAACTGCTATTTTCTGACTATTTTGCCTTTAGATTCTACAGAATACTACTCTTGCCATGAATAAAAAAATGCTGCTAAAGCAAGACACACACACACATACATACAAAAAAAGTAAATTGTGATGCAGATTTAAACAAATTTAATTTAAAAGTACTTTTTCTTGAGTTCATTCTAGAAATTGAAAATGTCCTTTCCTTAGAAGTTTGAAATGTTCAAGTTATTAATATTTAACTCTGTTCTGTGTAGGTTATCAGCATTTAAATGTACAAGGATAGATTGATTTTTGTTATGATTATTTAACGTACGAAATTGTTTGACAGAAAATAATTGAATGAGAGAAAGAAAACCCTTGAAATTGTTTTAAGTCGTTCTGGCGAAAACATATAGCTTCCTGGTGACGGTTTGTTCCATCAGATCCGGTTAGAATTAGTTTTACAATTACAATTCCATTTTTCTAAAAAATACGTATAGTGTCATTGCCTATTGATGTGGCTTTTCTAGACGATGGTTACAAATGACCAAAATAATGAGGACCAGGTTAAAATGTCAATTTCGTTCCTGGTATCCTGGCTTTTCTTTGACTACACACCGATGAAACTTTGCGTCTGCATAAACTTGGCAGATAGTTCTACATTTACAGCTTTCGATATATAGAGTAAAGGAATATATTACCAAAAAAAGAACCAAGTAAAATACGGCTTTCTAGCAGCTAGAATGAAAATTAAGTGCATGTATCTTTTACAGAGCAGGTATCTATAGTTTATCCAGGTATCTCCAGGTATTTTACATCATATTCAGATGTTTTTTTGATGGAATTACAATGATCATGCTAAAGAGTTTGGGTAGAATTTACAACAGATTTTTTTAAAACTTTAATATAAATATAAAAAATGCAGAAATATTGTGGAAATTGTATAAATTGAGAAAGCAAAAATTTCTTAATTTTTAGAATTTTTCACCTTTTTTCAGCGGTAAAAGATATGATGCTATCATAATGGAAATTCTCTGTTACATTACTCTCATATCTTCGTATAGTTGTTCTTTCTATTAAAAATGGTAATACTATATTTGGGTAAATTAAAAAATAAAATAAAAAATTATGCTTTGTTTATTTTTCAGAAATTTTGGCCTTTTTGTGGCGGTAAATTTTATTAATTGATCGGTTTCATGTTTTCATCAAATTCATTTTTTATTACAAAAGGTTACTTTCCGACATTATCACTATTCGATTATAAATATTTCAGATTTTTTAGCCTTTTTAATGGACATGTTATAAAATAAATCCGAAATAAGTTAGTTGAAATTTAAAATTTAAATATGCCATCAAATAAACTTACTCTTATAATTTTAAGAGGGACCTTGGTGCATTATAATTAAAAAGTAAAAATATCAACTTTAAAAGCACCAATATTTTAAAATTTTAGTGTTATAGGTTTCTGCAGCACTTAGCTTATCGTCCTCAGTGTAATGTATTAAAGACAGTGTACAATATCACATTTATGTTCGCCGGAGAATCGGCGGAAGTATTCACAAAATTAGAGCTATAATTTAGGTTTTTAAATACTCCACATAATTCGGATTAATAGTTATAATTACAAAAATGAAAAGTACGTAATTAAAAATTTTACTCACTGAATTCACTTTTCAGAAGTTACATTTCATTCAAGTTACATTCAAGTTACATTTCTGTTGAAAGGGTAACATCCTGGAACTCATGTCTAAGCATCATTTGTGTTAAAAACTGTAATTGGTATTTAGTAGTTCAAAGATCATCTCATGCTGTATTCTCTGAAAACGCCACTTTTTATTTTAGTATCAATGTTGATATTCGTACAATAATTGGTAAATATTGATATTGATACATCCCTAATTACTAATTCTACTGTGATAAATAAGTTCACTGCTTTATTTGCTGCTTTTTTTAGGTTTATAATAATGTGCTTTTTATCAGTGTAACAATATATTTAAATGTCTTAGATTTGTATAATTCCTTAATTTAAAAATTAGAATTTGCACATATTAATTTCTCATGTGAATTCATACGTCAGGTTTACCCCCTTGGAGACAAACGTGTGTATTTGAGACGTTATTTTTATTGCAAATCTTACCACATTCAATCAGGGCATTTTTGTGCTCTAATTGCAGAAATCGCTGTCTTTTAATCAATCTATGGTGAAACGTAGAAATCAAATAATTAGTTCTTGCCGTGAAGGAATTTAAAAATTCTTTAAATTTCATGATTGATGTACTTCATTTAATTAATTACCATTATAATTTGAATGAATAGACAACTTAAAAAATCAAAAGTTATATTCTTCTGCAAAGTATCTATCATAGTAAATATTTATTAGGATTAACTTCAATATAAAATTTCAATATAAAACTTTAATAATGTAATCTAATTCCTTTTCTACCAAATGTAAAATAAGAATCGAGATCGTTTAAAATAACTATACAAACAAGTTCATTTTATTATATAAAGTATTAAAAGATTCTTGAAAATTAATTTTGCGAGTTATTCTATGTAAGTATTAGAAACATCTGTTGCCAATATAATATTTGTTAAACTGCGTTCCCTACTTTAACTAATTTCTTAATATACGCGTTGAAAATGAACTGTTTTCGACAAATACAATCTGGATTTACAATCTAAGAAACTTTCTGTCTGTATGATGCGGCGATGCGTATTAACTTAATTAATAAGCTCAGATGCTTTAGTAGACTGTCATCCTTTATTTTAAGTCATAGCGAAAGCGTTGCTTACTCTTAGCAAATCAAAACAACAACTAAGGAAAAAAAAGACAATTTGCGTTTCTATAGTTACATACATTAAACATTAGTGAACTTATGTGATGCCACATTTCAAAGATAAATTACAAATAACTCTAACATACCCCCCGACATTGAAGGGTCAACTTCAATAAATTATACAGTACAAAATATTAACATTACAAATGCTTAAGTAATATGATACAATACAACAATTTTCTTTTAACAATGAAAAATACAATTATGAACATACAATAATAGGAAAACTAAAAATACATAACAAAACCTTTTTTTTTTTTTTTTTTTTTT
Organism: Maratus speculifer; assembly: GCA_964019185.1. Taxonomy (NCBI): domain Eukaryota; kingdom Metazoa; phylum Arthropoda; class Arachnida; order Araneae; family Salticidae; genus Maratus; species Maratus speculifer. The sequence goes on from OZ025297.1 coordinate 53,277,070, forward strand.
TTTTTTTTTTTTTTTTTTACATTTTGTAATTAATTTTCCGAGACTTGTTGTGGCAATAACGCAATTTTTGAAATACTTCTTTTAAGTATTCCCCTAGCGGTTTTAACTTCGACGACCCTAATCTTACCATCTGCACCAGGGAAATATATATAATGCGTCCTAGTAAGTATTTATTTGTAGGGAGGTCATCTTCCTTTATCAACACTAGGGTTCCTATGCTAACATTATTTTTTTCAAATTGCCACTTGGAGCGTTGTTGGAGCGTATTTAAATACTCTTTATTCCAACGATTCCATATCAATTGGATGTATTTTGAAATTCTATGCCATCTAGATAGTCTATTTTCGTTAACATTAATTAATTCTGGTTCAACGATGGCTGTCATAGGCCTTCCGATTGAGAAATGGCCTGGTGTTAAGGCCTCCAAGTCATTCACGTCTGAAGACAATGGAGTGATTGGCCGTGAATTTAATATAGACTCTATTTGAGCAATTACAGTTAATAACTCTTCGAACGTTAGCCTTGCATTACCTACCGTTCGCTTCAGATGATATTTTACCGATTTTATTCCTGCCTCCCACAACCCGCCAAAATTAGGTGCTCTGGGTGGAATAAATTTCCAAATAATATTCTCTTCTGTCAAATAATTCGCTAACTTCTCCTCAGGATGTCTTAGTAAATTATGGAGTCTCTGTAACTCGGCGTTAGCACCAACAAAATTTTTTGCGTTATCTGAAAAGATTACTGCGCACCTTCCGCGCCTAGCAATGAGCCTTTTTAAGGTGGCAATGAATGCATCCGTAGTCAATTCTGACACTAGTTTGAGATGCACTGCTTTAGTTACAAAGCAAACAAAGATTGCCAAATACACCTTATTAAGAATTCCCTTTCTCTGTCCCTTATATTTTATGAAAAAGGGGCCACCAAAATCTGTTCCCACGTAATTAAATGGTGCGCTGGGACGTACTCTCTCTCTGGGTAGGGAACCCATGATTTGTTGTATAGTTATGGGGTTGCTTTTACTACAAGTTACACACTCATGCGGTATTTTTTTATCTAAATTTCTTCCCCGTAGAGGCCAGTATTTTTGCCTCAAGTGGCATAACAATGCTTGTGCACCTATATGCAGATATTTTTTATGATAGTAAATTGCAATTAGGCTACACATTTTACCCTTAGCTGGCAGAATATATTGATGTTTTTGAGCAAACCTTAGGTCTGCATTATCTAAACGCCCTCCTACTCTAAGCACCTTATCTGCATCTAAAAAGGGGTTTAACAATCGCAATTTACTTTTCTTAGAAATTTGCTTACCTTCTAACAATGCAGTATATTCTGCCTTAAATTCAAGTTTTTGGATTTCCCGAATTAAAAATATTTCTGCTCGTGATAATTCTTCCATACTTACGTGTCCCTTTCTTTTTTCATCTAATTTTCTTGTGTTATCTAAGAACCTGAAAATATAACTTAAAACACGTAATATTTTAGTATAATTATTGCTGATACTTAAAATTTCATTTACAAATTCACTAGAATTTAAACTTAATAATGCTGTACTGTTTTTCAATTTTAATTCTGATGAAAAGTCTATATTGTTTTTCACTTGTTCTAAATCAATGCTGTGTTTGGATTCACTGTCTCTTTCTCTCAAGAAGAGAGGGCCATGCCACCAAAGCTCGCAATCAATTAATTTGTCAAAAGATAATCCTCGAGATACAAGGTCTGCTGGATTGTCCTCTGAGCGTACATGTCTCCATTGAAAAGTCTGGGTCAAATCTTGGATTTTGTAAACTCTGTTGGCCACAAAAGTTTTAAGTAGATGAGGAGGAGTCTGAATCCACGCTAAGACGATGGTTGAATCACACCATAGTACTTTTTTACTGATGTTCAACCTTAGTACATTCACTATCTTAGATACGAGTTGAGACAATAAGGCAGCTGCGGTCAATTCCAATCGTGGGATTGTCAAAGGTTTCAATGGTGCAACTCTAGACTTGCTGCACAGTAAATTTAAAGATGTATTAAATTTTGTGAAACAGCGTAGATAAATGGCTGCTCCTTATGCGAGCTCGGAGGCGTCGGAGAAGCCATGCAGTTCAACTTCCGAATGCCCTTCGTTTAAAACAAATCGATTGATTTTTAAATTGTTTATATTCTGAAGCGTTCTGATAAAGCGTCGCCATTCATCTTTAATGTCATCTGGAAGTGGATCGTTCCAATCCAGCTTTAACAGCCACAGTCTTTGTATGAAAATCTTAGCCTTAGCTATTCCAGTAATCCCAATGGATCGTAGATACGCGCTATGTCGGATAAAACAGTTCTTTTTGAGTATACAACTGGTTCCTTAACTGATGAATTAAACGAAAAGCAGTCACGAACTAGATTCCATAACAATCCTAGAGTTTTAGTGCTCTGGTCCGCATTACGATCATTGACTCTTGATTGCTAGTTGCGATTTTCAAGAGTTCGGAGTGATTAGCACACCATCGGTGCAACTTCATGCCACCACGTTCAAGCAATGCGATTAATTGTGCTTGCATTTGTTGACCTTATTTAAAGTGTCAGCTCCTGTTAATACGTCGTCCACGTAGAAATCTTGAAGAACTACACTTGATGCTAGCGGAAAATTGTCCTTTTCATCAATTGCAAGCTGATTCAAGGTCCGCGCGGCAAGATAAGGCGCATTCGATGTACCGTATGTAATCGTCTTTAACTTAAATATTTTGACTGGTTCTTCTTCATCAGTTTTCCACAAAATTTGAAGTAAATCTCTCTGATTTTCCAAAATTAATATTTGACGATACATCTTTATGATGTCAGCAGTAAAGACGTATTTATGAGTTCGAAATCGACAAATGATATCGAAGAGCTCATCTTGGACTAATCCTCCGTTTAATAAAATATCATTTAAACAAACACCACTGGTAGTAGCTGCACTAGCATCGAAGACAACCCTTAATTTCGTGCTTGGTTTCTCGGGTTTGTATACCCCATGATGCGGCAAATAATAGGAAAATTCGGGCTTATTTTCCAGCAAGATTTCTTCTAAGTGTCCCAAATCGTTATATTCGTTAATAAATTCTTCGTATAACAATTTCATGGCTGGATTGTGCGCAAATCGCTTAAGTATGTGATTTAATCGTTTAAGTGTTATGTGATTTAATCGTTTGCGGTTGGCGATAAATTACTACTAATATTATTTTCATCTTGGTTTGCTATAGTCTGATTAGTATCAATATTTTCCTCACCGCATTCCAGGTGGATCAATGTGTGATGCCGTTTGTTGCATTTTCTGCACGTGCTTGAACTTTTGCACTGGCTAATGTTATGAACTGATGATAAACAGTTGAAGCATAATTTTTTCATTTTAACAATATTAAACCTTTTTTTGCAGGTAAATTTAAGAATTGGGAACATCTCATTAAAATGTGATTGCCTTTACACATTGAACAAATGTGTGGACATTTTGCTAACAAAGTCAATGACTTAGAATTAAATGAACGTTTCTGATCCTTACTGAAAGGTTTAACAGACGTGACTGTATGAATATTTTCCAAATATTGAGATCGTTTTTCTAAAAATAAAAGTAATTCATCTAACTTCGGAACTTCTTTTGAACTTATCGTCATTTCATAATTTTTTCGGGTATCTCTATCTAACTTTTGGAGAATGATGTTCAATATTAAAACATCTGAAAGATTATTTCTATTATAATTCAAAATCTTCAAGGCGCGAATGCTTTTTTTTACATTATCGACTAGATTTCGAAGATCTTTAGCGGAAGGCTGTGTAAGTTTATCTGCGTTTAAGAGTGAATTGATGTGTATTTCTGTTACTATTCTATCATTTTCATATCTGTCTTTTAATGATTGAAATAAATATGAAAAAGTGTCTTCTGTGCTAATCAAAGCTCTTGCATCACTTATTAATGCCGGCTGATAAAAAATGCAACTTTTGCGCATCTGATAGTTGCTCATTTGAAGTTATTAAGTTGTTAAATTGTAATTTAAATAGACCCCATTCATCTGGTTTTCCGGAGAATTTCGGAAGAGATATATCGGGTAATTTAATATTTACCGCGTTGTTTATTTGAGTAGAATTTTGTTGAATTACATAGGAAACTTTACTTTGTTCTAAATGTTTAAGTTGCTTTTTAATTTGAAATTTGGTCTTTATAATTTTTTCCTGGTATTCTTCGCTAGCACTAATGTCAATTTCATATTCTTTTTCTAAATTAATACCAGATTCTATTTCTTTATTTAGGTTTTTTAGAGTTTGTTCTCTGTCATTTAATTGTTCTGAAATTTCTAAATAACTATCAATATCAATGTTTTTATTTTTTATTAATGCTTCTAATTTACTAATTAATTTCGTAATTGAAGTGCGTAATGTTGCACGCTTCTTTTTTAATTTATCAATATTTTCCATGTTCAAAAACTTATAGTAACAGCAAAAGGAATAATAAATTATTCATTACCTTGATTACTGTGGCTGACGATTTTCTTTCTTTCTTTTTTTCACCAGTCCAGCTTGTGGAATAATGTTCTAATAAAATTCAATGATGAAAACAGTTAATTATTTTCGAACTTTTCTTTTCGAAGTGAAGAAAAAAAAATATATAGACTTTGGCTCGACGTAACCAGAAGTATGATGTGGCGATGCGTATTAACTTAATTAATAAGCTCAGATGTTTAGTAGACTGTCATCCTTTATTTTAAGTCATAGCGAAAGCGTTGCTTACTCTTAGCAAATCAAAACAACAACTAACAAAAAAAAAGACAATTTGCGTTTCTATAGGTACATACATTAAACATTAGCGAACTTATGTGATGCCACATTTCAAAGATAAATTACAAATAACTCTAACACTGTCAATGCTTTATTCTATTTACGAATGTAATAAAATAGTTCCAGAAATGTGTAACATTTCGAAGAAATACTTTTTACTCTAATTGGAAAATTTGAGAATTATTTTTATAAATATGCTAGAAATACGCACTATCTTCATAATGACTTGGAGAATTGTGTTTATAACAATTAATATTCTGCATTTTATGAATAAAGTAAGTAGTATGATAGATTAGTTGTAGTCAATACCTCAGTTTATAGAAACGTTTAAAGAGGGAAATAGGAATTTACATGTCTCAAATAAAGATGATATTTTATCCCCTTTACTCTTAATGTTGTTTGCAATTAAGAACTTCATAGGGCTATTTCAAAACCATTTTTATATATAAAATTTAAATTTTAAAACATATACATTTAGGTGTCGTTTTCATCATTATTTTTTTTGTTTTTCATGCGCTTTTATAATAGTATGAGTAGGCACTACACTATAATTTCTTTTAAATATTTTACTGTTATATTTAGGAATTCCATCAAAGTATACAAAAATAAGAGTTGTACGGGTCTGGTGAATTTTAAAAATTGCTCGTTTATATTTTTACCATTATATGGAGGGAGATTATGCTCAGTAGATTTTAAATATATCTAAATACTTATAAATCAGTAATAATTAATATATTTTTTTAATATTCACCTGCATTCAGTCAAAGCTAATGTGGAGAGATAATAAAAGTTTAGAATATATTCACTTTCTTATTAAACACTACTGAATAGTGGTAATCATTAACAAATTGTAATATTTATTACTGATTTATAAGTATTTATGCATAGTTAAAGTCCACTAAGCTTAATCCTAATTCGGGTAATGGTAAAATAGTGTGTGGGCATTTCATTAAAATCCATAACTCCAACAGAGCCTCCCTCTAATATCTCTTATGTTGGCACACTTGGAGAGAATTACCCATTTTTGCAAACAAAAACATTGAACAAAATAAGGCAAAAATGTTGAAAAATATAAATGATACCTTTTAAATTAAGTAAAATATATTTTGTGCACATTCAAAAAAGTGAGTCAACTATTTATATTTTGTAAATTACGATTTATAACGATTTATAACTATGAATATCTTATGTAAAATTCTGTATCAGATTCTGTAATAACATAGTTTGGAAAAGCGTATCCTTTTACATCATACGTGTTACATAATGATATTCGAGCATCACCAAGTTATTATTATTTTTTTAACGCAAAATGTATCATTATTAACTATACTCAAAACACACATGTACAGAGAAGCACACGTGATTTCTATATGTGTGCTGTTTCTTACTAAATAATTTGTGCATATTTTTTAGTATTACTAAAGCGGGCTAAAGAAGTGAGAATCGTCATTAATATTACAGTCTGTACACTTTTCTTTTTTCACACGCGATCTATTCCTTTTCGAATTTAAACTAAAAAACTTAAATGAATTCATGTCCTTGTTTTATTAGATAATTTGTAATTAAGGAGCATTTTTTTTAATCAAGAAGTCCGTAAAAAAACGGAATTTTATTTATACTCATAACATAATTTCCTTGGTATAGTTACTTTAATATTAGACTGAACAAAATGCCTATCAAATTACTAAATTAAAAAAAATTAACATTCGTAATCCCTATTCTAATGATAACGTTAATAGTACACATAAATTTACTTCAAAAAATATCACAACGAACAAATAGGGATTTTTTTGCTGTTTAATTTACCAACTCGTCCACATAAATACAGTGTGCATCCATTTAGCAACGGTTTTCGTTTCATATTTTTTTGTATTCAATTAGTTACTGTGCAATTACTTGTGATCTTTAACAGCATACATACAATTAAATTGCTTCTTAGTATAAAATAGACATTTTCCCCGACCATGCATTGCGAATTTATTTTTTACTAGTTATTTTATAAATAAATTTACAGATTCTACACCTCTAAATTCAGCACTAAGAATCTTATCTTATTGTCTAATATCAGAATAATTCCGGTGTCAATTGTAATGAAACCCGAAATCACAATGTTATTTTTGAACAAATCCATGACAACACATTTGTTAACATTAAGGGTTTTTTTATTAGTAATACGTTATCTGTAGTGATACAATTGAACTAGACTAAAGAGTTGTATTAAATTTATGCCGAAAAAGATTTTCAAGTTTTGAAAAAGAATATATTCCATCTTTGAAAATGAAGAAAATGAATCAATTTTTGTAACATATTTAACATCATGCATTTTACTTAAAAATGGAGATAGAAAATAATTTATTATAGTAAATATACAAGTTAAGCCACATTTAAATCAAAAGGACTAAATTTATTTCACAAACTTATTTTTCTAGAACCAATTAATTTTCTACGTATTTTTCGAACAATATATCAGTTCAACACATTTTTCTAAAACGAGTGTGGAATATACAACTCTCAAATTTATTATTTTGTACGAAAACATACTATAGGAGAATAATAAGAGATAATTTAAACTTTCGCTTTAAAGACATAATACTAAAAAACTTAGAGAAGAGCATATTTAAGAACACATTTTAATAAAATATTTTTCATTTTTTAATTTTTTACACTCATACATTCTAAACATTCCAAACATTCTAAATGTTTTTAAAGAAGTAACTTAGCTATGCTGTTTAAAAAAACTTCAACTTTTACCTAAAATATAACTTTAGAAAAATAAATCAATGCTTATAAAAACACATTTTCAGAAAAAACTATGTATACGCCCACATTGCTTAAATGATTTTACTTTAAAACCTTTCAGAATTATATTACTTTAGATCCATAATCATACAGGACTAAAATACTTTAGGGCCAACTATAGGCCGGTAAATAACAACACAAAAATTTAATTTATATCCCATGTGTCCCTAAGAAATAATTAAATAATCGCGCTAACATTTGGAATGAAAATGCAACATCAAATACAGTCTTCTCAATACTGTAAATGCTTAGGCGTTAAACGAGATGTAAATATTTCAAAAATATGCATTAAAATATTTAATTGCTATAAAGGACGTCAAATACTAATAAAAACACTAAAAGATCTTATTAATTTTTACATGATTCGCTTGAATTTACTCAATCTCAAAAACAAAATACAAATAAACACAAAGATGGAAAATGACAATAAACTATTACAAATGAAATTTAAAAATTTTAAAAATAAAAAACACGCACAATTTTAACAACTAGAATTGACTCCATTGATAAATTTGACCGATCAGGTGTTTATATCATTCCATTTCTTAAAGAATGTGGTTATAAGAATTATTATATTGGCATGACTCAAAGAAAATTCAAAGTAAGATGTAAAGAACACATTGCAGACATAAAATTTAATAGAGGTAAAACCGCATTATCAAGGCTAAATCAAATAGAAAACATAGACATTTTGTTTAATGAAAGTAGATTATTTTATAGGTCAGATTTTTATTTGCAACTTTTTATTAGAGAGAGTATTGAAATTTACGTCAGAAGCTCAATGGTCTGCAATGATTCCTTGTCATTTCAAATCCCAAATATTTGGATTGAATTGTTAAATAATTTAAAAATTAAGCAACGTGATACATAATTAAAATATAACGCGCGTGATTTTTATTTTTAAAATTAATTTTTTTTTTAATTTCATTTGTAATAGTTTATTGTCATTTTCCATCTTTGTGTTTATTTGTATTTTGTTTTTCTGATGATGATTGAGTAAATTCAATCGAAACATGTAAAAATTATTAAGATCTTTTAGTGTTTTTATTAGTATTTGACGTCTTTTATAGCAATTAAATATTTTAATGCATATTTTTGAAATGTTTTTAATGGACGTATTAGACATTTTCTATTTATAATTAATGAGATGTAAATAGTTAAGTTACATATCTCCAAAGATGGTATTCAAATCATTATTCTAAGAAGAAATTCGGCATTTATAGCTAAAATAAATCTAAAAAAAAAAAAAAAAAAACTTAAAAGAAGTCATGATTGGCACGCCGCATTCACTGACATCAATTTTACTCCAACATTTTATACTAATTTATTATTTGTAATTAAACTTTATACAAGTGTTTATACACACTTAAATTCCCGTGTTTCACAAAAATATTAAATTAAATAAAAAAAAAATAGAAGTGTTTAAGTTCTTTAGCACTTCAAAAATTGTTTTTTTTCAAATAAAAACTTCCATAAAAAAGCAGAAAGTACTAAAAACTAATCTCTTTTAAAAAAAATTACAATTTCTGAAAATTTGCCACTTTTTCTAAAACAAAAAGTTTTAGTCGGAGAATTAAAAAGTCTACCATTAGTCTGTAACATAATCCAGTGAATATAGATTCAAAATTTCATCAAAATCGTTTTGTCAGTTTTCGAGAAAACGGGTCTTAAACAGACTCATTTCCCATAGGATTGCACAATGGAGTCTTCTTTCCCTTTAATAATCACACTTAATACTTTAATACGTTACATTTTAAATCTTCGAACACTTTTACATAACACTTTTGACAGATGAAGTATGGCTAGAAAAGATTAAAAACACTCGCATATATAATTTTGGACAACAACAATAGCATAGCTTAAGATAAACAAAAAAATGCATTTGTTTATAAGTCAGATTTATTAAGGAATATGATTTTATTTGTATTTCAATAATTTTTCTATCAATTTTATGCTATTTATAATGATTAACTAAATCATATATAATACATGGTGTAAACTTGACTTTTACACTACGCAAAGTTCATTATTATCGTGAAAATGAAATGGAGTATGCAAAATGTTGTAAAGCAGAAAACCAAACAAATTTTAGAATAAAATTAAAATAATCAACTTTTCAATAATCACGTATGACTATCATCGGGAAAGAAATTTTACAATAATTTTAAGACGCAAAAGCAAACCATCTTAGAAAAAACGGTTTAAGTCTTTGACATTACAATAATTTCATACACCATATACCAACATTTTTATTTTCATGTTAATATTAAAGCTGCTATGTTTTTTTTTGTCCTTAATTCCTTTTCAGTATTGCGTAAAATTATTATTGTTATTATTATTATTAAGATGAAGAAGATGAAGGATCAAGAACAAGACAATCTTAATACTTGTTAACTCTACATCTAATTGAAAGTAGAGTCTTCAATAATTTATTTTCATGAAAGTGTAAGTGCAACATAATTTTTAAACGGACTAATAACCTTATATTTTAAAGCTTAATATGATTAAGTTACTATAACACATTATTATTATTATTTTACATCGACAAGAGAGATTCAGAAATAATATGTCATTAACGGCGATTAGTGTAACTCTCGTATTTCAAGTACAGTGACAGGTGGGAATAATTTTAGCAGGTCTCATTTAGAATATCTAGAATATATCATTACGTACTTAACACATTGAAGAGAGAATGCTTACATTCGTAGAATTTCTGAAACATGAAATTAATTTCTAAATCGCAAATGTCACTCACGCTGGTAAATAAATTACTGTTTGGTAGGTAATATTCAGTTTATTTTATCGCTAATTGTTACATGCGTTGTTTGAAAATGATTTATCTCCAAATATTGCTAGACATTATATTCCTTGAATTAGTTTTTCTTACTCTATTAATACTATACATAGTGCAGTTAAAATCAAATAACAAAAGTTAAGTAAAAATTAGTATAAAATCATCAAATAATGTATGTAAAATTTAGATAAAAAATAACTTTTATTTAATTGTATGACTTACCATTTGAGGATACGAAAAAACCGTTGAGTTGTGCTAAATGTTCGAGAAAATTCCATTGGTGGCTCATCTTGTGTGACTACAGATCAATAAATTTCAATGGAAATGAAAATTCAAGCATTTATAAAGTTTTTGAGCGGGCGGTAGTAAACAAAGTCACAAGGTTGGAATCATTTCGCTAAATATGAGGATATTTGGCAAAATTTTGGAGAGATTGGCGCAATTTGCAATGGGAAAATTGAATTGTAATTCCTTATTGTAAAACCCATGTTTGACACAAAATGAAAGAATGTCACCAAATTTGGCTATATTTGGCAAATAGCCTTTATACTCTAATTTAATTTTCATAAAAGAAAAAATGCAATAGCAGACTTAGATAAATGATTCGATGAATTGGAATAATACTACAAATGTAGTTTGATATAGCGTTGTAAATATCTAAATAATGTAACATTTAAAGGCTTGGCCATGGTTTTTATTCTTACCATAAATCATTCTGTTATAAAATAAAATTCTTTTTAACATTAATACAGAGATAATTTAGTTACCTAGTTAGTTAGTTAGTTAGTTAGATTTTATTTAACATTCAGTTAAAAACTTTCAACCAAGTTCAGCTCGATGTTTCCTTTATTATTATTATTGTTATTATTATTATTGTTATTATTATTATTATTATTATTATTATTATTATTATTATTATTATTATTATTATTATTATTATTAAATTGTGAAAAAATGTTTATGTTACAGAAGAAATGTTTGATGAAGAGTAATTAATACTTCGAAATAGGGATGAACTTCTTATTCTTATTTATGTTTAAAAAAGATATTACTATGTTAAATAGGTAAGCCAACGATGAATGTTTATGTTAATAAATATGCGTTAATTTAACTGAAAGTATCGTCTTGTGTTATTTCTTTTATGTCCTTTTAAAGACATTTTTTAAAAAATAACATTTTATTATACGGATATTTAAAACAGGTGATAGAATACTTTAAATACTTTTAAGAGTAAACCGAAAAAAATAATTATATATATATATATATATATATATATATATATGTGTGTGTGTGTGTGTGTGTGTGTGTGTGTGTGTGTGTTTATTTATTGAAATCCGGAGTTTAGGCCATATTGCTATGCTTTTCAATCGTCGTCTTGTATCTCTGAAATGAAAAAAAATGTGAAATGATAATCACGTAAATTACGGTGATTATTTTTGTGTTATCTCAGCTTTCTGGGTGCCTGAAAAAAAGACCAGTCAATAAAAAAATGACAGTGATAATAACTCTCACAGAATATTTTGTTAAATTAAAGATAATGAATTTGGGTAAATAATTAGAAAATGTAAGTTAATGTTTTCCCGAAAATAAATAATAAATGATTTTTATTAAACTGGATACATAATATCAAATCCTAAGAAATATAATGTTTCATAAACAGCCTTGATAAACAAAACACTGAATGCAAGATAAATATTTCAATATATCTACATTTTTTTTTCCTGATCTATTATTTACTCAATATGGAAGTATCTGATATTGGATAAAACCTTATTCATTTAGATATTTTATCAAATCCTAAGAAATATAATGTTTCATAAACAGCCTTGATAAACAAAACACTGAATGCAAGATAAATATTTCAATATATCTACATTTTTTTTTCCTGATCTATTATTTACTCAATATGGAAGTATCTGATATTGGATAAAACCTTATTCATTTAGATATTTTATGCTTTGCTACAAATTGCGACAACAAATTTGCTGTTTTTTTTTTTATTTGTTAAATAGGAGGTATGTTTTACTATTTTTGATTTAACTGAATTTTTCATAGCAAGCTTGCTATTGCGATATTCCTAAAATATCATTTACATTATTCTTTATTTATTAACTTATTTTTTTTCTGCCATCTGTATTTTTTTCTATATTACAAAGTATTTATTATCACTTACTTCATAAACCTACCATGTTTTCCCGATTTAGAATGAATGCAATGCCAGTATGGAAATTTAGGGATTTCTTAAAATTTCATTTTGCAAGTTATTGCCAGAACAATACTCCAATTGGCGAATTTTTAACAACAGAACAGTAAATCCTCTCTCGATTCAATGTCTGCAAATTGTATGTAGCGAGACTGTTAAATTTATATTTATTTAAGAAGACAAATTATCAACAGTATGGATATAGGAATTTAGGGAGGGAGGGATATCTTCCGTGGTGGTCTTTCTATAATAACCTGACCGATATTTACACAAGAAAATCCAAGGTTCGAAGAAAACCACGAAAAATTCCGAAAGATTTGGCCGCCCGACACATTTGGATTCGAACCCAGAACAACCTGTCGCACAGTGGGGCAGGAAGCCTCCAAAGTTGGCAAAAAATAAAATTTACTTTGAACAAAAAAAGCACATCACGGATTCTTTTGTAAAAGAAAAGTAGTAAAATTTTAAACTTTTACATAAGCTAAATAGTAATTTATTAATTAATTTACAAACCTTTTTCAATATTTTTTGTAGAAAAATGAGTTAAAAACAAGAATTTAAGATAGTTTTATACTAATTAGATATTAATAAATCATCCATAATATCGCATTAAAAAATGTAAACATAATTAGTAATTTTAATTATTCTCAAGCAAACCTTATAATGAATATTAGCGACTCGTTTTGAAGGATTGGATCAACCTTTCTGAGGCAAAATGTACGTATTACTATAAAGACAGCAGAAGAAAAAATGTTTCTGTTGTTTTAGTGCTAACACACACTTTTTGTTTTCCTGTTTTTCAGATCTTAAACTCATACATGTCACGTACACTAACGAATATGTAGAACTAGAATTGTATAACCGTTTTACTCTTGATATTTTTGATCATCCAGAACAAATTCAGACGGAATATGAAGATGGGCACGTTTGCTTTTCATTGACGCTTCTGTTTGTTTTTCAAATCGAGGAAATGAAAGCGATTTGCCAAGCCACTCTTTGTTGATTCTAAAGCATTTCCCTTGTTTCGCCAGGCTTTTGCTCATTGGAATTTATATTAAACTTTAAAACATTTAATCTTCTTTTCATTTAAACTACTTGTTCGTAGTTTCTCCAATTATGGAGCTCTTATACCATAAAATCACATTACTTTTCAAAAGTATATTGTTAAAACGTTCCATGATAGTCAGTTTGATTTAAATACATTGTTTTGTGATAAACAATGCATTAAAATTCGTATTTAACAAAGAAAATATTTATAATCATGTTTGGCACACCCGTACACTAACAAAAATTTAAGGATGATTAGCTATAAAAATGACCATACAATTAAAAAAGTGGCAAAAAGGAGCAAGATTTTCTGGCATATTTGTCCTTTTAAAACTCATACTTAGTAGAAAAAATTATAATTAACACTTAACTCGCCTTAACTCATAACTAAAACCTACAATGTTTGTAGACAGTGTTAATTTTTTTTTATAAATTTCACCACTATATATTCTAAGCGTCTGTATATCTATAAAAATAGTATTAAAACAAATTGAAAGTTAATGAATTATTGTTAGATACTCGTAGTTAAAGGTTCCATAGTCAAAAAAAATTATTTTTTAATTATTATAGCGAAATTAACAAACGAATGTTGAAACAAAATTATTGATTTTTTTTTTCACTTATTATCAAAGCACAATATGCAGTTCATACTTCTTTCTCTAGTGACGATCAAAATAACTTTGCGCAAATTTTAATACTAGGAAGATGTGTACTGACATCTGCTCTATTAAAATGACGTATGTCGGTAGTTCAAAATAAAATTTCATTTTTTCGATTTTTTGCCAGTTTTGAAGGCTTTTTGCCCCACTGTGTGTCGTCTAGTTTCAGGAGCAGAATCTAAGATGGGCTAAGGTATGAAGTATTGCTAGAAACTTAAGATATTTAAGAACATATTTAATTTTTTAATTATTTTTATTGTTTAAACATATGTTTAACTCTGTAACACGTTTATTGATTTTTCCCCTTCTGCGAAAGCTAATTAATCGACTGTAAACAAAAATGATGTTAAAAGAGTTGTATTTTAAGATGTATCTAAATTAAAGAGATGTGTGTCTCATCTTACAAACAGACACAAAAAGAAAATTTATTTTTTTTTCTTTGTTTTATAAACTTTATTACGAAAATGTTTGAAGATTCTCAGAAGACGGTTAACATCATTGTCATTCTGTACTGGCAATATGATTTATTGTGTGACTTATACTTTATATTATGTACCATACTGATGTTCACATGAAAACACTATATATAATTTCTTTCTACGTTAATACTGTAACCCGCTCTAGTTTCTAGTTCTCATCCCTTCGTACACTGTACAAGATATATGTTATGTTGCTAAATTTTTTCTAGGAAACTGGGATTCTATTACGATTTATGTAACACAATCAATAAAATTACATTTAACTTACCCATATTTGTACTCTAAAGGAAAAAAAAAATGTAAGGTTGAAAATGATTGTGTTATGAAATTTAGATACCTAGAACATTTCATATAACTTCAGCCACGTTACGAATGAAATTCTAGAAAGATTACTGTAACTTTAGTGGATAATTTTTAAAAAATGAACAGATTTTTATAACTTTAGAAAAAGTAATTTTCTTTTTTTACAGAATTTTTCTACAGACCAAAGAAAAAATTGCAAAAAGAATACTAATTTCTGTAAATTTACGTCGGTAAAATTAAAATTTTTTCCCTTTTTTTGTAGTTTTTTTTAAACATTTATTGTGTTCATAATCGTTTCAAGATCTAAGTCTTCCACCCCCCACCAAAAAAAAGTTTTTTGAACTTGAATACTTGCCTCACAAAGATATTCTAGCCCCACCAGTGGCCGAGAGGTTCCGACCTCAAACTGGTAGACGGTAGGTGCTGGGTTCGAACCCAATCGCGACCGTCGGCCTAACCGTTTTGAGTTTCCGTGGTTTTCTTCGAACCTTGCGTAAATAAGGGTTAGGTACCCTTAGAAAGACCCCACGGAAGGCATCCCACCCCTTAGGGCCTATATCCCAAAGTGTAGATAATTGGCCGACATAAACAACAACAATAACAACAAGACAAAGATATTCTAAATGTAACGTAATTAAATTTCTGATTCAAATTATATAAATCTATGAACATTAATTAGTCTTAAAATATATTATTATGATAGTTAAGATGTTTTATTAAAACGTAAAAAAGATGTCAATACAAAACATACTTTACCTCTACCATTTTTTTAATCATACCTTCATTGCTCCACAAAATATTCATCCTGAATTAAAAAAAAAAAAGAAAACTAAAATTTTTATTTATTGTTTTTTTATTGTTTTACAAATGATAAAACTATATATCAGTTATTATTTACATTGCATTTCAACAAATTTCACATTCTTCACTAATAAACCATTGTTCAAAAGTGGCTACATCTTCATTTATGTGTGTTTTAAGAATCAGAAACATCTGCTTGCAAAGACCACCTGCTACAAATTCATTAAACTGCATTTTCTAATTTAGCTGAGGATTTAGAAAATGTGTTAAAAATAAACTGCTTTTTGAAAAAGGAAAGAAAACAGAAAAAAACAAAGAGATTAAATGTGATAGAGGCTGTTTTTTTCGTTTTCATCTTTTAAATTCTGGATAACACTTTTATTGATGTTTTTATTTTTCCTTTTTAGATAATTATTTTTCATAAAATATTTCTTTCAAAATGGCTCGTTCTACATTTTAGTTTCATTAAACTTTTAATTGCATTTGCAAAGTAAATTACATGCATGCAATTTCAATTCAATTTTTATATAAAGATGATTTATAACAAGAAAGGAAAATATTTGCATCATACATAGATTACAAAGCACTTCTCAGCACACTGAAACTAATGTAACAAAACTGCAAGTTCTAGAAAATTAAAATATTACGTCTCATTTCACCATACGAAAATGTATAACGCACGGCAAACATAATTTCTGCTGCTCTCATCTACAAATGGAAAATTATCAGATTATTTAGCAGCTCTATGTATGGTATAGATACATATACGTATTAAAAACAGCATTCCAAAATCTAGTTCATTTCAGATATAGATAAAGTGATTGCAGAAAAATTGTGATTTATATCAGTTTCGATACATATGAAATAGTATAATATAATATATATTTAATATTAATCATTTTCTCAATTGATTTTCATCAGTGAAATTACGCTTATATTTGATTTACCAATGATTTGTTACTTGGTTTCTCATGTTAAACAGCAAGATTTTGTGCTCATGAAAACGATTCCATCTCATGGTGCGAATTGCAGCCTGACGAAAATAGAAAGTGAGAAATGTTAAACTGGGCATCGCCCTCGTAGCTTAAATGTTGAAGCGTTATTCTAAGGGTTTCCGAGTTGCATTTTTAGAAAAAATCACGTTTTGAGCACCAGCCTTGGCGAGTTGGCGAAAGCGAGAACGTTCAGCTAGCTGCATTGCCAAACACAAAATAAACTAATTTCAAATGTGTCATAAAATATATGATTAATAGAATTATATTTATTAAAAGAGAATCCTTACTACTGTTTTTAATTAACTTCTCAATTTCTTCGAACATAGCGAGTTAAGGAAATAATGTTTTTGAATTGAAAAAAAAACTATGTTTTGATGTTCTGTGAAATTTAAAGCATTTTATTCTGAAAAAGCTCTTTGTTTTAAGCTATGTTTTAATCGTAAACAACGGTGAATAACATTTCCTCATATTATAGTCTGCTTGGTAACATTTACGGAAAAAAACAAATGAACAATAAGCGCGATCTCTTTGCAGAAGGAAAGGTTGCTATTCGCTAGGCGTTTGATGTCACAAACAAGAAAGGGTGAGTAGCATTGACTTTATCTCCAGGCCAATCGTTATTCTGGCGACAAGGTGCTCAAAACGTGATTCTTTCTGAAAATGCTTCCGGGTTCGATTCTTTGCTTTGACATTTTTCACTAAGTTGGTTCTTCGCTTATATAGCAATATGAAAATTCACATATTAAATATTCTAGTATAATATCATTAAAATACTCTCCAAATGATTTTACCCCGTAGAGCATAATGTAATCGAATTCTTTTGAGTGTCCATGTAAATAAACCATTATTCGTACATATTTCATATACAATACCATACCTTCTTGCATTGGTGACCCTAAATAAGCTTTATTAATTACATGGAAATCCGAATACATTTACGGGAGTTATAGCGCTCACAGATGGACAGACAAACGGAATGAATAAACAATTATCAACTTTATTGGAAAGTGCTAAAGCATGTGGTATTTTTTATCTTCTTTGTACAATTTAAATTCACGAATAATTTATCGTTAAATGTTATCAAGATATTGCAGTTTAATTATAAACATTTCAGCCACTTTTTGAATAAAAAAATGCAAAAACAACAAAAATACACTTTTTTTTTTTTTTTTTTTTTTTTTTTTTTTTTTTTTTTTTTTTAAGGGGACACATATCCTTTAAAATTTTCCAAAAATCGATTTTTTGTTTTTAAATTCATTTAAAAGCTAATTTTTTTCTGAACAATTTGCCACAAACCACATTAATATATTCGTAAACTTGCGCTTGATATAGTAAAAAATGTAAATTAGCCTTTGTCTGCTTCAAGCGAATTAAAGAGCTACCTGAGTCAGCTGATTCTGCCATCATGGCGGCGTGTTTGTTTACATTGTGAAAGCTACAGTTTTTGCTTTTACTCTTATCACAAACTCCATGAATTATTAATTTTTTGGCGTCACAGAAGGAAGGAAACATCTCTTCTTCCTTCTTTCGTGATATCTGCCGCATGTTAATGATTGAAAGTTTGTTGACATGCGGTTTTCAGCGTTGCTGTTGCTATCATAATTCGACTTCGTATCTTTTCACAGCAATAATTTTGTTAGAGATTTTGTTAGATAGTTTATTGTTATTTTTTGTTTAGAGAGTATTTTATTCGTTTTATTGTACATATTTATTTTATTAGTTTGTTTTCATTCGTTATTATGTCTGCGAATGTGATTAGATTGTCTGGGACTCGTCCTAAAAAACGAAAGTTTTGTGGTAATCGGTATACTAATGTTAAAACTGATTTAAATGTTAGTGCATCAAGCAAGAAATTAAAGATGGATGTCCTACCTCCTGTCGAAGCAGTTATTACTAGAACATCTAATTTTGATGGCTACAGGTTATTCGACATAATTTTATTGATCAATTTTATGCAGCAGAACTTATCGTGTAAAAGTTGTGGTGGTAACATTTTATTAAATGAAATGTCCCTATTTGGATTAGCATCTAAATTTGAAGTAACATGTGAGTGTTCTACAAAAAGCCTAAGAAATTGTACTACGTTAGGAAGCAAAAAAAAAAAAAAAAATATTCCAGAAATTAACAGAAGATTCACCTATTCTATGAGAATGATTGGACAAGGCAGAGCAGGAATGGAGACTTTTTGCTGCGGTATGGATCTCCCACCACCTATAGCTTAAAAATCTTACATAAGAATCATAAACAATATATTGAAGGCGACAGAAGAAACTGCAGAAAAGTCGATGAAAAAAGCAGCCCAAACTGAAGCTGTTTTATCAAATTCTTTGCTGTCTGTTACCTTAAGTGGTGATGGTACATGGAAGACACGCGGCCATACATCACTTACAGGTGTATGTACTATAATTGGAGCCGAAAGTGGTTAAATAATTGAAACTGAAGTTATGTCTTCCTATTGTAAAATGTGTGAGTTTTCTGAAGCACACGAGTCCTGCAATCGAAACCATTTTGGTTCTGCTGGAAAAATGGAAGTTGATGGTATGGTCAGAACACGTGGCCTGAAGTTTGTGAAATATATTGGGGATGGTGACACAAAAACCTTTCAGTCAGTGTGTGATGCAAAACCTTATGAGGATATAACTATTGGGAAAGTCGAATGTGTTGGACACATTCAGAAGCGCATGGGGACGCGTCTAAGAAAGCTGAAGCAAGAAAAGAAAAAATTGAGCGATGGAAAAATACTGGGTGGTAAAGGGAGACTAACAGATTCACTTATAAAAGAAATAACGAAATATTATGGCAATGCTATTAGAGAGCATAAAGACTCTTTGACTGACATGCGTAAAGCTATTTGGGCAATATATTATCACAAAATATCAACGGATGAAAATCTATTTCATGATTTTTGCCCAAATAACATTGATACTTGGTTTAAGTATAATAAATCACATTTAGAAGGCAGTTCTTATCACCATTAATTCACTGTTCCTATTGTGGTAATGGAAGGGATTAAACCTGTTTTTAAAGATCTCTCACGCCTATCACTTTTAAAACGTTGTTTAGGAGGACGTACTCAAAACACAAATGAAAGCCTAAATGCCAAGATATGGAAATTTTGCCTTAAAACTACAGGATCTGGAAAAAAATTGTATAGATTGCAACGAATGAAGCTACAATATTGTTTAACGAAGGATGTCAAGGACGGCATGATGTTATGGATTCTCTGCAGTTACTTCGTAGCGATTTTTCAATTAATGGATTTGAAATGATTGATAATAAACGTATAGCCTATTCAGAAAGAAAATCATGTATGCAAACAAAAGAGCAAATAAAACTGAGACAGCGATGTAAAACAGCAAAAGAGGAATCTTTAAAAGATATTGAAGGTGAAATGCACTGTGCAGGTGGATTTTAATAATTCTAATAAAGTGTTAAGATGAATAATAAACTGTAAGACACTCGACTTTCCAAGATAATTTATATTTTAAATAAGTATTTAAATAAGTATTTTAAATAATGACCATTTATATCATATGTAATTTTTTAAGGTTTTTAGAAGGTTATGTTACCAATAAGAATGTTTTCTTTTCTTTCAAAAAACCTCAAGAGGAAAAAAAGTGTTGTCATTGTTTATTTTAACGATTCAATTATGTTTTCACATTTTCCCCTTATATTTGCGTCTTTGAGATTATTTATACTTGTTTGAATTTTAAATAAGTGATTGATAATTATTTTACTAGTTTTTCTTTTAAGAAATATGCTAAGTATTTAGTCCACTTGTGCAAAAAACAGTGAAGTGCCATATTTAAAAGATTTTCTCGTCACTTATCAAAACATCTTCATATTTTAAGCATAAGGTAAGTACTTTATTATTTTTCAGCATTAATTTTAGAATCAACAGAAATGATATATTTTTTATTATAAAATTATGTGTATCTTACAGACCTTGCATAGGAAAGTAAGCTTTTAGCAATTTCGAATTTCGTGTATTTCTCGAGTTAAGTGAAATTTGTTTCAACATTTTAAACTGATATTAAATTTTAAACAAAAATAATAATTTTAATTCTTACTAGTATGTATTTTGTAGAAATATAATAACTTTAAATAACAACATTTTAGTTGTTTGTACCTTAAGAAAAATGGTATGTAATATTTTTAAATTTCCTCGTGTTTTATAACGACGAAAAATTCACATTTTGGAGTTTATGATACATTTTTCAAAAATATAATCATCTGAATTCTTTCATATGCATATTCTACAATAGTTCAGAAATTTTAAACAGCAATCGCTGCATTATACATGTTGCTTAAGATTTTTTAATCGAACATTTCTGTTTAATTTGATTTTTCTCAAAATCGATAATGTTTTACTTACGCGCATGATAACTCCAAGTGTATAAAAGGTATTGATTCAGAACTTTATATACTTCTTTATTAGATCATTTTCTTTAATTTGAACTAAAATCTAAGAAATTTAACAAAAATTCAGTATTTTAGACAGGAAAGAAAAATTTAAAATTCTCTCGAATTTTGTGCCGTTCTCGAGTTTCGTGAAATGGTTTCACCGTTTGGAATTGATATTAAATTTTATACATAAGCAATAATTTTAATTCTTACTAATATGTATTTTGTAGAAATATATTAACTTTAAATAACAATATTTGAGTTGTTTGTACTTTATAAAATATTTTTAATGTAACATTAATATTTAATTAAAATTTCCTTATGTTTATACAGACTAAAAATTTCATGTTTTGGAACTTACCACAAATTTAAAACACATATAATCATCTTAGTTTCTTAATATGCTTATTCTAAAACAGTATAGGAATTTTAAATAGTAATAGCTGCATTGCGCATGTTTCTAAGAATTTTTAATATAATATTTATGTTTAAATGGATTTTTCACAAAATCAATATTTTTCAACTTGCGCGCATGATAAGTCAAAATGTAATAAAGGTAATGATTTGAAATTTTATATATATCTTTACTGGGTCGTTTTCATTAAATTGAACTAAAATCTAAGGAATTGAACTAAAATTATTGAAATTATGGGTGTTCGAGTTTCAAAAATTATTAAAATTTACATATTTTTATTTTGAAAACCTAAAAACTTCAGAATTTTTTTATCCATTAGATTTTAGTTCATTTTATTTTTGTGATATTCCTAAACTTATATTAAAAGTTTCAAAGTTCTAGAGAGTATAGATTTTTTTAAATCATGCGCGCAAGCTATATACATCATTTATAATTTTAAAAAATCATGCATTAAAAAATAATTGTTATTAAATTATTATACAATGTTTAGTGAAAATTAAATAATCTTTTAAATCGAGAAAATATTACAGCATTATTTAAAAAAAAAATTGAGATGTTTAGTGCAAAAATGAGTGCATGGGGCGACATTAAATATTTGTCTCCGAAATCATTTTTTTTTTGTCTATTTAAAGGGTATGTGCCCCATTAATGTCGTAGAATCAAGAAAAACCCTTAAATTGTGTTTAGAAAAGATTTTGTCTTACGACTAATAATTTACATATTATTTTGTGATATTTTTTTGTTATTCTCGAAATAAATTATGTATTACAAAACAAAAGTGTTGTTCTATGGTTCGTTTTACAAATGAAATCCCCGAGTAATGTATCTTCAAAGTTATCAAGATATATCAGTTTGATTATAAACATCTTATCCATTTTTTGAATAAACGACAATAAGATGACGTTATGATTTTTATATTTGACAAATCTAAGTAATACGAGGAAGGAGTCTGAAAATAATATTCCCACTTATTGATTGTGGTCAGAGTTGTGTATGAAAGTAAAAAATTATAATAAGATATTAAAGATAAGCCATATCTTTATTTTTCCACTTAATTACCGAGCACGTTGAGACTTTTTTCATACCGCCTGATAAGCTTCAAAATACCCTCCAATAAAAAATTTAGAGGTTTGCATACGGAAGAAGCGTTTAACGGCTTCTTAATATCCAAAGCCCCGATGTTTTTCTAGACAGCTTTTTGCAGTTTATCAAGTATACTTATATTATATTAATACTATATTTTATAACATGTTTATTTTAATTACAAAGCTTTATTGTTTTACGCACTTTCAAAACATGTCAAATAAATTCCTATGTATATTACATATTCATTATTAAATATTAAACAATAATAATTAAAACTAACGCTAATTACGTCGGGAGATAAAACACGTTCAGCTTTTCTGCCATGAATGAAATGATCTCATAACGAGAGTAGAATGGAAGATAATTGTTTCCGTAAAAGATTTTTGAGCACGAAAGGATGAAATTGCTTCGGCTGTTAGTCGGGTGAAACCAAAAATGCAGGTGCTTTTTTCGTCCAAATCTTTGATGATTTTTTTTCATTAAATATACAATCAATTTCACATTTGTTTAAGCCATCTTTCAGAAAAAAACTACTTTTAATTAGTCTAAAATTTGATCTAGCCATATTTATTGTAATTATTGCACAAGTTGTGTAATTTATTCATTCTTAGCTATGAAATTTAGCTATCCAACTAACTAAAGAGAAAACTTCAAACAGATTACAATTCTAAATATTATGAACAAAACAATATTTATATTTAATTAATTAAAAAATATAGTAGTTTTGTAAATTTGTAGTAATGAATTAAGATATGTATTTTTTAACTGTATAAGTTAAATTTATATTTGTCCATGAAAATGAAACCTCTGTTACTTTATTTACATTAAGCAGAATAAATAATAAAAAGTTTGTCTATCAGAGATCACTACTAATCTACATTGCTCAAAAAACTTTCTACAATAGAATACAAGTGCCATTTTCACTTTTCTACATGTTTAGAGTATAGAGCAGTATTATCAAGTTCTAAGGTGAGCGTGTTTTCTCTTTGCAACTTCTGTTACTCTAATTTTATTTTTAAATAATATTTAAAAAATAAAATTTCTCTTTAAATCACAGAACTCTAAGTAAAATAAGTTTATTTAAGTAACATAAATATTTTTTAGAATATTATTATTTAAAAAAGAAAATTGTTTTTCCTTAAATGTAACCTCTGTTACCGTAACATATGTTACATACAAATAACAGAGGTTACATTTTATAACTGAATATAGATTTTTTATGGTGATAATATATATATATATATATATATATATATATATATATTTACTCATAGTACCAAATTTACATATCATTTTTATCACTTATTTATATTTGTTTTTGCATTAGTATCTATTATTTATTTGTGTTATTTTCCAGATCTAAAAATGTCTCCTAAGAAAACAAAAAAGAACAAGCTGTACCTTATGGTGTGCATACTGTAAAGGATACTATGAACATACATCAAATTACTACAGTACAAATCCCTAAAGTCATCAAGTATAGAAATGTCAGCCGTTTCTGTGGTGAAGGACGTAATGTATGTCATTGTTTCGACTACAAGGGTTTTCCGATCGAAAATTTTTGGAATAATGAGAAAACTGTACGAAATGGCAGTGAAGGATACATCGGTGAAACCTCTACGGAATCATAAAATTTGAATTCTGGGTATTCTCAAGTTCTTGAATCCATTTCTGGAGAAAAAGAATTTACAGAAATAACATCAAATAAAATAATTAAAGGAGCGTACATACTAGTAGAATTTGTAACTGAAAAAAAAAAGAAATATTACTACATAGCTTTACACAAGGTGGTTTAGAAGAATATAGTGAAGTGCAAATTTTGTTTTTTGAAAGCTTTCAATGATACATCATCTGTTTTTAGATTAGATGACAATGATATTGCATACATAAAGTTCAGACAGATCCAAAAAAATTTGCCCATGCCAACTGTAGTACAGAAAGGAAATAGATTATTTTACAAGTTTCCTCACACTGTTGAAGTATTTGAAAAATAATTGCAGCATTAAAAATTTGTGAAATCCCTCTGGAAAATAAAATTATGTCATATTTATTCAGTGTGTCTTTGTTAGTTGCTGAAAAGTGAGTTTGTTTACATCTTATAAATTTTTGTGACCTCTGTTACATGAAGAATTTTTCTATTTCATTTTAATAATTGTAAACCATTAATAAACCAAATGCATTTAAAACAAATTATATTTTATGTACTTTAAATTCAATTAAAAAATATTCTCTTTAAAACTAAAAAAGTGATAATTATGAACTTTAACTTGGTTTTTTTTCTAAACGAGATAAAATTATTCATGTAATGATGATTTAATTTTATTATTTATTATTCATCTTTCTATAAGTATTGTTTTGAACTAAATGACATTTTTGATAAAGTAAAATATAAAAATTATATTTTTAGTTAAAGTATTTCTTTCATAAACTAAGCAAAAACTATCTGGTAACAGAGATTACATTTTTTAATGCTAGATATGATTTAAAAAAACTTATGTTTTAAGTGTAAAATTATTTTTTTTCGATGCGGATGCTAATTTTGTACAGCTTAAACACATACTTAAACAATATTATTGTTATTTAGTGAAATCTAGATCCTAAAAAAAAGACCAAAAAAAAATCTTGAAAAGCACAAAGAAAATTGGTTTCACCCAGTCCCTAATGGAAAACTGCTTCAGTATTGCGGACTATATCTACATCAAAGCTGAATAAACATGTTTAATAAATCCGGTATATTACGGTATATATATATATACGATCTAAAAGATCATGAATTTAAGCGCTTGCATTACTTCTAAGCAAAATATTTGTTTCTAATTTTCCATTACTTTTATAATAAAATTATTTTATATGTGAAGATGTTTCAGCATTTTCTCTAAAATGAACAAAATTTTTTAATTAATATCTTAATTAATATTTCAAATGCAATAATATATTTCTGTCTGGAATTAGATTCATTTTATTTATTTAATTTTAAGTTTTAATTTATTTATTTTATTTATTTAATAGATTAAATTGAAATTCTTAATATAAAGAATATACAGGTTGTTTCGCTACCAGACCGACAAACTTTGAGGGGTGATAGTAGACATAAAGACAAACATTATTAAATAGGAAACCATGGTGCGAAAACGTCTTCAGTAGGAGCCAGGGACAATTAAAGTTTAAGGTACAAAAATTCAAACGATGATAAAAAACGAAAAAAAAATGATCGATTCGTTTGCGGTTTTCGCTAAAATCCATCTTTATATCATGAATTTTTGTTAAAAAATTTTTAAAGGTTACGTTCAAAAATTGTCGATAGAGGGCGCTTTAGACTTTAGAGTGACGAGCAAATACTTTTTACCATTCTTTTGGGCATGGGATTGAGCTTATTCTACAGTTTAGATTTTAACTTAAATTTTAAGCCCAAAATCGGAAACATGGGGATCGGGTAACTAGCGAAAATTAAACAGTGAAGCGAGGGAGAGATTTTAAATGCTCATAAACATTGGAGAAACTAATCGATTTTGTTTCAGTTTGCGTGTAGTCATTTCCTTGGTAATTATTTTATTCAAAAAATGACGCACAGCTTTGGTGTCCTCGTTTTCAGATAGAGGGCGTTTCCGACTCATATCCCACATTTCAGTGGCATTACCCTTGGGTGTTTTACTACTAGACCACCATACATCCAGGAAGTGTTAGGGATGCAAAAACGACTCGGAATCACATAGGAATGTAACGTTGAAACGTCGAAACCTCAGCGTAACATATGGACAGCGGTGGATAGGTCGTGGTGGCCCGGTTTATTGGGCTGCCAGATCGCCGAACCTATCAAGTATGGGCTTCTTCTGCTGGGGTCAAATAAGAAGTTGGGTGTATGAGACTCCCGTACCACCAGTTAAAGATCTCGCAGCTCGTATTTCTGTAGCTATGGGCCACAAATCTATCAAAGATGCCACGAATCTTACAAAGAGTGAGAAATTCCATACGGCACCACTATCAAGAATGCCGGACTTCTTCTGATCGTAATTTTGAACATATTTTCTAGTAAAATCTTAAAAAAACTTTGTTCTATCACTTTAACATGTTGCTGTTTCTCTGCTTGTTTCTGTTGCTTTTTTCTCTGCTTCTTTTAACCATAACTCGCAAAAAAGGCATTTTCAACATTACATTCCTATGTGATTCCGAGTCGTTTTTGCATCCCTGACACTTCCTGGAAGTATGGTGATCTAGTAGTAAAACACTCAGGAGTAATGGCACTGAAATGGCGGAGATGATTCGGAAGCGCCATCTATCTAAAAATGAGGAAACCAAAGCTGTACGTCATTTTTTGAATAAAATAATAACCAAGGGAATAACCTACACGCAAACCGCAACAAAATCGACTAGTTTGTCCAAAGTTTATGAGCATTTAAAATCTCCAACTCGAATCACTGTTTAATTTTTGCTAGTAACCCAATCTCCATGCTTCCGATTTTGGGCTTAATATTTAAATTAAAATCTAGAATAAGTAGAATAAGTTTAATCCCATGCACAAAAGAACGGTAAAAAGTATTTTTTCGTTACTCTAAAGTCTAAAGCGCCCTCTATCGACAATTTTTGAATGTAACCTTTACAATTTTTTTAACAAAAAATCTTGATACAAGGATTAATTTAAGCGAAAACCGCAAACGAATCGACCTTTTTTTTTTCGTTTTTTATCATCGTTTGAAGTTTTGGAAATAAATTTTAATGACCCCTAGCTCTTACAAAAGATGATACTATCACCCCTCAAAGTTTGTCGGTCTGATAGGGAAACACCCTGTATATATATGGGGGATTCTCAAAATAGGGGACAATTTATGTCTTTCGGCATACAAAAAAAAATTGAGAGGTTTTCTGTCGTTTTTATATTTAGATATGTTTGTCTTAATATTATTCATTATTTGCACTCCAGAATTACTCACTTTTTAGTTAAAAACACTTTAAAATAATAGAATAAATGTTCAAAATGTCATTAGCATCGATGTCCACAGCAGCTGTGCCTTGTATATACTAGCTTTTTCAAGAGTTACTATCAAGTTTATAAAATAAAACAAATATTATTCTTTCTTTTAATTAATCAAGGAGAGGATTTATCCAATAAATTTCTTTTAAAAAATAAAATTATAGTATATAAAAAAAGAATTAAAGTCTGTCCTCCATATTCTATTTTCAAAACAAGGTCATACTATAACAGCTGGTTATTAATGAAAATTTCATTTTCACATATGACAATAGTTTGAAAATATAAAGTTTCTCCATGGCAACAAGTAGCCATTTTATCCCAGCCTGAAAATAGAAGCATGTATTATATTTTAAGAATAGAAGTCGAAGATTAGGGGCGTACATCAATTGTATGTAATTAGAATGGATAAATTTTTCATGTTTATTTTATAATTAAAATTTTTATTTTACTTATTTGCATAGGACTTTTGTGTTTTAAAAAGCCCCAGAAAGGACTATTGCATTGGGATTATATTATGGCTCATAATGTTATTTAAATTAAAATTTGTCATTAGCATGGACAAATATCGGTGTCATTAGCATGGTTTTTCTGTCCATGCTAAAGACTCCTATGTGCATAAATGTAACCATTGCTTATATTGTATCTTTTATAAAGTTTAATTTTACATATAAATTTAGGTATACATTTATTATCCCTAAAATATGCATTAAATCTGTCAGAAAATCACTAAGACAGCTTCTTACATTGTTAGTGTCAGAATGCTGTTCATGTAAACAAAGTTTGCTCTTTGGTAATGTTTTTATTCTCCTTATATGTATATATGCAAAAATGGAAACCATTTGCTGAAAAGGAAGGCTAATAAATATAGAAAAAAATATTTAAACAGGAAGAAAATAAAAATTTCTTAATATAATTATTCCGTGCAATTTGTTTTGTCATTAGCATGGCTCAAAAAATACTAATTATTTTTTTAAGTTAATTTTTAAATATTTAGCTCTGCTGACTACATGTAAAGTATACCTAATGCTATATTAACAACACCTATTTTTTCAGAAATTTTGCTAACAGTAATTTTTTTAAGATTTCCCTTTTGAAATTGTCCCCTATTTTGAGAATCAGCCATATATATATAAATTAGGCTTAATATTATTTGTATTTGTTACTTATTTAACTATACAAAATTCAAACAAAGACCAATACATACATATTTATCATAACTACTAAACCATATAATTTTACGTACTTTAAAAACTTGTCAAAGAAGTTCCTACGCATATTAGATAGTCATGATTCAATATTAAATCAATCATATTTAGCACTAACGATAAATACTTCGGGATTTAAAACACGTTCAGTGTTTCTGACATGATTGAAATGATCTCAGAACAAGAATAGAATAGAAGATAACTGTTTCAGTAAAATGTTCTTCGAGAACGAAAGGTTGAATTTGCTTCTTTCGTTATTCCCTAATGGAAAACGACTTCAGTTTTACGGATTATATCTACATCTACGATTATATCGACATTTTTGATAAGTCCGGTATATTCCGAAATCGATATATGCGCTCTGAAGTACCATGGGTTTTAAAACCTTTCATTTTTTTATGCAAACTGTTGTTATTTAAGTGTTTATAAGTCGTATATTAATTTCACATGTTAAATATAATTAGCAGTTTTAAATGAGCTAAAGTTTAAATTAATATCTTAACATTTTTTATACAACTAAACATTTATATTTTGAATTAGCTTCAATTTATTTATTTTAATTTTATTGTTTTAAATATTTAATAAATTACATTGATAATTTTTAATCTGAATAATACCACAAAATTTTCCTTTAGACGAAAAATTAGAAATTTTGCAATTTTTAATGCAGTTTTCTCCATTAACAACCACTTCACATGTGTAGTTTGTAAATTCTAGAAAATTCAAAGTAAACTATACATAAAAAACAAAATAATATAATTATTTATATTTTTAGGATTTAATATTATCTTTTATTATGATGAAATATTATTTATTTATATCAAAATAATTTATTTAAACAAAATATATTTTCTATTTATATCAAAATAACATATTTAAACAAAATAAACTATCCTTTACAAATTATTAAAATAAATTATTAATAAATATTGTGTAATATAAACTATTGAATTATTTTTTAAGTATATATATATATATATATATATAATTTTTTTCATTTTCGAAATGTATACATTTGTATCTGTTATTTGTTTAACTATACAAATTTCTAATAAAGCATTTCAAACAATTCATATATTTATAGCAAATGCTAAACCATATTATTTTACATACTTTCAAAACTTCTCAAATAAACTCCTATGTACATTAGATATTCATGATATTAAATCAATATTAAATCTATCCTAATTAGAACTAACGGTAATTACGTCGGGAGATAAAACACGTTCAGCGTTTCTGCCATGATTGAAATGATCTCAAAACGAGAATAGAGTAGATTATATTTGTTTCAGTAAAATGTTTTTCGAGCACGAAATGGTGAAATTGCTTTGGCCGTTATTCCCTAATAGAAAACTAAATTCAGTTTTACGTATTATATCTACTTGTAAGCTGAATATACATGACTAATAAGTCCGGTACATTACGGTACTTATATATACGGTGTAATATATAGAGTTGCAAAAAGTCGGTTTATTCCCGGGTTTATTTCCAATAGACCAGGTTTATTCCCAGGTTTATTCCCAAAAAACCGAATTATTCCAAAAAATCCCGGGTTTTTTCCAGGTTTATTCCTAAAAACCCGGTTTATTCCCGGGTTTAAACCGGGTTTTTTCTAACCTTTGCAACGCTAGTAATATATCACGAACTTAAACACTTACATTACTTTTATGTAAAATGTTGTTTTATACTTATTCATAATTTGTATAGTCAAGAATTTTACATGTTGAAAAATATTTAGCATTTTTTTAGCTGAATTTTAAAGTAACATCCTAATTAATATTTCTTGTGGAACAAAACATTTATATTTTGAAATATAACTTTACTTTATTTGCTGCTTTGTTTTAATTTAATTGTTTAGGGGTTTTTTTTGTTTAATAAATTATAATGATATTTTCCATTCTCAATGATTGCACAATATATCCCTTTATATGAAAAAATAGAAGTTCAGAAATTTTAAACACAGCACTTCACAATAACTTTTAACCTAAAAATGTTAACATTGGCTAATATTAAATACTTTTTTTCCGTTTCTTCTTCTTCTTCTTCTTGTTTCTTTCTGTTTTTTTCTTTTTTTCTTTTTTGTTTTATTTTAAAATTAGAAACATCTGCTTCCACTTTCGAAATGGCTAATCTAAATTTCGTATTTCAACCGATGCCTTGTTAAAATAAGGGGAAATAATTTTTCTTGGAACGATAGACTGATTTTAGAGAACAATAAACACTTTTTTATCTTTATTTCTCTTTTTTGAACAATCGTATGTTTGAAAAATGTATACTTATTTCAATATATATATATATATATATATATATATATATATATATATATATATATATATATATATATATATATATATATATTTATATATGCGTGAAAAGTTACTATGTTTTTCTTATAAATACTATGAGCAGATTATACAACTCTAAATTAGCAAATTAAATTTTGTAAATCATTTTTGATAGTTTGAATTTTACAAATTCTAGAGTATTCAGAATGTTACATGTCAACAAATAAACTGTAAATAAGAAATATAGTAAAATAAATTCTCAGTAAGCATTTTTAATATAAACTACTGAAATTGTTTTAAAATATACACAACCAACTACACTACTTGCCATTAAAATTGCTACGCCAGTAAGAAATGCAGATAACAAAATGATATTTATTGGACAAATATATTGTGATAGAAATAACAATTGATTAATTTTTGAAAAAATTTGGGTGCATAGATCCTGAGAAATCAGTATCCAACAATCGGGCAGTAATAACAGCACGTACAAGCTTGGGCATTGAGTCAAACAGATCCCATTCAGCTTCAACACGAAGACACAGTTCATGAATCGTAGTGACTGGCGTATGGTTATGAACCAGTCGCTAGGCAACCATTGACCAGTCGTTTTCTATTGGTGAGAAATCTAGAGAAAGTGCTTACCAGAATAACAGCAGAACATTTTGCGTATCAAGGAAGGTTCTTACAATTCCGGAAACATGCGGTCGGGCATTATCCTGCTGAAATGTAGGGTTTCGCAGGTTTCGAATAAAGGATTAAGCCATGGTTCGTAAATTATCATAAATGTAACGTACACTGTTCAAAGTGCTGTCAATGGGAACAAGAGATGACCGAGACGTGTTTCAAATGGCACCCTATACCATCATGCCAGACGATGGGCCACTATGACAATGACGAATGCACGCTGCAAATGTGCGTTCACCACGATGCCGCCAAACACGGATGCGACAATCATGGGGCTGTAAATAGAACCTGTATTCATCTGAAAAAAAATGACGAATCGAAATTTGTGCACCTAGGTTCGTAGTTCATCACACCATTTAAGGCACTCCTGTCTGTGACGCAGCGTCAAGGTAAGTCGCGGCCATGATCTCAGAGCTGGGAGTCCATGCTACTGGAAACATCGTCGAATTGTTCGTGCAGACACTTTTTGTCTTGCAAATGACTGACTCAGGGCTCGTGACGTAATTGCACTCTCCATTACTGGCATACGGATAACATGCCTGTCTTCTCGGCTGCTAGTGATAGGGAGCTGTTAAGATCCCGTATGGCGTTCCGTATTTCTGTCCTGAATCCATTGATTCCATATTCTGCTAACAGTCATTGGATCTCGACCAACGCGAGCAGCAATACTGAGACGCGATAAACCGCAATCCCGGTAGGGTACAAATCAACCTTTATCAAAGTCGGGAACATCCTGGTACGCATTTTTCCTTCTTACACGAGGCATCACAACAACTTTTCACCAGGCAAAAACGCTCAAATGCAATTTCTGTTTGAGAAATCGGCTGAACAATTACCTCATTTAAACACTTTGTAGGTGACGCTATAAGCACCTGTTTTGTGTGAATGCTCTGAAAAGCTAATAATTTGCATATCACAGCATCTTCTTCCTGTCGTTTAACCCCTTAACCTTTACGCAGGGGCTCGCTCAGTGTCTACATGGGAATACAGGTATTCCCGGACAGATGCTGTCACAGCCCCTCTGTAAAGGTTAACGCGCAGTGTTGCCGGGTCGGCAACACCTAAAGTTCCCCCTGTTTAGAGACGCAAAAACTCCGTGATTATTTCAAAAACTACTCTAATGGCTACTTTAAATCTTTCTTATGAGTTCTAGATGGCAGCACCACAGAGATCAAACTCTACTGTTATTAAATAATAGGTAAAATATTTTACTGTAATACGCGCTTCACAGCAATGCTCTTCTCACTGCGCTTATCAATGCTGTACTTATGGGAGGTTACCACCTCGGCAACAGCTGTATAATTAAAATGGTTAGTGCAATCTTTACAAAACGATACCCATGTACTCCTCTAGGCCTAAATAGATTGCCTAAATATTTTTTTCTTTAAATTCCAACTTTAAAGAGTAGTGCGCCAGAAAGGGTTAAATTTTACGTTTATGCCATGTCGTCTTTATGGTGTAGCAATTTTAATGGCCAGTAGTGTGTATATTTATTCAGTTTTGACATATATGCCATGAGACGTTTAGTTTTAATATTCCCATTTGTATTTATTATTTATTTAACTACACAAAATTCAAATAAATAACATTACATTAATATATGTAGCAAATAAAATATTGCGTTATTTTACGTACTTACAAAACATGTCAAATAAATTGCTATGTACATTAGATATTTATGATTAAATATTAATCATAATTAGTACTAATGAAAATTATGTAAGGAGATAAAACACGTTCAGCGTTTCCGTCATAATAGAAATGATTTCGAAACGAGAATAAAATGGAAGATAATTGTTTCAGTAAAATGTTCTCCGAGCACGGAAGGATGAAAATGCTTCAGCCGTTATTTCCTAATGGAAAACTACTTCAATTTCACGGATTATATCTACATGTAAGTTGAATACACATGTTTAATAAGTCCGGTATATTACGTTATTTATATATGTGGTTTAAAACTGCACAAATTTAAACACTTCCATTAGTTTTACCTAAAATGTTGTTTGCATAAAACTGTTCATAATTTACTTATTCACTAATTTTACATATTAAAATGTTTAGCAGTTTTAGACTTTCTTTTTTTTTTAATAAGCTAAATTTTAAATTAACTATTTGCATCACCGTGTTGCAGATCTGTGACATGCACAAAAATCAATAGTACTTACATAGTAATTTTCAAAACAAGATTTTATTTATTCTATTTTTTCCTATTTTATAATACAACAGTTAATACGAATTGATCATTGAAATTTTCAACTTATAAAGTAAATTTATCTTACCAAACTTTTTTTATTATTTCAGAAGCTTCAAGTTGATATTGCAAAAGTTAACTTAGTAAATTTTACCAACTGAAAAAAGCTGCAGAAGTCCGAAAGTAGACCTTTTAAAAGTATCTTTAAATAATTTAAAATTTTGTATTAGAAAAGGGACAGTATCTAAGGGAAGTATACCAATGTATGCTTCTTGTAGATGTTAAAGAAGTACCTTTTAGTACATAACTATTTATGTATTACTTAAATTTTTAAATTATTTTTATATTTTTAAATTGGTGCAGTCTAATGCCCGTGTCCATGTTTTAGAAATCGGAGTTGTTCAACTACAAACGGTATAATCTTATTTATCATTCCATATATAACAAAAACTTTATATTTTGAATTAGATTCATTTTATTGATTTTTTTAATATATTGTTTTTGCTTTATTTATTTAATTAATCATATGCATAAATTTTAATCTGAATAATTCCACAAGATTTCCATTTATACGAGAAATTAGAAGTTCATAAATTATTAACACCTAACTTTCCAATAAATATTAATCTAATGATTTTGCTACTATTAAACACTTAAATTTTTAAAACTCCGTTCATTTCTTACCTCTTTATTTACTTCATTTTGAAATCAGAAACATCTGCTACCACTTTCGAAATGGATAAAGTAAGTTTCGTACTTCAAGTGATGACTTGTTAAAATGAGGAGAAATTATTTGTTCTTAAAAAACTATACTGCTTTTAAAAAACAATGAACTCTTTTTTTTTTCCTCTTTTTATAATAATCGTAGGTTTTGAAAAATGTATTTCTCATTTGAAACATATTTTCATTATGCATGAAAAGTTGCTATATGTTATGTGTATACATAAAAAACATGTAAAACATAAAAAAAAACATGTGTATACATTCAAAGTACGGCAAATGCTGCTAGCAGCAACGCTGCCAGCAGTTTTTTCAATACAAGTTCCAAAGAAATTAGATATAATGAAAAAATTTCATATAATTTTACTGCATTTTTCCCGGCGTAAACTGGGGGCAACATTGCTGCCAGCAGATTTTGCCCTAATTTTACGTGTTTTTTTTTTTTTTTTTTTTTTTTTTTTTTTTTTTTTTTTTTTTTTTATAGTGTAGTATCGCCAGATTATTAAAACAAATTAATTTTTGTAAATAATTTTGTACATATTTTTTAAATTCGTAAATATAGATGTTTCAACAAAAAATTGTGTCCTTGAAATATTTTATATTTTATGTATAAGCAAAACACGATTATTTATTTATAACTGGGATTCATAGTTGAATAGAGAACTCTAAATATTCGACTCGAAACATATTTTTCTTTAAATAATTTTTACAGTTAAATTCATTAAACTTACCATTACCCATTATTTTGCATATCATGGTGCTTAAATGCATTCTTAAGAGCGTTGAAAATAGATATAAATTAAACAAGTCGGAAACTGCACGTCAAGCGTAGCAAATGACGTGCGTTCGTAACATAACGTAGTTTTTAAAATATTCCGATCTTGGTGTAATGGTATTCAGAACTTCGAATGCTGTATAAAAGTCGAGAATTTTGTGTGTCCCTGTAAATGATTTTTTTCCTTTCTATTATACAGAAAGTAAGTTGTAGTAAACCTCAGCAAAGTATATATATTTCCTGAAATGTGAACTGGTTTAATATAATTAAAACAACCCCAAAACAATGTTTCATTTTTATACCGTTATGTATTCGGATACTTTTGTTTGGACCGTAAATTAATAACAAATATTCTTTCTTCCACAGATTGTAGAGAATGTACATTTTCATATATATTTCAAAGATTTATATCGATTTTATTAAGTTCGGAATATTCCGACATCATTAAAATGCACTTGAAACTATATCTACTCATGAGCATCAATGTAATAAAGACTAATTTTGATCGTCCCTGTAATTAAACTATAAATCCAATTTTCATTAAATTTGAATTGACTTGACAAAATTACAACAATTATATCTTTAAAATTTCACTGTAAAAATAATCCATTAATTGTCCTAATAACATTGTCCTAATTTAATTGTCTTAAATAATCCTAATAACATTGCTGCCAGCAGTTTTTGACGCAAAAATGGCAGTAAAATAAAATGTAATTAAAAAATTACATCTATCTCTACTAAATTTCTGCTGGCATCATTGCTATCAGCGGTTTTTGACGTAACGTTTAAATTTAACAGGTTATTTAATACAGTACGCCATTATTCCTGTTTAGTAATTTTTGCTCTGTTATATTCGGACGGAGAGATTAAATGAGACTGTAGGTCTAAGTCGTTACATCTTAACGGAAGCTCCTAAACATTAGACGTAATTACATAAATGAAACCTATTTTGTTAATTTTACTATTATACTCAATATATTTTCAATTATATGTAACATACATAATGTAGTTAAACTTCGTGACATAACAGAATATTTCCAATATTCTATAAATAAAAACTCTTAACTTATAAATGATTTTACATTGTCTGTGTGAAGAACATAATTATATAAATTCTCTGGTAAGGGTATTTTTGTTACGATCTATTTTTCTGTTATCTGTTTAAAATTATGATAATATTAAATAAATACGTGTTTCTGCACGTTTCTAAACTGCATTTTCTTTGAAATATTAGGAAATACCAAACCGATTTCTAAAATTTACGAAACGGACATCAAACTAATGGAAAAATAATACTGTTTCCCTGTATCAATAGAGTAATCTTATGTTGGTACCATTTACACAACAGAAGTGGTATAACATGAGAGAAGAAACTCAGAATCGCACATATACATTATAATTGTACATTACTTTTAGGATGTAATTGCATACAAAGAAGGTAGTTTCTAAATAAATTGAAACTTCAATTTATTACCTTCAACTTAATGAACGTATAATGATGCATAGAATCTTCAGAATACTTTAATATTATCATTCATTTAGAATTACTTTTAATTCTTCCTTTTTATTCAAGTCTTATTTCTTTCTAATATTGTAATAATGTTGTGATTTTTTTTGTCTCAAAGTGGGTTAATTAGCGTTTTTCAATTTATTACTTAAAATATATTATTACCTAATAAAAATTTAACCTAACTATCACTCGGTATATTTTAATTACTAAATTATCAAATCCTTCATATTTAAAAATTGAATATATATATATTTTTTTAAATTTCGAAATTAGGAACGGCGCTTTATTTGTTCAAAATATTAAAATCTGTACTGAGCATTAAATGCCTATATTTACCATACGTGTTTTATAGATAGAATATTTTATTTTTGAGAGAGTAGGTTTATTAGCATGTTTGATTTTTTTCATATTGTTTTATAAATTTAACAATGGGAAATCAGAATTTAGCACAAAACGTGAAGGCAATATTAATATCAGCCATTGAAAAATACTAAAATGGGAACTAATTTACGATACAAGTTCTTCATTAAAATAATATTAATATTTTTTTATGTTTTAAATGCTTTATTGGTGGATATTTAACGCTGTATTTACACTATGTGTGAGTTAAATTGCCAAACATGTCGCCACGAACTTCTCGATTGCCTTATTTTGCGGCTTGACATTTGGCTAGTGTCACCGGAAAACTCTAATTATGAACTTTTTGCCCACTAGATATGTGGGCAATATAATTTTTTTTTTAATTCAAAACCAAATTTGTAGGTTTTTAAAGGACTTCTTAAACTTTTTTTCAATATTTTATATTTATTATCTACTAGATTATATTTTAAAATGTTTTTCTTAAAAGAAAAAAAAATGTTAATTGTCCGATAAGGGGCTCCGAAAACAGAAAGTCATGCTGCCAAAAAAAGTAAATAAATAAATAAAATAAAATACCTTTACAGAATTTTTTTTTCGATTCACAATCTTCCTAATATAGGGCTTTAAAATGCACCAAGTTTCAATAATAAATGCAAGGAACAACAAGAGTGGCTTTCTTGTAAGTTATATTAAAGTCTTTTTTCTCAAGTTTATCTCAATTTCTTCTATTCTTTGTTTTATCATTTTAACAAATTAGCTGAATTCAAAGTAACAAAGTAAGAATTGTGGTAAAGAAAGTTAATTAATGTATGGATATCGCATATAATGTATACTAAACAAATATTTATTTAGAGAAAAAAATACATATACTATAGGAATAAAATTAAATTCAAATAAAAAGGATTTTATTAAATGTCTGTTGAAAATATTCACTCTACTAATTCAGAGGCAAATAGTTGAATAAAAATTTGTTGTTAGTCATCTGATTGTAATGAAATATTATAATAAATGCTATACAAAATTTTCCTTTCTGCCTACACATTTAAATAAAAATTAAAATTTTCTATAACAGTTTTTAATTTTCATATAGTAATTTGTTTCAAATGTTTAATTTTTTTATCGGATTAAATTCAAAAAATCATTCGGTTAAGATGTTATGGAATGAATGATAATTAAATTTGGGGGATCTTAATATTAAATGTATTTTTAATTTTTGAAAAAACAGATTGACATTCAGACATTTTTAAAAACAACTAAAAGCAATTTTTTGGCATTGATATTTTTATGGCGGCAGATTCCCGATTTGCACAAGGGATATGAACAATTGCTTTTCTATTTTATATCGCAAAACACATTTTTTTTATTATTAAAATTATTATTAAAAATTTATTATATATTATAAATAT
The DNA here is from genome assembly GCA_964019185.1 of Maratus speculifer. Taxonomy (NCBI): domain Eukaryota; kingdom Metazoa; phylum Arthropoda; class Arachnida; order Araneae; family Salticidae; genus Maratus; species Maratus speculifer. The sequence continues at coordinate 53,315,951 of OZ025297.1, forward strand.
ATATTTTTTCCTGACTGTACTAAAGAGAATGTGTTATACTAATATACGTTTTAAACATCTCAAAGGAATATAAAGAAAACTTTTCTTTAATATGTATGAATAAAGCATCATTAGCTCGGTCAAAATAAATTATTATCTTCCTTAAATGAATATTAATATCAAGTGAAAAATGTCGCCATTTAATTAAATTCAGAAATTTGAATTATGCTTTTAAAAATTTACTTTTCTATTTTTAGGTGGGGAAACTATCATGCATTTTCTAAAAGTGGATACAATAATTATGTTGTATATGTAGCATTATTTAAATTATGCTTTTTAAAAATGAATTTTCTATTTTTAAGGGGAAAAATGCTTCTTGTGCATTATCTAAAAGTATATACTATATATATGTTGTCTATATATTTATCTATTCAATACAAAATCTTAACGGAAGGAATTTAAAAGCAATATATTTAATGGCATTTATATGTTTAAAAAAGATATTATCCAATGATATAGAAAAAGGATGGGAAGGATAAAAATACAAAGGATGGAAAAAATTATGGATGTAAAGGAAAGAATAAAAATAAATTTGAACAAAAAGGTTTTATTTTTTGTCTAGTGATATTATGCACTCTACTAAGTTTGAGGCAAATAATTGGATAAAAATTTGCAGTTAGTCAACGGTTGTAATGAAATCTTCTACTAAACTCTATACAAAACATCTTTTTAGAAAATAAATCATACATTAAAATTAAAATTAAAAATTTCTCAAATAATATCTGATTTTCATATGGTAATTTGTTTCACAGGTACATTTATTTTATGGGATACTAATCGAAAAATCATTCGGTTAAGATATTGTGGGATAATAATCACTAGCAGGGGAGACCGAGCTTAGCTCGGTCAAAATTAACTTTGTGTTCAACTCGATATAGTATTCTCACTGCATCATTAACTCTGTATTATTACTGTAAAACGTGTTTATAATAGTATTATTTAGAAAAACAATCAATAAGAAAACTATGTTTTTATGCGCATGATTATAAATTTTACTTTATTTTAAAATTTACAATGAAAGGACATCGATCTAAATTACTTTTTTAGCTGAACTCTGATTGGTTTAACCATGCATCTCGAATCCTCTTAAGACTGTATAAAAAAATTCTTTACATTCTGAAAGACAATATTTTTTGCTAGATATAGCCAAATTTGGAGGCATTCTTTCATTTGGCTCCAAATACGTGTTTTGGTTTTCGTAATTTTTATAGTCGATTTTTTGGCCATATGTCGCCAATATTTTGTCAAATATCACCAAGTTATTGGCTGTTGCCATATTCTCGTGACCCTGACCCGTATTACCCAAAATGAGTCACTAATCATATTTGATCAAGCATGTGACATAGCTCAATTGTCTTCAGGTAATCAAAAACAGTAGAATATAAAATTGAATCAAAATCGTTTAAGCCACTTTTTAGGCAAAATTAGCTTGTCAGCATTCAGCAATGAAGCGAAATGACCCACTAATATAATTTTGTTTAACATGCTACTCAGCCCAACAGTCTTCTAGTGACAAAAAACGTTTTGTTTCAAAATTTAGGTAAAATTGATTGAGTCATTGTTATATATAATTATAATGACCCTAGCTCATTAAGACCCAAAATGACCCACTAATCGAATTTTCGCGAGCATGTGTCCAAGTCAAATGGTTTTCTCTTGCTCAAAAACGATATAATACAAAGTATTGTCAAAATGGTGAGTACCATTTTCTATATAAAATTAGCATGACCCATCATAACCAACAAATGACCCTTATAATCGAAATCTCTCGAACGTGTGGCCTAGCTCATTAGTTTTAGCATGCCAAAAAACATTAGATACAAAATTTAGATAAAATCGATTGAGCCGTTTTTTAGATATAGTTAGTTTGACCCTGACCCGTTATGATCCAAAATGACCCATTGATCGAATTTTCTCAAAAATCTGTCATAACCCAATGATTTTCTTGTGCCTGAAAACGATAAAATACAAAATTTAGTCAAAATTGAGCGAAACGTTGTCTAGATAAAATTAGAATGACCCAAAAGTGGCCCACTAATCGAAATTTCTTGAACATGTGACCTACCCCAATGATTTTCTCATGCCAAAAATATGCTGTATACAAAATTTCGTTAAAATCGACCCACCCATTCTTTAGATATAGCTTGACCTTGACCCATGAAGACCCACAAATGACCCTTATAATCGAAAGCTCTCGAATATGTGACTTAGTCCATTAGTTTTCTCGTTTCTAAAAATTGTTACATACAGAATTTCGTTAAAATTGATCCTGCCGTTCTTTAATTATATATAGCTTGACCCAGACCCTTTATGATCCAAAATGACCCATTAATCGAAATTTTTCGAACTTGTAACCTAGTCCAATGATTTTATCGTGCCAAAAAAATGTTGCATACAAAATTTTGTTAAAATCGATCCATCTGTTCTTTAGATATAGCTTGACCATGACCCATTATGACCCATCATGACCCACAAATGATCCTCATAGTCGAAATCTCTCAAACATGTGATTTAGCCCATTAGTTTTCTCATGTCTAAAAACTGTTACATACAAAATTTCGTTGTAATCCATCACACCGTTCGTTAAATATAAGTAGCTTGACCCAGACTCTTAATGACCCAAAATGACCCATTAATCGAAATTTTTCGAACATGTAACCTAGTCCAATGATTTTATTGTGCCAAAAAAATGTTGTATACAAAATTTCGTTAAAATCGATCCACTTGTTCTTTAGATATAGCTTGACCATGACCCATTATGACCCATCATGACTCACAAATGACCCTCATAGTCGAAATCTGTCAAACATGTGATTTAGCCCATTAGTTTTCTCATGTCAAAAAACTGTTACATACAATATTTCGTTATAATCCATCACGCCGTTCTTTAAATATAAATAGCTTGACCCAGATTGATTAATGACCCAATATGACCCATTATTTTTTTTTTCGAACATGCAACCTAGCCCAATGTTTTTATCGTGCCCGAAAACCATAGAATGCAATTTTTAGTCAAAATTGCGTGAGAAAATCTATAGATATAAATATCATGACCCACAATGACCCCAAAAATGACCCACTAACCGAATTTTCTCGAACATGTTACCTAACCCAATGGTCTTCTTGTAATCCAAAACGATAAAATATAAAATTTGGTCAAAATCGTTAGAGCCGTTTTTTAGATAAAAATGGCTAGACCCATAATGACCCACAATTGACCCGCTAATCGAAATTTTTCGAACATGTGACCCAGCCCAATAGTTTTGTTGTGCCAAAAAACGATTGGATAGAAAATTTCCTTAAAATCGATCCAGCCATTCTCTAGATATAGATAGCTTGATCTTGACCCATTATGAGCCAAAACGACCCAATAATCGAATTTTCTCGAACATGTGACCTAGCCCAATGGTCTTCTCGTGCCCGAAAATGGTAAAATCCAAATTTTTGCGAAAATCGTTAGAGCCGTTTTTGAGATAAAATTTACCCCCCCACACACACACACACAATTTTTGCTCGCATTATAGTATAAGATTAATTGTTTTTTAATATTTTTCTCCGGACTGTACAAACAAATGTGCTATATTAACAGCCGTTTTAAATATTTCAAATGAATATGAAGTGAATTAGAACTTTTCTTTAATATGCGTTCAAAAACATTATTACCGAGTTCAAATTAAGTTACTGTTTTCCTTAAATAATTATTAGAGAGTAAGACCATTTAAGTAAATTTAGAAAATTAAATTATGCTTAAAACTTACTTTTCAATTAAAAAAATATGTGTACATATATATATATACATTTTCTAAATCTAGATACAATTATGTTGTCTACATTAAATTATATATTCTACACAGAATCTTTATGTAATGAGTTTAAAACGTAATACATGTAATGGAAATTTTATTAAAGATGTATTTTGTAAATAATCTCATATGCCTCCATACATAACCAAAACATGATTTCTTTGTAATTTTCATTCTTCTTACATAAACATGTTATTTAAGATTTATCTTTCTCCTCGGAAAATTTGTTCTTTTAGGTTAAACTACTTCTCTTTTGATACATTTTTCACATTTTTCTAATTTACGACACATTCAAGGATTTTAATGGAACCTTTCATCATTTTAACCTTTGATACATTATTCTTTTTCATCTTTTCCCAGAAATTTTATCTGGAAAGGTTTCAGTAATTACTTTCATGTCGTATGTAACACATACTTTGAAGTTTGGAACATGGTTTTCTTGGTAATTAATTTATAGAACACGCTTTCGAGACATATTTCATTTCGAATCAAGAATTATTTCTCTTATCTTTAAATTGCGTGACTGTAATTCTTCAAAGATCTATCCTATTAAATTAATTGTTAAGTGCTTTATGATTAATACTATTTAAATGAAAATCATTGATTATGTTAGGTATTCGTGTATATTTGAAAATAATTTACAAAATGGTTTCGAAGAAATTGAAAACGTAGCACATTTTTTCACCTAAATTTAAAAAAAAAAAATGACATAATGCTCGAAATGAACTGTGAATCTATTATTTGAATAAAATTGCTTTAAAATAATAATATTATTTAGATACACATAAAGAATATTATAGATATTATATATTCATAAATTATACGTTAAAAGTATACGCGTCTAACGCACTGCATAAAAAATGCATAGTGGATTTCTCATTCGGTAATTTCTCATTCCAATATCCTGTAGTACAGGGCTGTCCAACGCGGCGCCCGTGGGCACCATGACGCCCTTTGGGGATTTTCTTGGCGCCCTTTTGAAGATTTCCTGTTTCTAGACTTTTTAGCAGTGAAATTTAATTATAAAGAATACTTTCTGTAAAATCATAAGTATTTGCATCATAGATATTTTTTAAAACTTCTGAAAACACATTAAAACCAATAAACGTACTTTGAAAATTTAATCATGCCTATTTTCACGATTTGTAGGTATTTTTTAAATGTGAAATTATGATGGTTTGATGTGGTAATAATTGTAAATAGTTCTCTTTATTTATTCATAAATTACATGTTAATAAAAATTTCCCCACATTCCAAGTCCCTTTGAAAGTACATGAGCATGACAGCTCATATGTTTTCTTTTATGTTGACAACTGGCTGTTTTATACGAGTGATAATGGCGCTAGTTTTTCGTTTTTGACTTTTTAAATTTTAGGAGTTTGTTTTTAATTTGCTTAGAAAAATTAATAATAATTTGTAGTACATGCAAAGAGCAGAGCGGAAGAGAGTAATTTTCATCGGTGAAAGTACTTTCTGACTACCCCTCTCTCTCTCTGGAATCATCCATACGAATTGATCATTATCATGCCTTTTTTTCTTTAATATATTATAAAACTAAATTCACACTATGGAAATAAGTCGAAATATATTCCACATCCTAAAAAAATTTATCAATATGTCTGAATTCTATGTTTATTTATTATTGTTGTTATTTTAGGCGCGATTAAAATTTCTGGCATCGTACCGTACAAACATTTTTGAGGTAGAGTTATCACAAAAAAAATGTATACTTTGAAATTTAATATATGTAACTCCAGAATTGTGAGGGCCTTTTGTCCTCCGCTCTACGATTCATTTGCATTATGTTAAAATGAGAGTATACACTAAAACTATTGAGCTATAGTATTAATGTACGATAGAACTGCTATGTAATAGATTTTCAGCCGTGCGAATAATGGCGCCCTTCACTGAGTTCCAGGAGCTGAGGTGCGCCCCTGTTTACTAAAAGGTTGGACAGGCCTGCTGTAATACCTCAAATAATAAGAAGAAATGCTTAACATCAAGTGTCCGAATTAGATAGAGACAGGATCGTTGCATATCGAGAGAGTCAATTATTGTTCCGTGATATCACCCGTCCTACTGGTTTGAAATCTAACCACAGTCATGCAAACATGGAAACGAAACTTTGTTGAGAGTCATACTGAACGGATACAGGATCTCAACAGCCTTTAAATAATTAGCGCTCGAGAGTACAGACATGTTGTGCAGTTGATTTAACTAAACCGTACACCCACATAACGGACATTTAGACAGTAAACGAACATGTTTCGAGCGTGCCCACTATCAAATGGTACGACGCAGCTATGTTTGCAGCAGCGTGGACTCCCAGCACAGCGCAAATTACTGCGGATTTCATTCGTGCTCTGGTGCACCGAAAGACAAAGCTGGATACAGGAGTATCGAAATTGCCGTTTTTTTCACACGAGTGCCTTTTTTTCGTGCAGTATTCTGATGGCCATATACGTGGATCGCGAAGCTTAATGTCGCAGAAAGTACACTATTACCTTACTCATTTGAGGAATGGAAAATTTCGGTAATTGACATAAGAGTGAATTACGACGGAGTTATTCATTATCTTTATGATTTATTATACTTTTATTAGGTCTTTATTCAGCTCTGGGTTCTTCACAAAACTGCATTTTGCTGAAATAAAAACGTCCCATTATCTGTCAAATGATCACTCAAATTCAGTTTGTCTTTGCCATACTGTAATCTTAACTACAATAACATTACTGAGAGATCTGAAAATTATAGTTGATATTTTAAATTTATATGTAAATAAAAATGATTAAAAGTACGAATTATGCTTGATTTCTGGCAACAGAAACTTAAACCGTAGTTTTTAATTTCTTTCAGCTATATTTTGTATAGATTTCTTAAACTTTTCTAGACATCAAATAAATAGTTTACATTGTTAGCTTCTTTAAAAGACTCAAAGTTCAAGATTGAGGTTTTTTAAATATATTTAGTTATCTGTACTTCATTAATACATACAATTGCATTAATGAAGGACACGTGGTCTTATTTCACATACCAAGTTCAGAAATACATCGGTTTTATACACTTTAGGAAATGTTTAAAATGTATTTTTTCAATTATCCAATTTTTAATAGATATTTAGGTATCCAAAATGTGATCATTTTTGAACTGTTAATCAACACTGGTATTTTAAAAGGCAATAAGTAAATATAGCTCATAGCCTATTTACTGTTAAAAACAAATCCCGATTTTTTATCCCTAAATCGTCTTTCGCTGACTGTTGTGGCAAAAAATTCAGCGATAAAATTGTTATTTATTTAATTTTCCTTCTCTCTTAGCAATAAATAATTTATTTCACATAAATTTGTAAAAGCGCGCGTATATTTAATAGTTTTTCCAAATAGTTTAAAAGTACTCATAACATACATTGGCGGTCAAAACATTCCGGCCAGTTAGTTTCTTCGATTTATTTACCAAAAGGTTTCAGCAAAGAAGAAGCACAATTGCTTCAAAAGTTAGGAATGGATGCGTGACCTCTGACCTCGTGATCATTTTCATTGGATACTGAAGATGCTTCATGCAAAGGGAAAAAATTCGAAGTTCGCATGTGCAAAAGTTTCCGGTCACTTATCATTCTTTAATTTTTTCTATCGGTAAACTGTGTTTTGGTTGTGTTTATGAATGATTTTACTTTTACGTATATAGCATAGTCTGAATTCAAAATTGAAAAGTTCAGCAATTATTGTTCATAAATAAGTGATTAGTTTGTCGCTAAAAGGCAAATCTTCTCGAGATATTGCGGCAAAGTTATCGATCGGTTAAATCGACCGTAAACGATATTTAAAAATTATATAAAGATGGCCGTGGCCTTCAAAACTTTCAGAGGTCCGGGAAATCCCGAAAAAATACTATTCCTGTGGACAGAATTATCAGGAGAAAAACAATTGATAATCCGCATAAAAATTACGCTGCAATATACTGCGATTTACGGAATGAATATATTGCTGAAATAAGTCTGTATACCATATCAACATGCTGACGTGATGCATAACTTTATGGAAGAGTCGGTGTTAAATTTTTTTTCAGAGTTAAAAAAATACAATCGTACCCGACTGGCGTTTTCCAAAAAACACAAAGTTTGGTCAAGTGAAAACTGGAAAAAAGTTCTATTTTTCCATCAAAGTTCATGAAAAATTAAATTGTACAGGGCTACAAATAACTAAATAAAGTGGAATTCGGCAATTTTTTATACTATAACAAGTTACAGAACACTTTTGCACTGTTATTTTTATTGTAAGTTTTTAATAGACCCCTTCAAAAAAGAGAATTCATTAAATATTACTGTAGGAAATTTAATTAGGAATATGAATCTTATCCCAGATAGTATAAATCCGTGTTCAAAGTATAAAAAAATTATTAAATCAACATAATTATGTCTAATGATCGCATTACAGTGAAACTTAAAACTTAGTGAACTTATTAGGTCGGGCTTGTCACTGAAAGGAGAAAAAGTGACTTTTTCACCAAATTTGGCCAACTGTTTCCTTATCAATATATTTAAAAATCATCATTTTTCAAAGCAGAAATCTAAATATTTAGTATTACAGCTATATGAATATGAATGATTCTTATTATGTTCAATCATTGTAACATTCTAACGTATGATAAAAATACACACGCACAAACACGCACACACATATATCTCTCTATATATATTACACATATTTCCTTATGTATAAGGTTAAATATTATTAAAATATTCCCTTTAAAATTTATGATGATTTGAAATTAATTTGCCCTCCTTTTTAATAAAATAAAGAATAGAATTTCCTTTACGCCGTTCCAACAGTACGACGTATATATATATATATATAAGGTACTGAATAATTTAAGAGAAAATAATAAAAGTACAAACAATATACTAACATGAAAAGGAAGAATAAACCGGTTTATATTCCGTCAGTAACAATATATTCAGCAATGGACGTGACATTTGTAGGCCAGTCATGATTTCCGCTTTTGTAGCTTGCTGGAAATGTTAGAGAGTTCTTGTCTCTAAGATAAGTGACTAATAAAATGCACGAAACTTTCTAAAAGCACTTGCGAAATGTACATACATATGTTATAGTAATTCATATATCCGAATTAGTTTTTCATTAAGAATTAGTAATATTATGTTTCGGATAAAAATTTTATTCCAAAACATAATATATATGTATAGTTATACGTTTATGTTTGTTATGTTTTATTAGGTTTTCTTATAATCAAATTACTTTTTAAAGAGGTTTCATACTTGCTGAGATTAAATTCAAATTGCCAATCAGGAAGGTTTAATGATGCTTTTCGTGTATTTTCACCCCTTTTAAATTTCGAGTTTTTATGGAAATGTTTTTAGAGATTATTTATATCTTATACGTCACTACCAAGCTAAATTTAATGTTTCTAGACCATTCAGTAACACCAAAACACAAAATCTTTTTAGAGCGTTTTGTGTTATAATTCCTGTTTTGGAATATTGACACCGACATAAGATATAGCCTATGATAAAGCAAATGTCACTATCATTTTTACATCATTACTTTTGAAATTGGTTCGTTTCATTCTGAGATTGATTAAGAATTGGATTTTAAAACAGTTTTAGAACACTTTTATTGCGATTTTGATCCTTTATAAATTTCGGGTTTTTTTTTAATGCTTTTTGAGATCATTTATATCTTATAAGTAATTAATATACCAAATTTTATGTTTTTAAGTCTTTCAGTCACACAAAAATCGAATTTTTAGAAAGTTTTTTACTCCTGTAACCTCATTTGGGTGATGATGCCGACATAAGATAAACCCTGTGTTGGAGCAAGCACTGTTACCATCATCTTGTATCATTATTTGTTAAATAGGTTCTTAACTTCCCAAGATAGTTTAAAAATCGCCCTTGACAGCGTTTTTAGATCATTTTTCAAGTACTTTCACTTTTTTCCAATTTCGCATGTTTTAGAAAATGTTCTTAGTGATCATTTATATCTTATAAAGAAATAGCATGCCAAATTTCATGTTCATAGGTCCAATTGCACAAAAATTCGATTCTTAGAACATTTCTTGCTCCTGCATTCCCATTGGGTTAGTGGCGAATGATATAAGATATAGATTATATCTGAATCATTGTGAATACCATGATGTGGTATCATTACGTTTGAAATCGGTTCAGTAGTTTCAGGGATTATCCCCAAGAAATAAATTAATTTCATAATATAGGTATAGGTTATAAAATATTTGAGGATTATTTTTCTTAAAAACTAAAGCTGCTTGAGATTTGAAAGAATTAATTTGTTATATTTTGTTCACATTTTATGCTATAAATAAAATTTATTATGATTACTAGTTCTCAAGAATTCTGCAAGTACCGAATATTATTCAAATTAACGAAATATTTTAGATATTTTAGATAAATACAGACGGTATTAAAATATTTACATTAAAGTTACATTTCAATTAGACTTTTTGAAATAAGTAAAAATATAACAAGAAATTTATGATACCATCTTAAATTATCTTATGATACCATCTTATGCATTGCTCATAAAAGAAAGTCATACGAAATGTTGGGTATTTTATAAGTTCCTGTGGCAGTTTTTCTCACTCATGCAGCAACGTTGTTTTAAGGCCCTATGTGGTTCTGGAAATCGAGTTCACCTCCATAGTGTGTCCCAGACTTATTGCATAGAATTTAGACTGAACATTAGAGCAAGAAAATATTCTCACTTTCCAGAGGTTCGTCGATGAGATCTATCTGAGAACGCGTTAAAGGGAAATCAAATCTAAGAAGTAAGATCTTCGTACGGGCACACTCCGAAAAATCTTAAAAAAATACAGAATGTTTTCTCATGCTGATATATAGGATCATAAAAAAATTTCGGCGGAACCTCTTTACACTGCCCGTAAAAAAATAATGAAATTTCGTTATTTGGCGATTTATCATTGGTTGGCGATGAAAAACAAGTTCAAAAAAATGTTTATTTATTTTTTTTTATGTCAAATGCATTTTAAAGGGAAAAGTTTCATGGTCAGCGTGTTTAGATAAATTAGATATCTTTGGTTTTATCAGTTTTATTTTGTTTTATGTATAATTTCGTTATAGTGATATCTATATGTATTTATATTCAAATTTAACCATCAAAATTTGAGATTTGAAAAGAAATTCAACTTTAAAATAATTAAAATTGTTTCAAGTTCAAGATCCAGTTCAGCATTGTCAATTCGATTTTGTTGCTATGGAAATAGCTGGCTTTCATTTTGAATACGCTTAAATGTATGAAAATAATTTTACTGAATAAAATTTGTTAAATATAAAAATATTTTTTCCAGAGGCAAATTAAATAACTACGGCAAAAATAATATATACATATGCAATTTAGCATATATATATATATATATATATATATATATATATATTATATTATTTAATATATATTTAATGTATAAAATATATTAAATTCTCTCATCGTTTATTTTTTAATTCATCAAACACAATTTATGCGGATTCTAAAAATCCAAAAGTTTTCAGTTGCATTAAAATCGTTTGCTTTTGGCGGGGAAAAGTGCTGCTCACCAAATCGTGTGAAACTTTGGTCATTTCGCACCAAATACTCGAAAGTATTTTATTTTTTACATATTTTCTAATGCAATTCCGCCGCTATTTTTGACTGATCCTTTATTACATACATGAGTAGTTTAATTAGTATTTTTTTCAAAAAAATCTGAGTATGCCCAGTATGCAGACCTTTCTTGTCAGTGCATCTCTGAAATGGCGAATGTAGGGCACCAAAATATCCATACATCTCACACCAGTGAAAGAGTATTTTGAAAATAGAAGGAGAGGTGTGCGCTCACTCAGCATGGTGCCTGTCTACGCCATCAAACTTCTACAGCAAAGGGGCTGTGCATATATAATAACGTTATCAACATTTTGGAAATTATGGATCCCCTCCCTCCATCAGATATCAAACGTTATCATTCCTCGACCCCCCCCTCCCTCCGGTAATGATATCGTTATCAATGTCTAAAAAATTTTTTATCTTTGAAATTTATTTATTTTTTTGTTTGGAGTGATATACAAAGCTGCTTACATAGATTACTGATTCAAATCAAAGGACGTTAATAAAATACCACTTTAAGTCATATAACACTTAAAAGAAATTGTTATTTAAAAGTATTTTATAATAACTTTTTGTTATCTAATGCATTCAACAGTAATAATGTCTTACTTCATTTGTACCGCACGAAGGAGGGGGGGGGGCGGAATAATAGAAATTTTTATCAATATAATAAGTGGGCAACATTTTTCCTCTTCCTCTGTTATTTATTGGTAAACAGAAGCTTCATTTCAAATATACTCCTCATAGGGTTTCTTAAACAGTGATTGTATATGCATACAAGAATGTCGAATATTGGCAATTCTATATTTAAGAATTAAATATTTTTATAATAATTTAGTGATTTTAATAAAAAACTTTGCATTGTCACAAAATTAGATAACAGATTAAAAAACAAAAACATATTGTTTGAACATAAAAACATGTTACAAATAAAAAAATATGGTTGGATCAAAAATGATATCGATATCCAAAAATAAACTCCACTCCCCCCAGCGATAGCTTACGATATCATTTTCTAGACCCCTCCCTCCCCCCTAAAATGATAACGTTACATTTTCACAGCCCCAAAAGGGTTTTTTTCGATAGTTATAATGCAGACAACAGATCCCCGGTTTTTCAAGATTAAAGTACGTCGATATTTTTTATATAGACTGAAGCTAGACTTATAAGAAAATCGTACCCGCCAACATTGTTGTCTGGCACAGTGTCAATGATCCCTTTATTGTACGTACAGAAGTAAGCGGGGAGCAAGAAGCAGATCTTATTTCGGAAAACCCGATGTTATGTAATCTTTTACAAACAGTAACTATTAAGAGTGGTCATTCTTTTACAACATAAAAATCACGAAAGAGCTGAAGAGCTGTTTATATCTTGTATTCCTTCAAAATTACTGTTAAATAACGATCTTCGTTAGCCGCCGTGTCTTATGGATGACCTTAATCAGACACTATCTTTATGGATCCAATGTCCATAAACTATTTAAATAAGTTGGGCACGATTCGCGATATTACATTAAAGTTTTAAAAGTATTCACTTGATACCGCCTTTTTTCGAATTTCCAAGCGATTCACCACCTCAGTATATTTTATAAACATTTGTGGTTACTTATTTTTTAATGTTGGTTTTTGAATTTCTCAAAATGGTGTTTAAATATACATATATATATACATATTTAAGGTGAGCTAGCAAATAAAACGCTAAACTTCCCACTCACACTTGTAAAGCCTGTTCCTATATAGAACTTATTTAATAAAGTTGGAAGTATGGAAGTATGTAGTTGGAAGTACGATTCTAGGTGCAATGTTTAAGGAAACAGCCTGTTATTTTGATAGTTGTGAATCACTAATGTATATGAAAGCTCTATATCTACTTGTACACATCTTAATTTTTGAAAGATTTGTATAAAACTTTATGTCTATACGTTTTAGAATATGGAAACAGTCGCTGTCAACTCAAAAAAAATTACCCTTCTACTATCTCCAATATTTAGCCTTATATTAATACCAGCTTTTAATTGTTCTAATTCAATCAATTCTTTTTTGTTTCCACTCTACAAAAATGATACAATAAAACTAAGATAACATGTTTATTTTGGTTTTATAAACCAATAAAATAAACATATTACCTCGCTACACTTTTTCGATTTCGAATTCGACTTCATTTTAATTGGAACATGATCTCTTTAAGATATTGCAATAAAAAAAATTAACTTTGTGTGAATTGAATTTTCGCTTAGAGGTTAAATAAATTAAAGAAAAAGCAAAATTTATAGGTGAAATAAAGGACAATATAAATATGATACCAGTGTTACTCATGGACATTTATTTTCAACGTATAGTAATTTAGTTGATGAAAATTAAAAAATAGAATTGCTTAAAAATTACTTTTAAATTCATTATAAGTGGACAATTGAGATAGAATTTTCAAATAAGTAGCATATGAAGATACTATTTTTCTGTTCAATAATGCAAAAAATTAAATTGTGCGTTCTTTAGAATTAATGAAAATTACAGTAAAAGTTAATGGTAAACTATTATACTATTGATGATAAGTAGGGTGGACCCTAGTTATCAGCATTGTGATTTGAGCATTACTTCCAAGCATATACTTTATAATGCCCATAGACGGCATGCAAACAAGAATTTCACTAAACTGTAAACGAAACTACTGCGCCATTTGGTTAATATTTTTTGCTCGTATTATGTTTATAACAATATATTTTTCTTTTACACCCGCCAGAAACCCCGGAATAATTTTTTTAATCGGCATAATGATATATATAGCAGAATAATATTATTATGATTACGACATAGTTAAAGTCATATTTTTTCATTATTTTAAAATTTGTATTGAGGACAATGCACAAAGCTCCATTATTGCTATTGTCATATTATTTAATTTTACATTATTTTACACGGGCAAAGTCGAATAGTCCTGTTACTATTACACAACTGCGTATTATACTGCTACCGTATCTATTGATTTTTGTTCATCACTTTTTACTGATATAAAAATTAATATCTATCGTTAAGTTTAATTGTACAGAGTTTCAATGTAAAATATTTTCTTGACAATATCATTTAAAGAAAATTTTAAAAAACTTCATCCCAAGTGTCCTTGTAAATATAATAAAGTATTAGTTAAATAAAGAACTTACATTTTGTTTTACATGCTTAAACAATAGGAAACTTATTTTCCACAGACTAATATATGTGAAAATCGAGAAAAAAATTGCAAAAATAAATAAGATGTATAGATATAATAAATGGATTCCACTTTCTTCAATAGTAATCCATTTACAAATCTAATTGACATTTGTGGGTCAAGCATGGTTTCCACTTCTGCAGAAAGCTGAGAACGCAAGACGGGTCTTCAATCCTTGTTAAATGACTAATGAAATATACGACATCTTCTAAAAGCGCCTGCTAAGTGTGTTTACACCATTCAAAATAATTGACATATCGGAATTAGCTTTGACAGTCACAGAAAATGCATTTGATTTGAACAATAAATTTATTCCATGCGATAAAGCGAACTACATTATAAAGTATGAAATTCATGAATGTTTGAAAAAATAGAAGATTTATTATTTTAATTAATTATTTTTCTATTGATATATTTAAAAATATATTTTTAGTATGTATAGAATCTTTAAATAAAATAACACTAAACATTCTTTTGAACTATATTGAAATATTATTTATTGTAATATTCTTTAACTTATGCATTGTATGTTTTATTTAATCAACTCTAATTTTCATGATATCGATACTATATCATATTTTAACTGTTGTCTTTTATGAAAACAAGGTAGAACCCGTCGAATTTCCAACTAAGAAAATGTTTAAAAAGGAACTGTTTAATTGATTTATAATAAACCTATAAAATTAATTGTAATAAAAATTACATTTCATATTGGTAAGTCTAACTTTCAAACAAATGATATTTAACGTCAAATTAACAAAATACTATTTCTAAAAAATTCAGTTGTAGAAATTGTTAAAATTAAATTTTAATCGTACACGTAAGCAGTAAAAAAAAAATAAAGATCTGTTATTATGATAAAGTTATGAACTTAGGTTCTTATGCTAGTATTCCAAAATGAAAAAGAGCAAAATTTATGTAACATTGACTCAATCATAGAATTTTTTTTTTCCCGTGAAATCTAATCCTGGCATCATTTTCATCATATCAAAATTTACAAATGCACATTTCATATCCTTTTCAGAAAAAAAAAAATTGCCATTTTAATTTGATTATTTTGATTCAAAACTTGAAGTCACAATGCTATTAGCTGAAACAGATATTAAACTGTTGATATTCTTTTACGTGTAAATCAAATTTTGTAAATGAAATCAACATTCACCGGGTTTTATAATAGAATATATTTAAATTTCCATTTTTTCCCCTTTTAATGAGACAATGGCAACATAAATATACAGCAGTCAATTTCTTACCTTTTTCTCGACCTTTTTTCTTTTGCTTTTAATAGAAATGGAGCACTCATGTTGCCACAGTTATAAAAGCGGTATTAAAAACTACCAAAAAATTAATATTTCAAAAACAAATTAAGATACAGCTTTCAAATAATTTTCAATTTAAAGTAGATTTTTTTCCCTACACCAAGGTGTAAAAATTGAAAATGTGCGATATTTAGAAGTATAAAGAATTGCAGTAGCAAAAATTTCAATACCGAAATTTTATTTAAAATTTGAAAGTGTTGCCATTCGCAAAATGACGTATGTGTTACGCACAGATACGTCTGGCCTTTATAATATAGATAAGTGGAATATGTAGGTGTATGCATGTGTTTTAATTATATTGAAACTATGCAGAGCCGTCCTTATGGATGAAGGCTTAAAGCGAGGCCCGGTACAAGGATTTTGCGAGGCCGTTGCATTTCAGACTCTTACCATAATTTTATTTACTATATTATCAATAAAAAATAATCATTTTCACCTATATACTATAACCCAAGGAGCCAGGGATCAATCCCCTAACTATTATGAAGAAGTAGCATTTATGTATTCGTAGAGGTATTTTCTGGAACTAATGAACCAATTTCAATAGTAATTGTGATGTAGAATCACATATAGTTTTCTTAAATTATACATTTTTCTAAATTTCAGTTAAAACTACTCTTTAATTAGATATCCATTTTATCTTAACGCTTTATTTCGATCCCACAATAAGTTTCGTTAAAAAGTAAAGAAAGAAAACATATGTAACATCTGCTGTATAATTAAAACGGTTCTCAGATAAAGAGATTTCCTTTAGATGAATTTTCGGCTTCGCTAAAATAATAAAAGAAAGAATAAAGATATGCTTTGCTTGCGGTCAGTAAAATCGCTTATCTCTCTGCTTAATTGTGATTCTAACTTATTCGTTACGTAATAATCTTTCTATGTGCATGCGGCGTTATTGTGTCTTTCATATGTTTTCCCAAAACACTAACGTACGAATTTCGCGCGAATTATTTTTGGCGTATTTTTTTAGGACTGCCCATTTCTGGTTGCCCTGCATTAAATTCAAAATCATCTTAATTGTTGAAGCGTAACAGAAAATTTCATGAATATGATATCATTCACTTTTCATATGCTCCTTGTCGCCAATTCTATAATGCCAATGTGTGAATTGCGAATGAGGAATCAATTGCCTCGCTCTCGCTTCAGGCACTCAGTCATGTAAAGAAGGTCTCTCAAAAAACGCTTACAGGCACCATCCCTAACTATTTCTGTAAGAAATGATTTAATTTTTATAACTCTACTTCAAATAAACAAAGTTCTCAAAAGGCATTTATTTTATTAATCACAGCCTACAACTCTAGCGAATGCATTTTTAAAAAGAACCTGGTAAATATACTTTAAAATACAGATCTACAGTACAGTAATGATGGGAAATTGATGGTGAAAGTCGCTCTTGCAACATAGGCTATATTTTATGTCTCGACCACTATATTTTCTTAATCAAAATCATGAGGTTTTATTGGATATTTTCTATTATACCATCTTCTCTTTATTAAAGAAAACATATGTTGTCTCCAGGTGTGAGACTTCTCTAGGCAAAAGGTCGTGTGGGGCCCCACCTGTCGCCTACCACTAAGGACAATTCTGAAATTATTAAAGTGTTTTCATTGAATAACTAGTCAATTTTAAAATTTAGTCTACAAAGTCCTCAGATAAGTTTTATGCGGCATGGAAAAAACCAGTTAAAAATATTATAAAACATCTAAAAAGGTGCATCGATCTTTATGTCGAAACTACTAAGATTCACGCACTTATTCGAAAAGTCTAGATGTAATTTTATCAATTTTAGAAACATTTAAATTAATTTAAAGGGTGCTTTTTAGTTTAGCCCCTGGCGAAACCAGGGATGAGGAGGTTAGAATTTAAAACAATTTTTTTTTATTGAAATATGGAATTAAAAACTGTTTCGAGTTGTTTAATTTGTTTGGATTTACTATATACATGTAAGTTTTATTATAGTTTAATATACATACATTAACATTCATATAAGTAAATTTACCACTTCAATTTATTTGAAAATTTCTATTGAGATTAATATAAGCTGCAAAATGTGCTTACACTGTGAAATATTTCTAAATTCTTTGTATTCTGTAATACAGAAAGCTTGTTTCGGTGTGATTCACAAAGAGTTAATTTCTTTTTATTTTTGATATATTTTTTATTTGTGTAAAATCATTTAAATGATCTTCAAAATTTTTGCTTTATTGGCGGAAAAATAACGAGATATTGTACGATCCCTGTAAACCAGCTGGTCATTTTACGTACTTCATTTCCAATAACTGTGTTCTTCATGGAATGTCACAATGATGTTATTGCATTCTAGCGGTTGTCATCGACAGGATATAAATCTTATAAAAGATGGACGATAAAGCATTCTAATAACGTGTTTGAAATAACGTAAACACCAAATAAATTTGTTAGCTAATAATGAAGAAAAACGCGTTATAATATCTTAAAATTAAATTTAAACAATAAATAGTCATTCGTATTACAATTTGAAGGAATATATTTTTAGGGATAACAATGGAATCAATTTCAAGTGTCACTCACGGTTGTTAACAAAATTAAAACATTCCAAACATTAAATTACTACTAATATTAACTTAATCCCCTGATCGCCGAGCAAATGGGCAAAATTGTAATTTTTTTTCTGTGCAGTTTATTTTAAATGTTAATAAAAAAAGGATTCTCCATCACGGTGTAATTTTTTTGTTACGTATATGCTTAGTAGCCTTGGAAGTATCAATCATAGCTTAATTTCTTAAAACTGGATTATATTTGTAGAATTATATTAATTTAAATAAAGCTTCAACTGCAGTGAAACTTGCAGCCTAGTGAACGGATATATTCGGTCACGGCAGTGGGGAGGTTAATACACCCCTTGAGTTGCTTGAAACTGCAATTTTAAAGATATTTAATGAATGGAGATAGTTTAGATCAATATATTACCAATGAACTCAATGTTTTATATTTCAGTCGGAAACATTCATAATTTAACATTGTTTTTGAAACCACGAAATGATTGGAGAAAAATGATTGGCTCGTGAAATGTTTGGCTGTAGTAAAAGGCAATCACATAATATACTAGACAACTAAAATATGTTTACCAGAATTAGAATGTGGACAAACAGATAAATACACTAAAATAATATAAAGTTTTCAATGTTGTTTTCAAAGTGCTACAAAGGAAATGATTAATCTATAGGTTTAAAAAATTACATTAACACTTACCAGTTTTATAAATAAAAAAATCCTGTTTTAAGCATTTATTTTTTTTATCTGCTTGTTTCATTTATATTATATAACTACCTTTCAATTTTCTTATGTTTTTTTTTTACATAAAATGTTCATATTGACAGATATTTTCACATCGAATTGTTCTTAATTCTTTTGTTCTGAGATAAATGATCCACACATGTTCATCTCTAGAGATGTGATGCAATCATTAAAATGAACATTTTTTTATGTAAATTTAGTGAAAAAAAAATTAACACGATTTTTACTGAACTTTATGCAAAGAAAAATATACATTTAAACGTTTTGAAGTGAAACAGCACTCAAAAAATTTATTGAATCATAAATAGATAGTTTTCATGTCTGGGTCATACAAAGCTATCACTTCAAATATATTTCATTAAAATAATATATATATTAATGGAACTAATTTACAATGTCTGCAAGAGTTTAAGTTTAATATATATCGTAATTTACATATTATTTCTTATTTACATTCCACTATACCTGTTATTTAACACTTGAAATGAAATGAAATGAAATTAATCATAATATTTCACTTATGAAAGCAATATTCTTTAACTGTAATACAAAGTTCACTAGACAAGCGTTTATTTTCATTACGGGAACAATCTGTTTAAACTTGTATTTTATATTTTCTACACAATATTTTTCCTTTTAAAGGGACTTTATTTTCAACACATTTTGTTGTGAAAACAGCTGCATTATGAAAAGATCTTTAGCGAGTATACTTACGGCAGCAGATGTTTCTGATTTTTAAATCAGCTATAAAAAGTGTAGAATAATGTGAAAATTTTGAGACTTTTTAATACGAAGGGTACTGGAAGATTATTTCTGAGGCATTATGAAATAGAACATAAGAATGTAATTCTTTATCTCTTGTAGGAAATATTTAAATAAGAAATATTTATATATTTTTAAAAAAAATTGTAGAATTTTTTCTTTATTATAATATAATGTTATAATGTTATGATAATTGTTACAATACATAAATTTTAAGAAATATGCTCAATGCAAAATAAACTTTATAAAAAAAGTACCTAACGAAGTTTACATATACCATGCGTATACATATGAAACATATGCATAATTAATAAAAAATCAGATTTGATAATTTTGATAATAAAATGATTATTTCTGTTAAGAATGAAAAATAATGCATAGTTATATTTTTACTTAAATATTTGATTTACAATGATGGATTTGTAGCCACTGTATGTATAACGAGTTATACGGAGATAATCTGAAATAAAATCTTTTAAAGGGGAAGATACAACTGTATATAAATTTTATGCATTTGTTAGTAATTAAATGTTACTCGTATTTGATACACATTTTATGAACGTCGAACTTGTTCATAAAATTCGGGACCAAATCTGTATTTTTCAACTTAAGGGGGAAAAAAATTCCAAAATTGTCTTTTTCATGAATGGAACTGATTTACAATGTATGTAATAATTTATGTTAAAAGTTTATAGTAGTTAACATATAATTTCTTATTTACATTGCATTTTACCTGTTATTTAAAGCTTTAAAGCAAAGTATTTCATTTATGGAAGAATTATAGTTCAATTGCAGTACGTAATTCACTAAACAAGCGTTTATTTTCATAGCGAGAACAATTTGTTTAAACTTTTATTGTCTATTTTTTACACAATATTTTTCCTCTTAAAGACACTTTATTTTCAACATATTTTGCTTTATAAACAGCTGCAATATGAAAGTAAAATGTACCGCATTAAACTTAATAATAATTTTTAATCATTCGCGAACTACTGAATCAAACTTAATATTTCTTTTTCGAGATTTTAAAATGTCAGTCATCATAATATAACATAATATAATATTATAATAACTGACATTTTTTTCTTTTTAATTTATCAAGACATCAATAAACACTAACAATATTTAGGCAACATATACTTTTATTTTTATCTTAAGTATATAATATATTGTACTTTATTTTATTTTATTTAACGTATAATCTTTAAAATCATTAAGAAAGCTATAATTCGTTATTTGTAGCCAGGAAAATTTTCTTCCTAATCAAAAAATGTTGGTAAAAAATAAATAAAATGAATGAATAATGCGTCTTTTTGAATTTGATTTTCTATTCTTATGTCACCAAATTTACTACTCATTATACTTCTTCCCCACTTAGATATATCCTATTCCTAATAACACATAAGAAACCGTATTTTTTTAAATATATATTTTCAATTATTAATTAACAAACTTAGACAAAATTATTAATAAAACATAAAGAACTGGTTATTAATATAATAAAATCTCTATATAAAATTAGCTATTCGATTACAGTATTGCGATAGATAAAAACAATCTTCAGTCTGTCGTCTCAAATATAAAATATAATTTATCAAATTGTCTTATTGGCAAATTACGCCGCAAACAAATGCTCAATTGTAATCAAATTATCAGTGTAAATGACATTTGTAGGTCAACAGTGATTTCTATTTTGATGGAATGCTAAAAATGTAAGCTTATTCTTGCACACAATGATATATTTGAGATTTTAAAAAATCCTCCCGAAAATTATTTATATCTGAGAGAGTAAATTATGTGTAAGAAAATATAGTTTGCTTGTCAGTTTCTGAAATATTTTTTGTAATTACTTATTCATAGTAAATAGTAAATAGTGAATTAAAAATAATTATTGCAATACTGTGAAACGTAAAATATTTTTGTTGTAAGAAATCGTTTTTTTTTTTAAATTAAGTCAGTTTATTTGAGATATTATGAATTATAAAAGTATTTAATAAAGAAGGAATTCTTATCTAACACTAGAGCTACCGCGTTTCTTGTATATTTAGAAATATCAAGATGTACCATATCTGACTCAAGGTCTGCAGAGTTGTTATTCTTGTTTACTATGAAGATAACGATAAAAAATAATAATCGATGATTGACTTTTCATTAATAACTAATACAATTTAGCTTCTTAATTGTTACGTAATACGTAACATAATTTAGTGAATAAACACTATTAAACTAATTTCTAATTTCTAATTTCAGAAAAAACGGCCTTGAAATTATGCAGGTGTTTTTATATAATATATATATATTACAAATTTAAGTTTTTTTTCGCCAAAATTAACCTTTATACTATATTAATTTCCTTTTAACAATATTCCGTACTTACTTCAACATATTAAATTAAAATCTTGTTTCTAGATCTAATCTATTAATCTTTATGGAAACGATATAAATTCTTAATTCGCCTTAAAAAAATAATTATTCCAATATGCATCAATTTAAAAAGATGGCTCTAAATTTAAAATATTCTTAATTAAACTTTATTTCTTAATATTCCACAAAAAAACTCACTTTTCCCTGTTTTTATCAACCCTTTTTAAGAAAGTCTTATTAAATTTATTCCAAAACCATACCTTTCAAAAAATATCATTATATTTATTTATTTGTTTCCCCCCCTTCAATGTTTGATATTCGTTCGTATCATTAAATTCATTTATTTTTTTTTCCGATTCAAAATATCGTCTGCAGGATTATCAAATTCAGCGTTCGATTATAAATTAGTTAAATAATAATTTTTTAAATTAAAAATTATCGCCTGAATGAAATTAATCTCGACGATGGACATGAATTCTGTTAACATGTGAAAATCGTGGTTAGAGATTAGAGAATATTCTAGACGTTTTGTTTTTAGAATTAAGAAAGAAGCTGAGAGGTGATAACGGAGACATATTCTTTTTATTCTTTATTGACATATTTGGTCAGAAAGAACGCCGGAATAATGTTTTTATGATGGAATGTTTTTTCTTCTTTCGTGGATTCTATTCAAGACGGCTTGCAAGAGAGCATTTTTCGCGATGCATGCCTGCACTTGAATAAATTTTTTGGAGAAGCCAATATGTACATAGTTCCATGAAGCGTCTGCATTTATTTTATTCATTTTGTTTCCTCGCTTGCCACGACTCTGTGTTTAAATAAGGGAAACCGGTGAAAATTTTTCTAGTTTCTCACTTAAAATGTCATATATATATATATAATTTATCGATTTAAATTCTGTAAGAATGTTTCTATAAATTAATAAAATATTAAAATACAATAAATTTAAATACCTATATATCCGTAAGATGTTTTTTTCTTTTCCATATGCACTTTTATATCCAATCAATCCGCGCAAAATGCCATGATCGTTGTTTTTTTTTCTTTTTTCCGGGGATAGTATACACATAAGTTATAAATAATTTCTGCACACAGTATTAGTTTTATTGTCTTAGCTTTGCATTATCTAGCAATGCTTTTATTTGTTTGAAAATTGAGTGTAGACACATAGAATTCAAGCTCTGAATATGTAACTTCAAGCTCTGGACATGTAAATTCAAGCTCTTGTGAGCGTATTTATGTTTAAATTCAGCTTGAAGTCTCTTCTTCTTATATAGAATCTTTTGTATCTTTTAAAATTACTTTGACTGTTATTTATCCCTCAACATAACATCAAAGTTAAAACCAGTGTGCTCAAGTACAATTCAATATGAAATTAATCTTAAGTTATCCTTTCTCTTGAAGATAATATATTTATGCCAATTCAACAATGTAAAGTAAAATATAAGGTAAATTTTAAATCGAAGGACTGATACAATATCTTTCTTTTAAATAACAGCTCTGAACAAACGTAGATACTTTTCTGGCAAAAAAAAAAAAAAAAAAAAAAAAAAAAAAATTAACGTATACACAAGATGAGGAAGAAGGAAAACAATCCGGATACAGTTAAATGAAAAGTGGTAAAAGAACAAATGCCTATTTGTGACATATTTTTTAGTGATTCTAAAGTAAGTTTTTATTTCAGTTATAGTTTTTTTAAAATAAAAGTTTGACTTTATCCAAAATATATTTTTTAAAAACACACTTCTAATTATTAAATAATCATTTTAATTATTTTTTTATTTATAAAATATAGAATATAAAATTAAATAAAAATCATAAAAAGGCATTGTAAACAGAATAATTAAGGATTACCTAAATTGATTCATGAAACAAAAAATAATCATCTTGAATTTCTTTTGCCTTAATACATCTAAATATATATGTATGATAGTAATAAGTAAGGCAAATAAATCTCTTTGAACTTAGACTTTTATAATTGTGTCATCTTTTATTTTAGTTTATTTAGCATTTTATTTATCTAAAGCGAACTTAACAATTGGAAATTTTAAATTTAGTTTAAATAACTTTGGGTGATCTTGCTAGTAAATATAGATTTTTTTAAATTTATTTATAACCTACATACAACATCCAGTATATTAGGTAGATTTCGTATGAAATACTACCTATTGCGATTGCTCCCGTGTTGGAATTTCAAAAAATGTTTTGCAGATCTACACCGATCACGACCCCCAGGCCCCAAAACTACCATTAGTAAAAAAGATTATATATATACAAATATATCTATCTATCTCTTTCTCTCTCTCTATATATATATATCACTTTTTTTATGGATGCGATAACTTCTTTAATTCTGCTCAGATCTCTTCCCAACTCATACATAAAATCAAGGAGCATAAAATCTCGGTCGAGTTCGTTGATGGGCAAAATCGAACCAAGTGTGCAGAAATAAAGAGGGTTTCTGTGAAAACCGAAGAAACCCCATAATTTCTTTATTAAAATAGATATCGAATCACTTTAAGTTTATATTACTTCTAAAAAAGGCCCAAAGTTTCTGCATAACAGATTTTTGATTAAATTAAAAATGGTATCAAGGGACACAAAATATAGGGTTTTCGATAGTTAAAAATTCTTAAATTTGTCAATTCTCAAGATATCAAATCCAACTATTTTTTTTTTAATATGAATGCACTTAATATTATCTGAAACGTTTGTATTGACAAGTTTTAGATAGGACCTACTTTTACTTATGAAAAAAATTAAAAACGAAAACAAAAAAGGTGGGGGCGTGGAAGAAGGAAAAAATCCATAACTTCGTCAATTCTTAAGATATCAAATCCAATTAAATTTATCATATATTTTTTCAGCAATATCTACAAAGTTTATATTGACAAGTTTTTCATAGGACCAATTCTTATATCAAAAATAAATTAAACAATAATAGGAGTTGTAGAAAAAAATCTTAATTCCAAACTTTTTATATTCTAACTCATTTTTCTTTCAAACTTATCCAGTTGATAGGTTCTCTTATTTTGGAACTATATAATGTGGCGTATTGATCAGTTTTGTGATAAAGGCAGAATGTATTTCAAAAAATACCGTCAAAATGGCATTGTGAATAGAGTTTCCTGAAGCAATCGTGATTGCAAAATTGAAGTATTCAAATAACAATTTGCTGACTCATTTTCAAATCCATTTTTGCTCTGAAACGCTTACAATTCGCAGGTTCCCTTTTTTATGAACTGTATAATGTGCCTTATTGTCCAGAGTTTTGATACAGGCAGAATATATTTTTTGAAAAAGCTGTGAAAGTGGGCAATTCGTACAAAATTTCGATCAAGATTGAACAATTAACGATGTATTCAAATTAAAAAAAAATGCTTTTCTTGTAACTCATTTATAAATCTAATTTTACTCTCAAATGCATTTAACTGATAGTTTCTCTTATTTAGGAACTATATAATGTGCCTTATTGGTCAATTTTTCCATAAAGTCGGAATACACTTTAAAAAATGCTGTCAAAGCGGGCATTTGTGCCGAAGATTGCTTAAGATGATTCTGATAAAAGCGGTTCTTACAGAAAAAGGAAATTGCAGGATCTCTATAAGCGACCAACTAAAGTTGTTGAACAGTGTTTATCTCTAATCATACTTTATATTTTGTTCTCGAAATGAGCACATAACTTCGAAATCTACCTTCGCCTATACGCCAAGCCGACAGGGATTTTTTCTTTTTTTTTCATAAACAATTATAGCTATAATTCGTTTTATAATACTTTATTGAAAATCCATATTAAATTGAATTTACATTGTTCTTAACAAAAACAGCAATATTCATTATTTTGTTTATACGCTTGAAGTACACGCAATAACACAGATCAGCAAAAAAAAAAAAGTGTTCCTATTATTAGGTAACTGTAGGATAGATGGCTATAGTTAAAAAAAAAAAGGAAAATAATTCTTAGAATGCAATTACAAAAATGCTCTAAGCAAATTAAAAAATTGTATTCATATAATCATCATATTTTGGATAATAAATAAATAAATATTTAGAGCATGTACTGGAAAACAATATAGAAATTAAAATGACATATGGCCATCTCTCAATAGAGCCGGGAGGATCTATCCTTCCAAAATAAGAAATATTTAAAATAATATCAAAAAATAAAATAAATAGCAAAATAGCAAAATACTTAAAATAGGAAAAAATAACACATTTCATATAAAAAATGCAATTTGCAGAGATGCAATATATCACAGAAAATATGTAAATAAATTTTAAATAAACAAAATTTGACGCATAATTTCGATC
This sequence comes from Maratus speculifer, assembly GCA_964019185.1. Lineage (NCBI taxonomy): Eukaryota > Metazoa > Arthropoda > Arachnida > Araneae > Salticidae > Maratus > Maratus speculifer. The sequence goes on from OZ025297.1 coordinate 53,342,660, forward strand.
TTTCTTATTTAATAAAATTTTACCGCGTTTTTGGTAAATTACTGATACACTGTTAAAAATAAAGGTGACAAACCGGTTGCATTTGGCGCCCAGGGTGAAAAGAAGTTACAATTTGTCACCCACGGGCTTGAAAATGTGTTTGGGGTGCCATTTGATCTCTTTCTGAAGGATTGATGCTAATTAGGGTGCCGCGCAATGCATACCGTTGGAAGATTTTCACCCCTTAGTCATTTGCGTATGGTCTGTGACCTTGTATCCTTCCACTTCAACTACAGCAATTTCTCCCTACGATGACTATCACTGCTATGCGATATCCCAATTCCGTTTAGAACTTCGGATGGCTAACTTTTGGCGAAATTTTTTATATAATGCAACCTTAGAATTTCAGGACATTTGAACATTTTAGGGAAACTTTGAAGGTGAGCTTGATGGCCGAGTGGTTAGAGCACTGAGCTTGCAGTCAGACGTTGTGGGTTCGAATCCTTCGAGGGCCAAAAGTCGGTTTATATATATATATATATATATATTTATTATAGGGTACTCTTGATTAAGGGTGCCATCTTTTCACACTAATTAAAGGTGCCTTGACTCTCCTAGGGGTATCACCAGTGAGACAAGCCTTTCACTCCTAAAAGGTGCAATGTGTCACCATTAGCTTTAAAAGTGTAGTTTGAACACAGTGTTTATTGTGGCAGAAAATATTTCATTAGATCCTACATTATTATTATTATTATCATTGAAATACTATTATTAGTTAAAACTTAAACAAATATAGAAATACGTAATATATTTAGTTAAAATCCGCACTCTGAAAGGTTTGGAAATATTGAATAAAAGTGGTTATCTCTCCTCGATATTATGTGGATATCTCTTCAAAAGATAAAGGGCCGAGGCCACACTCCACCACCGACACTGTATGTCTTTGTTTAAAGTCTAGAGGGAAAAGTTTCATTGCACTCGTGCCTTAAAACTTGATATAATAAAAATAAATAATTCGTATGAAATACAATTTATCCACATACTTATCTGAACAAATATTAAAATATTACTTTATTTTTATTATAATCTAAAAATACAGTTGCAAGTCGCATTGAAGGAACTCGTTAAACTATTTTCTGCGAACAAAGTTTATACTGCAATTTATGATCAAGTTTTTGATAAATTTAAATTGTTCGTCTCTTATCTATGATCATGAAACACGGAGTTACTGTTTCAGTTATGAGTTAATTCTGTATTTTAAACATATAAATCATCATCGATTTAGTATAAAATGACATCAACTCCTGACGACCTATTATTTGAAAGTTGTGTAGAATTTTGAAAGAATTTGAAATTTTGAAAGAAAAGACTTTATTGAAAGAAATATAACTTTTTTGTTGTTGTTATTCGCTAGCCATTTTGACATATATGTGGAACTATAATTGCGGCTGGATGTCTGATACATTTAAATGAAATTTAGTTTATTTTAATAAAACAAATATTATCTTGTATGTTAAATGTACCCAATTTCATCAGTGAGCATTCTTCATGCGGTCGACGATTTTTTCTCATTTAAAAATGTTCAGTTACTTTTACGCGTTAACATATTTCTTTCATACATAACTTGATATTATTTACAATTTTAAGAAACAACCATGCCTAGAATAACAATTAAAGCAATAATCTATATTCTCAGAAATTTCAAAAACTTATATATATATACTTGCATTGGATATCATTTGGACTTCAAGCGAAATATTAGAAATATATATTTCTAAAATTACTTTGATATCTACATTAACTTTTCATTTGAAATGTCGAATCTTTTACATATTAATGTCCTTTGCATCTAATAAATCTATGTCGAAAATATTCACGGGATAATGGAAATCACGTTGTTATTTTGCCGAGAGAGATACTAAATTTCCAATTAAAATATTGCAGTATCACTAGTTTAACAAAAAGTTCAATTTGTTGAAACTTTTCAAACTTAAATTGCACAGCAGTTCATTGTGATAATTAAGCGTGGATATATCAGTAATAGTTATATTAAATGAATTATTATAAAAACAGCCATGATAAGTTCTTACTTTATGCTTTAAAACAGAATCAAACATACATTGTTTGTTTTTCAAAGCTATTACTGCCAAATTTATATTTTAAATGTCCTTGCTTGTGTTAACTAGAAGGATTTCAACTTTACAAATTAAATTTCTTTTCAATAATGTATGTCAATATAATGGCTGATGTTATCATTTGTTAAAGATTTCCAAACTATTTTAAAGCTGCACAACATTTCTATTTTAAAATTTAGAGAGAATGACAATAAAATACACCAATATATATACATATGGGTGGTATGAATTGACATGGAATATTTTTGTTATATATTAAGGATTTATATATATGTATTATATACATTAAAATATTTTTAAAATATGCATGAAATATATAAGTATTTAACCCTTAATATTAAATTGAATATAATAACGCTCTTAGATTTTGAAAACGACATTGATTTAAAATGGTTTCGCTATTTTATTGTAACATTAAATTGTATTATCTTTTTCTAACTGTCAGTAAAATTGTTTTGTTTTCTTATTATTGTAATTTACTTAATGAAACATAGAAGCAGAAGACCATCAGTATGTAAATCTACAACAACTTAGTAGGTTAAAAACTAGAACAAACATAAAATGTATAGTACGCGTTATATAGTAATTAGTTTTAATAGCATTTCAGGCTGTTTCTTAAGAATATCATGAGATGATTTATATTGTATAAATATTACTAGCTTTCCGCCCGCGTGGAATTCGGTTATAATGCGGTATAAAGCACAACTATAAGAAAACTTCTCATTTCCACGGAAAAATGTAAAAAGCGCGATGTAACGCTGGATACGATTAGTTGTTAAACCAAAACTGAATGGTACACTATATTATATGTTTTCCCTTGTGGAGCAAAAACATGCAGATTTTGGCACTGGAAACCCGGGAACACGCTACATAGAGCTGACCATGCTGACGTTGAGCCTGTTGCGATAAACGGACTTGAGTACGAATATCATTCTCAGAAGGCCTCAAAGAAGCTTGGCGAGCGCCTTGCTCCTCAAGTCTTTGCTGGCGCTGAGATGGTAGCTCAGCAGCTCTCGAAGCAGCCTGACGCTCTGCTTGTTCGCGCCTTCTTAATTCATCATGGAGAGACGATTCTTGAGATCGGGCAATTTTCAGTGCCCGAGCTTTAGATAAGGTGCTCGACAAATTAGATTTACGTTTGCGAGGCATTGTGAAAATATGAGTAAACTATAAACCTAAACTAAACTAAAATCCCAAACTAAACTATAACAATCTAAACGACAAACAAAGCGACGTAATTACCTCTCGAAAAAACAATAACTACTTTAGATATCTACCTAGAAAAAAAGCACTAAACTAACCTAACCTAACTATTATACAGCTACTGCACATCGTTACCACATTTTAAAAACACCCAGCGCCATCTATTGCATACCTCAAGAACTAAATAACGTAACTAATACTTATACCAATTAGTAATTCGTTGACTTATAGTGATTTCAGGATAAGTAGATGTAAAAAAAAACATTTTAGACGATAAAACAAATAGTACGTCATCCTTCGGGAATTCCTCATTTTCGAGAATTCATTATCGTATCTTTTAGCTTCTAAATTTACATGTTGATATTCGTTTGCAATATATAAATAGATGTAAAAAAACAGTTTGGACGATAAAACAAATTGTACGTCATCCCTTGGGAATTCCTCATTTTCGGGGATTCATTATCGTATCATTTAGCTTCTAAATTTACATGTTTATATTCGTTTGCAATATTTTATCTTGTTTTAAACGATACACAGCGCCATCTCCAATCCATCCATCAAGCAAACTATATTTTTGTTTTTCCTCGGGAATATCAATTTTTCCGGGATAAAAAGTACCCTATTATTTAATCCGGACTTCTAACTTTACGTCTGCAAAATTTCAAAGCAATCGGTTCAGTAGTTACGGCGTGAATGCGGAACAAACAAACAAACAAACAAACTCACTTTCCGATTTATAATATTAGTAAGGATATACGTACCTGTAAGTGTGTGCCTGAATCATTTCGGATACGCTACATTGTGAGTATTAACTGAGGTTAATATCACAATGTAGTTTCTAATACTAAATATCAGAAAGTTCAATTATGTCCTCAATTCAATGTTATAACCATATTATAAATAGGAATATTTGAATGATGTAAGTCATTTTTTCCATCTTCAAAACATGTGAATAATGTACATAATCTGCTCCACAATTCAAAGACATGCATCCTTCCGTATAAAGTGGTGGCAATGACAGAGGTTTAAATAACTTTAATAAGATTTTTTTTTAGGAAAAAATACCAGGAATGCTTTCTATAAAGATGTATTAGAGTTCGTTTTTGAACATTTTGTCCATATGAACATTTGAACATTTTTGTCTACATACAAAAAGCAAATACTTCTTAAACATGGATTTTGTTCTTTAATTCTTTCACTCTGACGTCTCTTACACACTTTTTATTCAGTCGTTACCGAAATTAATTTTAATTATAGAAAATTAAAAATATTCTAATTAGTTAAAGCATATTTTCTTTTATTGCTTGGGCCAAAAAAAAAATAGTAATGCAAAGAAAGTTTATATAAAGACGAATTGGACATACGGGTGCAAAAGAATAAGAATGTCAATATTTAGACATTAATAATAGCATTTAAATTTACGTTTTTATTAACCGATTTAATAACTAGAGCGTTCTCTGTTACTCTATTTTAATTCGATGCCCGGATCACCATAGTTATTTACATCTGACTTTCTACATTGTAGAAATTTTTATATTATTTTTACGTCTTTTATAATATTTCTATTATTATTTCTTAAATTTGATAATATTAAGTACAATATAAAAATGCCATTGAAATTTATATAAATTATTATTCGATAAAAAAGGATAGTTATACATATATATTAGTTTTAATAGCTCTAAATTCTAATTCATATAAAAAATAATTATAATAACTATACCAATTGCAACTAATGCCCAGTGATACCTAATCATAAATCAATGCATAATTTCAAAATAATAAAACAAGTAACACAGAAGTATTACCCATCTTAATTCAGATCATTAATATTAGTCTGACTTTATTTAGTTTTCTTTTATCCAGACGTTAAGATATTTTCGTCTGTTAAACTTTATTTTTGAAATGCAAATTAAATTACACAAATTTACAATCATTATAAAACAAACTCTTTATATAATCAAGAAACGAATTTCAAACATCTTAAAATGAAAAACCTAATGTAATCTTAGGAAATGTTAAAGTTTGTTGAAGTGAAGTAATCTGTAATCCCTTCAATCATTAATAATTAGGTTCGCTTCCGTACTAATCCTTTTTCATTTCCTTTCAAAAATATTTGCTGATGATAGATTCTAAAGACATTTATAATTGATGAAAGTTCCCGAAATTTGATAAAAACTTTCTATCTTTCAAAAACTCCGCATATAATTTGATTCCATGCTTAGACAAGGATCCCATTAAAAAGCACTTAGCAATTACTTCAGCGCCATCATATCGAAAAATTATTGAAGATCTGGTGTTCATTTTTCAAAGTAATTCTTTTATTGAGCACAACTTAAGACAAAATGGAAATTAGATTGCAAGAATTCTAAAAGGATTATAGTTAAAATATAGTTATTGGATCATGTTTCTCGTTAAGATGACGTCTTTCCTTGATTATTTACGATAAAGCTTGATTGCAGGATGTGATATTTTAAATAATTTTTGAATATTTCGATAAATCCAATATTTTATTTATTTTTTTATTTATTTTGTTGTTGTTGTTAAATTCTTTCTCAAAGAAAAATTAAGGAAAGATATTTTCAGGTTAAATAAGCACCTCCATAAATAAATACCAAAAATACCTAAAGTAACTAAGTACTTTATAAATACTTCTAAAAATTGTATGTATGACAAACATACTGTTTTAAATATATTTCTAATTTAATGAATATTATTTTTAAAAAAAAACGTAGGAGAGACGGGGGTACAATTTAACTGGGGGCACTCTGAACACTTTAAATATTTTCATTCAAATAAAATTTAAAAAAAAATTATGGCAATACATTTCTACTGCTTCAGTGATATAATTATGCAAAGCTGCACCATTTTGTATGAACAACACTAAGCAAGGTATGCATTTTTCTCCCTCTTGAATCTAAACTTAAGGAAATAAATTTGTAAGGTTTTTATTCACATTTTTGTATCCCTAAAATTCTAATTTATTGTTTAATATTTAAATAAATAGATTAGCTTTAGTTTATAACCTTTGTTTAATTTTAATTCTTCAGACCAGTTTAGTAAACCGCTGTAATGTTAAGCTCCAAGTGACGGGGCACAATTGAACAGCAAAAAAATACCCAATAACCTGGAGATAAATAGTAATTAAAAACATTTAAAGAGAAAGAAAAACTATGAAGTAAAGAGTTGTTTACGAATCTAAGTGTTATTATTTTGGCAATTTTTCATGTGGAAAGAGATTAATTAAGAATGTCAAAGAACATAGACTTATACTGTTAGCAATCCCCCCTCCCCCCCGTCTTGCTGCACTCATAGATTCCAACCTCTGGATGTATCAGTGATGGGAAGTTTCAAATTTAAATTGATGTTGGCATTCATTTATTGGAAAATTTTAAGTACTAGATACACAATAATGATTCATGATTTAGCAGGTTTATCAAATTTTATATCAGTCTTCTTCATAAAAAGAGTAAATGAAAAAAATTTAATTTTCCATAAGCATCAGATATTACATTGGTGTATTTAAAGGATAGTGTAAAAAAGTTTTCACAACCAAACATAACAGGAGGGATACTCTATGGTGTTTAAACAATGAGTTTTGACATAAATTTTGATGGATTTAACTTTGGTTAATTAATAAAAAAAATAGTGATTTCAATAAAATGTAGTTATTTAATTTTATTCATATTACTGTATATATCTGAAATATAAGCAGATTTTTATAAAAACTTTCAATATTTTTATATTTTATTCATTTGTTCAAAGGTGCCCCTACATGGGGCACGTTTGAAAAAAGTATATATTATTTTGAATATATTATAATAAATATAATATTTTGAATATAATGAAAATGAGACGAAAACATCTGAAATACATTCTAAATTATGATTTATTTATAATTAATTTTAGATTTTCTTATTAATTTAAGTCTTATCTTCGCCTAATGCTATAAGAGAATGCATTTTCCTGAACATGGGACTAAATTTGTTTTATGGAAAGTTTTTCTAGTATTATTAAATTTTGTTGCAAAATTTACCTCGAAAATCATTATATACTTTTTTTTCTACTGATTACACGTGTTCTTTGCAGCATAAAACATACAGAATATTAATTATTTCTTTGTCTTTCCTCAGTCCTAATTCAACTTTATTTATTTTGATATTTAAGTAAATTACATGATGTCGCCATGTAGTACCAAACTCACTTAGTGAAATTGAAGCAGGAAATGAAAGATTTTTATTTATTGTTACAAAGTTGAAAGAATTAAGAAAGGAGAAACGTAAGGGAAGATAATTATTAGAGTGAAATCCTAAGTATAATTTATTGTAGTTAGCAAATTTCGCATTCTCTAAATTATCACATAATTTTAGAATTATTACTTTGTTTATAAAATAAATGAAGATATGATTTTTCAAAATTGCTCTTTTCGATACAATAATTTCTAACAAATAACTGATATTTCCTGCATTTTATAAAGTTAATTTAATGATCATTTACTTACTACAGATATCCAAAGATGATTTAAATAAAACTCTTACATGCTATTCTGAAAACGTATTATGTTTTGGTACTGTAATCTTAAAAATATGATATTCATTGCATTTCCAAATAAGAAGTATAATTGCAAAAAAATAAAAATGTGGCGAAATAAATTGACTGAATTTTGTTATTATTATTATTATTATTATTTGTACCCGTAAAAAAATACAAAAAAGGGTAAAAACAATTACAGATAAGTTTAAAAATTCAAAGTTGCAAATATCACAGTAGGATACATTAAAATTACATTCTAAAATATGATTTATTTGGAAATAGTTTTAGATTTTTTATTAATTTAAGAGTAACCATCACCCAATGCAGTATGACAAGGCATTTTACTGAACATGTGGCTAAATAACTATTTCGAAACAGGCTTTTTTTTAAAGAATTATTAAAATTGGTTGCAAAATTTACCTAGGAAATATTATACATATTACTTTCTTTAGAATACACATTTTGTTTGCAACATGAAACAGACGGTATATTATTTATTTAATTTCCTTTAGTAAATCCTAATTCAACTTTTTTTATTCTGATATTTAAGTAAATTACAAGATGTCACTACGCAGTAGCAAACTTAATTAATAAAATTGAGCCAGGGGATGGAAGACTTTCATTTCTTGTTACAAAACTGCAAGATTTAAAAAAGGATTAATGTAAGGGGAGATAATTATAGGAGTGAAATCCTGTGAAGTATAACTTATTGTAATTAGCAAATTTCTCATTCTCTAAATCATTTTCTAATTTATCACATAATTTTAGATTTATTACTTTGTTCATAAAATAAATCTAGACAAAATTGTTCAGAATTATACTTTTCTATGAAATAATTCATCATAAATACCTAATGGTTTCTGTGTTTTTGAAAGTTAACTTTTATCCTATGAGTATTTCATTAACAACAGATATCTAAAGATTATTTAAATAACTTTTACTTGTTATTCTAGAAACATAATTTTTTTTATTCTGTTATCTTGAAAACAAGTCGTGAATTGCATTTTCATAGAAAAAAGTATAATTATAAAAAAATTGAAAAGTTGTGAACTGAATTGAGTTGAAATTGTATATGTACATTTTACACACACAAAAAAAAATGTTAGCATGTGGTTACTGGAATGGTTATATGTATTCACACTTGTACCAGAATACAAAAACAGAGATTGTATAGTGGTATGTTATATTTTATAAGCTTTAATTCTCGAAATTTCTGTATTTGGAAAAAACAATGAAGAGTTGCATATTATGATTTTTTTATGATATGAAACTAATAATGATCCTACTATCCAATAGCAAATACGTTTTGGATTATTTATATATTACATTTTGCTATCTTCAAGATATCTTTAAAAAAATACATTGAATACATTTGAAGCTACAAAAACGAAATATTTCTTCTTTGAAATTACTTTCATAGAAATTAGAACGAAAAACATTTTGGTATCTCTTTCGAAAAAAAAATACATATTTTGATTTTAAGTATATACATATATTTAACATTATGGGCATTTAAATTTTCTCATAATTGCTGTAACGGTTATCTTAATTGCTGTAGTGTTATAGAAGATATGGTCATTTTTCTTACTACTCACTATAGACACTAGGAAATATGTAGGAAGAGATTTTATTTCTATTGTAGAAATTGTTTAAGAAGGTACTTCAATAAAGAACATTTCTCTTAAAAGCATTTATTTCGCATTTACTTTACATAGTCTTAAATTTATATGGGCCATAAAATATATTCACAGCAAAAAATACCCCATATTTATATTACTCACAATATATTATTTTTTTAAAAATATCCTAATTTTTCATTTTATCATTTTTAAAAACACCATCCGAAACTTTATCATTTTTATCGCAATATATACTTGAACCTTAATCACAATAAAACAGTATAAATATAGCATTAGGTTTTTTAATAAGCAGTTAAATTCAGTAAATATTAGCTGTGAGCATTCCATATGAAAATTTAAAGTGTAGGGTAACAAAAAAAAAAAAAAACCTGAAAATAAAAAACGTCTAAAAAAACACGAACACTTTTAGAAGTGAATGTCACTTGAAATAGCTTTATAAGCAGTGCCACCGTACAGAAAGAAAAATGCACGAAGCATACAAAATAGATTCTTGGTATATAGATTCTCTGCAGTTTGTGGAATCAAGATTGGGAAAAAAAACTTCCATCGTTGAAGACCAAACTGAAATACAAACCTGATAATTTCGGCAATAAATGGAAGACGGTTGATAAAAATATTTAACAACAATGAAGCAGACAGCTCATGATCACAAAAACAGAATTTAAGCTTCGATTACATCAAAATTGCCAAATTTTATATATATACTTTGTCATCAGGTAACATAAAAAAACAGCAATAGTCACGCTTTGGTTTCTTTTGCGATGACGCTTCTTGTCTTTGTTAATAAATATGTCAAAATTAACTAGCAACTATACAGTTAAAATATCTTGAAGAGTGTTCTGATTTTACAGTTACATTTTTATTTGAGAAATGGGAAATGTATTTATCTGCATGTTTTGCTTCAGCACGCTGAACAAGACTATTTTCATGGCAACATTAAAAATGACCGCATTACTCTGTTAGTAGTAACAATGTTAGTTTATTTTAATACGCCAGTTTACAATGAACAGTTCTCTTTAAATCTCATAGATGCTACAGGCCAAACCCGATTTTAGGCTAAACTAGATTGGCTTAGGCCGGACTAGTTTATCCTATCGCCCATCGGATAGACTTGTTTTTCCTAGGCCAAACCGGTCTATCCTAACGCCCATCGGATAAACTAGATTTTCCTACGCCAAACCGGTCTATCCTAACGCCCATCGGATGAACTAGTTTTTCCTAGGCCAAACTAGTCTGTCCTAAGGCCCGTAGGACAATCTAGTTTTTCCTAGGCCAAACTAGTATGGCCTAACTCTTATAGGATAAACTAGTTTAGCCTGCTGTTTATTGGTCTGAACTAGTTTCTCCTAGGTCGATCTAGTTTAACCTAGGCCAATTCAATTTGGCGTGATTTTATTGAATTCAATGACCGCCACAGCGCCAAAATTCTAGTTTGTCCTAGGTTGATCTAGTTCACCCTTTGCCAATTTAATTTTACGTGTTTTTAGCTCACAGGCGTCAAAGCCTGAGAAATAATGGACTCGCAGGTTCTGTATGTATGAATGTACGTATGTATGTACGAATGTACGTACGTATGTACTTGCGTATATACGTAACGCGATAACTCGTGATAGAAATATCCGATTTGCTTCAAATTTTCGGTGTAGGTTCATTCCGATAAGGTACTTTTCTGATTAATTTTGGGAATTAGTTTGATAAGAATAAAGGGGGGCGAACGGGAGCCTAATCCCCCACCGATAATTTAGAAAAATGGATTTTTCATGCAGAATTATCAGTTTTCATTTAAAATTTTATATATAGGATCATTTTGACAAGGCGCCTCCGTGATTAGTTGTGGATGTTTATTGTTTAAGTGTAAAGGATAGGGCAATGTAGGTAACCCACCATAAATCAGATAAATGGTTTTTGACCAAGAATTTACGGATTTGCTTCAAATTTTGTACTTAGGTTTATTCTGATAAGGCGATTCCCTGAATAGTTTTAGGGTTTTAATGGTTAAGTATGAAGGGAAAAATGAACGATTACCCTCTTACCTAGAAAAAACTAGTTTATCGTATGGACATTTAGATAAACAAGTTTGGTGCAAAAAAACTAGTTTATCCAATTGGCATTAGGATAAAATAGTCTGGCAGAGAATAATCTAATTTGGCTCGAAAATGGGTTTGGCCGGTAGAAAACATATCTTTCTTGTGATAGATATGTTTTTGACCGGCCAAACCCGATTTCAAGCCATATTAGATTAGCCTATGCCAAACTATTTTATCCTAATGCCAATTGGATAAAATAGTATTTCCTATACCAAACTAGTTAATCTAAATGCCCATAGGATAAACTAGTTTTTTCTAGCTAAGAGGGCAATTCTTCAGTTTTCCTTTCATACTCAACCATTAAACCCCCAAAACTATTTAGGGAATTCCCTTATCAGAAAGTATCTATATACAAATTTGAAGAAAATCCGTAAACTCTGCGTCAAAAATCATTTATCTAAATTATGGGGGGGGTAACTTTCATTGCCCTTTTTGTACACTTAAAAATAAACATCCACAACTAATCATGGAGGCGCCTTGACAGAATGATCCTATATCTAAATTTTTAAATGAAAACTGATAATTCTGCATGAAAAATCCCTTTCTCTAAATTAAGAGTGGGGGATTAGCCTCCCGTTTGCTCCTTTTTATTCTTATCCAATGAATTCCCAAAATTAATCAGAAAAATACCTTATATCAATGAACGTACATCCAAAATTTAAAGCAAATCGGATATTTATATCACGAGTTATCGCGTTACGTACGTATGCACGTACATACGTACATACATGCGTACTTACATACATACAGAACTTGCGAGTTCCATTATTTCTCAGGCTTTGACTCCTGTGAGCTAAAAACACGTAAAATTACATTGGCCTAGGATGAACTAGATCAGCCTAGGACAAACTAGAATGTTGGCGCTGTGGCGGTCATTGAATTTAATAAAATCACGCCAAATTGAATTGGCCTAGGATAAAGTAGATCGGCCTAGGAGAAACTAGTTCAGACCAATTAAACTAGTTTATCCTATAAGAGTTAGGCCAAACTAGTTTGGCCTAGGAAAAACTAGATTGTCCTACGGGCCTTAGGATAGACTAGTTTGGCCTAAGAAACACTAGTTTATCCGATGGGCGTTAGGATAGACCGGTTTGGCCTAGGAAAAACTAGTCTATCCGATGGGTGATAGGATAAACTAGTCTGGCCTAGGCCAATCTAGTTTGGCCTAAAATCGGGTTTGGCCTGTAACATAGACATTTGAAGACTGGGTTGAGTAAAACACTATCATAAGGAAAACTTGGAAAATTTTGGTATGCATTTTCGACTATATTAAATCATTTTTTTAATTTTTTCATAAAAATGAAATGGGTGACATACTTTGGAAAATTGAATTGTTTAAAGTGAATAATTTATTTAATAATTTTTATATAAGCAATATCAGTTTTTCTTGTTAAAAGAATTGCGAAAAAGGAAACTTCTTTAAGAGAGATTTTATTCGCACTGCAATTTATTTTGATATCTCATGAATACATTTAGAAACCAATTAAAAAATATAAAACTACTTATTTTACATCATTTGAAAAATGATGTAAAATAATGATTTTCTTTTTTCCAAAAATCTGGAAAGATAAAAATGGGAAAAAATCCTGATTCGACGTTTTCGTATCCATCTTCACAATTTTAATAAACTAGAAAGACGATGAACGATAAAATAGCTAACTATGTGTTCGAATCACCACCTGAAACCGAGTCTGCCGTTCTTTTAACGTTGGCAGCAAATGGAAAGCTTTCATATCCTTTAATTCCGCGGGTACGTCACAAGGAGTTTTGGAAGGTAATTTCTTTTGATGGATTAAATTACAAAAGTGCTTCATGAAAAGGTTTTTTTTCTTCTGAAAGAGACTTTATTTCATTGGTGTTATGTGTGATATTCAAAAATTGAGTATGTGTTTTTACAAGTAATATATGCTTATAAACTATTTTTTTCAGAATAAATGTTCAAAATGTTGTTAACTTACATATTTTTTTCTCTTAAATTTGTGAGTAGTATTTTCCAAGATGAAATATAACGCCTTTTAATAATAATCTGCGATGCAATATATTTTTAATGTCTAATAATATTAGGCTGATGAATCTAGTTTTCTATTTTGTGCTTTTATTAATCATTTATAGGTATATACCATACTAGCTATATCAGATGCATACTTCTAACGGACTTATACAAAAGTAAATTTATTTTCTTGCACAAAATTCTATGCATCTGGATATTTATTCGACGTATGGTGATAGGTTCATCTGTCAAATTTGAAAGAGTTGTTGTCGGTCGATCTCATTTTTTCCTCCTTGTAAACACCATATCAATTCCATATATGTCTATATGTACAAAATATTTTATTACATTCTGACGGGGGTAGTTTCTACATCACTTCTATGTATTTAATCAAGTACTGAAATACATAAACTCACATATATATACATTGGAAGAAACATTTAATAATATAATTCCTAAACAAATCTTGCAGTAATTTTTTAAGTAATTGAGTCTTTCACTTAAATACAGAAAATTAATTGTGTTAAAATAAAATTAAGAAACTTAAGCAAAGAATTTAGTCTAATTAAAACATACTTCTATTGAACACTTTCTGAAGAGCATTACACTTAACAACGTACAACACACGTTTCAAAAATGTTCTCTTCTCACGTTGCATTAAGAAGACTGGTAGTTATAAAAAATAAATGTTTGATATAATGCCTCACAGGGTTTAATATTTATTTACTTATCATTATAATTTTTCAAGCATGTTTTAAATCATGTATTTATTTTTAAACAATGTTTTAATGAACATTTGAAAAGTAAAATTTATATTTCAGTCTTATTAACGGAGAGATTGCTCTTTAAAAGAATAGTACATTTATTAAATCCTTTACAAATAGCAAAACAATAAATGAAAAAAAGGATACTTTTAGAAAATCGCTTTAAAATCTAATCTATTGCACATTGATTTTTTTTTAGATAGTAATTATCAGACGTTTCACCAACGTAGTTATAATTCAAAATATGAGATATATATTTCTCTGATATCTAATAGTTATACATGAAATTCCCTAAAAAACATCAATTTCACCTCCAAAACACTTTTTAATATTTTATTTATTTTGTATATATTATAAATTACTTATTATATAATAGATTGTTAGAAATTGTTTTTGTATTTGAAAGAAAATTAGATACATTCAAGCATTTGTTTGTTTTTTTAGACTATAACTTCCGCTTAGTTATTGGCAATGGATAAACAAGAAATGCATTAAATCGTATTACATGCCCATTATTATCATTATAATAACAATTGAAACATAAAATCTCTAAAAATCCTAACTCAGAAAAAATAGCTTTAAGTTATTGTACTTTCTTACGTATTTCGATTGTTTAATGTGTGAAAATCAGATGCTTCATAATATAGCACAATATAATATAACTAGGAAATAATTTGTGCATCTTCTTATGAGTTATATACGTTAACCATCAATAATTTTTTGTAAAAAGGATAAGAAGTTAATACATTATACTCATTTAAAATGCATTTATATATATATATTATTATTATCATAATTTTATGACCATAATTTGCACAGATTCCCGTACGCTTTTGCTACCAAAACTGATTTGCAATAAAAAATAAAGAGTTTTGGGGAGTTAAAAGCTTTTTTTTTAATTTATTTATACTGAGCCACGCTAAGTGAATCCTCATCGTAATGAAATGAAGTATTTTGAAGCTCGGCGCAGTTCAAGCATTTGCTTTCATTTGGATCAAGAGAAATATCAGACTTATATAAAAGTTATTTTAATTTCAAAATCTGTCTGTCTTAAAAAATATCTCAATTCTCCTTTCACAATAGAAAGTAGTAATATAAATCAATAATGAAATAAAACACAAAATTTGACTCGCCATTCTACAGCAAAAAGTATAAACAAAAATTATTTTAATTCCCAAAATGAAGTTCAACACATTTATTATGCATTTTATATTTATGAATATTACTTTGATGAGTAAAAATACGTTTGATTTTTTTTATTATGTAAAGTCTCAAGTAAAGAAAAAAAGTAAAGACAGCAATATGACCTAACATGTTCATGATTATAAGGGATTTTTGTACTATTTGTGAAAATTCCCGTTTCTGGCTGAATAGTTTTCAGCTTTTTTTACGAATTTTTAGTATTCCAAGGAAAGAAATGAGTAACTATTACATTTAATAAGAAAAATGTAACATACATATAGTCCGAAAGTTCAAATTTTGAAAAAACAACTTTGTATATGGATAATTTCAGATGTTTAGTAAATTTTCTGTATTTTCAGATGAAACATGCAAATCAAAACACAATTTTTCAAGTTTTAATTGTAAGTAAATACCTAAAAAATACATAATTACGAGGGTGAAAAGAGTATAAAATATAGTAAAAAAAGTTCTAAACAATAATGCATCTAAATTTGGTAAGGCTATAATCTTGAAATTCAACTTAGTTGTTATTTTAAGGACATTAATGGAACAAAATTACCGTTTTTAGAATTTTCAAGATTTAATCCGTAACTACTCTGAGAGGTCTGACAGACCGCTCCATATTTTACCGTATTCTTTTCTGCGCCTTAGAATAGATAAAGGTCTTCATTCTCTTTTAGGTGCCTTCGTAATTATGCAAATACGTATCACCTATAGTTTTCGTTCAGTCCACCCGTCTGTCCGCATATAACAATGCAAAAACTACCCAACCGAATAGTTTGAAATTTAAAATATATAATTAATACATAAATTTGTCGATTCATTCTACATAATTATTACATAATTTTCTCGAGTCATTTCAAATTTTATAAAAATCGGATGCATGGATCAATTTACAGGGACAATCAAAAATATTCGAAAAGTAATCAAAAGCCATTACATTTCGGCCAATGGGGAAATGTTCCAAAAGCATTTTTATGGTGTTACACTCATTCGAACATAATAAAATTGATATACATCTATGATGTATATAATAAAGTACATATTATTATATACATCTTGCATAATTTGTGGTGCAAAGAACATTTTGTATTGATTTAAAAGGCCACACAAAAGTATTCCATTACATAATGAGTATAGGGAGAACATTGTTTGGTGCGAATTTTAATTGTAATTAACTATTTAAAATTTTATGAGATTGATATATGAGAGTGATATTTTTAAAACTTCGTTATCGTACGAACGCACCTCATTTGCTACGCTTAACGTGCAATTTCCAACTTGTTTTTATTTTCCTGAAATGATCCTCCAAGGTAAAAATTCACTTGACATTCTGCTCGATGCTTGTATTACTATTTATTCATTTATATCTTTGCGAAAGCGGTCCGACCGCTGACAGCAGTTAGGAATGTGTTTTTGTCCGAGAAGTAATTTTTTATTTTATGGACAAAAAAAAAAAAGAAGGTTATTGTTATGCAATAATCAAATTCTAATTTTTTTGAAAATGATCGTATTATAAATGATTCCCACTGGAAAAGACAGAAA
Organism: Maratus speculifer; assembly: GCA_964019185.1. Classification (NCBI taxonomy): domain Eukaryota; kingdom Metazoa; phylum Arthropoda; class Arachnida; order Araneae; family Salticidae; genus Maratus; species Maratus speculifer. The sequence goes on from OZ025297.1 coordinate 53,359,718, forward strand.
ACATTATATTACTTCCATTGTTTGGAAAAAAATCGTGCTGTTCGAACTCCTATACATGATATTACACTGCAGTTGCCGTGTTTGAAAGATACTGCAAAATCTAGACAAAAAGTAGAACAATAAATCCTTGGAATTTATCACTTGTAAAAAACGTTATAGAAATTGTAGTTAAATGGACTAATGTAAAAATTAAAGAATCTAGAATTCTTTATTCTAATCAAATGAGACATGATCTTCGTGAGGATAACATTCAAATGTTAGCATTTGTTGGATTATTATTGTATTCAGTAGTTGTAATGATTCAGACTGCTTTCAATATTGGAGAATGAACATTGACTGCAGCTCGAAATTTTGTGCTGTGTATTAAAAAATACATTGTTTTTTATTTATTTTAATTCTATTTTCATACAGAATCATCATGTATTTAATTTCATATAAAAATATGTAAATATATTCGCTAAATTTAATAGATGATCGTTTTCTATTTTTTATTATTCTATTGTATAGTCTTTTCAAATCCAGTCTAATTTATATTATCTAACTATACTTTTATTAGGTTTTTTTTAATTTTTACAAAGAAAATAAATTTTTATTCCATACTTATTAGATGAGTGTAAAATTACATATATATATATATTCCTCGGTTTCCAAAGTAATTCGCTTTCCCTGACCCGCTATATCATATAACGGTATGAATGTCTTTAGTTTATAAATCAAATTTACAAAGTTAATAAAAGCAACTTCAAGTTTTGGAAGATGATTTATAAATCAATTAAGAAGATAAGAATGGATTAGGAAAAAAATTATTTGCTAATTAGTTCATGTTTTATTCATAGCTTGATTTAGCGGTCTGAGAGACCGCTCACAGCAGTTAAGGGACCATTTTTAACAGTAGTTAAGAGTTGAAAGCGTTCATGCATAGAAATATAATAAATTTGTCTGTAATATAATTTTTAGAAAGGTTTCCAAATTTTCGTTTTTAGGATTGCGTTTATCAAACATAAATCTAATCGTCTAACTAGTATGTCTGTCTGTCTACCACAGAGCAAGTTATTAGAAACTATGTTTGTTGGATTCAGCCTTTGCATATTTATAGTTGAACACCTCACATCAAAAGATAAAATTTTGAAAAAGTCATAATTAACAGACTTTGTTATTAAAAAACACCAATTGGAAAGGCATTCGCAATAAAAAAAAAACCATGGATTTTTATTAAATTACAAAAAGAGCTCTTCCACGGACTACAAAAATGTGTCATTTTAATCACAGATAAAAACACTGACAGTTTATTTAAGGCGTGATAGGTTTTTTTTAAGATGTATACGCTGGAAAAGATATAAAAAATGCGTTTAAAATTCGAAGGTCCAAATACAAATGAAAATGAGATGAAAACATTAAAATTACATTCTAGATTACGAATTATTTTGGATTCATTTAGATTTCTTTTAAGTCTTATCTATCGTATTGACCATACGGCTAAATAATAATTTCGAAAGTGGCTTTTACTATTGTTATCAATTTCTTTGTAAAATTTACCTAGGAAGTATTATATATACTTTTCATTTGACTACGCGTATTGTTTGCAACATGAGACAGACTGTACATTAATTATTTCCTTGTCTTTCGTAAATCCTAATTCAACTTTATTTATTTCGTTATTTGAGTAAATTACATGTCGTCACGCAGTAGCAAACTTAATTAGTAAAGCTGAACCAGGGAACGAAATGCATATTGTTACAAAACTGCAAGAATTAAGAAAGGATAAGGGAAGATAATTATTGGAGTTAAACATGTCTGTATAAATTATTGTAATTTGCAAATTTTGCATTATCGAATCATTTTGTAATCAATCACTTTGGATCACTTTTCATCAATCATTTTGTAATCAATCACTTAGATTCATTACTTTGTAATATAAATGTAGATATAATTGTTTGAATTGATCTTTTCGACAGAATAACTCATAACAAATAACTAATGTTTCCTGCCTTGTTGAAGGTTAATCAAGTGACTATTTCATTAACTACAGACATTTAAAGATGATTTAAATAACACTGTTACATGTAGTTCTATAACTATTTTTTATACTGTAATGTATTCTTAAAAACATGAGAATTCATTTCGTTTATTTGAGCATATATTTGAGTATAATTGTAAAAATTTTAAAACGTAATGAAATGAATTGAAATGTAATTTTCTTCGTACCCATAACCAAATGAAAAAGTTCAAAATAGGGGAACTAGGCGTACTATATGCTATAAATGATAAATTTTGAAAAATTTTGAAGATTTTTTTTAATCAGTTAGTTATTTTCTACACTAAAATATCCGTAATCATTCAGATGTAATGTTGCCAAAATCTGTATGCTTACAAACATTTTATCTGTACATTATACAAGAAAATATGCGAATCTACAAAACTAGTTTTTGTAAAGCTACAGATATCTGTAACATTAGGAATGAATCTACTAAAATTACAGTTATCTAACTAAAATTTTATCTCTAACCTGGGTTGCAGTTTCACAAAGTATTTTACTAATCCCAGTTTCCTAAGAAAATCTTAGTAATTTTACAGATTATTTTTCTGTGCAAAGTTGTATCTGTTACATGAATTTTTTCTATTATCTTTACATAAAATGTACTAGGAATCCTAGTTTTCTAGAAAACTTTAAGTAAGTTTACTGATTTGTTTACAGTGTATTAAGATATATTGTATAGTATATCTTTGTGATTTATTTTTTAAAAAAAGACGATATTAATAGTTTGCTTAGTACAGTAGTAAGAACGCGAATACATATATGGGGATAGGAGAGTAGTGTTATCTACTGACCGAGATTGTACAATGATATGTTATACTTTTCAACCTTTAAATCAGGAGCCTTTTTCTAAGTAATAAAGGACTGTTCTGCCTATTATGAATTTTTTATGATATGAAACTTGATCTTCCCAGCCCGAAGCAAATCCGTTTGGAATAATGATAAATTACATTTTGATACCTTCAATATATTTTTAAAAATATTCTCTAAATACACTTGATACAACAAAAAGTAAATGTTTTTTTTTTTTTTTTTTTTTTTTTTTTTTTTTTTTTATTAAAAATACTCCATACATATTAGAGAGAATAATAATTATATATTTCGTTTAAAAAATTTACTTTATATTTTGACTTAACACGTACATATATTTTAACATAATGAACTTTTAAATATCCTCTTAATTCCTCTAATTGCATGTTAAAATTATAAATATAAAATTTTATTTTTGTGTTATTAAAGAAACACTCTTCCTTTCTGTCTTACTTTATATGGTGTTTGGTTCATATGGGAAAAGATCGAAATTCATGCTGGTATTTGTTTGCTAGACAAGCATTACTTGCTATATCCCAGCAAGTAAAATAGCACAAACTACCATTACATATTTGCTGGTTCTAGCAGTATTACCAGCATGTCCTGGCGTGTTTTGGCCCACTTTGCTGCTTGGCCAGCATACATAATCCAGCATGTGTTGCTAGAATATGTTGCTGGCCTAGCAGCAATAAAGACCATCTCTTGCTAGTGTTTTTTGCTAGTCTAGCACTATTTTTCTACCATCATTTGCTTTAAATTTTCACTTTTCTAGCATCAGTTGCTAGTTCAAAAAATGCAGGTGCTGCCATCTATTGACAACACAGGAAGCGTCTACGGATATTGGTGGAAGAAACTGCAACGGACTTTTTCACCCCTGAGGGTTGAATTGACTACCTGTGGTTTAGGAAACGCGCGCGCTACTTACCTAGCCAGCGGGGACCTGTCAATAGACGTCTGTAACTGCTAGTGATTGTTGACGAAGCTAATTCTACTATGCGCTATTATTTTTACAAGGTTAAGAGTGAATTTATCGATGCAACTATTTCCTCAAATTGTCAATGAATAAAATTAATTTATTTCTAGTTTTTTTTTTTTTTTCTTTTTTTAAATAATTTATGGGTAATTAGAATATTATTACATTAATATAAATCAAGAAATAAATACTTATGAAATGTATTTTTGATAGAATAAATTTCAGGTAAATACTGTTTAAGATGAGGGATTTAAAAACTATAATGCATATTGGAAAGAGAGGAGGAATCAATTATACATGTTTTTAAATCGATTGTTATAAACATAATTCTTAAATGAAAAATTGCTCCTTGAATATTAAATTTTAAATGACTAATTTTTTTTTTTTTTTTTTTTTTTTTTTTTTTTTTTTTTTTTTTTTACCGATTTTGAAAAACACATTATTTTTTAATAACTTAAGTTAATTAACACTAGCAAAATTGAAATCTAATAATTTTCGGGTGGACGAAGGAAGTTTTGAATTTACGTTATATTAGCCCGAAGAGAAGATCTAAAGCCTCTTGATTTTGAAATTTTAAAAACATATTTTCCCCTTTATTTTAAAAAACACATAAAATTTTACTTTTGAAGTAACTTAAAATAACTAAATACCATGAGAAAGTGACGGTGATTTTCTTCCATTTCATGAAGGGGGGTGGGGGCTATAAAAATCAATTGTTATTATTTTTTGTTAAGTTTGTGTGTTAAAGCATTATCTCAACGAGTTCAAAAGGCAGAGTTTTATTACATGGTGGTGCATAGCTATTCTTCTCCTTACCCAGCTTTTTAAATTTAGTAAAAAAAAAAAAAAAAAAAAAAAAAATATTTTCATCCTATTCTTAAAGAAATAATAAATTTATAATTTTCATGTAAGTTAAAATAATTCAACACTAAGAAAAATATGAGTTAAAAGATCAGTTAAAATGTCAGTTAATTTTCCGTTAGGAGAGGAGAAGACTTACTATCATAAATCCGCTATGAAAATAAATTCTTTGTTCTGTTTTTCTTCTTCTTCTTCTTCTTCTTTTTTTTTTCTTTTTCTTTTTTTGTTTATAAGTTAAAAATTAATCTCAAATCGGTGGTTAAAGGTAATCATGAATTTAAGTGGTGATAACAATCCTTCTCCAGTATTTTTAATTTTGATAAACGAATATGCACTTATATTATGCAAACAATGTGACGAGTTTCTGAAACATAAAATATGCTTTGATATGAAAGCTTAAAAAATTCAGATAGTTTTCAGAAAAAAATATGCTTTTGCAATATTAAAAAATATTTACTCTTTATGAATTTATTGTATACAATCTCCCATTTTTGCAAAATTGTGCAGAATATTGCTTATAAAGGTAGATTCTGTTATTCTAGCAGAAATTCATAACCAACAAATAATTTTTTGCTGCTATTCTTGTTCAGTGAATTAGAATATTTTATTATCACATGGTGCGTCATGCTGTTTTCCTAGCATGTCATTTTAGCAAGCATCAAAAAGCATGTAATGCTAAAGCATATAATATTCCTACCTCTCCATGCTTTGGAAGAAGGTTAAAAAGAAAACAAGCATAAAAAGCTTATACATAGCATGTCATACTATTTCTCCCTAAACTGGCTGCATAGCATATTATGCTGGCAAGATAAAAATTATATTATAGCATTTTAAAGTACCTAACTGTGCATGCTTGGAAATAGCTTAAATAACAAATAATCAAAAGATACTTGTACATAGCTTGTCATGCTATTTCTCCCAAAACTTGCTACATATCGTATTATGCTGGAAAGCATAAAATAGTATTTTATAGCATATTAAGGTACCCAAGTCTGCTTGCTTTGGAAATAGCTTAAATAGCACATAAATAAAAGATGCTTGTATATAGCTTGTCATGCTATTTCTCCCTAAACTTGCTACATAGCATATTATGCTGGAAAGCATAAAATAGCATATTATAGCATGTTAAGGTACCTACCTCTGCATGCTTTGGAAAAAGCTTAATCAGCAAATAAGCATAAGATGCTTGTACATAGTTTGCTATGCTATTGCTGTGTAAGCTAGCCATATAGCATGTGATGCTGGCTAGCAATTTAAAGCAAATAATAGCAGGGATATCTAGCAGACAAAGCAAAATATAGCAATAACTAGCATATTTTTGTTGCTGGTACTAGCATGAATTTTGACCTGGGATATTAGTTTATATAATATTATATATTAAAAAGGTTGTAAAGATTCCTTCTATTTATTTATTAAACTCGTGGGAAACATTACAATTATTATGACAATGGATAAATGCATATTATTTATAAGAAAATAGATAACGATATGTTAAGTTTTATAAGAAGTTGAATTCTCAATCATAATATTAGATGTGTTAGCGGTGAACAATGCATATAAATGTTTATTAATATGGTGAATGGTGTGGGATAATATAAAATAACCTGAAGAAATACAAGCGAAAATATGTCTTTAAAAAACGAGCATTTTCGAAAAAGAATGTCACTTTTAATAGCTTTAAAAACCATGCGACCATTTATAAAGGAAAATCTACAAAATATATTAAACAACTCCTCAGAGTGGTTGTTGTTCTCTTCAAGCACTTACGGCAGGATGTAAAATCAAGCTTTCGCTGAAAAAAATCAAATAATGATGCTAAATTTTTTCTAGGAATCTGGGATTTCAAGAACTTTTCATGTAACAGTAACAGCAAATTCTCAGGTAAAATAAATCATTTAAATGTGTTTGTACTGTAATTCTAGTTTCCTAGAACAACATTAGTAGCTTTACAGGGTTTTTTAGTGTTGAAACAAACTTCTGCCTGTGAAGGCCAAACTGAAAAATAGAACCTGCAAATTTTTCAATAAACAACATAAGTAAATAAAAACATATAACAACAATAAAACAGACGGCTCATGATCAGTGAAACAATTTTTACAATTCAATTGCGTCAAGTTAAATAAATTCTGTAAATATATTTCATCGTCAGGTAATATAGAAAGACAACAACAGAGGAAAAAAAAGCCACACTTAAGTTTTTTTGGCGATGACATTTCTTGACCTTGTTAATGAATATATAAAAATTAACAAACAACCATACTGCTAAAATATCTTGAAGCGTATTTTGATTCCTCATTTACATTTTCACAGGAAAAATGGAAAGTGTATTTATCGACATAATTTTCTTCAGCACGCTATTCTTACAAGGCTATTTTTACGGGAGTATAAAAAATGACCAATTACACTCTTAATCGTAACGAAAGAATTTATTTCGATTTAATAGTTTACAGTGATCTGTTTGCTTTAACCCTTACAAACATTTGAAGCGTAAGTAAAAAAAAAATATATATATATATATATATATATATCATCATGAAGAATCGGGGAATATAAGTGAGAACTTTTGGCCAATTTAAATATATGTATATATTAAAAAATTTCATGGATTAAACAAAACGAAATGGAAACACTCTTCGGAAATTTGTATTTCTTAAGGTAACTCATTGAATTATTTTTTTTAGATAAATGATGTAATTTTACTCTCTCTGTTTGTTAAAGCATTACGAAAAATTAATTTTGTTTTAGAGTGTTTTTTTTTCATGCTGCAATTTATTTTAATCGCTTGTCAATAAATTTAAAACTCAGTCATAATAATGATATCAATAATAATAATAATAATAATAATAATAATAATAAAAGTTTCCTCTGAAAATGATTCTGTTTTACGAAAACAGAAAACATAAAAACGGATAAATGGATTATAAACTTTCAATTCGACATTTTTGTTGCCATCTTTACATTTTTATTGAACTAAGTGAAAATGGTTGAACGATGATGAACGATGAAGTATCTAACTAGATCTTAATATCACCAGCTGAAACAGAAACTTTTTCTTTACAATATTGCTAGCAAATGAAAATATTGTATATCCCTTAATTTCGCAGATTCATTACGCTATACTTTGGAAGGGAGTTCCTTTTGATGACTTAAGAATACTTTTACAAAAGTTCTTCACTAAAAACATTTTTTCTTCAAACAATAATTTTGTTTCTTTGGTGTTACATTTGATATTAGAAACTTGAGCAAGGGATTTTATAAGGCAAATTCATTTACTAACTAACACTGTTTATATTAAAAGTAATTATTAGACTTTTGTAACCTGACGTAAAATTTCTGAAATATCGAATCCCATTGCGAACAGCATTTTATAAGTAAAATAAATAAATAAATAAATAAAATATTCTTACAATAAGCTGCTATGCAAGCCATCTAAGCATTATTGTAGTACTATGAATAATAATCACGTCCCTCATGTTATTGATGTTTTTCCTTTCTATTTTTATGTCGTCTATTTTTATGCCGGAGAAGTGCTTCCGATCATGTATTGCTGTGCGATTTCACATCATCTTGGTGTACCTTATTTATCCTTGTAACCGTTGTGTTGATGCACCTTGTTGAATAACTTTTTTTTTCATGATAAAATTTAGATGTTAAGAAAGATAAAGAAGAGAGCATACTATGATAAAAAGTTTATTGAATCCAATAGAATTTTTAAAATCACCAGATTTTAAAAGATTCACCTTTTATATAAACATTTTAATAAAAATTTCATGTTACTTAAGAAAGTTGTTGTAATAATTAAAAAAATGACATTGACATGTTTCGGATCCGTCTAATAAGATCCATAATCATAATAAAAATTAAAATTAAATTTCAAAACATTTCACGGTCAATACAAATGACAAGCGACAATCAGATATAAACAAACAAAAAAAATCAAGCGCTCTATTGTAAAAAATTAAATTAAAATAGACCATGATCTAAAAGAATTTCAACATGGTTCATCCCATTCAAGCTCTCACGAGGAATTTATTCATTAATTCTAACCATAAATTAGGAATAATAAAAGAAACGGTATCATTGCAAACAAAATTTTTACGCTTATAAATTTCAATGGACTATCTTATAATAGACTTACGACTACAATTAGATATGAAACATAGTTTGCTTTCACTAAACAATATTTTATTCTCTCATTTAAATATGTTCTAGATAAGGCAGTGTTAGTACGTCCAAATTTAATATCAGATTCATTCTCCCCTTTTCTAATACCAAGCTTTCTCCCAGTCATGCCTATGCAGTAATTTAAGTCCCCATTTTCAGTAATATAAGGTATTTCATAAACTCCAGCAAGATCATCATGTCCTATAGTTCATTATATAGTCATATAGTTATCATGTCCATTTATTAAAAAGAGAGCATACATTATGTTATATATATATATAACTGAAGATGAAAATGATGAAAGTTTATTTAAAGTCCTTGAAAAAAAAGGAATAAATTAAAACACCTCAGTATTATTTTAAACAAAATTTTATTTACCTGTCCATAAGTAATAACACTTAATAATATAATACTGAAATTTTCGTTAAAGGTCTTCTATATATTAAAATTCTACTCAAATTTACATTTTGAAAATAAACATCAACTTAGACATATTCGTTTACCTCCTAAATTTAGTTTTTGTTAACATACCATTAGCAATAATATCTTGCAGCTAAGGAATAATGTAAGTGTATTGATTAAAAATGACACAGAGGTTTTTTTTTCTTTTTATTTCATATGTAGATATTCAAAATAAAAACTATCTTAGTAAGTTTAGAAAACAATGTGCAATTATTTTTTATTTTTAAATATATATCAGAAGAAAGCCTCCATATATTTAAAATAGTTTTTATAAATTAATTATAAGCTGTCAATATTAATTATCTTACACCTTATGCCATATATATTTTGTTGTATTAAATAATGGAAGAGATTTGGACTAAAAATCAATAATATAAGGAGGGACGGTTTGTGTTTCAGCTAGTAATAATAGCACTTAAGGAATCATATTTTTGCTGATCATAAGTGTTTTTTTTTATTTAGATAAAGATAGGAACTGTATATAATTACCAAAAGTATTAACTATATTTCTTTAAATAAATTTTCTACATATAAACAATTAATTAAAGTATATTTTAGTTATAAAGAATTGTTTTGAAAATATGTTTTCTACTCTTTCAGGATGGTTCATTATAATTTATTATAAATTATAATTCATCATTTGTAAATCGTATTCATATATACATTGTATTTAACGCATATTATTTTAAAAGGATTTATTTCTTTTTTTAATATTATTATTTTGGATTTTTTTAAATATATCTTCTACTCTTTCACGATGGTTCATTATAATTTATCATACATTATAATTCATTATTTGTAAATCCTATTCATATATAACATTGTATTTAACGCATATTATTTTTAATGGCTTTTTTTTTTTTTTCTTATAAACTTAATTCGCAATTAGCATGGAAACTGAAAAAGTTGAAACATGCAAGATAATAAACATATCAGTAATTATTTCTAAATATGAAGAATGAGAAACATCTGTATAAAATAATAATAATAATAATATAAAATCCCAATTAACATTTTTATATACATAGTCTGCAAAAGCACATTGCACATTTTTTCAATATCTTGGTGATCACCGGTTAAAGATTTTTTTTTCTCTAATAGAAAAAAAAATCTCCCAATGACACACTTTCTTAAAAGTATTGTTAAACTGTCAAAAGAAATTTTCTTCTAGCATGTCTCGTTGGAATTAAAGGATTGAAGAAATTTTCCCCAGCTATCAACATCATAAAAAATGACAGTTTATGTTTTTCCAAGTGATTCTAACACTTAGAGGGATATTTTATCGGTTATTTTTATCTAGGTGTTTTCATTTACTACTAAAAAAAAGAAAGTGTAAAGTCTTTTTACTACAAAAAAACTTCGCTTGAGACATTTCAGAGACTTTTCTTTGATTGTTGTATTTTCTGTTATTTTCATTACTATTATTAATATTGTTTTTTCAAAAGTCCATTTTTTTACTTTGGCTCGGTGGAATTAAAGGATTGAAGAAATTTTTACCAGCCATCAACATCATACAGTACGACAGTTTATGTTTCTCCAGGTGATTGTAGCACTAAAAGGGATATTTTATCGCTTATCTTTATCTAAGTCTTTTTATTTACTCCTAGAAAAAAAAGTGTAACAAATTTTCTCTATACAAAAACTTTCTTGAGACATTTCAGAGACTTTTGTTTGATTGTTTTACTGTCAGTGTCTTATTATTACTATTATTAAAATTGTTTTTTTCCAAAGTCAAAGGTTGTTTGTCAAAATAAATTACAGTACGTCAAATGCATTCAACGAAAAATATTCCATTAAAAATATTTTCACAAACGTTTAAGAAGATACGTTTGTGCATATTTTTCTAAAATCTTCAAATTCGGGTCTTAAATAAATACAGGCGTTTCGACCTAACGATTTCCTTCAACATCAAAGGAGATTGAAATACATAGTAGAATTGTTGTAAGGTTAAAAAATACAGTAAATGGGGTGACAAAGTTATCCGGGGATTCGGGTAACTTTGGCATCTATCTACAAATGCTCACAATATGCGATTCATAACAAAGATTCCTCGGGTATCGGTGTAAAAGAAAAGAGTACAACTCAACTGGTAAATAACCAAAGGGTATTTTTACGATTATGTTTATGATTTATTATGAAAAATATGATTTTCCAATTAAACATTTTAATACACTGTAAAAAAAGTCGATCTATTAAAAAAATTTTAGTGATCCTTGTAATTACTAAAAAAATTTTTGTAATTTTACTCTGTTACAAGGAATCTGTAAGAATTGCTAGAAAAAAGCTAACAACGAACACAGTTAATAGTTTTACATTTTTAATAGCCATTACTAAAACTCACTTGGTGTGGCCATGATAGCCTAGTGTTCATAGCACCGAACTCCAGGCTGAAATTACCTGGGTTCGATGCGTGCCGTCCCCAAACAAGCACCGAATGTAAATACTTCTTAAATAAAGGGATTATGAAAATCCTGTCGTAGCAGTTACTATGGGTAATGATCTCTGATTTTCCCCTTTAGAAACATGTCGAAATGGAGCAGGTAACAATGTTTGGTGCTGACATCTATTGCGGCTTTTCCGAAAGTCATCCGTTTCAGAAGTCTGCCTTTTTACCCACTAGATGCAGCTGTAAAGAAGCTCGAAGTGCCCTTCGGGCACACGTCATGGTTACTAAAAATAATTTTGGAGCTATTACTAAAATTTGCTTGTTGGCTCATACTAAAAAGTTTTAAGTTATTTATACAAAAAATTATTTTGTTCAGTTTATAAAAGAAGTGCTTGTTTCCCTTGCAAAAAAAATTGCAAAGGCTACTAAAAAATTCTGTGGAATACGAATTTACCAAAAAAAATTTTAGTAACAGCTTGAATTTTTTTTTTTTTTTTATGGTGTATGCATAAAGATATTCATGCTACAGTTTATAATCTATATAAAAATATGCTAAAAGTAAAATATCTATTAAATTTTTAACAGCGTTTTTTACAATTATATACCCCTGTAAGTTACCACTTGTATAAATTAAACTTAGTTCATTCCTCCATACATCCATAATTTATCAAACATATCTAAAAGAAAACAAAGATCTCAACAATCATTAAATTTTCCAATGTGAAAGTCATGATTTTATCTCTATGGTTTTGAAATTTGAAGAAATAATATAAAGAAAAAAAACCGTAATTAAGACGCATTTCAAACTTTTTAGAAGATATTTGGTTTTACGAAAGGAATGTTTCCTATGGTGGTTAAGTTATAGGGAAAAACAAATAAAAATATCAGTAGAAAGAGCTTAAAAGACAAGCTTCAAAGCTTAAAACGTTTCTAAAATGTTAAAAAAAATGTCGATTTAGACATTATCCAACACGCGAACGGAGAAACTATTACCTATTTAATTGTTTAAAATAGCTCGTTTATTTTATTTTATTTATTTTTAGTAATATTAAATGTGTGTAACACAATCTAAAAAGACAAAAAAATATGTTCAATAGAATCTGGTGATTTTGTGTTTATACTTAAGCATTTTCACTTATATAAATATTAATCGTGACAAAAAAAAAAAAAAAAAAAAAAAAAAAAAAGAAAGAAAGAAAAAAACTAAAACATTAAACGTCCCCACTGACTTTGGAAAAAAATATCATAGAAGAAAGTTTCTACGCTAAACGATTGAAAATTAAATCTTCTTTCAATTGATTTATACAAAATTCAATAGCATGAGAATTTTTAAAATATTCAGTCAATTTTACCGTAGATTGCCTTTTTAATCGTCATTTAGCTTTTTTAAAACATGATTTGAAAACTGATTAGAAGAAAAATTAGAATTTCTGGATTTGCATAAAGCAGGTCTATTAAATCAAAATCCACCAAATAAGGAGATATTAATAAAAATATGAAAATGTAATTTAACATTAGAAGCACTAATTTTTGAATGTTTATAATTCAAAAAATTATTAATAAAAATAAATGACTTTAAATTTGTTGTATATGTAAAGTTAAAACTAAAATTTTGATTTAAATTTGAAGCGATATACATTTAATCTAGTTTTATTAAACGTTTAAGAATTTAAAATTTGAATTTATATAGTTAAAAAATATAAAGTTGTATATGTATTTAAAAAAATTTCTACTCAAAAATATGTTCCTTTCAGATATACTTATTTAAATAAAGGTTCAAATCTACCAAAGCAAAATTTATTTTCATATACGCACTTCTAATTATTAAATAATCATACATATAATTAATAATTTTTTAAAAAAATATATTATATAAAAATAAACAAAAAATAAAAAAAAAACGACATTGTAAACAGAGTAATCAAAGATTGCATAAATAGATTCATAAAAAAAAGTCATCTCGAATTTATTTTTCCTTAATTTATGTAAATATAAATGTAGGATAATAATAATTAAGATAAATAAATCTGTTTGGATTTAGACTTTTACAATTCCGTCTTCATTTATTCAATATATATTTAATAATTATATGACTATCACTTTATTTGCACAATAGAATTTAACAACTTAATGTTTTAAATTTCGCTTAAATAGCTATAAGGTTTTTTTTTACGAATAATCAATATAAAAGCAGGCTGGGAATGTGGCATTATTATTTTTAATTTATTTATGACTTGAATAAAAAATCTGAGATATTTGTTTCTTTTTTTTTAATTATAAGAGGTATAATTCATTTTATAATAGTTTATTTAAAATCTATAATAAATAGAATAACATTGTTCTTAGCAATCATAATTTTTCCATTTCTCTATGTACACGCTTGAAATACTTAGCATAGCCACCGAGCAGAAAAAAAGGTTGTCAGCGTTCCTATAACTCTTTAGAAAATCATATAGTAAGACCATTTGTAATAGCGGTTTTATATTTATGTTCATGAAGGTTTCAGCTTTATCATGAATACATTAGATAGCTGCAGGAAATCTACTTTTTCATAAAATATTCGTTTTAAAAAGTAATTAAAAATAATGGATAATCGTCGACTTTGGAAGCTTAAATGATTTTCATCATTTTTTTTTGTCGTTTGTGGATAAATTAAAATTACCTTCTAAGAAGCTGAAGTGTCAACATCTGTTTACAGATAATTTTCTTGTAAAATAGCCTTATTCAGACACTTTAATATGAATAACATTTAAATACATATAAAAAAAGAAAAGTAATAGTAATGCTTGAGAAGGTAGCAAATGTAATCCGTTCCGAATCTATTAGCAAGATTCAAAAACATTAAATAAATGCATACAGCATGTTCGTCCATTTCACTTAATTCAATGTAACGCGTTAGAAGTGTATTTACTTAGTTGTATAGTAAATAAATATATTATAAATAAATATATTTTTTACTTTATTGGCTAAATTTAAAAGTTATTTTAAACCATTATACAATGAAAAAATATCGAAGTATTTTAAAGAAACATTTTTAGAAAATGTTTCAAGCATTTCTTTATTTCATGGTTTAAATATGTTTAAAAATTTAGAATATAGTTAACTTATTAAGTGTTGATATTGTAATTCATAACTTTAATCGGAAAATTAATTTTCTAGGCATAATGACTCAATAAGAGATGGATACAATATTGAAGCGGAGTAGCTTATTTGACAGATCAAGTGATAGTGACAACGAATGGCTTGTCTAAAAGTAAAAACTAGTCGTTTGGGGCCACCGTAATACTTACACATCATGGATATGTATATGAAAATAAATCATGTGAAAACTATTTATACAGTGCATTGCAATTCATAAACAAAATTTAAAGATTGTTAATATACATAGTAATGCTTTATTAAAGAACTGCTGATGTACCAATTTCGACAAATTATACAAAACGCCAAACTAGTCAAGTAGTACCGAACTGCGTAAAAGAAACATCCTTATAACACCAAAAATAATAATTCTATTATTATTAATAATAATCTCATTTCCCATTAAAATATACCTCTGAATTAAAATTTGAATGAAATACAGGGTTATGAAAAATCGAAGAACGTAGAAAACAGGATTACAAATATCTCGGCAACTAATAATCCGATCGACTTCGTTCTATATTCAAAATGTGTGTTATTTTATTGCCTTTTAAGTTCATTCCTTAGAACAAAAAAAATTCCAAAATTTTTATGTACCTTTCATCAGAACGAATATTCCGAGAGTCCGAAAAAATAGTTCCGGATAATCGAGGTTGCTGATATTAAATAGGCTTCGTCCCATTCTTACATACTAACTACATACAAAATTTCAAGTCTCTATCTCAATTTGTTCGGTAGATAGAGCATTTATAGACAGACAGACAGACAGACAGACGGACGGTAATTTTTTTTTTTTCTAAAAGTATGTTTTTCGGAATCTCCACAATCTAAAACGTGTAAATCCGTCAAAAAAATTTCGATTTTCAAAACGACTGCAAGACTTATTCTATACTATGTATGATGGGTAAGTAATATAAGCGTTATATAGGAATCTTACAAAATATTCAAATGGCACATATACTCCAATAGTTGTTCAAAAACAACTGATTTAAACAAAATAATTTCTTTGTTGAATCCGTAAATACCAACAGAAATGGCTTGGTCCTAAAGAAACTTAAAAATAATAAAGAACTGAGGAGAATCGAATGGATTGAGTAGATACACATTCTAGGCGATTACGAAATATCTGTTTAATAATAGAAGGACAATGAGAGTTGTTATTTCACGAGTAGGAAGGAAACGTAATGTATGCTGGATAGATTGCTTTTAAAATAAAAAGAATACTGCCCAGTTAAACTGATGGCATTGAGCTCACATGCTACAAATACTAATTGTACATTAAAGCCTTATATTTTCAAGGGTTAATTCCGTTCGAAAAAAAAATTAAGAAGGGGAAACAGCTCTCCCCTTTCCTCTTTTTTTATACTTAATCATTGAACCTCCTATACTATCAAAGACATGCTTTATCATATAAAAAATCTATATCCAAAATTCAGAGCAAATTAGATAATTCTTAATAAAAACCCATTTAGCATTTATATAATTTAAAAGGAGTTATCCCCTTCTTTTATACTTAACCATTAAACTTCCAAAACTATTCAGAGATTTGAACGAAATCTGAAAATTCTGCTTGAAAAACCTATTTATATAAATTAAGAGGGGGGGGGGCATTAGAACCCCTGTTCCCCCTATTTATACTTATTCAATGAATACCTAATAACAGCCACGGAATCGCCTCATCAGAATGATCCTAATCTAAATTTTGAACGAAAACTTAATTCTGCATGAAAATCTCATTTATATCAACTAACGGGGGGTGCATTAGAACCCCTGTTCCCCCTATTTATACTTATTTAATGAACACCTAATAACAGTCACGGAATCGCCTCATCAGAATGATCCTAATCTAAATTTTGAACGAAAACTTAATTCTGCATGAAAATCCCATTTATATCAACTAACGGGGGGGGGGGGCATTAGAACCCCTGTTCCCCCTATTTATACTTATTCAATGAACACCTAATAACAGTCACGGAATCGCCTCATCAGAATGATCCTAATCTAAATTTTGAACGAAAACTTAATTCTGCATGAAAATCCCATTTATATCAACTAACGGGTGGGGGGGATTAGAACCCTTGTTCCCCCTATTTATACTTATTCAATGAACACCTAATAACAGTCACGGAATCGCCTCATCAGAATGATCCTAATCTAAATTTTGAAAACTTAATTCTGCATGAAAATCCCATTTATATCAACTAACGGGGGACATGAGCCCCCCGTTCCCCCTCTTATACATATCGAATGAACTTCAAAAACTAATCAGGGAAGCGCCTTGTCAGGATATACCTACATACAAAATTTTAAGAGGATCGGATATTTTTATCATGAGTTATCGCGTTACGCACATACGCACATACATACAGAACGGGCGGGCACATAAGCTCTCAGGCTATGATAGCCTGTGAGCTAAAAAGAATAGAAAGACATTAGCCTTATTCAGTCTTTTATATGTAAAATATTTCTGTGGTAATTAGAAGTGTTGTTATAACTTATAATCGTTGTTCAGGGAAAAAATGGATTATGAACATATTTGCACATTTTGTTGATCTTTTAATTTCGATTTGTTTTCGATTTATTATGTGATTTATCCCAAATCCACTACTTTTCATAAATATAAGTGCCTTAAGAAAAATAGAGTGAGTATTAGTATATCGCTTTTAAAGTATAAAGACAATATATCGTAATTTCTTGTAAAGAAGGATCTATGTGTAATAAACTTTAACCCATCACTGCATGATTTTTTCTATTTTTACGAAAAAATTATTTGAAACTTATATATAGATCTAATAATGGGGAGTGTCATAAAAAAATATTTTTTTAAATTTTCCTCTAAAATTTGATATTTTATGAAGTGTTCTGCGTATACACAATCAGAGTTTTTAAATATTGTATTGCCATATTTTGCAATTAAATGGGCTTAAAATAATTAATTTTGTTTGCTCAACACTGAGCAACTTTCTTTATATCATTATTTTTAAATATTCTGTAAAAAATACCAAAAGTAAATTTTGCCTTAATAGCTTGATCGATTTTTTTCATATGTAGCCATTTGAGATGGATATAATAATTATTATTCTATTGTGTGAATTATAATGGATCAGTTGCAGTGACCCTTTTGGACAAACTCATGGTACATAATGAGAATTATAGCGTTTTTAGGTATGTCGATGGCTCATTTTTTAAACATTCATAAAATCAATAGAACACAGATTAAAAAACTCTATGGACTGCAGTTTATTTAACATACAAGGAAGGTCTCCATGTGGACATACCCCGAAAAATCTGAAAAAATTATAGGATGTTCTTCTCGTGTGGATATATATGTTTATAAAAAAATTCGGCGGAACCTCCATTCAGTAACCGTAAAAAAATAATGAAAATTTCGTCACTTGGCGATTTATCGCCGGTTGGCGATGGAATGTAATTTCAAAAAATACTATATGTCAAATACACTTCAAGAAAAAAAAAGTTTCATGTTGAACTTGTTTTGATAAATTTAATTTAAATAGTTTTAGTTTTGTATTTTTTACTTTGTTTTAAGTATAATTTTGTTATATAGATATTTATGTGTATTTATATTCAAATTTAATCATCAAATTTTGAGATTTAAAACGAAATTCATAATTTAAATTAATTAAATTAGTTTCAAGCTCAAAGCCCAATTGAGAATTGTCGATTAGATTTTGTTGCTACGGAAACATCTCGCTTTTATTTTTAAATACGCTTAAATGTATGAAGACAATTTTTTCTCCATACGGCTTTTTTAGCTATGAAAACATTTTTTCCAGTGATTAATTAAATAACTACTTCAACAATTAATATAGATATGTAATATAAAATGTATATAATATATTAAAGTATCTCATTATTTACGTTTAAATTCATTAAATACCATTTACACGAATTCTAACTATCCAACAGTTTTGAGTTGCATTAAAATCGTTTGCTTTTGGCGAGGAAAAGGGCTACTGGCCAAATCGAGTGGCTCTTTCGTCTTTTCACGCCAAATTTTCGAAAATATTTTATTTTTTTACATATTTTCTTTTGTGATTCCGCCGCTAATTCTGACTGATTCTTTATTACCTACACAAGTACTTTAATTAGTATTTTTTTCATGAAATTCTGAGTATGCCCAGTATGGAGACCATCCTTGTTAGTGACAACTCTACCGCTCATGGCTACGTTATTTACAAAAACATGTATTAACTCATAAAAACAAACGCAGATGATTATTTTAAAAACAATTAACTCATAAAATATTTCATTATTTTCAATCGTCTTTTAAGTAAAAAAGTGAAAGTTTTAAAGTTCGTGTAATGTATTCATGTTTAAAACCAGGAAAAAATTGTGTTTCGTCATATGCATTTTGTTATTACTTTTCATTTTATAATCTAAAATCACAACTACAAATCGCAATGAATGAACTCATTGGACTAATTTCTAATTTCTATAAACAAAGTTTATGCTGCAAATCTATGATCAAGTATTCGATATACAGGGTGGTCATAAAAAAACTTTGCTGATATATGGAGCTCTAGCGGCCAGTCTGTTCAACCGATCGAGGTAAAATTTCAGATGTAGCCATTCAGAGGTATGAGCTCACGATTCTGTGAACGGCAACAAAATGGCGCTCACGGTTACGGTTATAGTTATAGAAACTCGAAATTTTCCATGGCGACACCCATTATTTCATCGTAAAATGCTCAGCGCATTCGAAAAGCATAACGAACGCTGGAACGGTATGGTTATTGCGATAAACGGAAGCGTTATGCTCGCACAAAATCAACTCTACGAACGGTCCCAAAAAAACACGACCAAGGCGCATGAAGATAATTTGAATATGACAGAGACAAAATACCAATCACGGAACATCGTTTGCCAGATAGTCAGCGTAGAAAACGGATAAAAAGTAGGGTGGGGATCTTAGTTCTTCCGCAGAGCTCGCAGATGCCAACAAAATGACATCATTCATGGTGAGTTGCTAAAACTATTATATTATACAACGATGAGATGAATTCTGCGAAAACCTGGCGCGTTTATCGTCGAAACCATCGCCAAATACGTAGCCAATGCATTTCACAAGCTCTTCGTGATTTAATAATGAAATTCGGAGAAATTAGCTGCACCTGTGATAGTCTGCGATCCGGACGGCCAACTGTTCCTGAGGATACTTTTATGGAAGTGCATCACGTAGTGACCAGAGGACGCATGCAAACTACAAAAGGCGCATCTCGTGTATTTGATATACCAAAATCAATGGTCTTAAAGTTATTGCGCTCTGTAATCCACATGTTTCTTTACCAGTACCAGCGTGCCCAGATGTTGGAATTGAGTGACCATTAACAACATATAGACTTTGTTAATGAATTTCTTATCTAATATGATGGAAAAAACGATCGACCTCTACACATATTATGAACGGACGAGGCACATTTCATCCAAACTGGTAATGTCAATGGCCTCTACGATCCCCTGACCTCACTCCTATGGATTTCAGGTTCTGAGGATATCTAAAATCTAGAGTGTACATGTGCAATCCACAAATTTTGCCGGATTTGAAAGATTCTATCAAACGTGAGATTGCAAACATACATCATGCAATATAACGTCCAGCTGTATTGTCCACAGTCGCCACCATGCAATGTGTAATTGCCTGTGATGGCACCCATGAGGAAAATTTGTAATCAAAATAAAAGTTTTCTCCGATCTGTGTTGTAATCAGAGATTAAGGTACTGACACTGTGTCATTTGCAAATTTATTCCTTGTGCCCCAATCGTGTTATTTTATGGGGGGGGGGGGATTCGAAGATCAGTTTTTTGTGCGCGCATAACTGTCCATTTCTTGCTATACACGTACGGTTCCAACGCTCTTTAGGGTTTTCACATGCGCTGAACATTTTGCGATGGGTGTTGCCATTGGAAAATTTCGAGTTTCTGTAGCTATAACCGTAGCCGTGAGCGCCCTTTTGTTGTCATTCAGAGAATCTCGAGCTCATACCTCTGAGTAGTTATATCTGAAATTTCACCTCGATCGGTTGAACGGACTGGCCGCTAGAGCTCCATATATTGGCAAAGTTTTTTTATGACCACCCTGTATTTCAATTGACCATCTCTCCACTATGGCTATAAATTCAAGAGTTAACTTTTCAGTTATGAGTGAATTCATAGTTCAAAATATATAAATCATCCTTTATTTAGTATAAAATGATGTCAAATTCTAAAGACATATTTATTAGAAGTTATGAAGTATAGTTTTGGTCATTTGATTTTGATTATTGCTCCCAGAAATGTAGTATTATAACTTGGCTGGATGTATGATAAATATAAACAGCATACATTGTATTTTAATAAGAAAATATTGTATAATATATTAAAAGTGCCCAACTTCGTCAGCATGCACTCTTCATTCGCCCGACGATTCTTACTTATTTAAAAATATTCAGTTACATTTCTCCATTAACATATCAGGGTTCCAGAAGCCAAGGGGTAAAAGTGACAAAATTATAGAACAAATCGTACAGACGATCTGAAAATATTCTTTTTTGGTAGATTTCGTATTAAATATTAAATATTGCGTTCGCTCCTATGCTGGAATTTCTGAAATTTTTTTCAGATCTACGCTGATCATGACCTCAAAATCCTAAAAATATCACCAATAAAAAAGTTTTATATCTATCTATCTATCTATCTATCTATCTATCTATATATATATATATATCTATATCTATATATATATATATATATATATATATATATATTTATATATATGTGTGTGTGTGTGTGTGTGTAATAAATATAAATAATTCGACGAAATAACTATGTTGCATAAACTCTAGGAATCCGCAGCAGCACGAGCAGTGTAGTCGCTCCGACAGTTGGCGAGCAGTAAAAGAATTTCATTGGGGTATTTCCCCATTTTAAAAACAAACACCCCCAGTCTTCAAGTTCTTTATTTATGAACTCATAAAATAGGTAAACTTTTCCCCGCAATCACCTTAGCACACATCGACACTACAACTTTCGTTATCCAGTACACATCTTCAGATATTCTAATTCAGCGGGGAAATGAAACGGGCGTCTTGATAGTTTAAAAGGCAATTGCATTCTAACGCTCCTCAAAAACCAAATAAAAAAAAAAAAACATTTTCACGACAAAACTAGCTCCCTCCTACTCCGCGTCAATCATTTTAAAAATCCAATTAGGAGTAACTCGAGTCTCACGTAAAAAATGATCAGTTCTGATTGATCTTCGCAGGCGTGTCCTCGGCAGGATCTATATTTTTCCTCGCAAATAACAAGCCCTTTAACAACGCGTATTAACACCGATCACGCGATGTTAAATAAAAAATAAAATAAAAATCCCGGGAATATTCCAGAAAGTAAAAAGGTTACGAAATATCTCCCGCCTTTTTGAGAAGCAAGCAATAATTTATTAATAAATAAAATAAGAAAAAGAATTTTAGCTGTTACAAGTTAATACATTACGGAACTAAGATTGAAATATGTTCCACAAATTTAGAATTGAAGCTAAGAGAGAACAAAATAGCGCAATTTTTTCTATTTTATTACACATATATATATATATATATATATATTAAATTAACTTAAATTAACTTTCTTCTAGACACGATAATTTTTATAATTCTGCTTCTCTAAACTGTTACATAATATCAAGAGGTATAAAATTTCGATCGAGTTCGTTAATGGGCAAAATCGGACAAAGTGGTTGGAAATAAGGGTTTTTGTGAAAACCGAAAAAATCCCATAACTTCTTAGTTAAAATACATATCGAATCATTTTAAAGTTTATTATACTTCTAAAAAATGGGCGAAATGTTTATGTATGACAGATATTTTCTAAAATTAAAAATGGGCTCAAGAGGTGAAAAAAACTGGGTTTTTAGGAGAAAAAAATTCATAACTTCGTCAATTCTCAAAATGTCAAATCAAACTAAATTTTTTATAATGGTACTAAATATTATCTAAAATATATATATATATATATATATATATATATATATATATATATTAATAAAATTTCGATCGAGAAATTTTATTAATATATATATATATTTATATTATATATAAAATATTAATATATATATATATATTTATTAATCGATATTAATAAAAACCGAAAAAATCCCATAACTTCTTAGTTAAAATAGATATCGAATCATTTTAAAGTTTATTATACTTCTAAAAAATGGGCGAAATGTTTATGTATGACAGATATTTTCTAAAATTAAAAATGGGCTCAAGAGGTGAAAAAAACTGGGTTTTTAGGAGAAAAAAATTCATAACTTCGTCAATTCTCAAAATGTCAAATCAAACTAAATTTTTTATAATGGTACTAAATATTATCTAAAATATATGTAGTTACAAGTTTTTGATAGGACCAATCTTTATAGATGAAAAAATAAAAACGAAAAGAAAAAGGGGGTGGAAAAAGAAAAAAATTCCATAACTTCGCCAATTCTTAAGCTATGATATGCGATTAAATTTATTTTACATTTACTTAATAGCATCTATAGCGACAAGTTTTCTATGGGACTGATTATTATGGCAAAAATAAATTAAACAAAAATAGAGTTAGAGAAAAAACTTCAAATCCAAACTGCTTATATTCTGACTTATTTTTTATTTCATTTTTGTTTTTAAATGCTTTGATACAAATGGCAGATCCTCTTATTTAGGAACTGTATAATACGACGGATTGGCCAGTTTTTTTTATAAAGGCATAATATATTTCAAAAAAGGCTCACAAAAAAGGCATTTTGAAATGGAATTTCCCGAAGAGATCGTGATTGAAAAGTTGAGCAAATATTTAATTGCGGAACAAATTGCGGTTTTTTCTGACTCATTTTTAAATCCATTTTTGCTCTCAAATGCATCCAATTTACAGGTCCTTTTATTTAGGAACTATAGAATGTGACTTTTTTTTTTATAAAGGTAGAATATATTTTTAAAAAGGCTGCTAAAATAGGCACATCTAACAAAATGTCCAGAAGCCATCGTGATTGAAAATTGAGCGTTGCTAATAACAAATTGCGTATTTTCTGACTCATTTTTAAATTCTGTTTTGCTCTCAAACGAATCCAATTGACATGTTCTTTTATTTAGGAACAGTATAATGTGCCTTTTGGGTCAACGTTTTGATAAAGGCTAAATATAATTAAAAAAGCTGTCAAAATGGGCACTTCGCACAAAATTTTCCGAAGCGATCATGATTAAATAATTGAGAATGTATTCAAATGACAAACAGGTTATTTTATAACTGATTTTTAAATTCAATTTTGCTCCCAAATGTATTCAATTGGCAGTTTTTTGTTATTTAGGAATTATATAATGTGCCGTTTTGGTCGATTTTTTAATAGAGTCAGGAAATATTTCAAAATATGTTGTCCAAATGGGCATTTGAGCCAAATTTTGTTTAAGATGGTTCTGATAAAAACCAGTTCTTTGTGAAAAATGCAAATATTTTATTTTCAAAAGCGGTCAAATAATGTTGTTAAACTGGGTTTATCTCTAATCATATTTTATTTTTTGTTGTTGAAATGAGCGCTCTTCGAAATCTACCTCCGCCTATAAACCAAACCGACAGTTTTTTTTTCTTTTTCTGGTAATGAAATACACTGCTCAAAACAATTAAAGGATATTGCAGTTTTAGGTGGATTTTGTATTTGGGAAACTTTTTAGCTGATTGATACATGGTCGACAGACATAGTAGGTTATATGAGAATAAATTACACATGTTTGGCAGAAAAAAATGCATTTTATTGCGCATTTGTGTACAAATGGAAAAAAAAACAAATTTGTGCATATGAGAAAAAAAGAATAAGAAAAGGTGTTTTCTTCAAAGAAAATCCTTTTCAGTAGGGGGTATGGTTTCCACGGGCGGCCAGCAACGTGGAACACCTTTGAGGCATGGACTCAATGAGGCTATTAATGACGAGTTGGGGTATTCTGCCCCATTCTTTCAGAAGAGGTCTTTCCAGTTCTTGGAGAGTTTGTGGGGGGTTGTTGGCGGCCAGAAACTCGTCTTTCTAGAGCGTCCCAAACGTGCTCGATTGGATTCATGTCTGGAGAACACGCTGGCCATTCCATTCGAATGATTCCTTCCTCGAAAAGGAAATCCTCCACCGGGTTTGCACGATGTGGCCTGCAGTTATCGTCCACTAAGATGAAGTTATCTCCGATTGCTGCAGCGTAAGGGACTAGAATATGTCTGAAGATCTCATCCCTATATCCGCGACCAGTCAGAGCTCCATCTCGAATGATGTAGAAGTCAGTGCGCCCGTCAATGGAGATGCCACCATACACCAACACTCCTCCACCGGCAACTCTGACACTTTCGTGCACGAACGCAGGATTATTCCTACTGCCACGGTCCTTCCAGATGAAGATACGCCTATTATCCGGATGCACAGAAAAACGGGACTCGTCAGAAAACAGAATATTGCTCCATTCATTTCTCCTCCAGTTGACATGCTCGGTTGCTCACTCCCTGCGGTCGCGACGATGCCTTGATGTTAACCTAACACATACCATCGAGCTGCGAGCATACAGACCTACAGCATGGAGCCGGTTTCGGACAGTCTGAGTTGATATCGTGGTGCCTGTAGCCGAGCGTATGTGTTGTTGGAGAAGAGTAGCATTCATGTTTCGGTGTCTCCGAGCTGTAAACGCTAAATACCGATCTTCATTGGGCGTTGTTGCCCGTCTACGACCTTGCCCTGGTCTTCGGCCTGCACATCCACTCTCCAAAAAACGGCCGATTTAAAAGCTAGACGAATGTTTTTTATGGGACGTTCTTCGGAATGAAAGAGCTTTTTCCCTCTGTATATGATTGCACTTAAATAAATCTTATGGAGCAGCAATTGTGTAATTTAATGAAGTTTCTAAGTTTATTATTTTACTTAATTTTTATCTCGCCTCGACTCCTGTGACATAACATGGGGAAACTTGCAAATAATATTAATGGCTCCTATCGCAAAATGTCACATATATTTAATTGCACTGGATATTATTTAGACTTCAAGTAAAATACCAAAAAACATTATTTGCAAAACTATTTTGATATCCACAATATTTTTTCCTTCGATGTGTCAAATCTTTTACATACTAATGTGTTTCACATATAATAAACCTATGTCGAAAATATCCACGGAATATTTAAAATTACTTTGTTATTTTGCCTAGAGATATTTTAAACTCCCATTTAAAATATTGAAGCTGAACTTTTCAAGCGTAATTAATATCGCATACTAGTGCGTTGAGATAATTAAGAATGAATATATCAGTAATCGTCTGTATAAAATGAGTTAATATAAAATTAATCTTTCTTGAAAGAAAACAGTCACAATAAGTTCTTAATTAATGCTTGAAAATATAATCCCTTGTATTGACTTCCTTCACTCTTATTGTTAAATTTATATTTTAAATATCTTTGCTGGTGTGAACTAGAAGGAATTCAACTTTACAAATTCTTTCATTAAAATTTTTTCTAATAATGCATATCTATTAAATGGCTTATATTTTCATCTCATAAAGATTTCTAAACTATTTAAAATCTGTACTACAATTCTATTTTAAAATTCAGAGGCAAGGACAATAAAATGCACCAATATGTTTCATTTTTGTTTATTTTATTTTTTTATCGAAAGTATGAATTTATATGAATATTTTTAATGTATATTAAGGATTATTTTTTTTAATATTTATGAAATATATAAGTATCTAACTCTTTAAATCAATTTGAATTCAATAATGCTCTCAGATTTAGAAAATAACATTGATTTGAAATTGTTTAACTGATTTATTGAACAATTAGATTGTATCTTTTTTTAATGTCAATAATATTGTTTTGTTTCTTTATTATTTTAACTGACTTAATGAAACATAGAAATAGAAGATCATCAAAATGAAAATATGCAACAAACTAGTGAGATAAAAACAAAAACAAACAGAAAAAGTATACTGCACGATACTACGTTTTAATGTCATTTCCGAAAAAAAATATATTGTCTAGAAATAATATTCTTTATGTTGTATAAATAATATATATGTACATGTAACAGATAGTGCTTGAATCATTTCGGTTATGTTATTTTCCAGTTGTGCAGTTTTGCTAAATTCACTACCATTGTCCCCAAAAAAATTTAAATCGATTTTCTCTATTAACATTTATATAACCACTTTTATGCATAGGAACGTTAAACTACAATATAAACAAAAAAAAGAGACATAATTTATAAATAATTATGATATCATTCATTATCATTTTTATATGAACAGGATCTATAGTGATGAATATTTCAAACAAACATAGACAGGCATGTTCCTGGATGGATTGGCAGATTATTTTTAAGAATTTTATTCATGAAAAATAAATTTACAACAACTATTCTAAATACGAGGTATAACATCCAGAGGTTTTCCGCGTTAATGTCTAATCTTGAAACTTTCTTTTAAAAGTGAAAGACCTGAGTCCTACAAAAGAATTTTAAATTTCATTTTTTATTTAATATAAGAAAAAAAATAATTGTATATAGTCGTAGAAAAATCGTATTTTAAGAAATTGTAAAATTGTAAATAGCAGAATGTTCTTATTACATTTCAGTTATTCAATCACTTATTCTAGTGGTGTACTTAATGATATAGTATGCCAAGAAAATTGGAGAAAAAAAATGTAACAGCCGTTTTTATATCAGAAAAATACATAGTTTTGACATAATACACTACAGTATTTCAGCTTTTAAAAT
Source organism: Maratus speculifer (assembly GCA_964019185.1). Classification (NCBI taxonomy): domain Eukaryota; kingdom Metazoa; phylum Arthropoda; class Arachnida; order Araneae; family Salticidae; genus Maratus; species Maratus speculifer. The sequence continues at coordinate 53,387,316 of OZ025297.1, forward strand.
CAGAATGCTTGTTTTCTTCAGAAAAAGTGACAGAAATAAATGATTTTCCGGAAAAATATGAAATTGTAGTTCGAATAATTTAAAAATAAAGTTTTTATTTTATGAATGATAATAATATTAATTATTTTCAAAAGGTTAAAAAAAATCCCACGTATTAAAACATTGTGAGAAAGGGGTGTCATAGCTAGCAAACGATTTATATTTTATTATCTTTTTTCTAAATTGGTTTCTCGTTATTTAAACGGCTACATTAAAATAGTTTTTTTTTTCAGAAACATCCAAATAAAACACAACATAATTTATCATATACTTTGTAAAATCTTTAATTATATATATATATATATATATATATATATATAGTCCAAAAATTTTAAAATTTTGAGTGAACTTATGTTCACGAAAAATCCACATGATCAGCGCTATAGCTGCAATAATCACGTAAATTATGTATATAGCACTTTAAGAATAATGTGTAACGGCAGATCCAAAGTCCCGTGCCATAATGAAAAATGATATCAAACTATTAAACTTTAAAGGAAATAAAAACGAGTAAGAAAAACAGTATAAAGACAGTATAAAAAGGCTGTGGATCTCATCAGCGGTGGGCAGTTTTAAAACACAGCAAATACATATGAATGGATATGGAAAAAGACTATTATAATGTAGTGGCAGTGGGTTTCGATCAGAGTACTACAATTAAAAAAATCAAATGTACAAAAACATTTGAAATCATAACACTCCCTCACCGGACCCAAACGCCACAGAAAACAGCATATAACACATTTAAAATTGATACTGCCGAAATGAACAAGTATGTAATATAACTTAAAACAGAAATAAATAAAGTTGTATTACCCAAGCTTCAGAGAAACAGCCACACAAAACAACTAAAAACCAGCATCCAAAATCAATCCGTATTCGTTTCCATGTCGTTGCCACACGATTGCAGTCATCCTTGTAAAACCGTCCAAAAGGCTTTAAGTTATACAAATCATTAACTGTCAATCATATAGCAATTACTTAAAAATGCAGACTGTCAGTAAAACTAGTACATTTTTTAATAAATTTTAGAGGTAAATTATTCTTGTATTGTAAAATATTAATTAAATGAAGAAGTTCCTTTAAAAATAATTTTTTATTTGAACAGAGCTTGTAGTAACGAAACATTTGACCAATAATTATATTAATGTAAACACGTTTATGAATATTTGAAGTCCAGTTAACCAACTGATTGACTTCAAAATTAAAATTAAAATTAAAATTATCTCTCTTATTATAATAAGAGATATAATATCATAATAAGAGAGATAATTTTAATTTTGAAGTCAATCAGTTGGTTAACTGGACTTCAAATATTCATAAACGTGTTTACATTAATATGATTATTGGTCAAATTTTTCGTTACTACAAGCTATGTTCAAATAAAAAATTATTTTTAAAGGAACTTCTTCATTTAATTAATATTTTACAATACAAGAATAATTTTACCTCTAAAATGTATTAAAAAATATACTAGTTTTACTGACAGTCTGCATTTTTAAGTAATTGATATATGATTGACAGGTAATGATTTGTATAACTTAAAGCCTTTTGGACGGTTTTACAAGGATGACTGCAATCGTGTGGCAACGACATGGAAACGAATACGGATTGATTTTGGATGCTGGTTTTTAGTTGTTTTGTGTGGCTGTTTCTCTGAAGCTTGGGTAATACAACTTTATTTATTTCTGTTTTAAGTTATATTACATACTTGTTCATTTCGGCAGTATCAATTTTAAATGTGTTATATGCTGTTTTCTGTGGCGTTTGGGTCCGGTGGGGGAGTGTTATGATTTCAAATGTTTTTGCACATTTGATTTTTTCAATTGTAGCACTCTGATCGAAACCCACTGCCACTACATTATAATAGTCTTTTTCCATATCCATTCATATGTATTTGCTATATTTTAAAACTGCCCACCGCTGATGAGATCCACAGCCTTTTTTATACTGTCTTTATACTGTTTTTCTTACTCGTTTTTATTTCCTTTAAAGTTTCATAGTTTGATATCATTTTTCATTATGGCACGGGACTTTGGATCTGCCGTTACACATTATTCTTAAAGTGCTATATATATATATATATATATATATATAAAACATAGTACCCGAGTTATCATCTTATCAATTATTAAGTGGTTTTTAAATGTGTAGCAACAGGAAAAAAAATGCCTGAATTAGAAAATTTGAAAAGAAATATTTGTATAATTTTAAATTATTTAACGAGGTAGTTAATTTGAGGACATTTAAATTCACAGTGATCCTTTGTATGTTCTAAAGCGTATGTACAGCAAGTTTCATTGAAATCGGTCAAAAATTAAAGATTTCCATAAAGAACAAACACACAGAGACCGGGTTATATATAAATAGATTTATTTTATCTTTTCAGCTATGCAATAATTGTCTAAAAATTATATTAGTAAAACAATAATTTGCTTTACTAAGATTAATATCACAATTTAGTTATCTAAATATTGTATTAGTGAAAAATTTTAATTGGTTTACTGAGATTAATATCACAATGTAGTTATCGAAAAATTGTTTCAGTAAAACATTTAATTTGTTTTACGGAGATTAATATCACAATCCAGTTCTTAATACCAAATATCAGAAAATTTAATGTATCATAAGTATAATATTTTAAATAAATAAAAAATAAGAATGGCTGCATAATGTCTCTTTTTTCACAAAAAATTTAGACACAATATTCTGCACAATTCAAAAACATGCATTCATCTTCGTAAATTGCATTGAAATTAGGATTTACAGAAATTTTAATACAATCAATAACATTTATTTTAAGAATAAATGCTAAAAATATCAAAGATAAATTACGGTTCATTGTTGAAATTTTTTTTCAATATGAACATTTAAACATTTTTGTGCACAGTAAAAAGGCAGGTACCGTTACACTTTCGTTTCCGGCGTCTATTATACAATTTTTAATCGGTCGTCATCGCTTTTTAAAAATAAGTTACTTTATAATACAGAATATTGAAAATGCTCTAATTAAATTAAGAATGTTTTCTTTTATTACTGGTGCCAAAAACAAATTTTGAAATGAAAGATGATGTATAGATAAACTGGAAATACGAGTGAAACGGAATAAGTCAATTTTTAGACACTAGTTATAATATTTAAATTTGCGTTATTAATAATAAAACTATTAACTGAAGCGTTTTCTGTTACGAATAATTTAAGATGATATTTAAAATGATATCCGGATCACTACAGTTATTTATATTTGATGTTCTACGTTGAAAAAATTTATTTACAATTTATATTTCTTTAATAACATATCTAATATTATTCCTTTATAATTTTTAATTAATAATATTTGGCGCAATGTAAAACTACTATTGATATATATATATATGTTATAATTACATAAGTTATGGATATTTATAAATATCTATCAATTTTAAGTAGCTTAAAATTCTAACTCATATAAATAATTATAATAACAATACCAATTGCGATGAATGTCAGATGATACTTAATTATACATCAATTTATAGTTAAAAAATAACGAACCGTGTAATAGAGAAATATTTCCCATCGTAATTCAGCTCATTAATTTCATTCTAACTTGATTTATTTCTCTTTTCTCCAGACATTAAGATAATGTCTTCTGTTAAACCTTATTTTACAAATACAAATTAAATAACTCCAATTTTACAATCATTACAAAACAAATTCTTTATATAATCAAGAAACGAACTTCAAACATCTTAAAATGGAAAACTTAATGTAATCTTAGGAAATGTTAAAGTTTGTTGAAGTGAAGTAATCGGCAATCCCCTGAATCATTAATTTAAATTAAGTTCGCTTCTTTACTAATCCTTTTTTCATTTCCTTTCAAAAATGTTTGCTGATGATAGATTCTAAAGACATTCATAATTGATGAAAGTTTCCGAAATTTGATAAAAACTTTCTATCTTTCAGAACCTACGCGTATAATTGTATTCCACGTTTAGCCAAAGATCCCATTAAAAAGCATTTAGCAATTACTTCGGTGCCATCATATCGAAAAATTATTGGAGATATGGTGTTCATTTTTCGAAGTAATTTATTTATTGAGTATATTTTAAGACAAAATGGAAATTAGATTGAAAGAATTGTAAAAGACAATAGTTAGATTATAGTTAGTGTATCATGTTTCTCTTTTTGATAGCACCTTCTTTGATTATTTAAGATAAAGCATGATTGAAGGATATGCTATTTTAAATGTTTATAGAGTCCACAAAGATTTTAAAAAAAGATAAGTTGTTATTATTTTAAATCTTTCCGAAATAAACGTTATTGAAAGATGTTTTCTAGTTAAATTAGTACCTTCGAAAATAATAAATGAATGTTTCGAATAACTCTCTATATAACAAACACACTGTTTTAAATGCAATTTGTAATGAATATTATTTAAATAAAATTTATGCTGTTTATTTTGAAATATAATTTTGATTTAAATCTTCATATATTTAAAAACACAAATTGCAATATTTTTATAATCTTTCATTAATTCAACTTTACAAAAATTTAAATTGGGTTTTCTTAGTTAAAAGATGTTTATAGTTAATATGCAATATTCTAGTTAATATGAAATGATAGAAAAGCTTAAATATGAAATAATTTCTAAATCACTTTAGTTGTCGATAAAGTTTTGGGCAAAATACTATAGTATCACCCATAAAGCATGATAACGTCACTGTGACGTCGTTGTGAAGTCACATTGTGACTTTGTGACCATCGATCTTCGAGGTGACATCACGTGACGTCGATGTGAAGTCACAGTGACTAAAATGTGAAGTCGTTAGGGCCGTTTTAAAGCTCATTTGTGACCACTTCACAAAGTGTTAAGTTAGTGAAAAATGTGTCATTTGTGACTACTTTTACGTTAACAATGTGACGAAACTATGATAGAAGCGACGATATTTAAATATCCAGAAGCATGTTTTTTAAAGTAAATAACATGTTTTCAAGTATTTTTGTAATTTTCTAAAGATTTTCAAAAAAGTCACATCTCAGTCACAATGTGACGTCACTGAGTGGTGGCATTTTGGTCACAGATGCGACCAAAGTGACCCACAGTGACGTCATTGTGACGTCACTGTGACAATGCATGCTATGAGGGTAGTTTGTATTAGTAGTTTTAGTTTGAGACTCGCAGCTCATAGTAAGTACTTTGCCAAGATTCTACCGTGGCAGCGCCAATGAAACAAAAACTTTTGAAAACAACAAGAATTTTGCTCTTACAATTTTTGCCCACCAAGCTTTAAATTATTCACAGACAGTGATAAAAACTCGGTATAACCTCATTAGCATAGATAAACATCTAATGTAAGATTATACATTATCTTTCCTGAGACTTAAGAAAAATATGTCTCTATGTCAGTTTGGGGTAGTATAGATTAGAACAATTATCGTTGAAATTTTCGTATGGACATTCTATCAACATGTAAAATATGTTGTTTTTGAAGGAGAGCTTTATATATATTTTGGGAAATTTAAACATTGACTATTTCTATTGTATGTTTCTGTTTATTTTTGGTATACTTAGCAATACAAAAAATCCCTGTCGGCTGGGCCTATAGGCGGAGGTAGATTTCGAAGAGTGCTCATTTCAAAAAAAAAAAAAAATGATTAGAGATAAACCCAGTTTAATAACTTCATTTGGCCGTTTATGAAAAATTTTTAATTTCATTTTTCTGCAAAAACTGGTTTTATCAGAATCATCTTAAGAAAAATTCAGCTCAAATGCCCATTATGACAACATATTTTGAAATAGATTCTAAATTTATTAAAAAATCGACCAAAACAGTACATTATACAGTTCCTAAATAACAAAAAACTGTCAGTTGAAAGCATTTGAGAAAAAAATCGAATTTAAAAATGAGTCATAAAATAACCGATTTGTTGTTTGAATACATCCTTAATTCTTTAATCATGATTGCCTCGGAAAATTTTGTGCGAAATACTCACTTTGACAGCATTTTTAAAAATATATTCTATCTTTATCAAAAAACTGGCCAATGCGTCACAGTATATAGTTCCTAAATAAGAGGATCTGTAAATTGTATGCATTTGAGAGCGAAAATGGATTTTAAAACGAGTCATAAAAAAACGTAATTTGCTATGGGAAAACTTCCTTAAATTTTCAAATCTCGAAGACTTCGGGAAATTCTATTCAAAATACCCATTTTTGGTAGCCTTTTTCAAAATATATTCTGTCTTTATCAAAAAACCGATCAATGCATCACATTGTATAGTTCCTAAATAAGAGGATCTGTAAATTGGATGCAATTGATAGCAAAAATGGATTTAAAAACGAGTCAGAAAAAACGCAATTTCTTATTTGAATACTTCCTTCAATTTTCAGTCCCGATGACTTTCGGAAATTCTGTTCAAAATACCCTTTTTGGTAGCCTTTTTTGAAATATATTCCATCTTTATCAGAAAATTGACCAATGCGTCACTTTATACAGTTTCTAAATAAGAGGATCTACCATTTGGATGCGTTTAAAATCAAAAATGAATTTAAAAATGAATCAGAATATAAGCCTTTTGGATTTGAGGTTTTTTCTCCAACTCCTATTTTTGTTTAATTTCTTTTTGCTATACGAATTGGTCCTACGAAAAACTTGTCAATATAAAAGTTGTAGATATTTTTGAGAAGATGTAAAATAAATTTAATCAGATTTGATATCTTAAAAATTGACGGAGTTATGGATTTTTCTCTTTTTTCAGCGCCCTTTTTCTTTTCGTTTTTAATTTTTTTCATCGGTAAAAGTTGGTCCTATCAAAAACTTGTAAATACAAAAGTTTTAGATAATTGTAAGAACATTTATAAAAAATTTATTTGGACTTGATATCTTGAAAATTGACGAAGTTATGATTTTTTTTCTCTCAAAAACCCTGTTTTTTTCGCCCCTTGAGCCCACTTCTAAATTTATCAAAAATCTGTCATGTATATACATTTGGCCCATTTTTAAGTAGTGATATAAACTTTAAACCGATTCGATATCTACTTTAATTAAGAAGTTATGGCGTTTTTTCGGTTTTCACAAAAACGCCCCCTATTCCGACCCCCTTGGTCCGATTTTGCCCATTAACGAACTCAGCCAAGATTTTATCCCCATTGATTTTATGTACAAGTTTGGTGGAGATTGGTGAAGAATTATAGAAGTTATCGTGTCCATAAAAAAGTGAGATATATATATAGATAGATAGATAGATAGATAGATAGATATAAACTGGTGCGATTGCAATAGGTAGTATTTCTTACGAAATCTACCTAAAAACCCTGAACGAAAACCCTGAAGCTTTTGCATGTGACGCATCACTTTATCTTACATCTCTAAGAATTTTAAATTTGGAACTTAAAATAATAATATCGAAATTTAACTGACGCTAACCTATTAATATATATATATAACCATTAGATAATATTACAAATCAACATCAATTACTGTAAAAATTTGTTAATGCCAAATTATATCATACAGAGGAGTTGTCAGAATTTATATGTTATATATATATATATAAAACAAACAGCTATTTTTAATGAACAGCTATTTTTACCGTTATTATTTTGCATCTCAGAAAATGTTTTTGGAAGCTCAGACATAAACTTAAATTTTGAGCTCAAAATATCAATCATTGGGAGTGTTTAAGAGCGTACACTAGTCACGCGGTAAAAGCCGAGCGCTAGTGTAAAGTCTATGGGTCGAATATCTCGCTGAAATTTTAATATTTTTACATGATTTTTTTGCACAAGATAGCTGAGAACGATCCACAACCGCTCTAGTTTTTACTTTTTCAGTTTTCGTTTCAGATTTTCTTTCAACAATTACTTAAACTTTCGGAACCGGTTTAAACCGGTTCATAAATTGAAACTATCGTAATACACAAAATATATAACCAAAATCGAAAATGTAAAAACTAGGCCGGTTGTGGATCACTGTCAGCTGTCTTGTGCAAAAAAAATCATGCAAAAATATTAAAATTTGAGCGAGATATTCGAAAAGAACGCCCTCATAGACTTTACATTAGCGCTTTGCTTTTACCGCGTGACTAGTGTGTGCTCTTAAGTACCGCAAACTGGGAGGGGAGGGAGGGAGGTGAAGGGTTCAAATTTCAAATGATTTTAAAAAACGGAAAATTAGTCGATTCGTTTGCGGTTTTCGCTAAAACTATTCTCTATGTCAGTATTTCCTTGAAAATAAATAAATGAAAGCGTTTTTTGTGATTTAAATAATTTTTAAATTTATGTATATTGAGCCGCGCCAAGTTAGTCATTGTAGCTCAAGCGAGTATTTTAAAGCTCTTCGTCATTGGAGCATTTGTATTTATTTGGATAAAAAGTAATATCATATATATGATATATATAAGGATTTACTTTATATAAAATAGGTATATATGTGGAATATTTTTCCAAAAATTCTTTCGAAAACATAATTTAATTCAGAGTTAAATTCAGATCTGACACTGTTAAACTTTCAAAACTTATATTAAAACATTTACTATTTACAAAAAGAAGATTATTTACAATATTCTATTTACAATTCAAACATCATAAACTCTAGTTAATTACATCTTCAGAGCTGCCAACTTCTACGCCTATTTAAATCATATAAATATGTTTGGAACCACAAAAATATTTTAATAAAATTTATGCCAAATATATTCAATGTACATTGCATCACATATTATTTATCATTTACTAAAATTTCTGCTTCTAACATGTTTATTTGACTTTAAATAAGCGTAGTAGTTGACAGCCATGCATCCTATGCGAAAAGTCCTCTTAATCCAACATTCTTCTTACAACAACAAACAAAAACATTCCATTATCTCCCAATTTTACCTTCTGAAGTGTTCCGGCTTTCGTCTGGCTGGTAGGAATAATCGCTGCTGCTTGAATCTTCTGCTTTGGGGGAGAGCCTTTTTTTACAGACTAATGAAAAGAAAAGGCTTCAAGGCACGCTGCTAGTCTGCTGTAGGAGAGAGATCGCTCCTACATATATACCGGGTGTCCCAAAAATGACTGATGGATTTTAAAATTCAATAACTTGCAAACGTTGACAGATATTTAAAAAATTTTTGCAAGAGGGTTATGTATAATGTCAGAAGTTTTTTACCGTAATTTTTTTATTTTAGTTCGAATTTCAAACAATAGGTGGCGCTGAGGGCGATTGAAGGCGAGGCCGACGCTTCACTCAGCACTGATCACTTGGCCTTCAATCGCCGTCAATGCCACCTGTTATTTGATATTCGAACTAAAAAAAAAAAAAAAAATACCGTTAAAAAAAAAAAAAAAAAAAAAAAAAAAAAAAAAAAAAAAAAAAAAACTCCTGACATTATACATAACCCTCCTGCAAAATTTTTTTAAATAGCTGTCACCGTTTGCAAGTTATTGAATTTTAAAATCCATCAGTCATTTTTGGGACACCCGGTATAATCTATAAGATATCTATCAGATATATACATATAAAAGTTTAAAAATTTCAAAATCTATATGTCTTTAAAAATATCTCAATTTTCATTTTGCAAAGATAGTGACAATGTAAATAAACAATGAAATAAAAACAAAACTCGAGTCACAATTTTCTTGAGAAGAGAATAAACAATTTTTTCTTTTTTTTCACAAAGTGAAGTCGAAATAAACTTATTATACCTTATAGATATGATTATTACTTTTATGAGAAAAAATGCATTTGCCTTTTTTTCAATTATATAAAATCTCAAAAAAAAAAAAAAAAAAAAAAAAAAAAAAAAAAAAAAAAAACCCAGTCAGACAACAGTTTGAGTTAAGATGTTCATCATTGAAAAGGATTTTTGTATTATTTGTGGAAATTTTCGTTTTTTGGCTGGATAAATATGCGAATCAGTTTATCGTATTCCGAGGGAAATAATACGTAAATATTTCATTTGTAGTGCACTGTTTTGGGTATTAAAAATAAATAAATATCTAAAAAATATGTACTTTAGAGTGAAAAGAGTAAAATATATTATAAAAAAATTCTAAACTATAATGTATCTATTACATAAGTTAAAACGTTATAACGCGCAAATTTCGTAAAATACAACCCTCCAAAGAATTACATATGCCATTTCAAGGATGCAATCCCTTTTTTCAGTGAAAAAAAAAATGATGAAATGAGTTTAAAAAACCCCGCTCTGTTATAGCCCCAAGTACTGGCTGTGGAATGATTGAAAATGAGGGGAGGTGTTCTATGTATATCGAAATTTGTGCGTTATAACATTGTAGTTTTTAACTTACGTAATGAAATTCGCTCAAAATGTTACAATTATTCTTATATAATGTATCTAGATATTGTAAGGATAATTATATTGAAATTCAATTTATCTGTTATTTAAAAGGCTTCCTTGATGATTTTTTTTTTTTTTTTTTGACTAAAAAGCGTGTATGCATAGAAATGTGCTAACAATTTGATTTTCATAATGTGATTGATATAAAAGCTTTGAAATTTTCATTTCAAATGAAAATAAAATTTTGAATTGCTTCAAAGGCTCAAATGCCAACCTAGTGAAAAAGATCCCCTGCCGGGAACCGAACCTGGGCCATTAGTATAGCGCACTGCCGTTCTACCGACGAAACCACATGGAACGACACCCAGCAAGGAACTTATTGCTATTACATGTTGGCAAGGCTAGAACGCAGCACAAGATGGAATACAATCCGCGAGCCACCGAACTGGGGCAATCACGAAACTCAAATTAATCCAGCATCGATTGAATGTATTAATGCGTCGAAATTTTTCCAGAGAGAAAATTCACCTTGAATATAACATTTCAAATGAAAATCAAAAATTTTCACGTCAGTGCGCTATACTGATGGCCCGGGTTCGATTCCCGGCATGGAAACTTTTTCACTAGGTTGGCATTTGCGCCTTTTAAGCAATTCAAAATTTGAATTTCATTTCAAATGTTATATTCAAGGCGAATTTTCTCTCTGGAAAAAATTCCATGCATTGAAATTTTCGTCTTTAGATTTTCGTTCAGCTGACGGAAGCCTATTCTTCTTACTCTTCTGTTTATCTGTCTACCATAGAGCACAGTCTCAGAAACTGTCTATTAAGGAGACTTCAAACTTTACATACACATAGATAAACACCTCACATCAAATGGCAGATCGCAGAAGTTTTAAAAAGTCATAATTAATAAACGTTGTTATTAAAAAACCCAATTATCAGAACGGAAAGGCATTCACTATTAAACAAAAGTATGGAATCGATTTATTGAATTACAAAAATGACCTCTTCCACAGATTACAAAAACATGTCCTTTTAACGCTAGTTAACCAGCGACCAAGATGTTCTGAAATCCAAACTGGTAGACAGTAAATGCTGGGTTCGAACCCAATCGCTACTGTCGGTCTACCCGTTCGAAGTTTTCCGTGGTTTTCTTCGAACCTTAGATTTTCTTTCGTAAATACGGGCTAGGTTCCCGTAGAAAGACCTCCACGGAGGACAGTCTCCCACCATAGGGCCGATATACCTCGTGTAGAAAGTTGGCCGAAATAAACACAAATAAACAAATTTAATGCTAGGATACTACTAGGTTAACTCGTCGACCAAAAAATTATCGCCAAACTATAAGATTAAATGCCAATAATGGATGATCGTGAATATCACATTCCATGACATTAAATACGATTCACGTGTTAAAATGTCATTAAGTGATTTTTATTTCGAATTTTTATTAATATTTTTATTAATATTCTACTAATTATTTGTTTTTTCGTTTTAATAAAAATTGTGTCAATATGTATAATTTGGCTATTAGTTTGGCGATTTGTATAATTTGGCTATTAGTTTGGCGATTTGTATAATTTGGCGAAATTAGTCGACGGGATAACAGAGTAGTACCAATGCTAGTTAAAAAACTGACAAATTCTATAAAACACAATTACTTTTTTCTTAATGATGATGAATATTGTTAATACTATGTAAAATAAACTTCCTTTAAATATCCGAAGTTTTAAATATAAAACAAAATGCGACTAAGAAATTAAAAATACATTCTAAATTACGATTTATTTGGAATTAACTTTAGATGTTCTTATTAATTTAAATCTTATCTTCACTTACTGCAGTATGAGAAAGAAATTTACTGAACATGTGGCTAAATTTATAATATCCAAACTTTGTATCATTAAAAATCGTTTCAAAATGTTCCTCGGAAGCATTATGTGTATATACATTCTCTTGCGTGTACGTGTTGTTTATAACATGAAACACACAGCATATTAATTATTTCCTTGCCTTTGGTAAATCATAATTCAATTTCATTTATTTCCATATTTAAGTAAATTATACGATGTCGCCACGCAGTTGCAAACTTAATTAATGAAATTGAACCCGGGAATGAAATACTGTAATTTATTGTTACAAAACTGCAAGAATTGAGAAAGGAGAAACGTAAGGGGAGTTAATTATTGGAGTGAAATCCTGTCAAGTATAAATTACTGTAATTAGCAAATTTCGTATTCTCTAAATCCTTCTATAACTTATCGAATAATTTTAGATTAATTAGTTTGTTCATAATATAAATGTAGGTATAATTATTCAGAATTGCTCTTTTCGATACAATAATTCATAAAAAATAACTAATGTTTCTTGCTTTTCAAATGTTAACTTTTATCAAGTGACCATATCACTAACTACAGAAATCTAAAGATGATTTAAATAACACTTTTACTTGTTATTCTACAAATATATTTTTTTTACTGTAATCTTGAAAATAAGTCATGCTAGTAGAAAAGTATAAATATAAAAAATTAAAAGCGTTGTGGAAAGAACTGAATTGTAATTTTTTATGTATTCTTAACTCAAACAAAAAGGTTGCAAGTCTGGTATGAAATTATTTTAGATCTACACAAATAATAATAATAACTGAGATTGTAAGATGATATGTGTATGTCAAAATCTTTAGATCCTGAACATTTGACAAAACAATAAAGAGCTATGCTGCATGAGAATATGAAACGGTTGTATTTATACACACTTGTACCATAAGAAAAAACTGAGATTGTATGGTGGTCTGTTATATTTTATAATATTTAATACTCAAAATTTCTGGATTTAAAAAAAAACAATAAAGAGCTGCATATTGTGAGTTTTTAATAATATGAAACCAGAACCTCCTATACAGAAGCAAGGTCTTTTGAAATATTGATATATCAAATTTTCATATCTTCAAGATACCTTTAGAAATATACATTAAATAAACTTAATAAAACAAAAAGTAAAAGTTTCTTCTATAAGGACAATTTCATACAAGTTAGACCGAAAAACATTTAGGTACCGCGTTTGAAAAATTCAGCAAAAAAGAGGAAAACAAGTGAGGAAAAAACATTTTCCTTTTAGATAATTATTTCTCTCTTAATTTACTTGGTATTAAGTTTATGTAATAAAGTATTTTTTTCCAGAAAAAAGGCTTTTTTCTCAGAATACTTTTTTATACAGAAAAAATACCGTCTTTCATATTCTTTATTCAAAGATATATATATTAACTTTTAAAAATATTATAAAGTTTTTTTTTCTTTTTTTTCATTCATCTCTTTAAATGCATGCGAAACATTAAATTTTTTTATCACAATCAATAAATGCATGTTACTTATAAGAAAATCTATCACAATGCCTTAAGTTTCATAATAAACAGTTCAATTATCAATCTTAATATTATACAATGTCAGCGATGAGCAATAAATGTGAATATTTATAGATTTGGTGAAAAGCGTAAGATGGAATAATATACTCTGAAGAAAATACAATGAAAATACGTTAATAAGAAACGAGCATTTTCAGAAAATAAAGTCACCTTAAATAGGTTTCGAAATAGTACCACCATTTAGAAAGGATAATCCACGAAGCATATAAAATACAGTCTGTTACAAAATTATAAGACCACAACTTATTTTGCTATTTAGGTAATTAAAGAAATATTTCAATCAAAATAAAGAATACTCTATGTTAGTACATCAAGTTTTTAGTAAAATGCAGCAACTTGCAAAAATGAAATTAATTCGAAAAAATAAATAAAAAAATCACTATATAAATCATCAATAAATACACCAATAAAGAAAACATCAATATAATCCACGAAGCATAAAATATATTCTCAGACTATTTTACATTTCTATAAGTATTTGCGACAGGTTCGGAATAAAGTTTGGAAACAAAATTTTGTACTTGAAGATCAATCTGAAAAATAAATTCTGCTGCAAAAAAGAGCTTCAGATAGACAATATTACATAACAACTAAAAAACAGTCGGCTCATGAGCAGCGAAACAAATTCGGTACAGTTCAACTACGTCAAAATAGTCCAATTCTACAAATATACTTCGCCAATATATATTGTAAAAAGTCAGCTCCTTCCGAATTTAGATTATATTTTATATGACACTTCTTTCTCTTGTTGTTGAATGTTGAAAAAAAATTATAAATCCTACAATTAATGTATCTCGAAGAGTATTTTGATTCCTCAGTTACATTTTCACTTAAAAAAAGGAAAGGAATTTATCTGCACATTCTGCTTACGCAAGCTGAAAAAGTCTATTTTCATAAGAACATAAAACTGATCACATTACTCTGTTACTCGTACCCAGTTGAACTTATTCCGATTTAGCTGTTTACAGTATACACTATGAAGTGCTCTTAAAGTATCTTAGAGGTATGCAGTCTGAGTATATAATCATCATACGGAAGATAAAATTGGAAAATTATAGGTGTGAATATTCGGCCAATATAAAAATTTTTATGATTTTCCATTAAAACAATATGGATGACATTATTTTAAAATTTGTATTTTTAAGGTACATCATTCATTTAATTTTTTATGTAAGTAATATCATCTTGGGGATGTTAGATCATCGTCGTTCTTTTTCTGTTTAAATTGTCATCTGTGGTTGTTAAATTTATTAGAAAAAACAAATCTTGTTTCACATTTTTTTAGCTTGTCTTTAAATTTAGAAACAAAAAATTAAAAACTTCAAAAGTTTAACTTTATTTAAGAAAATGTTACCTTTTTATCGAAAATCGGAAAAGACAAAAACTGATTAAAAACTCCCGTTTCGACGTTTTTGTAGCCATCTTTACAATTTTATTGAACTAAGTGAAAATATTTGAACGACGATGAATGATAAAGTATCTATGAAAGTCTTAGAATCACCAGCTGAAACATAAACTGTCGATCTTTATAATATTGATAGCTAATGGAAATCTTTCATATCCTTTAATTCCTAGGATACGTAACGAGGTATTTTGGAAGATACTTTCTTTTGATGGCTTAGGAATACTTTTACAAAAATGCATCATTAAAATGTCTTTTCTTCAAACGAAGATTTTGTTTTATTGTTGCTATATGTAATATTCAAAAACCAAATATCTGTTTTTAAAATTCATATGTACTTAAATGCTCTTACATTTTCTCATATTCACAATTAATTTTCAAAATGTTGTTAAATTCATAAAATTTCTTAAATTTCTATTCAATTTGCGAGGGGTATTAATAATATCACAAATTTAAGCCTTATAACAATAATCTGCGATGCAATATTATTTTAATTCACTGAATTATCATATTAATAAATGTAATTTTCAATTTTATATTTTATTAAACATTTTTAAAATGAAGAAATTTTAATGTTTTAAGTTTGAAACACGATTAGTAATTAAATCAGTCCATAAAATTTGGAAAATTTTAATTTAGATGTGTAAAATTTCTGGGACATACATTGGTGATCATATTTACTCACCCTATTGTTGCCTTTCCTTTTTTGATTTATGTCGTCACTACCTCTGTAGGAAAGGATTTCGACCACATATTACTGCGGGATTTCTCATCGACTAGTTGTATTCTTACTATCCTTAAAATTTGTAATCAATGAGCTGATACACCTTGATGAACATCATAATGTATTGGTTTTTTTTTTTTTTTTTTTTTTTTTTTTTTTTTTGATGAACTAATACGGCAAGTAAAAGAAGATTAAAAAAAGTAAGCTAAACACTCACTATGTTTCAAATATGTCTATATACATATAACTAAATAAACAAAATAAGATTTTTTTTAAATCAGTTTATAAAGAAGGGCCACTCTAATATCTTTGCTTCACATTATTATTTAAAACAATATATTTACCTGCCCATTACTTAATAATAATGTTTAATTTTCAATGCAACACTGAATGTTTGCTTAGCGGTCTTCTATAGATTGAAATTCTACACACATTTACATTTTGCAACATGTATACGAATTTTCACAACATTCGACTATCTTGTAAATCTAGTAAGATATTTGTACCCTATATGGACAGGGCTCTCAATATGGACACCGCTAATATTTTTAAAGGTAATAATTTTAATCGAAAGATGGCTCAACATTTTCGCGAAGAAAAGCAGTTGAAAAGATAATTAAGTCTGGAAAGTGTAAAAAAGCGCACTGTTCGCCATTTAGGAGGAAACTTGTTGTTTCGAGATGTGCTGATCTTAATTACTTGTAAGCTTAAATTCTTATTAGGTATGGTAATATTACATTAAATGTTGAAAAGTGCAGTTAGAAAGCTAATAAAACATATTTTCGATTGATGTTGCATATTTTGCTTAAAAATATTTTCTTTATTCATTTGTTACAAGATTTAGTAAAACTACGCCCGGTTTCCAATATGGACAGCTTATGTACCCATCGACTACAACTGTAAGAAAGAAGAAAATTCATCGTTGCCAAGCAATAAATTGAAAAGGCATCAAAGTGATAAAATCTTTGTTAACAAAATGCCATTTGAACAATACCCCAAAACCTTCCTCCAAAAAACCTTTGCAGATAAATAAAAAGAAGCCCCCACCGCCAGTAGGATATCTGTTGGGGAAATCGTAGTTACCAATGGTATGACTTCTTCAACAAAGGAGAGCTGGTACTGCTTCTTTTGCAGTATTGATGCTTTTTCAAACATGCGGCCATGCATCACATGTGGCAGATATGTTCATGAGGATTATGTGGGACTTACTGCCCATTGTGAAAAAGTTTCTATTTGTCCATGCTATGAGGAGTGAGTAATAATGGATGTAAATTTGACGACAAATGCTATAAAGCTAAGCAAAACCAACAATATTATTTCATAATATTTACTAGTAACTAAAGGGCTTTGCATGGTTCTTCGAAGGGTAAAAACCGACAATGAACCCCCTTTTTTAAGATGCATGTTCTGAAGATATTTACTGCCCCCTCCTCCTCCGAATACTTTAAGATACATTATTTTTTAAATTCCCTCTCCTCTAAAATCTTTTGGAAAAGTGACTCTTCCATACACACTATGTAGAAAGTCAATAAGGAAACACCTGACCATAATAGGTACAGGTAGTTCCTTATATGGACACTTGTAAACATTTTTTTTTGTTTTTATCATTTAAATTAAACCAGAATAATTACA
The DNA here is from genome assembly GCA_964019185.1 of Maratus speculifer. Taxonomy (NCBI): domain Eukaryota; kingdom Metazoa; phylum Arthropoda; class Arachnida; order Araneae; family Salticidae; genus Maratus; species Maratus speculifer. The sequence goes on from OZ025297.1 coordinate 53,404,802, forward strand.
AAGTCGCTAATTTTAATAATGATAGTCAATAGTCCAAAGATATTGGACACATATTTTTGGAGTCCTATGACTTGTACATGGGGGTGAAAAAAATACATTTTCCTTAGGGTGTCCATATCTTGGATACAGGTACCTTAATCGTCAATCTTACATTATAACTATGAAGTTAAGACATGAGATGTTAAGACTTATTTGTTAACATACATTAGCTATATTATATTGTAGCTAAGGAATAACGCAAGTGTTTAGTTCGAGACTAAATTTATTTATCATAATAACAATTTATTTATAATATTGGGTTGGGGAAAAAATAAGTTCGCTTTTTTTTCGTGTTTTTCAAAGTGAATTTATTTATATAAATCAAAAAAACTAATCAAAATTTATGTGCTATTTTGTTCGATGACCTTTTGCCATTTTTCTGGTGAAACAATAATTCCGTCACTGTAGAATTTCTGAGAGTTCTGGGCAAAAAACTGAACAAGGTGACTTTCACAAGCCTTTTTTGAAGCCAGCTTAACACCTTCAAGAGAGTACCGCATAGGGCGGAACAAATGGTAATCCGTCGGATCCAGGTCCAGACTATACGGTGGGTTCATCAAAACTTCCCAACAAAGCTCTTTCAGTTTTTGCTGAGTAACTAAAGATGCGTGCGGTTTAGTGTTGTCGTGATGGAAGACAGTGCCTTTCCTTTCGATCAATTTTGACCGGGTTTTTTAATTGCCTGCTTCAATCGCATTAGTTGTTTACAGAAGATAGTTGAATTGATGGTTTGGCCCGGTTTGAGCAGCTCATGATGGAAACTTCCTTTCCAATCCCACCAAACACTCCGAATCACTTTCGTAGGCATCAACCCGGGCTTTGCCATCGTTTGTAAAGCTTCGATCACGATCTTTTTAGCACATTGTTGTTATACGTGATTCTCTTTTCATCACTCGTAATGATTTGTTTCAAAAATTGCTCGATTTCATACAGTTTCAGTAGCAATTCAAATATGAAAACTCTGTCCATTAAATTTTTCACTGTAAGTTTATGGGAAACCCGAGTATAGAGTTTCAGAGAGTAGAGAGTTCAAAAGTGATTTACGGTTGATGTTTAGCTCCGTAGCAATGTCGTGGGAAGAAATATGTCAGTCTACCTGGATTGTTTTTAAAATTTCATCGAATTTTTCAAGGATTAGCCGACCAGGGAAAGGTTCATCTTTAACACCGAAATTTTCGGAAGGAAAACGAGCAAACCGATTCTGACTTTGACGTTTACTTAAGCACTGATCACCATAAATGCCACACAAGTTTCAATGAGCCTGCGCCAATTTTTCCCTTTTTGGAAGTAAAAAACTAAAATGTGACGAAAATGATCTTCTGAAATCTCTATTTTTAAGATGCAATAACTTTTGACTGTTTAAACAGATGACGCTACTTTTATATCTGAAATTTTTTAGAGACTGTTACCTTTCAAACGCTGTATAGTATGACTTAATTGAGTAAGTATTACTCGGGATATTCGAGTTTAAAGCTATCTATTGGGAAAAAACGAATTTACTTTTTCCCCAACCCAATATTTATAATATTTATTTTAACCCGCGAGTAGTCGCGACTTTTTTCACAACGTCATTAGTCGCGCTCGGTCTTTTCGCCGCTGGCCCCCCGCATACCAAATATGTAAAATAAGAAATATTTTTCACCTAATATACGAAAATAGCATTACAATAAAGATATAAATTTGCAATTTTCTTAAAGTATGCATTTTATTCATGAGATCTGGAGTAATTGGAAAAAGTAAAACTGAACTAACATTAGTGATTTTTACGTAGACTTTTTCGCCAATTTCAACTTTGTTTCTAAAAAATGTACCTGAAAGAAAATCAGAGGTGTCCTGTTACTTCACTAAGGTGATCAAGAAAGCTTCAAAGTCAGCTACATGGTAGATCTCCGTTGTATTTGTATTGTGATATAAATTAGGAGAAGATAAAGTTATACGGGCGGCGAAAAGACCGACACGCGACTACTGACGGGTTAAATTTCTTTATAATATTTACAAAACAAATTTTAAGATTTTAGTTTTTTAAGCATATGTCAGTTTTTGCTGAGTAACTAAAGATGCGTGTGGTTCAGTGTTGTCGTGATGGAAGACAGTGCCTTTCCTTTCGATTAACTTTGACTTGATTAACTTTGTTATTTCCAAACATTAAAAGCAATGCATAAAGTACTATACAGTTATGTATATTTATATAATAGTTATATATAATAGCTATATATAATAGATAGAAAATAATTACATGTATTTTTATACGTCTACGTATAATGGCATACACATGATTACCATTATTATTATTATTTTATTAACTAATGAAGTAAGGATAGTGTTTCTTCTAGAAAATAGCAATACTGATTTCACAAATAAAGAATTTATTCTGTTTCAGTTTAAATAATATTTAACATTTAAAAGCATTATTAATATGCAGTAACATAGATACATGGTTATGATTTAACGACGCCTTTGTAAATAATAACTTTTGAAGATATCCATGTTCAGGGCAATGTCTTTTTTCGTATAAAAATATTTAAAATAACATAATAATAAACAAATTCATAAAATTATTTTTATTGCTATAAGTGATTTATTGAAATAACATAATATGGCAAATAATACCTTTTAGTTTTACATATTTCTTTGCTCTTACGGCAACTTTTTAAAAAACTATAAATGATAAAAGAAATGTTTCGTTAAGAAATATTCAAATTTTTAATTTTTATCGAAATTTTTTTTAATCATTTATTGTTTTTTAAAAAGTTGCCGTTAGAGCAACGAAACATGTAAAAAAAGGTAGTATTTGCCATATTATGTTATCTTAATAAATCACTTATAACAATTAAAAATAAGTTGATATTTTAAAGTGATGTTTTATATTATATGAAACAAATTCATTTTATTTCAATCAAAGTAACATGAATAGTTTCTTGAAACACAACGTCACATATGACATCACTGCTCACCAATACCTTTAAAGTCTTGTGGTATTTTGATAATAAAGAATATTAGTGCGTATTATCTAATAAGTGTATATAACTAATTTATATAAGACATATAATACAAAAAATTTAATTTCTATTAAATATAAAATATATTTGAAAAAAAACTAGCTTCCTGTTTTATACACTAGTCAAGATATTCCAAAAAACTAATGAAAAATAGAAGATATTTTTGCGAAATTTAACTTCAAAGATTCAACAAATATTTTTGAGACTTTGGTAAACATGTAATGAAGGTAAATGAAGGAAAAATTTAACAAAACAATTATTTTAGAACTATCATCAGCTTTTTCTTTTGTTCGATGATACACTCTTTACAGCACAGGTGTTTTTACCCGGTATCATGGGGGTTGGGTCTGTCAGACCCGACACATTTTATTTTGCTTGGATTTCAATAACTATCTGTGTGATGTTGCCGGTCTTCTCAGTAGCTGTAGATTAGTTAGTCTACTCGTCGCATGCAGCACCTATGTCCTGCGCAAGCCACAGTGGGAGTTACACGACCGCAAATTATAAAAAGATAACTGACACTCATCCCCTCAGTTAGTGTAACAATTTCGGGCCATGTTAAATCATGTCTTCACCTTCAGCTACTGAGAAGAACGGCAACATCGCATGGATAGTTACCAAGATTCAAACAAAATAAAATATGCCGGGTCTAAAAGACCCAAGCATCATGACGCCCGCCGGGTTAAGGTTTAATTTTATAGTTCGCATTTAAATAAATTTTCACAAATTAAATTTATAATTGAATGCCTATTTTTAAAAATAACACACTTTTTTTCACAACATATGTAGTTATTCAGAAAAAAAATATTTTTGTAGTATAGAAAAGGACAATCTTTTTAAAAAATATGTTTAAGAAGAAAACATCCATATATTAAAAAAATTTTTTTGAAGTAATTCTAAACTGTCAGTATGAATTATCTTTCTCCATATTTCATAATTCTTCTGTAGTGACTGATGAGTTTTTGACTAACAATCTAAAATTTAAGGAGTGACATTTTTTGTTTCATCTGGTAATAATAGCACTAAAGGGAACATATTATTTGCTAATCGTTGAACAAGAGTTTTTATTTAATTAGAAAAGAAGGGAACTGTGTATAGCTATCAAATGTATTAGCCATACTTTATAAAACAAATTTTCCGTTTACAATTAATTATTTCAAGTATAGTTCAGTTAGAAAGAAATGTTTTGAAAACATATCTTTTGTTTTTTTAGGAAGCCCATTATGATTTATCATACATTATAATTCATCATATATAAATGTATTTATCACAAATTATGTTACAAAGATTTTTTTCTCCTTTTTAAAATCTTAATTTGCAATTACCATGGAAACTGAAAATGTTAAAGCATGTAAGAAAATAAACATATCGAAAACTTTTGTGAAAAATAGATGTGAAGAAAGAAAGTCAAATGTGTAAATACATATTTGTAACAGTCAATTTGATTAATCAGTTATTAATAATAGAACCCTGATTTTTTTAGCAATAACCAAATGATATACAAATAAACCGGTTAATATGAGGAATTTATAAGAATTTATCATAATAACCGGTTATTATTAATAATTACCAATTGAAATTCTTAAATGTATTAAATTGCAGCTCGCTTAGCTTGACATTTTTATTTTGTATACGTTTTTTCTAAATATTCATTGCTAAAAGTATGCATTTCAAAGGTGTATAATTTATTCTTTGAATATTTCTGTGTTTAAAATTTGAATTTATATCATTAAGAATTTTAAAAATAATTATTTTAAACTGTTTAGTCTTTTGCATCTTATTAATAAAACACGTCTTTTGGTAGAGTATTATTGTTTCTTAACAATTATTTTTGTTACTAGATTCAAACAGTTATGATAGTACATATTTTTGTAAAATATATAATCGTTACTAACGCTATTTAATCATATTTGTTGAACTTCATCGGTAAATATTAATACTAGCACGTAACATGATTAATTTGCAATATCTATCAAATTTGCCAAAAGATGAAGCTATTATTAATATTAAGCTGTTTGTATTAATAATTACAGAATTCATTTAATTAACCGTGACATATATATAGTCTTTAAAAGCAAATGTTTAATATCATATAAATCGACTCTTTTTTTAAGTAGATATTTAACATCTTTAACATATATAACAACTTTTGTTAGTAGATATATATATAACATCTATGCCCTTCAACATAGCAGTTTTATTAAAATAATTTAAAAATCAAGATGAAGAAAATTCTATAATCGGGATACCAGTCTAACTAATTCTGTTATGCGAGTTTGATTTGGTACAACATTAACTACAATTGTTGTAACTATAATCGTAAATCACAACATTCGTGCATTGAAACCTCTTTAAATTTACATCATTCTGACACAATTACGGCACTTATTGAGCAGAGATATTTAAAAGTAACATTCTGTTTCATAATTGCTTAATGATCAATATTATTATGATGTTACATCTATCTACTTTTACTTTAAACATACTACATACACTTCCTTAAAAGTATCGTTAAGCTGTCAAAAGAAATTTTCTTCTAACATATCTCGGAATGTCTCGGTGGAATTAAAGGATCGAAGAGCTTTTCATAAGGTATCAACATCATAAAGAATGACAGTTTATATTTTTGCCTGTGATTGTAACACTTAGTAGGATATTTTATCGCTTATCGTTATCCAAGCGTTTTTATTATACTGCAATAATAATAATAAAAAAGTGTAAAACCTTTTTTCTACAAAAAACTTCGTACGATACATTTTATAGATTTCTGTTTTCTCTTATATCTTCAGATTTATTATTATTTTTATTTTTTAATTTTTTCAAAGTCAAAGTTTTGTATATGTATATTTCTTTTTATTTTGCTTCTAAATGTATTACTCTGTTATCAAAATAAATTACATTATTATAAAAAACATTCGACAAAATTATTCACTTAAAAATATTTTATAAAACATTTCAGACAAACGTTTCGGCTTTTAAAACAATTGAATTCGGCTTTTAAAACAATACAGGCCTAAAGATTTCCTTCATCATCAAAGCGGATTATAATACATAGGAAAAGTATTGTAAGGTTAAAAAAATAATAAATGGGGTGGCAAAGTTATCCCGTGTTTCGGGTAACTTCGCCATCCATTAACAAATATGCTTTGAATGCCCACAATAGGCCATTTATGACTAAGTTATCTCGAATATTGGTGTAAAACAAAAACGTTAGATAACTTAGACATATTTTTTTACGATTAAAATTTATGATTTATTACAAAAAATGTGATTTTCCACTTTTTTTCTCAGGGTGAATGCATTTATTCACTCATCAGATGGTGTGCTGTTATTCAATATAAAGATATCAACTCTCTTTATGTTTTTAATTTTTAATTACCATCGTAACATTGTGCTTGGCTAAAGGAAAGCTCCATTCAGCCTCGAATCCAAAGTCTAGAAAATCAAACATTTTTCCCCCATGAACAAGGATTTTTGGACGATCCTCGCACTTACTGTGTCTTTAAGGAACTTATTGACATGAATACTTACGTGGTATTTTTGTGTGCATTTGCCGCATTATTTTCGATGTATTTTTGATAATGTTGGAAGTATTATTCCCGTAGATCTTCGCTTTTCATTTACTGTCTAGTAGGGTGGAGCGAACAAAATTTTTTTTTGAAAATCAAAAACGGGTAGGTGCCAAAATTTGCCTTTATACTAGTACATCAACTGCGTGAAATTTTACCGCTGAAAAAAAAAAGGCTTGAGTCTGCGCTTTTGCTCCAAAAATCGAAATTTTGGGTAAAATTTGTAATTTTTTGACATTTTTTCAAAAAAATTAAAAGATGCCTACTGAGCTGGTTAGTATTTAAAAGTGTTGCTTAGACCTTTATATTTATCTGCTTAACATATTTAAACTATAAAACCATATCTGTAGTCTGTATAATTGGAGCAAATCTGACAACTTTTTGGGAAAAATCAGCGTTAGTCTATTGGAGCATACAACGAAATGTTGTTTTGAATGCATTTCTCACCTAGCTACTTTCAAAACTACTGTGTATATAACTCATAGAGGTGGTTGCATTATACCACCCGTCTCAACCACCCAATCATCTAGGCCCAGTGTTTTATTTATGTGTTGAATTGTTATTTTTTTTTCCCGAAGACGAGTACAAGTTTTCTATATATCAAAGTAATTTATCTCTTCTATGTATTCACTGACTTTAAATGATTTGGATCACGCTGGTGTGACATGCTGCACGTATACCATGTATAACAGAAGAGAAGCCGACTTATGTATTGGGTATGTTCTTAATTGAACCTATTCAGCAGTCTATTATCTTCATTAAAATTTCATGCAATTAGTACATTATGATTGGATGTTCTGTTATCACAGTATTCTTTCAATCAATTACTTTTTATATGCAATGATTTGCCTAAACATTGATTGTATGAATTCAATTTCCAGTATGTCATCATTTATCGAACCTATTACATTGAATATATACTGAGAAGCTAGCTGTTTAATATTATGACGATCGTCACAGAGGATTGCAAACAAAATTTGCGTGTAAAACAACAATATTTCTAAAGAAGTTTTAGTATGCTTTATGTCGTTTCCTGTGTTGTTCCGTAGTCTAGTAATTTCTAATAAGATTTTAGATCTATTATTTAGGTGTGTAGTACATTTGGTATAAAACATCCCGCGGCATAAACTTGGATTATACATTTTGTGAGTGAACATATAGACGCTGATTGCCAATCTGTGCTTATATAAAGCGAAAATTTTATTAACTTTATGAGTTGCCTTTTGTGTGAGATGTTTTCTAAATTCCTATTCCCCATTCTTTCTGTGAAATAACATTCCTTATGAATTAGCTTTGCAATCTCCGACAGAAATTTCTAGTGTGTTCTGAGTATCTTTTTCTCAGTTTGAGAAAATAATTTTTCAAAATTATTCTCTATTTTATATATATATATATATATATATAATAACAATAAGAAGTGAATAGTACCTAGACAAAGATTTTCCTTATTGATCCAGTGAATCCATGTAGTTTAGAACGTTTTATATCGACTTCTCTAATAATTGACGCAGATGAAATTCACTTGAGTTGAAGTAGCGAATGATTCAATATTATACACAATTCTAAGCTTACCCCATGCAAAATGGTTCACAGTGACAAATAAAATTCTCCTAATTTTAAATGAGCACTTATAGTCGATTAGAATCCGTACATTCCCTCATAAAGTACTATGCATTATAAGTTTATGCCCAGGACATTTCACCATCAAATGTTGTCCACTCATAAAAAGGAGATCTAAAAGTTAATAGGAAATTACCTGGATACGAAAACACTTAGAAAACAGTATAAAACTAATGCAAAAAAAAGTTATTTACAACAGCGGTTGTTTTACACATGGAGAACAAATTTTCATTGCAATTATCTGTGACGATCACCATCACATTAAACAGCTCACTTTTTAACGTATAAAAAATGCAAAAGTAGAATAAATGATGGCATACTTATAGTTGAAATATCTGAAATCATCTTTGAAGCAAATCATTACGTAAAAAAATACAATTGACTGAAAAAATGTGGTAACAGAACTTCTAATCACTATTCATCAACTGAATGTAAGTTTGATAAATATAATAGATGGTCGAATATTAATTCCTTTAATAATACTCCCGTGCATTACTCTGCTTGTCATTTTTTTGTATAAACTGTAAAAATATACATGAAGATAGTTACAGCAGCATGTGGATGCAAAGAACAGATAAACAAGGTGGAAGCCTCGAAAACATGCTAAATTTTTATAAAGAAAATCACAAATCAATATATAAATAAAACACTGTACTAAGATGATCGAATAGTTGGGCCGGGTGGTATAGGAAATATAGCCACCTCCACGACGCATGTCCAAGGTAGTTTTGAAAACAAGAGCTGTATTAAAAACAACAATTCGTTGTATGACCCAATAGAGTGCTAATGCTGTTTTCTTACTAAAAGTTGTCTGTTTTGCTCCAGCTATAGGGAATAAACATATTGTTTTATAGTTTAAATATGTTAAGCAGATAAATATAAAGGTCTAAGCAACACTTTTAAATACTAACCAACTCTGTAGGAACTTTTTAATTTTTTTCAAAAAATGACAAATTTTACCCAAAATTTCGATTTTTGGAGCAATCGCGCAGACTCAAGCCATGTTTTTTCAATGGTAAAATTTCACGCAGTTGATGTACTAGTATAAAGGCAACTTTTGGCGCCTACCCGTTTTTGATTTTCAAAAAAAAGTTTTTTTCGCTCCACCCTACTGTCTAGCATCTATAATATAAGAAAATAGAGAAATAATCGCCTGAATAAAGCACACAAATAAATATGTTTAAAAAAGTAATTAAACTCATCCATCTTAAAGATGATAAAATTACCTCAGAGTTTCAAAGCAGTCGCATGTTAGGGTACGTAAAATCAGATTACAAATATACAAATGTGAAATCAGCGAGTGACCAATTTTACAGAACAGAAATACTTAAAAACAATTTCAGCAATGATTAGCAAAATTTTCGAAAAGTTCCACATAAACTCCTTTTTAGAATGTATTTTTTAGATTTTTTTAAACTTACACAATTTTTTTCTCTGCACGGTAGTCGAACATATTAACACATACGTTTATGAGACAGAGAAGATGGCAATAACAAGTGGATAATTAAGCACGAAATTGAACTAGTTAGATGCGACAATCCCAACAACATACGTCTATCTCATAAATGCTAATACATTCTGAATAATGATCATGTAAGCACCACCGATTAGAATATTTGCATAAAAATCTAATTAGAAAAGATATGTCAAGCAGTAATTGAGTGTGAAAGTTTTATAAAAGTCCTAGAACTGATACGGATAGATGATTTAAAAATCAGCTTCATTTGTTTGGAGGTTTACTCCAAAAACTTAACGAGGACAGGTTTATAACAGGGACTCACAGAATTTGAAGTCTAATGAAAATTTATGCAATATTTCCTAAAATACAGTCATTTCGGAAACATTTATAAATGCAACCTAGAAGTGCCCCTGTTAGACTATTTACACTTAAACATAATCAGCACCATATAATATCAAGGACTAACAAAGTTTTATCGAAATATGTAGATTAGGCCTTGAGATATAACTATTAGGAGAATTGTGAAAAATATAACATAGCAATGCTGCTTTTTTGGCAATTTACGCCACAAAGCAAACAGTACCAGCCTATATCAGGGACTAATTGTAGCTAAAGCTCATTCGTTCTTTAGGTAGTACGATTAAAAAAATTATTGCACATATATAGACAACATGGGCAGACAGACACACAGATGGACATTTTCTAAAAGTAAGTGTTTCGGGACTCTGAGTCTTAAAACTTTTGAAGACCTCAGAAAACTGGAATCAGACTTTTTTTATGCATCTGATACTGTAATTCCTGTAAAGATAAAAGAATGTAAAAACAAAACAAAAAAAAACTTATATAAATTTGCGCTTATCTCAATGCGCTTCGCTAAAGGTAGACGTTCATTTCATGTCTTTTGCCACACTATAAAAAAATTTGTAAATTTACGGTACTTTACCGTGAATTATCCAGTAAATTTACAAAAAATGTCATTTATTTTCAAATAAACGGTCAACTTCCGTATTTTTTTTTGTTTTATGAGGAAAACCCGTTAATGTAAGGGCAAAGTCCGTTGATACAAGAATCGCTTTTATGGACATTGTCCGGAATCTCTGGAGCAGTAAAATTACTGCAGCAAATTTTTACAATGCAGTGTAAGTACAAAAAAATATGAATTACTTAATTTTTTGAATAAAAAAATAATTACAACATGATCCAGAGCACTTTGTAGATTAATTTTTCATTTGATTTATAATTTAAAATTTAAAAATTACATGATAACTCACGCTTAAAGTTTTCGTTTTGCTCAGTGTCTTATAAGCAAATCAAATGTTACACTAAGGATAAAAAATAAAGAAGTTTATAAATAGAAACAATTTTAAGTAAAACTTAAACATAAATTCATACTTTGTCATTTTATTATAACTTTCGATTAACTCTAAATTAAATTTTATTTCATTTATAAATAAATAAATAAATAAATAAATATATATACATTAGGGTGGAGCGAAAAAAAATTTTTTTTGAAAATCAAAAACGGGTAGGTGCCAAAAGTTGCCTTTATACTAGTACATCAACTGTGTGAAATTTTACCGCTGAAAAAAAATGGCTTGAGTCTGCGCTTTTGCTCCAAAAATCGAAATTTTGGGTAAAATTTGTCATTTTTTGACATTTTTTCAAAAAAATTAAAAAATTCCTACAGAGTTGGTTAGTACTTAAAAGTGTTGCTTAGACCTTTATATTTATCTGCTTAACATATTTAAACTATAAAACAATATGTTTATTCCCTATAGCTGGAGCAAAACAGACAATTTTTAGTAAGAAAACAGCATTACCACTCTATTGGGTCATACAACGAATTGTTGTTTTTAATACAGCTCTTGTTTTCAAAACTACCTTGGACTTGCGTCGTGGAGGTGGCTATATTTTCTATACCACCCGGCCCAACTATTCGATCATCTTAGTACAGTGTTTTATTTATACATTGATTTGTGATTTTCTTTATAAAAATTTGGCGTGTTTTCAATGTTTCCACCTTGTTCATGTGTTCTTTGCATCCACATGCTGCTGTAACTATCTTCATGTATATTTTTAGTTTATACAAAAAAAAAGGGCAAGCAGAGTAATGCACGGGAATATTATTAAAGGGATCTATTCGGCCATCTATTATATTTATCAAACTTACATTCAGTTGTGAATAGTGATTGGAAGTTCTGTTACCACAACATTTTTTCAGTCAATTGTATTTTTTTTACGTAATGATTTGCTTCAAAGATGATTTCAGATATTTCAACTATAAGTATGCCAACATTTATTCTACTTTTGCATTTTTTATATGTTGAGAAGCGAGCTGTTTCATGTGATGGTGATCGTCAGAGAGAATTGCAATGAAAATTTGTTCTCCATGTGTAAAGCAACCGCTGTTGTAAAAAACTTTTTTTTGCATTAGCTTTATGCCATTTTCTAAGTGTTTTCGTATCTAGGTAATTTCCTATTAACTTTTAGATCCCCTTTTTATGAGTGGAGAACATTTGATGGTGAAATGTCCTGGGCATAAACTTATAATGCATAGTACTTTATGAGGGAAACCACAGATTCTAATCGACTATAAGTGCTCATTTAAAATTAGGAGAATTTTATTTGTCACTGTGAACTATTTTGCATGGGGTAAGCGTAGAATTGTGTATAATATTGAATCATTCGCTACTTCAACTCCAGTGAATTTCCTCTGCGTCAATTATTTGAGAAGTCGATATAAAGCGTTTTAAGCTACATGGATTCACCGGATCAATAAGGAAAATCTTTGTCTGCGTACTATTCACTTCCTATTGCAATTTTTTTTTATAAAATAGAGAATAATTTTGAAAAATTATTTTCTCAAATTGAGAAAAAGATACTCAGAACAGACTAGAAATTTCTGTCGGAGATTGGAAAGCTAATTCTCAGAAAGAATGGGGAATAGGAATTTAGAAAACATCTCACACAAAAGACAGCTCATAAAGTTAATAAAATTTTCCGCTTTATATAAGCACAGACTGTCAATCAGCGTCTATATGTTCACTCACAAAATGTATGATCCAAGTTTATACCGCGGGATGTTTTATACCAAATGTACTACACACCTAAATAATAGATCTAAAATCTTATTAGAAATTACTAGACTACGGAACAACACAGGAAACGACATAAAGCATACTAAAACTTCTTTAGAAATATTGCTGTTTTACACGCAAATTTTGTTTGCAATCCTCTGTGTAATAATATTAAACAGCTAGCTTCTCAGCATATATTCAATGTAATAGGTTCAATAAATGATGACGTACTAGAAATTGAATTTATACAATCAATTTTTAGGCAAATCATTGCATATAAAATGTAATTGATTGAAAGAATGCTGTGATAACAAAACTTCCAATCATAATGTACTAATTGCATGAAATTTTAATGAAGACAATAGACTGCTGAAGAGGTTCAATTAAGAACATACCCAATACATTACTCAGCTTCTCTTCTGTTATACATGGTATAAAAATATACGTGCAGCAGGTCACACCAGCATGATCCAAATCATTCAAAGTCAGTGAATACAAAGAAGAGATAAATTACTTTGATATATGGAAAACTTATACTCGTCTCCGGGAAAAAAATAACAATTCAATACATAAATAAAACACTTGGCGTAGATGATTGGGTGGTTGAGACGGGTGGGATAATGCAATCACCTCTATGAGTTATATACACAGTAGTTTTGAAAGCAGCTAGGTAAGAAATGTATTCAAAACAGCATTTCGTTGTATGCTCCAATAGAGAGATTAATGCTGATTTTTCACAAAAAGTTGTCATATTTGCTCTAATTACACAGACTACAGATATTATTTTATAGTTTAAATATGTTAAGCAGATAAATATAAAGGTCTAAGCAACACTTTTAAATGCTAACCAGCTCTGTAGGATTTTTTTTATTTTTTTGAAAAAATGTCAAAAAATAAAAAAATTTACCCAAAATTTCGATTTTTGGAGCAAAAGCGCAGACTCAAGCCATTTTTTTTCAGCGGTAAAATTTCACACAGTTGATGTATTAGTATAAAGGCAACTTTTGGCACCTACCCGTTTTTGATTTTCAAAAAAAAATTTTTTTCGCTCCACCCTAATATACATATAGATATATATATATATACATAACTGCAGTAAAATTGCATATCAAGTCAACATTATAACAAATCATGTTTTCCAAATAACTTCGAAAAGTTTGGTTTAAATCATCTTGAATCATCATTACTTATTGCAACCGTCATTTTATCAACTATTTTTTTAAATGATATATTTCAGATAATTCAATACTCAATTCTTATATTTTCGAAGATTTTCTAAATAAGAAAAAAGAAATCATTTCAAAATAGACACACTTAAATCTGTATTAGAAAATAAGTGTTAAACCCTAGGTAATAGATTGAGATAGATTGTTTTAAACTTTCGAATACGGAATATGCTAATTAAATCAATTATGTTTGACAGGAGTTTCACTTGGATAATTATTTTCTCTGCCATTTTCGCTTTCTTCATTATTGCAGTTTCGTAATAATACGTTATAGTTCCATTTCCTAGTTTAATTTCAATAATTAAGTTTAATGAAATTTGAAGACAGCGCTTATTTTACATTAATATCGAAATGAATGAAATATAATCAGGATTTACAAAAGGAGTGGGGGTAGTTAATAGTAATTTGACGTTGTACAAAAGTGTTCAAGCAGACAGGTACAATTACATGGACTGAGGTTTTAATTTTGCTATTTATATGATCCTTGAACAGTTGCAAGTGTTTGCAAACTTCCCTAGAGTCAATTTAAGTACGGACTTCTGCCATAGATACTCTTTCTACATTATATTTAGTGTTTAAATTTATTCGGAAGTCAGTAAAAATAATTGATTTAATAACATAGTGAAATATTGTTTAATATACAGGGTGCCCAGAAAATCACTGACCCATTTTTAATGTAAATAACAAAAGAAAAAAAGAAAAAAAAAAAGGTTTGAGATAAAAATGCGCAGTTAAAAACCAGTAATTTTTTAAAAAATGCACTTTTTTCAAATAGTTAAAATTTTGGCCAACGGATGGCCCCAGTTGCAACAGCCAGCCAAAATTCAAGCATTACCGTAATTTTCAAAAGCATGAGATCTTAGGCTCATTTTGCAGAATGGAATCTCAGTCGATATGTTGAATCGACTCTCGATCGACTCACCTGCAGAAATAGAGTTTGTTGGATGGAAGAATATTTAAAATAATATTTATGATTAAACAATGTCTATTATATTTAATAAAACCAACAAAACATGCTTTTTAACAAGCATTGGTTTATCACACATTTACCATAAATAAATTATATTGAAAAACTATTTTTACAATCGGTTAATTCTTTTTATGGAGAAGAAATTGAAAATATGGGATAAACTCCGCTTCTTTAAGCTAAAGTAATCGTAAAGTTTAACCTAAAGATTCCTTTCATTAAATAGTAACAGACTGTATTTTAAAATTTTTCTGGGGCCAATAAGCTTTAAGTGAAAGATTAAGCGAACACTTCATGACCGTATGTCATACAGGCAAATCAGTTAAGTGTTTAAACAGTGGTATGCAAAAATTGTTTGCATGTTACGGTTAAAAATAGCCGGACAGTGACTTATAAATCGGCACATAAAAATATATTAAACCTTAGAATAAAAGTTCGTCTATAACAAATCCTCTCTTAAATAGAAAAAAATATTGATCACGATGAAGGAAATAACATACGGAACTACCTTCTAAGACGAAAACCTGTCTACATTGGAATATTGTTCCTTTTTCCGAAAGCCGAATCATCCATACGTTATATTCATATTTTGATATTTGACATATCCGAATTTTTTTTACGAAAACCGCGAGATATTTTAAGATGCATTTTACATAGAACATTCCATTTCCTCTGCCTGACTGCAAATGCATCTAATCTGAAATAGAAGGATGCTTAAAAAGATAAAAAAAAAAAGGGGGCGACTTAACTGTTTTGATATCTGTGAGTCACTCCTCCTCAAAATTTCATTGCAGAAAACATTCTAGATTCTGAATCATCTTAGAATCAGCATAGTTCTACTCGTTTTAGTTCAATTTTATAAATATAAATATTACTAAATTACTGGAAGATTGGTGTTTTGATGATGTCAGTGATGTTTTTCATATATAATTAAAAAAAAAGTTTTTGAAATTTTTTTTAATAATGTATCTTGTTTCAAATCAGATACCAGAGAAATTTTCAGAATTCTTTTTCCGCTCTTTTCGTCGTGAAGAATAGTTTAGGAAGAGGGCGGGAAGAGATGACGGAAATTATATTTCAGTATCTATGATGCTCCTTGTAATGCAATTTTAAAAAGGGGTAACTCGCAGGCTATAAAACAGATACGATTATTTTTTTTCTTTTAAAACATCCTTCTATTTCAGCGTATATGTGTTTTCAGTCGTGAGGAAGGGAAGAGAGAGGTGTGTGTAAAGTCATCTAAAAAACTCTCGTAGCTTTCGTAATAAAATTTTCAGATGTGTTAAATATAAAAATATGAATATGCAGGGATGAATTTGGTTTTCGGAAAATTAACAATATTTCGTTTTGGCAAGTTTCCGTCTTAGGAGGTGGTTTTGTATTTTACTTTCTCCGTCGAAATCAATATATTTTTTTTATGTTTAACCTCTTGATTGCCGCGAACTGATTTTTCTGTTCACTAAGCTGCAGGTTTCACAGTAACTTAAGCAATATTCAAACTTATATAGATTTACAAATAAATGCCAGTTTTAAAAATTAAGTTATGATTATTGCTCTAACAGCTCATACACCTATACGTAATACATTATTTTGCATCAGGTTGAAAGAAATCTTTTTTAATACTTTTAATAAATTAAGGAGCTAGCAACATTACAATTTTGCCCTTTATCTCGGCGGTCAGGGGATTAAAACAGGATTTGTTATAAGAGCAATTCCATCTCAGCTCAGGCAGGGCATGTCAAATCACCATCACAGATTTGTTTAAAAAAATTCAGTAGTTAGAACTAAGTGATTTATAAAATTTCCTAAAAGGATTTTTCCCTAAAAAATTTATTTCTCTGATTACAACACTTTAAAGTTTATGATAAAATTGGCAGTTTTCAGAAAAACTGAAAAACGCTTCATTTTGAAATGAACACAATACCAAACATATTCAACATATTCAGTCAATTTATTTTTTATAAACAGTTATTAAACTGAATTTTACTTTGGCATAGTTTTTAAAAATATAGTGACATTTTTACTTAATTAAAAAAATTAGATTTTAAGTACAAAAAATATAATTATTAGTGAATTTAAGATTTTTTTTCAGAATGAAAAAAAATATTTTAAAGCTAAACATTGATGGCAATCTAAAGACCTTTAATGGGAGTTTTACAGCAAATTTTATTTTAACTCTAAGGTGCTTACAACTTTTGTAATTCAATTTTAAATTTTGCAAAATTTTGTGAAATCACTACTTTTGAAATGCAATTTCTCAAAAACACCATTTTTTTAAAATCTGATAATATGCTCAATTCATACCTTATTAGTCTCTAATAAATACCTTACAAGCAAATCGTGTGTTTTTGCTTAGAAAATTTTATATGATTTTTTTAAAATAACATGTTGTGTGTATTTTTCAATAGACCACAAAGTCAAACTCTTCCTTATTTAACCGAACTTGTAATGTAATTAATATTTCAAACTAAAAAATACATCACTAGTACATAATTATTACTGTTAAATTATAGCTAATCATTTTTTTAAATTTAAAATTGCGTAAAATACAGTCAATAATAAAATTAGTATTGATCATATGTGGACAACATGGTGGACATTTCATTCCATACTCATAAATGTGCTAAATTCATCTACAGTGTGTTAAATATTTTGTTATATAGTATGGATATAATATATTAAAATGCAAATACATACATTACAACTGAATTAGATTTTTTTTTAAGTTTAGTTTTTTTCCAATTAGTTTTTTTTTTCTCAGAAAATCAGAAGATCAAACTTTTTCTAATTTCTCTGTATTTATAATAATATTTTTTAATGAAAAAATAATAATATGCACATTATTATGGCAGATAAATATAAGCTAATCTTCAAAAATTCCTATTCATAAAATTAAATAAGCTAAACCCCTTAAAAAAATCTGCGCTTGTGATGCATTTTGACTTTGCTGAAAATTACTCACTAATACTGCCAAATGACGTACAAAGCTACCACTGACAGAATACTCAGATATCGTTAGTTACCTGCACAGTAGGGTGGGCCGAAAAAAACTTTTTTTCGATTTTCGATTATGGCGAGTGCGGAAAAGTGGCCACTGGTGGCACTCAGTTCACACAAAAAATTTGAGATTTTTTGGACTTTTCCTTACCCTGCCGCAAATGACTTGAAAATTTGCAAAAATGCTGATTCTTGAACTTTTTTAGCTAAAAAGTTAGAAATGTTAAATTAAATTTATTTTGGTTGTATTTACTTGAAAAGGCAACTTTAACGTGCCAAATGCTTAAATAAGTTCTGATAATGCATTATTTAATTACTAAGTGTTTTTTTAATAAGCCGATTTTCAAATTTTTTTCACGTATAACAGGCAAAATATGTATTGGTTTGAATCGTTCGTTAATTTCTCTCTTATTTATGTTCCTTGGTCTTAAAATTTTTCTGTGCGTCAAAGGTCATATATTTGGGCAGCGGACAGCAGTATAACTCAAAAACAAAGCTAGAAGGTAAGAAGGAGGTAAAACAGGACTCTAAGCGTGCGCAATGTCTCATCGTAATGTTGAGGGAGTGAAGGAAGATATAAAAGAGAAGAGAAAATTGCGGTAAGGGATTGTTATTATTTTACCATGCTCAAAATCTGCGAAATTTGTTCAGTATGGATGTGAAACTTTTTCCTGGAGAGATTCAGTACTTTTTGGATTGCTTGACGTATCATTAC
Source organism: Maratus speculifer (assembly GCA_964019185.1). NCBI lineage: Eukaryota > Metazoa > Arthropoda > Arachnida > Araneae > Salticidae > Maratus > Maratus speculifer. Next base: position 53,423,470 of record OZ025297.1, read on the forward strand.
AGTGTTTTGTACGTTTTTTTACGACGAGCTTAGTAAGGACTATTATGAAGGTCCATGGCAATGTAAAAGACACGCGGCAGAATGAAAAGTATCCTTTTTAGGCACCATGCTTGTTGAAAGACTTGCAATTGCCAACTCATACTGATATCATATGCCACTATTACTGGTTGCGAAGCGATAGGGGCAGAAAAACAAAAAAAATCAATATTAGTCAATAGATGATGTTATTCAAATGGTAGATGAAAAAGTTACCGAAATCTGGATAAAAGCGAGTGTTTTCCCAACGATCAATTTACAAAAAGATTAAAAACTATGAAAAGAAGCGTAGATCATTGGAGAAATCTTGAAATTGTATGGGCTTGAAAGTAAAGACAACCCGAGAAGAATTCGTACGAAATGCTGAAACCGTTTAGTAGTTTTTAATCTTTTTGTAAATTGATCGTTGGGAAAAATGGAAGCTTTTTTTCAGATTTCGGTAACTTTTTCACCTGCCGTTAAACTATTATTCTCAACTATCACTATTAAAGAAGTGTAGATCATTGGGGAAATCCTGTAATCGGATGGGCTTGAAAGTAAAGACAACCCGCGAAGAATTCGTACGATATGGTGAAACCTTTTAGTAGTTTTTAATCTTTTTTGTAAATTGATTGTTGGGAAAACACTGGTATGGAAGCTTTTTTTCAGAAGCTTTTTTTCAATGGTAACTTTTTCACCTACCATTTTAATAACATCATCTATTGACTAATTTTGGATTTCTCGATTTGCTGCCATATCGCTTCGCAACCAGTAGTTGTGCCACATGATATTAGCATAAGTTGGCAATAGCAATTCTTTTAATAAGCAAGGTGCCCCAAAAAGTATAGTTTTCATGCTGTTGCGTTTTTTTTACATTGCAATGGACCTTCATACAATCCATTTCTAAGCTCGTGGTAATAAAACGCACAAAACACTGTAATGGTACGTCAAATGATCCATAAAGTACCGAATCTCTCTAGGAAACGGTTTCACGTCCACACTGAACATATGTTGCAGGTTTCGAGGAAAGTAAAATGATAACAATCCCTTATCGCAATTTTCTCTTCTCTTTTATTTCCTCCTTAGCTTCCTCAATATTACGATGAGGCATTGCGTACTCTTTGAGTCCTACTTCACCCCTTCTGACCTTCCAGATTTGTTTTTGAGTTATACTGCTGTCCGCTGCCCAAATATATGACCTTTGACACATAGAAAAAATTTAAAGACGAAGGAACATAAATAAGAGAGAAATTAACGAACGATTCAAACCAATACATATTTTGCCTGTTATACGTGAAAAAGCTATGAAAATCGGCTTATTTAAAATACTCTAAGCAATTAAATAATGCATTATCAGAACTTATTTAAGCATTTGGTACGTTAAAGCTGCCTTTTCAAGTAAATACAGCCAAATTAAATTTAATTTAACATTTTTAACTTTTTAGCTAAAAAAGTTCAAAAATCAGCATTTTTGCAAATCTTCAAGCCATTTGCGGCAGGGTAAGGAAAAGTCCAAAAAATCTCAAATTTTTTGTGTGAACTGAGTGCCACCAGTGGCCACTTTTCCGCACCCGCCATAATCGAAAATCGAAAAAAAGTTTTTTTCGGCCCACCCTACTGCACAGCATACTTAAGAGAAGCAATAAAGAGTTTTATCATAGTTCCTGATGATTAACTCATGATACAGCTCATGCTGTTTGTGACATAGAAAAAGTAAAAAAAGAATTATTTAAGTTGTACCAATTACAAACACTGGAATCACCTGTGTATATATCAGATGGAGCTGGAGCACATTTTAAAAACAAGTATCAGTTTTATGAATTGCACAAAAATAAAATTGTACTGAAGTAGAGGATATTTTCAGGTACTGGCCATGTTAAAAGTGCATGTGATGCTATTGGGGACTGAGACAAGCACTATGCAACAAAATTTAATCTCCAAAAGGAGCCAATAAAAGCTATCCAAAATTCTGTCTCATTTGTTGCTGAACTATCTTCTCTGCTAAAAAATAACATTCTAGTCCATCCAGACAGAAATATTATTCAATCCTATAGAACTAATAATGAGAAAGAATATGCTAATGCAAAATCTATTGTTGGTATTAGATATAAACATTATAGGGTGATTGTAAATAATGAAAATTATATGGAACGAGCAAGTAAAAATGAATTGACAAAAATTGAAACCTTCAGCCAAATGAAAAGACAATATTCAATACATAGTTTCCAAATCGGTGATTTCATTGGATGCATTTATGAAAATAATTGGTGGATAGGACAAATCAATGGTATATCAATCACAAGAACTAAATGACATTAAAGTATCATGTACCCAACATAGTCCATAGATAAAGCATTCCAGTGGCCAAAAGAATCTGGAAAGAAAAAATATGAATGTGCATTACCATTGGAAAATGTGCTTCTAGAAACAGAAAAACCAGTTATAATAGGACAATCTGAGCGACTTCATACCTTCAACGATAAGGAGAAGGAGTTTAAGAAATCTTCACTACCTAATTCTTCTGTTATGTATGTATTTGCACATTAATATATTATATCCATACTATATAACAAAATTTTTACACGCTGTAGATGGATTTAACACATTCATGAGTATGGAATGAAATGACATATGATCAATACTAATTTTGTTATTGGCTGTATTTTACGCAATTTTAAATTTAAGCAAATGATTAGCTATAATTTAACAGTAATAATTATGTACTAGTGATGTATTTTTTAGTTTGAAATATTAATTACATTACAAGTTCGGTTAAATAAGGAAGAGCTTGACTTTGTAGTCAGTTGAAAAATACACACAACATGTTATTTTCAAAAAATCATATAAAATTTTCTAAGCAAAAACACACGATTTGCCTGTAAGGTATTTATTAGAGACTAATAAGGTATGAATTGAGCATATTATCAGATTTTTAAAAAATGGTGTTTTTGAGAAATTGCATTTCAAAAGTAGTGATTTTACAAAATTTTGCAAAATTTAAAATTGTATTACAAAAGTTGTAAGCACCTTAGAGTTAAAATAAAATTTGCTGTAAAACTCCCATTAAAGGTCTTTAGATTGCCATCAATGTTTAGCTTTAAAATATTTTTTTTCATTCTGAAAAAAAATCTTAAATTCACTAATAATTATATTTTTTATACTTAAAATCTAATTTTTTTAATTAAGTAAAAATGTCACTATATTTTTAAAAACTATGCCAAAGTAAAATTCAGTTTAATAACTGTTTATAAAAAATAAATTGACTGAATATGTTGAATATGTTTGGTATTGTGTTCATTACAAAATGAAGCGTTTTTCAATTTTTCTGAAAACTGCCAATTTTATCATGAACTTTAAAGTGCTGTAATCAGAGAAAAAAAAAATTTAGGGAAAAATCCTTTTAGGAAATTTTATAAATCACTTAGTTCTAACTACTGAATTTTTTTGAAAAAAATCTGTGATGGTGACTTGACGCATATCAGTACTGTCTGCCTGAATTGAGATGGAATAGCTCATAAATGGATTTCTTCATTTTAATATTTATTAGATTTTTATGTACCGAGTTATAAGTCACTGCCCAGCGTTATTAGGCAGGGAACTGTTGAAAAGCGGATTTTGCTGGTTTTCATTAAGAATAATATACATTGTTCAATCATATTTACTATTTTAAATCGCTTTCCATCGAACAAACTCTATTTCTGCAGGTGAGTGTAGAGTCGATTCAACAGGTCGACTGAGATTCCACTCTGAAAAAGCAGCCGAAAAGCTTATCGTATAAAAACTAGAGTAATGTCCGAATTTAGGTCGCCTGTTGTTCCAACGCCATCTGTTGGTCGAAATTCGAACTATTTGAAGGAAGTGCATTTTCACACATTTATTGATTTTCTGATAACAATACAGCAAACTGCACATTTTTATATGGAACATTTTTTTTGGTTCATTTATTTGCATTCAAAATGGATCTGTCCTTTTCTGAATACCCTGTACATTAAAACAACATTTTTGTCGTATGTGTAATATTTATTTGCATATAATATTGCGTATAAAACCATTTCCCGGTGTTTGCATCCTGATGAGCATTATCCTAAAAAAGAAAAACAAACAGCCAAATGTTTAATATATAGAGGTATCTATTTTGAAAGTGAAACGGATGCAAAACAAATGTGTTGAAAATTGAAGTTATTATGAATTTTAAATATTTATAGAAATAAAATAAGCAGTGGGTTCTATAATAAAAAGGGAACTTTATGTGTCAGTTTAACATCAAATAAAAATAAAAATAAAAATAAAAATAAAAATAAAAATAAAAATAAAAATAAAAATAAAAATAAAAATAAAAATAAAAATAAATACATCAGAAAGAAGTAAATAAAAATCATAATTGCCTTTTAAGTTGTAATGTGACTGAGACGTGTATAAGCATCATATGTATCATTTTATAGCCGATTTCCCAAAACACATTTAACTTTTATTGGAAAATGTTTTATGTTTGAAGATGCACCTCTTTACAATTTACAAAACACATGAGATTTACTGCATAACACGTCTATTATATTTTTGCAGTATAGTTATTGCTGGAACATTTTGTTTATATCCAGTGTATTCGTGAAAATTAATTACTTATTTGACAAAACATGCGTAAAAGGTAATATAAATATATTTGTTCCTATAAACGAATATCAAATACTTTTATGAAAGATTAGATTTTATGTTCAGTTACCAAAAATCCATATAAAAGAAGACGTTTATATATATTTTAAATATATGCAACCTCGAAATTTATATTTTAATAAATATATATGTGAAAGCTCTATAAAAATTGGATTTATCAGTTCTCTCACAAAAGGTATTTCTCTAAACTACTGCGATATCATTAGATTATTTTTTAATTTATATTAATTGGAAATGCTTTGAGATTGAAAATCTCAAAGCATTGAGAAAAGCTTTGAGATTTTCTTCAATTTATTTTTTTTCTTTTTAGCATACATTTTTATAAATATTTTATTCTAATTTAAATAATACTGATGTAACTATTTATGAGGACCTCAGAAGCCAAGGGGTACAAGTGACAAAATTTCGATTTGGAGTAAATTGAGTTTAAAGATAATTCATGTTAAATTGGAACATCAATAACAATTGAATGAATTGAAATAGGAAATTTCTGCTTGTTGCATTCTGGTCTTTAAACTCTTATTTCAATAACTGTTAAAAAATAAAGAACAATTTTCTTTAAATGTATAATTAATCAATATTGTTTGTTTTTCGAAAAAAGTGGTTTGCCTCTATAACTCAGCAAATAATAAGAAAGTCAGTTATATTTCTTTACCTGAAATGAAAAAAGCATATTTTTAGGTTGTCATTGTATTTAGTTATTTTTTTTCAATTTGGTCACTTATACCCCTTGGCTTCTCGGATCCTCATATAATATGCTATTTAAGCAATTGAAAAAAAAAATATATATATATACATATAAATACATTTTAACAACTTCTGATGCACAGTTTATTTCCCTCTTTTAAAAAAGAAAATAAAAGAATATATCATCGTAAGTATTTTACATTCAGTCACTCTTTTTGTGTGTCTATTCGATTAAATGAAATATCTTACTTAATCAAGGTAAAATTAAACATGCATGAGAGCTATTAAAATAAAATAAAGAATAATAAATAAAGTGCGAATTATTTTTGGTGATTACTTTTAATTCAGTTATTAAATCACTGATTCTTATATTTATTTTTTAACACACTGGATTTAAGAAAAATATATAATAGATATTACAACATTTTTTTCTGTTAAACTGAACTTAATTTCACAAGTAGAATGGATTTTATTTTCTTTTTAGCATACATTTTTATAAATATTTTACTATAATTTAAATAATACAGATGTCACTATATATAATATGCTAATTGTTTTAAAGAAGTAAGGAAGTTGTTATTCGTAAAAAGTGTCCCCATTTTTGAGAACTAACTTTTTTAAAGATAAATTTCAGAGTAAAAAATCTCAATTACACCACAAACTTTAAAGTTAATATAACACATTTAGGAATCATCATATTCTGAAAGATACAAATGGTATTTCGAAGAATATACAATGAGAAAATTATTTAATTTCACAAAGAAATAAATAAATAAATAAATGAAAATAATTATTCATTATTTATTATGTTAATTTTATATCATTATTAAAATAATATTAATTTATTTTTATACTGTTTTAAATGATTGGTATGAACATGTTATCCTAAAACGAATTACAAGTATTTCTATACAAAATAATGTTAAGTGTGTGAATATGTGTAAGTCTCTTTAAAATATATCTTTACCAAAACATGTCAGTTGAATGCATTTTTATCCAGGGAAAACGTGTAGAAATACTTTATAATCTTATAAAAGCAGTAAATCTCACAAGCAGTTCGCGTACTTTTTGACACCACGATGTAAAGTAAGGTGACAAGGTTTGGCGACCTACTTTTATACCACACCTACAAAAATTATTTATTTTCCTCTTTATTTTGGGAGGCATTTAATTTATGTTCATAATTGTTTTATGTTCCAAGAGAAAATATGACTTTGGAAATCTTCCAATTTCACTTTTCTAAATGAACTTGTATTTTGTATCCTCTTTACAAAGACTGCAGTTTAAATAATATATATATATATATATATATATATATATATGTATAAAGTAATGATACACGAACGCACACACACACACACAAAAACATATATATCGCTATCCAAACGCTACTGCGTTTGCTATGATATGTTTAAGAAATAGAAAATGCAAACGTCTTTTTGAAATTTCTGGCAACACAGTTGACGTACGACAGTGACTTTTTTTTAAAGATAGAACTCGACGAGACGAATAAAATGATGCCATTCAAAAAATTATCATAGTTTACTGTAGTTTTTTTATTTAACTTTAAACGAAAAAATGAAGACATAAAATTGAACAAGCGATAGCTAACGATTTTATGGATGGATTAACTTCATTTTTAGTTTATTTTAATCCTTTTTGTACAACTTAAAACAGATTTTTTGTCATCTTTGTATGTTTGACGATCGCTGAGAAAATCGAATTTCTGTCTTAAAGCTCCAGTTGGACATTGTTTCTTGTTATTGCTGTTGTAGTTTTTTTTATTCGTTGCCACCAAGTTTAAATAAGTATGATTTTTTTATGTATGCAACATAATTCATTCAAATTAAATAAATCACGTGAAAAACATAATTATTTGTTTTCTTTGCGAAGCATTTAGTTTCAGTTCTTTGAATAAAATTATGAGCGCACTGTAATTATTTTCGTTGGACTCTTTGATTTATTTTTTATGCATCCTGCATTTTATATGACAATGCAATAACATTCTTAATTATTCTAATACAACAATAAAATTTTGGCAGCAAAAATATTTTGCTTTTCGAAATATAAAAAAATCTTCAGTGTTTAACAAAAAAAATTGAATGTCAAGTATTAAAAAATGCTCTGGTGAGCAACAAAAAAGGTTAATATGTTTTTAAGTACGAAAAGGTGTTCTTATTGATCTTCTTATTGAGAATGAGAGAGGTCAAGGGGTCCCTTCTTGGCTGCAGCTCACTGTCAATGCCAAATTTGAAAAAAAAAATCATATTTGCGCTTTTTCCATATAAAAGAAATTTGCGTAAAACTTTCCGTCTTTCTTTTTAGTAAAATTTTCAATTCTGCTTTACATGTGAACTGCACTGTTGAATCAGCACTGTAAACTGCACTGTTGACTCTGCATTGCAACTGCATTGCAAATCAGTTTTCTGTGCAGTTCCATGCTTCGGGAATGCTTGGTAGCACTGCATGAATTTGATATGCTACAATAACTAGGTTTCTGGTACTATTTCGCCTTACGTTCATGTTTAATTACGCTGCGTTTTTTCTGGCTATTTCTTTGCGCTACACATTTTTATCGTAATTGTGACTGATTTCTTTTACACGGAAAAAAGCGCAAATATGATTTTTCTAATTTAGCATTGATAGTGAGCTGCAGCCAAGAAGGGACTCTTTGTTCTCTCTCATACTCAAAAAGAAGCGCTGGTCAAACACTTTTTCATACTTAAAGGCATATTAACCTTTTTAGTTGCTCACCGGAGCATTTTTAATACTTCTAAACATATGTGTGTGTGTATATATATATATATATATATATATATATACATATAAATATATACATATATTCATATAGTAGTAGTCTCAGGCTAGCATTACTTATTTACAAGAAAAAAAAGCTTTAAGACAATTTAAAATTATTGTAATTTAAAAACACTAATGAGTTAATTTTTTAAAAACTTTATAAAAAAATTTAGATCGCGATTTTTTTTTTTTTTTTTTTTTTTTTTTTTTTTTTTTTTTGCAAATTATATGGATAACCACCACAAAAAAAAAATAAATAAATAAAAATTCGAACTCAATAACTATATTTTTTGCATGTTTCCTAGAACTCTTAAAGTAACATTTTTCTTTAATTGCACGCATTTCAATTTGTGTCTAATCCCTTGAAACATGATGAATTATTTAAACGGCCATAATTCTGTGAGTTTCGCCGATAAAAAAAAATGCAATTTTTTTTTTGTTGTTGTTTAATTTAGGAATGAGTGAAGAATTTTTTATAAAAACTGGAAATTTTACCCTACGGGGACTGTGTAAAAATTTAATTTCTTATTTTTTCAAATAGACCCCCATTGAGTTACAATTTTGTCATTATATATGGAAACCTTTTTTAATGAATTTTTTTTCATTTGAAAGTGTGGGCAATATTTAAGGAGATAGCCTGTTGCTCCGATACTAATGTTTCACCCTGTATACATATATATATATATATATATATATATATATATATTACGATATAAAGTTTAGTTTAGCATAGTATAATTAACAGTTTTTTGTTTTAAATCATAATAGAGTAAACTATGGTGTATGGTTTATTTTTTATGTTATCACATTATTCCGTTTTTAATTCACTAATTTATTTATTATTGTCATGTTGACCATAATTATTTTTATTTTTCCCTTTTCATTTTGCTATGCAATTTAGTAATTTTGATGTGCCTTGTTTTTGATGTTTTTCTTCATTTAATTTTGTTTTTATGTGTGTTGGTAGCCCCAAATATCGTATTATTTTGCTTTTTCATGGCAAGTACGAAAATAAAACCACACATTTCATTTGTAGATCCAAAGTATTTGGGGCCCGAAGATTCAGCTTTGGTTCTACAATGTATATATATATATATATATATATATATACAGAGAGAGAGAGATGGATAGATACATAAATATAGATAAACAGAAAAATATATCAATTAAGTACAAATATATTACCATTTTTAACTAAGTTTCATTTAATACACAATTTGTGTAATCTTCAAAGTCATACATTCGTTATTCTTTCGAGATTAAATTACATTTTGCTAACATTTCTAATTTTATTTCAAATGTTTCAAGAAAGATCGTTTGATGTTTAAATACATCCTATACTAACTAATTAGTTCCCTTGAAACAAGCTCAAACCAGACTAAAATTACATTATAGTTATCTAGAAAATAGATATCTTCTTCTGTTTTCTTTTCATAGTATTATCAATGTATGCTTGTATCTTCAAAACTAATTACTTTAATTTTGTGGCGAAGGTATTTGTATTGTAGCTCTAAATAAGTTCAAACGATGTTTGTATTTTAAGCAATTTAGCAAATTTCAATATTCATCATTTAGATGTTTATATGATAATCTGTTATGCTGAGAATATTGAGTAATTTCTTTCTGCAATGGACATGGAGATTAGAATAATAAATTCTTTCATGGGATAAACATATTTTGTAAAATATATTTAATGAAGGTGACGAACTTGCCACATTAGTTTTTGGTTCATGAATTTTTTTGCTAAATATTTTTCCAAATGTTAAAAATGAATAGAGCTAAGTAGGACATCGTCAAGTTAGTTCTATGGACAAGCAACCTGATGTAATGCCAATGCCAGTGTTTTGAATCTAGGTCTACATGCTTTTTCACTCAGTTGGTGCATCAATTATAAAATCAATTATTATTTTTTAAAGGCAAATACTCTTTCTTTTAATAATGATTGAATATTCAAAAGATTTCGTTTCAGTAACATACATGAAATTTAGCGTTTTTAAATACCTTTCATGGGATAAAATTTTGTTTGAGATTTCATATTAATTTTCGTCTTATGTTTGCTAAGGCAGCTGAATTCAATACTAAACACTAAACAGTTATATCAATCTCCATATGAAATTTCTGTTCCATTTTTATCCCCCCTTTCTTTCCCATTCTAAGACATACACACCATAAACCTCAATTTGTAATTGATTGGTTTGTAATTGGTTAATTTTTTTTAATTTTTTCATGGAAATTTGAGGACAAGTATGCGTATATTTTTATAGTTAACTTTTGAATAGATGTTTTAAAAATATTAAGAAAATTAATACTTTAATTTTTGAAAATGATCATCGTAACTTTCTTTTAGAAGAAAAATCAATCTTTTGAATTGTATGATTTAACCTGTACGATAACTTCAGTGAGTTAAATGAACATAACCCAGTTGTTGGACTATTTTATTATTTTCTTCTAATAGAGCACACAGATTTGTCGGATAAAGTTTGAATATCATATAATTTCCCACATTACTCCCTTTTAAGATAATTTTCTTCATTTAAGATTTTGATACATATGTTATTTTAATGTAATGATTTTTTTTGCACGTTACCCTTTCGAAGCATTACACTATCAACTTTACACCCTTAGATAACATTCATTAGAAGTTTATCCACAAACCGCCAAAACTATAAGGATTTTTTTATACAAATTATTTTGGTTATTCATTTGAATCTATATAACATTAATATTTGAAGCATAATACATATAACATTACATTTTATTAAAATTTGAGAAATTATTGGAATTTCAGTCTCGCAAATCTCGAAAGTGACAAAATAGTTGAAAACACCATGACTATTGTACATATAAGCTCAGAAAAAAGTACCGTATGTACTCGTGTATAGGGCGCACGCGTGTATAAAGCGCTCCCCTACTTTACATGTAAAAATGGCGATTTCTTAAAATCTCGTGTATAACGCGCATCATAAATTTGATACGCTAATGAAGAATGACAGAATGCCAGTGAATTTCAGTAAAAAAAAAAAAAAAAAAAAAAAAAAAAAAAGTCGAACTAAACATTTCACCAGACTAGAAAACAAGACAAAAATGCATTTTTAGACTTCGTGTTGTAAGAGAATGACCGAAAATAGGAATGGGTGACGTTAAAGAGAATTGCCAATTAGCGTTAAGATAATGTTATTAGCTCTGTTGTATAAAAAACTGCAAGGAATGTAATAGATGTGCAGTAATACTTTAATTAAGTAACATTTTCCGAGTTTTAATATCTTCTTTGAATATATTTTTGTTTCATATGTATATCGCATCCAACGGGAAAAAAAATATTCCATGTATAAGGCGCACCTAGGAGTTTTGCCCTAATTTTTCGGAAAAAAAGTGCGCCTTATACACGAGTAAATATCGTACTCAACATGTAACGTATGAATTTATAGTCCCGTATTTTTTGCACCGGGAAATTGTGGAATTTCATGAAATGCTACTTCTTACACCTCCTTCATTTTTGGTCGTAGAAGAATGTTATTTTCTCAAATTTATTTCTAAGAGCATGGAAAAAAATTATGTGTGTAAGTTACTGGATTCAGCCAATTTGTAAAATCTAAAAAAGTTACATATTTAAAAATTTGATTTGAGGATAAAACCACTATTATTATTTGAATCTTTGGCTCCTGTTGAACATTTTTTTTTTCAAAATTTATATTTGCCTGCGTATCTAAATGAAGATTTTAAAAAAATGACGAATGTTTAAAAATTTCGAAATGCTCTACACATATACGCATTTACATACATATATAGAGATAAGTCTATATAATAATAAATCCGATATTTATGATAGTTAATCCCATATAAACAAAATTTCGCCGTACATTATTTTAAAAAAAGCTTATTTTATGAAGCATATGTCTTTAAAGTATATCTCTATAATCCAATAAACAATTTCACATTATCTAAAATATAAAAATAATCTCATACGAAGTTTGTGGAAGGCACTTTATTTTATATTCAGTTGGATATATGAATGTAACATGGGCTTTTACGGGGACATGTTACATCCATTAGCACTACTCTGAAGATTGCCATTCTGAATATTCATGTACATTAAAGGGGTTTCATAAACAAAGTGAAATTAGAAACTATCTTTATATAAAATTCTGAATGAAATAGGTGTAATACTAGCATCATTAGAGTAATAACAGTATATATCGTATGACATATGTCATACAATATGACAGTAATATTGTAATTTTCTGCATATAAAATATTTTTGTATGAAGTATTTTTATTTTTAATTTAGTGAAATTGGGTGTTTTTATGTTCACACATATTAATTGTTTGAATCAAGAAAAAAACTGTTAGCAGGTTTGAATGCAACCTTTATTTGCATTAAAATAAAAATGCAATTTTTATTTTATGTAGTTAAAATAAACTAACCACATATATTTTTCAATAAAATACTAATATGTTGCATTTACAATTTAAAATACTGAATATGGATTAATAGCCGCTCTAATAAAGAATACTTTAGATTATTAAACACTATTCCTTTATTTTATCACAGAACCTCTGTGTGTGTCTACGAAAATAGTGGCGATAATTTATTATTTTATGAATTATAGATAGAGAAAATCTATTTTATGAATTATAGAGAAAATATATTTTTTGAATTATAGAGTATGAATAAAGATACAAAACATGTTATCTATATCAATATTTGCCTAACTGGAATCTTAACGAACGAACAATATACTGATGATTATTGTCTCAGTAAATTTACGTTATGAATACAGACACACTAAAAGTAATCTTTTTACATTCATCAACAATTGTTTTTATTTAGATTGCCTATATGATTTTTATCCATGGGAATATTGTAAAATTTTGTTTATGAGAGATTGTCTTTTTACTCATTTAAGTGCACTCTATAATTATTTTAATATAGTTTATGAATTTATAGTACAAGTAGAGATACGAAACACATTATTACTATCAATATTTGCAGAAGTTGAATTTTGACGGCTGAACTTAAGCTGTTTCTTATTGACTGAGTCAACTTACATTATGAATCTTCATGCACTAGAAGTAATCGTAAATCATTTTTTCTATGTAATCCATCGACAACTATTTTTTTTTAATTTAAATTTTGTAAATGGTTTTTATTTATGATGATATTGTGTTATTTTGCTGATTAATGATTGATTTTTCACTCTTTTTTATTCATTATAAAAACTCTGTAAAGGTATTTTAATATAGTTTATCAATTATATAGTATGAGAAGAGATAAGAAAAATATTGTTAATATCAATATATGCTAAATTTCAATCTTGAGGAGTGAACAATATACTGATGATTAGTGTACAAAAAATCATTTGTTTAGGATGCTTTAACGAAATTAAAATGGTTTTAAATATATGGATTATTATATATTGTTTCAAAATTAAACTCAAAATAAAAATATTAGAAAACACCAGGGGATTAATCCTTTTTAAAATTAAACAAATATACGTGGGTTTTTTTATTGTTATTATTAATCCTTCTTAAAATTAAACAAATATACGCGTTTTTTCTATGTACAGACATAACGAAACTATTTATAACTTAAGCTAATATTTAATTTTATTGGTATTTTTTCTGAATGTAAAATATCAACATATAGAGCTAATATGAGTGATCCAATCTACCTTTAAAGGTTCACAATTACTGTACTTCTATAACGGATTCAATTCATTTGTAAAATGTTTTTTTTATTAAATTTAAATAAAAATAATACAGCAGTTAACATTACCTTAAACATTAAATGTGGATTTTTATTTATTTGTGCTACACTGAAAAGTCACAAAGAATTACATTATCGTAAACAAATGCCAAAGAATATTTGGGAATGACCATTCGTTACTGACATTCGAGCAATACTTCATAAATAATTAAAATTAAATACATAAATTTCATAAATACTTAAATAAATAAAAATAAAATTAAGATAAAATTCTGCAACAAATTATATTATATTGTATTCACTCTTGTTATGTATATCTAATGTATAACGAAAGTATTTTCCTGTCTATATATTAAATATTTTTTTTCATCTTATGACACTCTGGTTACAGTGAGCAACATCAATTTGATTTATTATTAAAACAAGAACAATATTTTTTTTCAAAATCAAATTACTATATTTATGCAAATATACAATGGTATTTAACTGATTATATCAATTTTTATCTTAAGTATTCTTTGTAATAAAATATTTGTAATTATTTATAAAAATCTGTTCAAATGGTCACAATAATAACAGCGAAAATTTCTATTCACAAATGTAACTGTTACATAACAATAAATATTTGTTATAGAGTATAGGATAAGATATTATTTTGGTTAAGAAGAAAAATACATATATACACCAGGAAACGTTTAAAACGTATTTTTCCAAACATTAAAATATTTGATTTTTATTTAAGTGGACATTTGCGTTTTGATAAACGACCAAAAATACAGTCATTTTCGAAATAAGGACAAATAATATGCAATTAACATCCGAATATTTTTCTGCCTAAAGCATATATTTTTAAAAATATTTACAGAAAAATAAATGTTATATATACAAAATTAATATTTTAATTTATTATATTTTTGAGATCATCTGACCATTTAAATGAGGCAATATCAAAACGGTTCAAATACAAATTTCGTTAATTTCATAGATGTATGAAAATGTATTTCAAATGTATGTTATACGCATTGTTATAGAACGTATTATTTTAATATAAAAAACATTTTTTTTAGACAATGAAGGCAGAATATATCTTAATTTAAAAATTCTTGAAACAGTAGATTTTTTATGCATAACTTGACATTTGGGAAATATATTTTTTACAATAATATGCTTCATAATGTATGCACATGCAATTATATGTATATTTAATATATGCACAAGGATTCTGCAATATTAGTAAGAATCTCTTAGATTTGATTTCTCGTTTACTGTTAAGCTTTCAAGATAAAATTTAACTGTAAAATTACAATAAAGGGTAAAAATAAAAATATGAAAATTATAACGTTAACACTAGAACCGCGGAGCGGGTCCATTTGACCCAAACTGATGTTTAATTTCTCCTCACGCGAAAAGTTTCCTTCTCTAACTTTTAATATTTTATGGTATTCAACAACTTTTCGTATTTAATAGCGTATAACATAAATATCTTTCCAGTTATAAGTACTTATACCTAGAACCGCGAAGCCGGTCAGTTTGACCCGTAATGAGCTTTTAGGCATAAATCACATAATAGGGATGCATTTTTTCGGAATTAATGAGGAAGTATATCCTCTTTACTGGTAATTCCTCTAATAGTCAGAATTGGAAAAGAGGATAATGAAAATTTTCAATTTATATCTTGTATTCTTGGTGTGAATAATGGATGACTGCAGAGGAAAATCACAACAAATATTTAGAAGTAGTATTGAAGTTGCTTTTATTCTGATTTTATTGATAGTACAGATAAGATTTCCGAAGTCTTAATATTACTGTCAAAACAGCTTTGGAATGTTAGCAACTACTGTCAGTAAATGATTGAGATTGCAAATGATTAAGGATGGATATATGCCTGTAAATGAAAATTAATTTCTAATTATGAAAATGAGAACGATGGCGACTCTACCTATTCTCATAACATTGTTAAACTTTGTCTTTAGAACATAGATGAAAATTTTTCATTATTAAACGAAAATTTGTGATATTTATCAGATAAAAATTCATATATAAGAAAGAAAAATTAAGAACTGGATCAAAAGTGATAAAGTTTAATCTTTATTTTCGTGAAAATCTAGAAACTAACTGAGCAATATGAATGGAAATAAAGAAGATGACAAGACAATAAAGAAGATGACATGCAAGTCTAACTATATAAAAGAGTCTAACAAAAGTTTAGATGGGCATTTATTTCTTTCAGAATCTGTGAGCAGTTTTACTGAATATATGTCTATCAAAACCAGATAAATTCAACATCGTGTCACGTTCTAGTTGCTTGCAAATGTTGATAAAAAGTATCCGTATAGAAACTGTAAAATGCCCAAGATGAGATATTCAACTTCTGTAGAAAAGTAAAAATTGGAATTGCATGCGGCTATTCTTCTAACATATTCAGACATCTGCGTAACTGTTTTCCAAAGCGAAAGGAGTAAAAGTGTTTTGTTGCGTAGCAGTCTATATGTAACAGTTGAAATTTTAAATAATTAAATATATATATATTAAATGCACTAGTTTACTACAACGCAATAAAGTTCAGTGTAGTTGTGTGATTTTCCAGATGGCAGGAAGTCTGGATATGTCAGGTCCTGCTTTAGGACGTCAGTGAATGCAATTTATAATATTTTGTATTTTGCTGCTATCATTGCTAGGGTTTTATGCAAATCTGTAACCGGAAAATTAGTTAGTAGACGTTTTTTATCTATTACTGCACGTCAATTTATCCAATACTTACAAGAAAACGTACAAAAACAGTTTGTTACTTCTCGCCCACCCCACCGCCTAAAAAATCTCGTCTTTTGGGCCTTAAGAAAAACTAAAAACGATGAAAAACACAAAGTGAGCATATAAGAGTTTGCTATCACAATTAAGAAAATGAAAATAAAACTAAAGATGATTAATTGTTCAAAAAATAATGTACCCACACGTTTTTGGTAAATTTGCAAATCTTTAACCATGTTTTTCAAGCAATGCATATAAAAAATTGGATTAGATAAATCAATGAAACTAGTAAGTAATTTGCAATTTTTATATTTTTTAAAATTATTAATAGATTTTATATGTAAACTTATTTGAATGGGATAATATATTTTTTATTAATAATTGATTTATTTTTATTTAGGCTTAAAATGCATGTTCAATATTTGTTTAATATATTTTCATCATACTTAATGAAATTTAATTTTGAATAATAGCATTTTCGGAAATGTAGGTAATTTTTGCTGACTTTATGTGTAAAATATAAAGTAAATACTAAGAAATATTGATTATTATAAGAAAATATAATATTTTAACGAAACAAATTAAGTATTTGGGCATATTTATGTATCCTTTTCTATCACGGGTCAAACTGACCCGCTCCGCGGTTCTAGGTATACCGACAGTCCCGGGGTTCTAGTGTTAAATAATGTATCTCAGTTTATAAACCGTTCGGTTCGACCGTGCTATTAATAGTGTATGTCTTTTAATCCAGTATTATTTTGTCCTTACAATTGCTTTTGTTACTATTCGTTTTTGTTAGCATTCGGAGTATATGTCTATGCATTTCTTATTATGATATTATTGATTTTTTACTATTTGTAATAATAATAAAGTTAATAAAATGCTATTTTTTGCAACGATAGACTGTCTTATTTTAAAAATTTATTTAGCATTCAAATTAAAGGTATTGTTTACTTTTCTAACCAAATCTTGTGCGTAAAAACGAAAAAAAAGACAGTTGTAATATTGGTTAAATATTCTTGAAATATGATATTCTGCAAAGTTTAACAAAATATCTTACTTGGCCTAATGTAATATCAATATGAAATAAAAACATGGAAAATAACAGTTTCTCTTAAATTTATAAGAACGACATATTCGTTAAACTTTAGGAAATCTATTCAAACTGTTTCTAAAGACATTATTAAAAAAAGCAGTTTATCTCTCAAAATAATAATAAAAAAGACGGGAATTGCAAGATATATATAAAACGACATAAATATGGGAAGTTATAGTTTCATAAGCAATATTAACGTACTCAAAAATTATCCAATATGAACATGATGCAAGTAACGTGTCGTTAAACTATTAATATCTTCATATAATTCAGATAACAGAACATCAGAAAAACACTTGAAAGTACTAACACATGAATAAATTTTTATGGAAATACATATGAGTAATAATTACTGACGGTAATATGCATGACTAATCAGTATCATGATAATATACTTTGAATAATAATTATTCATAAATAAATATTTTGCCTAATGAATTTGTTTATATTTTCTGAGTTCATAGTTTATCTAACTTCAAATATGAAATTAGAATATATTTTTTAAATATATTCTACTTTGTAATATAAAGCTGTAATACTTAGATAATTTTAAATAGCATAATAAAATAACCTTTAGTACTAATAATATTAATACTAATAATATAAATATATATTATATGTACATATGGTGGTACCTGTGTATGTTTATGTATGTGTATTTAATAAAAATAGCAGAATTGTCCAATTTTAGGAAGAATTGGAAAGCATATAAAAATATTTTAAAGAATTCAAGCATTTGATCAAATATATTATCTATATTGATATTAATAATTAAACGAAGGAACCGTAGATAAGTTATTAACTATCATAAATTAAAAAAATAGAAAACGTAATTGCAGTCATTAAGATAAAAATTACATTAAGATCAAAAGGGCATTTACAGTCATTATTATCTGATCATTCTTTTTCTTTTTTTCTAAGTTTCACACTTTCGTAAAAATAAATGATAGTTTTTGTATTTCTTGAATCCATTTCGATAATGATGTCAATAGTTGTGGCACTCCGAAACGTACAAATTATGTTAGTTAATATATATTTTTTATATTATTATATCAGAATAATTGAGATATTAATTAAACTTTTTCTTTTGAGGCTCATATTTAAATTATATATTTTAAATATAAACAAAAATATATGATAAATAAACGTGACACATGAAAATAATTATTTTCTTCAAAGAAAATGTAGCATTATTAAATCTCTAAATACTGTTTGAATATAGAAATATGTGTATCAGTAGTACTATTGATTAAAGCTTTGATTACGGGTTTGGGTATCTATCATCACAGTAATTATCACATTATTTAATTCGCAGCACCTTTTGAAATATATTCTATCCCTAACAGTTGAAACAGAATACTTCAAATAGGAATATACCAAACATAAATATTTTTGTAAGAGTGGTGGCATAGTTGTGATACGAATGAATGTAAAAATAGTAGTCAGTTTTATTAAATACCGCAGTGGCAATTAATACCTTAGAAATTATATTGATAATTCACGGGGTATCTATAGTATTAATTGTAATTTTGTTATTTCCTATATTAAAACATCTAAGCTCTTATAGAAAAGTATTAAAGAACATCAAAATCTTATTAGGAAACAAGAAATCAACAAATCCATTTTTGAAAAACATTGCTGGGAGATGAACCATACTCTTGAATTCAGTTCAGTTAAATAATCTCCAAACCTACTTCCATTCATGAACTTAACTTTCTCGTAGATTTCAATATACATAAAAAAAATTGACAATATTGTCAATTGTGAATTCGTCATTCTTCCTTTATCAGATTGCCTCAAATATTACATTAAAACCTGTTTTTCCTATTTTTTTCTCTACTCATTTCTCTTTCCTTAGGTGTTATTTCCCATCCATTCTCCTATTGGCTATTACTTACAGTTCTCTGTTGTCCTATTCTTTATTAAACCGTCAACTTGAATCCACCGTGTTTCGTATATATATATAAGCAAATGTCTGCTCCTCTTAGAACTGACGACGATAAGATACATGCTACCGAAACTGGTTTGCTTGTAATTTAATATAATTGGTTATTCTAACGGTTGCTCACTTTTATATTTCTACTTATGTTATTCATTTTTATGGAATGAGGTATTTTTATAAAAATATACAATTTTAAAAGTTTGGTCGATAAACTACTGTATATATTTGGGATATATAATTTTTAAAATATTTACTACTATGCTCCGAATATTTGTAACATAATATATTATCAAAACCAAACAGATAAATCAATCATTAATACATAAACTTAATAATAAGTATTCTATATTTAATTTTTAAAAATAAGTTACTGTATATATACCATAATATTAAAATTTGCATGCTTAATTATAATTTATGTTATAATTATTCATTTAATGAACTTTGTTTCATAAGATTCACGCGTAAACCAAGCTATTCTTAAAAAATAATTTATTCAGACATCCAATAGCACTTATTATTAGTAATACTCCAGAGATTCCGCAAAACATTAATTATGGGGTTAAAATGTGTATGAATAAATTATTGCATTTTAGAAAGTAATTTATTTGAACATATTGCGTGAAATCACGCAAGCGTGCTATATTTTCTGGCACCTGTCTTAATTTCAACATATTTTATGCTTGCCTAACTTTAAGTATGATAATAGAAGTAATCTTAAAAGTGAATATCGTAACATTTTATAAACTAAAGACTTGCTTCATATATTCATTAATTCAGATTAATCATACCGCTTACAATAAAGTCTCGCATAGGCTGTATAAATATTAAAAAATGGAATAAAAAATTTCACTCATTAAATTTTTATTGATTTAAGAAATTCTTAATAAATTAAGAAATTGTCTAATTTTTGTACATTTATTGAGAAATCTTGTGTCAAATCTCACATTCGTAACGTATGGATAACATCAACTACAGTAATAAAAATAATAATAATATCGACTTGTAGGGGAAAAAAATGTGTTGTCTGATGAGACATCATGCAAGTTTTTAATAGTAAAATAAATAGCAGTAAGGAATTATTAGTAATATGCAAGAGCAAATTCTTTCCAATCAACTAATATAACGGAGATACATGGAAATTGTTATTTTCAAAAGTATGGAATTGCTTGAATTTAATATGAAACAGAGCTTTGATACAAAACATTTAGGTTTATAACGAATAACATTCTTTTTTGTGAAAATTTAAAATATTGCCAAAATAAAAAACCCACGGAGGTGGGGGTTTATTAGGGTGAAGCATTATATATATAATATATATATATATATCAAAAACGGGTAG
Organism: Maratus speculifer; assembly: GCA_964019185.1. Taxonomy (NCBI): domain Eukaryota; kingdom Metazoa; phylum Arthropoda; class Arachnida; order Araneae; family Salticidae; genus Maratus; species Maratus speculifer. Next base: position 53,444,477 of record OZ025297.1, read on the forward strand.
CTGCCAAAAGTTGCCTTTATAATAGTATATCTACGGTGACAAATATTAACGTAAAAAAAAATTCTTGAGTTTTCGCTTTTGGTCTAAACGTCAAAATTTTGGTTAAAATTTGGCAATTTAAAAAAAAAAATCTAAAAATGTTCTATGTTATTGGTTATGCTTTAAAAGTGTCATTTCATTATTTATTTTTAAAGATTTAAAATATTGAAACGATAATTTGGCGGCTTTATTCTGTATAGGTGGATCAAAACTCGCAAATTTTGGGAGAAAAGGGTGTTACAAAACATAACGAATCATTGCTTTGAGTGCAGCTCTTTGCTAGTAGCTTTCACAACTACCCAGAACGTACAAGATAGAGGTGATTGCATATTATGATCCACCCGAGCTTAGCCCAACCACCCTACCATGTGAGCACAATTTATTATTTATACATTAAATTGCGATTTTTTTAATGTAATACTGGCAGTACCAACCTATTCTTGATATATACATTTCATATTTTGGATGATACTTTTGTGACTTCCTTTACGTATTTTTCTACTGCTTGCGGATGGAAGGGCATACAAAGTAATTCAGTGGAAATTCTGTTTATCGAATCTGTTCAGTCATTCATTATCTATATCAAAAGTGCATCCGATAAATGCATAGTGATTGGGGGTTCTGTTATCGTAACAGCATTCCAGTCAATTAAATTTATAAAATCATCTGCTTCAAAGCTGGTTGTCGAGATTTCAATTTTGCATATATCATCATTTACCGCACCTCTTGCATTTATTATGTCTTGAGTAGCTAGCATTTTAATATGATGGTGGTCATCGGCGAGTATTGTAATTAAAATTTACTCTGGGTGTGCAAAGTAAGCATTCTCTTGATTTTTTTTATGTTTTTTTTCTGTTATGTTTACTAGCCGAGATATTTTCAATAAAGCTTTTTATCCATTTTTAGTATGGATTACATTTGATAGTAAACCATCGTGGGCAATAAACTTGGGATACATACTTTGTCAGTAAACGTGGAGATGATAGTGGAGTGACACACAGTGCTTACATAAAGGCGAAGAATTCTATTCGTCGTTCTGAGACATTTTGCATCGAACGATTTTCCTGGGCTCCTATTTTCTAATTCTTTTGAACAATATGCTGACGAAATAGCTTTGCAAATGTCCGGGAGATATTTCTGATCTGTGCTGAGTGCCTTTTCCTCGATTTCAGGAAATATATTCTTCAAATTGCTTTCAGTCGGTTCAAAAACTGCAATAGGCAGTGGATGGCATGTGGGTACAGACTTTTCTATTCGTTAATGTGGGCCAGAAGTTTTTCCATCGGCCTTGTTTAATAAATGTCGAAGAGGCAATTCATTGGAGTGGAAGTGGCATATGATTCATTTTATTGGTCTTGCAAGATTTTTTTTTTCATTTAACAGATCACTCCAGTATGCTTCCTCATATTCAATCTAAAAACAGATGCTGCAGATGAGGAAATTGCATGTCCCAAATATTTGGAGCCAGACTCCTCTAAGATAGTAACATGCTCTTCTTTCTTAAATCTGCGATACGCATGTTGTATCATCTTTTCGGGAGTCAAAATATAATCCTCGTACCTCTTCTTTTGGGTGCTGTTCTTTACGTTGAGACGAACGAGCTGATTGGAGTTCACGCCGTACTTTGCTTCTATCTAACACTGGTGCAGGTACATTTTGTTTTCCAGTGTCCTTTGATATACGAGCATAATCCTGGAGAACCGCCGAAGAAATGGCAGCAGACCGATCGGAAATTCCATACCTGTTACATGTCTTAGAAAAAATCTCATGTATCATTCTAGTTTGGGTATTTTAAATTGAAGATGGGCATTCAATTGTATCTATATTTAAATCACTGCATACAGATTCATTTTCTTCAATTTCATTTCCAGCATCTTCTAATTGCGATACTTCTTGATTTAATCTTCTTTCTACTATTTTTTTCTTTCTACTAATTTTTTTCTTTTAGCTATTTTTTCCTTTCTATTATTTTTTTCTTTCTTCCATTCTTTTTCTTTCTTCTATTCTTTTATATTTTAATGTGGTTTTGGTATCACAAATATCATCAAACCAATAATCATCATGACGCAGAGATGGGCAGTATCGAAAATACATGTATTTTATATACATTTTCAAAATACATTTGTATTTTGTATTTTGTATTTTAACCTCACTAAACGAAAGTATTTTGGTAATGTATTTTGAAATGATTTTTTCAAGTATTTTGTATTTTGAAAATACATTTCATATTCAAAATACATTTCTGTAGGTTTCCAGCTGCTTCGTTGAAACCGCAGATGTAAAATTGAAAATAATAATATTAATAATAATAATACGAGCCTGTCTGTTTTATTTTGTATTATAATGTTCGTTTCTGAAAGTTAATGCAAACATACTTTACAACTACTGATACGATAAGGATTATAATCAATGCTTCTGTTTTATTTAGGCATTTTTGCTGAACTGTTACAATTCTAAAGTTCTAGTTTTATAATTATAAAGTTTCTTAACAAACGACAGAAACTACTGTGTGATAAACAGGAAGAATTATTTATATTTTGCTGTATCTAGTGCTTTTTAAAAAACCATAGAAAAAAAGTAATGTAATAGTAGAAAAGAAATGTAATTTAATGTTTGTTTTGAGAAAGAATGCCTGATATTTTTCCAGTTTCAAATGATAGTGTATCAAAAGAATTACTGTATGACGACAGAACACGTTGAGCTATACTATATGGGAATTTTCTTAAAAATAATTTATGTTGATAATAATGGCAGTTGTTAAAGTAGCATGACAAATGTGTAAAACAAGATCTTTCATTACAAGTGAAACTTTTGAAGCAACATTCAACTTTAAAACCCAGCTAATGGTAAGATTTTTAATTTTATACCGTTACACGTTGATCGAAACATTATTTTTCTAGTCCTTTGTATCAATTTTATCAAAGTTCGGGTAAATTTTAAGTTACTCGTGATATTCATTTGCGAGCGAATTTTATGATACAAGTAGGTCTATTTATCAATACAATTCAGATTCTCGTTAATTGTATTTACTATTGAGTAAATCAAATATTGGATTTTTGTTTATAGACTTGTCCTTACTGGAGATACATGTTTATCTAGCTAAACTTCCCAAGTATTTTTTTTTTTACTCATTTTATGTTTCCTTTTATACTGTTTAAAATAAAATAGCACAATGAAAATATAAACTAGTATTGGACCAGAACGAAAATTGCTGTACAAAATGAAAGTTTGATTCTTTTTTGAGTTTCGATTGTAAACGGAAGTTTTACAGATGAAAGTTTTTAATATCAATGGGAATGTTAATTTGTTTAATTACAAAATTCGCTCCTCTTTAGAAGAATATTTATGATTTTCAATATGCGGGTATGTGAATATGTTTAGACTAAAATTTACAAAAGATTAATGAAATATTATTTTGTATTTTGTACAGATTTATAAGCATAAAAATTTATACATTACTAATTGTGAAGTTATTTATGTATCCTGAGTAGAGATATAAATTTTCCGGAAAAATATAAGTGGTGGAAAAAAGCTGGTTTTTTACCGTTTTTTTTTTTTCGGAAAAAAAAAACAGAAAAATTGGAAAAATTGATTTTTCATGACTGTTTCTCCCAAATAAATTATATTTTCTTAGAGAATATTAAATAATAAATATTTTTTCCCATTTATATGTATTAAATGAAAATTATTTTCACTTTATATTACAAAATAAAAAGAAAGTAGCAAAGCCTGCTTTTAAAAGTTTAGTTTTTTTTTTCCACAGCCTAAGAATTTTTATTAAACGCTATTGTTTGTTATATCATATCTCTGTTGAAATGATCCTTTAGATACATGTTTAACTACCAATTCACCTGATGTAAAAACCTGAGCCAATATGTCTGTAGTTTTGAATGAAATAAATTATGCATTCCATTTGCATAGGTATAGTTTTTAAGTAAATGATACTAGTTTAAAGAAATTATTGCAGTTTTGTCATTATTATGAGTTTCAATATTCAAAAAATCCATTGTTTGTTTAAAAAATGTATATTTTTACATTATTACTTTTTTTCTTAGAATTATAATTTTATTTCCTTTATAAAATATGTTTAGTTTTGGTATAGCTTTCCAATCTCAACTCAAAAAAGTTTTGATTTAGTTTTATAATCTGAATTCAAAAAAAACTAAGTTTTACTTTGGTTTACTCAGGTCTGAAATTAAACAATAGCGTAGGATTTATTGACTGTTAGATTTTTACTCACTGAAACCAGAAAAATATTATTATTATTATTATTATTTTAAGTTTAATTAAATGCAATTTTTTTCTTTTTACCATGAAATCTGGTTTTCTATTCTTGAGTAAGAAACCATATACAATAATGTTTCCACATGGTAATTTTATATTTCTAAGAGTGGAATTCAAAAGTTATGAAAACAGAAGACTACAAATAGAAAATGCTCACTATTTGAGGAATTAACAAAAGCAGTTACGTACAGAGATAAACTTCTGCTGTGCTTTAGAAAACTACAAAAATTCAAAGTTTAATCAAGAGAGAAAGTATAATTTGGAACATAGTTATTTGTAATAAAATATGGGTTTTTTTTTTCATCGCAGTTGTACTTTTCTAATGCAAACTGCCCATGTTTTAGCAACATTACTGTACATTATGGAGATAAAACGGAGGTCATTTTTAGATTCAACACCTTGAAAAAACATTCAATTAATCAGCTATAATGGAATCTTGAAAAATGCAGCATAGTAGTGCCACCTATAGGGCAATTTACACCAAAAACTAAACAACATTAATATATATCAGAAACTGTCTGAAGCTGCAGTTTGATTTTAAAAAAAAATTGCCCTTGAGGTAAAGCTATTGCGATAATCATAAATAATACAGCATAGCAGCATCATCTGTTGAGCAATTTACACCAAAAAGTAATGAGTACGAAGTTATGTCAAAGATTAACTTAATCTGAAATTTTATAAAAATACATACATTAGTTTGAGGTAGAACTATTGTGGAAATTATGAATATTGCAGCATAACAGCGCCATCGGTTTCGCGATATACACTAATAACTAAACCTCTCGAGTTTTTATCAAGGTGTAACTGAAACTAAAGTTTTGTTAAATTATGTGCATCAGTTCTTGAGATAGAGTGCCCATAAAATTTGTCACATGCAGACTCAAAGAGTGACAGATATTTTCCAAAAACCATTAAAACGTGTTCAAGACCTTCTAAAACGTTTAAATACACCAAAAACTGGAAGACAAATTTTTCACGAATTCAATACTTACATCTTGAAAAGATAGATTAAAGTAATAAATGTATACTTCAAAATTTTATGTTGAATTTTTAATTTTATCATTTCTATTAATCGGCATATTATTGCAATAATTTTACACATGAATTAATTTTTAACAAGAGAAGTTGCATTTAATTACATATCTAGATTTTTTTCATGTAATCATGTTTTTGTGAAATTGTGAACTTTTTGTATATACTTGTACAAAATATATTCAGAATTTTTGAATGAGAAATTATTACTATATTTAGGTTCGAATTTAGACATTTTTAATAAGGTTATTTACATACATATATGCAAGTTAATAGGATTCAGCTGCTGTATGACATGAGATTTTTCTTTTTTTCAATCACTGCACTTGCGAAAGATACAATTTGTTGATTAAACTTTTTCTAAAATGACTATTTTCAAGAGATATTTTGCAAAAGATCTTGTGTTTCAAACAAGAAAAAAATGTGAAGGATCCTTTCAAGTCTTCTCAAACAGATTTCTACTCAGAGATCAGATTACCCACATTAAAATTTTCATGAGACATTCAACATAAAAATAAATAAAATAAAAAGTATGAGAATGTAGCTATTACAAAATTTTCACTATATTTTAAAAAATGAAATTTCAATTTTTCCAGCTCGGAAAAATTGAAAAATAGGCCTTTGGAAAAAAACCGAAAAAAAAAACAGTTTTTTCCCAATTTTTCCGGTTTTTTTCCGAGCATTCCCATCTCTAATCCTGAGTATCCCCAGTATTTATGTATCAAACGAGATCAACGTTCATTGTTCAGAGATTTCCAAGATGTTTAACATTTAACTTGGAAATTAATCATATATATATATATATATATATATATATATATATATATATATATATATATATATATATCAATAAATGATTCTTTTAGAGAAAGCAGTGTATTCATATTTAAATAGCAACAACAATTTTTATTTTGCAATCATTTTTTGAAATATAGCATGCTTATGTTTAAATACACCTTTACAATAAAACTGCCAAAGAATTACGTTATTAGTATTTAAAGTATTTTTAACAGTGCGTGAGAGAGGGGGGTGGGCGCCCCGGCCGTGGAAATTGAGGGGGCGCCAAATTGAAACTTTGCCTCGGACGCAGTTTTTTCTTCGCACGCATGTAATTTTTAATGTAATGACTCATTCAAGATTGGAGGGGTTTTAAAACAGACCATGACGAAGAATGATGCATTAATAGAAGACATTTATTAAACACAAAAATCATGACTTTAAAAAAATTAACTTAATAAACTTATTTGGTATCATGAATCGTTGATTACTACACATTATGTTATTCTCAAGATTTAAAAGAATTTATTTAACATGTTTATTTAATATTCCTTTTTAATCATTTATTATTTATTATTCATGAGAAGCATAATAGTATTTGCGTAGTAGTATTTCAGGCATTAACGAATTTTATTTTTAACAAACCGAATTACGTATCTATTATTGTATATTCAACCTAAGAAGGAGGCTGTACAATTCTTTTACATATATGTGTTTATGTATACGTCCAAGAATAACTATTGAACTGCCGTTTCGAATTTTACTCACTCGCACTTTTTTTACTTTTCTGTATCTTTACAATAAAAAAGTATTGGATTCGTGAAAAGATTCTACTTCAGATTGTCGAAGGATTTATATTTGTGAAGGTCCTGAACACTGATAGTTTTTAGGAAATGTCTATTTGTGAGTTTATCAGTGTATGATACAAATTTTGTGGACCCCTCTATCTTAAGAATTAATGCACGGAATTTAATAAAATTTTAGATTCAGTTAGACATTTACATAAGTTATTTTAGATATTAGGTAATGGTGTAACTCTTCCAAAAGATGGCGCTGAAATGCCTCGTCTTTCACAATTTTCGCAAAAACTGTATCTCAAGAACTATGCACGGATTTTCATCAAAATTCTGATTCAGTTAGTAACTTCAGTTAGAGTTATGTCATAAGTTGACATAAGTTGTTGCCGATTAAGTTTTGGTGTGAATTGCTTAGCAGATGAGTGTCGCTGCTATGCTACATTTTTCACGAATTCTGCACTAGCTCTATCTCAAGTAGTAATGCATGGATTATCAACGAATTTCAGATTTAGTTCGATTTAAATATAAATCGTCACTAATTAAGTGTTGGTGCAAATCGTCCAGCAGGTGGCGCTGTTATGCTGCATTTTTCAGGATTTACAGATTTTAACAAGAACTAATGCACTAAATGTCACTAAACTTCATATTCTGTTATCTATTATTTTTAACTATTACTACCAATCACCGAAATTCAAGTTCGGCCTTAAAAAACTGCTCTGTCCATCCTTAATTATAAATTCTTAAAAAATATATTTATTAAGTAATTTTCATTTTGAGAATATTTTTTTCTTTTCAAGGCCAATTGTAATTTTCAAACATAATTTTGATTTATAGATTGTTTTGATAACACTTTACTCCTATGCTTAAAATGAAGCTGAATTATACCCAAGAAAGATTTTATATTTTTGTATACATTTTAAAATTTTTTCTGTAAGTATTCTTCGTTTATTTTATAAAGAATAATTTCAAATAGATTGATTTGTTTTCTTTTTCAATCTTTCCTTTTGCTTCTTTTCTTTGATAATTTTTTTATTTCAGAGAATTTAATCGGTGTTACAAAAACGCCTAACAGTTGAGTTGTGCAAACACAAATAAGAGGTCTACACAGGCCGAAATTATTATGTCCGGTTGAAACCGAAAAAAGACCTTTTTCGTTCGGCCCATTCTGACCCAAATAAAAATTATTGGCCCGAACCAGTATGAAGTTTCGCTCCGCAGAAAAGAAATATTAACACAGTCCGATACAAATAGTAAAATCCTGGAATTATTCCGGCTCGATATAAAAGCTAAAAGTTCGTCCAGGCCCTATTCGTACAAAAACTTGATTAGCCCGGACCAATTAAATTTCCAGAAAACATAAATTTCTGTGTCGATGTGGTTAAAAATCATCTTGTACGAGGAATTCTAATCAAAATAATTATTTTTTCCCATGTTTTTAAAAGAAATACTTTCTTTTAAAAAAGCACCTGACTGCGATATTTAATTTTAAAACGAATATTTATTTTTATGTAAATGTTTTTGTTATAATTGAGGCTGCTCTTAGTCAAAAAGGGCAACTTTATGACACATGTTTTAATTTATTTTTGTTTGGAAATGCATGAAGCTAGCAGGTGCAGAAAAAATTTTTAATCGCCACTCATTTTCATATAATTTGAAAATACAATAGATTTTTCAGAAAATAGTGTCAAAGTGAGCGTTTTAAATTGAATTTCCTCGTGAAAGAAGAACAACATCTGAAACTGTGGTTAAAATCGTGCTTGTCATGTGATCGAAATCATTATAACTCAACAGATATTTTATTGATACAAAAATGGAAAATTCAGTTCAATTCCAAATTGCTTCCATAGTCAGGTCTTCCAATTTTATAGCTTTCAGCTAAAAAATGGATTTGTAAATGTGTCAAAACATTTTGCACTTGTTGAGCAGAACAGATGAGAGCAATCTTAATATCATTTTATGCCTTTGAAACTTAAAAGTCGAAAAACGCTATACAGTAAAATCTTCTGAGAAGAATTCGCACAGGATAGGAGAAAAAATAGATTATAGACAGGATTTATTTCTTAGCAGGAGAGAGGAACATAGCTTGTTCTAGATGTATCATATTCTTTTTTCTTGTTATTAAATTTATGTTGCATGAATCAATACATTTCCTATTTAAGACAGAATTTATAGACATATTCATTTTCAGAGTTCCCTTTGCTGTGCTTTAATTTTATATCCAGAAATATACCTACTATTCATAAAGAATAATAATAATTTTAAAGGTAAAATTATAGCAATTTAAAAATTCGTACATTAAAAAAAAAAAATGTTGGGTTGGGCCATATTTTACTGATTTTTTCTCATAGGCTGACCGAGGCGGAATAAGCCAATGATTTTAATACGGGCTGGATCTGGATCTATACTAATATTTTTGACTACTGCAATTAGTGCTCTAAGAAGGATCAAATCCAATCCCGATCCGATCTGGGAGGAATTAGTCAGGCCCGGCCCGAATCTGCAGAAAAAAGTAAAGACCGGCACAAGAAAGAGTGATGACGAGGCCCATATGAGTCTATCTTTCTGAAAAAAATAAACCGATACCCGATCCGGACAGGCCCGGAAGACTGAAAAATAGGTCCGGTCAGGCGCGACCCGAGTGTCGGGATTACAATTGGCCAGCTAACTTTGTCGGACACGGCCCATGCAAACATCTAATCTCATAGACATTTTTTTTTAATTTTTCAAATGTATTTTGTATTTTGAATGTATTTTCAAAATACATGTATTTTGTATTTTGAACTTTTTCAATTTGAAAAGTATTTTGTATATTATATTTTAGATTCTAAAACTAATGTATTTTGTATTTTGTATCGAAAATCATTTTTCGATGTATTTTGCCCAACTCTAATCATGAGACGGTTTGTACATTGGTCGACAAGAGACTTTCTTCATAGCTTTCTTCTATCAAACATAAGCACAGTTCAAAATCAGGACACTTATATGCTGCAACATGAAACAGTTTATTTAATTCATCTAAGTATGATTAGCTTTAGAACTAGATTTTCAGTTTTTTTCATAACTTGATTGCTATTGTCCTTCAAGAATTTATAGCAATGGATGCTTTAATCAAAATCCGTTTATCTTTTTCTAAAGCAAAATTACTTATAGTTTTGAAAGACAAATTTTTATTTTTTTCTCAGTCTTTGCTTTATGCCACAAAAAATTATAATGTCTAACTGCATCACACACTGTTAAAAGTGAAGGTGACAAACCGGTGCCATTTGGGACCCGGAGGTGAACAGGCCTTAGGGTCCATTGGAACCCGGGGCCAATTTCGAACCCTAGGGTGCCAAGGGGCTTGGACATGTGGTTGCAGTGCTGACAGGTCTCTTACTGGGTGATTGGAGCTAAATAAGGTGCCATGCACTTCGTATTGGCAGCAATGTGGCACCTTATCGGGTGACTGGAACCATGCGCATGCGCTGTGACGTGTGTCTTTCTGTTTTCTGTGACGGCAAGTAAAATCTATGGCTATGAGTAAATGAAGGTCAGCTCGATGGACGAGCGGTTAGAACGCTGAGCTTGTAATCGGACGCTGTGAGTTCGAATCCTTCGACGGCCAAAAGTTGGTTTGTATATTTATTATTTTTTTATTATTGGACACTCTGGATTAAGGGTGGCATCTTTTCACCCTAATTAAAAGTGCCATTCTGGCTCCTTTAGGGGTATCACCAGAGAGACAAGCCTTTCACCCCTAAAAGGCGCAATGTGTCACCATTAATTTTAACAGTGCTCTGATTCATTCATCTCTTGATTACTTCCGACAATAGAGTCATCTTCTCCGCTTGTGTGAGACATTTTTATAACTCACTCTCTTCAAAGTAACTAAGACACTAAAGCTGTAATTAAGTGTCAGTAACGAAGCGACAGATATTTTCTGCCACGTGACATCACAAGAGAGTAGAAGGTCATGGGTAAGCTGCACCCTTCTTCATTTTTTATAGTTTATGGCAAGGATATTTTCCACCCACTACCCAGTTGTCCCCGAGCGAATGGATGACTGGAAAAAGGATCAAACACCGACTTAAATTGATCCCACAACTCGTAAAGAATTTACTTTTACGGGGTGAAATATACAGTGAAAACAGCTCTTTCCTTACTGAAAATATCTAACTTCGCTAAAGTTATACACATTGAAGTTATCATTTTATCGTTTCAGTATTTTAAATCTTTGAAAATAAAAGTTTAAATGACACTTTTAATTCATAATCATTCCACAGAAAATTTTTATTTATTTATTTACTTTGTAAAATTATCAAAATTTCGACTTTCAAGCCAAAAGCGCAGACTCAAGCCTTTTTTTTTATCAGAGTTAATATTTTGGAGAAGAGAGGGGGGTTTCTAGTATTCCGAAATATTGTCTTTTTTGTATCAGCACGCTTTTCGAAACTACATGAAAAACATTTCTTGATGCTTTATTCGAATTTCCATCTATCTTTTTTCTGAGTATTTTAGTGTTTTAGTTACATCTGACTTTGTAGATTAATGCCATTCCTGTTGTGTTGTAAATATTGCCTTGCATATAAGTAATATTTTACAACGTCTGCTATTGTTGGAAAAACAATTCAATGCAGCTACAAATAGAGTAGATTCTAGCAATGGTAAACTACGCTTTGCTTCGACTCGCCTTCATTTTGATTCTAAAATGAGAACAAACAAATTGTAACACTTAATAAAACTTCTCAAATATTAAAAAAAAAAACCTTACAGTTTAAAAATGCTAATAGAAGTTACACTAAAAATTTTAAATAAGGTATCCTGGGGTAATAACACCACGCTCTATCAATTTTTACTGCTTAATTTTAGACTGTATTTTTCAAACAAATATAGGATTTTATATAGCAACTCATTGACTATGTATGTTAAAAAATAATTTAACAGATATGTATTCATAAAATGTAATGGCATAATGTCTTGACCAACGCTATTTGGCGTTATTACCGAACTATGTGGGTAATAACGCCATGCAAACAAAACTATAAAATAAGATGGAATAATCTCACGTAGATTGCCCATTTCTAAAAATGCAAAGTCTACAGCCCTAGAAATTGACAAATTTCATTCTAAGCAATTTAAAATTTTCATTTTTTGTGAAAGCCTAAGGAAAAGAAGGAGGGGGGAGGGAGCAAAAGAATATCAGACCTTAAAAGAACTTTCTTTACTAAAAAAATCCTCTTAAATAGAATTAATAGAAACATTGCAAGGTTTTAACTGCGTTTATTTAAATCAGTATTTATATTTCCATGCAACCATTTAATGCGATAAAAATAATCATGGGCGTTATTACCCCGGTATTCTCACTGAGCAGTTCATTTTTAACTACAAACTATCTTGCGAGCACATTCAAAATCTTCTTCAAAATTTTGAAAGTACATGAAATGCACTATAAATTTCAGTGATAAATAAAATATTCCCTGATAAATATATAGTCTTAACATCACAGAACTTATCTCGCATATGTTAGATCAAGCGTTAATTTTAGTTGCTTCTGAAAGCAATAAAGCCTACAAATGGAACAAATTAACTTTAAGCCGTTGTTTGGATTTTATATAACTCTGAGCACTTCTGCGTAGAGCCCTTATGTGTCATTTACCGGTATATTTCATAATTATAGGTAATATTAGCACTTGGCGTTATTACCCAACATGACGTTATTACACCAGAACACCTAATATAAAAATGTCAAACAATCTTTATAAAAAACGTTGTTAGTGTATAATGAATGGTGAGATCTTTATGTTTGAAACAATGAAGTTATAAAGACCCTCGTTAAGCCCTGAAGAATTTTTTTCTAAATTTATAAGATTTTGCACATATATTAGGGGTGTAAATTTCGATGTGAGTTTCAGTATAAATTTTGACTGTTATCAAAAACAAAATTTGAACTTTCATTTTTTTTATTTCACATAGTGTACCTTCCTTATAATTATTACCGCATATACTCGAGTATAATTCTTCTGCATAACTTTCAATTTCTGCAACAAATCAAAAACACACGTCGACTTTTGAACTTTTTACTTACATATTGCACAGAATCAAGCTAAAGAATTCACTTAGAAATGCAAAAAACTACATAGATTTTTTGATAAATTATTGTTTTTATACATTTAAAATTATATACTGTTATTCGTATACATATAAGCTAGAAATTTTGCTATAGTTATATATACAGGGTGAGTCATAAATATCGAAACAATAGGCTGTCTCCTTAAATATTGCCTATAGACCCATACTTCCAAATGCAAAAATTCATAAAAAATCTTGAAATTTCTGATAAGTTGGAACTCTTTGGGGGAGTCTATTAGAAAAAATACGAAAATTAATTTTTTATACGGGCTTTATAGTGCAAAATTTCCAATTAGGAAATTATTACTCATCCATTCCTAAATTGAACAAAAAAAACTGAAAGTCTGACAGAGATATTAAAATCCAAAATTCTCCAAAATTCATGACTTACACAACTTTACCATGCCTGTAAACGAAGAATTTTTGACTTGTTTTCAAAGCAAATGAGGGATCGTCCACAAATTATCTGTATTAAATGTCAATTTAAGACCGTGCCTCTTATTTCGACATAACAAAGCAACGTATTGATTTAAATCAAAACTTGTTTTCAAAATATGTTGATCGCTAGCACTGGAGGGAATATACATGGATCGAAATATATAGGCCAGGTTTCAAATCGTCCCATAAGAAAAAAATATCTGCCCGGCAGGGAAAAATGCAAAAATCATAATCCGGACTTGCCTGGAAGAAAGTTTAAATCATAGCCGGGCTTAGCCGTGAATTTCTACATAGTTTTTTTTTTTACTTCAGTGTAGTTAAAACTTGTTTCGCGGGGAGGAGTTCTGACTAAAAATACTTATTATCGCTTTTTGTTTTTTATATTTATACATTTTATTATTAAAGAAGCACCACAGGCTGTGATATATTTATTTTATCAATGAATATCTGTTTATATATAAATATTTCACTTACATTTTAATATCGCTAATCAGTAACCTGTGCGTTGAAGAATTTGAAAAATGTTTTACTGTAAAACCTTTTAAGACGGAATCACATAGGAAAGAAAAAATACATAATAGACAAATGTTTTTCCTAGGAGGGTTAAATGGAGTTTATTTTTTCTTAGGTATTATTGTATTCATTTTGAATGGATCAACACATTCCGTCATAAGCAGCTTTTTTTCTGGTTTTATTGTGTTTAATTTTTTAGCATTTAAATATACTATTTTTAAAAAAAAATGTAAAGGTTTTTTTTTTCAATATATAAAAGTGATTTTAAAATCTATGTGGTTTTTGTAAAAATTTTGATTGAACCAAATTTTACTTATTTCATGCATGTATTAGGTCAGTCAGAGACAGTGATTTTAATACGGACTGCTCGAGACCGGAATTAAAAATTTCGTCCAATGCAGACCTTATTAAAAGTTAAAAACAGTTAAAGAAAAAAGTACAAATTTGAAACATGTTATTTTTAATTGTTTTACATTAGGTTTGTTTCGTGCTAAATTGAAAGTTATTTACTTTTGAAAATAAGATTTTTTCTTAAGTTATATTATTTTTTCAATAAATATTTTTAATAGTTCTAAAATTAATATTGAAAAACAAAAACCCCGAAACAAAATTAAAATCAGATTTTCATCTTTAATTAAATGGAAAGAAATTGAAAGATAAATAATGTTTGGAGTTATAGAGATTTTTAATTATCCCATTTAAACCAGTACTAATCATATGGAATTTTTATAAATTTTATGATAAATTTTAGGATATGATTTTCTTAACAAATTATATGACTAACCATTGCAAAAAAAGAAAAAAAATCAAAATTCTAACTCAAAAGATAGATTTTTTACACGTTGCCTAGAACTGTTAAAGTAACATTGGCTTTTGAATTGTGTTTAATCCCTTAAAACCTGATGAATTATTTAAACGGCAATAACTCTGCGAGTTATGAATATGCAACTTTTTGTGTATTATTCAGGACTGAATAAGGAAAGTTTTCCTAAATGGAAATTTTATCATACGTGGGCCGTATAAAATGTTAGTTTTCGTACTTTTTCAAACAGCCCCCCCCCCCCCATGGAGTTGCAACTTATCTTATCAAAAATTTTACCTTTTTTAATGAATTTTTGCAATTGGAAGTACGGGTCTAGAGGCAATATTTAAGGAGAATGCCTATTGTTTCGATATTTATGACTCAGCCTGTATATGACCCACATATAAGTGAAGCCTCAAAATTGTTTCACTAAAAAGTTAAAAAAATTCTTATATATACGGGGTTTATATTTGTTTACTGCAGGAGTATTTGGATATCTTTTCTACAAAATATATATTTATATATTTTATTCAAAAATGAAGACAACTTTACTGAGAACATATATTTTCTCATCAGCAATATCACCTTAGTACATGTGTTATCAGAAAAATAATTTTTCGCAATCGCAAAGAATTCATCAGAGCACCGTAGCTTAGTTTATTTTTTGTTTACTCGCGTATAAGCGCATCCATGAAATTTGTTTCCAATAATTTTGAGAAATTTCTCAACTTAAGAGATAAATTAATTACTATACTGGATGTCTTATTTCAAATGAAATTTTGCTTTACTAATAAATACACTATCGTTTTCTAAAAAAGTAACAAATAATAAAAAAATTTAAATGTAATGTAGTACATAAGAATTCTGAAAATTTACATTTTTATTACATTTGTTCTATTTTTAAAGAAAAGAAAATACTTGTTTTTTTCCGTATATTTGAATGATAGCCTTGTTATTCACATACGCAGAAGTTCATTATATCATTACATTTAACAACATGATATTAATCTATTCAAACTGGCGGTCAAGGGTTTTTGAAATTTTAAAATACATATAAATTTATTTCATTTTCCTGTTGATATACATATTTCTAAAAAAACAGGTTTTCTAACTTTTTCTGAAATATTTAAAAAAATATAATAAATCAAAATTTATTTTTCTGTATGTGTTTTTATTCTTTATACCGATTTTTTCCTGTCATTATGTCGTATAATGTTATTTGTTTAGAATCCAAACCACAATATCTAACTAAACTTAATTTCAAACAAAATATTATTCAATATGTTTTCTTTTAACAACAGTTCGATTGTTCTCAAAAAATTATTTCTAAAGTATTTTAAAATGGATTAAAGCGTAATCCATTCAACATCAATTTCAATTTACTTTCATCTACAGAAATTTTCTCTGAAATAGTGATAGATATAGCGGATTTATACACATTTCCAAGACGTTCATAATTTATGGGTAATTCAGAAGCTGAACAAAATGTTCCATTCAGTCAAAATGCTTTCTGTAATTTGATTCTCTTTAGTTGTTAAATTTCCCATTAAAAAGCTCTTAGCAAACACTTCCATTACTTAATATCTCAAAAATACGCAAGATATATTTTACATTCTTTCAGATAATTTATGTAATCATAAACAAGCATTAGACGGAATGCAAATTATATTTCTTTAACAATCCATATAAGGTACTCTGGGGTAATAACGCCACGTTAAGTTTCTACCAATTTTCACGGCTCAGTTTTAGTTGGTATTTTTCAAACAAATGTATGATTTGATAAAGCAACTCATGGACTATCTATATAAAAATAAATAATATATAATAACAAAAATGTCAGTTTTTAATAAGAAAAGCAAACTAAAAACAATTTAATGAACATAAAAATATAAATATAAAATTAAAATGTATTTGAACACAACAAAAACAAAAATTAACATAAAAAAATTGGTTGCCTGTAAAGTCGGTATACGGGCGAAAGTTTTACGTGACAACGACTTTGAGTTGTAAAATAATTTTAATGTGAATATTCATTCGTATAGTAGGAAGAAGGATGAAATAATAGTAACAATTTAAAACATTTATTTATACAAAGAATTATATTTAAAACATTAATTTATACAAAGAATCTCGCACTGAATTTCATATTAACAAAATTTTATTTTTACCTTTACACATACATACGTATTTATATACAAATATACATACAATAACTTGCAATACATTGTGTTTGTTAAACACATTTTACTTCATCTTTATTGATGTCAAATGTTGAATTTTGTAAACAGCATATTAAAGAATTTTTCAATGAGCAGAATATAACTAAAGTAAAATGGCTTTCACTAATCACATATCATTAGTTTTCCATAATATACCACCGAATTACGAAATAAACTACACTTATTTTCTTTGTACTTTATACTAATAACTAATACATAACGTATTTCGTCTTAGTTTGATACTATCTAAAATTCCTATTAAGCACCGCCCCTTCCTTGCAGCGAATTCACATTCACGTTCAGAAAATGGTTCCACAAGTGACCGGAAAAAGTTAAGAGAAAAGTGAGCGCGTATCGTGAGCGGAGCGTAACGTAACGTAACGCAGTTTCTTGAAGTGTCTCCCGGCAAACCAATTTACAAGACGTTGTCACGTCAAAATAATTTAACAGATATGTATTCATAAAATGTAATGGCGTGATTTCTTGACCAATGCTATTTGGCGTTATTACCCACCTATATGGGTAATAACGCCATGCAAACAAAAGTATGAAATAAGATGGAATAATTGCATGTAGATTGTCCAATTCTAAAAATACAAACTCTACAAACTTAGAAATTGACAAATTGCATTCTAAGCTATTGAAAATTTTCATTTTTTTGTGAAAGTGTAAGAAAAATAAAGGTTTGGTGTAGGGGGGGGGGGGATGAGGCAAAAGAATATCAGACCGTGAGCTTCTTTTTGCTTAAAAAGGACCGCTTAAATAGAATTATTAGAAACATTGCACAGTTTTAACTGTGTTTATTTGAATCAGTATTTAGGATGTAGCTCGGCCGCTCTAGGGAATCAACCGGGGTATTAATGCCAAGGGTTGGCGTTATTACCCCGTTATAGTTATTACGCTGTACATTTTAAATTACAAATTATCTCGAGAAGCTATCCAAAATCTTCAACAACATTTTGGAAGTCCATGAAATGTACTGCAAATTTATGTAATTAAGGAAGTATTTCCGGATGAAAAAAATAGTCTTTACATCACAAAACGTATCTCGCAAATTTTAGATCAGGCGTTAATTTTAGCTGCTTGTAAAAACAATAAGACCTATAAATGAAACAAATTAACTTGAAGCTGTTTTTTTGCCATTTATATGACTCAAAACCCTTCTGCGCAGAGCACATGGGTGTCATTTACCAGATTATTTCATAATTATGCATGATATTAGCAATTGGCGTTATTACCCCAGGGTACCTTATATTAAGTTATATATGGTTTGTATTTTTGGATTGTTTCTGAGATTTAGATTGTTTTCATTTTATAATTGATTATAAAACTAAAGTGCACATGGGGGGGTATGAATATTTTTAAACGAAATTTAACACGCAAACTATAAAATACGTTCAAAAAGTTAGCGTTTGAATAATTTTGCTATTTTTCTTTTCTCTGCATCAAAGCAAGTAAGCCGGTTGACACTGTTTTGATGAAATTTCATAAAGAAGCTTTTAAAATTTAAAATAATATGTAATAAGTAAGAAAAATCATGCGCTAAGCATAGATTATGAAGCAATTTCCAACACTTCATAAAATCCTTAACAAAACTTTGTGAATTAGAGAAATAAGGGTATATAGCCAAATATGTATTCCAATACTTTTCAACAGCACTCTATTCCATCTGTCAGTTGATAGACATATTATAAAATAGGAAAAATTAGTTTAGCAAGAACAGAGCTTAGTATTTCTTTTTTGAGCAATTTATACTAATAAATGGGAAACATACTTGAAAAATTTTGTTCGGCCCTGTAATTTAACTTATACCTTTATTACACGTCAGTAAGAAGCTAAAATTCATTTTAACCTAAAACACTCTTAAAACAACTGAAATCACATTGTTGTAAATTATCATTCATAGGTGTCCATGTACATAATTTTTTGCGTGGCCCTGTACATCATTTTATCTATATTCTGCAAACATTTCTTTGTAAATTGAATGCATTTCAGCGTAAAAATGTATACCTTATATAAGAACCACCTTTAAGTAATTTAAGCTCATACTCAATAACGTTGGCAAGCTCTTTTGGATAGCCCTGTATATCAACTATAATATTTATGCGCACCCTTATAACGTACAAAGATTTAGTGAAACTTAAACGCGTATATCATAATTAAAACTTATTACATCCATCCATCAGCCATCATCGGAAACATATACAGTCCGTCGAAATGAACATACTATTTGAAATCTTTTGTGTGCCCCTGTGAATGCAATGTACTTCATATTATGCAAGACAATATCGTATAATTTATATTAAGCCTCAGTGACATATATCAATTTGGTTATACATGAAACAGTTTAATATATTTTTTAAATGTCGCACACTATTCCCTCCTTTACCATTATCCAATGGAATTCTTTTGTGTGGCCCTGTAAAGGAATAATAGCTATATTTTCACCTCATATTTTATAGAATGCATATTCTAGTGCACCTCTTAAATCATGTAAATTTTAATATATTTGACGAGGTGTAACACCTTTAAAACGCCTTTGAAACGATTTTTCCCCATATGCCATAATGTAATGAAAAATGTTTGACTCTCCCTGTAAATAAACTAATCATGGTAGAAACTTCATTTTCAGTAGGGTTCGTGCTAGGGTAAACGTCAATAACATACAAAGATTTCAGGGCAATTCGGGTATATTTACAAGTGTTACAGTGCGGACAGACGGACAAACAGACAAACGGGCAGACAAACCGAATGCATAAGTACTTTTCAAACTTTTGGAAAGTGTTATAAACGTTAAAATTCATTTGAAACGACTTTTCCCATAGGCCGTAATGTAATGGAAAACTTTTAACTTGCCCTGTAAATAAATTAATCATGGTAGAAACTTCATTTTTAATAGGGTTCGTGCTAGGGTAAACCTAAATAACGTCCAAAAATTTCATGGCAACCCGAGTATATTTACGAGAGTTAGAGCTCGGACATATGGACAGACGGACAGACCAACCGCATCCATAAGCACTTTTCAACTTTGTTGGAAAGTGCTTAAAATGAAAATAAATTGAAAAATAGCTAGAATGTGTGAATCTACCTATGGATAGGTTTCATTCAAAAAATAATCATCAGATTCTGCCCAGTAGAAAGCTAAAGACTAAAAAAACAGCCTGGTCGTTTTAACCCGCAAGTAGTCGCGACCTTTTTCACAACGTCATTAGTCGCGCTCGGTCTTTTCGCCGCTAGCCCCCCGCATATCAAATATGCAAAATAAGAAATATTTTTTCACTTAACATACAATAATATCATTTCAATGAAGATTTAAATTAGCAGTTTTCTTAAATTATGCATTTTATTTATAAGATCTGGAGTAATTGAAAAAAGTAAAAATGAATTGACATTAGTGATTGTTACGTAGACTTTTCGCCAATTTAAACTTTGTTTCTAAAATTGTACGTGAAAGAAAAACAGAGATGTCCTGTTACTTCACTAATGCGGTCTAGAAACCTACAAAGTCAGCTACATGGTAGATCTCCGTTGTATTTAAAATGTGATACAAGTTAGGAGAAAATAAGTTATACGGGCGGCAAAAATACCCACGCGCCACTACTGACGGGTTAATAAATAGATTTTTTTATCTCTGAAATTAACTTATTTTAGCTTATGTGTTTATAACACTAAAATTTTAATACTTGACTACATAAATATAATTGTAACTGTTTTCTATATGATTTGCATTTAAATATAAATGTCTATTCCAGAATTTCACGAAATTTATCTTTAAATAAAAGAGTTTTTGATTTTTTTCATTATTATTGTTCAACGAGTAACAGTTATTTCCCCTTTCAATTTAATATTTGTTTACATTATTTTCTACCTAATACAATAAAAAAATAAATACAATATGTGAAAGAGAACTTTCTTCGGCCTATTTCACGCTTGGGCCTTTGCCTTTCGGACTTTGGGGCTTAAAAATACATTTTTGGCCGCTATGGTAATAAATAAATGACACAGTTACAGCCATTTTAATATTAATTCTTCTTGTTACTCATGTAAATCATATTATGAAAGATATATATAAAAATTATATTTAAACGGAAAAAAAGAAATAAAATTACTAAAAGAATATAACTTAAATATCAGAAAGTTTTCAAACATATTTTATTAACCCGTAATAAGCAATAAATCACGTAATCATGTATAATTTCCTTCTTTCATACAAATTAATATCTTAAACTTCATAAATAATCTTTTCATGTATGCATGAAATATTTTAATTTTATAAATTTATTTTTCATTAAAAATGTTATTATTATAATTTTTAAATGAATAACAGTCTTTTTTCTTTTGATTTGTGAGATGTTTACATGGTTTTCTAACTCATAAAGACGTTTCATTTTTTTATAAACGATAATGATGCTAACAAATTAGTGGCAGACTTTTCCTACAAAATAACAATAAAATACGTAATTTGCTATCAAAAATCCTAGTTAGCCTATATATTTTACAAGTAAATCACGGTGGGGATATTCTACATTAAATGAGACATTTTAAAAAAATCCACCACACTGTAAAGCATTTGTGTGAAGTTACAGCATAAAATTGGTGGTAGCTGCTACCGCCATTTTTTGCAGAATTTTTTCTTTTACTTATGTAATGGTGTAATTAAAATGTATGTTACTGCTGATGTTACACCAATTATATGTTTAAAAATAGACCGACAATGTTACAATGTGCTATATAGGTTAAGTACACCTTACAATTAGATGCAGGAAAGTAAATTAATAGAGTAACGTTACAGAAATGTTTTACAATGCGGGAAGTTTTTGTAAATACTCGGACCGAAGTTCTAAGCATCACTGCATATGTATGACATGATGTTTATTTGGAAAGAATCGAATTTCGACCACTTCAGAAGTTTTCTAATGTAACTCACTTTAACTTTTGAAATATCCGCAAATATCAATAGCATGAGTCTATCTATTCATCTAGTAACTAGTAACATTCATCTAGTAAGTTCTTTATAATAACATTTTTATAATATTATGTTTTGTTTTAATTTGAAAAAAATGCCTAAAGTGATACAATTTCAGGAACTGAACGTCCATTTTCCTAAACTGAACCAAAAAGTATTAGATATTAATGAGTTTCAATCAGTAGAGAATATCAGTTTATTTAACTCTTTAACACCGGCAGAAGAGAAATATTTACTGCCTTTAAATCCTGATCTAATAAAAGAGCGGTATCGAAAAATGGACTCGTCTGTTTCTTGCATTTCTGTGTACTATACTTGTTAATGGGAGAGGCGTGGTTTAAAAGCCATGTTGATGTAAGCTTATTATTTCCCTCCCCCCACATGTTTTTGCTGGTTGGTGTCAGAAACAAACAAGAGAGAATACTAACCTATTTATTTCTTTGAGTGTTAATTCTAGGGAAAAAAATTGGTTGCCTGTAAAGTCGATATACGGGCGAAAGTTTTACGTGACAACGACTTTGAGTTGTAAAATAATTTTAATGTGAATATTCATTCGTATAGTAGGAAGAAGGATGAAATAATAGTAACAATTTAAAACATTTATTTATACAAAGAATTATATTTAAAACATTAATTTATACAAAGAATCTCGCACTGAATTTCATATTAACAAAATTTTATTTTTACCTTTACACATACATACGTATTTATATACAAATATACATACAATAACTTGCAATACACTGTGTTTGTTAAACACATTTTACTTCATGTTTATTGATGTCAAATGTTGAATTTTGTAAACAGCATATTAAAGAATTTTTCAATGAGCAGAATATAACTAAAGTAAAATGGCTTTCACTAATCACATATCATTAGTTTTTCATAATATACCACCGAATTACGAAATAAACTACACTTATTTTCTTTGTACTTTATACTAATAACTAATACATAACGTATTTCGTCTTAGTTTGATACTATCTAAAATTCCTATTAAGCACCGCCCCTTCCTTGCAGCGAATTCACATTCACGTTCAGAAAATGGTCCCACAAGTGACCGGAAAAAGTTAAGAGAAAAGTGAGCGCGTATCGTGAGCGGAGCGTAACGTAACGTAACGCAGTTTCTTGAAGTGTCTCCCGGCAAACCAATTTACAAGACGTTGTCACGTCAAAAACATCATTTACCGCTTTCTTGTCTAGTATACCGATAGAAAACGTCTGGTCAATGGTCGCCGAGCGACTGGCTCATAAACATACGCCAGTCACTACGGTTGATGAACTGTGGCACCGTGTTGGTGCTGCAATGGCATCTGTACCTGTACATGCTATCCAATCTCTGTTTGACTCAATGCCCAGGCGTATAAGTGTTTTTATTACTGCCCAAGACGGTTATTCTGGGGGGCTGATTTCTCAGGATCTATGCACCCAAATTTCTTGAAAATTTAATAACTTGTTATTTCTATCATAATATATTTGTCCAATAAATATCATTTTGTTATCTGAATTTCTTCCTGGTGTAGCAATTTCAATGGCCAGTAAAGGAAAATTATCAATTTCCACTCTCTTAAAACGAAAAAGCTGAAATAACTCGAGTTGAGCTGAAATCCACTCTTTTCCCATGTTGAAAGGAACCTTCTCAAGAAGAGCTGAAACAACTCAAGTGAATGAGTTGTTTTTAATCAACTCATGATTGAGTGATCTCTATTTTACTCATACTTGAGTGAAATCAAATCAATAAAGGTTAAATCCAGTAGTACTTGAGTGATTTGTAATCAAGTCATACTTGAGTGAAATGAAGTCATTTAAGACTGAATCTCGTAGCACTTGAGCGTATTATAACCAAATCATACTTGAGTGAAATGAAGTCTTTAGGATTAAATCGAGAAGCACTTGAGTTAGCTGCAACCAACTCGTATTTGAGCGAAGTGAAATAATTTAAGGCAAATCCAGTAGCACTTGAGCGATTTGTTATCAATTCAAGTTGGAGTGAAATGTTGTCATTTTTGATTTATTCCAGTAGCACTTAGGCGATTTGTAACCAATTCATACATGAATGAAATCAACTCATTTAAGAGTTAATCCAAAACTCCTTGAATTTGTAAAATTAAATAAATTCACTCTTAAGAAACGAAAAATTGCTTAAAATTACAAAAATCTTCAAGTGATTTCTAAATCGTCTAAATAAAATCACATCATTTAAAACTAAATTCAGTAATCCTCGATTAATTTTTATCAATGAAATTCAATATAACATGGAATTATTGCCACATTTTCAAGTGTTGCAATTAAATTCTCATTTCGGATTTAAATTTTTGTTTATTGACATTACAAGGGTATATATATATATATATATATATATAGAGAGAGAGAGAGAGAGAGAGAGAGACACACAGAGAGAGAGAGAGAGACAGATTGGAAAACTGTAACATGAATTCTCCAATATTTCTTCCAAGTCTGTAATTAACAAGACTTAAAACATTCTAATTTACATGACTGAAAGTTCTCTAATGAATCATAAAAACATTTTTTTTCTTTCTAATTCACTGAAACTGTTTCCTATGTCAATTTAGGGGAAAAGGCAATTGAATCGTTATACAAAATTAAATAGAGCTTACATGAATTTTTTATTATTCTGTCAAATCAGAAATTTTTAACATCAGTATTTTCTTTTGTTAAATTTAAAAGTACATATATTCATTAAATTAAAAATACTGGTGATCTCAAAAATGTAAATTTGAAAACACTTATTCATGCAAACTGCCTAAATTTGCATAACTGTACAACAGTACCCGAACAACATTAAACAGAATATCAGCTTCTGATGCTGTGGTGCTAATGGGATTTTTTCTTTCTTTTCTTGGGCAATTTCAAGATTACATATTTTCCAATGATACTTATAGCTTCAGATATGCTTATATACAGTTTTTATTTTTTCATTAGCTTCCGATTTAATTGTAAATAACAATTATTTTTTTATTAAAAATTTATGATTTCAATCAAATAAACCAATCTTAGTCATCTTACTAAAAAAAATTGAAAAAATAAACTTGATATCAGCCCAACGACTCAACTACAGCACCACAATGTCAGAAGCTGATTGTTCCCCTTAAGTGTTTAGATAATCCTATGCAGAAGTTATTTTCAAATATCTTGTTCGGATTTTAAAATGTTTACCTTTTTTTGGGGGGGGGGGGCATAGAATATTTGAGGATGATCTGTAAGTGGGTTAGTTTTTACTTTTGCAATTTTGGTTAGTTTTTTTTTTAAATATTAATACGAGTTTCAGAACCAGTTTTGAAAAAGAAAGTATTAAAAAACATAAAACCTAAATTTAGAAAAGTATCCCCCCCCCCCACACACATGGCCAGCGCAGGGTTTAAATAAATGAAATTGAAAATATTTTAAATGGATAAACATCAACCCATGATACCTTGTTATAATTTTTCCTAGATTTAAATCTTAATCAAAATCTTATATTTCTTAAACTGACTAAATTTTAAAAAAATATTTTAATTGTTTAGTTTGAAATCTTAGATAAAATAATTGTTACCCGTAGCATTTATATAAGCACATTGCAAAATGTGGGAAATATGGAGGAATGCCATTAAAAAACTTGTATAGCTAAAATTTTGATTATGGACAATTGTTTTATTGTATGAAGAACTTTCCACTAAATATTGTAGTACAAAAGTTAAATGCAGAAATAACTGAGAAATGGATTTATTGACCATGTGCAATTATTCTTTATATCATTTAAAACATTTGTTAAAACTTGAATTTATATTCAAGAATAACTTATTTCTTCTTAATCTTTTAATTTTTGATTTTATTCAATGTTTCTTACCAATGTTTCAAATCAACTAACTTTTAAATAAATATAAAAGCATAAGACTGCAGCATTTTATGTCAAAAGTTAGAGCCAAATGTGCAATTTAGAATGTTGCAAGAAAGAAAAAAAAACTAATTTTATTTAACAACAAAAACATTTTATTTAGCAAGAACAAAATAAACCTAACATTAATTAATAACAATTCTTTCCAACATCAGATAAACAAGTTTCAATAACATATTTAACAGGACCTTTATAAATATAACAGTCCATTTGCATTTAACATTAAATACATAAAGAGCATATTGTAATCTGTCCACTGGTTTGTCAAACTTTTAAAATCTTAGGCAAAATAGACACTTTGTTGAGGATCCTTGAGATTAAATAAGATTGTTGAATTTGACTCCTCACAGTAGAATTTTACTTCTCCATGAAATCACCATCTTCCTGTGTTAAAAGAAAATATTGAAATTAAGTTAAATAGCAATAAATATAATGTTAAGGAATGTTTATGAACATATTAAAATATTTTGCAGCTTTCAGATTAAATATTTTATAAAATTTCCCATCCATAGTCTAAACAAAAAATGAACCATACACTAAAAATTTTAGCTTTATAAATATTACACTACAGAAAATTCAGCCAATCATGAATAAAATGGAAATAGAATAAATAAATACTGTGCGATTACACTTATCCGCTTGTTTAAATCATGGTGTTACTTCAGATACAATCTTAAAATAAATCACCATTTTAAAAACAAATTTAAAATGAAAGTTCTTAAAGCAACATTATATTGTTGAAAATTCACCTTTGTTGCTACTTTCAAAATATATCAGCGCTGGCAAATACCCAACCAAAACAGATTTTTGTGGATAATAAGTTGTTTTTCTATATATTTGCATATTTATATAATACAAGATAGAACCTAACAACAATTAGATCAGGGTTGGCACGGTTTAAACCAATTGGTTTTAACTATGGTTTAAACAACTGTTTACTCCTTTTGCTTTAAACAACGGTTTAGTTTAAACCAACTGGTACTTTTCTAATTTTTTTTCAGAAGAAATCTAATGACATTTTCTCTTTTTCTTAATAATTTATGTATGTCAGATTATTGAATATAAATAACTTCTATTTTTAACACTTTACATCAGCAATAAGCATTGGATGAAGCAGGTTTAGATCATTTTATAATAGGATTAAAAGGATTATAGGATTAAAATCAGTCTGCATTGGTGAAAATAGTTATTTGTCTTTAGAAAAAGCTTCGAACATGTGAATTGATCTAATATAAAATAGATTAAAAATATTCAATATTTAATAGAAAATACCTTAATTTTTTGAAAACTGCAGATTATTTAACACAATAATATAATACAATCTATAAAATTTCAAGCTGTAAAATAAATCCCCAATCTTAATTGGGCAGGTTATTTTAAGCATTAAAATCAAAATATGAAGTTGAATAAGACAGTTTTCAAAGATTGGATGCTACTTATAACATTTTAATAATAGTGATTCCCCCCCTGTTAGTTATCTGCTGAATCTATGACCAAAACTGTTGACTTAAAATTGTCATTCAAGAAACAAAATGTCAAGAAGTATTTGAAATTTATTATTTGGATAGCTATGGAGAAGAATATTTTATTTATCAGACTACTTTCAAATGTTTATTATTAGTAATTAAAAGATTAGTTATAAAGATTTTCAGAATATCAATGCTTCACTGTATACAGCACTTATTTTTAGAACATAAGACAGTTTGCTAATACTATTTAAATTAAATTTTAATTTCTCTTATTTTTTACATAAATTCATTGTAAATATTTAATTTAAATCATTTTAAAATGAAGTTACAGTTTATAATCCAATGTCTATTTTTATCAATATATATGCATGTATATGCAATAAGAAAGGATGTTTAAAAACCCGGTTTAAACCAAAAAAAAACTTTTTTAGTTTTTTATGAAAAAACCAGGTTTTTTCTCCAACTTTGCAATTAGACTAAAAAAGGAAGTTTCAAAATGTCCTCATTAATATTCTTTCTTTCAAATTCCTTTTTTCTGAAACACATCTATTGTTAAGCTAATTTTTATGTAAAATGGAAAAAATGTTTTTCAATATTATGGCAGTTTGCAGATGAAACCAGATTTTAATACTTTCAACTTTATTTATTTGCATGAGTTCCTCACTCCCTTTCTATAATTTGATAGCTACCCTATTTCCATAAAAGGGGATATCATTCTTGTTATAAAATACATACTACTCAATAGATTCATAATGCAATATTCCTATCATAATCTAAATCAAAATATATTTCAATCAATTTAATACGATATTAAATTAATGTTCTATAAATTGAATGTCACTAAATTGCAATTTTGTTTTTCGTGTTTATATAGGGTTTTCCATCCCTTAACAATAGTATTAGCAAAATTGAGAAATAGGTGCACACTAAAAAATAAGCATTTCTAACCAGCCTGAACATCTATAAACCTGCGTGTTTTCACTAAGACACTGAATAATGTAAATTCAGTATTTTGATAAATTTCTATAAATACAGATGTAATAATTGCATAACTTAATTCTTCAAAACTTTTATACTACAAGACTGTTAAATGAACTAAGTATTTACATTATAAGACAATTTTTACTTCGCTTGATACACTCAGGGGCCTCGCTAAGGGGGGGGACAGGGGGGAGCCTCCCCCCCAAACATTCGCAAATGTTGTTACACTTGGCAAATTTATTTAAAATTTTAATAAAAACTGCAATATATTTCCTATTTTTGATAGAAATTGCAAAAGTTACAACTCTAATTGGGAATATTATTAAACTTTTTACAAATAAGAACTGTATTACATTTTCTAAGAGTGGTAACTTGGCAAAATTATGAAACGAGTGGCAAATATGAAAATTTGACTTGGCAATTTAAGGTCGTCTCCCCCACCGATAAAAAGGTTTAGCGATGGGCCTGGGTACACCATTTTATTTCAAGGTTGTTATGTAAGATACGTATGAGTATTAACATTAATTGTTTATTAAAAAAAGAGAAGAGAAATCTATTAAAAGGATAGCATAATGTAAATAAAATACTTTCATAGTACTTACTTCGTGAAATATCGGCTTCTTTGGCAAATAATCTCGAGGAAACCACGAACTTTTAAGATGCATCGAAAATCAGCGTGCAGTGCATTCCGAAGTCCTCCATCTTGTATTTTGCAAGGTCAGGTCAACAGCAGCGCCAGCGGTGGATGCAAATAATGCGGGAATGATCTGTTTTCTACTCGAGATGACTTGCTTAGTTTCCGATCTCAATGAGTGCATTAGAAATAGAAGAAAGCAAGTCAAGAAGAGTGGACCACTTAAAAATCAGCTCATTCACGATCCAGTAAATTAGAACTCTTTCTTGAGCAGCCAAATCCACTCTTTCGTTTTAAGAGAGCACGTTAAAGTTGAAAATAATAATTAAAATCTTAGGATATATTTTTCTATGTATGTTTATACCGCATATGTTTTCCTTTTAAAAATAATGCTTACATATGGTTTCCGAAAGATAAATAAATGGGGTTAACCTAGATCTCTTAGATTTTAAATAAAAGTGTAATAACCTATTTTCTTTGACACTGGCTTTAAACTCTATATAACTTCTTGTGAGTTCTCTGAAGACATTGGGAGATCGCCAGATTAACTATGATAAATGTATCGGAACATATAATTGAAATAAATGTGTCTGTATATTTTATCAAAATACTAATACAAAGAGTGTAATAAATCAGTTTATTTTAGTTAAAAATAAAAATAAGTTTAAATAAAGTATTTCATAACTTTCTTACATTACAATATAATTATATTTAACTGAGTGATTTACTTTTATTTAAAAAAATACTTTATGTATGACATTTTAAATTTAAGCACATGACAAACACCAATCTTATTATTTAGTAATCTTATTTAAGCCCTTTTCTCTGACATTGTTGTAAAAATTCTTCGCAACTTCTTGAATGTCTCATTCAGTTTTGGGACAAGACCAAAATGTGTTTCATGGCTGGTTAAACTGCTATTAAACAAGAAAGCTGTTTTTCGTCCAAAAACTTTCATCCAACACATTAGACATAATATAAATATCATTTGCTGAATAGAATTATTTCCTCAATAGGTAAGGGTAACTGAGAAAACTGCATTTGTATAAACCATATCTTAACCCAGTGACTTAAAAAAATTAATAAATGCTTCTCTTAGAGTACGTAAAAGGGATTTTTAAGGTCCCGAATTTATAAAGCGGAAACAGAACCATTATAGGATCACTCCGGTATGTGTCTGTCAGTCTGTTACCACCATTTTACTCGAAACTATGAAACGTGAAAAGTTCAAAGTTATGGAAGTAATAAAGACTATTGACCCACATGATAACAGATTATTGATTTTTACATACTTAAGAGGGATGTATGGGGGCTAATAATATAACCTAAAGAAATTTTTTTTTTCTTTTTATATTGTGTGGGTTATCTTATGAAAAATTTCGTTTAGCTGAATTTAAAAATGTATTTCTTTTAATTTTATGTATTATATTTTCAGCGATGTCGTCGAAAATATAGTGCAATAGCATGTTTCCCTCCATCTAATCCCGAATCTACTGAAAGAAAAATTATAAAATAATTAGAGGAGAATTATAATAATTTTCCACATAAAACTATGTAGGAAAACTATATAGATTAGTTCGGATTACATAGTTTTTGAGAAAAGTACTATTTTTGTTACACATAAATTTCGATTTGTGAAAATTTAGTAAAGTTGTTGAGGGGCGTTGGAGGTACTTATCGCAGCAAAAGTATAAAAGCATTGTTGATAATGATTTTAAAAAGATGTCAAAAATTAGTCGAGATATTAACCCTTAAAGACAGGGACGGTTTGGATTTAAATATATCCTTTGATTAATGGCAATATAGAATACACAATAGGGCACTATATTATTTTATTTGGATAAACCCCCCGAGTTTTGACCTTCATTTTGAAAAAACGGATATTAAGTTGGTTCTATAGACGATCACATTCAGAATTTTCAAGCTATGTTTTTGAAAATTTGCAGAAGTTGCTCTGTACATTTAGCTAACACAATATGGAAATGAAATTATAATATTCTTGACGCATGAACAATGAAAATTTATTTACTAAACCTGCTCATTTTTCATATTTTTTTCATAAGTTTCTTAATTCTGATGTCAGGGAATTGTGTACAATTTTCTTTGTTATATTTTCAGAAAAGAACATTATTTTGTATTAAGAACTCTGCAAATTATAAGCAAAAAACTTGGAAAATTTTGGGACTGTTTTAATAAAATCCGTAATTTCTCTACGAGTATATATGCTATCCATATAAAAAAAACACAGTATGTAACAATAAGCCACTTAAATATAATCGACTGTTTGAGCGCTTTTGATACATTAGTTTTGAGAGAGTTATACAAAAGATATTCGTTCTTTTTCAATTTGCTGACGATATCCTATAGAATTTCGGGAAAAAATCTTCACTGAAATATGTGACCTGTACTATTATGCAGCCACACTTAGATAATTCCCCAGGTATTTTCATAGATATATAAAAAAAAATGTCTAAAATCGCAAGTGGCTGGTCATCTTTCTACATATAATATAAAATTATATACCGGGTGTCCCAAAAATGATTGATGGATTTTAAAATTCAATAACTCGCAAACGGTGACAGCTATTTAAAAAAATTTTGTAGGAGGGTTATGTATAATGGCAAAAAAATTTTCCCGTAATTTTTTTTAGTTCGCATATCAAACAATAGGTGGCGCTGACAGCGATTGAAGGCCAGGTCGACGCTTCACTCAGCACTGATCACCTGGCCTTCAATCGGCGTCAGCGCCACCTATTGTTTGATATGCGAACTAAAATAAAAAATTACGGAAAAGAAATCCTGACATTGTACATAACCCTGCTGCAAAAATTTTTTAAATAGCTGTCACCGTTTGCAAGTTATTGAATTTTAAAATCCATCAGTCATTTTTGGGACACCCTGTATATATATATATATGAAACAGTATGAATTTTATTTTTACAATAGGTCTCAAAATATAATTTCAAAAGGTCGTTTACAAATTTAACATGCTGGTCTATCATATCATGATGAACAAGATTTACATAAGAACTTATGTTTGAAAATGCAAACAGCGACCAGCAGAGGGTGATGAGCGCAGGTGCGGAGGCGAAGAATGAAATAATTTCGAAAGATGTATTAATATGAATTTTACTAATGAACAAGATATTAATATTTACACAATATATACAAAATTGCTTTAATTCACTGAACTGCATATGTCACAACGTCAATGCATGTGTTCACTTACCCGTTCGAAATGGAGAGATGTCTTCCGCGATCATGGCGAAGAGATTCATGTTCGATCTTACGGGCGTTTCACACACCACGGATTTCATGTGTCCTCACACGTAGAAATCAAGCGGAGTTAGATCGGGTGATCGCAGTGTCCCTGTGAGAGGTCCGCCTCAGACAATCCAGAAATAAAAAAGCTGCCTCAACATGCTAAAATCCGATGTTTCGGCATGTTGCAGTTGGAGCGCCACCCATCAGATTACACAAGATTCCTCCTACATATATGTGATATGTATTCCAATCAAGGCATGTAAGGTACCATGGGGTAATAACGCCAGGCGGGGTAATAACGCCAAGTGCTTATATTTTGCATAATTATGAAATAATCTGGTAAATGACAACCATGTGCTCTGCGCAGAAGGGTTTTGAGTCATATAAATCGCAAAAAACAGCTTCAAGCTAATTTTTTTCATTTTTAGGTCTTATTGTTTTTACAAACAATTAAAATTAACGCTTGATCTAAAATTTGCGAGATACGTTTTGAGATATGAAGATTATCTTTTTATCCGGAAATACTTTGTTAATTACATAAATTTGTAGTGCATTTCATGGACTTTTAAAATGTTGTTGAAGATTTTGGATATATTCTCGAGATAATTTGTAATTTAAAATGTACTGCGCAATAACTATACCGGGGTAATAACGCCAATCCTTGATATTAATACTCCGGTTGATTCCCTGCAGTGGCCGAGCTGCATCCTAAATACTGATTCAAATAAACACAGTTAAAACTGTGCAATGTTTCTCATATTTCTATTTAAGCTGTCCTTTTTAAGCAAAAAGAAGCTCACGGTCTGATATTCTTTTGCCTCATCTCCCCCTCCCACACCACACCTTTATTTTTCTTACACTTTCACAAAAAAATAAACATTTTCAATAGCTGAGAATGCAATTTGTCAATTTCTAAGTTTGTAGAGTTTGTATTTTTAGAATTGGGCTATCTACATGCAATTATTCCATCTTATTTCATAGTTTTGTTTGCATGGCGTTATTACCCATATAGGTGGGTAATAACGCCAAATAGCATTGGTCAAGAAAAAAAGCCATTACATTTTATGAATACATATCTGTTAAATTATTTTATTTTATATAGATAGTCAATGAGTTTCTGTATCAGATCCTATATTTGTTTGAAAAATACAATTTAAAACTAAGCCGTGAAAATTGGTAGAACCTTAACGTGGCGTTATTACCCCAGGGTACCTTATATAAAATGTAAGGGTCAATTAACATGTCACCATATCACCACACCAACCCAAAATTTTACTGCGAAACTTTTTTCACGTGCACGAGCACTTCTACACTTTGAGCATTCATGCGCCCATACATGTTGTTTTGCAGGTATAGGACACCGTTCTCTGCAAAAAAGGATTAATTCGAAAACAAAATGAACAACGGAAAATCCGGCTATGCAACATTTTTTTTAAATACCAGCGTGCGAATGCAACGAGTTGGGGATAATAGTCAACACACAATGTCCATACACATTATAAGTGGTAGGGGGGGGGTTACACTCCTACATCTTATAAAAAGTACACATCCAGTATACGCAATTCATCCAGTATGCTCATGATGTATGGAACGATGTAAACCAAACACTCGTGCTCTTTCTAGAAGTCTTGTTTATGGGTACCTGTCAAATTACCGTAGGGCGGTTTCCTCTATGTCAGGTGTGCGCGTAGTGTGTTCTCGACCGATGCGGTTACGAACTTGGAAGTTCCTGCTTCACATAATCTCCAGTGCAATTTTTCAAAGAAAACTTGTATTTTTAACGTCTGATTGGGGAGTGCTTAAGGAACACCCGTGATGCGACGGGTGCATTTGCATCCACGGCACCAAATACGTAATGCATATTGGTCATTTCTGCGATTTTAAACATGTTTAAACATATTTTCCAGCAACATCCTCGCCTCAAATTATTAAACTTCCTACTATCCAGAAAGTATTCTGCGCTCATCACTCTCTAGTTGTCGCAGTTTGCATTTTTGAACACACGTTCCGATGTAAATCTTATTTATCGTGATATGACATACCAGCATGTTAAGTTTGCAAACAACCTTTTAAATTACCCTGTATTTATATGTGTGTATTATATCCTCTCATTTTAAATTTAAATTTATTAAATATCATTTACATTCATTCGAAAAATTCATTGGCAAACAATTTTAAGTTGCATTAAAATTGTTTGCTTCCGATGAGGAAAAGTGCTGCTATCCAAATCGCGTGACGCTTTTGTCTTTTTAATAAGACATTTTATTTTTTAAAAGACTTTTTACTGTAATACCGCATCCAAATTTGACTGACATATTTTTAGCTCACAGGCTATCAATGCCTGATAACTTATGTGCCCGCCCTTTCTGTATGTATGTACGTGCGTACGTACATACGTACGTAACGCGATAACTCATGATAAAAATATCCTATTTACATGAAATTTTGGATATAGGCTTATTATGATAAGACGTTTCACTGATTAGTTTTGAGAATTCATTCGATAAAGTATAAGAAGAGGAACGGGGGCCATTGTCCCTTCCCTTAATTTTTTAAAATAGGTTTTTCATGCAGAATTAGTAAATTTCGTTCAAATCTTAGATATAGGATCATTCTAAGGAGGTGCTTCCGTGATTAGTATTGGGTGTTCATTGGATAACATTAAAGAGGGGGTATGGGGGGTAATCCTCTCGTCTTAATTTAGGTTTTTCACGCAAAATTTACCGATTTCCTTCAAATTTTGTACATAGGTTTATTTTGAAAAGGCGCTTCCCTGATTTGTTTTTGATTTCACTGGATAAGTATAAAGGGAGGATAGGGAAACTATCTTTCATAATTCATGTAAATGGTTTTCATTCAGAATAACCGATTTGTTTCAATTTTTGCATACAAGCTCATAATAATAAGAAGCTTCGCTCATTTGTTGTGGTGTTCTTTTGTTAACTATAAAGGGGGGTACGGGCGATTACCTCCCCCTTAAATTAGCTAAATATGCAGAGTTATCGGATTTGCTTTAAATTTTACATGTAGGTTCTTTCTGATAAGTTGAATTTGTGTACAGTTTTGGAGATTTAATGGTTAATTATGAAGGAGGGAACGGGGAACAACGAATCTTAAATTACATAAATGGGTTTTTATGCAGAATTATTCGACTTGTTTCGAATTTTGAATACTGGTTTATTATATGATAGGCTATCACTGATTAGTTTTGGAGCTTCAATGATTAAGTATAAAGAAAGGAAATCTGGGGGGGGGGGTACTTTCTTCCTTTTTTTTCGAAAGGCATTATTATATAAGGCTGTAATATAAAATTAGTCTGCATAGCCTGTGAGCAATATGTCATCAGTTTAACTGGGCATCATTCTTATTTTCAAATTAGTCTGATTATGCCCATTATGGAGACTTTCTTTTTTAATATCCTCTGTTCATATTTTATGACATGCAGTTGGCCCTGATTTCATTTTAGTTGCTTAAAACTCGTGCCAAATCACGCGCGCTTTTTCATCTTGTTGACTTTCTCCAAAGTGATGATATTTGTTTGAGGGTTTGACTAGCTTTATCTCTTAATCTAAACCTAGAGAACATCCATATACAACCCGAACCAAAAAACGGCCTTTGATTCATAAGCGACAATAACAAGAGCAGGCAATCATAAAGTGATTCCAAGTAGGAGTTCGCATTGTGAGAATTATGTTAATTGGACCATATCTGCTTTTAACCCTTATTTTGTTCCATATTGTATGATGTGTTTATGTCTTCGGACGCTGATAATTCTTACGAATAAACATGTGTGCCTATTTTAAAAGTTGAAGTTTTATTTTTATTGCATTATACAAGTCTAATTTCATTAAATTACGCCCATTAGTTTTGTCGGTAATCGAAAAATCTGAATTTGAACATGATTGTATGTCAATGCTACAGATAGTTAAATTTAATTGCACATTTCGTAATTTTCGTATATCTGCATTAACCTTATACTTACCATTAAATACTCATCAATACTTAACACTATGATCTTTGTAAAGAAATTTTTAATGATATCTTGCTTAACGAGAGAAAAATTGTATTTCTATTCTGATTTGTATTATTCGCATGAAAATGAATATTTATTTTTATCTTTCAAGAGAAGAAGCCACATTATTAATGAAATGTGTAAACGAATAAAGAATTTTTGCAGGATAATAAGGTCACTGTTTTAATATTTCATATTAGCCAAAATCTACAAAGAAAATTTTTATGTTGCGAGTAACGTTTACCATTCATTGCTTTTTTATTCTAGATTGCGTTAACCTTTAACACATGTATTTACATAATATTAGATGATGACTTCTTTCATCATACATTGCGTGTAAAGAATACAAAACAGCTTATCTTAGAAATAAAGCAGAAGTGAGTATTATTCTGATAATCTATACATTTTTTAGTATTGTGAATTTTTGTAGAATTATTGTTATTTTTAGGTGCGTTCTTAATTATGTAAATACGTAGAACCTATTGTCCGTCCGTCTGCTCGTCTGTCTGTCTCTTTGTCTGTCCGTCTGTCCGCATATAACAACGCAAAAACTACCCAACCGAATCATTTGAAATTTAAAATACATAATTATTACATAATTTTCTCGAGTCATTTCAAATTTTAAGAAAATCGGATGGATAGATCAATTACAGGGACAATGAAAAGGATTCCGTTACATTACAGTCAATGGGGAAAAAAGCTTCAAATGCATTTTAATCGTTTGAAATTTAAAACGTATATTTATTACATAATTTTGTCGAGCCATTTCAAATGTTATGAAAATCGAATGCAAAAATCAATTACAGAGAAAATCAAAAGTATTCCGTTACATTACGATCAATGGGGAAAAAAGTTTTAAATGCATTTTAATCGTTTGAAATTTAAAACGTATATTTATTACAAAATTTTGTCGAGTCATTTCAAATGTTATGAAAATCGAATGCATAGATCAATTACAGGGACAATCAAAAGTATTCCGTTACATTACGATCAATGCGAAAAAAAGTTTCAAATGCATTTTAATGGTGTTACACTCATTTGAACATAATAGAATTGGCATGAATATGTACTAAAATATACATTCTGTACAATCTGTGATGCAAAGAATATTTATTATTAAATTACAGGGCCACACAAATGTATTCCACTAAATAATATTATACGGGAAAACAATGTTTGGGGCGTGTTTTAATTATATATTAAACTACTTCAAATTTTTTAAAAATAAGATATACGTTAATGAAGTATAATAAAAATTTCTTCCTGCATATTTACAGGAACACAAAGATTTCGACCACTGTACTGTATCAAAAGTACGCTCTACTATATCAGCAAAATCTAAATATATTAAAACTAACTTCGTTATCGTACGAACGCACCTCATTTGCTACGCTTCACGTGCAATTTCCAACTTGTTTTTCTTAGATAACATACATAAAAATTAGAGTTCGGAAACTGATACTAAATTAAACTTATTTTACTATTTTATTTATAATTAAAATATATAAAATAGGAAAATATGGAGGTGAACTGTGTGATAGTAAACAAAATACTTATCTATATCTAGATGAATGGACTGGATAACTGGATAAATGATGAAATTAAATAAATCGAGTATAGAAATAACAGAATGAAAATTAATTTGCCTATTATTTAAACCGTATTTTATCATTGTTTATATTCAAATATCTCCTCATATTATATAAATTGTCAGAAAAATTTGAAAGAATTTAAGTAAAAAACATAAAAGTATTATAACATAAAATACAGTGTTATATTAAAAAATATATTTTTTGTATTTTATCATTAATAGGAAGATATGTAATTTCGAAATAAGTTGCTAGTGTGAACGTTAATAATTAAATACTGAATTTCAATAAGTAGAAAACATCTCATGTAATATGTCGAGTAGTTCGTACAATTTATTTCGGTTTATTTTCGTAAGTATACGAGTTCTCTTTTTAATATCAATTTCTACTCCCCACGGTTTCTGCTCACACATTGATCATTAGCAAGAATAAAAATAACGTGATAAAATGAACTTTATCAGTATGAAATTTACAAAATGTTTATTTATTTATTTTTAAAATTTCTGAGAAAACAATCAATCATAAAATTCACTAATACAAATTTTATATAATTAATCGAAATAAGCTTGTACTTTAATTTCATATATAAAAATATAAATAACAAACGATTTTCAGATTATTTTAAGAAATGATTGTATTTTTTTGTTATTATATTTTATTTATTTATTTTTTAACAATGATATTTAATATTTAGTGCCACGTTACAATGTTGAAAGTCTCTGTAAAAGCACAGAAAAAGTTTCTTCTGGAGATTTCTTAGTCTTTATATAAAAATAAATTTTATCTGTGTTAAAACTAGTTACTCAAAATACTCATTTTTTTCAATTTTGTTAGACATACTAAAAAAAGTTTTTTTTTTTAATTACTGACAATTATACAGAAAGGGAAAAATCATCTCCTCTGAGTTAATGGGAATTTTTATCGACAATCACGTAATTATGATAAAATACATAATTTGATCTAAATAACAACAGCTTTAGTTTCCCAGTCAGTAAGGTGTCTTACGACTGTCCAAAGATTAAATACTTGCCAAAGACGGTTAGGCACAAATAGTGAAATATGAAATAGTAAACCAATTCAAATTTACTAGGAAAATTAAAATTATTCGAGGTCATAAAAGAATGAGTGACTCACTAATTTTAAAATCTAAATTAAATTATTTTGATTAAAATAAATTTGCAGACATTTGCGTATTTTTATCGCTGTTAATTTACAGAGTCTATCGATATATTTGCCGAATAACTTGTGTGTTCTTTAGCAGAAACTCGGGTTTTCTAATCTCTGCTACTGTACATAAGACTAAAGATAATAGATTACCCGTCGATTCTTTTCAATTAAAAAAAAAATTCTAACAGTGTATGAAATGCTACATAGCTCTCTCTTCAATAGCTAATTTGAGAAAGTGTTTGTCAATACGAAAAAGTTGTCTTTTTGTGAAATGTACTGCATAGATTATTATTTGGAAAATATTATATTTTTTGCTTTATTATTGTTTATTACTGTTATTATTGTTTATTATTACATTTATTATTGTATATTACTCTAGTAAATATACCACATATAACATAAATTTCTATGCATTTCAAAAAATATACAAAAATGGTTTATTTACATGCATGTTAAATCTTCTTAGTTTTGAAAATGTTAATTAAAAATTATATATTTTCTGATTTTAGAGCATTTAAAATTAAACAAAACATTGTTGAAAAAAAGTAAAATATGTATATATTTCCTATATTGTTTTAGCCCGAAACCAAACAGATATTAATTTGCTTAATTCAGTTATTTCTACATTTAAAGATAGATTTCTGTTTTAAATAAATTAAATCACTTGAACGTTAAAAATTGAAAATAAAATACGAACAAACAAAACAAATACTTAAAAATTCTAAAAATCACATGCCATTCAAACAAAATCAAAATAAATCTTACTGTTTTTTTTTTTTTTTTTTTTTTTTCGAATTTAATTTGCAAACACTTTCATCAATAATTTCGCATTATGTTTTCTATGTCTGAAATAAAAGGATAATACTCTAGTAAAAAATAAACTTAAACAGAAAAAAAACGTTTATTTCGATTTTTTGCGAGAAATGTAAGTTTTATGATGTTTAAATATTACATTATTTGTATTTTGTTTACAATTTAGTAATCTTCTATTGTTTTAACTTATAGAATATATAACGAAAGTCTTTAGATTTCATAACGTAATACTCTTCTCTTACTAACAATCTTTTCAACACTTTTAAGTTCATTACAATTTTTATAATTAATGCAATCGTAATTTTTTAGATTAAACTATTACTTTGAAATATTTTCGTTGTCATTATATCAATTTAAAACAATTATATATTACAGTTTTCATCACTGTTTCACTTAGTATACACTTTACGTATACTTCAAAGACATATATAATTAGAAATTAAATTACATTATTCAAATAATTTAAAAATTGCTTTAGGCGTTTCATGAAAGCTCGTTGGTGCTTAAATACATCTAATGATAAGTAATTAATTCAACGAAATTTAAAAGAGACTTGTATTACATTATCTTTTATTACAATATTTGCACAGAAAATATAGTGTTTGAAAACTGTTTAGGAACAAATGTTTAATTTACTGAGGTACTATAATGCCTAACAAAGAACAGAGAAATATCGCCATACAATTTCCGTGAGTTGCTATGAGTTCGACAAGATATAGTTGTCATAGGAATGAACTTTTTAAATTTTTATTTAAAGCCAACAAAGTCATCTCTTGATAAAATTCATCAAATTCTTGGTTCAGCTGGCTCATACACTGTAAAAAAAGTGTCGATCTACTAAAAAAACTTTTGTGATCCTTGTAATTACTAAAAAATTTTTAGTAATCTTAGTCGGTTACAAGAAAATCTGTAAGAATTACTATAAAAAAGTTAGCAACGAATAGAATTAATTATTTTATATTTTTAATAGCTATTACTAAAACCTACTTGGTGTGGCCTTGATAGCATAGTGGTTATAGTAACGGACTAAAGGCTAAAAGGTCCCGGGTTCGATACTGGCCACTGCCAAATACGCCTCGAATATTTGCAGTGTAAGTACTCTTTAATAAAGGGATTATGAATATGCTAACGGAGCAGTAGCGATGTTTGGTGATGCCATATGGTGCTGCCATTGTATTGGAATATCTTACAAGCCTATATTTGGCCATAGGCTTGTATACATTTTACACTAGACAGCGAAGTTTAATTTTTAAACTCTTTTGTCAAACCTAATTTAACTTTTAAATGGAACGTGACTACCACTCTCTACGAGAATGAGTGAAAAAGTTGAGGGGAGGACTTATTGGATTTTAATTAAAATTAAAACAAGATTTTATTGAAAATGATAACAACCCAGGTAGCACAGCAATATCGGCCAATATCGGGAACAGCAATTTCGTGATATCGGCCAATATCAGTGAACGCCGGATAGGCCGAAATTGCACGGTTAACTTTATAACCCGCCGATATCGGGGAACACCCAACTGGCCGATATCGGTTGACTCCGGACCGTCGATATCGATCGACTCCGGAACGGCCGATATTGGACAAAACTGGATTTGACAGTAAAATGGCAAAAAGCTTTTTTTTAATACAAGGATGCAGATTACCAGTCCTGGCATATTACAGATAATCAATCTCTCTTTAATATTAAGGGTTGCTTGACTCATGCGAAAATATCTGCTTACTTATATCAATCCTATGGAAGAAATTTTTTTAAACAGATTTAAAAACTTCAAAAAGAAAGGCTATTCTGGAACCAAAATTTTAATACTATTTTGTCCTCCCCATTTGTATTAGTAAAAATACCCCAAATAAATATAAAAATAACCCGAAAGTAAAAATAAAAAAATAAAACCTTTTAATTTTTAATATACATATATTTTGAAAACATGTAATATTTTATTTTTTCTAAAATAAATATATAAGATGTACTTAAATATCAACATAAATTTCAAATATTTCATTAAAATTTTAATTTTTGATAGAATTTATAAGTACATTTTTATCAACTATTTCTTCTAAGATAAAATTTACAATGATTATAAAAAATTTGTAAATTTATTTTATAAATTGTATTGGATTGAAATATTTCAAACATGTGACAGTAGGTTTAAAAGTGGAAATACAATTATTTTAAAACAACTCTTAGAAATTTAAATAAAAACTTACCATGTATAATAAATAAATTTTATTAATCAGAAAAAATAATAAAATTTTATTTACAAACTATTAATATTATTATTTATAATATAACTAGTAAATTTTCAACATCTATTTTCATGTCTATCATCTTTTCCTTTGAAACGACTTTCAACCTTAGTCGAGAAATCCTGCAACCAAATTCAAGTGTAAGTAGAGATAGAAGTAATGTCTACTCTTTCAAACTTTATTTCCATACTCTGTAGAAAAATAAAATGAACACAAATCATAATCCCACGAAGTAAATTTCAGCTATAACAACTTATAATTATTTTTTTAACTTCACAAACTAATCACAAATCAGGAATTTGAATTTATTCACTAAAAGATATAGTTTGAAAATGAAATATTCTTACTTCATTATATTAGCATCTAATAGTTAGTGCTAAAATCACACAGTATTCACAACACAATTTTTTATTGCTTTATAAATCAGAACACAAAATTGCCCAGTGATACCCGGTTGGAAGAGCAAACTTACAACATTAAATTTTAATCTGACCTTCCCCCACTCTTGAATTAAAACACTACTTAATTTAACCCTTTGATAACTAAAATTATTTTTGGAAGTAATAAAAGTAAAAATAGTTAAAGCACAATTTTTTAAGCATTTAAATTTTATCTTTAAAATCTCACATAATTTCAATGAGAACAATTTATATTGTATTTTTTTAAAATATAATAATATTTGTTCTACTTAACTTTTAAAATATAGCAACAAGGGAAAAATATTTAAATTCTACATGATTTCTAAACTTTTTTCTCCAAAACACATAATCATAAATTAATTTATATATATATATATATACTCACATGTAATTTCTTTTTTTAAAAGCTGGCGCCGTCACAAAATTATTTTTCATAAAAGAGACCGTTTTACAAAGTTCCTTTTCATAAAACACACCTCTTGGAAAAATTGCATTACATAAAAACATATTTTTCATTGAATATTTTCATTTTGTTAAATTTAAAATCTTTAATTTGCAAACAAATCAAGTTTATTAAAAAGGAAAATTTTAACAGGAGTTTAAAAAAAAGTTATTAATAAATGCTGGTTCGAATTTGAATAAAAGAATCATTTTTCACTACAAAATGTTATTTCTCACAAAAATAATAAATTTTTCATAAATAACTTTTACTTTCACAAAATGAACCCCTAAAATAAAACACCTGGATCAACTCCTGGAGATATGCCAAAAGCTATTTTAACTCCACTTACATGTTACCCGAGCAATACATATAACTGGAGTTAGCTATATTTTGTAATTTTTCAAATTATTGTGAAGTAAACATGGTACTAAGTTCTATTTTATATTAAACTTTCTACTCTTTTATTATATTTCTTAATTTTATAGAAAAAATGAAAGCATTTAATATATATGAAAACTTACTTATTAATTGAAGTAACAGTAATCATCTATTTTTGAAGTTGTGTAAATTTTGTCATAACAATTTTCAACTGTAAGTTGCATTTTGCTGACTGGTAATATTTTCTGAAATTCTCCACCACTATATATTATACTTATATAAATTAACACAATTACTTTAATATATGATAATTGTCTATTTTTTTAATACAAAAAGAAGTAATTTGTACATAGAAAACAACTAAAATAAATACAGAGAATTTCTCAAATCTTCAAATGCCTAAAATCCACATATTTTTGCAGATGTAAACACTGAAATTCATTTCAGATGTAGGGGCAAAATTACAGAAATTTTTAGTTATATTTCATTTCGTATGAATTTTAGTATGCAATTTCCTTAATAACACAACTGGGATTGTGGTTATCCACGAAGGAGCATAGATTTATTTTTCTGTTAAATGAAGATATTGCTGATATCTCTGGTAATCACTATCTTTTTACCAAATATATTTTATATTAATCAAGCTTTTTTTATAACAATGTTGATTTTGAAGTGAATTAATAGAGTATTTTTCATAATGAAGATTCTATTATATATTTCAAGGTAAATATATCTCATTTTTTATACATATTGAAATAAACATTATAAGTTAATAATTATTTACTTGATTTTTACTTTTAATATTTTAACCAGTTTTAAAATTATCTTAATTTTTATCTTTTTAGTTTATACTTATTTACTTAAATATTTTAACATTTTACTGTATTACAATCATTCAATATAATTTTTATGCATTGGAATTATTTTTTTAAATGTAAAAACAATGACCAGAAATCCATAAAATTTTAAAATCTTCACAACCTCAGGTCCCAAGTTTCGTGGATTTGAGGGATTCTACAGCGTGTATACATATATATCAAATTTATCAAACATATAAAATCAGAACTGATAAGTTTGTGGTCAGCAAATTGAACTTGGCGATTTTCCCCCCAAAATGCCATTTTTGAAAATGATCCCTAATCAATCTCGTGGGTTGCAATATGTCAGTTATTTTCAAAACTGAAGTTATTTCAATGGCAATTTAAAAAAGTCAATCTTTTAAAGTGATTGCGCATTT
Organism: Maratus speculifer; assembly: GCA_964019185.1. NCBI lineage: Eukaryota > Metazoa > Arthropoda > Arachnida > Araneae > Salticidae > Maratus > Maratus speculifer. The sequence continues at coordinate 53,489,001 of OZ025297.1, forward strand.
CATATAATATCTAAATATAGAAAACCAGACAATAAAATTCAGTAAAAAGAAATATCACATAGATTTTGCAATTTTTTTAACTATGAGTAGGGCAATTTTTTTCTTACTTTTCTTTAAGAGAGAATTTAATTTTAAAGAATCAATATATCAAATGTAAAAATATCTATAAACAACACATTGAAAAATGTATTACTACCTCTCAAAACAATTCAGCAAGTTGTATGCCATAAATCTGTATTATAACAAACAAAAGTTCATCTTTTTCCTCTTAATTAATTTTAAGGGTTTTTTTTAAGACCACAAACACATCGATTGTATGAATTCTTATAAACCAAACCTAAAAGTTTATAAATTTAGTTTCCATAGCTGGTTATGATATATCATTTGATATCTCTCACTTTCTAAAGGCTGAATTGCAACAAGCTTAAAAATAACAATAGGTGCTACGTATTTACATAATTACGAACGCGCCTAAAAACACCAGGACTCCTATATACTGAAAAAGTATACTAAACAAATAATAGAAAAAGTATTGCATTTTATTTGTCAATTTAAAGATTTATGAAGCGGATTATGAAACTTGTTGTTACAACGACAAATTTTACTTAAAGAAAATATTAATTTGAACATTATCTAAGTGCTTCATAAAATTATTTAAATCTGGTGACATTTCGTATAAAACTGGAAAATACAAATCGATCTGTATCAAGAATTTTTAGTAATACTCAAGAACAACTGTCATGAAAATTCCACATAAATTATTTATCATTAATTTAAAGAATCCATTATTATGAAGAAAGTTCTCATAGAAAAAATAGAGAAATATAACTCACCAACAACTGTAATAAATTCAAATACTGGATTTCCCCGGCCTGATTTACAACATAAGCAGTTGTGTCTGAAACAATAATAATTTTTAGGTCACATTTAATAATAAAATGCAAATTAAAGCACAAATTAAACAGGTGTCGTGTTTTGTTGTGAACATGGAACGGGCACCAGGAATAACATATGGTGTCCCGTGGGGGATGGAACGTTTCTAACGACGTTCCGAAAAAGAGGAATTAAGTGCGTGATCGTTTTTTTTAGTATACTGCATTGATTTGGCCGCAAAAGACCACTAGACATGAAGCTACACAGTCCAACAACTTTTTTAATCATTTGCAGGAAAAATAATTGAATAATAAAAATAGAGCTTACCTGCATAAACTTGAATAAAGATACGAGCAGAAACAAATAAAAGAACAAGCTCAGAACACTTTCTCATAAAGAAAATTTCTTTATTTATTTTTTTATGAAGATAAATGAATATTCAATTCTTGGAGAATATTATAACTTTTAGCAGAGATAGCTCTCTTATTTTTAGAGCCGGGCATGGAAGACACATTTAACTTTCACAAAAATTTTATAAATAATAGAACTCATTTTTAAATGATTATCCCTTTTCTTCATTCTCTTGGAGAGTAAGGGGCAACATATTAACATACGCAATAAAATGAAGAAGTGCTCCTTCCTGTATAGAGCATACAATGTACCACGAACGGACATTCTAGATGAGCGATGTTCCAATAATTTAAAAAAAAATCATTCTTTCAATCATACGCAATTTTCTTCTTTGGAAATCATAAGTTGTATCTTTCATGGACGAACAAAACTTATATGACTCCACGAAGCGACAAATAGTTTTTCCTTGCCTTTTAAAGACTTCCATCTTTCATATTTAAAACTGTTGAATGTTAATCGTAAAAAAACGAACAAACCATTTTAATTGGGATCCCACACATCATTTTCCGCAGGCGTTCATTACCGTACTTCTGCCGACGTCTGCTCTGCTCGGAAAAAACCAACTCTCTGACGAAACGACAGCAGTAGCTCAGGAAAGAAGGCAGGGGTTGCCATAAAAATAAAAATACGCCAACTGGCAGGGCAAAAGGAAGTGGCGATAAAATACAGAGGCCAAGCGCTTCGCCACGAATAGGGAAACTACTTTTTAAGAATAAACTTTTATATCACCAGAAAGATGCGGAGCCAAAACTTGATATCAGGACGCATCTATTTTTAAATTACGCATCAGAAGAATAGTACCTGATTGGACAATAGGAGAAGTCATAAAACGGAAGTAGACACCCTATCGAACATTCGAGAAAAGACAGGAAAATTCCACAACCGGAAGGAACAAAATTTCTAACTGATTTCAACATTTGAAATCAACAAAAAGTTAGGTAATAAAAAGAACTTTACAGGGGAGATTAAGAAAAAGCGAGAATTAAGATAATTTTTAGAATGCGAAATATATAATAAATGACTAAAGATTAAAACAAAAATAGACGATAAATTAAATTAAATAAAAATATGGCAGTGGTTAAGAGCAACCATAACAACAGGTTTAAAGATTTTTTAATTTATTGGCAAATGGACAAAGGGTGTATGAAAAGGGGGGGGGGGTATGATACATTTCAGGGAAAATTACCTATGAAAGAATGCAAAAGCATATTTTCTGTTGAATACATTGAATAAATTTTATTTCTAAAAAGAGGGTCATTGGGCCCTTGGTTTTAACAATGTAATTCCAGTGTATATTTTTGAATAGAGGTATAGAATAGTTATTGAATAGTATATGTAAAATTAAACTCTGAAGTGAAATAAACCATTAATACTATACCATTATTAAAAGTCATATATCATACACCATGTAATATTGTACCATAAATATTAAAAGCATAAATAACATTCCATTAGAATTGTTTGCTGATTTTGAGCCTTATTTTTATATCTGGAAAATTATGTTTAAAGTGTGACTATATATATATATATATATTATAAGGGGCGAGGAAAGCTTTTCGTACCTCGCACATGGATCAGGATATTTGAAATTTTATTCCTAATATCGATAAAAAGGATCTCACAATTTTATAAAATACTAACAACGTTGGTTACAACTAATAGTTTGAATATAAATAATTATGTCAAGAATATAGTAAAGGAACATAAGTTAAAAATTGTTTCACTAATATATAAATAACAAAATCACATTTAATATTTCAAGTTGATTATGCATTTGTTTACAAATGTTGTCCACGGAGTTTCATAAAAACAAAGCGAACAGAAAATACATTCTACTCAAGAATATGGATAACTTACACTAGTAAGTACCAAAAAAGACAGAAATCAATACTTCAAAATCAATTTAGAATATACATTTTAAAAGCATTTACCCGTTTCAAATGGTGATGATTGTTTTGTATAATTTCTCAGCACTGCAGTACTTCAAACGGTCTCAGCGTCAGCGTCAGCAGCCCTGTTTACGAAGGCTGAAGCGTTGATAAGGGTGCTTGTCTCTGATTGGTCAAATAGTTCTCATCGTGAAGTACGCAGGTCGTTGCCGATGTAACCCGATACTGCCCGATGTCGGTAAAATATGATCGGTATTTGCCGATGGAAGCCAAGATTGTCCGATATTGGTCTTGACCCTTGGCCAATATAGGACGATATTGGCAAATAGTACTTTTTCTATGTAAATTTACCTAATTTAAAATGTTATGATAATTGATTTCTACCTCCCATCTTTCTAAAACAGTAGAATATGTAAATAAAAAATTAAAATATTGAAGATTCAAGAAGTTTTAATATTACAGATCCAACATCGGTTAACATCGATCGGACATGTTGGTAAACATGATCGGTCTTTGCCGATGGACGTCATGATTGGCCGATGTTGGGCAGTATCGGGCCGATATCGCTGTGCTACCTGGGAAAAAACATAACAAAATATTTTTTTTTAATTAATAGAGTACGATCATATGTTGAACAATCAAAATAGAAATCAATTAAGAAATCCTATTGACACATTTGATTATGTCTCAACAAGAATACTGACATTAACCGATAATCCCTGTCTCTATTATTTTTCTGCTTTTTGTTTCATGTCTTGTAATTTTTTATGTAAAACTATTGAGATACTTTTCATTACTAGAATTACTTAAAATAAAAATTTTTAAAACCATACAGAATGTAAGCACATTCTCTTTTTATTTATTGCTAAGTTTTTAAAATGGCTTTATTTTCTGGGCTTTATTTAAAGATAATAACAATAATAAAACAATCGACATTCTTTGATAAATACTTAATTGTGAATACAATTAAACAATATTTTGCCAGTATTGTTTTGACGTATTGTTCATGTCAAATATCAGCTTGAAGTCAAATGTTCTTTCTGTAATTTTTCATACACAATACAATCGTAATATACTATCAAAGGCCAATTTTTTCTCGTGCACCACCAAGCCTAAAATGTAAAAGGTAATGCATCAAAACCTAAAAGGAGTGAGTTTTCAAATTTTATGTCAAGTTTTGGAAATTTTTGTGCAAAATTAAATATTTAAGATTTGGGATTTGGTGTGCGTGTATAAGTTCTTTTGATCTATTTAAAAAAAAATGTGTCATGTTGGCAGTTTTACTCGCATGAAAAATTCCCTTTTGTGAATGGGCAGTTTTTGGAATAAATCTTAAAATTTATGCTAAAATTTCACCACTAAGAATTTATTTTGAAAAATTATTCTATTACCAGACTTTAGGCACATTATGTTATGAACAAATTGCTACAAACCTCATTTGAATAAAAAAAAATAAAAGATATTTACAATTTCGTATACCTTAGAATGTGACAAAATCGCTGTAAACAATAAAACAAAGATAACTGCCATGCGCAAACAAAGTTAAATAAATCTTAAAATAATAGTCATTTTGAACTTCCATTATGTTAGGGTTGTAATATTTCAGATTTTTTAGTAATGGTCCACTGGCCAGTGAAAGACCTCTTCATTCATTTATTAGTTTATTGTTCAATTTTCAAGGCAACATTTAAATATTACAATTACAAAAAAACCCACATATTTTCTATAAATATAAAAGTATGACTGCTGTGAAATTAAATTGAATGTCTTTATGTTTAATTAATTCCAAGATATATTAAGCATCGTTCAAAATCACCGGTTATAAATTAATAGGTAAAATTAATGTACTCAACAGTGAAGGATCTAATTAAAATCTATAAACATCCTGCAAATTTTTTCAATAATCTTTAATGATTTCTATAATTTTATCTATAAAAATCATACCTTTAAAAATTTCATTTGAAATCCTTACATACAGTGCTCAGCAAAAGTTTAGACACTGGTGTTATTTAATCTTTAAATAAAAAATACGAACTCTTGAGTTTTGCAAATGGCTATACTTACTTTTAAATATATTTTAAAGATTTTAGGATGAAAATAATGATTATAATATAAGATAATATTTAATTTGACTGAAGAAAGTAAAATTTGCATAAAAGTTTAGACACTTTTTTTTTGGCCAACTGTTTACAGTAAAATGCATTTTTCAAAGTTATGATGTCACATGTCTGAAGTATTTAAGTAGCATATAGCGATATAGCACCAGTTAGTGTAGATGCCGCGAGCTAGAAATATTCAATTAGATGTGGTAATTGAAGTAGGAAAGTTGAAATGGAAATGGCAGACTGTTGCAAAAATTTCAGCTGCATTGAATCGTTCAAATAGGTATGTCTATGAAGTGTAGTCTAAGTGTTACTCCTTCAAAACAAAACATAAATCTGGAAGTCCTTGTGTGATCAGAAAATGAGATGACAAAAGGATCCATAAACTGACATTTACACAAATAATTATTACTATTCACATTAAAAGTAAGTCAGTACTTTCTGTGTTGACGGATATGATTCGTAGATGAATTAAAGAAAGAGGAAAATCAATCTACGTGAAAATTATAAAACAACCAGCTTTGAAATCTTACTACAAGTTGGCGAGAATGCAATGGACTTGCAAACATACGTCATATGGACCCAAATGTAACATTATGATATTCAAGAACAAAAAAAATGGAATTTGGATGGCCCAAACGGGTAGGCATACTATTGGCACGACTTGCGTAAAAAGCCTGTGACTTTCTTAAGTCGACAATAAGGAGCTGACTTTTTAATGAGTTGGTCCTCACTTTACTTTAATGCTCGAGTATCTCTAGAGATATTCAATGGTTGCCAAGCAACACAAGACTATATACATACGTTGGAGAATAATTTTTAGTCATTTGGGGCTTTTTAATAGCTGGGCCAAAGTATGGATTTTAGCAAGATAATGCATAGATTCATATTGAATACTAAACAAAAACTTCGTTTAACTCTGAAAATACTACTGATCTGAACTGACTAGCATGTAGCCCTAATCTGGATGCAATTGAAAACATTTGTGACATCATATCGAGTAAGGTTTATGCAATTTTTTTTTCTATACTTTTCTGTTAATGAGCTTCGAGCTGCTGTTTAACGTGTTTGGTAAAAACTAGACCCCCAAGTGACGCAGCATTTAGTTTCTTCGATGGAAAATCACATTCTTGCACTAATTGCAGACAATGATCGTGCCGCTCGATTTTAATTTGTTGTTATTTTTCTGTAAATATACAGAATGTCTATACTTTTGCCACAATATTAATTTCATTTTTTTGTCATTATTTAATTTGTAAAAGGTAAAATTTAAAATTTATTGTTTGTGACTAAAGGATAAGTAACAGGCAATGTATGACAGAAGAATTACAAAAATTCGTTACATACTTCGGAATATAGAAGCGTAATCGATCATTGTCTAAACTTTTGTTGAGCACTGTATTTGTTTATATTAATCACTTCCAAATGTTGGCTTAACAATTTTGTGTTAAAAAAGCCTATGATTCTATAAGTGGGAAAAACACAGACAGATTTTGTCATTCATGTTTAACTATTCATAAAATATTATTTATCAAAGCTATGTGTATAAGAATTCTTGTGTGAGATCCTTACAATTTAATTGGTCTTACACATTTCAAAATATTGGCTTTAATAACACTTTCGTGTTAACCTTTTGATTACGGGCTAAGACGACGACCATTTTTTAATTTATTCAAAGGCAATTTTTAAATTCAAAATTTACAGAGAAATTTCTTTTTAAAAGATTTCTCTAAAAATTATTTTAGAATATATCTATGAAACAAAACAGATTTCAAAAAGTGATGCTAAGAAAAATGTAATTGTTTCTTGAACGACATTTGTCCCAACCCCGTAATGAAAGGGTTAAATCAAGTTTTAATTCACAAAGTTACGTGACAAAAATAAGTCAGATTTCTTTCATTCATGCTTAACGATTCCTATAATAATGATTCATCTACGAAAATTATATGGATAAAAAATTTTATTTGAAATTTTTGCACATTTATTTATCTCAATCACTTTCAAAATATTGACTTTAATAACAATGTTGTGCTAAATCAGTTTTTGATTCCAAAAGTTACGTAGTGAAATAAAACCCGGAGAATTTCTTTTTATTTATGTTAAACAATTATTAAAGTATTATCTATAAAAAAGTATACTATAGGAATTCTCATTTGAAAGTCTTACATATTTATTTACCTAACTCACTTCAAAATACTGGTTTTTATAACAACCCCATGTTAAATCAACCTTTGATTCCAAAAGTTATGTGCACAGAAAAAAAACATTGTTGGATTTACGATATAATGCCGGCATCTCGGCACCAGCTTATAACTGTCAAATAATTAGACACATACCATCGTGTAAATAAATTCAACAGTATATTACTTCTTAATGGTGAATTATTTGCTAATTTTACTTTAAAAAAAACTTTATATTAAAAATGTCTTAAAAGTTCTTTGTGAAAAGTATACGTATAAGAATTTTTAATTTGAGATCCTCATATATTTTTTATGTTACTCATTTAAATATGTTGGAATTAAAAACAATTTTCTGTTAAATCAGCCCCCCATTTCAAAAGTTACGTGGCGAAATAACACAGTCAGATTTTTCATCCATATTTAACTATTCTTAAAATATTATCTATGATACATATATGCATAATAATTTTTATTTAACATGATTACGCATTAAATTTACTTACTCACTTCAAAAAGCTGGTTTTAATAACAATTTCATGTTCAACCAACATTTGATTACCAAAATTACTTGTCAAAGAAAAGGCAGATTTTTTTCATTCATTTTTAATAATTCCTAAAATATTATCTATGTAGTATTTTAGGAATATAATACTACATATATATTCTTATATATATGTAGGAATACCTATATATAGTATATTTTTTTTTCATATCTAGAAATTTATTATGATTTACAAATTATCAATGAATGCAGCATTTGCCAGGCCTCCCCCCTTACCTGCAAGAAAAACAAAAATCAAGAACAGTAATCCCTTTTAATATATCTTACCTGTAAAACTCCAAATTAACAAGAATTCTTCTTCCACATCCATTTTCATATTTTTTACAATTTCAAGTCTGCATGCCTTCTTCACACTCGGAATTTCTGGCATTCGTTCTGTAATAGAATTTAGAATATAACCTTCATATAGAATGTTTGGAAAACATGCGGTCGGTTTTTATGCGGTCATATAAAAAGTTATCCCGACAAACCACAACGTTGCCAATTATTTTTTTATAACAGTTCTTAAATAGTATTTCTAAAAATTAATTGGATATTTATTATTGTAATAAACATTGGCTATAATTTTCAAAACTTGCTTATAAAAATATCTTTCATTACTACAAATTTTATAAAAACGAATTAATTGAGTAATCACAATATTTATGTAAATTCTTTCATGCAAATTCGAATACTAATGTGGCATACTTCAGTTAAAATAATTAAAACTATTTCTTTTATCATATAAATCTAAATCTACTTCATTTTCCAAAATATTAAAAGAAATATCCAAAAAAATCAACATTATAATCATCACTGCTTGCCATATTCAATTTTAGACTATCCGGATAAACTTTCTTATATTCATTAGTAAAATCAAAATTGAAAATTAAAATATCATCAATATACCTAAAGATTTTTAAAGATATTTTATTTATCCGTGTTGAGCCGAGACCGAGACTGATAATTTCACTCTATGCAGACCTTAAGAAGAAAGAAGTCATTCCCGGTTCGGTGTGAAAATATATGTTAAGCCTAGGACTGGCCCCAGATACAGACATTTTTAACGGTAACACCGGGACAATAAAAAGTCTTGTGTTGTGAGGAATAAAATTATGAAAAAAAAACTCTATTATCAGCATACTTGAAAAAGCAATGTTTAAAAAAACTGAGGGGCATTTAGACAGTACGGGGATGGATAAGTCAAAAGTAGAAATAATTAAAAGAAATGCATTTTAAAGTGCAATTTTGGTTTTAAGCACTTATACATTTCATTGAGAGTCAATATTAGTCTTAAACTTTCAATGAGTTTTTCTGCATAAGAATTGTTTCCACATCATTTCTTGAGTTTAAATTACCATTAAAAATATCATTAAAGAGAGGTGTAAATTTGGAACAAGTCTTTTTTACTAATTTACACTAATTCTGTTTCAAAAAATTAAAAAATATATATTTACTTGTGAAGTGAAAAGATTTTTTAAAAATAAATTACGCCATTTTTTAAATTTATATTTGTAATATTTTTTTAATTAATGTTTTTAAAAAATCCTGAAACAAAGTTAAAATCTTATTTGCCTCTTTAATTAAAGGAAAAAAGAATGAGATCTGATGAATAATATTTCGAGTAACGATTTTAATTTAACTCATTATTTAAAAAATAATTATCATTTAAACGTTTTTTAAACTTCATTAGCAATTTTACTTTGTGATTTTATTTGCGTATTACATGGTAATCATCACAAAAAGATAGAAAAAACAAAATTATGTTTCAAAAAAATATATTTTATACATGTGTCCTGGAACTCTTAATGTTACATCCTTTTTTTCAATTGCACCCTTTTTGAATTTTTCTCTATCCCTTGAAACCTGGTGAATTATTTAAACAGCCATAACACTGAAAGTTTTGCAAATGTAATGATGCAACTATTTTTATTTTTTTTTTTTAATTTCAGGGATGGATAAGAAATGTTTTTCGAATTGGAATTTTTACTTTATGGGGAGCACATAAAAATTTAATTTTCGTATATTTTAAACAGACCCCCCCCACCCCCCCCAATAGAGCTGAAACTTATCTAATCATATTTTGCAATCCTTTCTTTTAAACTTTGTAACTGGATGTTTAGATTGAATGGGAATACTTAAGGAAATTGTCTACAGTTTTGATATTTATGAATCAATCTGCACATGCGTGTGTGAATGTGTGTTTAATCAAAAAGGTACAATGTCTCCATTTTTATTAAAGTTAAGAAACAATTTCTAAAAGTTAGGAACAAGTTTATGCGTATGATAAAATATGTTATCTACATTAATACAAAAGAAATAAACGAATAAATTACAGACAAGTTATAAACTATTCTGAATTACAAAATGTGCAATACGTTAACTGCAGTCATTAAGGCTTAAAAGGACTCTTATTGGGATAATTATCTCATCTTTCTTTTTCGTTTTGCTAATTCGCAAAGTTTTGTATCAATAAAAAAAAGTATTTCATTTCTCAGCTGCATTTCGCTAATTAAGTCGATATACTGCGGCATCATAAATTCTCAGAATTACAGATTAAGTAAGTTGCTCTATTGGTATTATTAGTATAAGAATAGTTAATGTTAATGATATTTTTTAATTTGAGTTTTATATTTAACTTATAAATTTTATACTTTACTATGAAATAAAAAAAGGTGACTCTTGCAAATAAGAATCTTCCTACAAAAAAATTTAAATCGTTCAATCCTCTTTGCTAATAAATATATCTGTTTTAATATTTCCTTTGATTTAAAGCAAAATTGTATGACAAAACATTAAGTTACAAGCATTTTAAAATAAAGCTACGTGACTGCTTTCTACTAAAACTTTGATTTCAGATTGCACAAAATAATTTAATATAAGAGCCACTCAAAGCAGTCTAGTCATGTATATACAAAAGTATTTATGAGATTAATTTTAATGAAACTAATATGTTTTCAACAATATGACATTTATGGTTTTTATATTGTGTTTTGCCATTGGATTACATAAATATATAATCAAAAATTCTTTTATTACTTTTAAAATCCAATGGCATCTGTTAATGTGTATATCCAAACAGTTCGTTACTTCAAAGGATAATATCTCGTGCAATTACGGGCGATTTTTTTTTCGAAAATGGTTATCAACAATGCTCTAATACTTATCCTCAGTACTTAATACAGTAGGTATCTCCAGCAGTCATCAGTACTTTTGCTCTATGGCCAAAAATTGAAATTTGTGTGTAACATAAAAATGCAATTTTCCCAAAAACTATGCGTGCAACTTAGTATAATCGATATTCTTTTCCCTCAAGGCTTAAATTAACGTCTACTACTTATTTTTCTTTCATAATTTTTGTTTCTGAAATTTCACAAATAGATGAGGGGGAGACACGTTTTTACACTACATTTTCAATTATATCTCTGACAATCTAATAACTAAAATAAAAATAAATATATATTGAGGTTATCGTCACATATGATTTCACACGATATCACACAAACATTATATACACATATAGAGAAAATATTTTCTTCAATCAACTTATATGGTCAATCTAAATATTTTATATAAATATATTTTTTAATTCTTAATAGTATCTAAATATGCTGATTGACAGTCTTTACATACGCCAATTTGGACTTTCCACGTTTCATAGTTTACGAGTAAAACCTTACAAAAGCGATAGTAGTGCTCAAACGCATTGATAATGTAAAGGTATTGTAAATCTGCAAATTTTCACCTATAGTGACTGGCATCTAATTTAGTATCATTCATAGATTCAAGGCTGTATCTTAGTTATATTCTAGAATTTTGTAATTATATATATATAATATATATATATTATTATATTGCCATATTTGCCCTTTAAAAAAAATAGCATGAAAATGACATATATTGGATAGATATTTTAATCTGCAAAGGCATGAACAATAAATAGCAATATCAAATATTTATAATATAATTGTAATGTAAAAAAAGGGTTCAAATAAATTGGAGGAATACACTTTCGAAGGTCGTAATGTTGCACTGAAAATTATAGTTTAAGGTTAAATTGTCAATTCTGTAATATTGTGCTGTTGCAAGGAAAATATTTAAAAAATATGGCTCTTTATATCGCAATTAATAATTTTGAATTATTTATATATAGTTTTTATAAATTTTACCAATGAATCTTAAATTCCAGGTGTATTAAAATCATAAAAAAAATCTATGAAAAGGAAATTTAATATGTTATTCCTTTTTTGAGAAATTTGAATTTAAATACTGAATTGATTGAAACTACTGGATAATTTAACTACTGGATTGGCATTTGAATGCCGTGTGTATTTTACATTTATATTTTTTAACATTCTTACAACATTATAAATATGTATAGCATCATGTATTATCAAATAGATAACAATACAGTCTTTATAACATATGGGGGTAAATTTTTCCATTTTTCATTTTTGGGTGAAAAAAGACCGGGCCAGGATTCGAACCAGGGATGTATTGGCTGAAACCTCCAAAGCTCTTCCAACTGAGCCATCCCGGGCACGAACACTGGAGGACTATTTCACTCAAGGAGGACTATTTTTTTCGGTGAAATAGTCCTCCAGTGTTCGTCTCCGGGATGGCTCAGTTGGAAGAGCTTTGACGGCTTAAGCCAATACATCCCTGGTTCGAATCCTGGCCCGGACGTTTTCCACCCAAAAATGAAAAATGGAAAAAATTACATCTGTTAAAATTAATTTACCGATTGAAACATCGTGTTTAAAATAAATCTAATACAGTCTTTATTGCTGACTAATATTATATAATCATTTTTTAACGTAAATATTTGTATTTATCCTGTAATATTAACAACTTCAAACTTAATTATAATTGATCATATAAATACAAATTTAATTAACAGCATTTCTGGCGACCTAAAGCATAAAATATGCAGTTAAATAAAATTCACTCTATTTAGATAGTCAATATCATTTACTTTTGGGAATACGCTAGAGATTCTCCAAAACCTTAATTACGGGGTTAAAATGTGCATGAATAATTTATTGCATTTTAGAAAGAATTTTGTTTTAACATATTGCGTGAAATCACGCAAGCGTGCTTAAGTTTTCTGACACTTGTCTTAATTTCAACATACTTTGTGCTTGCCAAACTTTATCTAATGATAATAATCCCTGATAATGATAATAATCCCTGAAGTGAATACCGTAACATGTCATAAACTAAAGAATTGCTTGATCTATTAATTCATTGAAATTAAACATATCGCCTAAAACAAAGTTTGGAATAAGATGAAATTTTAAAATAAGACTGAAAATAGAACTATAAATTTAAATTTCATTACATTTTTCGGCTAATTAGAGGTTTTAGATTGTATTATTGCACATCCATCTTTTTATTAATCTTGCAGAATTAAATTATGGATACCGTCAACTATATTAATAAAAAAATACTCTATATCTAATAAAATGATTTTGTGCTGTCCGATGGGAAATCTTCCACAAGCCTTAGAAGGTGTTCGGAGTTAACTTTCTAAACAAGTAATCTAAAGAAGATTTAGAAAAATAGTGATTGAAAACCTTCTAAAGTAGCACAAATTTAACTAAAAAAAGCAGTTTGGATACAAAACGTATAAAAATAGATAAACGAAAATGCTCTTTCTTTTAATTTTTTTCCAAGAATCAGAATTTGATAAAAAAAAGGAAAGAGCATTTTGATATCACTCAATATAATTATATATACACTATGCCACTAGCAACACAAATGCAGACATATGCAAAATTGTGTTTTTTATCCAAGAAAATGTGCAATTTCATAAAAATCGGCTAAAAGTTTCAATATGTATTAGTTACTTGTAGTAGCCAAAAACAGATACTCTCGTAAATTTATTACTTACTACGCTGTAAAGGAATTATAATAAAATGAGTCAGTGGCCTTTTAAATATAATATCTGCGACTTTGCGCAAAATAACTAACTTTAGATTAAAAGCATTTTAATAACATGAAGTAGAGAATTCCCATTATTCTCTAAACTAGAAAAATACGTAAAATGTTTATGGTTTGAGAATTAGCTATGAGATAACAATATGTAATATGCAATGACTGTAAACATATTTACCTCAATTTCTCTTTTTTCTGTGTATATATAAAATTCAAACATTTCATAATAAATAATCAATAATTCATACGAAGTTAAATGGAATAAATAATGTATTTTATGACAAATTATTAATCGTTTTAATTTAAATGTCCTTTGATCTTATTCAAATTAGCTGCACATTTAATTGAGTTTAATTTTAATGCATCAGATATATAATCATAAAAAATATTTTACTAGGAACACTCTAAACAATTTGAAATATCTATAAAGACATTTAAAAATACACAACTCGCCTTGTGTTTGTATTGCGCAGTCGCAGTCGCATGTTTTTTCAACTCAACATGGAGCAAAAAGGGAATATATATCAAACAAAGGAAAACAAAAGTTTCAATAAATATTCTAACCATCTAATTCTATCACACAATGCATTTTTTTCTCGAAAATCTTTTAACAATTACATACTCCCTCGGACAGCATCTATCCGTTTATAGTGTATTTTATAGGACAAATTAACTTCGAGCATCCTCCAAAAGAATAAAAGAGAAAACATAATTAATTTTTGCGGAAAATATATTGGAAAATTGACTTTTTACAGAAATATTTAGAAGCGGATTTAGAAGCGTCAAGAGTTACAACTTGTTTTTTTAATGCTATGACATTTATGTTTATTGTAACATTTTAAATGTAAGTGATCTATAAACAAATGTACAAACAAACATTAATTCCTTCTAGTCTCTTAAAATCAATGATTGCCTAATCCAAATGAAATTTCAATTTACTGATAAATGCACAACCACTTTCCAATGTAGTAACTAATCACAAAAATACGAAATGTAATCTAGCATGTAAAAAATTTTAAAACATTTATTTTCTTTAAACTTCTGTATTTTAAAAGTTACAAAGTATCTGTCTCTTAAAAAAAAAACTTGAATACAACTACAAATATAAACGTCTAGAGTATTAATCATTGTACAACGCGTTAGAAACCCATTAAATCATTAGAGTTATGATACTTTAAATATTGTTTGTATTGCAGTGAAACCTGGAGCGTAGTGAACGTATTAATAGGGGCTTGTCAGTGAGGGGGTTAAAACGGTAAATTATGTGATACTGTATTATTACTGTATCTGATACTGTATTATTACTGTATTATTACTGCATATTATACTGCATTATGACTGTATATGATACTGTATATTATACTTTATTATTATAGGACCACACGTTATCTAAATAGCACCAAAAAAATTAATTTTCAAATCAATCAGAAATAATGTTTTAATTTTTTACTCACAGTATATAGATTTCCAAAACTCAAAATACATCATGAAAATATTTCAATAATAGTAATAATGATAAAATAAAATAATAAATAATAAATAAATAAATAATAAATAATAAATAAGTAAAATTTAATACATCTAAAACATACATTTTCTTTATTTTTATTTGATGAGTAACTATTTCATTCTGTCATTTATTATGTTACTATTTGTTTTAATATCCTAACATCAATATCTTTATAAATTTAATTTTAGAAAAACGAACGGAAAACAAAATACAACCTGGTATGTTTTATTTTACAAAGCTTAAATTCTCTCAAGAGAATATTCCAAATTTATATCAAATGGATTAATGCAAAATCCATTCAAACATTAGTTTCAATTTGCTTGCAGCCGCAGAACGTTTCTCTGAAATATTGATGATATAGCTTTCAAGACATATTTTCGAGATAATTATAAATTAGGGAAAATTCAAAAAGTTAACAATAAAGTGCTGTCCTTCAAAATGCTGTCCCGTAATTTGATTCCCTTTTGTTCCAAAATTTCCCATTAAAAAGCTCCTAGCAAATGTTTTTATAATGTTAAATCTCATAGTTATTAAACATATCTTATTTCGGGTAATGTATCGATTGATACGGGCATAACGCAGAATATAAATTAGTTTCCTAAAATACTTAAATTATATTATTTTAAATAATATTTGTATTTTTTTTTGTTCTAAAATGTTATCTTACTAGTCTACTCTTAAATGAAAGATAGATGCGTTAAAAATTATAGCAATTTATTTAATGAGTGAAATTGATGTAACGAAAAAGTAAACTTTATGAATAAAATATTTAAAAATTCATTTGGGACAAAAGATTTCCATTTAATATGCGCATTAAAAAAAAATCCAGTATAAAAGAAGGAATAAAAGGAAAGACTTAATTAAAGAATTATTAAACATTCCTTTTGAAACTGTATATCATTTACAAATATTTTAATGTAATTTTTTATTAGTGAATTTAATAATATTTCTCATATCAAAACAATAAATAACACTAAATGTAGACAATAAACTATGATTTCCTTTTGATTGGTAGTTTTGCCTAGCTTCAGTGACGTCATTATTTTAAAAATATGTGAAGATGAGATTCCAGTACATTTATGAGAATATTTGCTGTCTATAAAATATATGTTTTTACAATTCATAAATTTGTTGATACAAGTTATTTGGAAATTTTATGATGAGTTCTATAAGGTTTTTTTCCATCAATACGCTGTGGTTTGATGATTAGACATCTGTCGCAATTAGTAAATTTTAACCTCCTTTGTCTTGAGACAAATGGGAGGAGGGAGTATAAAGAAACAGTTTAAAACTGCTATGCAACATCTCCAAAGACATATCATTCTATATATCGACCATTTTATTAACCACACTTTTATTAAAAATATTTAGAAGATTTTTTTTTGAAAGCATTTAAATTAACTTAATTGGTATTACTTTCAATAAGACAAATAACACTGGTAATTCTTGATTCCATTAATGGCAATATCGTAATATTAATAATATAAATTCCACAACGAAAAAGAAAAAATCTATATTATAAATAAATATTTCGCTTATGAGATGTTGCTGTATTACTAAAAACATTTACAATACCTTAAAAATTTTTATTTACATGTTTCAACTCTTTTAATGATGACTGGATAAAAAGAGTTGAAACAAGTAAATAAAAATTTATAATGTATTTTAATTTTTTTTATTAATACACTAACGTCTCATAAGCGAAATATTTATTTATAATATAGATTCTTCCTTTTTTTAGGAATATATATTATTAATATCACGACATAGGTATTACTTATCTCATACAGGGGACATCAGGATTGAGGAATCTACTCAATTTTCACTGTGTTGGTTCAAAGCTTAACTAGCAGTGTGGTAGTCACTTATTGAATATGCAATAGTTTTTCAAGCGTATTTTATCTGCTGATAATTGTGTGGAAAATTAATTATAATTAAATGTAATATACAGTGACCCTCACTTGCACGACTCTCAGTTACACGAGTATTTCTGTTATACGCTGAATTATCTTGGTCCCAACAACGTTTCATGGGATATAATGTAAACTTCTGTCAGTTATATGACTGTTTCTCTATTACGCACTAAACATTTTGAACTATTTTAATTTTCTCACTCCTGGAATCATTATTATAAACTTTTAAATACAAACACTTCACGTTTTCTTACCTTTATTCTTTCACTGTTATAAAAGTATTTATTAGTTGAAAAAAATTGCAAACATTCGTGTGTTTTTATCGATGAAATCTATAATGAGAGGGTGATAATAAGGAATATACTTGTGTCAGATATGTAGAATATGATGAAAAACATCTTTTATCAAAACTGAGAACTTCTGGAGACTTCGGGGATATTCATAATGAATCTTTGAGCTTAAAGGATAATGGCCTTTCTGAAAAGCAGGATGATATAAAATCAGAATCTGTAAATATTCTAGAATTCAATGCAAATATTCAATTAAAAACCTCTATAATATTCACTTGTGTTAACGCAACTTTTGGAACTCTAATCACTATTTATTTAAATTTTGCGGGGTTCATACACACTGTGATCCCAGCTAACAACTACAAAGGCATATTTTTCATAAAATGGATTAATTGAATGAGTCCAATAAAAAAAAATACATTTTATTATATTTTTGATTTTACCTTACTTTTTATATTGGTAGTTTTACTGAAATGACTAAATAACCTCTATAATATTCACTTGTGTTAACGCAACTTTTGGAACTCTAATCACTATTTATTTAAATTTTGCGGGGTTCATACACACTGTGATCCCAGCTAACAACTACAAAGGCATATTTTTCATAAAATGGATTAATTGAATGAGTCCAATAAAAAAAAAATACATTTTATTATATTTTTGATTTTACCTTACTTTTTATATTGGTAGTTTTACTGAAATGACTAAATAACCTCTATAATATTCACTTGTGTTAACGCAACTTTTGGAACTCTAATCACTATTTATTTAAATTTTGCGGGGTTCATACACACTGTGATCCCAGCTAACAACTACAAAGGCATATTTTTCATAAAATGGATTAATTGAATGAGTCCAATAAAAAAAAATACATTTTATTATATTTTTGATTTTACCTTACTTTTTATATTGGTAGTTTTACTGAAATGACTAAATAACCTCTATAATATTCACTTGTGTTAACGCAACTTTTGGAACTCTAATCACTATTTATTTAAATTTTGCGGGGTTCATACACACTGTGATCCCAGCTAACAACTACAAAGGCATATTTTTCATAAAATGGATTAATTGAATGAGTCCAATAAAAAAAAAATACATTTTATTATATTTTTGATTTTACCTTACTTTTTATATTGGTAGTTTTACTGAAATGACTAAATAACCTCTATAATATTCACTTGTGTTAACGCAACTTTTGGAACTCTAATCACTATTTATTTAAATTTTGCGGGGTTCATACACACTGTGATCCCAGCTAACAACTACAAAGGCATATTTTTCATAAAATGGATTAATTGAATGAGTCCAATAAAAAAAAATACATTTTATTATATTTTTGATTTTACCTTACTTTTTATATTGGTAGTTTTACTGAAATGACTAAATAACCTCTATAATATTCACTTGTGTTAACGCAACTTTTGGAACTCTAATCACTATTTATTTAAATTTTGCGGGGTTCATACACACTGTGATCCCAGCTAACAACTACAAAGGCATATTTTTCATAAAATGGATTAATTGAATGAGTCCAATAAAAAAAAATACATTTTATTATATTTTTGATTTTACCTTACTTTTTATATTGGTAGTTTTACTGAAATGACTAAATAACCTCTATAATATTCACTTGTGTTAACGCAACTTTTGGAACTCTAATCACTATTTATTTAAATTTTGCGGGGTTCATACACACTGTGATCCCAGCTAACAACTACAAAGGCATATTTTTCATAAAATGGATTAATTGAATGAGTCCAATAAAAAAAAATACATTTTATTATATTTTTGATTTTACCTTACTTTTTATATTGGTAGTTTTACTGAAATGACTAAATAACCTCTATAATATTCACTTGTGTTAACGCAACTTTTGGAACTCTAATCACTATTTATTTAAATTTTGCGGGGTTCATACACACTGTGATCCCAGCTAACAACTACAAAGGCATATTTTTCATAAAATGGATTAATTGAATGAGTCCAATAAAAAAAAATACATTTTATTATATTTTTGATTTTACCTTACTTTTTATATTGGTAGTTTTACTGAAATGACTAAATAACCTCTATAATATTCACTTGTGTTAACGCAACTTTTGGAACTCTAATCACTATTTATTTAAATTTTGCGGGGTTCATACACACTGTGATCCCAGCTAACAACTACAAAGGCATATTTTTCATAAAATGGATTAATTGAATGAGTCCAATAAAAAAAAATACATTTTATTATATTTTTGATTTTACCTTACTTTTTATATTGGTAGTTTTACTGAAATGACTAAATAACGGGTTCGTAGTATATACTGTTATTTGGCCGATTATAATTCACAATAAATATATATTGTTTTATGCAATTCTACTACCTAGTTCAGGAAGGGGTACGTTTTTCAACGAAAAACATGTTAGAAAATATGCCCTGTATGCTGTTTGAAATCATTCTCGTCGCGGAATTAGAATTTTTACACTATCTGGGCAAATAGTAAAATAAGTTATTACTGAAACTTTCACATAGCTATCTAAAGGCAGAAACCCTCTTTAACTGCACCCAACGTTAGAACAATAACTTGAACGCTAGTACAAAAACCTTAAATTTTACTCAACATTGAAAAAAAAAACAGTTTTTTTTGACTAAGCGACAGCAGCTACTAAAATATAACATTCGTAAATTTTATGTACAATGTTGCCACTTCAGTCAATTCACCCACTGGCATGATCTAGCGAGTCATTTAAAAAATAAAGTGAATTTGAAGACTTTCCCCTAAGAAAAATGAGTCCCGGTCTCCCTTGCTTGGTAGTATAAACTACATATTTGGATCGACACAGTTATACATTCTGAAAATCTATATTTTGGAAAATCGTAGGTTACAATAAATAAGTTAAAAAATAGTTTCAAATTAAATATATTCCAAAAATCTTCTTAGTCAAATTATCAGTTGTAATTTATAAATATTCGAAAAATATTATCGCATAACACATTTATTAGATGTAAATCCAAATTTATAACATTTTCCAATAAGCGGTTATGCTAAATTAAGAAAAAAACTACTCGCATTTAGTTGTGTTTTATAACAATTAAACAAATAAATTTTAACGAAACCAAAACTGTGAAACTTTAAAATTCCTAAAATATTTCATTGAATTATCTCTCGATAAAAATCGAAAGCTAAAGATAACGTAATATTTCCTATATGATGTAAATATTAAATGTTAATTTAGAAAACGTCAAAGTTTGTCATCATTTCTATATATAGACAATCCACTTAATTAAAATTATCCACTTACATAAGATGGTCTTCTCAGTAACATATGTAATCCATTTACATATAATATGACACATTATAAAATGTTGGAAAGGAAATTGTGCGCACTTTTCTGCGGTATAGAACAATACAATCATTTTTCTAAGAAGTTTACTGTTCTACTATGAAAATCTAAGTTTGAGGCTCAAATTTATGTTTTAATTTTCTAAAATGTTAATTGGTCGATAATGGTAAAAAGCAAAATTACAAATTTTGTCGAAAACTCTAAATGTGCAAATATGCAAGAAGACTGCACAATGTTGTTCGTTCTGCCTTTTCTATATATACTTTTTTTATTAGAGTTGCTTCAAATTTATTTAAACTTTTTATATTGCAATATATATCTTCTGAAATTATGATTTTGAAGACAGTATTATATATTTTAATATATAACCGAATATTCAAAATAAAGTTTTGCTTAATATATTTATGACACTTTTCCAGAAATCAATTTAAGGCTACACTGTTAAAAATAAATCCGTAAATTTACGTTAAAACTAGCAGCAGCAAAGTTGTTAGACCTTTCGCCGTTTCATCAGTAGATTTTACGTTTTGGGAAAAAAAAGACAAAAATATTCAAATTGAAGAAACTTCATATTTCCTTTATAAAGTCTATACTATAAAATTATTATAATACTAGTAGGAATTATGATAATCTTTAGTATCCATGAGAAAAAGCAATAAAGTTGTTATTCAGCTTCACGAAACTAATCTCACAAAACATTCCATTGAGTTTTTACATTTCTGTGACACAACATGTCACTTTTATAAATATTCAAAATAAATTTTCCGCAGATAAAGCAGTGACTGCGTTGTTTCATTCTATCTCTAATCGTTTCGTTTCTTCAGGAAATACATGGTGAAATTTTTCGACGTTTAATGAAAAATACTATTTTGTAGTTAAAGGGGACTTTTTTGTGAAATTAACAAAAAATACATCCGTGAATTTCAATTTTTTTTAAAGCGTAGTACAAAAGTATAACTATAAATTACATATAGGTATTTTTAAGCGGTTTAAAACATTCTTTATAGCTATTATTAGCAAATATTGATTTACGATATTGAAATTAAATTATGCAAAATTTTAGTTGCATTTATTTATCGCGAAATCCCATATTACAAAATTGTACATTATAAAAAATTCATAAATCATTGCGAATAATTTTTTATAGTACTACAATTACTGATATATTATTACTTTTTTAGAGCAATGTCTATAAATTATTATTGCATATTATATAACTGTGTTTTCTGCAGATTTTTTTTCATCCATTTTTTACTGTTCATCTTCCATTTGTTTATTTTGTACATCAATTTGATTAAATAAAAGACAAGATTCTCCACCATATTGCCCTACAACGTGTTAGATTTTGCTAACTGATCATGCTTTTTTTCTATACTCTCATTATCTCGTAAGCTATATAACATAAATACTTAAATACATTATATTATTAATTATTTGTAAAACTATGTAATTATATGTATTTTATATTTATCTTTTTTATTAATGCAATTAATTTATTTAATTTTTCCAATTGTTTTTTTCATTTTGTGGTAGATATGACAATAGAGTCAGCAATTTATGAATTATCACCTAGATGACAAAAATTGTTAATAAATCGAATCTTTTTAGAATAATAAAGTGTGCCCATCCTGCCTATTCCAAATCACATCAACCTCACAATTATTTCAGTTTTTAAAGCAGTCAAGCTAATGTTTTTATTATTTTTTTTATAAATACATACATCTTTCTCTCTCTCTACACATACAGTCGAGTCTCTATATAACGAAATCCACCGTTCCAGTAAAAAATTCGTTATATAGAGAAATTCGATGTATAGAGAATCATATTAAAAATCGTATTTAATGTGTGAAATTTGAACAAATCTTATTTTTTGATCTTTTGAATTAAGAATTTGAAACTTTAAAAATAAATATTAACCTAACATTTTATTTCTTAATTATTTAAGCCGTTTCAAAAAAAAAAGAGAACAGACATTTATTTGAAATCTTCATGAAAATCAAATAAGGAAGACTTGCATTAATTTCAGACGAAGAAATCTGTAATTTTTTGTTGCTTTGATTTTAAATTTGTTACGCTCTCAAAAAAAATTCTCAAATTTTAGCAAGGAATAAAAAATTGTAGTTAACATTTCCCTCCATTTGAAGGCCTCTCTTATGTGCCTCTCATTGATTCCTCTCTTACATGTGTATCAATCCAATTGTCACTGTTTTGAGAAGGACGTGAAAAGGTCTGTGGGAGGTGGGATGATTTCGTTGGATTTAAAGAACAAGGAGAGAAGTAATATAAAAAAAAAAACTCAGCACTGACGATAAATCCAAAATATGTAATGGAAAACCGATTTCATATGATTTCAAAGCTTTTTAAAACTGAATAAATTAAGACAAATTTATGAAAAAATTCGTTATATGGAGATAGATATTTCGCTATATAGAGACTGTTTTTAATGTAATCGTTACAAACAGTATCTACTAAACATTCGTTATATAGAGAAATTCGATGTATGGAGTTTCGTTATAGGGAGACTCGACTGTATATATAAAGTTGTCTACAAGAATACTGAGATTAAAGAAGTACAAAAGTATGTGTATCTTGGACAGGAAATACCATCGGATAATAGCATCCTGAATGAAATTAATAAAAGAATAAGAAACGGGTAGAGTGCTTTTGCGAAGAATAATATTATTCTGAAGAGTAATATGCCTCTTTGTTTGAAAAGAAAGGTGTTTAATCAATGTGTTTTGCCTGCATTAATTTACGCAGCAGAGACGTGGACACTATCAAAACGGATGATACAAAGACTACAAACGACACAGCGAAGTATGAAAATCGGTATGCTAGGCATAACTAGAAGAGACAGAAAAAGGAGAACCTGGATGAGAAATCAGACTACAGTTTTTGACATCATTGAAATAATTACACAGCTAAAATGGAAATGGGCTGGGCACATTGCAACAAGATAATACAATAAAGGGAACACAAACATCTCAGATATGTCAAACGACCAAGTAGAAGACCCCAAGTAAGGTGGAGTGATGAAATCAGAAAAATAGCCGGTATATATTGGATGACGAAAGCACTAGACAGGAAACATTTGAAAAATCTGGGGAAGACCTATTTCCAGCAGTGGATCGAAAACGGTTGACTAAGATGATATATATATATATATATATATATATATATATATATATATGTGTGTGTGTGTGTATATGTATGTATGTATATGTATAGTGCAAAATTGTCTTTTTTCAATTATCTTTGGTTTTGATAGGTTTCCCATTTATTTATTTTTGTTTTTTCCAAAAGCAACAGTTTCAACTGATTTACTGATTTTTAATTTTGCCTTATCTTTATTTATACTATCAGGTATTTTTTTTATGTTCTTAAAAAGTATATGTTTCACAAAAAATTTTATTATACATAGATATGACTACACAGACAGATTAAGAAAGGGAATCGGTGAAAAGATAAGAGTGCTATAAATTACTTTGTGTTTAATATAATAATATTTAACAGTATAATAAATGCATTATTTCTTTTACAAAATAAGCTTTACTTGCTTAATTTTAACTATTATAAAAACGACGTAAAGTAGAATGAAACTTATCGCTGAAATTTAGCTGTCTAACGCAAAAAATATGAACAACATTTTACATAAAACAAACTCGCACTCCATTAAAAGGAATGACATGAGAAGCTTTCCAATAATGTTTACTATTTTCTTTTAGCAAAAACTGCAAGATTACTAAATCGATTAGAAGAAAGTAAACAGAGGACGTGCATCCCGCTCTTTTATATTCAGTGCATATAGCTTCGATAACAACCAAAGATTAAATACGTAATTCAAGTGCAGATGAACGTGAGATGCTGCGCAAAGAGAATTATACAAAGTGGATTATAACACGTAAAAGAAATGGAAGTATTTTCATTATTGTTATCTACTTTTTTGTGCGTGATTGGAATCAATTCAATTTCTGTGTGAAGAAAGTGTCTGCTACATAATTTTTACGAGGAGAACATTTTAAATGAGTTTTTTGTTAAAATTGACTTTATGCAAAACATTCCTTATACACATGTTCATTTACTTTCATTAATGATTTCACAAATTCATTATTCATCGTCTTTCATAATTCATTACTTTTAGTATTTACTTCTCATTATAATGTTTATTTTCTTCCATGCTCATCTTTAAAATTATATAAATTGTTTTGTTCTATATGTATCAATTAAACTTTTTTTATTAATTGTTATTACTTTTTAAATAACAGAAAATAATTTAACCCTTCACTGCACGATTTTTCTTTTCTGTATAAATAAAATTCTTTGATTACTTTAGGTAGTCACAAATGCAGGAAAAATAATAAAAAATTTCGTACTTCATATATATTTTTAATGTGGATTTTTGTGGTATGTTCCATATGTGTCCCAAAGCAGATAACATATTTTCATTTTTGTACCAAATGTGGCATGGAGATCATATTACATACATTTAAAATACTCGCCGTTCACACATTTCATTAAAAATACAAAATAATAAGGGAAGAGTTCCATGTCCTTTTCTGATTGGTGCGATTGGCGAAGGAGTCCAAGATGGCGATTTTAATATCCTCAATTTTTTCAAGGTATCGGAAAAACTTTATTTTTAAATTTTTATAAACATATATTTTTATATTATAATCGTTATATTTGTTTCCTATCAGAAATAAATAAATAAATAAATAAATAAAAGTAGACAGACAATTTATAATAAATTAACGACAATATCCAATTTACCTCGTCAGCTGAAATAATGCCATTTTGGCGATAATTATGTATCCCGATGCGTATATCCCATAAATATCCATATGAATAATCGTAAGTTCTCTTTTTTAATTGTAAATTTATTTAAATAAAATTGCTAAGAGTTTTTTCTCTTTATTCATATTTTTCCCAATTAATATAGCAGTTATAATTATTTAATCAACAACAGCATAATCTATCGTTTCCGCAGCTGAAACAAATCAGAGAATAACAATCTTTGAACAAAAAAATCTCAATTTGTTAAAAAGAAAAAAACAGATACTATTATGAATACGTCGCATAACTATTCAATAATGTAAGTAACTTTTTAAAATGCAGCAGTTCTTAAAATTAACCCTGGCATACTTAAGAAATTCTATTTTAAAAAAGGCGTCATTTATATTTTTTTTAAGTTTAATTTTAGATCATTTTTTTGTTATTCCTTAGACAAAAGAACGATAAATTGACGGATATTGATTCAATAAATCAACTTTGACAACACATATTTTATTTAAGCCAAATAAAAATTGCCTCCATATTTAAATAAAATAGTGTTGTTTTGTATTATTTCTAATTGATTTTTTTTTTTTTTTTGGTTTTTTGTATATTAAATAAAATTTGTAATATTTTTTTTAATTTCATTTTTAGAAATGTTCGTATTTATTTTTTCATTTCAATTAATAAAAACATTTCAATTTTTTAACAAACATAGCTTAATATGCCGAGCCAAATGAAGAAAAATATGCCAAATGGTAAACCTTTGTCCAAAATAAATTAATTTTCGGTAATAACTTTAAAACTAATGTACATAGAACAATGTACTATAAACAAAAACCTTCCTTAAAGTAATATCTATCTAACGATATAAGTTACCTCAAAATCTTTTCAGTAGAATTGGGGGAGTAGGCGGAAAACACGAAAGTTCCCTTTGTATTATATATATATACGTAGACAACGAAATAAGCAAATAATTAGTAGAATATCAATAAAAATACAAATAAAAAGTGAAAATAAAAATAACTTAATAACGTTTTAAACACGTGTATCGTATTTAAGGTCATTCAGTGTGACATTCCTGATCATCCATTATTGGCATTTAATCTTATAGTTTGGCTATAGTGTTTTGATCAACGGGTTAACTAAATAAGTACCGTTATTTTACTACCACTAAAAAAGCAATATTTGCATTGTGCAGGAAAAATCTTTGCAATGACAATAATATAGAATTAAAAAGAAATACTTTGAATTAGTTTTTCTTTCATTCTGGTTAAAAAGAAAAAAAAAAGAAAATTAATATACTTTAAAATTGGTTACGAAAAAAATATACATGATATCCCGATAATAGAAAATTTTCTTTTTGATGATATGTAGCAATTTTAATTGTAGCAAAGTTAAACTCTATCGACAGAATTCTGTCAAAAATTAACCAATAGATACTACTTCATTACTCCGTCAAAAAAAAAGAACTATCGCCAAAGTATAGAGTTATAAATGCCAATAATAGAAGATCGTAAATTTCACATTTTTTTTACTATAAACAAGAAAAAGTCTGGTACATTTGTAACAAAATTTTACAAGCACTACTAATGTTTGACGCCAAAAATCGTAATAGAGCTGCTTGCAGAAGGTAGAAAGATTTTATTTGATGCAAGCTTAAAGTTTATTTTCTTACACAATTTAGTCACCTAGATTATTTACGATTTAACGGCTACAGGTTTGCAAGTGATTTATAAAATTAAGAGGCAGTGAAATTTTAATCAAATAATTCGCATTTTAAAACACACTTTTTATGCTTATTTTATGTTCTAATAACTACATAAGTTAAACATTCTTTTTCATCTGTAAATAATTCTTTACATTTTTTAGTCTGTGTACTCAACAGAATCAGACCAAGGTAGATAGGAAATTGTAGTATACCTGTCAGAAGAAGACTTTTTTTAAAAAATGTGAAGTAACACATAATAAGATTGTATTTAGGATACCAGAGTTACTTTAGCGCAAATTCAGATGCCGGGAGTTTAAGAACTAACAAATGATAATGTACAAGTCGAAAGTTAATAGAGTTTAATAATCAATCTCAGAAATCATTGCAATGCTCTCTAGTATAATAATGTGATGATCTAATTTTAATTCCCGCCGTCATAACGGTCTCATTTTCATACCAAACTCTGCTATAAATGATCAAATAAAAGAGATGGTTTTTAATTGCCCAAATTTTGCCCAAGGCATGCGGTAGTAAAATATCGCAATGGCGTTGCATCGTTTTCAGTAATGGGGAAGGACACTCCACGTGATGATCTATACTGCTTTAAAATAAACATTTTAAATCACCATTTTGTTTGAGTCAAGGTTTGTTCGTAAAATGGGCCAGCGCATCGGGCATAGCGAAAAATAGTAAAATAGTTTTAAAAAAAAATTGTAAAATAGATTATTTTTATAGGTCTAATCAAAGATTTCTAAGTTAAATTTTAAGATCATTTTGGTATACTTATTCTTATATGTATATATATGTAGGATCGATATTTTTCCTACAGCCAACTAGCAGTGTTAGTAGATTCGCCATGGCGCAACTCTGATGAAAGAGGCTCTTAGTACGCAGACGATAAAAGAAGCAGCTATTAATTCCGACGCACCCAGACGAAATGCGTCAGAAAAAGAACTGAACTGAGTTGATGGAGACTAGAATGTTTTTAGTTTTGAGTTGATGTAAGAAGAATGTAAGATAGAGACGACGAATTAATCAGAGTTTATGATTGTTTAAATTGTAAATATTGTTTTTGTAAATAGTCTTTTTTGTAAATAGTAATTTTTAATATAAGATTTAAAAGTTTTAAATGGTGTCAGATATGAATTAATTATGAGTTAATTATAATTCCGAAAGAACTTTTAGAAGGAAGAAGAATTCCATAAAAAATGGTCTTAGTAAGTGAAATACAGACGCACGCCCACAGAGAAGGAAATATATATATTTTTTAATAATCTGGAAGCCGATAATTTTTAGAACTGTGATAGAATGTTAATCCATTAAGCGAATTCAGAAGAGGTAAACTTTTGAGATGAAATTGCTGTTACAGTGTATACAGCTGAACATCTGATTATGAAGTGAGTTTATTATTTTATTTTTCTTTTCAACAAGGGCAAAATTAGTAGATTTAAAGGAATTAGAACTTTCATTGAAAACAGAAAAATCCTTTAGTATTAAGACATTGCATAAATTAATTTTTGGAGAAATCAGTGATAGAAATAATCGACGTAGAATTCGGAATTTTACTGGGTTTGCGTTTGAAGTAGATTCCGATGAATATGAGTCAAAATTGAAAAAAATTAAACATAATTTTTCTGTTAAAGATTTGATAACCATTTGCAATCCATAATGCAATCATAACATACTATCAAAGGCCAAATTTTCAGATTTATTTCTCGTGCACCACCAAGCCTAAAAGGTAAAAGGTAAAGCATCAAAGCCTAAAAAGTGTGAGTTTTGAAATTTTATGTCAAGTTTTGGAATTTTTTGTGCAAAGTGAAATATTTCAGTTTTGGGATTTGGTGTGCGTGTTTAAGTTCTTTTGACCTATTTTCAAAATAAAATGTATCATGTTGCCAGGTTTACTCGCATGAAAATATTCCTCTTGTGAATGGGCAGTTTTTGGAATAAATCTTAAAATTTATGCTAAAATTTCACCACTAAGAATTTATTTTGAAAAATTATTCTGTTACTAGACTTTTGGCACATTATGTTATGAGCAAATTGCTGCAAACCTCATTTGAATTAAAAAAAAAATAAAAGATAAGATATTTACAATTTCGTACACCTTAAAATGTGACAAAATCGCTGTAAACAATAAAACAAAGATAACTGCCATGCCCAAACAAAGTTAAATAAAACTAAAATTTTGAACTTAAAAGTTTAAATTAAAAGTAAACTTTAAATTTAAAACTAAAATTAGTCTTTTTGCACTTCCATCATATTAGGATTGTAATATTTCAGATTTTATAGTAATGATCCACTGCCCAGTGCCGGACCTCTTCATTGATTTATTAGTTTATTATTCAATTTTCAAGGCAACATTTAAATATTACAATTACTATGTATCATATTTTCTATAGATATAAAAGTATGAATGCTGTGAAATTAAGTTGAATGTATTTATGTTTAATTAATTTCAAAATATATTAACCATCGTTCAAAATCATCTGTTATAAATTAATAGATAAAATTAATATACTCAACAGTGAAGGATCTAATTTAAATCTATAAACCCCCTGCAATTTTTTTCATTCATGTTTAATTTCTATAATTTTATCTATAAAAATCATACCTTTAAAAGTTTCATTTGAAATCCTGACATATTTGTTTATCTCAATCACTTCCAAATGTTACCTTAACAAATTTGTGTTAAAAAAACCTTTGATTCTATAACTAGGAAAACAGAGGCAGATTTTGTCATTCATGTTTATTTATTCATAAAATATTATTTATCAAAGCTATGTGTATAAGAATTTTTGTGTGAGATCCTTACATTTTAATTGGTCTTACTCATTTCAAAATATTGGCTTTAATAACACTTTCGTGTTAACCTTTTGATTACGGACGAAGACGATGACCATTTTAAAATTTATTCGAACCAAAATTTACAGAGAAATTTCTTTTTGAAAGATTTTTCTAAAAATTATTCTGGAATATATCTATGAAACAAAACAGATTTCAAAAAGTGATGCTAAAAAAAATAAAGTAATTGTTTCTGGAACGACATGTCCCAACCCCGTAACCAAAGGGTTAAATCAAGTTTAAATTCACAAAGTTACGTGACAAAAATAAGTCAGATTTTTGTCATTCATGTTTAACGATTCCCATAATTACGATTTATCTATGAAAATTATTTGGATAAAAAATTTTATTTGAAATCTTTGCATATTTATTTATCTCAATCACTTGAAAATATTGACTTTAATAGCAAAGTTGTGTTAAATCAGATTTTGATTCCAAAAGTTACGTGGTGAAAATAGCCCGGTTAATTTCGTTTTATTCATGTTAAACAATTACTAAAGTATTATCTATAAAAAAGTATACTATAGGAATTCTCATTTGAAATTGTTACATATTTATTTATCTAACTCACTTCAAAATACTCGTTTTTATAACAACCCCGTGTTAAATCAGCCTTTGATTCCAAAAGTTATGTGCATAGAAAAAAATAATTGTTGGATTTACGATATAATGCCGACATCTCGGCACCAGCTTATAACTGTCAAATAATTAGACACATATCACCGTGTAAATAAATTCAACAGTATATTACTACTTAATGGTGAATTATTTGCTAATTTTACTTATAAAAAAACTTTATATTAAAAATGTCTTAAAAGTTCTTTGTGAAAAGTATACGTATAAGAATTTTTCATTTGAGATCCTCATATATTTTTTTATGTTATTCATTTAAATATGTTGGAATTAAAAACAATTTTCTGTTAAATCAGCCCCCTATTTCAAAAGTTACGTGGCGAAAAAACACAGTCAGATATTTTCATCCATGTTTAACTATTCTTAAAATATTATCTATGATACATATATGCACAATAATATTTATTTAACATGATTACGCATTACATTTACTTACTCACTTCAAAATGCTGGTTTTAATAACAATTTTATATTCAACCAACATTTGATTAACAAAATTACTTGTCAAAGAAAAGGCAGATTTTTTTTCATTCATGTTTAATAATTTATAAAATATTATCTATAAAAAGTATACGTATAAGTAGTTTTAATTTGAAATCCTTGCGTAGTTTTTATCTTACTCACTTCAAAATATTGGTTTTAATAACAATGTTGTGTAAAATCAGCTTTTAATTCCAATAGTTGCATGGCGGAAAATCCCAGACAGATTTTTTTTTATTTTTGTTCAACGATTCCTAAAGAGTTATATAAGTAACGTATCCGTATAAGAATTATTATTTGAGTTCCTTGCTATTTATTTATTTTGCTCGCTTCAAAATGTTTGCATTAATAAAAATTTTGTGTTAAATCAAATGTTGTTTGGCGAAAAAACAGGTTATACTTTTTTTAATTATTATTATCCATGTTTAGCGATTTCTAAAATATTACTTTTAAAAAGTATAATTATAAAAACTTGTATTAGAATTTATTTCATGTTTATTTATTTTATTCACTTCAAAATATTGGCTTTGGTAACAATGTTGAGTTGAATCAGCCTTCGATTCCAAAAGTTACGGACGATGAAAAAATAATTGTTGATTTTACGGCATAATACGGGCAGTTGGAACGCCAATTTACTTGTACAATAAGCAGGAATATACAATTTAATAGTATGCTACTACTTAATGGTGATTTATTTGCTAATTTTACTGTTTATTACCACCAATTTTACACTTGTAAACTTGCAAAATCAACGATTATTTTTTTAAGTGTGACCAATATATACATATATATTCATATTTAACGATTACTTAAATTCCACGAAACATATACGTATAACATTTTCTTATTTGAGATTCTTATATATTTATTTATTTTACTGACTTAAAAGTACTGGTTTTAATAGCGATTTTGTATTAAACCAGCAATTGATTCTACAAGTTACGTGCCGAAGAAAACGTGGTTAGAATGCTCAAAAGGTCGATATAAAAAACATGGTTTTAAAACTATAAATATCTTTATAAAGAAAGTATTTATTCTTACCGAACTCTTGCTTTCATTGCATTTTTCACTGTGAAATTAGATTTTTTATATAATATTATATAATATAGATTATTTTATATAATGTAGATTTTTTTTAAACTCAAGGGATCGAGTGCATATCTGAAACAATTAACAATAAATAATTAATTACAAACAAAATGCAGGCAAGAAAAAACAATCTGTTTTCCTCAGAGGGAGTACAGACAAGTCTAATTCCACCCCCTTGTGGTTTCTGACTGTCTGGCAAACCTGCATTCAAAAATAATATATAATAACAAAAATGTCAGTTTTTAACAAGAAAAGCAAACTAAAAATGAATTAATGAATATAAAAATTTAAATTTAAAATTTATTTTAACACAACAAAAACAAAATTTAACATAAAAAATAAAATAATTTTTATAATATAAAGAAATTTATTATGATTTACAAATTATAAAATAAAATGAATGCAGCTTTTGTCAGGCCTCCCCCCCTTACCTGCAAGAAAAACAAAAATTAAGAACAGTAATACCTTTTAATATATCTTGCCTGTAAAACTCCAAATTAACAAGAATGCTTCCTCCATATTCATTTACGTATTTTTTTTTCAATTCCAAGTCTGCATGCCTTCTTCACACTCGGAACTTCTGGCTATACTCGTTCTGTAATAGACTTTAGAATATAACCTTCATACAGAATGTTTGGGGAACATGTGGTCATTTTAAAAGTTATCCCGACAAACCACAACGTTGCCAATTATTTTTTATAACAGTTCTTAAATAGTATTTCTAAAAATCAATTGGATAGTTATAATTGTAAAACTGGTCGTTGGGGGCCCCCGTAATACTATCATAATATAAAATATGAAAATAAAACGCGTGTAAACTATGTATGGCAATTCCAAAATGAAATTTAAACGCATAAATAAATAATTTTAACATACATAATAATGCTCCATGAATTGCTGATGAGCCAATTTCGAAAAATTATACAAAACGCCAAAATACTCGAGTAGTACCGGATTTCGTAAAAGAAACATCCTTATAACTCAAAAAATAATAATCATATTAATTAAAAATTTACTGCGCTAGATTAAGCGCTTCATTTCCAATTAAAATATATCTGTGAACTGAAATTTGAATGAAATACATGGTCATGAAAAATTGAAGAATGTGAAAAACAGGATTACACAATTTTCGGTAACTAATAATCCCATCGACTTCGTTTTTTATGGAAAATTTGTGTTATTTTTATGCCTATTAAGTAGTATATGGTACCAACTATGGAACACTTTTTATATTCCACTAAACGCAAATATTTAACGATTTTTGTAAGATTTTCATCAAAAAGTTTGTCTGTCTAAATATCGAATATTGTACCTATAATTGTAAGATTTTCATCGAAAAGTTTGACTATCGTACAATGTTTCATAATTCGAAATAATCCATACAATATTAATATTTAATGAGATGAAAAAGTTTGACTGTCTAAATATCGAAGAAATGATGAATATAACCATAATTTGTATATTCCCATCTATCCGGTTGTTTAGTGCAGGTCCGCCTAGGAAGAGTCTCAGATTTGAGATTTTCGTTCTTCGCTTCGGGGAAGTTCCCGCGCCAGTCGCGTATGACGGAGTGCAACCGGCTGAGCGGGAGCGCGCGCTTACTGTCGGAACAAACTTTCAGCATATATGTAGAGCTAGTGTGTGTCGAAAGATGACAGTTCTGATTTATGTTAATATTATTGGAGCAAATGATGATTATAAAATAGTATTTGAATGGACCCACTAAATGCTAATATATAACGATTACTGTGATCAAAAAGTTTGACTGACGCATTATCTTAATAATAAACCAGGTTGAGAATATTAGAGTTATCGATGCTATGGTTTGTGATAATGGGGTCAAATTTAAAATAATGAGAGGTAGGCGAAAGACAATTAAAGAGTACTTATGACAAAATATTGTAACATTTATTTAGAAAAAAAATTTGGACGTCAAATAAAACCCATTCGAACAAAGTTTAGACAGATTAAATAAATAAACAACCTACCTCTAGGATAATATTAATATCAATTGCATTATATTGAAGTCTGAAATAAAATTTAAATGATTTTTATCGTATGTTTTAAATTTTTAATAGATAACCAATTTTTTTACTTACAATTATAAATACTATTCTGGATATTTTCATAGTTCGATAAAAAAATAGTCTGTGTCGAAATGAACACATGTATGTCAGTAAAGAAATTTGTAGTTAAAACAGATATATTTTGTATTTTCGTAAATATTATTTAGGGGGTTTGAAATTTTCATAGTTCGATAAATGTTGAATATTATTATTGTAAGATTTAAAACAAATTGTAGGATTAAGCTTTTTCTAATTCATAATCATAATAGCCATCATTATTTTTTCCTTTAAAATGAAAGATATAACCACCTTCATTCAGTTTTGTTATTGCATTTTCAGATATTTTTCCATGACTCTTTTTAAGAAAATAATCCTTTTCTATATCATTAACTTCTAATCTTGCAATAGTCGTATTTCCGAATTTTGTTTGAATTTTCTTCAACGAAATCAGCTTGTATTTCCCTGTCTCTAAATCTTTTAGCTTATGAGTAACAGGGAACGATCTGAGACTGTTGAATTCTTCCATTTATTCAGAAACAATTTTTGAAAGACAATTTTTATAGTACAGACATCTGTACATAGAGCAGCCAGGTCCTAGTATTCGAACGCATCTCGGTACTTCTAATATTTTTATAGGAATTCCCCATTCTTCAAAGGTACTTTTCGGAAAAACTCCTCCTTTAAAAGCAAATGTGCCGCCGTATATCTGATGCAATTGTATGAGATAATCTTTTACATTGTCACTACTAATCCATAAGCCTGTATTATCTGAATATCTTTTAAATCTTAAACCATGGATATCGTTAGTACATCTACGAACTATTCCATGGTCTTGATCACCTAATTCATAGTTAGGTGTAAACACAGAAATAGTTTCACCTATTCCCTGTTTTAAATGAACCCAGCTTATTTCCCTCGCTATAGACTTAAAAGGAAGTATAAAACCTTGAACATTTACGATAAGGGTGACATCGTCCATTTTATTAGAAAACAATTTTTATAAATTAAAAAAAATCGGCTTAAAATCCAAATGGTACAGTATCAAAGTTATCTAAAATTCTTCTTTTATCATATCCAAACATATATCTTTTATTCATTTTATTCACTTTAATATTTCTATCTTTTTGTATCTGAAATTGATTTATTTCTACATCTATATGGTTAATTTCCCCAGTTATTATTTTCATTCTCTCGTCAAAATTCAGCTTAGTTTCGCTCTCATAACTCATTTTAAAACCTTTTACTTTTCCTTTTAAAGAACCGTCGTTCAGAATATAACCATAATCTTTACTTGCTCCAGATATCCACGATTTCATATATTTATCTTCTCCTAATTCATCGGTCCACTCTCCTAACATACAGCCCGTTTTTACTTTATTGGAGCCATCATCGGTATACACAATACTATCTGTATCGTAATACATTACATTATCTCCTAATTTATCAAGCATTTCATATAATCTTATTCTAGCCGAACTGGTAGTAAAAGCCGCTATATAAATATTCGTATTAAAGTTATTCTTGACATATTCATCTTTCATCTTATAATCCATTTGCACACACTCATCATTCAAAAATATCATATTCAAGTCTTTAATGCGGTCGTTCAGTATAATTCTATAAAAATCGGATAATTCCATAACATTCTCTGTCTGTTTCAAGTTTTTTCTCTGTCCGAACTTTCCCCATAAAGAGTTTAAACAAATTTTGGATATAAATCTCATTCCTGGGTTTTCTTTGATTTCTCCTAACTTTATACCCAATTTCTTTTCTACGCACCTTTTATATTCTTTTTCGGTTTTGAAATTTTCAGACCATTTATCATCTGTTTCTAATTTGATTTTCAAAAACATTTTAACATAATCCTTAAATAATGTATTAGATTTTTTTTCAAAATGCCAAACTTCATAGATATTTAAAAT
Organism: Maratus speculifer; assembly: GCA_964019185.1. Classification (NCBI taxonomy): domain Eukaryota; kingdom Metazoa; phylum Arthropoda; class Arachnida; order Araneae; family Salticidae; genus Maratus; species Maratus speculifer. The sequence goes on from OZ025297.1 coordinate 53,525,495, forward strand.
CTTATAACCTTTTTCAATAGCCAGTTCAACTTCGGTAGTTGTCCATGTACCAGTAAAACTTCTCTCCTCATCCGTATGATTACATTCTTTATTCCGTATTTCATAACATTTTCTACATTGTTTCTTTTCGCATTTTATAGGTTTTGAACATAATTTACACAAACTAAATATTAATTTTTCTCCTTTATAAGGTAAAACAGGATGATAGAGCTTTCTAGGTGGAAGTACTTTGCATTGTATCAAACCATACCAATTCTTATCATATTTTTCCGGATTATAAATCTTTACTGGATGACCAACAGGATAGTAATCAAAGTAATTCACTGTTGGATAAAGTGAACAAACATCGATATATCTACCCTTTTCGTTTTCTTTCATTTCGTATATTAATTTGGTAGGTTCACACCTACCTCCGCTGAATGCGTTTCTAGGATTTAAAGGTTCTACAAAATCTCTTTTCCATTCATTTTTCATATATTTTTTAATTTCTTTGTGATTATCAAAATCACATTCCCATATTTCAATCAATTCAAATCCGTTATCTTTTATTTTATTATTTATTTTTTGAGTTCTTTCATACAAATCTTTCATACATATCTGATTTTGAAGATTGACAGTGGATTCTGTAAAACAGCGAGGACAACCGTGCCAATGACATCCTTGAAACTGATAAACGGTATTCTTATAAAAACCATCTACTTTATAAGTTTTATCACCTAATTTCAGTTTTTTCTCACCACCGTTTAAAGCATGCTGTATTTTGATATTGTGTTTTTCAGACAGATAGTCTAACCAAATGATCGATTTCTTACTGTATTGATCTTTTGAAATACACTCCTCATCAATTGCTATTGTATTCACTGGTATGAATTTATCTCTGTATATAGCCATACAAACGCCAGCTAAAGTGACATATTTAAAAGGATCAATATTAGCAATGTTTAGAAATAATCTTCGCAATTCTAAACATCCTTTTCTTAAAATATCAACATCAGATCTACAATATTTTATAATTTCTTTTTGAAAATCAAATGTTTCGTTTTTTACCGATATATACCATTTATCAAAAGTTTTTCTTTGATCTAAAGTCATAGTATCATAACCATAATAGTATTTTTCAGGATATTTCCCTACATAATTTTGATTTTCAGCAGTGTTAAACAAATGAGGAAAGTAACCTTTAGCCGATTCCGTTAGTCCAAACGTTTTAGGAAATTTTCTTAACGGAATCAGTGTAAAATTAATAGAATCGATAAACCTTATATTATATACGGTTGCTTGCATATATATGAGTTTATTTCCTTGATATATTGTAAACACTTTAATTTTATTTTTAAAGCAGTATTTAGCTAGAAATTGAAAATCGAATCCTTTTCCATAATGCGCTAATACTGTATAACCGCAATGTTTTCTTTGGAATAACCATTCACAATATTCATTTTCATTCTTAAATATTTTTTCTATTCCGTTAAAATCATGATTTATAACTAGATTGACTTGGTGATTTCCTGTCTCTTGGTTCGTTTCAACGTCAAAAAACATATATTTTTCTGTAAATTCTGATCTTTTACATTTCTCACACCATTCCTTTCTGTCTTTTATATTTTTGGGACAGCTATTTTTACAAGTTCCCCCCTTAGATTCTTTCCTACGTATATAACATTTATGATCTTCCAAAACCCACTGTCTACAGTTTTTACATTGTTTTTCTCCGCATTTATGATCTTCCTGTTCTCTTTCACTTCTACGGATATTTCTCTTACATTTTAAACATTTCCACAGTGTTTCACAGACTGAGTGATTTTTATGATTTTTGAAACAATTTTTTCCTTTAAAACATCTAAAATAATCATTACACTGAATATCATCGCCTTCGCAATTACTCTCTTTCCTAAAACATCTATTGCATTTTAAAGAACATTTATGTTGATCACTTCTACTATAACTGACTTTACAATAATCACAAAAATGGTTTTTTCCTAAAAATCCTGTAACCGTTGTAATGACATCAAAATGATTTCTATTTTTTAAAATGTAAACACAATTAGATTTATAGGCGCCGCTGTATATTCTTTCGTTAAAATTTTCTCTGCAAAATATAGTTATTTGAATATCTAAAAAAATTTCGAATTGTTTAACATGCTCTAAATTACACATTTCTAACGGAATATCACACATTTCATGCAATTTTATCGCTAAACTTTTTTGTAATTTTCTACCCATTTTTATGTATTTAACATCTAAATCTGTAAGTTTTTCTAGATTCAATTTTTCGCATAAAATTTTACGATTTTGAATAGCCAGGGCTGTAACGATGGATCTAGCCAAACAGATATTATCGTCATTTTTAATTTGAATTATACTTCTTTTATCGACAACATCGTTATCGTTCAGTAATTTCAAATGTTTACCACCTTTAGGCAAATCAACGACTGTAAAAATAAATTCACAGTCTTTAATATCCAACTCTTTGTATTCAATTTTATGCGTTAAAACATCTAAATAGGTCTCATAGGCTTCTTTCGTCGACATCATTTTAGGGTGAAAGGGCTGTGTCAAATAGGGATTGAATACAATTATATCTACCTTTCCTTCGATTTTTCCAATTGCTCTTCTGAATAAATCTTTTAAGATACTATAATACAGGCCAGGTGTGAGTTTGTTTATTTGTCTTATTTTATAAACATATCTATAAGTATTAAATTTTTTTACAAATTTTTTATCTTTCTCAACAATTTCATAATCGGGTCTAAACAGATTTTCCAAATTTGCTTGTAATTTGACTTTTTTTTCTGTCTTTTTGATCAATTTTTCATCTTTATATTTCAAGCCGTAATAATCAAAGAGTTTTTTAAGTTTTGGACGGTTTTTCGGTTCATTTATAAATTGTTTCAATTTTTCATTCAAATCAGGAAATAATTTTTTAAGGTTTACCACTGTTTTTATCTTTTTTTCTTCGTCATTTTTTGGATTAAATTCTGCTGTGTTATTGTTAAATTTTAAATCAAAAGAATCGAATATTTTTTTCAACTTATTTCTTTTCTTAGGATTTTTGATAAATTCTCTCTTCATTTCATTTAAATAATCTGTGACGTCTAAATTTAATAAATCTACTAAAACATATTTATATTCGCCTGTTCTTTTTATGTATCTCATTATTAATCTAATTAATTCATCTTTTTTACAACCTTTGGGTTGTTTTATATTTAAAACTTTTGCAGTGTGTCTCAATTTTGAAACAGATATCAATCTTAGAGTTTCCTCCATTTATATAGAAGAAATTTTATAAACACTTTTTGCTACACATTTTTAATAGCTATCTATAAATCCAAATTCGGTAGCAGGTAATTTTAGATTAAGCGATTTAAAATGAATTGAAGAATTTCTGAAAACAACTATTAAAAAATATATTTCATCGTTTACTCAAAAGGACTAATTGCAGTCCATTGAAAGAAATCTAAATTTTTTTCTACAGGTTCGCCATTCAATTTTAAACATTCAAATCGAAATCCGTTTTTATCTACTTCTGTTATTCTAACGAAAAATGGTTCGCTGTATTTACATACAGGTGTTATATGAACATTGGGATGAACATTAAAGGTATGATTCCAATCTACATTTATTCTTTCAGTTGTACAGTTACCTGTCAAAATCTTTGTACTTTTTGAATTACCCATTTATTTAGCCTAAAAATCACTGTCATAATCAGGCACCTTTAAATTCTAAATAAAATTTTTCTGATAGATTTGAATATAAAATGCCAATCTACTCTGTCTTGGAACTTTTCTATAAATGGTTCTGAACACTTTTTCCCTCACAATTCTAATTTTGAAACTATCAGGTCCAATATTTCTGAAAATGCAACATTCAATATAATATTTTAAACAAGAAAAAACTACATCGTGTTCTATTTTTGAAACGAGTAAAAAAACTACATCGTGTTCTATTTTTGAAACGCGTAAAAAAACTACATCGTGTTCTATTTTTGAAACGAGTAAAAAAACTACATCGTGTTCTATTTTTGAAACGAGTAAAAATACTACATCGTGTTCTATTTATGAAACGAGAAAAAACTTTCGTGATCTTTTTTTTAAACAAGAAAAACATTCAATATGATATTTTCAACTGAAAAATACGTTCAATTTAAAACAGAACATTGACTATATTATTTTCAACTAAAATGCAACATTCAATATAATATTTTCAACTAAAAACACAACATTCTGTATAATACATTCAATTTAAAACACAATATCATAAATTTATTTTGATGTTCGTTTGATATGATAATTGCTTTTTAAATGTCTCTTTTTATGAGCTAAAGTATATTTTTTACCACATTCGCAATCAATTTTTTTATTTTTCATAGCTAAATGACAACTTTTGCAATTAGCGTAACGTTCTATTTTGCCGTAACGAAATCGAGTATAAAATTGGTCTAAATTTTTTGTCATCTCACAATGCTTACAACTTTTAGACAGCTCCATTTATTAAGAAATATTTTTTAGAAAGCTATTCCAAACGTCTTCGTTTTTCTTATTAAATTTTACTTTCAAATTATTATCAATATTATTATAATCTAATATTTTCTTTATGAAATATAGGTAATTTATCGACTTTTTATAGTACACTAAATCTAAAAACTGAATAAACATTTCTTCAGCTTTATATGGAATATTTAACTTCAATTTCCACTTCAATGCTTTAAAACGACTTATTCGGGATTTGCGTCTTTCGCTTAAAAAAACATCTATATTTTTATAGGTAAAATATTCACCGTCCGAATCGTACATTATTTCACATTTTTTCATCTGGTCATAAATCTTTAGATAGTTTTCAGGCATTTCATATTTTTTTACTTTGTCAAAAGTTTGTGTTAAGCTTGATTCGGTATCATCTATTAGAATGTCTTTAAAAAAGTCGTAATTCATTTATTAGACAGCGAAAAGCTGACGCTTTCTAATCTTATATTCTAGCAATACGTCGATTAAAGCAGACCTTTTTTCTACCAAAGACGTCATTTCCTTCCAAGTGCAAAATATAACGGGTGAGTACGAATGTTGACGCTCGCTCTAATTTGAACTTCATTTATAGGTCAACGCTTTCATTCAGTGGCCTTCCTGATAAAGATATTAAGTTACGTTTTTCTTACGGAGTATTTAGAAACATATTTTTCGACCGTTCGAACTTGATATTCAACATAATACAAAGCAGATATTTATGATTATTAAAATTAGATACTATTCTTTATTTATAAAATCATAGAAATTTTTTAAATTAAAATGCTAAAAGTCACTTAAAGCAGAGCCATTCATTTACTTTTTAAAATTGAATAATTTCTGAAAATATAAAAGAAAAGTTATTTCTACATAATTAGTTTTAAGTATGGACTTGTTTTATTAACATGGTTTGATATTTTACCATGTTTATATTTTAATACTTGATTACCCCGCCTAGACGGGACCTGCATAGACGGAAGTTTTTTTCTCGTTCTAAAAAAGGATCACGATACATATATTTTACTCGTTTTAAAAATAGATCACGATGTAGTTTTTTTACTCGTTTAAAAATTAAATTGACTTGATATTTTTTTCGTCAACCCAAGAATTGAATTCGTCGGAATAATTTAACCACTTTACAAGACATTTATTTCCTTTCTTTTTTAATATTTTTTCAATTTTAAACAAATTATTTTTTTTATTATATTCACATAATTCCTGTTCATAATATGTTCCTTTTATTTCGTTTCCATTCAAATCTTTTATTCTGTAAGTAATGGGGTCAGTCTTTAATATTTCTGAAACGATGAAAATTTCTTCCGTAAAAGTGGGTTGGTATCCGCGGGTGAAAGCAGTCTGGTATTTCGAAATTCTTATTCTATCGCCAACCTTGAATTTCGGTTTTCTTATTATTTTTTCTTCGTATAAATTTTTATAAACTTCGGATTCATTTTCTTCCCTACTGGCTTCGGTAGGCGTCATTTTGATAGAGCTATGCCTGGTATTATTATAATTTTTAACTAATTTGTCCAAAACATCTATATATCTTTTAGTATTGTTGGCCGCTAGATAGGTTCTAATTTTTTTATTAATTGTCCTGTTAAAACGTTCGACTACAGAACATTTTATTTCAACATTTTCAGTTGTAAACCACTGAATATTATGATCTTTAAACAACTTTAAAGTTAACTTATTTAAAAATTCTGTGCCTTTGTCCGTCTGCAGTTTTTCAGGAATTCTTTCTTTAAATATCTTTTTAAATGCTTCCGTTACTTCTTGTCCAGTTTTTCTTTTTATCGGAATAGCCCAAGCATATTTACTAAATACATCTATCACTGTCAATAAGTAATTAGTTCCGTTATTATATTTACTAAAAGGTTTGATAAACAATAAATCTGCTTGCCATTGATCATCGATATGACTGACATAAATGCGTCTTCGTTTAAATTTACGAATTAAAGGCTTATGTCTGGTATAAACATCTTGGCTATGTAAAAAATCTGTAATTTGCTTTTGACTAAAACCTGTTTTCCGTTTTAATTCATTGATCCCACAATAACCACTTTCAGGATGATAATATATTTTTTCTAAGATATTTTTAGGACCTAAGGTTTTCCTAAAAAAACACTCTTTTTAGAACCACAATCTAAACAAATACCTTTCATCATTGGCCTGTTATTTTTAGACATTGTATTTTTAATATCTTTTGTTTCTGTATGGTTTTTACATTTTAAACAATAGATCTGTGTATTTCCCATACCAAAAGATTTTTTAGCTTTAATAATCGGTTTTACAATTCCTCTTTCAATTCTTTCTCTAATCGTAGGATTTTCAATATTATCTAGTTCATCAATCATATTCTTATCGCATACTTCATTTCTACTTTTTGTATCTTTATTTTCTAAATAACATTTGTCATGTTTATATGCAATTTCATCCACTCTGTTAACAGGTTTAGACGATTTTTTATACGTTAAATCTGGATTTAATCGTGTTTTTCCCCATAATAATTGTGTCCCCGGGCCGGTAAAAGAATGGCCTGGTAAATGCATTTCGAAAGGTAAATTACTAATGACTTTATTCAGAAAACCTGATCCCGTTTGTCCACATTTTAAACAACCGCCTTTAAAATTACCCTTTTTAGTTAAAGACGTCACAACAAATTTTTTACATTTACAACTCATTTATTAGACAGCAAAAAGTTGACGCTTTCTAAGAAGAATATTTATATCCATTCAACTGTACTTTTTTCACATACTTTTCGATTGGGAAGTATACTAAATTATTTATAAAATCTTGTTCTCTAACATACACTTCTTCTTCTGAAATTTTTTTAGCTTTCAACAAATTTAATTGTTGTTTATAAAAATTATAACATTGCTTGTATTCTTCTTTTCGTTCTAAAATATTTAAAGATTTCTCAATAACTTCTACGATTCCAACTGTCAAACTCAATGCAGCCAGTGGTATGAAAACAAATGCTGATAATCCCGAAGCACTTAGCATAAATTTACTGACAGATAAGGAAATACTTATCTTTTGATACAAATTGTAACTTTTCCGATAAACATATAATCTCTTTTCTAAATATTCTTCCATATTTATATAGGTTCAAAATTTCTTCTGTATCTCATTTCAGAATTTACTAAGTCTAGCATAAAGAAGTTACCCTTACAAGAATTATATTTTTCTAGAAATTCCTTTTTCGTTAGATTTCCGTCTATTTCTCTGATTATCTGATTGATTTCCCTAGGCTGTAGCTTAAAAAATATGAAGTAATTACAATTTTTTCTAATATCTGGAGGAGTTGAGTAATAAGACTGCGTTAAATAAATAATGGATGCATTTTTCTTTCGACCTCTTATAAACAAATCTACTATAACTTTCTGGTCTTTCTCTGTAACACAATCGTCAAACACAACTAGATTTTTTTCTGAGGAATCTAGATCGTCGACAGTAATAAATTCACTCAAATCTGAAGAAAATAATACATTCTTTTTATATTTATCATACAATTTTAATATTTCCGTTTTTTTATTTTTATTTATTTTTTTACATTTTAAAATATCGTCTCTTTCAACACTTTCAAACAGTGCATAATCTTCTTGTAATTTAGAATACTTTGGCTCGAAAATATCTTTTGCGCATAAATATAGCGCGTCGAAATCTAATCTTACATTACTAGGATTCTCAAAACCGTTTAATAAATTTATTAGTAAATTTGTCTTTCCACAACCTGATGGGCCGATTATTAATAATCTAAAAGGATGTCTGGGTAAAAAACGATGTTGTTTAGGGTCCGGCAATTCTTCCGGTTCTGTGTAATTTTTAATTTTAATCATTTATTTACTGAGAAAGTTTACAGCTAGTAAAAAATAAAATTACTGCTAGTAAAAACATATTAGCTGTCAGTAAAAATAGACGTCTGTGCTATCGCTTCTAATTAGCTTCAGCTTTTCACTGTCTATAAATGGATAAAATAAACGATTTAGAAAAAAATCGAAATAAGAAACAAAAAGAAGAATTAAAAAATGCAATAAAACTTGTCAAATTACAAGCAGATATTAGAAAAAATAATGAAGAACAGCGTGATAGAAAGCTAGGTATAGACAAAAGTTTAACTGAATTTCATAAACCTGTCACTAAAAAATTAGAAGAACAGGATAAAAGTAGAAAAGAAAATATTAAAGCTATCAATGATAAATTGGACGAATTAAATATATCTTTACAGCCTATTGCAGAATCATCTAGAATTATTCCTGAAGCGATCGAAGATGTCAAAGAATTATATAAAGAACCGCCGCTTACTTATAACGTTGATCAAAATTTAGATCTAAGCTATTTAAAATCTGTACAATTATACAGACCTTCGAAACTCCTAGACAATCAAGAAAAATTAGATGAAATGTATACAAAGGCAAAGCATTTAAAAGAAGAATTATCGAGGAAAAAAGGCAACTTACAAAGTACAATTACGCGGGCTAAAAATCTTTCGGAGGAGGAATTAAGTCAGAAAAAGGTTGAATATAAAGCAGTTGAATATAACGAAGGGGAGCTACAAAAATATATGGCTAGATTAACTACAATTCGAGGTAGCGAAGTAATGAAAGTCGGTAAAGGATTAGGTTTATTATCTGAATTGCTGGATAAAATATGTCAAGGTAGCAAGTCGAAAAAATTAAAAAATGAAATCAAACTGCTAATAGACAAACTCATTAAAGCTAAAAAAATAACTAATGGAGATAAAGAACGATTATACAACCAATTTCTTCTTTGAAAGCGTCAGCTTTTTGCTGCCTAATAAATGAGTTATGTAAAAAAGAAGATTCATTTGAGTGACGGGCAGATTAGTAAATTGAAATCTGCTCTTAGAAAAAAAGAAGAACTGACACTGCAGATAGACAATTCTAAACCTCCTAATTATGAAATGTATTTAACTAAAACACAGATTAATCAGATTAGTAAAGGTAAAAGAATAAATATAAGCAAAACTCAATTAGATAAAAACGGTGGATTTTTACCCTTTTTAATTCCTATTTTAACATCACTAGGACTCGGTGCCGCGAGTGGGGCAGCAGGTTGGGGAACTAAAAAAATCCTGGATAAAATTTCGGGATCTGGAGTTTATCAGCCTTGGGAAAACAAAGGATCTGGTCTAAAAGCGTCAGCTTCCCTGTCTAAAAAAAAAAAAAATTCCGATAACAAAATTGGGTATATCGGATAAAACGATTAAAGAAAATATGGAAGATGAAAAAGGATTTAGGGATGTTTTCACTTCCGATTTACTTCCTAAAAAGATTGGAAAGTTTGAAAGTGGGATTATTAATTTAGATATCTCCACCGGCCCAGGAACACACTGGGTTTGTTACTATAATGACCCGAAATATAACTATGTAGAATATTTCGATCCTTTTGGGGAATATATATATAAAAATATTAAACTCAAAGAAAAATATATTCCTGAAAATATTATGAAATTTCTTAAACTTTCCAATAAAAAAGTCAATATAGCTCACAATGATAGTTTTTTACAAAAACCTACTTCTGTAAACTGTGGATTATTTTGTATGAAATATATAAAGGAAAGAAATAAAGGCAAATGTCCAGAATGTGTACTTAATTCATTTACTCAACAGCCTAGCGATTATAACGAAAAGCTTGTTTTTCATCTTTAAAGATTTTTTCTGTCTAATAAATGATCAAATTGAAACCAAAAATTCATGAAAAATCAGAGGATTTCACTGTTGAATTTCCAAAACCTCTTAAATTAAAAAAATTAGCATTGCAATCTTTTACTATGACAGTTTCATGGTTTAACATAACAGATAAAACTAATACATTTGACGTATACACAGATGAGAATAATGTTAAATCTATCACTATTCCTTATGGTAATAAAAATGTTGAAGATTTAAATATAGATGTAATGAAAGCGTTTGGTTCAGACGATCCTCCGGTAAAATTTGGTAGAATACAATCTAGACTAAGAATGCTTATTAAATTAACTAAAGGTTGGAATATCGACTTAACAAAAAGCGATTTTCATAAGTTAATAGGCTTTGAAAAAAAAGTTTACGAAAGTCATGATGAAGAAACTGTAATAGAAGGTGAAAATATAGCGGATATAACAAACGGAAACGACATTATATATATTCATTGTGATGTAGTGAATGGATCTTTAATCAACCAGAATAATTCAGAAGTTATTTATTCTTTTACACCGAGAGATGTACCGGGTGTTATCATTTCGAAAGAATTCAATAATTTAATATATTATCCTGTGAAAAATAGGGATTCAATTCGTAGAATAAGGATGACAGTTACGAATCAAAATGGCGAATTAATTGATTTAAATAAAGGTTTAATTGAGTATAATTTTAGAGTCGTAGAGGAAAAAGAAGACTATGTTGAAAAAATATATCAATTGATATTAACTAAATTTTCTCAATAAATAAATGAATCAACACAGATTATATAGGAAAAGTAAAAGAATTCAAGGAAAAGGATTTTTTAAATCTAAAAAAGTAGATTTGACAGTTGTTGACAAATTGACTGATGCTGACATATTGAAAGAAATATTTTCAAAAAAGATGAAAGGAACAGGTCTGAAAATTCTTCCTAAATAAATGGAAAAAATTTATGATCTGAGAGATACTCATTATTATTATAATAACGATATAAAAAGTAGCGAATTAAAAAAAATAAGATTGCCTAGTACAAGCCATAATGACAAAAAAGAAAATACTACGTTTCATTTCGAAATTACAGATACCAATGATCCTATTTCATTATCGGAGAGTTATCTGGAGACAAAGTGGAAAATTATAAAATCCAATGGCGATTCTATAAATGACGATAATGTCGCAGCTGTAGGTTCTATGAAAGGCGTAAAACTTCAGATAGGTAAACAAATAATCGAATCAGTTGGAGACTATCACTCCTACATTCTGCAGGTTAAGAGACTGAAGGATTATACCAGAGATTATTCAACATCAGAAGCCACCAATATAGGTTTTTATCCAGATACCAGTGATAGTGCTGATAGAAATAAAAGTTTACTTGAAAGCGATGGTACGATAACGGCTACAACCTCTGTAACAGATATCGTCAATAAATTAAAAATTGTAAAAAATGAAAACTACAATAAAGGATTTAAAAAAAGATGGGAATTGTCGAAAAATAGTAATTCAGTTACAACATGGACACCTTTAAAGGAAATTTTTGATTTCGTCGCAGAATATAAAAAAGCCATTTCTGGTTTCATAATAAGAATGGAATTCCAAAGAGACGATAGTAGAAATATGATTTACACAGACGTTGCAAATCCAGATTATAAAGTAGAAATTGAAGACATAGCGCTCTGGGTGAGATACGTCGATTTTAAAAATGGAGCGGAGATTCTCTATAATGAATTAAAATTATCTAATACGGATATAGAAATAAACTGGAATCAGTATGAAATTAACAGATCTAGTCCTATTAATAAATATAAAAGCGGTTCCGATTCTATATCAGCTACATCCGATGAAGTTTTAAGATTATTCGTCATACCGCAATATTTCGAAAGAAATGAAAATCCTAAAAAAAATAATATGATATTTGATAATTTGGATAAGATCGAATGTTGGTTGATGATTAACAGATCGCCATTACCTGCAGAGCGATATACTATGGATTTTGATAAAAAGGAATATAATAGATTATATGAATCTTTTCTGGAATCAGGTCTCAATAATCTAAATACAGAAACCGGTTGTATGGTCAATTATTCAGATTTTGGTAAATTATATCCCATAATTCATTTTGATTTGTCAAATCATGTAAACTATACCACTCTTGAAAATTTGAGAATAGAATTCAATTGGAAATTAGAAAAAGAAACAACCAAAGAATATGTATTTTACTATATTTTAGAAGTAAGAAAGAAATGTATATTAAATATGAATAAAAAAGAAATTACTATGATTAAAACGTTAGGAGAATAACATTTTTTAGTCTTTATAAATGGCTGTTTATTATCCGCCGTATGATAATCCAGTGCGAAAAGGCCCTATCGGACCCCCCGGTATAGGTTTTAAATTAACGCCGGATGGAAATTTCGATATGGATAATAAGATATTAAAAAATGCTTCAGATCCCATCGATGATTTAGATTTAACCCCTAAACGTTTCGTTTTGAATAAAATAGAAAATAATCATTTTGAACTAAGAGATTTTATACAGAAAAATAATATTAATTACGATAGTAATTTTTTAACTTTCACAGAAGAAACGGGTAAGAGAATACAAGAACTCGATGAAAACACTTTACATCTAATCGACGGAAAAGCTTACGACGCCAAAGGAAAAAGAATAGGAAACGTCGCAGATCCAAAAGATGATAAAAATGTTGTGAATAAACGATATTTAGAAAAAAATGCATTAATATTAAAGAATGATAAATTTGATGCCAAAAATAAAATAATTACCAACATTCCAGAACCCGAAAACGATAAAGACATAGTCAATAAAATATATGTAGACAGTAAAGATATCTGGGTTACTATAAAAGATAATTTTCAGACTTTTACAGATAAAGAATTTACCAAAGTAAATTTTGACTTAATGAGTTCTAAATTACTGGATCAAGAAATGCGATTATCTACAGATATGCATATGAAAATTACTATATATTTAATATATAATAGTTTAATCGGCAAAAATAGGACTACAGTTATAGAACTAAAAATCGAAGATAAAATAATTTTAAGCGGAGAAATGTTTGATGATTATTCCGTAACTCGTTTTGATTATGGAAAAAGTGGTGACATGATTACATTTTTGATAAAATCCAAAAGTAATTTTCCAGTCACCTTAAAACCTTGGATGCATATTGAAAAAATTCCTTTTTAAAAAAATATTTCATTATTAAATGGATATCAACTGGGACGAATTTTCTAAGACGAAAAATTTATCCGAAGATGTCCTTCGAAATTTGAAGGATAAACTCAATTGGAAGTTAGTTTGTAGATATTCCGTATTATCCGAATGTTTTATGGAAGAACTCATAGATTATATCGAATGGAATGTTATATGCATTTTTCAAAAACTTTCGGAAAAATTTATAGAAAAATATAAAGAAGAATTAGACTGGAATTTAGTTTGTAAAAATCAGAAGCTGTCTGAGGAATTTATATTAAAACATTCGAATTATATAAATTGGGTTGTTATATCTCAATATCAAACCTTAAGTGACGAATTTATTCAAACCTATCATGAAAAATTAGATTTACATAAAGTATCTCAATTTCAACAGCTTGCAGAAAATACTATGTGCACATTGGAAGAAGGACTTAATTGGCTATTAATAACCCGTTTTCAAACATTTGGTGAAAGATTTTTAGAAAAGTATATGCATAAACTAGATTTTTGTAATCTCATTGAATATAAGTTTGATCAATTACCAGATAATTTTTACAACGATAAATGGAAAAAAATTCTTTCCGTTCAACTGGGTGAATTAAATAAAAAATTTGGCCATTATTACGAAGAAGAACTACCGAACAGAGAAAAATTAATGGATGAAATTTTCGAATTAAAAAATATTTTAATACGATTTATTAATGAATTGAGACAACTTTTGAATAAAGACGAAAAATAAAAGTGTTTATAAAATTGCTTCGATATAAAATGGTGTTGGCTCAAAGATTAGACGATATTATAATTCATAAATATAAAGATTTATTTGTCGAATTATCGCAATGTAAAGAATTTTACACATTTATTTCATTATATATCAATAAAATAAATTTTCATTTAAGTGAAAAAGTTATGAAATTACCCATTGAATTTATAAGAAAATTTAAAGATAAACTTGACTGGGATTGTCTATCACAGAATGAAAAAATATCAGAAGATTTTATTAGAGAATTTCAAGATAAAGTTAATTGGTATTATATATCGTTTCGTCAGACACTATCAGAAGATTTTATTAGAGAATTTCAAAATAAAGTTGATTGGGAAGGAATATCCTTTCGTCAAATATTATCCCCTAATTTTCTAAAAGAATTTGAAGATAAAATTGATTGGGAATGGATATCATATATAAATGGTTTTTAAATAAAATTTCAATTTTAAGCCTAAGGATTATATCCTTTATTTGACGAACTTTCTGATAACACAATAATCAAATGGATTCTACTCAATACCATTTATTGAACTATGAAAGTATCAAAATAATATTCACATTAAAAAACATATGATAAAAAGCATTTAACTTTTATTTCAGACTTCAATGTAATGCAATTGATAATAATATTATACAATGCAGCTCTTTGCTTTTCCTATCAAGACTATCCTAGAGGAAGATTGTTTATTACCATTTGGTAGACTAAGGGCGTCAGGCAAAATTTTTTCATCACTGCAATAATTAAATATTAGCTTTTAAAATTGATAAATATTTCATCTCAATTGATTACGTTATTATTTATAATCATGATTCTTTATTCCATAACCCTTTCTTAAAACTTCGTCTTTACATAATTTAGTAGAAAAAATAAAATAGCCAAACAATGCAATATTTTATCATCATTTGCTCGATAAATCGTACTAAAATCGTTACATCCTCTATATTTAGACAGACAAACTTTTTGATGAAAATCTTACAAAAATCGTTAAATATTTGCGTTTAGTGGAATATAAAAAGTGTTCCATAGTTGGTACCATATACTACTCTATTACATCCATTTCTTATAAAAAAAAAAAAAAAGATCGAAAATTTTTATATACCTTTCATCAGAACGAATTTTTCGAGAGTACGAAACAAATAGTTCCGGATAATCGAGGTTGCTGATATTAAATATCCTTCGTTCCATTCTTACATACTAAGTACATACAAAATTTCAAGTCTCTATCTCAATTTGTTCGGGAGATAGAGCGGTTACAGACAGACAGACACACAGACGGCAAATTTATTTTTTCTAAAAATATGTTTTTCGGAATCTGCAGTATCTAAAACGTGTAAATCCGTCAAAAAAATTTCGATTTTCAAACGATTGCAAGATTTACCCTATACTGCGTATGATCGGTAAGTAAAAGTTTGGCTATAAATTTAAAAACTTGCTTATAAAAATATATTTCATTACTACAAATTTTATAAAAACGAATTAATTGAGTAATCACAATATTTATGTAAATTATTTTATTCAAATTTGAATACCAATGTGGCATAGCTCTGTTAAAATAATTAAAACTATTTATTTTATCATATAAACCTAAATCTACTTCATTTTCCAAAATATTAAAAGTAATATCCAAAAAATCAACATTATAATCATCACTGCTTGCCATATTCAATTTTAGACTGTCCAGATGAACTTTCTTATATTCATTAGTAAAATCAAAATTGAAAATTAAAATATCATCAATATACCTAAAGATTTTTAAAGATATTTTATTTATCCGTGTTCAGCTGAGACCGGGACTGAAAATTTCACTCTATGCAGACCTTAACCTCTTCGCTACTGGCGATTATTACAGTATTTTTAATTATTACTGAATTATTTCTTCTCTCGTTTGACTTCAGAGCGAGATTTTTGTTTTATTTTCATTAGCTCGAATCTTAGAATTCGAAATATATTATTCTTATATCGAAATTTCATTTCTTTTTGAGTATCATTAATAAAATGGGACAAAACTGATGTACCCATTTGGGTACTCAGGGACTGAAAAGGTTAAGAAGAAAGAAGTCATTACCGGTTCGGTGTGAAAACATATAGCCGAACCTAGGCTATACCAGACCTAGGCCTAACATATATGTTAGGCCTAGGTCTGGTCTCAGATACAGACATTTTTAACGGTAACACCCGGACAATAAAAAGTCTTGTGTTGGAGGACGAACATTATGAAAAAAAATCTTTAATCAGCATTCTTGAAAAAGCAATCTTTAAAAAAACTGAGGGGCATTCAGACAGTACGGGGATGGATAAGTCAAAAGTAGAAATAAATTAAAAGAATTGCATTTTGAAGTGCAATTTTGGTTTTAAGCACTTATACATTTCATTAAGACTCAATCTTATTCTGAAACTTTGAATGAGTTTTTCTGTGTAAGAATTGTTTCCCCATCATTTCTTGACTTTAAATTACCATTAAAAATATCATTAAAGAAAGGTGTAAATTTGGAACATATCTTTTTGACTAATTTACACTAATTCTGTTTTAAAAAATTAAAAAATATATATTTACTTGTCAAGAAAAAATATTTTTTAAAAATAAGTTACGCCATTTTTTAAATTAATATTTTTAATATTTTTAATAGATATTTTTAAAAAAATCTGAAACAAAGTTAAAATCTCATTTGCCTCTTTAATTAAAGGAAAAAAGAATGAAATCTGATGAATAATATTTCGAGTAACGATTTTAATTTAACCCATTATTTAAAAAATACTTATCATTTAAACGTTTTTTAAACTTCATTAGCAATTTTACTTTGGGATTTTATTTGCATATTACATGGTTAATCATCACAAAAAAAGACCGAAAAAACAAAATGCTATTTCAAAAAATATATTTTATACATGTGTCATAAAACTCTTAATGTTACATTCTTTTTCAATTGCACCCTTTTTGAATTTTTGTCTATCCCTTGAAACTGGAGAATTATTTAAACGGCCATAACACTGAAAGTTTTGCAAATGTAATGATGCAATTATTATTTTTTTTTTCATTTCAGGGATGGATAAGAAATGTTTTACTAATTGGAATTTTAACCTTACTGGGACCACATAAAAATTTAATTTTCGTATATTTTAAACAGAACCCCCCCCCCCCCCCCGACAATAGAGCTGAAACTTATCTAATCATATTTTGCAATCTTTTTTTTTTTTTTTTTTTTTTTTTTTTTTTTTTTTTTTGAAACTGTGTAATTGGAAGTATGGGTCGAATGGCAATATTTAAGGAAATTATTTATAGTTATTATATTTATGAATCAATCTGCATATGCGTGTGTGAATGTGTGTTTAATCAAAAAGGTACAATGTCAACATTTTTATTAAAGTTAAGACAAATTTCTAAAAATTAGGAACAATTTTATGCACATGATAAAATATGTTATCTACATTAATACAAAAAAAAAATAAACGAATAAATTACAGACAAGTTATAAACTATTCTGAATTACAAAATGTGCAATACGTTAATTGCAGTCATTAAGGCTTAAATGATTCTTATTGGGATAATTATCTCATCTTTCTTTTTCGTTTTGCTAATTCGCAAAGTTTTGTATCAATAAATAAAAGTATTTCATTTCTCAGCTGCATTTTGCTAATTAAGTCGATATACTGCGGCATCATTAATTCTCAGAATTACAAATTAAGTAAGTTGCTCTATTGATATTATTAGTATAAGAATAGTTAATGTTAATATTAATTTCTTATTTGTGTTTTATATTTAACTTATAATTTTTATACTTTACTATAAATTTAAAAAAGGTGACTCTTGCAAGTAAGAATTTTCCTCCAAAAAAATTAAATCGTTCAATCCTCTTTTCTAACAAACATATTTGTTTTAATATTTCCTTTGATTTAAAGCAAAATTATATGACAAAACATTAAGTTACAAGCATTTTAAAATAAAGCTACATGACTGCTTTCTACTAAAACTTTGATTTCAGATTGCACAAAATAATTTAATATAAGAGCCACTCAATTCTGTCTAGTCATATATAGCCAAAAGTATTTATGAGATTAATTTTAATGAAACTAATATGTTTTCAACAATATGACATTTATGGTTTTTGTACTGTGTTTGTCCATTATATTAAATAAATATATAATCGAAAATTCTTTTATTTCTTTTAAAATCAAATGACATCTGTTAATGTGTATATCCAAACAGTTCGTTACTTCAAAGGATAATATCTTGTCCAATGACGGCCGATTTTTTTTTCAAAGATGATTATCAACAATGCTCTAATACTTTTCCTAAGTACTTAATACTGTAGGTACCTCCAGCACTCATCAGTACTTTTGCTCTATGGCCGATAATTGAAATTTGTTTGTAACAGAAAAATGCAATTTTATCAAAAACTATGCGTGCTACTTAGTTAATCGATATTCTTTTCCTGCAAGGTTTAAATTAACGTCTACTATTTATTTCTCTTTCATAATTTTTTTTTTTTTTTTTTTTTTTTTTAAATTTCGGAAATAGATGAGAGGGAGACAATTTTTTACTCTACATTTTCAATTATATCTCTGACAATATAATAACTAAAAGTAAAATAAATATATACTGAGGTTATTTCCACATATGATTTCACACGATATCACACAAACATTACATACACTTACTAGAAAATATTTTCTTCAATCAACATACTTGGCCAATCTAAATATTTTACATAAATATATTTTTTAATTCTTAATAGTCTCTAAATATGCGGATTAATATTCTTTATTACATATCCCAATTTGGACTTTCCACGTTTCATAGTTTACGAGTAAAACCCTACAAAAGCGATAGTAGTGCCCAAACGCATTGAGAATGTAAAAATATTGTAAATCTGCAAATTTTCACCTATAGTGGCTGACATTTAATCTAGTATCATTCTTAGATTCAAGGCGGTATCTTAGTTAACTTCTAGAATTTTGTAACTTTATATATATATATATAATATACATATATTATTATATTGCCATATTTGCCATTTAAAAAAGAAATAGCGTAAACATAAGATATATTGGATGTATATTTTAATCTTCAAAGGCATTAAAAATAAGTAGCAATATCAAATATTTATAATATAATTGTAATGTAAAAAAAGGGTTCAACTAAATTGAAGCAATACACTTTCGAAGGTCGTAATATTGCACTAAAAATTATAGGTTAAGGTAAAATTGCCAGCTCTGTAATATTGTGTTGTTGCAAGGAAAGTCTTTAAAAAATATTGCTCTTTATATCGCAATTAATAATTTTGAATTATTTATGTATAGTTTTTATAAATTTTACAACGAATCTGAAATTCCAGCTGTATTAAAATTATAAAAAAAATCTATGAAAAGGAAATTTAATATGTTATTCTTTTTATAGAAATTTGAATTTAACTACCGGAAGATTTAACTACTGGATGACATTTGAAATGCCGTGCGTATTTTGAATTTTTATTTTTTAACATTCTTACAACATTCTGAATATGTATAGCATCATATATTGTCAAACAGATAACAATACAGACTTTATTGACGACTAATATTCAACAATAATTTTTAACATAGATATTAGTGTTTATATATAATATTAATGTAATATTAATAACTTCAAACTTAATTATAATTGATCAAACAAATATTAATTTAATCAACAGCATTTCTGGCGACCTTAAGCATAAAATATACAGTTCAATAGAAGTCACTCTATAGATAGTCAATATCATTTACTTTTGGGAATATGCTAGAGATTCTCCAAAACCTTAATTATGGGGTTAAAATGTGCATGAATAATTTATTGCATTTTAGAAAGAATTTTGTTTTAACATATTGCGTGAAATCACGCAAGCGTGCTTAAATTTTCTGGCACTTGTCTTAATTTCAACATACTTTGTGCTTGCCAAACTTTATCTATGATAATAATAATAATACCTGAAGTGAATACCGTAACATGTCATAAACTAAATACTTGCTTCATCTATTATTTCATTGAGATTAAACATATCGCCTAAAACAAAGTTTGGAATAAGATGAAATTAAAAAAAAGACTGAAAATAGAACTTTAAATTTAAATTTTATTACATTTTTTGGTAAATTAGAGGTTTTAGATTGTATTATCTCACATCCATCTTTTTATTAATCTCGCAGAATTAAATTATGGATACCGTCAACTATATAAATAAAAATATACTCTATATCTAATAAAATATTTTGTGCTGTCCGATGAGACATCTTCCACAAGCCTTAGAAGAGGTTCGGAGTTAACTTTCTAAACAAGTAATCTAAAGAAGATTTAGAAAAATTGTGATTTCAAACCTTCTAAAGTAGTATAAATTTAGATAAAAAAAAAGCAGCTTGGATACAAAACGTATAAAAATAGATAAAAGAAAATGCTCTTTCTTTTAATTTTTTTCAAGTTTGTCACTGAATTTGATAAAAAAAAAGGAAAGAACATTTTGATATCACTCAATATAATTATGTATACACTATGCCACTAGCAGCACAAATACAGACATATGCAAAATTCTGTTTTTTTAGCCTAGAAAATGTGCAATTTCATAAAAATCGGCTAAAAGTTCCAATATGTATTAGGTACTCGTAGTAGCCAAAAACAAATCTGTCGTAAATTTATTACTTACTACGGTGTAACGGAATTAAAAAAAGGAGTCAGTGGCCTTTTAAATATAATATCTGCAATTTTAAGCAAAATAACTATTTAGATTTAAAAGTATTTTAATAACATAAATTAGAGAATTCCCATTATTCTCTAAACTAGAACAATACGTCAAATGTTTTTTGTTTGGGAATTAGCTATGAGATAAGAATATGCAATGGCTGTAAATATATTTACTTCAATTTATCTTTTTTTTCTGTATAGTTTTCTGTGGGTATATAGAATTCAAACATTTTATAATTAATAATCAATAATAATTAAGAAGGAAAATGGAATAAAAATTCGTATTTTATGAAAAATTATTAATCGTTTTAATTTAAATGTCCTTTGATCTTATTCAAATTAGCTGCACATTTAATTAAATTTCATTTTAATGCTATGATAAAAAATGATAAAAAAAACACTTTAGTAGGAACACACTAAACAAGTTTAAATATCTATAAAGACATTTAAAAATGAACAACTCGCCTTGTGTTTGTATTGCGCAGTCACAGTCGCGTGTTTTTTCAACTCAACATGGAGCAAAAACAGATCAAACAAAGGAAAACATAAATTTCAATAAATATTCTAAACACCTAAATCAATCACACAATGCATTTTTTTCTCGGAAATCTTTTAACAATTATATTGTCCATCGGACAGCATCTGTCCGGCAAAAGTGAGTTTTATTGGACAAATTACGTTCGAGCAACTTCCGAAATAATAAAAGAGAAATCAGAAATAAATATTAGGGAAAATTTTATTGTAAAATTGACTTTTTAGTGGAAATATTTAGAAGCGTCACCAGAGTTACAGCTTGTTTTTTTATGCTATGTCATTTATGTTTATTGTAAGATTTTAAATGTATGTGAACTATTAATAAATATACAAACATCCATTAATTCCTACTAGTCTCTTAAAATCTATGATTGATCTATGATTCTATGATTCATTTATGTTTATTGTAACATTTTAAATGTATGTGATCTATTAATAAATATACAAACAACCATTAATTCCTTCTAGTCTCTTAAAATCTATGATTGCCTAACCCAAATGAAATTTCACTTTACTGATAAATGCACGACAACTTTCCGATGTAGTAACAAATCAAAAAAATACGAAATGTAATCTTGCATGTAAAAAATTTTTAAACTTTTATTTTATTTACACTTACTGTATTTTAAAAGTTACAAAGTATTTGTCTCTTAAAAATACTTGAACACAAATATAAATGTAAACCTGAAGAGTATTAATCATTGTAGAGTCACCGCAAGAAAAATCTTGACATTTCCGTCATCAAACATTTTGTTAAATATCTAAAAATATGCATAAAGAATAATTCCCAAACTCCAGATGTATAAACAAAATAGTACAATTCATATAACCCGAGAAGATTTTTTTGCAAAATCCAATAGGGGACCGTCAACAAATTAAAAAAGAACGAATATCTTTTGAATAACCCTGTCAAAACTAATGTAGTAAAAACGTTCAAATTGCAGATTACAATTAAGTGGCTTATGGTAATAAATTGTGTTCATTTTTATGCGGATAGCATATATACTCGTAGAGAAATTGAGGTTTTAATAAAAACGGTCCCAAATTTTGCTAAGTTTTTTGCTTATAATTTGCAGAGTTCTTAATAAAAAATAATGTTCTTTTCAGAAAATATGAGAAATGACATTGTACATAATACCCTATAAACAGAATTTAAAAATATTAATAATTGTATGAAAAAGGAACAGCTCTACTAAATAAATTTTCATTGCGCATGCGTCAACTTTATAAAAATTTCGTTTGCATATTATGTTAGCAAAATGTATAGAGCAACTTTTGTTAAAATTTCAAACTCATAGCTTGAAAATTCTGAATGTTATCGTCTAAAGAATAAGATCAAAATCCGATATTCCCAATAATGAAACAAAAGAAAACGAGGAGCTGTATCCATATTCCATTAATTAGTGTCTACACAGTATTGCACGTACTACTAATAAAAAAACATTTGGATACAGCTCCTCATCTTTTTGCATCATTTTTGGAATAATGGATTTTGATCTTCTTCTATCAACGATAACTTTCAGAATTTTCAAGCTATGATTTTGAAACTTTAACAAAAGTTGCTCTATATATTTTGCTAACACAATATACAAATGAAACTTTTATAGAAATGACGCATGCGCAGTGAAAATTTATTTAGTAAACCTGCTCATTTTTCATATAATTATTTATATTTTTTAATTTTGATGACAAGGTATTATGTACAATGTCGTTTCTCATATTTTCTGGAAAGAACATTGTTTTTTATTAAGAACTCTGCAAATTACCAGCAAAAAACTTGGCAAAATTGGGACGGTTTTTATAGAAACCTCAATTTCTCTACGAGTATACATGTTACCCGCTTATAAAAGAACATAGTTTATTAAAATAGGGCTCTTAATCATAATGTGAAGTTTGAATGTTTATACTACAATAGTCTTTACAGGGTTATTCAAAAGATATTCGTTTTTTTCATTTTGTTGATGGTCCCCTATTGGATTTTGGAAAAAAATCTTCTCGAATATATATATCTTGTACTATTTTGTTTATACTTCTGGAGTTTCGGAGTTATTCTTTATGTATATTTTTAGATATTTAACAAAACATCTAAAATCGAGAGTGTCAAGATTTTTTTGCGATGACTGTCAAAAGAGTTAGAAACCCATTAAATCATTGGAGTTATGATACTTTAAATATTGTTTGTATTGCTGTGAAACCTGGAGCGTAGAGAACGTATTAACAGAAACTTGTCACTGAGGGGGTTAAAACGGTAAATCATATGATACTGTATTATTACTGTGTACATGATACTGTATATTATACTGTATTATTATAGGAAAACACGTTATCTAAATTGGCACGAAAAAAATAATTTTCAGATCAATCATAAATAATGTTTTAATTTTTTACTCACAGTATATAGATTTCCAAAACTCAAAATACATCATAAAAATATTTCAATAATAATAATAATGATAAAATTAAATTAAAATAAAAAAATAATAAAAATGTAAATAATAAGTAATAAATAATAAATAAATAAAATTTAATATATCTAAAACATACATTTTCTTTATTTTTATTTCATGAATAACTATTTCATTCTGTCATAATTTTATTATGTTACTATTTGTTTCAATATCCTAATATAAATATCTTTATAAATTTAATTTTAGAAAAACGAACGGAAAACAAAACCCTACCTGGTATGTTTTATTTTACAAAGCTTAAATTCTCTCAAGAGAATATTCCAAATTTATATCAAATGGATTAATGCAAAATCCATTCAAACATTAGTTTCAATTTGCTTGCAGCCGCAGAACGTTTTTCTGAAATATTGATGATATAGCTTTCAAGACATATTTTCGAGATAATTATAAATTAGGGAAAATTCAAAAAGTTAACAATAAAGTGCTGTCCTTCAAAATGCTGTCCCGTAATTTGATTCCCTTTTGTTCCAAAATTTCCCATTAAAAAGCTCCTAGCAAATGTTTTTATAATGTTAAATCTCATAGTTATTAAACATATCTTATTTCGGGTAATGTATCGATTGATACGGGCATAACGCAGAATATAAATTAGTTTCCTAAAATACTTAAATTATATTATTTTAAATAATATTTGTATTTTTTTTGTTCTAAAATGTTATCTTACTAGTCTACTCTTAAATGAAAGATAGATGCGTTAAAAATTATAGCAATTTATTTAATGAGTGAAATTGATGTAACGAAAAAGTAAACTTTATGAATAAAATATTTAAAAATTCATTTGGGACAAAAGATTTCCATTTAATATGCGCATTAAAAAAAAATCCAGTATAAAAGAAGGAATAAAAGGAAAGACTTAATTAAAGAATTATTAAACATTCCTTTTGAAACTGTATATCATTTACAAATATTTTAATGTAATTTTTTATTAGTGAATTTAATAATATTTCTCATATCAAAACAATAAATAACACTAAATGTAGACAATAAACTATGATTTCCTTTTGATTGGTAGTTTTGCCTAGCTTCAGTGACGTCATTATTTTAAAAATATGTGAAGATGAGATTCCAGTACATTTATGAGAATGTTTGCTGTCTATAAGATATATGTTTTTACAATTCATAAATTTGTTGATACAAGTTATTTGGAAATTTTATGATGAGTTCTATAAGGTTTATTTCCATCAATACGCTGTGGTTTGATGATTAAACATCTGTCGCAATTAGTAAATTTTAACCTCCTTTGTCTTGAGACAAATGGGAGGAGGGAGTATAAAGAAACAGTTTAAAACTGCTATGCAACATCTCCAAAGACATATCATTCTATATATCGACCATTTTAATAACCACACTTTTATTAAAAATATTTAGAAGATTTTTTTTTTTTGAAAGCATTTAAATTAACTTAATTGGTATTACTTTCAATAAGACAAATAACACTAGTAATTCTTGATTCCATTAATGGCAATATCGTAATATTAATAATATAAATTCCACAACGAAAAAGAAAAAATCTACATTATAAATAAATATTTCGCTTATGAGATGTTGCTGTATTACTAAAAACATTTACAATACCTTAAAAATTTTTATTTACATGTTTCAACTCTTTTAATGATAACTGGATAAAAAGAGTTGAAGCAAGTAAATAAAAATTTATAATGTATTTTAATTTTTTTTTATTAATACACTAACGTCTCATAAGCGAAATATTTATTTATAATATAGATTCTTCCTTTTTTTTTAGGAATATATATTATTAATATCACGACATAGGTATTACTTATCTCATACAGGGGACATCAGGATTGAGGAATCTACTCAATTTTCACTGTGTTGGTTCAAAGCTTAACTAGCAGTGTGGTAGTCACTTATTGAATATGCAATAGTTTTTCAAGCGTATTTTATCTGCTGATAATTGTGTGGAAAATTAATTATAATTAAATGTAATATACAGTGACCCTCACTTGCACGACTCTCAGTTACACGAGTATTTCTGTTATACGCTGAATTATCTTGGTCCTAACAACGTTTCATGGGATATAATGTAAACTTCTGTCAGTTATATGACTGTTTCTCTATTACGCACTAAGCATTTTGAACTATTTTAATTTTCTCACTCCTGGAATCATTATTATAAACTTTTAAATACAAACACTTCACGTTTTCTTACCTTTATTCTTTCACTGTTATAAAAGTATTTATTAGTTGAAAAAAATTGCAAACATTCGTGTGTTTTTATCGATGAAATCTATAATGAGAGGGTGATAATAAGGAATATACTTGTGTCAGATATGTAGAATATGATGAAAAACCTCTTTTATCAAAACTGAGAACTTCTGGAGACTTCGGGGATATTCATAATGAATCTTTGAGCTTAAAGGATAATGGCCTTTCTGAAAAGCAGGATGATATAAAATCAGAATCTGTAAATATTCTAGAATTCAATGCAAATATTCAATTAAAAACCTCTATAATATTCACTTGTGTTAACGCAACTTTTGAAACTCTAATCACTATTTATTTAAATTTTGCGGGGTTCATACGCACTGTGATCCCAGCTAACAACTACAAAGGCATATTTTTCATAAAATGGATTAATTGAATGAGTCCAATAAAAAAAAAAAATACATTTTATTATATTTTTGATTTTACCTTACTTTTTATATTGGTAGTTTTACTGAAATGACTAAATAAACTCTATAATATTCACTTGTGTTAACGCAACTTTTGGAACTCTAATCACTATTTATTTAAATTTTGCGAGGTTCATACACACTGTGATCCCAGCTAACAACTACAAAGGCATATTTTTCATAAAATGGATTAATTGAATGAGTCCAATAAAAAAAAATACATTTTATTATATTTTTGATTTTACCTTACTTTTTATATTGGTAGTTTTACTGAAATGACTAAATAAACTCTATAATATTCACTTGTGTTAACGCAACTTTTGGAACTCTAATCACTATTTATTTAAATTTTGCGAGGTTCATACACACTGTGATCCCAGCTAACAACTACAAAGGCATATTTTTCATAAAATGGATTAATTGAATGAGTCCAATAAAAAAAAAAAATACATTTTATTATATTTTTGATTTTACCTTACTTTTTATATTGGTAGTTTTACTGAAATGACTAAATAAACTCTATAATATTCACTTGTGTTAACGCAACTTTTGGAACTCTAATCACTATTTATTTAAATTTTGCGAGGTTCATACACACTGTGATCCCAGCTAACAACTACAAAGGCATATTTTTCATAAAATGGATTAATTGAATGAGTCCAATAAAAAAAAATACATTTTATTATATTTTTGATTTTACCTTACTTTTTATATTGGTAGTTTTACTGAAATGACTAAATAACCTCTATAATATTCACTTGTGTTAACGCAACTTTTGGAACTCTAATCACTATTTATTTAAATTTTGCGAGGTTCATACACACTGTGATCCCAGCTAACAACTACAAAGGCATATTTTTCATAAAATGGATTAATTGAATGAGTCCAATAAAAAAAAATACATTTTATTATATTTTTGATTTTACCTTACTTTTTATATTGGTAGTTTTACTGAAATGACTAAATAACCTCTATAATATTCACTTGTGTTAACGCAACTTTTGGAACTCTAATCACTATTTATTTAAATTTTGCGGGGTTCATACACACTGTGATCCCAGCTAACAACTACAAAGGCATATTTTTCATAAAATGGATTAATTGAATGAGTCCAATAAAAAAAAATACATTTTATTATATTTTTGATTTTACCTTACTTTTTATATTGGTAGTTTTACTGAAATGACTAAATAACGGGTTCGTAGTATATACTGTTATTTGGCCGATTATACTTCACAATAAATATATATTGTTTTATGCAATTCTACTACCTAGTTCAGGAAGGGGTACGTTTTTCAACGAAAAACATGTTAGAAAATATGCCCTGTATGCTGTTTGAAATCATTCTCGTCGCGGAATTAGAATTTTTACACTATCTGGGCAAATAGTAAAATAAGTTATTACTGAAACTTTCACATAGCTATCTAAAGGCAGAAGCCCTCTTTAACTGCACCCAACGTTAGAACAATAACTTGAACGCTAGTATAAAAACCTTAAATTTTACTCAACATTGAAAAAAAAAACAGTTTTTTTGGCTAAGCGACAGCAGCTACTAAAATATAACATTCGTAAATTTTATGTACAATGTTGCCACTTCAGTCAATTCACCCACTGGCATGATCTAGCGAGTCATTTAAAAAATAAAGTGAATTTCAAGACTTTCCCCTAAGAAAAATGAGTCCCGGTCTCCCTTGGTTGGTAGTATAAACTACATATTTGGATCGACACAGTTATAGATTCTGAAAATCTATATTTTGGAAAATCGTAGGTATAAATAAGTTAAAAAATAGTTTCAAATTAAATATATTCCAAAAATCTTCTTAGTCAAATTACCAGTTGTAATTTATAAATATTCGAAAAATATTATCGCATAACACATTTATTAGATGTAAATCCAAATTTATAACATTTTCCAATAAGCGGTTATGCTAAATTAAGAAAAAAACCACTCGCATTTAGTTGTGTTTTATAACAATTAAACAAATAAATTTTAACGAAACCAAAACTGTGAAGCTTTAAAATTCCTAAAATATTTCATTGAATTATCTCTCGATAAAAATCGAAAGCTAAAGATAACGTAATATTTCCTATATGATGTAAATATTAAATGTTAATTTAGAAAACGTCAAAGTTTGTCATCATTTCTATATATAGACAATCCACTTAATTAAAATTATCCACTTACATAAGATGGTCTTCTCAGTAACATATGTAATCCATTTACATATAATATGACACATTATGAAATGTTGGAAAGGAAAATGTGCGCACTTTTCTGCGGTATAGAACAATACAATAATTTTTCTAAGAAGTTTACTGTTCTACTATGAAAATCTAAGTTTGAGGCTCAAATTTATGTTTTTTTTTTTCTAAAATGTTAATTGGTCGATAATGGTAAAAAGCAAAATTACAAATTTTGTCGAAAACTGCTCTAAATGTGCAAATATGCAAGAAGACTGCACAATGTTGTTCGTTCTGCCTTTTCTATATATACTTTTTTTATTAGAGTTGCTTCAAATTTATTTAAACTTTTTATATTGCAATATATATCTTCTAAAATTATGATTTTGAAGACAGTATTATATATTTTAATATATAACCGAATATTCAAAATAAAGTTTTGCTTAATATATTTATGACACTTTTCCAGAAATCAATTTAAGGCTACACTGTTAAAAATAAATCCGTAAATTTACGTTAAAACTAGCAGCAGCAAAGTTGTCAGACTTTTTGCCGTTCCATCAGTAGATTTTACGTTTTGGGAAAAAAAAGACAAAAATATTCAAATTGAAGAAACTTCATATTTCCTTTATAAAGTCTATACTATAAAATTATTATAATGCTAGTAGGAATTATGATAATCTTTAGTATCCAAGAGAAAAAGCAATAAAGTTGTTATTCAGCTTCACGAAACTAATCTCACAAAAGAGACTGGATCATTCCATTGAGTTTTTACATTTCTGTGACACAACATGTCACTTTTATAAATATTCAAAATAAATCTTCCGCAGATAAAGCAGTGACTGCGTTGTTTCATTCTATCTCTAATCGTTTCGTTTCTTCAGGAAATACATGGTGAAATTTTTCGACGTTTAATGAAAAATACTATTTTGTAGTTAAAGGGGACTTTTTTGTGAAATTAACAAAAAATACATCCGTGAATTACAAATTTTTTTAAAGCGTAGTACAAAAGTATAACTATAAATTACATATAGCTATTTTTAAGCGGTTTAAAACATTCTTTATAGCTATTATTAGCAAATATTGATTTACGATATTGAAATTAAATTATGCAAAATTTATTTGCATTTATTTATCGCGAAATCCCATATTACAAAATTGTACATGATAAAAAATTCATAAATCATTGCGAATAATTTTTTATAGTACTACAATTACTGATATATTATTACTTTTTTAGAGCAATGTCTATAAATTATTATTGCATATTATATAACTGTGTTTTCTGCAGATTTTTTTTCATCCATTTTTTACTGTTCATCTTCCATTTGTTTATTTTGTACATCAATTTGGTTAAATAAAAGACATGATTCTCAATCATATTGCCCTACAACGTGTTAGATTTTGCTAACAGATCATGCTTTTTTCTCTACTCTCATTATGTCGTAAGCTATATAACATAAATATTTAAATACATTATATTATTAATTATTTGTAAAACTGTGTAATTTTATGTATTTTATATTTATCTTTTTTATTAATGCAATTAATTTATTTAATTTTTCCAATTGTTTTTTTCATTTTGTGGTAGATATGACAATAGAGTCAGGAATTTATGAATTATCACCTAGATGACAAGAATTGTTGATAAATCGAATCTTTTTTAGAATAATAAAGTGTGCCCATCCTGCCTATTCCAAATCACATCAACCTCACAATTATTTCAGTTTTTAAAGCAGTCAAGCTAATGTTTTTAATTTTTTTTAATAAATACATACATCTTTCTCTCTCTCTACACATACAGTCGAGTCTCTATATAACGAAATCCACCGTTCCAGTAAAAAATTCGTTATATAGAGAAATTCGATGTATAGAGAATCATATTAAAAATCGTATTTAATGTGTGAAATTTGAACAAATCTTATTTTTTGATCTTTTGAATTAAGAATTTGAAACTTTAAAAGTAAATATTAACTTAACATTTTATTTCTTAATTATTTAAGCCGTTTCAAAAAAAAGAGAACAGACATTTATTTGAAATCTTCATGAAAATCAAATAAGGAAGACTTGCATTAATTTCAGACGAAGAAATCTGTAATTTTTTTGTTGCTTTGATTTTAAATTTTTTACGCTCTCAAAAAAAAATTCTCAAATTTTAGCAAGGAATAAAAAATTGTAGTTAACATTTCCCTCCATTTGAAGGCCTCTCTTATGTGACTCTCATTGTTTCCTCTCTTACATGTGTATCAATCCAATTGTCACTGTTTTGAGAAGGACGTGAAAAGGTGTGTGGGAGGTTGGATGAATTCGTTGGATTTAAAGAACAAGGAGAGAGGTAATATAAAAAAAAACTGAGCACTGACGATAAATCCAAAATATGTAATGGAAAACCGATTTCATATGATTTCAAAGCTTTTTAAAACTGAATAAATTAAGACAAATTTATGAAAAAAATCGTTATATGGAGATAGATATTTCGCTATATAGAGACTGTTTTTAATGTAATCGTTAAAAACAGTATCTACTAAACATTCGTTATATAGAGAAATTCGATGTATGGAGTTTCGTTATAGGGAGACTCGACTGTATATATAAAGTTGTCTACAAGAATACTGAGATTAAAGAAGTACAAAAGTATGTGTATCTTGGACAGGAAATACCATCGGATAATAGCATCCTGAATGAAATTAATAAAAGAATAAGAAACGGGTAGAGAGCTTTTGCGAAGAATAATATTATTCTGAAGAGTAATATGCCTCTTTGTTTGGAAAGAAAGGTGTTTAATCAATGTGTTTTGCCTGCATTGATTTACGCAGCAGAGACGTGGACACTATCAAAACGGATGATACAAAGACTACAAACGACACAGCGAAGTATGAAAATCGGTATGCTAGGCATAACTAGAAGAGACAGAAAAAAGAGAACCTGGATGAGAAATCAGACTACAGTTTTTGACATCATTGAAATAATTACACAGCTAAAATGGAAATGGGCTGGGCACATTGCAACAAGATAATACAATCAAGGGAACACAAACATCTCAGATATGTCAAACGACCAAGTAGAAGACCCCAAGTAAGGTGGAGTGATGAAATCAGAAAAATAGCCGGTATATATTGGATGACGAAAGCACTAGACAGGAAACATTTGAAAAATCTGGGGAAGACCTATTTCCAGCAGTGGATCGAAAACGGTTGACTAAGATGATATATATATATATATATGTGTGTGTGTGTGTGTGTGTGTGTGTGTGTATATGTATGTATGTATATGTATAGTGCAAAATTGTCTTTTTTCAATTATCTTTGGTTTTGATAGGTTTCCCCATTTATTTATTTTTGTTTTTTCCAAAAGCAACAGTTTCAACTGATTTACTGATTTTTAATTTTGCCTTATCTTCATTTATACTATCAGGTATTTTTTTATGTTCTTAAAAAGTATATGTTTCACATAAAATTTTATTATACATAGATATGACTACACAGACAGATTAAGAAAGGGAATCGGTGAAAAGATAAGAGTGCTATAAATTACTTTGTGTTTAATATAATAATATTTAACAGTATAATAAATGCATTATTTCTTTTACAAAATAAGTTTTACTTGCTTAATTTTAACTATGACAAAAACGACGTAAAGTAGAATCAAACTTATCGCTGAAATTTAGCTGTCTAACGTAAAATATATTGATTAACATTTTACATAAAACAAACTCGCACTCCATTAAAAGGAATGACATGAGAAGCTTTCCAATAATGTTTACTATTTTCTTTTAGCAAAAACTGCAAGATTACTAAATCGATTAGAAGAAAGTAAACAGAGGATGTGCATCCCGCTCTTTTATATTCAGTGCATATAGCTTCGATAACAACCAAAGATTAAATACGTAATTCAAGTGCAGATGAACGTGAGATGCTGCGCAAAGAGAATTATACAAAGTGGATTATAACACGTAAAAGAAATGGAAGTATTTTCATTATTGTTATCTACTTTTTTGTGCGTGATTGGAATCAATTCAATTTCTGTGTGAAGAAAGTGTCTGCTAGATAATTTTTACAAGGAGAACATTTTAAATGAGTTTTTTGTTAAAATTGATTTTATGCAAAACATTCCTTATACACATGTTCATTTACTTTCATTAATGATTTCACAAATTCATTATTCATCGTCTTTCATAATTCATTACTTTTAGTATTTACTTCTCATTATAATGTTTATTTTCTTCCATGCTCATCTTTAAAATTATATAAATTGTTTTGTTCTATATGTATCAATTAAACTTTTTTTATTAATTGTTATTACTTTTAAATAACAGAAAATAATTTAACCCTTCACTGCACGATTTTTCTTTTCTGTATAAATAAAATTCTTTGATTACTTTAGGTAGTCACAAATGCAGGAAAAATAATAAAAAAATTCGTACTTCATATATATTTTTAATGTGGATTTTTGTGGTATGTTCCATATGTGTCCCAAAGCAGATAACATATTTTCATTTTTGCACCAAATGTGGCATGGAGATCATATTACATATATTTAACATACGCGCCTTTCACACATTTCATTAAAAATACAAAATAATAAGGGAAGAGTTCCATGTCCTTTTCTGATTGGTGCGATTGGCGAAGGAGTCCAAGATGGCGATTTTAATATCCTCAATTTTTTCAAGGTATCGGAAAAACTTTATTTTTAAATTTTTATAAACATATATTTTTATATTATAATCGTTATATTTGTTTCCTATCAGAAATAAATAAATAAATAAATAAATAAAAGTAGACAGACAATTTATAATAAATTAACGACAATATCCAATTTACCTCGTCAGCTGAAATAATGCCATTTTGGCGATAATTATGTATCCCGATGCGTATATCCCATAAATATCCATATGAATAATCGTAAGTTCTCTTTTTTAATTGTAAATTTATTTAAATAAAATTGCTAAGAGTTTTTTCTCTTTATTCATATTTTTCCCAATTAATATAGCAGTTATAATTATTTAATCAACAACAGCATAATCTATCGTTCCCGCAGCTGAAACAAATCAGAGAATAACAATCTTTGAACAAAAAAATCTCAATTTGTTAAAAAGAAAAAACAGATACTATTATGAATACGTCGCATAACTATTCAATAATGTAAGTAACTTTTTAAAATGCAGCAGTTCTTAAAATTAACCCTGGCATATTTAAGAAATTCTATTTTAAAAAAGGCGTCATTTATATTTTATTTAAGTTTAATTTTAGATCATTTTTTTGTTATTCCTTAGACAAAAGAACGATAAATTGACGGATATTGATTCAATAAATCAACTTTGACAACACATATTTTATTTAAGCCAAGTAAAAATTGCCTCCATATTTAAATAAAATAGTGTTGTTTTGTATTATTTCTAATTGATTTTTTTTTTTTTTTGGTTATTTGTATATTAAATAAAATCTGTAATATTTTTTTTAATTTCATTTTTAGAAATGTTCGTATTTATTTTTTCATTTCAATTAATAAAAATATTTCAATTTTTTAACAAACATAGCTTAATATGCCGAGCCAAATGAAGAAAAATATGCCAAATGGTAAACCTTTGTCCAAAAAAAATTAATTTTCGGTAATAACTTTAAAACTAATGTACATAGAACAATGTACTATAAACGAAAACCTTCCTTAAAGTAATATATATCTAACGATATAAGTTACCTCAAAATCTTTTCAGTAGAATTGGGGGAGTAGGCGGAAAACACGAAAGTTCCCTTTGTATTATATACATATACGTAGACAACGAAATAAGCAAATAATTAGTAGAATATCAATAAAAATACAAATAAAAAGTGAAAATAAAAATAACTTAATAACGTTTTAAACACGTGTATCGTATTTAAGGTCATTCAGTGTGACATTCCTGATCATCCATTATTGGCATTTAATCTTATAGTTTGGCTATAGTGTTTTGATCAACGGGTTAACCAAGTAGTACCGTTATTTTACTACCACTAAAAAAGCAATATTTGCATTGTGCAGGAAAAATCTTTGCAATGACAATAATATAGAATTAAAAAGAAATACTTTGAATTAGTTTTTCTTTCATTCTGGTTAAAAAGAAAAAAAAAAGAAAATTAATATACTTTAAAATTGGTTACGAAAAAAATATACATGATATCCCGATAATAGAAAATTTTCTTTTTGATGATATGTAGCAATTTTAATTGTAGCAAAGTTAAACTCTATCGACAGAATTCTGTCAAAAATTAACCAATAGATACTACTTCATTACTCCGTCAAAAAAAAAAGAACTATCGCCAAAGTATAGAGTTATAAATGCCAATAATAGAAGATCGTAAATTTCACATTTTTTTTACTATAAACAAGAAAAAGGATGGTACATTTGTAACAAAATTTTACAAGTACTACTAATGTTTGACGCCAAAAACCGTAATAGAGCTGCTTGCAGAAGGTAGAAAGATTTTATTTGATGCAAGCTTAAAGTTTATTTTCTTACACAATTTAGTCACCTAGATTATTTACGATTTAACGGCTACAGGTTTGCAAGTGATTTATAAAATTAAGAGGCAGTGAAATTTTAATCAAATAATTCGCATTTTAAAACACACTTTTTATGCTTATTTTATGTTCTAATAACTACATAAGTTAAACATTCTTTTTCATCTGTAAATAATTCTTTACATTTTTTAGTCTGTGTACTCAACAGAATCAGACCAAGGTAGATAGGAAATTGTAGTATACCTGTCAGAAGAAGACTTTTTTTTAAAAATGTGAAGTAACACATAATAAGATTGTATTTAGGATACCAGAGTTACTTTAGCGCAAATTCAGATGCCGGGAGTTTAAGAACTAACAAATGATAATGTACAAGTCGAAAGTTAATAGAGTTTAATAATCAATCTCAGAAATCATTGCAATGCTCTCTAGTATAATAATGTGATGATCTAATTTTGATTCCCGCCGTCATAACGGTCTCATTTTCATACCAAACTCTGCTATAAATGATCAAATAAAAGAGATGGTTTTTAATTGCCCAAATTTTGCCCAAGGCATGCGGTAGTAAAATATCGCAATGGCGTTGTATCGTTTTCAGTAATGGGGAAGGACACTCCACGTGATGATCTATACTGCTTTAAAATAAACATTTTAAATCACCATTTTGTTTGAGTCAAGGTTTGTTCGTAAAATGGGCCAGCGCATCGGGCATAGCGAAAAATTGTAAAATAGTTTTAAAAAAAATTGTAAAATAGATTATTTTTATAGGTCTAATCAAAGATTTCTAAGTTAAATTTTAAGATCATTTTGGTATACTTATTCTTACATGTATATATATGTAGGATCGATATTTTTCCTACAGCCAACTAGCAGTGTTAGTAGATTCGCCATGGCGCAACTCTGATGAAAGAGGCTCTTAGTACGCAGACGATAAAAGAAGCAGCTATTAATTCCGACGCACCCAGACGAAATGCGTCAGAAAAAGAACTGAACTGAGTTGATGGAGACTAGAATGTTTTTAGTTTTGAGTTGATGTAAGAAGAATGTAAGATAGAGACGACGAATTAATCAGAGTTTATGATTGTTTAAATTGTAAATATTGTTTTTGTAAATAGTCTTTTTTGTAAATAGTAATTTTTAATATAAGATTTAAAAGTTTTAAATGGTGTCAGATATGAATTAATTATGAGTTAATTATAATTCCGAAAGAACTTTTAGAAGGAAGAAGAATTCCATAAAAAATGGTCTCAGTAAGTGAGATACAGACGCACGCCCACAGAGAAGGAAATATATATATTTTTTAATAATCTGGAAGCCGATAATTTTTAGAACTGTGATAGAATGTTAATCCATTAAGCGAATTCAGAAGAGGTAAACTTTTGAGATGAAATTGCTGTCACAGTGTATACAGCTGAACATCTGATTATGAAGTGAGTTTATTATTTTATTTTTCTTTTCAACAAGGGCAAAATTAGTAGATTTAAAGGAATTAGAACTTTCATTGAAAACAGAAAAATCCTTTAGTATTAAGACATTGCATAAATTAATTTTTGGAGAAATCAGTGATAGAAATAATCGACGTAGAATTCGGAATTTTACTGGGTTTGCGTTTGAAGTAGATTCAGATGAATATGAGTCAAAATTGAAAAAAAATTAAAGATAATTTTTCTGTTAAAGATTTGATAACCATTTGCAATCCATAATGCAATCATAACATACTATCAAAGGCCAAATTTTCAGATTTATTTCTCGTGCACCACCAAGCCTAAAAGGTAAAAGGTAAAGCATCAAAGCCTAAAAAGTGTGAGTTTTGAAATTTTATGTCAAGTTTTGGAATTTTTTGTGCAAAGTGAAATATTTCAGTTTTGGGATTTGGTGTGCGTGTTTAAGTTCTTTTGACCTATTTTCAAAATAAAATGTATCATGTTGCCAGGTTTACTCGCATGAAAGTATTCCTCTTGTGAATGGGCAGTTTTTGGAATAAATCTTTAAATTTATGCTAAAATTTCACCACTAAGAATTTATTTTGAAAAATTATTCTGTTACTAGACTTTTGGCACATTATGTTATGAGCAAATTGCTACAAACCTCATTTGAATTAAAAAAAATAAAAGATAAGATATTTACAATTTCGTACACCTTAAAATGTGACAAAATCGCTGTAAACAATAAAACAAAGATAACTGCCATGCCCAAACAAAGTTAAATAAAACTAAAATTTGGAACTTAAAAGTTTAAATTAAAAGTAAACTTTAAATTTAAAACTAAAATTAGTCTTTTTGCACTTCCATCATATTAGGATTGTAATATTTCAGATTTTTTAGTAATGATCCACTGCCCAGTGCCGGACCTCTTCATTGATTTATTAGTTTATTATTCAATTTTCAAGGCAACATTTAAATATTTCAATTACTATGTATCATATTTTCTATAGATATAAAAGTATGAATGCTGTGAAATTAAGTTGAATGTATTTATGTTTAATTAATTTCAAAATATATTAAGCATCGTTCAAAATCATCTGTTATAAATTAATAGATAAAATTAATATACTCAACAGTGAAGGATCTAATTTAAATCTATAAACCCCCTGCAATTTTTTTTCATTCATGTTTAATTTCTATAATTTTATCTATAAAAATCATACCTTTAAAAGTTTCATTTGAAATCCTGACATATTTGTTTATCTCAATCACTTCCAAATGTTACCTTAACAAATTTGTGTTAAAAAAACCTTTGATTCTATAAGTAGGAAAACAGAGGCAGATTTTGTCATTCATGTTTATTTATTCATAAAATATTATTTATCAAAGCTATGTGTATAAGAATTTTTGTGTGAGATCCTTGCATTTTAATTGGTCTTACTCATTTCAAAATATTGGCTTTAATAACACTTTCGTGTTAACCTTTTGATTACGGACGAAGACGATGACCATTTTAAAATTTATTCGAACCAAAATTTACAGAGAAATTTCTTTTTGAAAGATTTTTCTAAAAATTATTCAGGAATATATCTATGAAACAAAACAGATTTCAAAAAGTGATGCTAAAAAAAATAAAGTAATTGTTTCTGGAACGACATGTCCCAACCCCGTAACCAAAGGGTTAAATCAAGTTTAAATTCACAAAGTTACGTGACAAAAATAAGTCAGATTTTTGTCATTCATGTTTAACGATTCCCATAATTACGATTTATCTATGAAAATTATTTGGAAAAAAAATTTTATTTAAAATCTTTGCATATTTATTTATCTCAATCACTTGAAAATATTGACTTTAATAACAATGTTGTGTTAAATCAGTTTTTGATTCCAAAATTTAAGTAGTGAAATAAAACCGGGAGAATTTCTTTTTATTCATGTCAAACAATTACTAAAGTATTATCTATAAAAGAGTATACCATAGGAATTCTCATTTGAAATTCTTACATACTTATTTATCTAACTCACTTCAAAATACTGGTTTTTATAACAACCCCGTGTTAAATCAGCCTTTGATTCCAAAAGTTATGTGCATAGAAAAAAAATAATTGTTGGATTTACGATATAATGCCGACATCTCGGCACCAGCTTATAACTGTCAAATAATTAGACACATATCACCGTGTAAATAAATTCAACAGTATATTACTACTTAATGGTGAATTATTTGCTAATTTTACTTATAAAAAAACTTTATATTAAAAATGTCTTAAAAGTTCTTTGTGAAAAGTATACGTATAAGAATTTTTCATTTGAGATCCTCATATATTTTTTTATGTTATTCATTTAAATATGTTGGAATTAAAAACAATTTTCTGTTAAATCAGCCCCCTATTTCAAAAGTTACGTGGCGAAAAAACACAGTCAGATATTTTCATCCATGTATAACTATTCTTAAAATATTATCTATGATACATATATGCACAATAATATTTATTTAACATGATTACGCATTACATTTACTTACTCACTTCAAAATGCTGGTTTTAATAACAATTTTATATTCAAACAACATTTGATTAACAAAATTACTTGTCAAAGAAAAGGCAGATTTTTTTTCATTCATGTTTAATAATTTATAAAATATTATCTATAAAAAGTATACGTATAAGTAGTTTTAATTTGAAATCCTTGCGTAGTTTTTATCTTACTCACTTCCAAATATTGGTTTTAATAACAATGTTGTGTAAAATCAGCCTTTAATTCCAATAGTTGCATGGCGGAAAATCCCAGACAGATTTTTTTTTATTTTTGTTCAACGATTCCTAAAGAGTTATATAAGTAACGTATCCGTATAAGAATTATTATTTGAGTTCCTTGCTATTTATTTATTTTGCTCGCTTCAAAATGTTTGCATTAATAAAAATTTTGTGTTAAATCAAATGTTGTTTGGCGAAAAAACAGGTCATACTTTTTTTAATTATTATTATCCATGTTTAGCGATTTCTAAAATATTACTTTTAAAAAGTATAATTATAAAAACTTGTATTAGAATTTATTTCATGTTTAATTATTTTATTCACTTCAAAATATTGGCTTTGGTAACAATGTTGAGTTGAATCAGCCTTCGATTCCAAAAGTTACGGGCGCAGAAAAAATAATTGTTGATTTTACGGCATAATACGGGCAGTTGGAACGCCAATTTACTTGTACAATAAGCAGGAATTTACAATTTAATAGTATGTTACTACTTAATGGTGATTTATTTGCTAATTTTACTGTTTATTACCACCAATTTTACACTTGTAAACTTGCAAAATCAACGATTATTTTTTTAAGTGTGACCAATATATACATATATATTCATATTTAACGATTACTTAAATTCCACGAAACATATACGTATAACATTTTCTTATTTGAGATTCTTATATATTTATTTATTTTACTGACTTAAAAGTATTGTTTTTAATAGCGATTTTGTATTAAACCAGCAATTGATTCTACAAGTTACGTGCCGAAGAAAACGTGGTTAGAATGCTCAAAAGGTCGATATAAAAAACATGGTTTTTAAACTATAAATATCTTTATAAAGAAAGTATTTATTCTTACCGAACTCTTGCTTTCATTGCATTTTTCACTGTGAAATTAGATTTTTTATATAATATTATATAATATAGATTATTTTATATAATGTAGATTTTTTTTAAACTCAAGGGATCGAGTGCATATCTGAAACAATTAACAATAAATAATTAATTACAAACAAAATGCAGGCAAGAAAAAACAATCTGTTTTCCTCAGAGGGAGTACAGACAAGTCTAATTCCACCCCCTTGTGGTTTCTGACTGTCTGGCAAACCTGCATTCAAAAATAATATAAAATAACAAAAATGTCAGTTTTTAACAAGAAAAGCAAACTAAAAATGAATTAATGAATATAAAAATTTAAATTTAAAATTTATTTTAACACAACAAAAACAAAATTTAACATAAAAAATAAAATAATTTTTATAATATAAAGAAATTTATTTTGATTTACAAATTATAAAATAAAATGAATGCAGCTTTTGTCAGGCCTCCCCCCTTACCTGCAAGAAAAACAAAAATTAAGAACAGTAATACCTTTTAATATATCTTGCCTGTAAAACTCCAAATTAACAAGAATGCTTCCTCCATATTCATTTACGTATTTTTTTTTCAATTCCAAGTCTGCATGCCTTCTTCACACTCGGAACTTCTGGCTATACTCGTTCTGTAATAGACTTTAGAATATAACCTTCATACAGAATGTTTGGGGAACATGTGGTCATTTAAAAAGTTATCCCGACAAACCACAACGTTGCCAATTATTTTTTATAACAGTTCTTAAATAGTATTTCTAAAAATCAATTGGATAGTTATAATTGTAAAACTGGTCGTTGGGGGCCACCGTAATACTATCATAATATAAAATATGAAAATAAAACGCGTGTAAACTATGTATGGCTATTCCAAAATGAAATTTAAACGCATAAATAAATAATTTTAACATACATAATAATGCTCCATGAATTGCTGATGAGCCAATTTCGACAAATTATACAAAACGCCAAAATACTCGAGTAGTACCGGATTTCGTAAAAGAAACATCCTTATAACTCAAAAAATAATAATCATATTAATTAAAAATTTACTGCGCTAGATTAAGCGCTTCATTTCCAATTAAAATATATCTGTGAACTGAAATTTGAATGAAATACATGGTCATGAAAAATTGAAGAATGTGAAAAACAGGATTACACAATTTTCGGTAACTAATAATCCCATCGACTTCGTTTTTTTATGGAAAATTTGTGTTATTTTTATGCCTATTACATCCATTTCTTATTAAAAAAAAAAAAAAAAAAAAAAAATCGAAAATTTTTATATACCTTTCATCAGAACGAATTTTTCGAGAGTACGAAACAAATAGTTCCGGATAATCGAGGTTGCTGATATTAAATATCCTTCGTTCCATTCTTACATACTAAGTACATACAAAATTTCAAGTCTCTATCTCAATTTGTTCGGGAGATAGAGCGGTTACA
This sequence comes from Maratus speculifer, assembly GCA_964019185.1. NCBI lineage: Eukaryota > Metazoa > Arthropoda > Arachnida > Araneae > Salticidae > Maratus > Maratus speculifer. The sequence continues at coordinate 53,567,150 of OZ025297.1, forward strand.
GACAGACAGACACACAGACGGCAAATTTATTTTTTCTAAAAATATGTTTTTCGGAATCTGCAGTATCTAAAACGTGTAAATCCGTCAAAAAAAATTTCGATTTTCAAACGATTGCAAGATTTACCCTATACTGCGTATGATCGGTAAGTAAAAGTTTGGCTATAAATTTAAAAACTTGCTTATAAAAATATATTTCATTACTACAAATTTTATAAAAACGAATTAATTGAGTAATCACAATATTTATGTAAATTATTTTATACAAATTTGAAAACCAATGTGGCATACTTCTGGTAAAATAATTAAAACCATTTCTTTTATCATATAAACCTAAACCTACTTCATTTTCCAAAATATTAAAAGAAATATCCAAAAAATCAACATTATAATCATCACTGCTTGCCATATTCAATTTTAGACTGTCCGGATGAACTTTCTTATATTCATTAGTAAACTCAAAATTGAAAATTAAAATATCATCAACATACCTAAAGATTTTTAAAGATATTTTTTTAATCGTATTGAGCCGAGACCAGCACTGAAACTTTCACTCTAAGCAGACCTTAAGAAGAAAGAAGTCATTCCCGGTTCGGTGTGAAAATATATGTTAGGTCTAGGTCTGGCCTCAGATACAGACATTTTTAACGGTAACACCGGGACAATAAAAAGTCTTGTGTTGCGAGGACTAAAATTATGAAAAAAGAACCTCTTTAATCAGCATACTTGAAAAAGCAATGTTTAAAAAAACTGAGGGGCATTTAGACAGTACGGGGATGGATAAGTCAAAAGTAGAAATATATTAAAAGAATTGCATTTTAAAGTGCAATTTTGGTTTTAAGCACTTAGACATTTCATTAAGACTCGATCTTATTCTGAAACTTTAAATGAGTTTTTCTGTGTAAGAATTGTTTGCCCATCATTTCTTGACTTTAAATTACCACAAAATAGGGGGTTACCACAATTAAAGGGGTGTGTTAATTTGGAACATATTTTTTTTGACTAATTTACATAAATTCTGCTTCAAAAAATTAAAAAATATACATTTACTTGTGAAGAAAAAAGATTTTTTAAAAACAAGTACACCATTTTTTAAATTAATATTTCTAATATTTTTTTTAATTAATATTTTTAAAAAATCCTGAAACAAAGTTGAAATCTTATTTGCCTCTTTAATTAAAGGAAAGAAGAATGAAATCTGATGAATAATATTTCGAGTAACGATTTTAATTTAACCCTTTTTTAAAAAATACTTATCATTTAAACGTTTTTTAAACTTCATTAGCAGTTTTACTTTGGGATTTTATCTGCGTATTACATGGTTAATCATCACAAAAAAGACAGAAAAAACAAAATTCTATTTCAAAAAATATATTTTATACATGTGTCCTGGAACTCTTAATGTTACATTCTTTTTCAATTGCACCCTTTTTGAATTTTTGTCTATCCCTTGAAACCTGGTGAATTATTTAAACGGCTACAATGTAATGGTGCAATAATTTTAATTTTTTTATTTTAGGGATAGATAAGAAATGTTTTTCTAATTGGAATTTTTACCTTGTGGAGACCACATAAAAATTTAATTTTCGTTAATTTTAAATAGATCCCACCTCCTCCCCCCCAATGGATCTGAAACATATCTAATCATTTTTACAATCCTTTTTTTTTAATTTGTAATTGGAAGTATGGGTCGAATGGCAATATTTCTGGAAATTGTCTATAGTTTTGATATTTATGAATCAATCTGCATATGTGTGTGTGTATGTGTGTTTAATCAAAAAGGTACAATGTCTCCATTTTTATTAAAGTTAAGAAACAATTTTATGCATATGATAAAATATGTTATCTACATTAATACAAAAAATAAACGAATAAATTACAGACAAGTTATAAACTATTCTGAATTATAAAATGTGCTATACGTTAACTGCAGTCATTAAGGCTTAAAAGGACTCTTATTAAGATAATTATCTCATCTTTCTTTTTCGTTTTGCTAATTCTCAAAGTTTTCTATCAATAAATAAAAGTATTTCATTTCTCAGCTCCATTTCGCTAATTAAGTCGATCTACTGCGGCATCATAAATTCTCAGAATTACAGATTAAGTAAGTTGCTCTTTTGATATTATTAGTATAAGAATAGTTAATGTTAATAATATTTTCTTATTTGAGTTTTATATTTAACTCATACATTTTATACTTTACTATAAATAAAAAAAAAAAAAAAAAAAAAAAAAAAAGTGACTCTTGCAAGTAAGAATTTTCCTACAAAAAATTTAAATCGTTCAATCCTCTTTGCTAATAAATATATCTGCTTTAATATTTCCTTTGATTTAAAGCAAAATTATATGACAAAACATTAAGTTACAAGCATTTTAAAATAAAGCTACATGACTGCTTTCTACTAAAAATTTGATTTCAGATTGCACAAAATATTTTAATATAAGAGCCACTCAATGCAGTCTAGTCATATATATACAAAAGTATTTATGAGATTAATTTTAATGAAACTAATATGTTTTCAACAATATGACATTTATGGTTTTTATTCTGTGTTTTGCCATTGGATTACATAAATATATAATCAGAAATTCTTTTATTGCTTTTAAAATCCAATGGCATCTGTTACTGTGTATATCCAAACAGTTCGTTACTTCAAAGGATAATATCTCGTCCAATGACGAGCGATTTTTTTTTTTCGAAAATGGTTATCAACAATGCTCTAATACTTACTCATCAGTATTTTTGCTCTATGCCCGAAAATTGAAATTTCTGTGTAACAGAAAAATGAAATTTTCTCAAAAACTATGCGTGCGACTTAGTATAATCGATATTCTTTTCCCGTAAGGTTTAAATTAACGTCTACTACTTATTTTTCTTTCATAATTTTTGTTTCTGAAATTTCGCAAACAGATGAGGGGGAGACACGTTTTTACACTACATTTTCGATTATATTACTGACAATATAATAACTAATATTAAAATAGATATATATTGAGGTTATAGTCACATATTATTTCACACGATATCACACAAGCATTACGTACACATACAGAGAAAATATTCTTTTCTTAAATCTACTTATTTGGCCAATCTAAATATTTTACATAAATATATTTTTTAATTCTTAATAGTCTCTAAATATGCGGATTAATAGTCTTTATTACATTCCTCAATTTGTACTTTCCACGTTTCATAGTTTACGAGTAAAACCCTACAAAAGCGATAGTAGTGCCCAAACGCATTGAGAATGTAAAAGTATTGTAAATTTGCAAATTTTCACCTATAATGACTGGCATTTAATTTAGTATCAATCTTAGATTCAAGGCTGTATCTTAGTTATCTTCTGGGATTTTGTAATTATATATATATATATATATATATATATATATATATATATATATATATATATATATATATATATTATATTGCCATATTTGCCCTTTAAAAAAGAAATAGCATAAAAATAACATATATTGGATGTATATTTTAATCTGCAAAGACATGAAAAATAAATAGCAATATTAAATATTTATAGAATAATTGCAATGTAAAAAAAGGGTTCAAATAAATTGAAGCAATACACTTTCGAAGGTCGTAATGTTGCACAGAAAATTATAGTTTAAGGTAAAATATCCAGCTCTGTAATATTGTGCTGTTGCAAGGAAAGTATTTAAAAAATATTGCTCTTTATATCGCAATTAATAATTTTGAATTATTTATATGTATAGTTTTTACAAATTTTACCAACGAATCTGAAATTCCAGCTGTATTAAAATTACAAAAAAAATCTATGAAAAGGAAATTTAATATGTTATTCCTTATTTGAGAAATTTGAATTTAACTATTGGATTGATTGAAATTACTGGATAATTTAACTACTGGATTGGCATTTGAATGCCGTGTGTATTTTGAATTTATATTTTTTAGCATTCTTACAACATTCTCAATATGTATAGCATCATGTATTATCAAGTAGATAACAATACAGTCTTTATAACAGATGTAAATTTTTCCATTTTTCTTTTTTGTGTGAAAAAATTCCGGGCCAGGACTCGAACCAGGGATGTATTGGCTGAAGCCGCGAAAGCTCTTCCAACTGAGCCATCCCAAACACGAACACTGGAGGATTATTTCACCCAAGGAGGACTATTTTTTGGGTGAAATAGTCCTCCAGTGTTCGTCTCCGGGATGGCTCAGTTGGAAGAGCTTTGGCGGCTTCAGCAAATATATCCCTGGTTCGAATCCTGGCCCGGATTTTTTTCACCCAAAAATGTAAAATAGAAAAATTTACATCTGTTATAATTAATTTACCGATTGAAACGTCGTCTTTAAAATTAATTTAATACAATCTTTATTGTCGACTAATATTCTACAATCATTTTTTAACATAAATATTTGTATATATTCTATAATATTAACAACTTCAAATTTAATTATAATTGATCATACAAATACAAATTTAATCAACAGCATTCCTGGCAACCTTAAGCATAAAATATGCAGTTCAATAAAAGTCACTCTATTTAGATAGTCAATATCATTTACTTTTGGGAATACGCTAGATATTCTCCAAAACCTTAATTACGGGGTTAAAATGTGCATGAATAATTTATTGCAATTTAGAAAGAATTTTATTTTAACATAATGCGTGAAATCACGCAAGCGTGCTTAAATTTTCTGGAACTTGTCTTAATTTCAACATACTTTGTGCTTGCCAAACTTTATGTATGATAATAATAATAATCCCTGAAGTGAATACCATAACATGCCATAAACTAAAGACTTGCTACATCTATTAATTCATTGAGATTAAACATATCGCTTAAAACAAAGTTTGGCATAAGATGAAATTTTAAAAAAAACTGAAAATAGAAGTTAAAATTTAAATTTCATTAAATTTTTCAATAAATTAGAGGTTTTATATTTTTTATCGCACATCCATCTTTTTATTAATCTAGCAGTATTAAATTATTGATACCTTCAACTATATTAATAAAAATTTACTCTTTATCTAGTAAAATGATTTTGTACTGTCCGATGAGACGTCTTCCAAGCCTTAGAAAAGATTCGGAGTTAACTTTCTAATCAAGTAATCTAAAGAAGATTTAGAAAAATTGTGATTTAAAACGTTCTAAAGTAGCATATATTTAACTAAAAAAAGGCAGCTTGGATACAAAACGTATTAAAATAGATAAAAGAAAATGCTCTTTCTTTTAATTTTTTCCAAGTTTCTCACTAAATTTGATAAAAAAGGGAAAGAACATTTTTATATCACTCAATATAATTATATATACACTACGCCACTAGCAACACAAATACAGACATATGCAAAATTCTGCTTTTCAGCCAAGAAAATGTGCAATTTCATAAAAATCGGCTAAAAGGTTCAATATGTATTAGGTACTCGTAGTAGCAAAAAACAAATCTACTGTAGTAAATTTATTACTCACTACGCTATAACGGAATTTAAATTTAAAAAGAATATTGCCCAGTTATACTGATGACATTGAGCTCACAGGCTATGCATACTAATTGTACATTACAGCCTTATATTTTCAAGGGTTAATTCCGTTGTAAAAAAAAAAAAAAAAAAAAAAAAAAAAAAAAAAAAAAAGGGAAACAGCTCTTTCTTTTCCTCTTTTTTATACTTAATCATTAAACCTCCTAAACTACCAAGAACATGCTTTATCATATAAAAAATCTATATCCAAAATTCAGAGCAAATCGGACAATTCTTAATAAAAACCCATTTAACATTGATATAATTTAAGAGGAGCTATCATCCTCTTTTATACTTAACCATTAAACTTTCAAAACTATTCAGAGATTTGAACGAAATCTGACAATTTTGCTTGAAAAACCCTTTTATATCAATTAAGGGGAGGGGCATTAGAAACCCCGTTCCCACTGTTTATACTTATTCAATGAACACTAATAATAGTCACGAAATTGCCTCATCAAAATGATCCTATATCTAAATTTTTGAACGAAAACTGTTAATTCTGCATGAAAAACCCATTAAATCAATTAAGGGGAGGGGCATGAGCCCCCCGTTCCCCCTCTTATGCATTTCGAATGAACACCAAAAACTAATCAGGGAAGCGCCTTATCAGGATATACCTATATACAAAATTTCAAGTGGATCCGATATTTTTATCATGAGTTATCGCGTTACGCACGAACGTACATACAGAACGGGCGGGCACATAAGCTCTCAGGCTATATTAGCTGAGGTAAAAAAGGAGTTCAGTGGCCTTTTAAATATAATATCTGCAACTTTTCGCAAAATAACTATTTAGATTAAAAAGCATTTAATAACATAAAGTAGAGAATTCCCGTTATTCTCTAAACTAGAAAAATACGTCAAATGTTTATGGTTTGGGAATTAGCTATGAGATAACAATATGCAATATGCAATGGCTGTGAACATATTTACTTCAATTTCTCTTTTTTTTGTATATTTTACTGTGTATATATAGATATCAAACATTTTATAATTAATAATCAATAATTCTTACGAAGTTAAATGGAATAAATATTCTTATTTTATGAGAAATTATTAATCGTTTTAATTTAAATGTCCTTTGATCTTATTCAAATTAGCTGCACATTTAATTGAGTTTAATTTTAATGCATCAGATATATAATCATAAAATGTATTTTAGTAGGAACACACTAAACAATTTTAAATATCTATAAAGACATTTAAAAATACAGAACTCGCCTTGTGTTTGTATTGCGCAGTCGTAGTCGCATGTTTTTTCAACTCAACATGGAGCAAAAATAGAATATATATCAAACAAAAGAAAACATAAATTTCAATAAATATTCTAAACATCTTATTCTATCACACAATGCATTTTTTCTCGAAAATCTTTTAACAATTACATTGTCCCTCGGACAGCACCTATCCGGCTATAGTGTGTTTTCTAGGACAAATTAACTTCGAGCATCCTCAAAAAGAATAAAAGAGAAAACAATAATTAATTTTAGCGAAACATTTATTGCAAAATTGACTTTTTACAGAAATATTTAGAAGCGTCGAGAGTTTCAACTGGTTTTTATAATGCTATGACATTTATGTTTATTGTAACATTTTAAATGTATATGATCTAAAAACAAATATACAAACAGACATTAATTCTTACAAGTCTTTTAAAATCTATTATTGCCAACTCCAAATGAAATTTCACTTTACTGATAAATGAACTACCATTTTCTAATGTAGTAACAAATGATAAAAAGTACGAAATGAAATATAGCATGTAAAGAATTTTAAAACTTTTATTTTCTTTAAACTTACTGTATTTTAAAAGTTACAAAGTAGTTGTAACTTTAAAAAACTTGAACACAATTACAAATATAAACCTCTAGAGTATTAATCATTGTACAACGACTTAGAAAACCATTAAATCATTAGAGTTATGATATTTTAATATTGTTTGTATTGGAGTGAAACCTGGAGCGTAGTGAACGTTTTAATAGGGGCTAGTCAGTGAGGGGGTTAAAACGGTAAATTATATGATACTGTATTATTACTGCACGTTATACTGTATATGATACTGTTTTATTAAATCACCACACGTTATCTAAAGTGGCACGAAAAAAAAATAATTTTCAAATCATTCAGAAATAATGTTTTAATTTTTTATTCACAGTATATAGATTTCCAAAATTCAAAATGCACCATGAAAATATTTCCATAATAATAATAATGATAAAATAAAATAAAAATTAACAAATAAATAATTAAAATGTAAATAATAATAATAAATAAATAGAATTTAATATATCTAAAACATACATTTTCTTTATTATTATTTCATGAGTAACTGTTTCATTCGGTCATAATTTTATTACGTTACTATTTGTTTCAATATCCTAATATAAATATCTTTATAAATTTAATTTTAGAAAAACGAACGGAAAACAAAACACTACCTGGTATGTTTTATTTTACAAACCTTAAATTCTCTCAAGAAAATATTCTAAATTTATTTTCGAATGGATTAATGCAAAATCCATTCAAACATTAATTTCAATTTGCTTGCAGCCGCAGAACGTTTCTCTGAAATATTGATGATATAGCGTTCAAGACATATTTTCGAGACAATAATAAAATTAGGGAAAATTCAAAAAATTAACAATAAAGTGCTGTCTTTCAAAATGCTGGCCCGTAATTTGATTCCCTTTCGTTCCAAAATTTCCCATTAAAAAGCTCTTAGCAAATGTTTTTATAATGTAAAGTCTCATAGTTATTGAACATATCTTATATCTTATTTCGGGTAATGCACGACTGATACGAGCATAACACATAATATAAATTAGTTTCCTATAATATTTAAATTATATTATTTTAAATAATATTTGCATTTTTTCTTTGTTCTAAAACGTTATCTTACTAGTCTACTCTTAAATAAAAGATAGATGCGTTAAAAGTACAGCAATTTATTTAATGAGTGAAATTAATGTAACAAAAGAGTAAACTTTATGAATAAAATATTTAAAATTCATTTGAGACAAAAGATTTCTATTTAATATGCGCATTTAAAAAAATCCAGTATAAAGGAAGGAATAAAAGGAAAGAATTAATTGAAGAATTATTATACATTCCTTTTGAAAATGTATATCATTTACAAATATTTTAATGTCTTTTTTTATTATTGATTGTTTATTAGTGAATTTAATAATATTTCTCATATCAAAACAATAAATAACACTAAATATAGACAATAAACTATGATTTCCTTTTGAATGGTATTTTTGCCTAGCTTCAGTGACGTCATTAGTTTAAAAATATGTGAAGAGGAGATTCCAGTACATTTATGAGAATGTTTGCTGTCTATAAGATATATTTTTTTACAATTCATAAATTTGTTGATACAAGTTACTTGGAAATTTTATGATGATTTCTATAAGGTTTATTTCCATCAATATGCTCTGGTTTGATGATTAAAAATCTGCCGCAATTAGTAAAATTTAACCTCCTCTGTCTTCAGACAAATGGGACGAGGGAGCATAAAAAAACAGATCTCCAAAGACGTATCATTCTATATATCGACCATTTTAATAACCACACATTTAATAAAAATATTTAGATTTTTTTTTAATTTTGAAAGCATTTAAATTAACTTAAAAAGTATTGCTTTCAATAAGACAAATAACACTAGTAAGTCTTGATTAAGTCCATTAATAACTATATCGTAACATTAATAAAATAAATTCCACAACGAAAAAGAACGAATGTATTTTATAAATAAATATTTCGCTTATGAGATGTTGCTGTATTACTAGAAACATTTACAATGCCTTAAAAATTTTTATTTACATGTTTCAACTCTTTTAATGATGACTCGATAAAAAGAGTTGAAACATGTAAATAAAAATTTATAATGTATTTTAAATGTTTTTATTAATACACTAACGTCTCATAAGTGATATATTTATTTAGAATATAGATTCTTACTTTTTTGCTGAGGAATAGATATTATTAATATCACGATGCAGATCATACTTCAGAAGAGAGACATAGATACAACATAGAAAAGGATTCTTTTCAACCTTTACAAGTTTCCATTACAGATATTACTGGAGTGATGTTTTAGGTAACCAAACAATTAAAGAGACAACGTCTGTCAATGAATTTGAAAAAATCCGACAATTTTCACATTTTAATGAGAATACTAATGAAATTCATAAAAGCATTAAGGGCCGTGATAGACTTTTTGAATTAAAATTCTCTAATAGAGTGTATCAGGACAATAGAATTTATTATATACCACCTGATTCGCAGCAGAAGCTTTAATTAAATTTTATATTTCTAACTTTTTAAAAAAAGTTTCAAAATTGATTTATTTATTTAATTTTTTTTCTAATATTCTGGCGTGAATTCAACGTTATAGAAAAACAATTGTTTACCCCTCAAAGGATTAAATACCTACAATGAAATTTTAATGCATATTATAATATTTTTGTATATATAATACACCAGTATTGTGAACTTCATGCCGCATTTGGTACAAAATTGAAAATATCTCATTGTGTGCTTTGGGACACATATGGAACATACCACAAAAATCCATATAAAAAAAATATATATCTATATGAAGTCAGATTTTTTTTTTCCTGCACTTGTGACTACCTAAAGTAATCAAAGTATTTTTTTTTTATACAGAAAAGAAAAATCGTGAAGTGAAGGATTAAATTATTTTCTGTTATTTAAAAGTAATAACAATTAATAAAAAAAGTTTAATTAATATATATAGAACAAAACAATTTATATAATTTTAAAGATGAGGATGGAAGAAAATAAACATTATGATGAAAATAAATAATAAAAGTAATGAATTATGAAAGATGATGAATAATGAATTTATGAAATCATTAATGAAAGTAAATGAACATGTGTATAAGGAATGTTTTGCATAAAGTCAATTTTAGCAAAAGACTCATTTAAAATGTTCCCCTTGTAAAAATTAAGTAGCAGACACTTTCTTCACACAGAAATTGAATTGATTCCAATCACGCACAAAAAAGCAGATAACAATAATGAAAATACGTCCATTTCTTTAACGTGCTATAATCCACTTTGTATAATTCTCTTTATGCAGCATCTCACGTTCATCTGCACTTGAATTACGTATTTAATCTTTGGTTGTTATCGAAGCTATATGCACTGAATATAAAAGAGCGAAATGCACATCCTCTGTTTACTTTCTTTTAATCGATTTAGTAATCTTGCAGTTTTTGCTAAAAGAAAACAGTAAACATTATTGGAAAGCTTCTCATGTCATACATTTTAATGGAGTGCGAGTTTGTTTTATGTAAAATATTGTTCAATATATTTTACGTTAGACAGCTAAATTTCAGCGATAAGTTTGTTCTACTTTACGTCGTTTTTATCGCAGATAAAATTAAGCAAGTAAAGCTTATTTTATAAAAAAAATAATGCATTTATTATACTGTTAAATATAATTATATTAAACACAATGTAATTTATAGCACTCTTATCTTTTCACCGATTCCCTTTCTTAATCTGTCTGTGTAGTTATATACATGTATAATGTAATTCTATGTGAAACATATACTTTTAAAAAACTAAAAAAAATATCTGATAGTATAAAGAAAGGTAAGATAAAATTAAAAATCAGTAAATCAGTTGCAACTGTTGATTTTGGAGCAATAAAAATAAAAAAATAAAAGGGGAAAACCAAAGATAATTGAAAAAAGACAATTTTGCACTATATTACATACATATATATATATATATCAACTTAGTCAACCGTTTTCGATCCACTGCTGGATGTAGGTCTTCCCCAGATTTTTCCAATGTTTCCTGTCTCGTGCTTTCGTCATTCTATATACACCGGGTATTTTTCTGATTTTATCACTCCACCTTACTTCGGGTCGTCTGCTTGGTCGTTTTACATCTCTGGGGTACCACTGAAGAATGTTTGTGCTCCATCTATTGTCTTGTCTTGTTGCAATGTGCCCAGTCCATTTCCATTTTAGCTGTTTAATTATTTCAATGATGTCAAAAACTGAAGTCTGATTTCTCATCTAGGTTCTCCTTTTTCTGTCTCTCCTAGTTATGCCTAGCCATACAGATTTCCATACTTCGCTGTGTCGTTTGCAGTCTTAGTATCATCCGTTTTGACAGTGTCCACGTTTCTGCTGCTTAAGTTAATGCAGGCAAAACACATTGATTAAACACCTTTCAATTCAAACAAAGAGGCATATTACTCTTCAAAATAATATTATTCTTCGCAAAAGCACTCTACTCATTTCTTATTCTTCTATTAATTTCATTCAGGATACTATTATCCGATGGTATTTCCTGTTCAAAGTACACATACTTTTTCACTTCTTTAATCTCAGTATTCTTGTAGACAAATTTATATATATGTGTAGAGAGAGAGAGAGAAAGATGTATGTATTTATTAAAAAAATTAAAAACATTGGCTTGACTGCTTTAAAAACTGAAATAATCGTGAGGTTGGAATAGGCAGGATGGACACACTTTATTATTTTAAAAAGATTTGATTTATCAACAATGTTTGTCATCTAGGTGATAATTCATAAATTCCTGCCTCTAATGTCATATCTACCCGCAACATGAAAAAACAATTGGAAAATTTAAATAAATTAATTGCATTAATAAAAAGATAAATATAAAATACATATAATTACATAGTTTTACAAATAATTAATAATGTAATGTATTTAAATATTTATGTTATATAGCTTACGACATAATAAGAGTAGAGAAAAAAGCATTATCTGTTAGCAAAATCTAACACGTTGTAGGGCAATATGGTTCAGAATCTTGTCTTTTATTTAACCAAATTGATGTACAAAATATACAAATGGAAGATGAACAGTAAAAAATGGATGAAAAAAATCTGCAGAAAACACAGTTATATAATATGCAGTAATAATTTATAGACATTGCTCTAAAAAAGTAATAATATATCAGTATTGTAATACTATAAAAAATTATTCTCAATGATTTATGAATTTTATATCATGTACAATTTTGTAATATGGGATTTCGCGATAAATAAATGCAACTAAAACTTTGCCTAATTTAATTTCAATATCGTAAATACGAAATCAATATTTGCTAATAATAGCTATAAAGAATGTTTTAAACCGCTAAAAAAACCTATATGTAATTTATAGTTACACTTTTGTACTACGCTTTAAAAAATTTTGAAATTCACGGATGTATTTTTTGTTAATTTCACAAAAAAAGTCCCCTTTAACTACAAAATAGTATTTTTCATTAAACGTCGAAAAATTTCACCATGTATTTCCTGAAGAAACGAAACGGATAGAGATAGAATGAAACAATGCAGTCACTTCTTTATCTGCGGAAAATTTATTTTGAATATTTACAAAAGTGATATGTTGTGCCACAGAAATGTAAAAACTCAATGGAATGATCCAGTCTCTTTTGTGAGATTAGTTTCGTGAAGCTGAATATCAACTTTATTGCTTTTCTCATGGAGACTAAAGATTATCATAATTCCTACTAGCATTTTAATAATTTTATAGTATGGGCTTTATAAAGGAAAGTTGAAGTTTCTTCAAATTGAATACTTTTGTCTTTTTTTTCCCAAAACTTAAAATCTACTGATGGAACGGCAAAAGGTCTGACAACTTTGCTGCTGCAGGTTTTAACGTAAATTTACGGATTTATTTTTAACAGTGTAGCCTTAAATTGATTTCCTGAAAAGTGTCATAAATATATTAAGCAAAACTTTATTTTGAATATTCGGTTACATATTAAAATGTAAAATACTGTCTTCAAAATCATTATTTCAGAAGATATATATTGCAATATAAAAAGTTTAAATAAATTTGAAGCAACTCTAATAAAAAACGTGCATATACAAAAGGCAGAACGAACAACATTGTGTAGTCTTCTTGCATATTTGCACATTTAGAGCAGTTTTCGACAAAATTTGTAATTTTGCTTTTTACCATTATCGACCAATTAACATTTTAGAAAATTAAAACATAAATTTGAGTCTCAAACTTAGATTTTCATTTAAAGTAGAGGAGTGAACTTCTTAGAAAAATGATTGTATTTTTCTATACCGCATAAAAGTGCGCACCATTTCCTTTCCAACATTTCCTAATGTGTCATATTATATGAAAATGGATCACATATGTTACTGATAAGACCATTTTATATAAGTGGATAATTTTAATTAAGTGGATTGTCTATATATAGAAATGATGACAAACTTTGACGTTTTCTAAATTAACATTTAATATTTACATCATATATGAAATATTATGTTATATTTAACTTTGGATTTTTATCGAGAGATAATTTAATGAAATATGTTAGGAATTTTAAAGTTTTACAGTTTTGGTTTCGTTAAAATTTATTTGTTTAATAGTTATAAAACACACTGAATGCGAGTAGTTTCTTTCTTAATTTAGCATAACCGCTTATTGAAAAATGTTATAAATTTGGATTTACATCTAATAAATTTTTTATACGATAATATTTTTCGAATATTTATAAATTACAACTGGTAATTTGACTAAGACGATTTTTGGAATATATTTAATTTGAAACTATTTTTTAACTTATTTATTGTAACCTACGACTTTCTAAAATATAGATTTTCAGAACCTATAACTGTGTCGATCCAAATATGTAGTTTATACTACCAAACAAGGGAGACCAGGACTCATTTTTCTTAGGAGAAGGTTTTCAAATTCGCTTTATTTTTTAAATGACTCGCTAGATCATGCCAGTGGGGGAATTGACTGAAGTGGCAACATTGTACACAAAATCTACGAATTTTATATTTTATTAGCTGCTGTCGCTTAGTCAAAAAAGCTGTTTTTTTTTTCAATGTTGAGTAAAAAAAATTGAATAAACATTTTTTCTCTAAATTGATGTTACTCATTATATATATTCAGTGTTTAATTCAGAGTTTTAGGGAGGGTGGAGCATTCGTCGAGAACATTAGCATATACTACCCTGATAATTTGAAAATTTGTTTAGTTTAGAAATTCAATTCCTTCCACCGCACACATACATACACTGCCGGTACATAACAATGTCCCACCAGCGGAAAAAGGTCTGACTTCAATATTGTTGAATTTCACTTCTTGATTTTAACTTTTATATAATACTTTTAATGAAATTTGAAATTACTTTAATATTGCTTACGAAAATTTATCTCTTGTGACGGTTGAATCAATTTCTTGGATCACATTTGTTGCAGTCAGTGTCTGATTCATATGAAGAAATAGCATTTTCAGTTACTTTTAGCTGGAATGTATTTTGAATCATCCCAGCTATCATGAGAAACTCCCAAAGACTGATCATCATCATCAGATGCAAATAATATTGCATTGATTTAACCGTGCGTTAGCTCTTTGCGCGACATTTTTCATTAAAATGTTTTATGAGGTATATGCTCTATGTTCCATATCTGGCACAGACACAAAAACAAGATTTTAAGTTGATGTACAGAAACATTTTAGTTTTAAGCAACAATTATTATAAATATGTGATATACTCGAATGCCTAAAATTTTATCTTGTGATACCTACAATATTTCTGGGTGAAAAAGTTGAAGCAAATTCTACTGTTGCGTACGATGTAAACTGGAAATTTTAAAAAAAATAAAAATTTAATAGCTAGTGAGGTATTGCCATTAAGTGAGAAAAACTGGTACAAAAATCTTTGTTTGAATGTATTACATATGCCACAAATCTTAGATAACCTAAATTTAAGATCCTTAGATGAATAGAAGGATTTTATCAGTATGTTCCATATATGGCACACCGTGCAGTGAAAGGAAAAATATATATGTAACTGGCATTCGAAAACGATATTTCCGTCAAATTAGCTTGTAAAATTAACGTGTTAAACTCAGCACGTATGTGACATCTGTACCTTTTTGTTTAGGTATTAAGGAGACTTCTATATCATCAATCCGATTATAGAAATTAGTCAGGTCATTTAATTTGAGATTATTAAATTTATGTTTTTTCATTATGAAACAAACGAAAAAATGTAAATTTTTTATTGGTACAACTGGAGAATTAACGACTGTTTGGTGTTATTTTTTTAAAATATCGAAATGGTGATTTTTTAATTATTTGTTTGTTTGGTTTTTTTTTTGTTTATATTATCGTAATAATTTTTCCATTTTTATATACGCTTCACTTTGGCGCAATTTTTTTTTCTGATATAAATTTGGCGAACACTGCGTTTTCAAATACCAGTTACATACTACACTATTTTATTATTATTTTCTATTATTTTAAAAAAGAAGTAATAATAAATAAATGAAATTTAATTAATAATTATATAACAAAACAATTTATAAAATTAAAAAAATAAAAATAAAGAAATAGTTTATTAGTAAATATAAAACAATAACCAGATTACCTCTTGATCCATCGTACCATAAAATCGAAATTTTTTTCAATCGCGCCAACGTGGTCCGTACATTACAACTGTACCTTAACATTAGGCAGTATTTTTGCCTATATAGTTTGTTTATATTATTTAATACTACTTGGTTATCTCATCGACCAAAAAATTGTCGTCATAAGATTAAATGTCAATAATGGATTATCGTAAATCTCACATTCATTTGACATCAAACATGTTACACATGTTTTTTACGTCATCAACTAATTTTTATTTCGACGATTTATTTGAATCTCTATTAATATTTTAGTAATTTATTGATTCTTTCTTTATTTAAAATAAAGATTATGTTCATTTGTATAATTTGGCGCAATTAATCGATTTAATAATCAAATATCACCCATTATTTGTTTACATTATATCTGGATATTTAAGTTGATAGAATTGATGTACTTATCGAGTCTCCGCCAAGGCATAAGCCAAGCAGGCCTTAATTCCGTGTTTTAGCCTTACTATTATATATTTTTCATCTGCAGTTATTTTGGTGCTACTTGGTTAGCCCGTCGACCAATTTCGCTAAATTTTACAAATGTTTAAACTAATAGCCAAATTAAACATATTGACATAATTTTTATTTTAAACTAGCATTCGTCGACCGCTACGCTGGTCAGCCTCTCCAAATAAATCTTTGATTTTATATACTAGGTTTTCTTATAGAACGACAAAACCCTATGCAATTTCCAAAAATCGTCATTAAAAACAATGTAAGTCTCATCAAAATCCGTCTATTAATAGTTTTTATAAAGACTAATCTTTCATAATCGCGATTATGTGATTATAAAAATTCATTTCAAAATAACTCATTAATTCAGCATTGTAGAGCAATTTGCAATATATTAAAACCACCCTTGAAAAATTACCTAACTTATAATGCAAGTTCTTTCAAAATATGTGAAGTAGATTTCTTTTAAAAGCATAATATTGGAATATTATTCATTTTTACTGATTATTGAACTTTCTCCCATAATTCGATGAGTAAGTAACCTAAAACAATATGAAACATGCTAGATGCTTCCAAAAAAATTATTTCATGAAAAGTACTTTGAGCATGACTCGGGTTATCTACAACCAGAACGAAATACCAATTTGCATTTAATGTTTAAAAAAATTAGACAAATGTAACGTCTTAATAATATAGTCCGTTAAAAATTTATGAAACAGAATGTTATTTTTAAATATCTCTGCTCAATCAATGTCGTAATTGAGTCACAATGACGCAAATTTAAAGAGGTTTCAGTGCACGAATGTTGTGATTTACGATTATAGTTACAACTGTAGTTATTTTGTACCAAAGCAATCTCGAATAACTGAATTAATTAGACCTTTAATTGAATTATAAAAATTTCTTCATCTTGATTTTTAAATTATTTAATAAAATTGCTATGTTGAAGGGCACAGATGTCACATATGTACACCATTGGCATAATCTTTTTGGACGCCAGTTTGGCAAAAATTTTATTTTCTAATACCAGTTACATACATATTTTTAAAAAATGAATAAAGAAAATAGTTTAAAAAAGTTTAATTAATAACTGTAGAACAAAATAATTTACATAATTTTAAAAAAGAAAAAAAGTAAATAAGCAATTTATTAATAACTAACACACAGCATCCGGGTTACCATATCAAGCAAAATAATGATACTTTGGTGCCAATTAACTACCTTCATGCATATACGACATTAAAGAATGCGTCGGAAGAAATTTCGCTCCAATGTAGTGCATATATGACATCACTGCCGCTTCAAGCTATATACCAGTAGCTTGCAAGTAATTTTATTGTGTATTTTCAGCGCCGCTACTATAAAGGACAGTATAAATGCTGCAATTTAAAAGTTTGTTACGTTTACTTTATATCACTTCATTTTCGCCAAGCGTAAAATTTGGCGCCAAAAGAAATATTTAAACTATTTATCACCGCTTGTGCGAAAGTAATCATTTTTAAATGTAGCATCTCAAAATTAAATAATTTCGAGTACTATTTTTTTAAACAAAGAATATATAGAAAGTAAAAAAACAAACAAATATTTACAATGAAATATTTTTTCAATATCTCTATCTAAACTGCAAGCATGAAATTGTAACTGTGTCTTAGCACTGCAGTAAACATCGTCATTTTTGAATCATGGGAAAATATAAGTTATTAACTCAATAAAAAATATCTTTGATTCCAGAAATGGTAAATTTAACAGTTTTGCATGCTTACAGTTAAATAATAATTAAAGAGAAAACGCATTTTCAGTAAATAGCAGGTTAGAATGTTTGAAATAAAAATATTTGGATGGTTGAATTGAAATAAATAGCGATTAAGGGATTATTTCAGAAAAATATCAAAAGTAATCCAAAAAATTATGTTCCAAATTGTCCGTTTTCTGTAAACTGCATTATGGATTACTCTGTCGGATCGATTTAGCCCTCTATTTTAAATTTCATTTTGCGCCAAACCATGCCAATCAACTTACGCCAATCGTCGGTAGGATCGATTATTTAATTTTACCATCTTAATTAATACATATGTTATAAACTAAAACTATACTTTCAAATTTTGTTGCTTTTATATTCAGTTGTTACAGCTAGACGTTCCCGATGTAAATATATGAGTCATTGCAATGGTATTTTTGTTTGACTTGCGGAATAGTAGTATCATAATATTTACTATTTGCAATATTTCTGCTATAATAAACAGTCCACGTAGCTATCATTTTTGGTAAACAGCATATTTTTTTCATTTTTCTTCGTATAGGTTGCTACAAAAATTGCAACGAAGAAAAATAATATTGTTTTGTTAGCTAGCCGTATGTAATAAATTACCAAACATTGTTTACATGTTTGTCATTCCTATTGTATTCAGTTCATTTGAAATATAAATCTTTCTCTCATTTCATTTAGAATACATACATGTAAATTAGTTATATTACATACATTTAAAATATGCGCCTTTCACACATTTCATTAAAAATACAAAATGATAAGGGAACAGTTCTATGTCCTTTTCTGATTGGTGCGATTGGCGAGGAAATCCAAGATGGCGATTTTAATATCATCAATTTTTTCAAGGTATTGGAAAAACTTTATTTTTTAATTTTTATAAACATACATTTTTATATTATAATCATTATATTTGTTTCCTATCAAAAATAAAAATAAATAAATAAAAGTCGACAGACAATTTATAATAAATTAACGACAATATCCAGGTTACCTTGTCAGCTGAAATAATGCCATTTTGGCGATAATTTTGTATCCCGATGCGTATATCCCATAAATATCCATATGAATAATCGTAAGTTCTCTCTTTTAATTATATATTTCTTTAAATAAAATTGCTAAGAGTGTTTTCTCTTTATTCATATTTTCCCCAATTAATATAGCAGTTATAATTATTTAATCAACAGCAGCATATTCGATCGTTTCTGCAGCTGAAAAACATCAGAAAATAACAACCTTTGCAAAAGAAAAAAAAAAAAAAAGGCACTCCGGGAGTGCCGACAGAAGTGAAAACTTGAACAATTATGTGTGTATTTTTTTAGTCGTCTGGACATATTTTATTGTGCAGAAAATACTTTTAAATGAAGTGTTTTTTATTCATTATTATAAACTACTGCTACAAAAATTATATTACAATTTTCATTTAATGCGCTATTGTACATGAAAAATAATGCATATTATTTTACATACAAAAATTGCAATCTATTGGTTAAAACATAAATTTACAAATGCATGAAATATGAAATATCGTCAGTTGGTATTCTTTGAAATAAATACCCATAAAACGTATGAATTTTCATCCCCATTTCAACAATTCTTCCATCATCATCATCATCATTATTATCATTATATTCTAGGTTTGATATTATAGGTTTATGGTAACTAAAATATATAGCAAACAATTTTAATTCAATTCTATTTAAATATCTTGTAATGACTGCATCAATTGTAATTTTTTATCTCTCTGTGCTAAGATTGCGATGGTTGGTGATTGTTAAATCAAATTTTCTATTTAAAAATTTAATTAATTGTAGATTTTCATCATCCACAAAGTTGATGTTGAAATCCCTACTCAAAATCATCGGCAAATCATCAAATCTCTTTCCAATTCTATCTTGAAGTAATGCAGAAGCCTCTTTAGAACAAATAAATAAATTTTCATACAAAAATTCTCATTTGCACTTAAAGACTTATCCGGTGAAATATAAATGGCAACCAATACAATTAGTTTTTCATTTTCAGAGTGGCAACAACAAACACATATATCACTGATATCAAAAACATTACTACTAAACATACTGGTGTACCTCACATGCACATTCATATGAATTGTGGAAATATATGCCCATTACATCAAACAATCTTTTATAAATAGCTACTCCTGCTGCTGGACGACCGTATCTTCTGAAACTTGCAACAAATTGAATAGTAATCAAACAATATAAGTTGTTAAACTTTAAATACAATTTTTTAAAAAATGGTTGGAAAGTGCAGCATAATCGATGCACAATATCATGATTTTTCTTTCTTAACTTTTTATTCCATCTGATAACAGTTTATTTTGTTAAACTTTAAATACAATTAAAATTTTTAAAAATGGTTTTGAAATGTAGCATAATTGATGTGCAATGTTATGTTTTTCTTTCTTAACTTTTTATTCCATTTGGTAACAATTTATGTTGTTACTATTTAAATACAATCAAAAATTTAAAAAAAAAAGAGAAAAATGGTTGGAAAGTGCAATGTAATCAATGTGCGATATCATACTTTTTCTTTCTTAGCATTTTATTCCCTCTGGTAACAGTATAAGTTGTTAAGGTTTAAATACAATTACAATTTTAAAAATTGGTTGGAAAGTACTGCATAATCAATGTACAATATCATGTCTTTTCTTTCTTATCATTTTATTCCATTTGATAACAATATAAGTTGTTAAACTTTAAAAACAATTGAAAATATATATATATATATAAAAAAGGTTTAAAAGTGCAGCATAATCGATGTGCAATGTCATGTTTTTCTTTCTTAACTTTTTATACCATTTGGTATCAATTTATGTTGTTACTATTTAAATACAATCAAAAATTAAAAAAACTGAAAAAAGTGGTTGGAAAGTGCAGCATAATTGATGCACAATGTCATATTTTTTCTTTCTTAACGTTTTATTCCTTCTGGTAACAGTATATGTTGTTAAACTTTAAATACAATTATAATTTTAAAAATTGGTTGAAAAGTGTAGTATAATCGATAAGCAATGTCATGTCTTTTCTTTCTTAACTTTTTATTCAATTTGATAACAATGTAAGTTGTTAAACTTTAAATACAATTGAAAATTAAAGGAATTGAAAAAAATGGTTGGAAAATGCAGCATAATTGATGTGCAATGTCATGTTTTTTCTTTCTTAACTTTTTATTCCGTTTGGTATCAATTTATGTTGTTATTATTTATATACAATAAAAAAAATGAAAAAAAGTAGTTGGAAACTGCAGCATAATCAATGCACAATGTCATACTTTTTCTTTCATAACGTTTTATTCCATCTATTAACAGTATAAGTTGTTAAACTTAAATACAATTATAACTTAAAAAAACACACACGGACATTCGCGCAAGCGCCCTGTGCCGCCTAAACGGAGCAGCACACTCAGGCACGGTAGAAAGAGTGGGAGATACTAGTTCCTCTCCCTTCCCCTCGATCTTACGCTTTTTCGATCAGCATCACGTGACCCTGACGCGAGTTTGGAAGTTTTTACCCATACAAAAAGTGCTCAGCGACGCTAAAGAAATTTTCACTTCAAAAAAATCTCAATTTGTTAAAAAGAAAAAAATAGATGTATCGTTATACTATTATGAATACATCGCCAACCTATTCAATAATGTAAGTAACTTTTTAAAATGCATCCAGCAGTTCTTGAAATTAAAACTGGCACACTTAAAAAAATTCTGTTAAAAAAAGCGTCATTTATATTTTATATAATTTTAATTTTAGATCATATTTTCGTTATTCCTTAGTCAAAAGATCGATAAATTGACAGATATTGATTCAATCAATCGACTTTGACAACGCATATTTCATTTAAGGCGAATAAAAATTGCCTCCATTTTTAAATAAAATAGTGTTGTTTTGTATTATTTCTAATTGATATTTTTTCTTATTGGTATATTAAATAAAATCTGTAATATTTTTTTTATTTCATTTTTAGAAATGTTCGTATTTTTTTCATTTCTAATTAATATAAATATTTCAATTCTTTAATGAAGATAATTTAATATGCCGAGCCAAATGAAAAAAAATATGCCAAATGGTAACCCGTTTGTCCAAAATAAATGAACTTTCTGTCATAACTTTGGAACTAATATACATAGAACAATGTATTATATACGACAACATTTCTTAAAATAATACCTATCTAACGATATAAGTTACTTTAAAATCCCTTCAGTAGAATTGGAGAAGTAGGCTAAAAACACGAAAGTTCCGTTTGTATTTTATATATACTAGTAGATCGAACCTGGGCTTCCTGGGTTACATAGCAAAGATAAAAAGCATTTTTTTTTTAATTGAAAACTGTAATGATTTTTCTGCATGTAATATGCGTTTTAGATTGCTAACTCCAAAAAAAAAAGCATTTTTAATACTTTAACTTCTTGAAGGGGGGAGATAAAATATACCCCATTTAATTTTAATTGCAAAACGCCACATTGACGCCAGTAATTTGAAATAGCAATTTTATTTTTGTCAAATAAGTGAAGAAACGCTTATAAATATTTTGAAACAATTTTTTTTAATTCTGGTGGTAAACAATCATTTCATCATTTTAAGAATTGAAGTGTTTTTCCTTCAAACGGCGGTATCTTGCGGATTTTTTTTCATTCATATTTCATTCATAAAATAATAACTGTGAAAAGTAATAGTATGAAGATTTGTATTTGATAACTTTACATATTTGTTTATCTTATACAATTCAAAAAATTAACATTAATCTCAATATTATATTGAATAAATCTTTAAATTAAAATATTACATATCGGAAAAACATGGCTGGGCTAACATGGTTAGGTTAAAAGGTTAAATGAAAAGTATTAGATATGGAATCAAATAAAGCAAAGAATTTTTTTAAAAGTCACATTTCCGTATAAGGCGCATGCCTTAAGTTATTAGCCAAAGATTTCGTTACGGCAGAAATTTTGTTTCTGGTCATTTCAGTGCTTCGAGCACGTAATTCAACTACATGTCTTTAAATTTGTACTCAATTTATTTTATTTTATTTTATTACTCATAAATGAAATTTTAATTTTGCTATAGTTTATTATCCGGAAACAAATCCCAAACTCTTTATATTTTTCTGAGGACAAATAGATTAATCTATCGTAATCGAGTTTCCCTCGGTAGGGATAAATTTATAGATAACTCGCACGTCATTTTTTTTAAAACCACAGCCAATCAGTAAATTGAAATACATTTTTCAAACAAATTCAAAATATTTTCAATTTTTTTTCTTATTTGGCAGTGTAAAATTGTAAGTTGTTTTATTAAACTTTGAATTTGTAATTTTTAATAATTTAATCTGCGTTTTTAACCATTCTTTTATTTTATTACTCACCAATTTTTATTTTATAATGGAAAATTATCCGGAACAATATTCATAGATTTATGAGTAAATTGTGTACCATTATTTCTCAATAGAGATACTTGATAGAGATAAAAAAAAAGCTCGCAATAAATGAGTCAAATGAGATACAGTTTTCAATCAAATTGCATTTGAAAGTAGATTTCTTTTCCTATATGATAAATAAAAATTGAAAATGTGTGACGATTAGAAGATAAAAAATTGCAGTAACAAAAATTGCAAAAAGTCATTTATCCTGAAATGTTGTCATTCGAAAAATAACGTAAGTGCTACAAGGGCACATTTGTTTGTGCCGTTGTGACGTTACAATATAGATTTTGCGCATATGAAAAATCGATATTGCTCTATTATCCCATTGACCATTTTCGCCAAATTAAAAAAATCTCCAAATTAATAGCAAGTTAGATATGGTGACATAACTTTTATTTTAAATAATGGAAAAACAAATAAAATAGTAAAACATGAATAAAAATACAAATAAAAAGTTGTATTAAACACCTGTTGATGATATTTTAAACATGTGTATCGTGTTTAATATCATTGAATATGACATTTACAAATCATCTATTTTTGGCATTTAATCTTATAATTTGGCGATCGTTTTTTTTGGTCGACGAGATAACCAAGTAGTACCGAAAGATCTTACGCGCATGCTAAAATGTTAAATGTAAAGAAATGACTGCACGTAATTTTTTTTCAAAAAGTTTGCTTCAAAGTTAACCTTATGACAAATTTAAAATTCGTTTTATAAATTAAAATACACAACACAAATTAAAAGAATAAACATTGCACTCCGTCACTTCAAATGCGGTTACATAGAAAATTCCGTATTTTCCGTGAAATATGCAAAAATTGATTTTTACAAATCATGCCAAACTAAGTTTTCAATTACATTGTAAACATTGGATATTGGCCACAGAGTAAAAAGAAATTAATAGAGTGGAAGTATTATGTCTAGGGATGATGCTAAAAATGTAACCCTACATTAAGTCCAATTAAGTACCAACAAAACCACGTGCTTTGACACGCATATCAATTGAAACAGGTTTAAACCCGTTTTTTTGTTATTTATTTTTTAATAACTAATCTACCGCTTCACAGGTAAGAATTTATTAATTATTTTATCATATGTGTTTTAAATATCAATATAAAAAATTCTTTTAAGATTTTGCTTGAAGAGATAGCATATTTTTGTTAAGGTCTTAAAATCGTCTACAATCGGAAATCTATATTTTAGGTCAATATTTATTACTTAAGTTTTCATAAATGATTTTAAAAGAATGTTTTTATCATTATATTTATTTACATGCAATTATTAAGTCATAAACATCTTTCATTTTCGTTATAAAAAAAATTTAATATTACATTAAATAAGGAAACTTT
This sequence comes from Maratus speculifer, assembly GCA_964019185.1. Lineage (NCBI taxonomy): Eukaryota > Metazoa > Arthropoda > Arachnida > Araneae > Salticidae > Maratus > Maratus speculifer. Next base: position 53,592,120 of record OZ025297.1, read on the forward strand.
TAATAAAAATTTTTTAGTTCGTATAAAATGTTTTCAATATCTTATTTAATTTTAATTTGATGTTTAATTTTGTTAATTTTCCAATTTCTTTTACTTCAAAAGCGAACATTTATTTAAATAAACAATAATAGAACATAGACCACTTTAAAAATTTGCCATTTCTTCTTAAAATATGCTTTAGTTGCAATGCATTTCTTTTAATTCTTTTTATTAATACAAAATGTTTTCTACGTTTTTTTTTTTTTTTTTTTTTTTTTTTTTTTTTTTTTTGCGGCTTTATAATTTGAGCGATAAATGGTTCCATATTGCAAACCTTTTTTAAGGCTTACTTCTTCACCACCACCTATCTCATTCCTCCATGGATATTGGCGAATTATGAAATCTCATTTTGTCTTTTACATCATTCTTTTTCTATTTCAGATCAATTTTCTATGTGAAAATGTACTTTCTTTCTTTTCTGAAAATATATTTGGAAAATAAAAATGGTTCTAAAAATAAAGTAAAAATTAAATAACATAAAAAATATAATTATTCCAAGAAGAAAGAAAAAATAAATAATTTTGTTTCTAAAAATAAAGTAAAAATAAATAACATAAAAAATATAATTATTCCAAGAAGAAAGAAAAAGTAAATAATTATGTTTTGCATTTTCCTTCTGGGAAAATGACAGGTAACAAAAAAGAACTTAAAAAATCGTCTGCTCTAGCACGTTTAACTAAAATTTATAAAAAATTACATTAAGCGAATTATGTTATTTTAGTATAATTACAATTGAATGTCTAAAGCAATTGGACAAAAATTTGACAAATCGGATATTACTTTAAACCTGGAATTATTGCGAAGATCGTCTTATTTGTTTGCTATCTCGGCGAAAAAAATTCAACCCGGTGGGAAAGAAAGAATCGTATTGAACTGGTAATAAATCTTTTGATATCAGCCGTGCGTTTTTTCTCTAAATAAAAATTATCTGCTTAAATTTAAGCATTATAAAGTAGCATTTTATTTTATTATAAACTAAAAACTATAGTACTAAAAGTTTCCACAGACTTGTCATTGAAAGTTTCCTTATTTTTAGCGAAAACATGCGGTTTTGTTTGGGCTTAATTTAGCATATTTCAGGGTTACATTTTTTGCACCACTCCCAGCCATCATAAGTCTTTCTTCTTTTTACTTTATGGCTATTTCTCCTTTACTTTGCACAGAAATGCAGTTTTCAAGATGCCACTGTTAAAATATTCCTTCTGTAATTTCCTTAAATTTGTGAAGAAGATTTTTTAGTTTTTTTAACATTTTTATGGTAGTTATATTATTAGGAATCATACTAGTAGTAGTTTGGTTAAGATATATAGGATTTGGGGCTTTGCGAGTAGAGTGATAAGGTGCCTGAATAAAGGGTTAATTTGATAGATTAAATCAAGTGAAATTACAATTTCTTTACGTAAAAGAGATAAGTTAATAAATATTATTAGAGGATCTTTGGTAGATCTTCCTTCTCCTGCCAGTTTGAGATATTTTTGGAATTTTGGATCTTTATTCGGAATTTTTTTAGGAGTTCAAATTTTATCAGGTTTGTTTTTAGCTTTTCATTTTAGAGGGGATGTTAGTTTGTCATTTGATTATGTTATTCACATGATGCGTGATGTGAATTATGGGTGATTGTTACGAGTAATTCATGCTAATGGGGCTAGAATATTCTTTTTATTAATGTACATTCATATTGGTCGGGGTTTATATTATGGGTCTTATCGATTTGAGAAAACTTGATTAAGAGGGGTTACAATTTTATTATTGTCTATGGCAGCAGCATTTTTAGGATATGTTTTACCTTGAGGACAAATGTCTTTTTGAGCGGCTACAGTTATTACTAATTTATTGTCTGCTATTCCTTATGTGGGAGTAATATTAGTAGAATGAATCTGGGGGGGATTTGCGGTAGGAAATCCAACTTTAACTCGATTTTTTGCTTTTCATTTTATTTTACCTTTTATTATTTTGTTTATGGTAATTCTTCATTTATTTTTTTTACATGAAACGGGATCTGGAAATCCAACAGGTATTGGGAGAGATTGTGATAAAATTTCTTTTCATCCTTATTATAGAATCAAGGATATTTATGGTTTTGGGATATTTTTTATATTTTTTATGATAATCTGTATTTTGACTCCTTATATTTTTATGGATGTTGAAAATTTTATTTCTTCAGATCCTTTAGTTACACCTGTTCATATCCAACCTGAGTGATATTTTTTATTTGCATATACTATTTTACGTTCTATTCCTAGAAAGATTGGGGGAGTAATTGCGTTAGTGATATCTGTAGTTATTTTATATTTTATTCCTTTTATTATAAATCATAAGTTTCGAAGTAATTATTTCTATTATATAATGAAGTACATGTTTTGAATTTTTGTAGTTAATTGAATGTTATTAACGTGAATTGGGGCTTGTGTAGTTGAGATACCTTATATAGGATTAGGAATAATCTTTAGATTCATTTATTTTTTTATATTTTTATTGTTTTGATTTATTTATAAAATTCAAGATCTAATAATTGTTTGGCTTTAGTTTATAATTATTTTGAAAGTAATTAGAAAGGAAACTCCTTTAAAGTCGGGTTAATTAGTTTAAGTAAAACGAAAGCTTTGTAAGTTTAAAATCTAAATATTAAAGAATATGATATTTATAGAGATAGGAATAGAAAGAATACAGATAGGTAGAAATAATTTTCATCTTAATTTTATTAGTATATCGTATCAGAATCGGGGGTATGACCCTCGTACTCATAGTAGTAATACTGTAATTATAATTAAAATGAATCATGAGGGGATGCTATTTAAAGAATAGAAAAATAAAATAATTGATATTATTCTTAAGATAATTATTCTTATATATTCAGCTAGGAAGATTAAGGCAAATCATCCTCCTATGTATTCTACATTAAATCCTGAGACTAATTCAGATTCTCCTTCTGCGAAATCGAAAGGACTACGGTTTGTTTCTGCTAAGCATGTAATTATTCATATTATAAAAACAGTTAGGTTACCTCAGAAAAAGAAGATGGTATGTTGTGATATAGTAATTTCATTAAAGGAATATGAGTAGGATATAATAGCAATAAATAAAATGATTAAAAAGAAAGATACTTCGTAAGAGATTATTTGAGCGACTCTTCGAATAGCGCCTATATGGCTATATTTGGAGTTAGCTGATCATCAAATTAAAAGAATTGAATAGACTGAGATACCCGAAAGAATGAAAAATAAGAGAATATTGTGTTTGTTATCATATAGTGAAAAATCATTAAATGAGATAATGGGAACTAATAAAATTCTAATTAGGAGAGAGGTAGCGGGGGTAACATATGATAAAATGAAGTTTATAGATTCTGAAGGTAATAAATTTTTATTGAAAAGTTTTAATGCATCTCTAAATGGTTGTAAAATTCCTATAAATCCTACTTTATTAGGTCCTTTTCGAATTTGAATATAACCTAAAATTTTTCGCTCTAGAATTGTATAGAAAGCTACTCTAATTAAAATTCTAATTACTACTAGAATATAATTAATAAAAAAAATTGAAGATTTATTAGATTCTAATTCTAATTTATTAATCTGCCAATTTGATAATTAAATTAGTTTCTTGGGTCCTTTCGTACTGTAAGGAAGTTTTTAGAAGATAGAAACCGACCTGGCTTACACCGGTCTGAACTCAAATCATGTAATTTTTTAAAAGTCGAACAGACTTCCTTTTTTAAAATTTGCCTTAAATAGGTAATTAATTCAACATCGAGGTCGTAATCTATTTTTTTAAATGAAGTCTTTAAAATATAATTGTGCTGTTATCCCTATGGTAACTGGATTATCAATTTTATTGGATATTTGTGTATTAATTTTGATTAAAATAATAATTAATCGACATACATACAACAACGTAAATTTCACATTTTTTTTTTTTTACAATAAACACCAAATAAGTCTGGTACATTTGTAACAAACTTTTACAAGCACTACTAATGTTTGACGCCAAAAAATCATAATGGAATTGATTGCAGAAGGTAGAAAGATATTATTTGATGCAAGTTTAAGGTTTATTTTTTTACAAAATTTAGTCATCTAGATTATTTCCGATTTAACGGCTACTGGTTTATAACTGGTTTATAAAATGAAGAAGCAATGAAACTGGTGAAATTTTAATTTTTTCAAATAATTCGCATTTAAAACACACTTTTTATGCTTATTGTTCGAATAAATACATAAGTTAAACATTCTTCTTCATCTGTAAATAATTCTTTACAATTTTTACTCTATGTACTTTACAGAATCAGACCAAGGTAGATAGGAAATTGTAGTATACCTGTCAGAAGAAGACGTTTATTTAAAAATGTAAAGTAACATATTATGAGATTTTATTTGGGATAACAGAGTTACTTTAGTGCAAATTCAGATGCCGGGAGTTTAAGAACTAACAAATGATAATGTACAAGTCGAAAGTTAATAAAATTTAATAATCAATCTCAGTAATCACTGCAATGCTCTCTAAAATAATAATGTGATGACAAGAGAAAATTTTGATTCCTGCTGTCATAGCGGTTTCATTTTCACACCAAACACTGCTATAAATGATCAAATACAAGAAGTGGTTTTTAATTGCCCAAATTTTGTTCAAGACATACAGTAGTAAAATATCGCAATGGCCTTGCTTCGATTTCAGCAATGGGGAAGGACATTCCACGTGATGGTATATACTGCTTTAAAATAAACATTTTAAATCACCATTTTGTATGAGTCAAGGTTTGTTCGGAAAAATGGGACAGTGCATCGGGCGTAGCCAGCTAGTTTTTAATAAATATTTTAGTTTTAAAAAATTGTAAAATAGATTATTTTTATAGGTCTAATCGAAGTTTTTCTAAGTTACATTTTAAGTTCATTTAGTTATGTTTATACTTATATGTATATATTTATATGTATATATATTCTGTATGGAGACAGTATAACAAAATAATAACAATAATAATAATATTTACACAAATGAAGCCGTATGGATTTCATGTCGTAAATAATCAAAAATATAACAGGAAAATTGGCTTTTCCTGTTATAATTTACTCATCTTTAAAGTTTTATATCATTTAACCTAAATCTTAAAAATAATTTGATTCAAATTAAATTAAAATAAAATGAATAAAGTAATTACAGTAAATAAAATAAATAAAAAATATCATGTAATTTATTTAAAAATAAAATATTTATTCGAAATGCTGTCAGAGTTACCTAGACGATACGTAAAAATAATAAATGCATTTTAATGGATTATATCAAGTATTATTATTTTATTGCTATACTTAATAAATATGTTAGTCTTTTTTATGTAGAATTGTATAAATTAAATTTACAATATAATAAAAGGAAATAGAACCTATAAGTTTAAATTATAACTTTCTAAAGAATTCTGTTATATTTTAATAAATCTAACAACTATATTCTTCTGGAAATTCATCTTCTTATGACGCATATGTATAAATTATCCTGTTCATTTTGAAAAAAATATCATCTTTAAAGTATTATATTACGTCGATTTATAATGTTTTTAATTTCTTTTTTATTTAAAGTTTCTCAATGTAACAATTATCTCATATTATTGGAATTACATGTAATTTTCAAATACTCAGTCAGCTTCTATAATTTCATTATCGAAGAAACAATTTTGGTAAAGCAATATTTTGTTTTATAGTGTTGCTAAAAATAACAAGTTGGAAATTGCACGTGAAGCGTAGCAAATTAGGTGCGTTCGAACGATAACGAAGTTTTAAAAATATTACTTTCATATATCAATCTCATAACATTGTAAATAGTGAATTACAATTAAAACGCTCATCAAACAATGTTCTCCCTATACCATTATGTAATGGAATACTTTTGTGTGGCCTTGTAAATCAATAATAAATGTTCTTTGCACCACAAATTATGTAAGATGTATATTATAATGTGTACTTTATAGTTGCATATAAATTTTATTAAGTTCGCATGAGTGTAACACGATTAAAATGCATTTGAAACATTTTTTACCATTGACGGTAATGTAATGGAATACTTTTGATTGTCCCTGTAATTGATCTATTCATCCGATTTTCATAAAATTTGAAATAACTCGAAAAAATTATGTAATAATTGCGTATTTTAAATTTCAAACGATTAAAATGCATTTGAAACTTTTTTCCCCCATTGACCGTAATGTAATGGAATACTTTTGATTGCCCCTGTAATTGATCTATGCATCCGAGTTTCATAAAATTTGAAATAACTCGAAAAAACTATGTAATAATTATGTATTTTAAATTTCAAACGATTAAAATGCATTTGAAACTTTTTTCCCCCATTGACCGTAATGTAATGGAATACTTTTGATTGCCCCTGTAATTGATCTATTCATCCGATTTTCATAAAATTTGAAATAACTCGAAAAAATTATGTAATAATTATGTATTTTAAATTTCAAACGTATCGAATATACTTGAAACTTTTTCCCCATTGACCATAATGTAACTGAATACTTTTGATTGCCCCTGTAATTGATCTATGCACACGATTATCAAAAAATTTGAAATAACTCGACAGAATTATGTAATAATTGCGTATTTTAAATTTCAAACGATTAAAATGCATTTGAAACATTTTTTCCCATTGATCGTAATGCAATGGAATACTTTTGATTGCCCCTGTAATTGATCTATCCATCCGATTCTCATAAAATTTGAAATGACTCGACAAAATTATGTAATAATTATGTATTTTAAATTTCAAACGATTCGGTTGGGTAGTTTTTGCGTTGTTATATGCCGACGGACAGACGGACGGACTGAACGACCACTATAGGTGCTACGTATTATATAATTACGAACGCACCTAATAAAAAAGAGAGAGTTTAATATCAACAATTGGAGTTATTTTTACGTATATACATTGAAATGTAATATACTCTGTACGTAGAAAGAATTACAAATAATAATAATAATAACAATAATTATAATAATAATAATAATAATAATAGTTATAATAATAAATAATAATAATAAAATAATAATAATAATAATAATAATAATAATAATAATAATAATAATAGTAGTAGTAACATGAATGAAGTCATACACATTTCTTACCCTAAGTGGTAAGAAAAATAGAAAATACATTTTCTATGTAATTAATTGCCTTTCTTACACATTGTATATATTTTTTAAATGAATCTTAGAAGTACATTGATTAAACCTATAACAATATTTTATGTTGCAGATTTCTTAAAATTAGTTTTAATTCTAAATCTTTTCAGTTTTCTAAAGATTACTTAAAAACTAGTCTAATGTAGCAATTCCTAATTTACGTTTTTCTATCGCATACATGTTGCATTTTTTCTTGAGATATGACTATCGGTAAAAACGTGTAAATCCTACAAAATTCTTTCAATGTAATCAAAACAAATTTGTGTCAAGGATTAACTGAATCCAATGTTTGAAGAAATTCGTGAATTAGTTTTTGAGATACAGTTGTTACAGAAATTGTCGAATATCCTAGTGACGTCATTTTTGGAGCTGTTTACAACAAAATATAAAAAACATCAATTTTGTCAAGGATTAATCGAATCCGAAGTTTGACGGAAATCCTTCAATCCTCATGTGTGCCATTTGTTCTTGAGATTGAGCTGTTGCAAAATCATAAAAAACGCAGCACAAAAGTGTCCCCTAATGAGCGATTTACACCAAAACGTCAAAAAGTCAATCTGCAGCAAGGAGTAACTGAATCGAAATTTGCAAAAATTCCGTGAATATTTCTAAAGATAGATGTTTAGCAAAAATTAAACAAAATGCAGAATAGCAGAAACACCTAATTTATATGTAAGAAAAAAAGCGTCATTTTAAATTAGAGACTAACGGAATCTCAAAGTTCATGAAAATTCGTGCATTACTTCAGGAGATTAAACGATTGTAAAAATCATAAATAACTTTGCACAACAGCATCACCTACCGTGCGGATTTACAATAAAACGTAAACAAACGTCGATTCATGTAAAGGAATAACTGAATCTGAAGTCGATGAAATTCCGTGCATTAATTCGGCAGATAGCTATAGTGGAATTTGAACAAAAAGCAGCATAGCAGCGCCACCTGTTGCTCGACCTATACCAAAAACTAATCAGCATCAATTCATATCAGAGACTGCCTGAATATATATTTTATTATTAAAGTCCGAGGTTTAGTTCTCGGGATAGAGTGCACACAGAATTTATGTCACATAAAGACAGACGAACTCCTAGACGGGCAGACTTAAAGACTCACAATCAGACATTTTGTAAAAAAAAAAAAAAAAAAAAAAAAAAAAAAAAAAAAAAATCCGGGTTGTTTGATTCTAAAACGGGGGTCAAAAACGGGAATTCGAAATTTTTCACGAATCCAAAACCTTATTCTTGTCGAGATAGAATAAAGTAATAATAAATGTCATATACTCTTACCTTATTCTATTTATCAGTTGTTATTTTATTGCTATATTGCTGTATTATATATATATTACTACTAATTATATCCAGAAAAGTATATAATTGAATTACACTAACATAAAAATGGAATATAATGTATAAATTTCATTTTGAAAATTTCAAAGGATCTTTCAAATAAATAAATCTTCGGTAAAAAAATATTAATTATCCTTCTCATTTAGTAAGATAAAGCTTTTGCCGTCTCTAAGGATATTAGATTCCAATATTAGATTAGGCGTGATTTATACCCTTTTCAAATCCATTAATATGAAAAATATCTTTAAGAGGCAATTTTTCATATTATTATCATTAAATGTCTTTTCTTATTCTAATTCTGTTTTTTTTTTCTTTTTTTTCTTTTTCTTTTTTTTTTTTTTTTTTGTATTAAGTCTCGTTGGAAAAAAATTAAGTTGATCCATTGTGTTGTTCTAAATTTTTTGTGAAATACAAAAGGACAATTTTTAATCAACAGCGAATGACAAATTGAGAAATATACATAATGTATTCTTGATACGTGAAATTTCTCAGTAAATTCGTGTCATTCTCTGAAGAATGGGCTTAACCTGCCAGTTTGTAATAATTTAAAATAATTTATTAATTATTATATAGTGTACAGAATGGGATACAAACTTTCGCAAACTTGCAATTAAAAAAACAGCAATATAGTAAAAAATACAATGTGTCTAATTTTTTTTCATAATTTTCACGGTAAATAACAAAGATTGCTGTAAGCTTGCAGAACACAAAATTTAAATTTACATATACACGATTATTATTTACATCAATCTGCCTGTTTTTATTTAAAGTTAAATTCAATATATTAGGATAAAACTGACCTTCCATGATGTTTATAAAAAAAGCTTCTCATTATATTTTAAAAAGTAAGAAAAATCATGCGTTGACCATAGATTATGAAACACTCTCCAACATTTCCTAAAATTTTTAACAAAACTTCGTTATCCAGGGAAATGAGGTATTACAGTCCATAGCAATGTTCAGCTTTTTGCGTGACTTTGTATATCATTTTGTCTATATTATTCAAACATTCTTTGTAAAACGATTGCAACTCAACGTAAAAATGCATAACTTATTTAAAAAACACCTGTAAGTAAATTACGCTCATATTCAGTAACTTTTACGAGGTATTTTGTGTAATCCTGTATATCTAACTTGTGTAACTATTAACATTTATACACACCATATCATATGCATACATTTAGTGTGACTTGAAAGCGCATACCATAATTAAAAATGTATTTAATCCGTCGATTACTCGTCATCTACAATATGCAGTACTTCGTATAGAATATGCCATTTGAAATATTTTTTTATCCCTGTAAATGCTATGAACTTCGTAATATGCATGAAATAACTTATATTAATGCACCCTTTACGTTTAATACAGAGTTACACGCACTAACCGGGTTTCATTTGAATGATCCTAGTATTATAAATTCATATTCTTTCTATGGTTAATAATCGGCAGAATGGTACGTTTAAATATACATATTAATGCAATATAGTTTTGCTTTTTTAAACACTATAACCATAACCCATAGTAACATACACAATGTATGTAAAATTGTATTTAAAATACAAAACTTTATACAGTAGTTTAAAATAAATATAGAAACTTTCGTTGTAGACGACATTTTTATTTTTATTAAGAAATGTCCATACATGAAATTTGAAAATTAAATAAATTGTGTTAACCCAGATCTCTTATGTTTAAATCAAAATTAGATTTAACTGTTTTCTTTGATACTGATTTCAGACTCTTTGTAACTCCTTGAAAATCTTCTGGAGGTATTGGGAGATCGCCAGATTAGCTGTGACAGATGAATCTGAAACCTTAAATGAAATTAATTGTTTTAAATATTAAACAGTTTATCAAAACGACAATAGAAAGGGTAAAGAAAAATCTGTTTTAATTGAGAAAATAGGATAGTTTAAATGAATAGTTTTATATTTATCGTATATTTTAACAATAATTTTGTTAACTAAGTAATTTATTTTTAATAAAGTGATAGTTTAGAAATGACATTTGAAATTTAACAATGTGACAAAAACTTCACTTTTATTTTTCAGCGTTCTCTTTAACCCCTTTTCCTTGACCTTGTTATTAAAAATCTTCAAGACTTCTTGAAAGTCTCAAAAGGTTTTGGAACCTAGCCAAAGTTAGTTTCATGGTTGGATAACCCCTTTTAAGAAAGAAACTGCTTTGATATCAAAACCCTGGTTTTAAATGTATTAGATACAACATAAATAACGTTTAATAAATATAATTAATATGTTAAGAGAACATTGTAATTAAAAAAAGAATATAACTCATATATTTTTATTCAATGATTTAAAAAATATTAAGTGGTCTTCTCACAGTTCGAAAACGGTAAATTTCTATACTAGACATATAAACAATGGTGCACATTAATTTAGTACGCAAAGTATGAAATAAATAAAATTTAATCATACGCTTTTTTTTAATGACATATATGTATTGGTCAACATATTTTGGAATATTGATACAAAATAGAGCTTTCAGTGAAAAAAAAAAAAACAGCAAAAATAACGCATACTACATTTTGATGAAAACTCGTGTTACCTATGGCTTTGTCCAATTTACATTTAAAGATTAATAAATATTAAAATAATTCTAAAATTTTCATTTGATAGTTTTCAAAATGCGTAAAAAAAACAACTCATTTAAAAAAAAGTTTTAGTTGAAAATACTTCTGATTATCAGAAAATTTGTAAGTAATTTAGCTATTTTTAATGTAGCTTCAAAATAAAACTGGGTTATTTCAGATACTATCATAGATGTTAAAGAATATGAGTAATGTATGTTTTCTCATAATAATAATAAAATATAATCAGATAAATTCAAATGTATTTCATGCCAGAAAAAAAAGAGAAACTGCCTTCTAGAATAATCTTTTTAGTAGCAGTCTATTCCATTGTAGTTTTAAGTTGTAAAATCAACTGGCGAGTATTTCATATCATTCTCTATAGAATGGGTAAAAAAAAAAATTGTAAAAATACACCGATTAAGAAAGGAAAGCACATTCCTTCTAAAAAGAAAGGAAAGCACATATGGCACACTAAAAAAAATAAGTATTAAACATTATTTTTTATTTGATGTTTCAAATTACTATTATAAATATCAATGTTACAGCCTTAAATATTTTGCCTCATATTTGTCCAATACACCAATACACAGTCTCTCATTCGTTACAAACAATGTCTCATATTAGGTGCAAATGTCTCCCATTAGCCGTACCCTTTTTTTCTTCATAATTGAGTTTCAGTAAACTTATTATAAAATTTTAAGTGAAAGTAATAAATTAATAAATAATAAGTTGAAAAAAGCGAGGAATGCGTTTAGTACAGCTGAGCCATTTAAATTATCAAGTAACGGCGATGGCGTCTATACTCCTTGTCTTATCAGGCAAATCAGAAACAGCATGTTGAAAGTAGGAAGTGAGGTGAGAAATTATTTTTATAACAAATTTTTAAATTTTTTTTTATATTGGTGTAATAGTACATACTAGTTCGAATACCGTATAGTGACAAAGTTCTTTTTTATGTCCATGTAAGTACAATCTGCTTTCTAATATACAGGAAGTAACTTGTAGTAAACCTCAGAAACATTTTCATAAAATGAGAAATAATTCAATATAATTAAAATTCGGACCAAACAAAGTTTACCCCTATATCATTATGTAATGGAATACTTTTGTGTCACCCTCTAAATAAAAAAAAAAAAATATTATGTGCACCAGATTGCACATAATGTGTATTTTAGAATAAATTTATGATTTGAATTTATGAATTTGAAATATTCAAACGATTCGGTTTCGTAAATTTTGCGTTGCTATACGCTTACTGTCAGGCAGACGGATGTACTAAACGATGAATATACGTGCCACATTATGTATATAAAAACTCTCCGTGTATAACAATTCCGGGGTCAACCTATCCATGAGAAAAAGAAACTCAATCACCAATGAAAACGTTTCATAGTCGTAATGGAGCGTTCTCATTGGTCAGATTTACAGAGAGAGCTGTAAATGACGTCACTACATTTTACTTCACTTTGAAATCTTTCCACGATTTCAAAAAGTACACTGTTAAAAATTTGATCCATTTGCTGCAGCGGCACTCCACGGCTTTTATAGAATATCTCTTTTATGACCAATGAAAATGCTCCATAACACAATAAAGTAACCGTTTTCTATAACAACGCTGTAACAAATGAGTCAATTTTTTTACAGTGTATATTTAATTAAAACTTTTTATTAAAGGAAAGCGAAGGTGCGTTTTAAATGAAATATTGTTAAAATTTTTATATTCGGGTTGCTTTAATTTTTTTTCTTTACAGCCGTGAATGACTCTTGTAAATTTCAAACCTATAAAAAACATTGTGAAAAGTTACCTCCGATTCTAAAGGCAATCTATTTTCTGACCAATGAAACCGTTCCATAGTCGTAATGGAGCGTTCTCAATGGTCAGATTTACAGTTGGAGCTGTAAATGACGTCACTACATTTTACTTCGCTTTGAAATCTTTTCACGATTTCAAAAACACTATTTAATTAAAACTTTTTATTTAAGCAAACCGCGGGTGCGTTTTAAATTTCATTATAATCCCCACCCCCATCTACCAGATAGTTTTGCTATAGTTTTAAATGCAGATTTCTGTTGAATTTTTTTTTCTTTCCAAGTTTAATCGCTGTATTTATCAAAATTGTTCCAGCCTAAAGTGGCTATGATTGACCACAGTTGTTTTAATTTTTTTATCATCCTTTAAAAATGCAAACACGTCATTTTGACGGGCTATCTTCTAATATTTATATAATTACGAACGCACCTAAAAATGTTGTATGCTGTTAAAATTCATGCAGTTCGTCACATTTTCCTCAGTGGTATCTAATATTCGAATTAGCATTCATTGTCTTCTTTTGATAATCATGACCAGATTTTTGCCTGGAACCTCTCTACTTTTATGTAACTTATGTCCCTCGAACAATTCCGGAAAAAATATTTGATTTATATTTTAAATAGGAATTCATTATAAAATACATGCTGTACTTACTGATGGTGATGGTTTTATATTTTGAACAACCGCATTAAAATAAAAGTTTTATTTGAAAAAAAAATCATTTTTGTTTTCAGCGAAATAACTTTTTTGCAGCATAAATCTTTTTAATTTTTATTTCCGTGTTATCTTGACATCATTTTTTGAAAAAAAATGTCGTTTCCATGATATTCTTAATTCATATTGATAAAGCATATTTATTTTTAATTTTAAGCATAATGTCATATTCACCTACATTCCGGAAGTACTGATATGATGCATAAATCTTTAAAAACTATTAGAATATGTTTGTGTTAAATTTTAGAAAAAGATGTCATGCTTTTACAATCGAAAATCTTTTAATATAATAATTTTTTTCTTTTTTTCCTACTTATTATGACGTCATTTTTAAGTGAAAAAACTATTGTTATATATATATTTTATATTCGTTTTACTTTCTTAATTTATGTTATTTTTCAATTGGAAATCTTTAACCAGAAAATAAATTTCTGTGGAAAAACTGTCATTCAGGTTTTTGAATTTTCGGGACAAATAAAGAAAACACGCCATACTTTATCAGAAAATATCAATTGATTTTCAAAAAAAAAAAAAAAAAAAGTTAATAAATAAATAAAATTTGGAATTCTTGAGAAAAATGTTAAAGCAAAACTAGTAAACCTGCAAATTTGATTGTATCAACGTCAGATTGTGTTTTATAATACCACATTATACAGACCATTATCTAAATTAAACAAACAGATAAATAAATAAAATTCCAAAAGTCAGTAACATCTGGATAACTGAAATTCTGACTTGTCAAAGAGAGACACTCCCGAAATACAAACCACAACATTAACACTCTCCTCAAAGAAGACATCTGGAAACAGAAATCTATTCTGAACATAAATAAAGCGAAAACCTATCGAAAATCTACCTCACTCTTTTCGAAATCTTAAATAGAAAAGCTTCAATATCCATTCTTTCCAAAAATTTAAACTCTCGCTAAACAGAAACTCTATGCTTCCTAATACCCCCACTCCCCACCACACACACACACAAATAAATAAATAAATAAAATAACAAGTAAGAAAAATCATGCATTAAGCATTAATTATGAAGCACTTTCCAACACTTCTTGAAATCCTTAACAAAACTTCGATATCCAGGAAAATAAAGTTTTATTGTCCATATCCAAATATGTAATCCAATACTTTTGAAAAGCCCTGCCATGTCAGTTAGTATATAGACTATATAATGGTAAAATTAAGTTTAGCAAGAAAACGCCTAATTAGTTGACATTTTCCTTTCAGCAATTTATACTAATAGGTGGAAATATACTTGAATACTTTTATTTAGCCCTGTAAAATAGTACCTTTAATACACGAAAATATTCTGCTAAAGTTTAGTTTAAAAATAAATTTTCTTTAAACTACCTAAATCAAATTCCCAGAAATTATCATCCAAAGACGACAATGTATCTAGTTCTTCGTGTGACCCTGTATATCATTTTATCTATATTCTACAAACATTTCTTAGAAAACTAAATGCAGTTTATCGTAAAAAGGCATAAAATATTTTAAAAACACCTTTAAATAAATTACCCTCATATTCAGTAACCTTTCCGAGATTTTTTGTGTAACACTGTATATGAAAAGTATGTAATAATTAGCATCCATATAAACCATATAATATGCATACATCTAAGTGGAACTTAACACCGTATATCATTATGTACTTTATACATCTAACAGCCATCTTCCGTAATATACAGGACTTCGGATAGAATATACTATTTGAAATCTTCTGTGTGTCCCTGTAAATGCTATACACTAAGTATTATGCATGAAATAACTCATATTAATCCTCATCATCATCCTTTATTATATATGAAATCGTTTACCATAATTAAAATACGTCGCAAACAATTCCCCCCTTCATTATTATGCAATGGAATTATTTTGTGTGGCCTTGTAAATGAATAATAACTATTCTTTTATCTGCATACTTTAGAAAATGCATATTTTAGTGCACTTTGTAGATGCATATAAATTTGAAGATTTTTTACAGAATGTAACATTTTTAAAATTCAATGAAACGATTTTTCCCCATAGGCCATAATGTAATGGAAAAATTTTGACTATCCCTGTAAATAAAATAATCATGGCAGAAACTTCATTTTCAATAGGGTTCGTGCTTGGGTAAACGTTATTAACGCCCAAAAATTTCATGACTATCCGAGTATATTTACGAAAGTTAGAGCCCGGACAAACGGCCAGACAAATCGAATGCATAAGCACTTTTCAACTTTGTTGGAAAGTGCTAAAAAACGATATTTGATATAAAAAAACTCATTCCTTCCCTATGGAAAGATAATGTTTTGAAATTTAATATCATTCCCATAATCTATAAAAAGCATAAACCGCCCAAAACAGGTAGAAACAATTTCTAACATAAGATCTTTTGAAAGAGAAATTTTCATCCCTCTTTCCAAAAGCAAGAACATCTCCAAAGCTGAAGAAATACTGTTCCAAACAACACGCTGAAAAAAATCTGTGAAATTACGGTAAATTTGCCAGACATTAGCCGTTACGTTAGCAGATTATCCGTTTTATGAAATAAAAGAAAGGAAAACTCCGTTTGAAGAAGCGGTAACTTTCCGTTACAAAATTTGAATTTTAATAATAATAATTTAACTTTCCGTGTGGTTTCGAGGGGCTGTACTATTTTGTTTAATTGTATAACTTACTTCAAGCCGTCCTGATGATAGAACTAGTGATATTTTGACAGCGGAATAAGTCTTTACTGACTCAGCCAAAGCTGGTGATGCGATTTTGTACAAAGTATGTCTTTTATGAGTTAGTGGGAAAATCTGTTGTGGTTTCAAAGATTTTCTTTCCAAAACATTTATTAGAATATGCGTAAATGGTTTATTTTATTTCATTTTATACCGATGCACATTACTTATTATATTTTACAATTAATTTTAATTTTTGAACTAGTTTAAATTAAAAAAAAATCATTGTTTATTTATTTATTTTTGAAATGAATAAATGAATTTTTTTAACTCATTTTTTACAAAAAAAAAAAAAAAATATTATAGAGAATTTTTTGAAATTGTCGCACACTATTTATTTATTTATGTGTTTGGGGGTTAATCAGTTAAAAGATTTTTTTTAAATAAGAAATAAGAGAAAAATAAACAGAAAAAATGTAATTTAAAAGTGATTTTTTTAAATTTTCATAATTATAATCATTTTGCGTAATATGTTTTTACAAAATTAATATATTTTTATAGCGCATTTACCAATGAAATAATAATAATGATAATATCATTGTAATAATAATAAATCCTTTGAAGTAACACTGCACTGTAAAAAAAAATTGGGAAAGTTACAAAAATTTTTCTAGTAGAATTGTATTCCAAGAACTTTTTATGTAACGGCAACAATAAAAATTCATGTAACAGATACAGATTTGCACTTTGAATCAAACAAATTTTAAGGTTACTAAGAATTTTTTTGGGAAATCGTATTCCAAGAACTTTTTAAGTGACGATAACGAGCATTATAGATAAAATTTTAGTAAAGTTACCAAAATTTTAGTAAATTCTTTTGTAAAGTTACAGATGGTTTTAGTTTTGCTTACAAGTTTTGTAGATTGACATCATTTTCTTGTACAGTGTACACATAAAATTTTAGTAAGCATAAGAGATTTCGGTTAATTTAGATTACTAAGGTTACAGATTTTTTTTACAGTGTGCACAATTCATTTTTAACAATACCAAGCTTCATGGCATGATTTTTTTCTTTATTAGTTTTAATAAAATTGCATAAAAGTGTGTATTTTGAAATGCAAGTTTAAACAAAGAAAAAAAAATCTTTAAATAAAGACATGGAAATATATACAGGGTTCATACAATAAATTTGATGTTAAATAAGCGAAATGTCTGCAAAATGATGACCGAGAAAGTAATAGAATGCATTTAAACAAGAACTAATGTAAATTTATAGAGAATTTTACTTTTTTTCTATGTTTTAACAGAATTTTTTATCACTGTATAAATTTGGTATTATAACGTTACTAGAAAAATGGTAAGAAATACAATAATTTTTAATCTCGATGACAAAAAAAAGTACAGATGAAATTCATTAGAGGGTCACAAGTATCTCCAAAGAGCCAGGATTCTTGCATTAAGTTTTTGTATTTATATGAAGCAACATGTCAGTTTTTTAAAAGTTCAAAATAAATTTGCCCAGGTAACGGAGTTTTATTTTTATTTTAATTGAATACATACATCTGACTTGAGTGCTCGTCATGAGAACCTGCTTATGAGTCATCGCCAACATACACGGGCAGGATAGCACAAGGAAGTTTTACAACACGAAGAAAATACAGCCGGAAGCTTCGCACTAAGAGTGGGTGCAACGGCACAGGTTGGATTCGAACCTCCAATCTTCGTACCCAGCTATTGTTGGCGTGATGCCTTGACCACACGGTCAAGGTTGGTTGATTTTTGTCGTCCGATTATCTACACTAGGGATATAGGACCAGGGGGTAGTGCCCTTCGTGAGGGTCTTTCTAAAGGAACCTAACCCGTATTTAAGCAAGGTTCGAAGAAAACCACGAAAACTCCGAACGGTTAGGCCGACAGCCGCGATTGGGTTCGAACCCAGCACCTGCCGTCTACCAGTTGAGAGGTCCGAACCTCTCGGCCACTGGTGGGGCCCCACACGGTCAAGGAGTGACCTCCCAGATAACGGAGTGTCTCCGTTCTTTTTTCTATTTCCAACTGTTTCGTTATTTTCGTGAAATATGGTGGAGTTTTCTGAGTTTTAATGAAAAACGCCCTTTTGTTGCCATAAAGGACTTTTTCTGCGAAGTTCAAGAAAAATATATTCGTGAATTCCATATATATATATTTTTAACAGCGCACATTTCATTTAGTCGAAAAAGAACAACAGGAACTCTGTCCTTATCTTATACAAAATCAAATGCATTTCGAAAATAAAACACAACACTCTATCTAACTAAAAGACAAAAAATGTAGAAAAGGAAAGCACCACATTTTCCACTATGCAAAAATAGAGACTTTCGAAACAAAAACTACAACCTTCTTTGTACCAAAAATTAGTAAAACTAGCAGATAAATTTTCAGAAATTCACAATTTCACATTTTCGCGATCCGAAATAGCCAAAAATGAAAACAAAAATGAAAATCGATTCCCTTTCTACCTAAAGGACAAAATCGGTGCAATACCATTCCCTCCTTAAAATAAAAAAAAAAAAAGCAGAAATTCTGAAAGCCGTATATTTAACGTTACATCTATCAATAGTAAAAATATCTCAGTAAACGCAGTAAACAGTAAACGCAGCTATTTTTACCACACTTTTATTAACTTCACCTGTATGTTTGTGAGTTTGTGAGTTTGTAACTTTCCTTATTTTATGTATGTTCATCGATTACTCCGAAACCATGCAACCGATTAACTCGGTTTTGGTGTTAAATGAAAGACGATGCTCTCGAATTGGTACCACTTCAGTTTCATCGAAATTGGTTCAGTACTTTTTTAGTAATTAGGCAAAAACTAATAAAATTAGTGATTTTTCGCTAATTAAAAGTGTTGAATACGTTCACTGAATGGAGTGTAGACAGCATGGCCGAACGGTCTAAGGCGCCGGATTGACGCTCTGTTTTTCGAAAGAGATTGTGGGTTCGAACCCCACCCCTGACATTATTTACATCTATGTAAAATTTAAAAAAAAAAATTCCGTATTACATTTTTTATTTTTAACCGGCTTCAGAAAAGGAAGAGGAAGTTATCAATTCGACGCGTATGTATTTTTTTCTATGTATGTTCACCAATTTCTCTGAAACTATCCAACCGATTAATTTGGTTTTTGTATTAAATATAAATATAGTTTAAAAAACTAAAAACCACGCTTTTAAAGTAATCAAACTAAAAAGTGAAAATAAATATAGTTAAAAAAAACTAAAAACACGTTTTTTAAGTATATCAAACTAAAAAGTAAAAAATAATTCGTACTACAAGCTGAAAACGAAAATAGATGAAAAATACTATATTACTATAAAATAATTGTTATTACAGAAATCAATTAATAAGCAATAAATAAAATTATCGTGGAAAAAAAGCGTGGGGTGCTTCTTAAGAACTGATAGATGGAGCATGGTAGATGGAGCATATTTAGGTAGATGGATTTCTATAATAACAATGATTTTATAGTAATATAGTATTTTTCATCTATTTTCGTTTTCAGCTTATAGTACGAATTATTTTTCACTTTTTAGTTATATATACATAAAAAGCGTGTGTTTTGTGTTTTTTTAAACTATATTTATTCTGTTTAAGACCATCAACTAGTTGTAAAATAAATCATACTTTCATTCTTTTGACACTTTTTAATTTATGACTACATTGTTTGTATACAAGTCATCACAAAGTCTACCAATTTTAGTATATTAATGACATCCAAATATTGGTTACAGAAAACGAGGTATTTGGGTCTGCTTTGTAAAAACAGCTATATTAATATAATTTTGAATATCATGTACATGAAAAAATATATATCATAATACTTACTTTTATATGAAAATTTAATGTCACATTAATTTTTGCTGTTTTACATAGAAAATGTGAAAGTAGAACAACGAGAATTAAATGTTTTATAGAATTTTTAAATAATCAACTATTTAAATACTGTATCTAAATAAATTTGCTTCTTTCTTTTTTAGGTGCGTTCGTAATTATGTAAATACGGAGCACCTATAGTTGTCGTTCAGTCCGTCTGTCTGTCTGTCCGCATATAACAACGAAAAAACTACCCAACCTAATTATTTGAAATTTAAAATATATATTTCTTACATAATTCTGCCGAGTCATTTCAAATTTTATGAAAATCGAATGCATAGGTCAATTACAGGGACAATCAAAAGTATTCTGTTACATAACGGTCAATGGAGAAAAAAAAGCTTCAAATGCATTTTAATCGTTTGAAATATACAATATTTAACTATTACATAATTTTGTCGAGTCATTTCAAATTTTATGAAACATTGTTTTATGTTACATTACGGTCAATGGAGAACAAAGTTTCAAATAAATTTTAATTGTTTGAAATTTGAAATATATAAATATTAGATAATTTTGCCTAATCATTTAAAATTTTATGACAATCGGATGCATCGATCAATTACAGGGACAATCAAAAATATTCCGATACATTACGGTCAATGAGGAAAAAACATCAAATGCATTTTAATCGTTTGAAATTTAAAATATATAATTATTGCATAATTTTGTCGAGTCATTTCAAATTTCATGAAAATCGGATGCATAGATCAATTACAGGGACAATCAAAAGTATTCCGTTACTTTACGGTCAATAGGAAAATATAGTTTCAAGTACATTTTAATGATGTTAAACTATTTCGAATATAATAAAATTGACATGAACCTATGAAGTATACATGTATACTAAAATATACATTTTGTACAATCTGTGATGCAAAGAACATTTATTACTAAATTACAGGGCCACACAAAAGAATTCCCCTACAGAATGCTATATGGGAATACATTGTTTGGGGTGTGTTTTGATTATATTAAACTATTTCGCATTTTACGAATATGATATGAGTTGCTGAGATGTAATAAAAGTTACTTCCTGTATACTTAAAGGAACACAAAAAAGATTTCGTCCGCTATACTGCATTCGAAGTACTGTCTACTATAACAGAAAGATCTGAATATGTTTAAAACTTCGTTATTGTACGAACGCACCTCATTTGCTACGCTTCACGTGCAATTTCCAACTTGTTATTAAATCTGACAGAAGTAAAAAAAATGAAAGTTTTGACTAACTTTGACTAAATGCAACTTTTAGTTTCTTTTGGTATTTCTCCCGAAAACTTTAAGAAACTCCTTTATTTACTCCTTTATTTAGAAACTTTATTTACTCCCGAAAATATTGGAGTTAAATAAAGATACATTACCATATTTGCTCAGTTTTAATGCATGTTTATGAAAAAAATAAATACATTTTAATACATGAACATGTTTTTAAAATTAAAATTCATAATATATTATGTAAAATTTTAATTATTTCTTATAACAATAAAAGTCATTTTTCTTCATCATCATTTTTTCTTTTGATTTGAAAATTATTAAAATGTAAACATTTTACTTTTAATTAAATAGGTATCATAAAAAAGAAAAAATGGAAAATTTAAGCAAAATATTCATTTTTAATGAACAATAAAATGTGAAAAACCATAATATAATAAAAATCACATTATTGGCACTTTAAATAACTATGTCTTAAAATATTAAAAACTTAATTTTATCCATTCACTATAAATTTTACATATTATTTTAAATTGTCTGTTCTTACGATAGTGTTTTATTCTCTTAAACATTTTTCGATATTATTTAACGCAGTTTTGATTGTCCTTGTAATTGATCTATGCATCCGATTTTCATAAAATTTTAATGACTCGACAAAATTATGTAAAAATTATATATTTTAAATTTCAAACAATTCGACTAGGTACTTTTTGCGTTGTTATATGCGGACAGACGCACGGACTGAACGATAACTATAGGTGCTACGCATTTACATAATTACAAACGCACCTAAAATGAGACAGAAAGGAATCAGGTTGGTATCAATTTGGATTTGGGTGTATTTTAAATTTATTTTTGCTACAAGTATTTGTTCTATCAAAAACTTGTCAATGTAAAAGTTTTAGATAATATTAGGAAGATATATAATAAATGTAAGAGGCTCTGATATATTTTGGAGTAAAGAAGTAGGTTAAAACCTTCGACCCTTATTTTTATTATTTATATATTTTAATTATTTATTTATTTATTTATTTTCTCTGTAAGACCCTTTTTTTCGCCTCTTGAGCTCATTTTTAATTTTACGAAAAATCTGCCATGCATGAATTTTCGGCTCCTTTTCTAGAAGCAATAATAACTTTAAACTGATTTGATATGCATTATGTTTTAGAAGTTAGAGTTTTAATGTGTTCTCACTAAAACGCTCTTTATTTTCACGCTCTTCATTTGATTTTGACCATTAACGACCTTGACCGTGATTTTATGTACGACTTTAGAAGATATTTTTGCAAAATTATGGAATACCTCGAGCATATTAAAAAGTGATATAGACAGATAGATAAAGTTTTTGACTGGGGTGAATTTTAGGGTCAAGATCTGTAAAACATTTTCAGAAATTCTTGCACAGGGGAGAATTAGTAGGTAATATTTCTTACATAATCTACCTAATTGAGGACCATGTAGAAACCATTTATAATGCAGGAATAATTGAGTGCGAGTGATTCATCGAGGTACACACACGCAAACAAAAGAGACAGGGAATTTATGTCATTTACAAGGGCTAGGTTTACAATAAGCGCGCCTTCTAATGGAAATCTTTGCATATGAGAGTAGATGAAAAGTTTGAGTTATAGATTCGAATACATAACTTTTCGCATTAAGTGCAGCAACAACATGAATTCAAGCGACTATACTGCCAACTGATACAACTGGAGTAATATAAGCAAAACATTTCAGATCTTTTCACAATATTCAAGCAATGGTCGGTAAATTATGATATTGGATTAGCTAAGGATCTGGTTCAGCGCCAGAAAGTTGTTATCGTATTTTCTGAAGGAACATTTCACCAGAAATACTTCAAGGGGATTTTATTTCTTTTGTAAAGGGATTATGCTTTCTGCAGTATGTAACAATTTAAATTCTGTTTTGCACAATTACCTGCATGGGAATTATTTCTGCACGATAAATTCACGTTGTGCATTTATGCGAATCCAGGAGGAACTATTCACCCGAGTATGTGTGCCGTTAATGCGTTAAATAACTAGCATCTTTTTAAAAAAAATCTATTTTTCAAAGAAATACTGAATGAAATAAGCAATATCTAGCAAAAAGTTTTATTTTACAGATACGGAAATATTTGCAAATTTCTACATAACAGAATTAATGATATATATTATTTTAAATATACAGGGTGGTCATAAAAAACTTTGCCAATATATGGGACTCTAGCAGCGAGTCCGTTCAACCGATCAAGGTGAGATTTCAGATATAGCTATTCAGAGCTATGGGCTCAAGATTCTGTGAACGGCAACAAAATGGCACCCAGGGTTATGGTTACAGTTGCAGAAACTCGAAATTTTCGAATGGCAACACCCATTTTTATCATCGCAAAATACTTAGCGCATGCGAAAACCCTAAAGAGCGTTGGAACGGTCTGGTTATTGCAATAAACGGGCGCATTATGCTCGCACAAAATCAGCTCTACGAACTGCCCCAAAAAAACACGACCAAGGCGTACGAAGAAAATTTGAATATGACAGACATAAAATACCAATCACGGAAAATCGTTTGCCATATAGTCAGCGTAGAAAACGGGTAAAAATTAGGGTGGGAATGTTAGTTCTTCAGTCGGAGCTCGCAGATGCCAACAAAATGACTTCGTTCGTGGGGAGTTGGTAAAACTATGAGATGAATGCTGCGAAAACCTGGCGCGTTTACAGTCGAAATCATCGCCAAATACGTGACCTATGCATTTCACAATCTCTTCGTGATTTACTAATAAAATTCGAAGAAACTGGCTGCACCTGTGATAGTCAGCGATCCGGACGACCAACTGTTCCTGACGATACTGTTACGGAAGTGCATCACATAGTGACCAGAGGACGCATGCAAACTACAAAAGGTGCATCTCGTGTATTTGATATACCAAAATCATTGGTGTTAAAGTTACTGCTCTCTGTAATCCGCATGTTTCCTTACCGGTACCAGCGCGCCCAGATGTTGGAAGTGAGAGACGATCAACAACATATAGACTTTGTTAATGAATTTCTCATCCAATATGATGGAAATAACGATCGGCACCTTCGCATATTATGAACGGACGAAGCACATTTCGCCTTAACAGGTAACGTCAATAGCCTCCGCGATACCCCGACCTCACTCCTATAGATTTCAGTTTCACGGGATATCTAAAATCTAGAGTGTACATGTGCAATCCGCAAACATTGCCGGCTTTGAAAGATTCTATCAAACGTGAGATTGCAAACACCCTTCATGCGATGTAACGTTCGGCTGTATTGTCCACAGTCGCAATGTGTAATTGCCATGTGGAAAATGTGTAATCAAAATAAAAATTTTCTTTTCTCCGATCCGTGTTGTAATCAGAGATTAGTGTACTGACTCTGTGTCTTACGTAAATTTACTCCTTGTGCCCCAATCGTGTTTTTATGGTGGGAGGGGTATTCGCAGACCAGTTTTTTCTGCGTGTGTAACGTGTCCGTTTCTTGTTATACACGTATGGCTCTGAGGCTATTTAGGGTTTTCGCATGCGCTGAGCATTTTAAGATGAAACAAATGGGGTTTTCCCAGTGGAAAATTTCGAGTTTCTGTAACTATAAACGTAAGCGTGAGCGCCATTTTGTTGCCGTTCACAGAATCTCGAGCTCATACCTCTGAATAGCTATATCTGAAATTTCACTTTGATCGGTTGAACAGACTGGCCGCTAGAGCTCCATATACCGGCAATTTTTTTTATGACCACCCTGTACAATGCGCTAAATATAAAACTTAAACTTTTAATAAATACTAGTTCAATTAATTTTATATTCGATTAATATTTTTAAACTATTTTAATCAAAATTACATTCAAGTAAATTCAAGTAAATTCAAGTCCTTAAGTTGATTAAATTTTCCATACTTAATGATGTATATAAACTTTATTAATTAGCCTAATTCACAAACATTATTTACCTTGCTTAATTCCATTTCTTTTGAAAATATTTCATAAGATATAGAGACATTAAATTTCAAATTTGAAAGTAATTAACTAATTTAGCTTTGAAACATATGATATTTTCTATATAAAACAATTATAATGCACTGTATATAAATGAAAACAAATTTCGTATTTTATAGCATTTCGGAACGGAACGGATTTTATCCAATTTAATTACCCTAATAGTTAATTTAACAATTATTCAACTTTTATCCTTAATTGGATTCTTGAAAATGTCAATTTGCATCATAGATATATGATTCTAAATAGTAAATAAACTTATCTGATAGATAGTCTTATCTGATAGAATAACAATAAAACTTGGCAATAAAACAAAATAATTATTGAAATGTAAATTATTACCTATAATTTCATTTAATATATCGGTATATGCATGTTTAAGGAAATAATTTTTTCAGTGTTACAACACTTAATAATATAGGTTATTTATTATAAGCAACAGACTTCGTACAAGAATGGATTTCTTAAAACGAGCATTGAACCTAACGAAATACATCATTGTATTTAATTTGTGTTTGAAAGCAATATGGACTTTTACCAGGAATTATCTGGAATACATAGTGCAACATGCTACAACATTTTAAATACACCAAACGCAATTTGGGCTGTTAAGGAACAAATCATTTTGTTCATATTTTGTAATACCATTCTTTAAAGTAAAATTTAGTAAATAACGATTTAATTCTTGAACTAAGCAACAGAGAACAATGTGTTTCATGTGCTAAAATTTATGTTAAAAAAACACACAACTAATGGCGTAAATTCCACAGAAAACCACAAAGCAGAATCTTTCAAAAAGTTTATTGTTTCATAAACTGATTCAACTAATTACAAAACTTTCCCATAGATTTCGATAACTAGGCAATGTAAAACGCTATGTAATAAATTAAATTAATTCCCCTGGAATTATGTATTAATAGTGGAAGCCTTTTCGAAATCCATTCATCAGAATTTTTCAAGAAGAATAATGTTTAATTTTTGAGTTTACCTTATTAAAAAATTTCCCCCCGTAATTCCGTAACAAAACAACGTAGAACGATATTTTAAATATTAAAATATTCCTTTAAAAATTATCAACTTAACAGCTCATTTCTCTTTGATATAGAATCATCATAATGATAAAAAAGGCTGGCATTTTATAATTGTATTTATATAATTACACAACTTTTCCACACTTCTATATATGTTTTTAAATAACAACGTCCTATAAAAACTAAATTTAAGTCAGAAAAAAACCCTTTCAGTGAAACTTGAATTGTAAACAGCATTGTCTTTGAATTATATATAATATTACATACATATAACAGATATTTAATATTCTGTGTGTCATTCAGAATTTTTCTAGTTATTTAACCACGTAATAACGATTTTTAAATACTAATATTTTTGTATTCTAATACCAATCATTTTTACTGGCATATACTACATCATAGCATGTTACACGCTATAGCCAACAGACACTTTATAAACAGAAATGAAAAAATTATAAAAGTGTATCACAACCCGTGACTTTCTTCTCGTAATAGATCAAATATGATAAATAATATGAGTATGCCAATTTTTTATTAAAAGAAATTTTACTTTAGGAATAATTAAAAAATATTAATTAAGCTACAACTTCACTAAATATTATTATTACAATGCATTAGGAAAAAATGGAAAAAAAATTAATATGAAGAACTATAATTAATTTTAAATAAAAGATAATTTAAAAAAAATTGCAGCTTTTATGCTCATTTCAGTATTTATTTGAAATTTTGAATTTTTGAGAAATCGATTATAGTACACATCCACAACTTAAAATTAATCATAATTTCAAATTTCAAGCTCTAACAGTCCACCATTGCTCTGTTAGTAGTAGCACTAATACAAAATGCCTATGTTGTAACGGAGACTGTGACCATAGATTTGCCATTAATTTTGAAATTTGTTATACCATAGTGAAAAAAAAGTACTAAAACAATATAATTATTCTTAGGTAATGCTTAAATTAACAAACTAATTTTAAATTAGTTTAAAATATGAGCCTCCATTCATATATGATGTATGAAGAGAAGCACCATTTTTGAGTTTAGATTTTATTTTTTTTTAAATCATTAATTCACTTGAAGTTCAGTACACTAATATGAACACTTTCATTACACGATGTTATTTACAAAAGTTAGAATTTTTCTGATAAAATAAAATTTAGAAAAAAAAAATGCTTTTTCTAATTCAAGAGTTCAGTGCTAGTCCCCCCCCCCCCCCCTTCTTTCACTACAAGCGGTTGGAGTAAGAGATCAACATTGGCATATCTCAACGGATTTTAACAAAAGAGAAAAAAAATAATGATAATAATCAAGTATGTATTTTTTTAATAAATTGTTTAATTTTCTTAAGTTATTCGACAATGTCCAGACTTTTCAGACACCCAGTATATATACAAAAAATTAATAAATGGGACTCATCTTTAGAACAATTATGATGTATATTTAGAATCTGATTTTGATTGGTATAACATATACTTGTTACTTTTATATTTAATTGATCTAACGTTAATTGATTTCAGAAAGAAATATGATTTTATAAATTTTGTTAGTAAGTAAATCATTGTATGTTGCGGCGATGCGTATTAACGTAATCAATAAACTCACATGCTTTACTAGACTGTAACATACTTTATTTTAAGATATGCGAAGCGAAGCGTTGCTAGCTTTTATAGCCAAACAAAAACAACAACTAAAAAGAACACAGACAATTTTCGTTTCTATAGTTACATACATTAGCGAACTTATGTGATGCCACATTTCAAAGATAAATTACAAATAACTCTAACATACCCCCCGACATTGAAGGGTCAACTTCAATAAATTATCGTCACAAAATATTAACATTACAAATGCTTGAGTAAAATGATACAATACAACAATTTTCTTTTGACATGAAAAATATAATTATGAACATACAGCAATAGGAAAACAAAAAAGAAAAATACATAACAAATTTTTTTTTTTTTTTTTACATTTCGTAATTAATTTTCTTAGACTTGTTGTGGCAATAACGCAATTTTTGAAATACTTCTTTTAAGTATTCCCCTAGCGGTTTTTACTTCTACAACCCTAATCTTACCATCTGCACCTGGGAAAATATTTATAATGCGTCCTAGTAAGTATTTATTTGTAGGGAGTACATCTTCCTTTATCCGCACTAGGGTTCCTATGTTTTTTTCAAATTGCCACTTCGAGCGTTGTTGGAGCGTATTTAAATTCTCTTTATTCCAACAATTCCATATCAATTGAATGTATTTTGAAATTATATGCTATCTAGATAGTCTATTTTCGTTAACATAAATTAATTCTGGTTCAACGATGGCTGTCATAGGTATTCCGATTAACAAATGGCCTGGTGTTAAAGCCTCCGAGTCATTTACGTCTGAAGACAATGGAGTGATTGGCCGTGAATTTAATATATACTCTATTTGAGCAATTACAGTTAATAACTCTTCGAACGTTAACCTTGCATTACCTACCGTTCGCTTTAGATGATATTTTACTGATTTTATTCCTGCCTCCCACAACCCGCCAAAATTAGGTGCTCTGGGTGGAATAAATTTCCAAATAATATTTTATTTTGACAAATAATTCGCTAACTTCTCCTCGGAATGTCTTAGTAAATTATGGAGTCTCTGAAACTCGGCGTTAGCACCAACAAAATTTTTTGCATTATCTGAAAAGGTTACTGCGCACCTTCCGCGCCTAGCAATGAATCTTTTTAAGGTGGCAATGAATGCATCTGTAGTCAAGTCTGACACTAGTGCGAGATGCACTGCTTTAGTTACAAAGCAAAAAAAGATTTCCAAATACACCTTATTAAGAATTCCCTTTCTCTTATATTTTATGAAAATTATTTTTATTATTTTATGTCCCTTATATTTTATGAAAAAGGGGCCACCAAAATCTGTTTCCACGTAATTAAATGGTGCGCTAGGACGTACTGTCTCTCTGGGTAGGGAACCCATGATTTGTTGTATGGTTATGGGGTTGCTTTTACTACAAATTACACACTCATGCGTTATTTTTCTAGCTAAATTTCTTCCCCGTAGCGGCCAGAATTTTTGCCTCAAGTAGCATAACAATACTTGTGCACCTATATAAAGATATTTTTATGATAGTAAATTGCAATTAGGCTACACAATTTACCCTTACCTGGGAGAATATATGGATGTTTTTGAGCAAATCTTAGGTCTGCATTATCCAAACGCCCTCCTACTCTTAGCACATTATCTGCAACTAAAAATGGATTTAACAATCGCAATTTACTTTTGTTAGAAATCTGCTTACCTTCTAACAATGCAGTATATTCTGCGTTAAATTCAACTTTTTGAATCTCCCGAATTAAAAATATTCCTGATCTTGATAATTCTTTTTTACTTACGTGTCCCTTTCTTTTTTCAGCTAATTTTCTTGTGTTATCTAAGAACCTGAAAATATAACTTAAAACACGTAATATTTTAGTATAATTGTTACTTATGCTTAAAATTTCATTTATAAATTCACTAGAATTTAAACTGATTAGTACTGTACTATATTTCAATTTTAATTCTGCTGAAAAGTAACTATTGTTTTTGACTCGTTTTAAATCAATGTTCTGATCTGATTGAATGTCTCTTTTTCTTAAGAAGAGAGGGCCTTGCCACCAAAGTTCACAATCAATTAATTTGTCGAAGGTTATTCCTCGAGATACAAGGTCTGCTGGATTGTCCTCTGAGCCTACATGTCTCCATTGAAAAGTCTGGGTCAACTCTTGAATTTTGTAAATTCTGTTGGCCACAAAAGTTTTAAGTAGATGAGGAGGAGTCTGAATCCACGCTAAGACGATGGTTGAATTACACCATAATATTATTCTACTGATGTTCAACTTTAGTACATTCACTATCTTAGATATGAGTAGAGACAATAAGGCAGCTGCGGACAATTCCAATCGTGGGATTGTCAAAGGTTTCAATATTGCAACTCTGGACTTGCTGCGCAGTAAATTTAAAGATGTATTAAATGTTGTGAAACAGCGTAGATAAATGGCTGCTCCATATGCGAGCTCGGATGCGTCGGAGAAGCCGTGCAGTTCAACTTCCGAATGTCCTTCATTTAAAACAAAACGATTGATTTTTAAATTGTTTATATTCTGAAGCGTTCTGATAAAGCGTCGCCATACATGTTTAACATCATCTGGAAGTGGATCGTTCCAATCTAGCTTCAAAAGCCAGAGTCTTTGTATGAAAATCTTAGCTATTCCAGGACCTAGTAATCCTAATGGATCGTAAATACGCGCTATGTAGGATAAAACAGTTGTTATTGAGTATACAACTGGTTCCTTAACTGATGAATTAAACGAAAAGCAGTCACGAACTGGATTCCATAACAATCCTAGAATTTTAGTGCTCTGGTCCGCATTTCGATCATTGAATGTATACTCTTGATTGCTAGTTGCGACTTTCAAGAGTTCGGGGTGATTAGCACACCATCGGTGAAACTTCATGCCACCACGTTCAAGCAATGCGATTAATTGTGCTTGCACTTGTTGAACCTTATTTAAAGTGTTAGCTCCTGTTAATACGTCGTCCACGTAGAAATCTTGAAGAACTACACGTGATGCTAGCGGAAAATTGTCCTTTTCATCAATTGCAAGCTGATTCAAAGTAAGCGTTTCAAGATAAGGCACATTCGATGTACCGTATGTAATCGTCTTTAACTTAAATATTTTGACTGGTTCTTCTTCATCAGTTTTCCACAAAATTCGAAGCAAATCTCTCTGATTTTCCAAAATTAGTATTTGGCGATACATCTTTATGATGTCAGCAGTAAAGACGTATTTATGAGTTCGAAATCGTCAAATGATATCGAAGAGCTCATCTTGGACTAATCCTCCGTTTAATAAAATATCATTTAAACAAACACCACTGATAGTAGCTGCACTAGCATCGAAGACAACCTTTAATTTCGTGCTTGGTTTCTCGGGTTTGTATACCCCATGATGCGGCAAATAATAGGAAAATTCGGGCTTATTTTCCAACAAGATTTCTTCTAAGTGTCTCAAATCGTTATATTAGTTAATAAATTCTTCGTATAACAATTTCATGTCTGGATTGTACGCAAATCGCTTAAGTAAGTGATTCAATCGTTTAAGTTCGTTTTTTTATTCTCCTAAACATGCAAGCCCACCAGTTTTAATTGGCATTTCCACAATATACCTACCATCATCTCTTCTAGTATGCGTACGCAAGAAATGTTCCTCACAATACTGCTCTTCTTTACATTTTATTGGGTTTTTATCATGGACCGCTTCAATTTCCCAAAATTTTTGCATAGCGTTGGATAAATCATCCACAGATCGAACAAGACCAGAATAATTATTAAAATTTTGTTCCGGCATAGACGTAAACCACTGGCAACACAGCCAAAAACAGTTTCTTGAAAAACCATATTTTGCATATTTATTTTATTTTGTCCGATTAATTTAAAAAATACTTCTTTTGATAATAAAACATGTATTGGACCTGGTTTATCAAATTGTGGATCAGCTAACTGAAAAGTTTGTAAATGTTTAATAGGCATGATGTTTAGATATGTAGCTGGTCTTAATCGCGTAATTTTAGGAACAACAAAAAATTGCAATGTTTCATTAAAACTACTGTTTTTATTTGCTATGTTTGTTATAATACTTTCCTTTATATTCATAACTGAACCATTTAGCCCTGAACTTTCCTTCCTTTCAAGAACAATAAATCAAAATATTTTTTCGTTATAAAGTTATTTTGCGATCCTGAATCTAACAATGCTCTAAGAGGAACTAATTCTCGTCTAGCATTTTGTACATATATTATCGCAGTTGAAAGCAGCACTTGTTTACTAGAAGAAGACGTCATACTCATTACAGTATTGTTAATAGTTGAATGCGTGTTATCAAATGAATGTGTATTTCCAATCAAAGCGGTAACAGACATCTGATTATTTGTGTATCTATGAGGAGTAAATGCGTTTGCTGTTGGCGATAAATTACTACTAATATTATTTTCATCTTGCTTTGCTATAGTCTGATTAGTATCAATATTTTCCTCACCGCGTTCCAGGTGGACCAATGTGTGATGACGTTTTTTGCATTTTCTGCACGTGCTTGAACTTTTGCACTGGCTAATGTTATGAACTGATGATAAACAGTTGAAGCATAATTTTTTCATTTTTACAATATTAATCCCTTTTATTGCAGGTAAATTTAAGAATTGGGAACATCTCATTAAAATGTGATTGCCTTTACTCATTGAACAAATGTGTGGACCTTCTGCTAACAAAGTCAATGACTTAGAATTAAACGAACATTTCTGATCCTTACTGAAAGGTTTAACAGACATGACTTTATGGATATTTTTCAAAAATTGAGATTGTTTTTCTAAAAATAAAAGTAATTCATCTAACTTCGGAACTTTTTTTGAACTTATCGTCATTTCATAGTTTTTTCGAGTATCTCTATCTAATTTTGGACAATGATGTTCAATATTAAAACATCTGAAAGATTATTTCTATTATAATTCAAAATCTTCAAGGCGCGAATGCTTTTTTTTTTACATTATCGACTAGATTTCGAAGATCTTTAGCGGAAGGCTGTGTAAGTTTATCTGCGTTTAAGAGTGAATTGATGTTTGTTTCAGTTACTACTCTTTCATTTTCTATTGTCTTTTAATGCTTGAAATAAAGATG
Organism: Maratus speculifer; assembly: GCA_964019185.1. Taxonomy (NCBI): domain Eukaryota; kingdom Metazoa; phylum Arthropoda; class Arachnida; order Araneae; family Salticidae; genus Maratus; species Maratus speculifer. The sequence goes on from OZ025297.1 coordinate 53,625,318, forward strand.
AAAAAGTGTCTTCTGTGCGAATCAAAGCTCTTGCATCGCTTAAAAATGCTGCTGATAAATAATGCAACTATTGCGCATCTGATAGTTGCTCATTTGAAGTTATTAAGTTGTTAAATTGTAATTTAAATAGACCCCATGTTTGATAAAACGCTATTTAATTTTCTACTGACTTTGTCACCTAGCAACCAAGATATACCTAATTATTTCAAAATGTAAAAAGTTTTCTGTGTAAACGATTTTTTGTGATAAATACATTATCTGTTTTATTTCTTCAGCTTTTACCTAAGCTGTGTGAAACAATATTCTTTTTGTTTTTTGAGTTTGATAAGAATGTTTTTTATGAGATATGTGAAAAAATGTTACGGTTTTTATTGGAGTTGTGTTTTGTGAAATTATTAATGTTCGAAAGAACCTGAGTTGACTTTACTCATGAGAATAAACTGTTTAAAACCAGATATGAGTAATTAATTTTGAGTTGAGTAAAATATTAATAAACTTTCGAACAAATTGAATTCTTCACCCCATTTATCTGGTTTTCCGGAGAATTTCGGAAGAGATATATCGGGTAATTTAATGTTTATCGCGTTGTTTATTTGAGTAGAATTTCGTTGAATTTCGTTGGAAACTTTACTTTGTTCTAAATGTTTAAGTTGCTTTTTAATTTGAAATTTGGCCTTTATAATTTTTCCCTGGTATTCTTCGCTAGCACTAATGTCAATTTCATATTCTTTTTCTAAACTAATACCATATTCTATTTCTTCATTTAGGTTTTTTAGAGTTTGTTCTGAGTCATTTAATTGTTCCGAAAATTCTAAATAACTATCAATATCAATATTTTTATCTTTTATTAATGCTTCTAATTTACTAATTAATTTCGTAATTGAAGTGCGTAACGTTGCACGCTTCTTTTTTAATTTTTCAATATTTTCCATGTTCAAAAACTTATAATAACATCAAAAGGAATAATAAATTATTCATTACCTTGATTGCTGCGGGCAGACGATTTTCTTTCTTTCTTCTTTTATCAGGCCAGCTTGTGGAATAATGTTCTAATAAAATTCAATGATGAAAACAGTTCATTATTTTCGAACTTTTTTTTTCGAAGTGATGAATAAAATATATACTTTCCGGCTGACGCGACCAGATGTATGTTGCGGCGATGCGTATTAACGTAATTAATAAACACACGTGCTTTAGTAGACTGTAACATACTTTATTTTAAGATATGCGAAGCGTTGCTAGCTCTTATATCCAAACAAAAACATCAACTAAAAACAACACAGACAATTTGCGTTTCTATAGTTACATACATTAGCGAACTTATGTGATGCCACATTTCAAAGATAAATTACAAATAACTCTAACAATCATCTTGGCAAAATAAGAAATATTTTGCATGAATTTTGATCTATATCAATTAAAGACGTAGACAATGTACCTCAGTTAAATGAATAATAATCTGTCTGAGTGAATTTCGTTTAGAGAATTAGTAATCAATCCGATATATATTACTTTAATATTAAAATTATTACTTTTAATTGTTGGCATATACTTTTCAATTAGCCTTTTTAAATTTGAATATAATTTCGAATGACTTTATTTGAAATTAATAGAGAACTTCATATTAAATTGCGTTGCATATTTAAGTAAATCAGAAACTATAATTACATTCTCAGTAACTGAATTTTAATAATTGTACATATACATATGTCATTATATTTAAAATTAACTATTCTGTGATCTATTTATAATAAACAAGATTATTTACAATGATAATTTCTGAACTATAATAATTATAATCAATTCATCTGTTCCGCAATACTTTAATTTGAACTGTGTTTATATTATTGAAATTGCTCAAACCACTTAACTAGTCTGATTTTTTTTTTCCATATTTATTAAACTAAGAAATTTAATTACATTTAAGTTCTACTTAAATGATGTTTCAAAGACGGTGCACACGATTTCATATATTTGTATATTTAATCCCGATAACTAATAACGATTAAAACATAATTAAAAAACATATACAGGGTGATTCAAATTAACGTGGACAAATTGATATGACAAATTACGTATACGACAAGGATAAAAAATCACATAGGAACATACAGCCGCAAACCACTTATTGAGCAGAGTTGGGCAAAATACATCAAAAAACCATTTTCGATACAAAATACAAAATAAATTAGTTTTAGAACCTAAAATACACAATACAAAATACTTTCCTATTCAAAAAAATTCAAAATACAAAATACATGTATTTTGAAAATACATTTAAAATACAAAATACATTTGAAAATTTTTAAAAGTTTGTGTATAACACATGTGGTTTTCACAGACCGTGTCAGGCACAGTCAGCAGTCCGGTTTCGGACATTTTCTTTATCCATAACACTCTGGCCGGACCAAGCCGGACTAGCTCTTCAGGCTTTCCGGGCTGGTCCGGGCCAGATATCCGGTTTATATTTTCCTGAAGGATAGTCTCACATAGATCTGTTCATTACTCTTTCGGGTCCCAGGCTTTACTTTTTTCTCTGCAAATTCGGGCCGGGCCTCATTTATTCAGGGATGCCACTCAGAAAGTAGCATAAAAGAGGAAATTATGTGTAAAATAAAATTTACGACATTTTTCACAACATTTATGTTTGAATTTTGCAAAGTATATTGTTTATAATAAATTTAAAAAAGAATTACAGGGGTTTTTTTTCGTAAACTTTTAATTTATAAGGGAAAATAAAAATGATTTATCTTTAGTTCATAATATTTTACATCAATTAAGGTAACCCAGCAACAGATAAAGTGAGGAATTTTATGTATTGTATAATTTGCAAGTTTTCTTTTTTTTCTGTGTTTTTTTTTTTTTCTTTTTGCATCTGACGAAAATAACTGTTTTATTTCATGATCAATTGATGAAAATCGCCGTTTTACAACGCGATCGTTTTACGAAGATGGCCAGACGATGCCTCGATTAAGATGTTTTAACTGTGAACATGACTATATAAAACTTGCATCTGGCCTGTCTGCTAACCAATAGAATAATATGTAATCCGCGAGCTTAAATAGTCCAATTTTTCAAAACCAATATATAACAAGCAAGAGTTTACCTAGAAACTAGGCAAGTCTTATTTACTCTATCTTAAAAAGATTCATATTATTAATAAATTTTAATAAAATCGCCCAAGCCGTTTTCTAGAATTAATACTTGCGAATGGACACCATCGTTTTCGGTTTAAAAATGGGTATCGAGATCTAAAAATATACGATACGTAGAAATGTAAAAATTATAGGATAAGACTAGACTGGGAATATAAGACTATATTAAAAAAATTGGACCAATCTGACCAATATTTGTTAGATGGCGGCTTTTCACGTTTTCTTTGATGTCGAGTTAGCTCTTAATTTGAGATCCGCCATCTACGAGGATACCTTACGACGATGGTAAGCTTAAAGCTGCGTCACTTGAAGACTGCCGTCTTCCATGAGTATTTTTATTAATATTTGCTACGATATTGTGTAGCTAGTGTAGTGTAATTTTTCTTTAATTATGAAATATAAAGGAAGATATCTTTCTTTTATTTTTTTATTCCTCTACACATTATTATTACATAGCCTTGTAACATTTAAGACACGATTAAAAATATAATCGCTTTTAACTATTTATTTACTTATTCTTCAGCAATATTTTTTTTACAGAAAATGTGTTATTAAACAATTTAATATTTAAAAAAAATTACATCTATAAAAGCAGATATTTCTTTTTTTAAGCATTGTTCCAGATAAGACTTTATTTTGTTATCAATAATGTTCATTCATTGTTCTACCCCCCCCCCCCTCCAACAGAGGCCGACAAGTTCTGCTCGCGAAATCGGTAGAGGAGAGGTTACTGTGTTAAACCCAATCGTCAGCCTAACCGTTCGAAATTTCTCGTGGTTTAATTCGAACCTTGTATTTTTTTGCTTAAATACGGGATAGGTTCCCATAGAAAGAACTCCACGGAAGGCACCCCACTTAGGGTTTATATATGTCGTGTTGGTAACGGCCCGTCATAAACCCAACTAACTAATATAAGAAAATTTGATTGTTTTAATTCAAAACAGGTTCTGTATCCACTGTCACACTGACTAAATTCTTCTTTGAAGATTATAAAATAACGTAATACAAATTAAGAAACTTAGTTTTATTTAAAACGAAAGCATTTTTACTAACATTTTTCATTAATGATCAGTCTGATTTCTCCGAAAACAAATTTCCAAAATTAATTTATAAATATCCATATTCATTATGATATACTCTATATTTAACTATTCTGATATGATAACATATTTCCAACTTTATATTAAATAGTACATTGAAATCAATAATATGTATCAAAAATAATATTTAGGCAGAAAATCTAACATTATTATTTATGGAAGTTAACTAACTCCAAAGAATAACTGGGGAATTAATTATTGCAATTCATCAAAAAGTTAAAGCACATTAATTCTAGTTGCTAAAAATTAAAAGATAAAGCAAATGAAAAGAAAGAAAGATTAATTATTTCAGGTAATTTTCTCTTAGGCAAGAGTGAATGTAATTATTTAATGTTACACATTCTGATAGAAAGTGATGTATATGTTACCTTTTATTTTAACAAATTATTACACTTTAAAATCTGATAACAGTTCTTAAAGAAATGTTTCATTGTCATTTTTATGACAAACTTTTCTATGAAATATATCATTAATTTTAATTCTTACGCTATGCAATGTTTTAATCTAAAGCATTTGTATGTCATGTTAAAAATGTTTTCTAATAATGCTGTGATGCTGATAATGTTATTAAAAACAAATTATTTCTAGATATCAAATAACATATTTTTATTATTTTAATTAAGGATCACTAATTTCTCACCACAGGAAACTCGAAAATATTATAGCAACTGTTAGTCTACTGTTCAAAAACAAAAACAAAAAAGGAAGAATTGATTAATGATATTAATTGTATATCTTATATAATAAAAAATGCACATTAATATTAATCATATACTTAAAGTGATATTGAATAAATCATATGCTTTAAACTTAAACTATATTGATTAAGATATATAATTTTATCACATCAAATTCCCTAAAATATTATAGAAACTGTAAGTTAATGTTCGATAAGGCTAATTAAACTAAACAATACACAGATAACTTAGTGATATACAATTAATATTTTATTATTTAAAAAATATACTTTAATGTTAATCATATACTTAAAATAAAATTGAATAAGATCGGTTTGTGGATCAACAAAAGAAATAAAATTAGCAAAGTGTACATTTTATTTATTTTTAAAATATATAAGGTACCCTGGGGTAATAACGCCAGGCGGGGTAATAACGCCAAGTGCTTATATTTTGCATAATTATGAAATAATCAGGTGAATGACACCCATGTGCTCTGCGCAGAAGGGTTTTGTGTCATATAAATCGCAAAAAAACAGCTTCAAGTTAATTTGTTTCATTTTTAGATCCTATTGTTTTTACAAACAACTAAAATTAACGCTTGATCTAAAATTTGAGAGATACGTTTTGTGATGTGAAGACTATATTTTTATCCGGAAATACTTTGTTAATTACATAAATTTTTAGTGCATTTCATGTACTTTTAAAATGTTGTTGAAGATTTTGGATATCTTCTCGAGATAATTTGTAATTTAAAATGTACTGCGCAATAACTATACCGGGGTAATAACGCCAATCCTTGACATTAATACCCCGGTTGATTCCCTACAGTGGCCGAGCTACATCCTAAATACTGATTCAAATAAACACTTTTAAAACTGTGCAATGTTTCTCATATTTCTATTTAAGCGGTCCTTTTTAAGCAAAAAGAAGCTCACGGTCTGATATTCTTTTGCCTCATCCCCCCCTCCACACCACACCTTTATTTTTCTTACACTTTCACAAAAAATTGAACATTTTCAATAGCTTAGAATGCAATTTGTCAATTTCTAAGTTTGTAGAGTTTGTACTTTTAGAATTGATCTATCTACATGCAATTATTCCATCTTATTTCATAGTTTTGTTTGCATGGCGTTATTACCCATATAGGTGGGTAATAACGCCAAATAGCATGGGTCAAGAAAAAACGCCATTACATTTTATAAATACATATCTGTTAAATTATTTTATTTTATATAGATAGTCAATGAGTTGCTGTATCAGATCCTATATTTGTTTGAAAAATACAATCTAAAACTAAGCCGTGAAAATTGGTAGAACCTTAACGTGGCGTTATTACCCCAGGGTACCTTACTATAAATATGTAGTTTTTTCTTTTTACAGCGAAAAATGAATACATATATTGCACAATTTTTTTCCCTTTTTAATAAAACGTATGCCACTAAAAAAACTTTTTCTTTCAATGCGCAAAAATTTATTTACCCATTTAAACCATTCATGAGAATTTAATAAAACCAGCCGTAGATTTCACGGAGCTCGGGTTCCGAACGCAATCCTTTTGCCTTTTTAGGTGCGTTCGTAATTATGTAAATACGTAGCACCTATTGTTGTCGCTCAGTCCGTCCGTCTGTCCGTCCGCATATAACAACGCAAAAACTACCCAACCGAATCGTTAGAAATTTAAAATACATAATTATAACATAATTTTGTCGAGTCATTTCAAATTTTATGAAAATCGGGTGGATAGATCAGTTACAGGGACAATCAAAAGGATTCCGTTACATTACGGTCAATGGGGAAAAAAGTTTCAAATGCATTTTAATCGTTTGAAATTTAAAACATATAATTATTGCGTAATTTTGTCGAGTCCTTTCAAATGTTATGAAAATCGAATGCATAGATCAATTACAGGGACAATCAAAAGGATTCCGTTACATTGTCAATGGGGAAAAAAGTTTCAAATGTATTTTAATCGTTTGAAATTTAAAACATATAATTATTACGTAATTTTGTCGAGTCATTTCAAATTTTATGAAAATCGGGTGGATAGATCAGTTACAGGGACAATCAAAAGGATTCCGTTACATTACAGTCAATGGGGAAAAAAGTTTCAAATGCATTTTAATCGTTTGAAATTTAAAACATATAATTATTGCGTAATTTTGTCGAGTCCTTTCAAATGTTATGAAAATCGAATGCATAGATCAATTACAGGGACAATCAAAAGGATTCCGTTACATTGTCAATGGGGAAAAAAGTTTCAAATGTATTTTAATCGTTTGAAATTTAAAACATATAATTATTACGTAATTTTGTCGAGTCATTTCAAATGTCATGAAAGTCAGATGCATAGATCATTTACAGGGACAATCAAAAGTATTCCATTACATTACGGTCAATGGGAAAAAAGTTTCGAATGCATTTTAATGATGTTACACTCATTCGAACATAATAGAATCGGCATGAATCTATGAAATATATACTAAAATATGCATTCCGTACAATCAGTGAGGCAAATAATTTTTATTATTAAATTACAGGGCCACACAAAAATATTCCACTACATAATGCTATACGTGGAAACATTGTTTGGGGCGTGTTTTAATTATATTCAACTATTTCACATTTTATGAATAAGATATACGTTGCTGAGGTGTAATAAAAAATACTTCCTGCATATTTACAGAAACACAAAGATTTCGACTACTATACTGTATCCGAAGTACGCTCTACTATATCAGCATGATCTGAATATTTTAAAAACTTCGTTATCGGACGAACGCACCTCATTTGCTACGTTCACGTGCAATTTCCAACTTGTTTTTTTCTCTCTTAATCCTACTGTCTGGTGGAAGACAGGTTGAAATGTCCTGATACACGTCCCAAATAGCGGAGACTCCAGCGAAGACAGATTGAAAGGTCCCGACCCATGTCTCAATAGCCAATACTCTAGAGTAGCCATATTCAATGTGCGGCCAGTTGGCCGCATATGGCCCAGTGACATTCTATGTGCGGCCCGAGGTTCTTAATCATTTATTCATATTTATACAATAATTATGAAGCAATTAAAATGTAAGTATGATTTTAAGCGTCGTTTTACCCAGGTTGAAATTCATGCTGGTATTTGTTTGCTAGACAAGCACCAAGTGCTATAACCCAACAAGTAAAATAGCATAAACTAGCATTACACATTGCTGGTTCCAGCAGAAATTCCAGCAATTCATGGTGTGTATTGGCCCAATTTGCTGGAAATAAGCATGAGATGCTTGCATATAGCTTGCCATGCTTTTGTTGTGCAAGCTAGCGATATAGCATGTGATGCTAGCTAGCATATGATAGCATAGAATTTCCAGCAATTCATGGTATGTATTGGCCCACTTTGCTGGAAATCTAGCAGCCATAGCAATACCTAGCAATAACTAGCATATTTTTCTTGCTGGTACAAGCATAAATTTTGACCTGGGTATATAGGTTTTGGTTAATTATATGTAACAAGACACATTTATATTGCATTTTGTGTTATAAGCTTTTTTTTATCAAAAGTTCTTTTTTGCATATAGTCCTATTTTTTAAACGGTGATGTATACCATTCTTTCAACAATAATAAAAAACCATTCAAAATTAAATTTGCAAAAAATATTTCAACAATTATTATCTCTTTTCAATGAGCAAAATATTAATTTATTAGATATTATTATAATATTAATTTATTAAAATCTCATTGGAAATGCTGCATTACTATAATGATATGTTTAATTGCTATTATATAGCTAATATTACTTTTCAGGCAAAAATTTTTGCCCCAGAAAAAATATCAAGGAAAATAGTTTACAGTACTAATTTCAAACAGCAAAGTTTATTATTTGAAAAGAGTGGTATTAATTTTTTGGTGATATTTCTTCCACGTCATATATGCTAGGGGTAATATATACTTTATAGTGTTGCTTTTTTTGAATACTTATTTTATTTTTTATAAGTTATATGCTAGGGGTAATATATACTTTATTGTATTACTTTCTTTGACTATTTATTTTATTTTTTATAAGTGTGTTGAGGCTCGTGGAAATTAAGTAACTTCTGTCTGCGGCCCACCTAAAGACTGTACTTTATGTTTGCGATCAGAGAGAAAAAAAATATTGAGTATGACTTCCCTAAAGGTACAAAGGTTTAAAGGCACAGACTTACGTTTAAAGTAGCTGAGACACAGACAAAAGCTATCTTGAATGGTCCAAACAGACACATCTGCACATTCACATCGAAATCAGTTGATATCACAGGCAAATTGATTTTTAAAAATGTCACCCACATTAGACATTCAAACTGCTATATCTCAGTAGTTTTTTAAGATAAACACAGAACAAAAAATACTCCGGAATTTTTGTATTAAGACCAAACACATCAAAATCAAACTTTTTCTCAATTTCTATTTACTTATTTTTTTTTCCGGTACATTATTATACATTTAAACTTTTTTGACAAACTTTTTGACAAATTGCCGTCATTTTGAAACAATATGAGGGATGAAGTTAGCCAATGAACTCGAGTGAGACATTTGTATGTACTATATACGCATCGAATTACATCCAAAATGGTTCAAAAATAAACATATTAACGCGTGACAAAAAAAAAAAGATCGTTTTGAAATGTTAACCACACAAGAAATTCAAAGTGTTATAACTCAGTCATTTTTAAGATGATGAATAAAAATATGCTCTTTCTTATCAATGTTGAACACGTATGATTTTTTTACTCATATTAAGTTAAAAAAAATAAACAAATAAAATAAAAATAAATGGTCGCTATTTTGAAACAAAAAAGAGGACAAAGTTGATGAACAACTTGGTCAAGACATTGATATGTACTATGCACACACGGTGATCTAAATAGCTATGCGTATAATCGCGTGACAAAATTCAGACCGTTAGAAAGTGTCAGCCACACTAGAATTTCAAAGTGTGGCTATAAAACTCAGCTATTTTTAAGATATAGATTAAAAAAATGATCTGGAATCTTTGTATCAAGGTTAAACATAAAAAAGAAAAATATTTTTCAATTTTTTACTTCTTTGTGCTTAATTTTAAATTTTAATTTTAAAAAAAATAATATTCCGCCATTTTGAAACAAGATGGTGGATGGAATTGGCCAACAAACTCGGTCCAGGCATCGGTATGTACGATGTACACACCAAGTTACATCCAAATCAGTTTATAAATACGCGTTGTATAATATGACAAAAATCAGATCATTTCAAAATGTGAGCCACACTAGAAATTCAAAATGCTATAACTGAGCCATCTTTTAAGATAAAGTCGAATTTTTTTCTGGAATCTTTGTATAAAGGTCAAATGTAAAAAAGAAAAAATCTTTTTCATTTTCTCCCTATTTGTACCTAATTTGTTTATTTATTTATTTTAATTTCGCGGCCACTATTTTGAAACAAGATTTTCCACTATCACAGTATCACCATTTAATGTAATCTATGCCCAGCATTGAATTTCTGATGATATGAAATTGAATACGTTAGTTCTTGAAGTATGACTACTACTTACTAAAATTACGTAAATTATGCAGAATGTAGCATAGCAATGTGACTGATCGGGTGATTTAATATGAAACATGATCTGCAACAACTTATATCAATATGTAACTGAATATGTAGTTCGAAGAAAATTACTGCATTAATTCTTGAGTTATTGCGGAAATCGTAAAAAAACGCAGCATAGTACCCATCTGTAGCCCCATCTGTAGAGCAATTTACATCAAAATATATAAAACGCCAATGCATGTCAAGGTATAACTGTGTCTGAAGTTTGATGAAAATTATGTAAAATCATGTTTTTCAAGTTCTGTAATCCCTAAAACGGATAAATTCAAAAATTGTAATATTATCAAGAATACTACACTTTCTACACGAAAATATAAATTAAGTAATATGTTATTCGTAACATTATAAAAATGTTATAAAAAATTCTTCTTAACTTATTGCAATTCTTGGAATTAATTTTTCGTCTCATCTCATATAAGAAAAAAATTGGAAATTTTACATTAAGTAGACGAATATTTTTGATCTGAAAATTTTAATAAAATATGTATACCTTATTCAAAATAGTGGTTACAAATATGTTGAAATTGACAACCATTTCAAGCAAGTTACACTGTAAAAATTTTATTAAATGTACGCAAAAATTGCAGACAACATTGCTGCCAATAGTTTTTGCCGTAAATTTAGCGGCTTTTCATTACAGTGTAGTTTTAAAATAAGCTTAACTTTTAAGGATTATTCCCAATATGCTTTAAAACAATACTAATAAATAAATATCTCTTGTTTCCTTACATAAATAAATTTTCGAACTCTTAGTGACGGTATAATTAAACTAATAAGAATATTAAAAAAATTGTTATATATATATATATATATATTTGTTCATAATAAATAAAAGACCTAGCAAATGAAAAAAAAAACACCTTTTCAATATTATTCCTATAAATTATGTGAAAAAATAAATTGTGTCTATAGATACTTTTTTACATAAAAAAATAATTAACTTATTATTTTTATCTATCTTAATTTGCAGAATACAACTTTGAAATAGTTTACTTCATAAATATTCAGATTCATCATAATTTACTATACCTTTAACTATTCTGGTATAAATATTTTTCCAACATAATGTTCAGTGTCTAATAAATTGAAGCCATTAGTCTTTATCAGAAAGTAATTTCTAGACTTAAAGGTAACATTGTTATTTAGGAAAATTACACGACTCCAATGCATAAACTGAAAAATAATTATAACTTATCACGAAATTAAAGCAGATTAATTTCTGATTGCGAAACATTACTGACGAAACAAGGGAAAATGAGAAGAAAATATAATTATTTCTTCGAATTTTCTCTTAGGCAAGATTGAATGTAATTACTTATTATTATATACTCTATTAGACAGTAATGTATTTGTTACATTTTACTTTAACAATTAGGTAGTGTTGCAAGATAAATCATATTCCAGAAATTGGTTCTAATACTTATATATTGACAAAGTTTTCTATAAAATTTACATTTTAACAATAGCTTTCGTCCACTACACTGGTCAGTTTCTCTCAAGGAACCTTGCATCAAACGAAATATATTAAATTAATGTTAATAAGATCTAGATAAACCTCCATAATTGTCGCCTTATCCATATATTACATTATCTCATTCAAAAACAATGTTAACGACGTAGTAGACAAAATACATAGGAAATAACTGATGTACCTACGCTTAACTAATTTTTAAGAAGGTATTTATCTTAAATTAATTTAATTTTACTTTTTATAAACCTTAAAAAATTAGAAGTAGTAAAACATTAAAATAATAATTTCAACAAATTTGAAATTTAATTTCGATATATCTGAAACATATAATGTGCAACGATTTAGAGAATGCATAAGATTTATAATGTTGATGTCTATAAATGCATGCATTACTCATAAACCTTCATAAGATAATTTATTTAACTTGTATTTCAAACCCATAGAAGCTTGCTTAAATTTCTGACACTGATCTTAATTTCATCATAAATTACACAATGTCACTGTAAGGCTTAATGTCATATTAGCTAATTTCGGGTTGTATTTCATTAAGATTTGGACAATTAAGCATAAATTTTATACGTTTTTCAAGGAATTTTTAACAAAATGACTCCGATCCGATTATACATATGAGAATTTTATGGAAAGGAAAAAACTGCTATCGATTATATATTGTTTTAAAGTTTTAAAAAATGCGTGAGAAATTTTACAACAGATATGAATTAAAAAATTTAAAAGGTATATTCTAATGTGTCAAATATTCTGTGCCATATAATTGTATAAGTGATATTTATTAAAAGAGCATCAATGTTCAGTAATTGTCAAATTCATTTCATTGGATGTTCTTGCATTCAAACATATAATAAAATTATCTAATAAATTCATTGTTCAAACATTTAACTTTCTTCAAATCGTAAAACATTGTAATTTAACCGGCTCGTCACCAAAATATTATAAAAGTAGAGGAAAAAAATATTTTGTAACTTTTAATACTTCTAAAATATCATTATAAATCATGTTCAAAAAGATTTTTTTAATGTTGCTTTATCTATTTTTTATTCGAACCTCATATTAGGCCCAAAGCACCTCCACGTTTTGTATACCATAGTGCATTTCAAACCCATTTAAACGTGCTTAGATGAATATTTTTTAAATCTAAATTTCATCGTAAATATAACTTGTCACAAAGAGGCTAAATACGATATCGGATAATTTCTATGATATTTAAATTGTATGTGATGTTTAAAAAATGTGATGCATTAAAAAAAATAATAATAATAATAATTTTTTTATAATTTTTTCAGAGAATTTTAAATTAAAAAAGTATTTAGAATTGTGGGATGATTAAAAAACTTTAAATTTCGAAATATTATTTGTAAAATTCCCCTTTCTTTTAAATAAACAAAAATTCATTCATGTTACAATCCGTGCATTAGTTCTTAAGATATAGCTGTTGCGTAAATCGTAAAAAATACAGCATAGCAGCACCACCTGTTGAGCGATTTACGCCAAAAACTAATCAGCAACAATTTATATAAAGGGCTACCTAAATATCAAATTTTATTAAATTCCGTGTATTTTTTCTTGGGATGGAGCACCCACAAAATATTTCACAGACAGCTATTTTATAAGAACATGATTTTTTTTGAATTTCTGACCCCTAAAATGCGTAAAATCCGTCGAAAACCGGAATTCGAAAATTTATACAAATCCAATACTTTCTTCTTGTAAAGATAGCAGGAAATAAAAAAAGAAATTGGTGTTGGTAGAATAAATTTGTTGCTCCCTCAATCTTCTCGGACGGGGCGACCCCCGTCCCCATTTCACACGGGCCTGAATTATCCGGATGGAGAAGATGGGGATTTAAATGCAACGGTTCCTGAATGAGCTAAGAATAATTTTAATTAATAGATTTATTTTTACTGCTCATTCACAAATAAAAGATAGAAACAAAGTAAAAAAAAACTATGTTTAAATTATTTTAAATGTGTAATCTGGAGATCCTATAATTTACAATTTTTTCCCCTCCAGATAATTAAAATAAAAATTTCCTTAGTTCTACATGTACTAATTGCATAAATATGTAAAGTTATGAATTAATAAATTATTCAAAGGTTATAAAAAATTTACGCTAAATTAAAATTTACTCCAAATAATTTGAATAATACTTAATTTCTAAAAATCATAAGTCTAGTTCTTTGCGATATTCAACTTACTTACACAAGTCATTTTAATTCGCGATATTCAATGTTTTTAAATGGCCTGCCCTTTGGTTTTTGTCAGAATGATTTCGTATTTTAAATGTCTTAAAAAAGAAAATGAAGAGCCGAATACCTTTAAAAAATATGTATGTTGTGAAGAATACTTCAATTAACCAGATTTTCATTTCTACAACTTTCTAAAAATTCAGATTTTTCATAATTTTTTTTTAATGACCATTTTTTTCATTGAAAAGCATTGCAGAAGCATCGATCAACAGCCCTGATGCAGAGGTGTCGCCCTCTTTCGTCGAAAATTCCACATGGCAAAATTTAAACATTACTTTCCCCTCCTGCTTCTTACTCCGTGGTGTTTTTATTCGAATGTAAAAAGTTGATGGAATGTTGATAGCCGTGCAATGGCTCGAAAATTTCAGTGTTAAATAAACCGCATCTACAGTCCATATTTGTTGTGTTTAAGAACCAGTGTGTATTGTTTTTTATTAGTGTAAAAACCGCTAAGACCAGTTGGAAAATAATAAATGTTCTTTAATAGATTGCAGACATTTTTTTAATCCGGGAGAATTTTTAAAGCAAGCACTTCGAAAGTGAAATAGTGGTTGCAAAATAAATTAAAATTTCTAAAATCAAAAAGTATATTAATATTTTTGTTTGCTGTTAACAACTTGATTCTTTTTGATAAACTTTAATAATAGACTGAAATCAAGATACGGAAATGAAAAAAAATAATAACGTTAGAAACAATATATATTATTTAATATTTAATATTTTATTATTTGATTTTTCATCCAGCATTAAGTAAAAAAAGTCCTTCCGGCAGTGCCGGGAGGAAGAGGTAGCTTTCAAATACTTATTTTAAATAAAGTTACATTATTCATATACAGAAGATCAAAATAGTGGAGCATGGTTATATAAGATTGAATACTACTTTTTTATCAATACTGGATATTAATAGGAATTTTTAGAAATTAGTCATCTTTTATTCAACCTGGTTTTATTTTAAGCAATTTATAGGGTCGCCAAATTCCACGATATCCATTTCAAAGCAACATGAAGGATAAAACAAACCAATGATCTTAGTCGAAATATTAATTCATGTGAACATGCACACTCACATCGAAATCGATTAATATATACGAATGCTGTCGTGGGCAAATTGAATTTTTTTTTTATTTCACCCTCATTAGAAATTCACACTGCTATATCCCAGGCGGTTTTCAAGGTAAAGACAAAGCAAAAAATACTCCGGCATTCATTATTAAGATAAATAGTTTAGAAAGAACCTTTTTTCAATTTCTAATTTTTTGTTTGTACATCATTATACATTTAAAAGATTTTTGACAAACTTAAATGACCGCCATTTTGAAACAAGATGGCGGATAATGTTGGCCTGTGCACTCGGTCAAGACATTGGTATATACCATGAACACACGGAATTATATCGAAATCAAATTATAAATATGTTTTTTATCGCGTGACAAATCTCAGACCGTTTCAAAATATCAATCATACTGGAAATTGAAAGTGCTAAAACTCAGACGTAAAAAAACACACGAAACCTGGTAAAATACAGACGAAACAAAAAATGCTTTGAAATCTTTGTATCAAGGTCTAATGCATAAAAGAAAAATCTTTTACAATTTCTCACTTTTTGTACCTAATTTTAAATTTTAAACTTAAAAAAAATTAAATTGCCGCCGTTTTAAAACAAGAAGACGGATGGAACTGGCTAACGAACTCGGTCCAGGCTTCATTATGTACTATGTACACACCAAGTTACATCCAAATCAATTTATAAATACGAGTGTTATTTTGTGACATAAATCAGATCATTTCAAAATGTCAGCCATCAGAAAAATTCAAAGTGCTATAACTCAATCATTTTTTAAGATATAGACAAAATAAAAGGTGTTCTGGAATCGGTGTTTTAAGATCTAACACATAAAGTAAAAATACTTTTCAACTTTTAATTATTTCGTATTTAATTTTAACTTTAATTTTTTTAATATTTAAATGTCCTTCATTTTGAAACAAGATGGCGGAAGATGCTGGCCAATGAACTCGGACGAGATATTTGTATGTACTATGTACATACCAAGTTTCATTCAGATCGGTTCATAAATACGTTAGTTATAGAATGACAAAAATCATACATACATACATATATATATATATATATGGTTATATATGTGACGATTTAAAGTTAGGGGGACAGAAACATCATCGCCAGGTTTTCCTTTCTCCGCACAGAAGTCATGGCCGGCGAGAAAAAAAAAACAAAATAAATAAATGTAGAAGGTCAAAATAAACACTCCTGGCTGCTGCAAGTTCATTATATTAAACAGTAGCTATAATCTAGGGAAAAGCTCCTGTTGCAGACGATATTTTACCGAAACATCCGAAAAATATTCCATGCTTCACTACATCAAGTCGTACTCACTCATGCAAGAGCGCACCCAAGAATCCTTCTTCTCATCTCATCTCTCCTACCACCTCTCGAGCTTCCTCTTTTAAATCTAAAAAAAAAAAAAAAAATCTAGAACATTCTGTAACCTCAAACCATCATCCTTTTATGTAAACAGAATTCTTGTCCAGCTTCGAGATTAAACACATCATTCAGACGATAATTTTATTTTTAAAAAATATTATTTAACCAATTTATAATCGACTCAGGATTTTAAATATCTTAGGCAGACGATTTTTATAGATGATTAATTTTAAGAGAAAAAGAAAAGAAATGAATTTATTGATATCAAATAAGGTTGACGGAGAAAAAAATAATAAATAGATAAAATAAAATAATGATTTTTTTTTAAAGGTATGGCTTTGGAATAAATTTAAAAGACTTTCTTAAAAAGGGTTGATAAAAACATAGAAGGAATGAGTTTTACTTAGAATATTAAGAAATAAAGTTTAATTAAGAATATTTTTAATTTAGAGCCATCTTTTTAAATTTACGCATACTGGAATAATGTTTTTTTTTAATGCAAATTAAGAATTTATATCGTCTCCATAAAGATTAACAGATTAGATCTAGAAAAAATATTTTAATTTAATAATTTGAAGTAAGTACGGAATATTATTATAAGAAAATTAAGATAGTATAAAGGTTAGTTTTGGCGGAAAAATTTAAAATTTGTAATATATATATATATATGTCAACATTTGAACGGAGTGTGGTTTTGGGGTCTGGGGGTCATGATCGGTGAAAATATAACAAAAATTTTCTGGAAGTGTTTTCCTCCGGACTGCTGCAATAGGTAGGTTTTTACTTTTTGTAATGAAAGCTACCTAAAAGTATGTCAATGTTGATTTAATTAATTTATTAGAATACAAATTTTGGAAAACGCTTCACATCATGTGCATTCAAATTTTATTATGACTTACTGTAACTTTCACTAATACAATAATTTCTTTTCCAGAATTATGTTGAAATGTGTAGGGAATTGAAGTCAGTACTTCATATCAAAAATAAAATCTTGGCAGAAAAGGTAATATTGTTATCTGTGAAGATTACATTACTCTAATGCAAAACTAGAAAATTAATTATGAAAATAGATCAAAGAATTAAAGCACATTTATTTATAGTTGAGAAACATTATCTAGAAAACACGAAAGAAAAGTTAATTATTTCCACTCATTTTTGTTAGGCATGAGTGAATGTAATTAACCGACGTTACATACTCTGTTAGATACAGTAATTTATCTGCTACTTTTTATTTTAACATTTAATTACAGTTCAATGATAGATAAAACTGCTTCAATAAACATATAGTAATACATACTTAAATACAAAGTTTACTACAAAATATATAATTCACGTTTATTCTTACACCATATAATGGTTTAATGTAATTTCTTATACATTTTTTCTCTTAACAAATTAAAATGTAAAACATATGAATATAAAAAATGTAGTTAATATATAATGTACTTATAATTCAGTTAAAAATGTTTGTAGATGAAAAAAATAATAATTGTTATCATTATTATTATAGAATGTTATTTTGGTCTTTTTAAATGAAGAAAATATTACAAAAAAATTAAAATAGTGCACGAAAAGAATAAATGAAATAATTAATTCAGAATAAAAATCAATATTAATTTTGTCTTCTTGATAATATACAAATTAAGTTTCAATAATTTTTTTGTATTTAAAAAAATAATAGCCAGTCAGATGTGGCAATCCAAAAACCTCCTTCTATGTTTTACAAGCAAATACATCCTGAAAAATGCAACATAACAGCGTCTCCAATTAGGTGATTTTCAACAAAATCTAGTCAGCGACAACGTATGTCAACTTGTAACTGCACCTGAAGTTTATGAATGTCTGTGTATTATTTTCTTAGATACAGATTTTGTGAAATCTTTAAACAATTCTGCATACCAGCGCAATTTATTGTGTAATGTTCATCAAAAGCAATAAGGATAATTTTTTATCATTAACTTATTAAATCTGATGTTTGGTAAAAATTCATGCTTTATTCTCGAGAAAAAGCTTTCAGTTTCTGAAAAATACAGCATAGCAATGCCTTTCGTGGGGATATTTACGCTCAAAACTTATAAATACTAATTTATATAAAAGACTGTTTGAATCTCAAGTTTGATGAAAAATCGTGTAGTTCTTGAGATTGAGCTATTGTGATAATTATGAATGATAAACAACATTACTGCGCCACCTATTGAGGGATTTGCACCAACATGCATTCAGCTCTAAATTATATCAAGCAATACGTGAATCTAACGTTTTATGACTTTCGTCAATTGGTTCTTGGGATAGACCTATTGTGGAAAATGTGAATAAGGTAGCACAGCAGCGCCACTTATTGTGCGATATACACCAAAAAATCTGATTTAGTTTATATTAACGTGTAACTGAATCTAAAGTTTTGTGAAATTTCATGCATTAGTTTTTGAGACAGAGCGCTAAAAATGTTCGTTACATACAAAGTAGCAGATCGACTGAGTAACAAAATTTTTCTAAAAGCCATCAAATTGTGTTTAGAACTTTTTCAAAAGTCGAAATTTTTGACAAATCTAAATTTTTTTGTTGTAAAGTAGGATGAAAGTTAAAAAAATAACTTTTTGCATCAAGTCAGGTAATAAAATGAAGAAAATCAATACATGGGACGTTCCATATCAACTAGCCTAGAGGCTCCCACTCGACCCCCTTCGATTTTCATGTAATTGATACAGAATAATCATGTAGGTATAAGATGAACATTTGGGAACTGTTTAGTGCAAAAAACAGTATAGTTGGAGCACCAAGGGTCCATTTGTACCAATCATTATTTCATGGTCGTAGAAAAAATTACCAAATCATGAAGTTTGGCATCATATTGCTCATGATATATGAAATCTTATCTATTGAAAATATGTGATCTAGTATAACTTTTTATGCTTAAATATGTAATTGCGGTATTAAAAGCCACAAATCAAAGCTATCGTCGTTATTAGGCCTCAAATTAGGCCGTACGGCCAATCTGACTGAATTTTACCCTTACTTTAACATGTTGTAACTACTGCAAATATCATTTTAAAAGTTTGTGGCTTCACAAACTAATTACCTATGGATATGGCATAAAGCCGCTGTAGTTGTTTCTCGATTGCTTAAATATTCATTAAATTATTGATGTTCGAAATCTAATAAAAAAATAAAATCGTCGATTTTGCGCCATATACAAAAGCGTACACTGTAAAAAAAAATGTAAATTTACGGGCATTTACCGTAATATTTGACGGTAGTTGTCCGTTTTTGAAGCTTAACGGTACACTTCCGTAAATTTACGTTGCGGAAACATAAATTCGGAGTACTAATATGTTTTTACGGGCAACGCCCGTTTTTTTATGCAGGATGTTCAAATCTGCTGCCTAGCCATTTTTTTTACGGACAAATACCTTTGAATAAAGGTCTTTCGATGACGTCATAACAGAACGTTTTATTTTGTTTGTTGAAAATATTATTATTATTTAATTAAATTATTGTCTGGTTTAAATTATCGCATAAAATTATCGTCTGGTTTTAATATGCTATTGTTTTGGTAAATTTATCGAAAAATTAATCGGTGGTGGCACTCCAAAAATTTTCTTATCTCATATATGTAAATACTTCCTGAAAAGTGCAGTATAACAGCGCCACCGGTTATGTGATTTACACCAAAATCTAATCATTAACAACTTACGTGAACTCCTAACTGCATCTGAAGTTTGCTGAAAATCCGTGCATTAGTTTCTGAGCTAGCGCTATTACTGAATCTGAAATAAGTTCTGCATAATAGTGCCACTTGCAGGGTGATATACACAAAAAACTAATCAGGACTAATTTTAATAAGGGGTTAAAACTGAATCTGAAGTTTGATAAAAATTCATGTATTATTTCTTGCGATATAGCTATTGCGAAATCGTGAAAAATGCATCATCCCAGGTAAGCATGGTAGCACAGCAGTATCGACTCGATACTGCCCAATATCGGACAACTTTGGCGTGCATCGGCAAAGACAGGTTACCTTTTACCAGGGATGTTAGTGGAGGGTATACGGGGGTATACGCCGTATACCCTCTGGACTTTTTTAAGGAACACCATATACTCTCTGCTTCTCAAGAAAACTATAGTATATACATTTTAGGGTATACCATACCCTATATTTTGAGCGTATACTCTCTGGATTTTTTGCCATTACACCACTGCCTTTTACCGACATTAGCCAATATTGATCGATGTTCGGCGATATTGGATCTAAAATATAAAAACTTGTGGAATTTTTAATATTTAAAATTTTAATTTATGTGTTGTACATGTGTTGTACACATCTTAAATTCTGTAAATTTACGTAGAAAAAGTCTATTTCTCAATATCGGTCTATATCGGCCATGACCAATTCCAATATTAGCCAATCTTGGCCTCTATTGGCAAAGACCGATTTTATTTTACCGATATTGGTCAATATTGGTCGATGTTGACCAATGCTGGATCTGAAATATTGAAACTTATGGAAACTTAAGAATTTAAATTTTTTTAATTATATATACTTTTTTGGGAAGAGGTCTTTTTTATTGCATGGCCAAATCGGGACTTTGCCTATGAGCCCTGGACTTCAAGGGGCCCTCTCCATATATTAATTTCCCAAATATTTATCATTTCCCCCAATTCCAACTCTGAAAATTTTCAAATACAAAATACAAATTTAATTTTTAAAAAATTTGCTTAACTTTCTGAAAACAAATTTCATTTTGAACTCACAGAGCTCAATGCTTTCGCAAAGCTAATTTCAACCACTATTAAAAAAGAAATAATATTTTTATTGTAATATATCGTATTAACGATGAACTTAAATCATATCAAAATTTTAGTGATTGAAAATAATCAATATGTGTAGTACAACTTAAAAAGATGCTAAACTAAAGAAAGTAACTTGGTAAACTCTCATTTTTATGTTAGAATATTTAGCTGAAGTTATTAAATTCATCTTAAAGTAATATAACAAGTTCCTAAAGTTATATAAAAGAATCTTGTTCTATACTAAGGGGGAAAAAAAAGAGTATTTTTATTAATTAAAATACTTAATCCCAGCTAAGAGTTTTCTTCGATAAATCCAAAGTGCGGTTTTCTGTGCAATCGGGCAGACAAATATTCAACCAATCAGAGACAAGCATCCTTTTCAACATTTCAACCCAGAACAAAACATGGCAGTCTGTCGCGTGGAACAACGTCTCTCGTCTGTTTGTTTGAAGCACCTGTCTTACGTTAATTCTCATTTAAAACAGGTAAGCGCTTTTATAATTTATATTCTAAATTGATTTTGAAGTATTGCTTTCTGTTTAAGTTATTTATATTCTTGTGTAGCATGTATTTTCTGTTCGAATTTGGTTTATGATACATTGACAATGTTACATTGGCTTACAAACGTTTGAAGTATATTCTTTAAATGTGTATTATCATTTTCATACATCCAACTAGTTTTTTTACAACAAACAGTTTTTCATCTACCTTTGATTATAAACCATCTGTTTTTGATTAATCAAATTATTATTGGCTTAGATGCAGTATCTTCCCGCGAGCCGCCATTTTGTCTCCCTGTTATTTCTCATACATTATTATTTTATCTAAAACTACAAAATGCAACTGAAATGATTATTTAACGATTGAATCATACATTTCAAAAAATGATACGAAATTAAACAAGACAATTTACTTTGGAAATTCAAAGATTGAAAGATCAAATTTTTGATAGTAAAAATCGCTTGATTTACATATTCATTTATTATGTAAAACATTCAAGTAAAGTGAAAATAAATTTTTTAGTATGCATAAGCTTTAAAAATATTTATTTTATGTTTCTTCAAAAAAAAAAAAAAAAATGCAAAATAATGATAATAATAGCAATTTGTGAGAAATGATAGGGAAACAAAATGGCGGCTCGCGGGAAGATACTGCATCTGTTCCCCATAGACAGTGCCCGAAATGGATTTCCCCCTACTTCTATCACTTTTCAAAAATTTGTTGTTAATTTCAGATAGGGATGTACTGAATATTCGGTTTTCGGCCTACACGGCCATATTACCGAATATTCGGTTACCTTTCGGTTAGGCTGAATATCAAACTATTCGGTTTGGCCGAATATCAAAGTATTCGGCCGAATCCAATACTTAATAAAGCCTTTTAAAACGCATTTTAAAAAACTTTTCACAATTTCTACTTTTAACTGTCAATTTATTAATATATTTAAGATAATTAGAAATAAAAACATATTTAAATAATATAGAATGTTTTTACATTATTTATTTGCTGTTTGTAAAGTCTAACTTAAGAAAATTAACCATGAGAAGGATTAAAATTATGATTTATTAGGATTCTTCCTAGGAATAAATGATGCGAGTGCAGATGCAAGTTCCTAAATTCTATTTAGTAAATAATCTGTTTCTTGCTTTTCCCAAAAGACCTTCCTTAAACAGGAAAGGAAAACTTTTGAGATTAGTAATTGCTATCAAGGTAGACAATTTTTTGTTTATGAAACCATAATCGTAATCAACTTATTGAATCATAAATGCATTATATTTCATCTCACTCTAGGTCAAACTTGTGTTTTCGTTTGCTGCATTAACAATAAATAAGATACCATATTTTCAACTCACATACTCACATGCTTTGATTTCTGTAAAATATGATATGATGGGAAGGATGGAAAATGCCACTATTCATAAGAAAAGGACTATGAACTAGACATTCCTTTATTCAGAATTAAGTTGAAAGTATTTACAGTGGCAATTAAAAGTTTCAGGCCAGCAAAAAATTTTCAGTTAATTTGTAAATATACCCATATGAAGAGGAATCTCAAAGTAATACTTATACATTATATTGACATATTAGTTAGGAACTTACTTATAGAAGAATAGATATCAATAAATTTTATTGACAAAATTAAATATAAAAGAAAACGCATGTTCTCAAAAGTTTCCAGCCACTTATCATTCTTTAGTTTTTTTCTATGCATAAAGTGTTTTTTGGTTGTGTTTATGAATGAATCAACATATATAGCATAGTTTGAATTCAAATTTGAAAAGTTCAACAATTACCTATTATTCATAAATGAGTGATCTTAGTTTGTCGCTAAAAGAACAATCTTTTTGAGATATTGCGGCTAAGTTATCGATTGCTAAAATCGACTGTAAACAATATTTACAAAATTAAATAAAGATGGTTATGGCTTTCAGAGGTCCGGGAGACCCCGAAAAATTGCTATTCCTGCAGACAGAATTACCAGGAGAAAAACCATTGATAATCTGCATGAAAATTCCGTTGCAATATATTGTGATTTACGGAATGAAAATATTGCTAAAATAAGTTAGTCTACCATGTAATGATGCTGATGTGATACAGAACTTTATGGAATAGTCTGTGTTAAAAAATTTTCATAAGTAAAAAAAATACTGACGTACCCTACTTTCATTTTCCAAGGAACACAAAGTCTAGTCAAGTGAAAACTAGAAAAAAGTTCTATTTTTCCTTCAATCGAATTTGAAACAGTTTTGGAAGTGATGACAGACACAACGTCCGATGACCTAACAGCAAAAGATATGATTCAACCTATGTTATTCGTACAATGAAGCATGGCGGAGGACACGTTATGCCGTGGGGAGTATTTCCTTCAAAAAGTGACAGTCCGTTATTTGAAATCCACAGCCAGGTGAATTATACAATGTATAAGGATATCTTGCTAGCCTATTTTCTGCCTTATTAGATAAAAAATTTGATCGCATCTATTTTTCTTAAAATGATAACGACGTAAATAATGTTTGCAATCCTTGATAAGCAATGGTTTTCGCACAAAAAATTTCGTTTTTGAAATGATCAGCCCAAGCGCCCAGCATGAATCCAATAGAAAATCTTTGAAAAGAAGATGACAAAAGTCTGCGGAACTATAAATATTCCAACTCATCCAAAATTTCACCAAAATTGCAAGAAATGTAGGAAAAACTTACCATAGACGATCTTTAACCGTTGATTGTATGAATGTCACGTTGCTGCGCCGCAGTACTTATTGCTAAAGCTATAATAAAATAGTAGTGCGATAAAATACTAATAAGGTGATCGTAAATGTTGTTGGTCACTGTAATTTTCTATTACAATACCATTTTTTTACAAACTTGTGAAGGTGGCCGGAAACTTTTGAGAACATTCATTTTCCTTTATACTTAATTTTGTCAGTTAAATTTATTGATATTTACATGTTCTTCTATAAGTAAGTTCCTAACTATTATGTCAATAAAATGTAAAAATATCACTTTGAGATTTCTCTTCATATGGGTATATTTACAAATTAATTGAAAAAGTTTTGCTGGCCGGAAACTTTTGACCGCCACTGTATACTTTATATTGAAAAAAAATCTGCCTTGAGTTATTTAAAAAGAACAAATGAGACTGTACAGTTTTTCTTCAACTATTTTTTCATTATTTCTCTTTGATTTCAAAATGTTTGTTTCAATTCGTAGAAGAAATGAATTTTAAAATTTTACTAATTGAAAAAGTCTCATAATTATTAGGGGTGGGACGAATATTCGGCCACTATTCGGTATTCGGCCCTTTTGCCGAATATTCGGTTGGCCGAATATTGAAGGCTTGTTCACCGAATACTTCGGCCGAATACCATTAGCCGAATATTGCTAAAATCTCGCCGAATAGTGAAAGATATCTTGCCAAATAAATTTAGGATTTAAAGAATTTCATTTCTTGCAACTTTTTTTCTCTAATCCAAATTGGCTACTTCATTCATGAAGTCATTCTTATTCTTACTTAGAAAATATACAGTTATTCAGATACTAAAAAATATACAGCCTTTCTGTATTTCCTATAAAAGTTAGTGATATTTTAGAAAATGCAGCCTAAGTTGGAGACTTAATTATACAGGAAATGTCTTCATTAGAGAATGATACATTACAATTCAAGATATAAAAGCACTTATAGAAAAAAAAAAACACTGCCTTATTCTAAAACACTCTAATATTTATTAATGTCTGCAAATTCCATGCACATATATAAAGGCTTTTATGAATTTCATAACTTATTTTCTATAAAGTAGGAAATAAAAAAATTCATTCACTAGATGTATTAACGAAGATTTATTTTTTAAATTAAACATCAAATATCACTATTCCAAATACAGCGGTACATCTGAAAACAGAACTGATGTCAAACAAGATATGCTTAGATGACACAACTTGTTTTATGAAGATGATTTTATAAATATTTAAACATAAATTCTAAATACTGAACAAAGTATTTTTTTATTCTGTAGTTTCCCCTTTTAAATAATTATTTGCCTGATTACTGACTTAAATATGTAACATTATTATGTATATATCTTTAATTTACATCTCCCTTCATTTATGTTGTTATCAATTTCTGTTTATCCTTTTAATGCTTGTTGAATAAGTGAACTATTGAAGTTGAATATTGTATGCACCGATTCAAATGTCAAAGATTTTGTTAACATATGCATTCTACTTTAAGCATAACCTTTTGCTTTAACATAATTTGTAATTTATAGCTTGGCAACTGATTTCAGAACAGTCTCATTCTTAGAAATTTGCTTATCATTAGGGACGCAAACTCTAAATGATCAAATTTACTTCATTAAAGGTTATTTCAGAAAATATCTCCTTGTGAGTTCTGAGTATGGTGTATTTGGTGTATTTTTTGTCGGCCGATTATCTACACTAGGGATATAGGCCCAGGGGGAAAGTGCCCTTCGTGGGGGTCTTTCTAAGGGAACCTAACCCGTATTTACGCAAGGTTCGAAGAAAACCACGAAAACTCCGAACGGTTAGGCCGACGGCCGCGATTGGGTTCGAACCCAGCACCTGCCGTCTACCAGTTGAGAGGTCCCAACCTCTCGGCCACTGGTGGGGCTGTGAGTTCTGAGAGAAAGAGATTAAGAATATTATTAATTTTGGATGGAAGAAAGGATAAAAGTATCATTTGATAATAAAACTGAACTACATTCCTCATATTTTAAAGGAAATACCTTACCATCCTGACTTGCTGAAAATCAATTTGATGTACATTAGCATAAAAGAATGTGATGCAATTTCATAATTTTTTGAGTTAAAATGAGTTTTACAAGTTTAAAAATACATCTAAAAGCCCAATTAAGAGTAATAATTATTAATGAGCTCCTATTTTTAAAATTATATGTAATCAAAATTTATTTCCTTTATTGAAAAAAAAGTTGGTATTCGGCCTAAATTTTGGCCGAATATTCGGTATTCGGCCAAATCACTATTCGTCCCATCCCTAATAATTATGCTTCTTAATTAAAAAAAGGCATATTTTTTTAATACTGAATGTTTTTATAAAAAACTCTTGTTTATCAAAATGTAAGTTTCTCTTATTAAATATTATGTAAAATTGTTTTAAAAAGTAACATTTTAATACCTTTAAACTTTGAAACATAAAAAGTACAGTCGAGTCTCTGTATAATGAAACTCCATACATCGAATTTCTCTATATAACGAATTTTTAGTTGGAACGGTCCCCTTTTCGCATGATTACATTAAAAACAGTCTTTAGCGAAATATCTATCTCCGTATAACGAATTTTTTCATAAATTGATCTTAATTTATTCAGTTTTAAAAAGCTTCGTATGGTATCAATTTTCCATCACTTACTTTTGATTTATCGTCAGTGCTGAGTTTTTTTTTTTTTATATTACTTCTCTCCTTGTTCTTTAAATGCAACAAATTCATCCCACCTACCACACACCTTTCCACATCCTTCTCGAAACAGAGTCAATTGGATTGATACACGTAAGAGAGGAATCTATGAAAAGCACATAAGGAAGGCCTTCAAATGGAGGAAAATGTTAACGACAATTTTTCATTCCTTGCTAAAAGTTTTTTTTATTGGAGAGCGTAACAATTTTAAAATCAAAAACAACAAAAAATTACAGATTTCTTCGTCTGAAATTAATGCAAGTCTTCCTCATTTGATTTTCATTAAGTTTTTAAATAAATGTCTGTTCTCTTTTTTGAAACAACTTAAATAATTAAGAAATAAAATGTTAGGTTAATATTTACTTTTAAATATTTCAAATACTTAATTCAAAAGATTAATTTCTCTATATGAAAAATTTTTTACTGGAACGGTTGATATCGTTATATAGAGACTCGACTGTATTTGAAAAGCCAAATATTCGGTATTCGGCCGAATAGTTACTATTTGGATGGCTGAATGTTCGGTATTCGACCAAAATGACTATTCGGTGCATCCCTAACTTCAGTTTTTTTTTTTTTTTTTTTTTTTTTCTTCAGAATCACCTGTGATGTACAATCCTATTGAATGGTAAGTAACAGAAATAGTAAATAACATTGTTCTTAGCTTGAAAAAACACAATTTTGTATGGAGCATTTGTAACTTTGTTACTGGCCAGTAGTTGAAAAAAATAGCCAGTTAGAAAAATTAGTGTACTGGCCAATGACCATTGGCTAAAAATGTTAATTTTGACCTATATCTTCCACCAAAAAAAAAAGCACAAGTATCCTATACCTAAATTTAGTTTTCATGCTGTCCATGTAGCGAATTGATTATTATCTTTATTACTGTCTAGCCCATATGACAGTGCCTGCATCTTGATTGAATTAGTGTAATTTTACATTTAAAAAAGAAAATTCTTCAAAAACAAACCTATGATTGATGACCTCACGGATTTTGGTAGTGCATTTCCTTGTGTTCTCTCCAACATTGTTTAGGCCTCGATAAAATTTGCATGTTTTCAAATTTTATGAAAGAAATCTTTCAAAATGAACTTTATTTTTATTGTTATTAATAATAAATAGAAATTAGCTTTTTATTTTTAACAATTTCAGTTTTAAGCATTTACATTCATTTTTTCTTGCTCAATATGATAACTAGTCCTCTTGTCCCTGTCCCCCCCTTTTATTAAAAATATGTGAAAAAATTGTATATAAACTTACTTTTTTGATATAAAATTTGTTTAATATTTTCATTTTATATTAAGTATACTTTATTTTCAGTAAATGGTGTTGGTGGTAGCGAAAAATAATTGGTTTGTGTAAGTAAAAATTTATGATGCTAAACCTAAAATTCTTCAAAATTGGTTTTATGAATTTTTTATTGAGCTTTTCGCTATGATAAATGAGTAATTAAATTCGACACAAAAATCATTAAATGTCAGGTGGAATGAAATTGTTATAAAAACAGCACATAGTGTGTTCAAGATTATTAGGAAATATTGTTAATTGGCAATACTGTCTTTAAGATACATAGCTGGCTTTACAGTCTACCAGCTGTAAAAAGAGCAATTGAAATCTAGGAATATTTGTAGTTGTTTATCTGTTGTGTTGAAAAAGAAAGAAAAAAAAAAGATTCCCAATCCCAATTATCACATGTATGATTCTATTGTATCTTTTTTTAAAAGTTAAATTTATTCTTAATTTTCATTTTCCTTCGTCGGTTTATTGTTGGTACAGCCTTACATAAAAAAATATCTGCCATTTGTTGTAATTGATTTAACAAAGTTGATTCAATCATGCTAATTAAATAACAAATTTCTTAAGGAGAGTGAAATGAAACATGTAACAGTTTCTGAACTTCCTTGCCTTGAATTCAAAAGTATTATGTGAATTTTGTTGCTAAAATAGACTCTGTTCGCTGGGATAAATTCTTTAAAAATCTTAACCGAGCAACAATCTGCGAAACAAAGTGGTGTTATTTTTCTTAAACAAGAAATAAGGAACTTCATTTGCATAGTGATGTAAAAATCATTAAAAAAAGTCTAATAATGTATAGCATTGTGTGAAATTTATCTTGTTTAACTCCTAATGAAATTTCATGGGTCAAAAAAAATTGCATTTCACAAATGAAATCACATAGTCTCTCACGAAAATGGTTGATTACCGAAAAATGACTATGAAATCACTCTTCACTGTAAAACATTTCTGGAAACGTTACTCCATACAATTGGTGTAAAAATGGTGGCAAATGCTGCCTCCAGTTTCATGGAGTAATTGTTTTCACATATGCAATGGTGTAATTTAAACATATATTACTGATGTAACATGACAATGTTACACTGGTTTTAACGGTTAAAATACTCGATAAAACTGGAGGCAGCAATGAACCCTGTGAAAATGCTAACAAAAATTAGCTGCTTGCTTACAAATTTGTGCAAATTTAATACACATATCGACAAAACATGTGCCCGTAATGACAGTTAATAACAATGAAAAGGTCTAATAAACAAGCATGTAAAACCAGCCATAAATGATTCAAAACTTACTAAAATTAATTATATTAGCAGAGTTAGAAGCTTTTAGCCAAACCAAATATGTCATCTGGCCTTTTTTTTTTTTTTTTTTTTTTTTTTGTAAAACACTTTAAAAAAGCCTGTTTTAATTGAAAAACGCCAGCTTTTATTTATTTGTTAAAGATGGTTTACATTAGGGGTGCACAATTTTTTGAAGAGAAGGGCCACTTTCAAATATATCTGGGTGGTTGCGGGCCACATCAATAACATGGAGAGAATTCGAGTTAGAGAAGGTGATCTGTAGCCTACAATCTGAAAAAAAAAAATATGTGGTTTCAGAGGAGAGTGTATGTGTATGATTGGGGGGGGGTACGAAATTTGCAATTTTTACAAAGGCGATAGACAAAATTCATGATGTTCATGAAGGCGATCGACAAAATTCATGATTTTTACAAAGTCAATAGACGCAGTTCGCAATTTTTAAAAAGTTGATAGATGAAATTCATGATTTTTGCAAAGCTGATAGACGAAATTCACAATTTTTCTTCGCATGATTGACGAAATTGGCGACTTATCCGAACCTGATTGACAAAACATGCGATTTTAATGCGACTGAATAACAAAATTCGTAATTTTTCCGCACGTGATTGACGAAATTCGTGATTTTTCTGCACCTAATCGACAAAATTCACGCTTTTCCAATTCGGATCGGCAAAATTCACGATTTTTCCGAAGCTAATCGACAAAATTCAGGATTTTTACGAAGCCGATCAATCAAATTTGTGATTTTTTTCAAAGCCTGTCGGGGTCATTCCATGTCAGATCACCCAGACCATGGCACCCACCATCACCAATTTTGATAAAATTCAGTGAATTTGTAGAATTTCTAATGCTGATTCCAAAAACATCAATTATATTGAAATTGATCAAACGGTTTGTGAGTTATGAGCTTTTAAATAGCTCCCAAGATGGCCGACTTGCCGCCATTTTGAATAGCACATGTGACAACAAAAAAGTCCATAACTTCTTTCAGGTTTAAGCTAGAGCTTTCAAATTTTTTTTGTTTTGTTCAGAATAAAGTAAACTTTCATTTAAACAGATTTTTGTGAACCTCATTTTATAAAAATGCTGTCAAAAATGACTTTTTGTCA
Organism: Maratus speculifer; assembly: GCA_964019185.1. NCBI lineage: Eukaryota > Metazoa > Arthropoda > Arachnida > Araneae > Salticidae > Maratus > Maratus speculifer. The sequence continues at coordinate 53,656,454 of OZ025297.1, forward strand.
TTTTTTTAAGTAAAAAAAGGGGCAACTTCAATGGCTGATTTCCCCCAATGTACCCCCTTCAATTTTCATCTAATTGCATAAATAAGCAACTCAAAGTGTGTTTTGATGACTAATAAAAAAAACTTAATGGGCAGTTCACAGGTTTTTATTTAAAAAAATAAATTCAATTTTACTGACTTTCCTCAATAACAGAAAACGCAAGATAATGTGTTGACATTTCTTTTATTACCAGAAATATTTATGCATCCAAAAGTTTGATAAGGTTTTATGTTACTTAAATATGTATGTTTAATGTGGCTAAAATAGGGGAATCCCCTATAAAAAAGGAAATTAATAGGAATGCCAATAATGGATTTTTGCAAGACATAGAAGTACTTTTCTGACAAATTGAAATCTACAGCAGAGTTTCAATAAATTATTTCCTGACAAATTGAAATCTACAGCAGAGTTTCAATAAATTATAAGTAAAAAAGAAATGACAGAAAAAACTCTACAAATAGGTACATTATATAACAAAATCATACTTGTATATAATAAAAAATGTGATAAAATTAAAACTCTTAAATAAAAAATACAGTAAGTAAAAGTTACACTAGTCTACATATCAGATGATTAAGAACCAATGCACCACTTTAAAGTATTTTTCTATGCTAATTTCACAACTGTTCTTAGTTTTCTTCTATCACGTATAGTTTGTTTGCGATCAACCAGAAGTGATTTCTAAGATTCATTGCCGAGAACAAGCATCATCTAATCGTCACAGATAATGTAAATGTATACTTGTTGTGGGTGTTTGCGAACTTATCTAACGACTTTTAGAATACAATCTGATTGTATTTAGCATGAGATAGACAAATGGTTTAACAGTGACTTCATATGTACATTAATATTATTGGCACAAAAAGCTGTGTATACAAAAATGCCTTGTTTTCTATGTGAACGGGACAGTTCGGCAAAGCAAAATCATTGGATTTTCTGATTCATTTTTAAATCCATTTTTGCTCACAAACACAATTTAAATTCAAATGGCAGGTTCTATATATATATATATATATATATATAATATACAGTAGAAGATCTTTATAACGCAATTCCATATAACGCAATTCTCCATATAACGCACAAACTTTCAGATGTAAACAATGAATTTTGCCATGAAGGAGCACCTGAATTTTAAGACTGTAAAAAACTGCTACTGTCTGAAAACTAAATTTAATGCATTAGTACAATTTTACCTCCTTAATTTAGAACTTTTAAAGGAAAAAAATTATTATTACAATAAATGTTTTTGAAAATGAGCAATATAATGAATAAATTGGGTCCAGGTCTATCTGGACCATTTTTAAAACGTATATTTAACAAAATGTTGAATGATCGCAATAATAGAAAAATTTATAATCTGGATAAGGAATGCAGTATAAAGGTAATTCTAATGTATTTTGATGTGTTTCAGACATATTTGTCTATATTTATGAGGTAAATTTGATGACGTGTGATATGTGATCCATATAACGCAAAATTCTATATAACACACAACTTTGCGTTTTTAGGTTTGCGTTATATAGATCTTCTACTGTATATATATATATAAGGCATACTATATTAAAAAAAATGCTGTCAAAGTGGGCATTTTGAATTGAATTTAAGCTATAGTACTGGAAATGGAAAAAATGGCCATACTGAGAAAATAATTGTTGTAAATCAAGATCTAATTCATTGAACAAAAAATAAAAACACAGGTTGCAAGGCTGCCACAGACAACTATTTTTTAATTCAAACTGGCACCAACCACTTTCTTAAAAATGAAATCCATAATAGATGCTTTGATAACATTTGCAAGTAAAATATACTTCAAATTTTATATTAGAAAAATACTAGTGCACACATAATATAAAAATAGTTGCCAGTAGCAGCCCTGAGGTCGCTTATAAATCTCTGAAAAAAAAATAATAATAAAAAAAAATCACATCAACAAGTATAATGTTTTTACTTTTAAAAATGAATCTGAAAATGTGTTAGAAAATTTTGAGTTGTTGAGGGTACGAAAATATTTTTTTATATGCACTGCCTTAATATGATTCTGACAAAACCAGTTCTTACAGAAAATTTAAATTTTAAAAACAGCCAGATAAAATTGTTAAACTAGGTTTATATCTAAATTTGATTTAGTTTTTAGTTTTTGTTACTGAAACAAGTACAGTAAACTATGTCAAATCCGAAACCCCAAAATCCACAACTCTAAAAAATCTGCATATAATTTACGGATGTAAATAATGAAACATTCAGTTCAGATATAGGGACAAAATTTGACTTTTATAATTTTATATCAATTCCATTTTATTTTAATTTGTAACTTTTGTTAATAGTACTGAATTCATGTTTTTTTTTTCCCCAAGAAGGAAAAGAAATATATTCTGAAAAAATTCAGATTTTTCTTATATATCATTGGTAATCATAATCTTCTTATCAAATATATTTATGTATTAATCAAGCTTTTTTGGTTATTAAATCTAAATCTGGCTGAACCTGAAAAAAAAAACTTCTTTATTTTATGATTTTGTTGAGAATTAGTAATGTATCTTTATGAGGTACATTAGTAACTACATTGAATAATTTAGGAAAGATATATTTCATGTTTATAATGAATATTTAATCATATATTATTGATTATTAACTTGATCCTTACTTTTAATATTTTAATCACTTTGAAAATTATCTACATTTTTATTATTTTAATTTATTACTTATTTTAATATTTATTATATTGTAAAGCATTCATTTTAGTTTTGATTGCATTATTAATTGCATTCAAATTCTTGTTTAAAAAAAAGTGAACAAAGTAATGACCGGAAATCGGCAAAATTCTAAAATCCACAAAACTTCTGGCTCCAAGCTGTGCGGATTTGAGGGAGTCTACTGTATTTAACTTCAAAATTTACATCTGCATGTTGGCAGGAATTTTTAAAAATTACCTTTACTTTAAATTATTATTGATGAAGATATATTTTTAATAGCATGTGTTTATTGTGTATGTGATATGTTATTTTGCATTAATTTAAAGTACCGTAATATTTATTTAAGAGTTGCAATTTTATTGTATTTTGTATAACAAAAGTATGATTTTGTCATAAAATTCAACTATTTGTAGAACTTTTTCCATCATTTCCTTTTTATTCATAATTTACTGAGACTGCAATAGATTTCAATTTGTCCGATTGTAAGAATCCATTATTGGTATTCCTATTTATTCCTATGGGATTCCCATTTTTTAGGCACATTAAATACATATATTTATGTAACATTAAACCTTATCAAACTTTTAGATGTAAATATGTATGATATTTCTGGTAATAAAAGAAATATCAATATTATCTTGTGTTTTCTGTTATTGTGAAAAGTCAGTAAATTTGAATTTATTTTTTTAAATAAAAACCTGTGAACCGTCCATTAAGTTTTTTTTTATTAGTCATCAAAACACACTTTGAGTTGCTTATTTATGCAATTAGATGAAAATTGAAGGGGGTACATTGGGGGAAATCAGCCATTGAAGTTGCCCCTTTTTTTACTTAAAAAAATGACAAAAAGTCATTTTTTGACAGCACTTTTATAAAATGAGGTTCACAAAAATCTGTTTAAATGAAAGTTTACTTTATTCTGAACAAAACAAAAAAAATTTGAAAGCTCTAGCTTAAACCTGAAAGAAGTTATGGACTATTTTGTTGTCACATGTGCTATTCAAAATGGCGGCAAATCAGCCATCTTGGGAGCTATTTAAAAGCTCATAACTCATAAACCGTTTGATCAATTTCAATATAATTGATAGTTTTGGAATCAGCATTAGAAATTCTACAAATCCACAGAATTTTATCTAAATTGGTGATGGTGGGTGTCATTTTTGGAAAAATCTGGGTGATTTGACATGGAATGACCCTGTCGGCGAAATTCGTGATCTTTGCAAAGCCAATCAATGAAAATCGCGAAATTACTCTGCATGATCGATGAAATTCTCGATTTTATTCTAGTCTGATCAACGTAGTTAGCAATTTTTCTATGTGTGACCAACAAAATTTGCAAAATTCCCATCTCCGACCAAAGAAATTTGCTATTTTTCGAAATGCGATCAATAAAACTCGCAATTGTTCGGTCTTTGATCGACGAAATGTGCGCTTTTTTTTGCTGTAAATTGACAAAATACACATTTTTCTTCAACCGAGTATCAATATTTGTGATTTTTGTATTAGCATTGACAAAATCTGCATTTTTTTTTATGCGGCAAGATAAAACTCGTGATTTTTTTTTCTTGATAAATTGACAAAAACACGATTTTTCCGCAGCTGATCAACGAAATTTGTAATATTTCCACGCATCATCACTTAATTCGCAATTTTCCCGTGTCTTATCAACAAATTTTTTTTTTTTTTTTTTTTTTTTTTTGTGTGTCTGATCGACAAAGTTTGCGATTTTTTGTGCCTTATCAACAAAATTCGCTTTTTTTTTAATGCGATAAACCGAGAAAATATGCTATTTTTCCATCCGATGATAATTTGCAATATTTTCGAGGAACAACAACATTTATGATTTTTTTCTTGCTTGATCAACGAAATGTGCGAGTTTTCGCGTCCATCTGACAAAATCTGCGATTTTTCCATCCCTGGTCGAAAAAACTTGCGATGTTTTCGTACCCAATCGGGAAAATTTGCTACTTTTTTCCCCGAGTCTCATGAGCAAAAAATTCGCGATTTTGCCCTTTCTGATGAGCAAAACTGATGATTTTTCCGATCCTCATCGATAAAATTTGACTTTTTCGCATTTGATCAGTAGAATTCGTGATTTTTCCGTGTCGATAAATGACATTTGTGATTCTTAAATGACGAAATTTTATATTTTCCCGCAGTAAATTGACGAAATTTAGGATTTTTTTTGTGTGACATATGTACAAAAATTGCAATTTTTCCCAGCTGTAAATTGACGAAATTCGCAGGCCACAGGTTGTGCATCCCTAGTTTACAGATATTTCATATTAAATTTGAAATAATTTATTTGTAATACACTTATAAATATTTTCTATTAAAAAATGTACATTTCTACTAAATTTTATCAAATAAATGAGTCTTTATAACTGCTGATGCATCTGTGAAGGCATTATGTCTGAAATTGAAATTATAAATATTCATAAGAATAAATTAAATTAGACTGTAATGTTGTGGTTTGGAATTCGTTGTTGCATAGCTCTATATATACCAAACATTTTAAAGATTATATGAAACAATAACTAAATGTTACATATAAAAATGGAATTTTCCTTACATACTTCTATTTACTTTTGAAATTGACAATAGCTTATGTGTATTTAATAATTGAAATCATCTTGTTGTAATAAAACTTGTTGAATTAAAATTTTGAAAAGCTCATTGTTATTTTAAAGAATGCATACTCATACATAAACTAATGCAAAGTTATTCGTAATGCTGTTTTATTAAAAAGAATTGCTCTTTTTATTAAATGACTTTATGTGTGGCTCCAAATAAAAATTTATGAGCAATAAAATAAGACTTGTATATTAATATCCTTTAAAATTAGTTAAGTAATAAATTATGATACTAACTATACAACTATTGTCCTTTTTAATTATATAAAGTAGTAAAAAAGAAAAAAAACTGTATGTGTGTGTTTGGGGGGGGGGGGTAAAGTCAGTATTAACTAGAGAAAGCATTTTGTATGGTCTTTTAAAAGTTAGCTGATATATTTATAATTTTGACTGCAAATCAATACGTATTATTCCAATATTAATGTGTTCATTTTGGAGAAATTGGGTTATATTGAATTCTACCTCAATTAAGTCTTTAAAACTAACTAAAAAACACCAATTTTGGTCAATAAAAGCTGGTTAAAACAAATAAAAGCCACCAGCATGGCTTTTTTGCAATCCTGGCTATAATTGGTTCAAATGGCTATTGCCGAAAGTTTTAATACTTTAACAATTAGACAACTGTTCTATAAAATAATTTGTTACATCTTAAAATGCATTGACTTTACACACTTTAACATACTCAGTGATTTCATGAAATAATTAGGTATTTTATGAAATAACATAATTACTTTTAATGGTAACTAATACATTTTTGTAAACACCCTGTATAATACTGCATTTTTTTGCAGATGAACCAAGTAAGCCTGGCCGACTACAAGCTACTGGTTAAAAGGTTACTAATTACCTATTTCAAATGGACAGCTCCAGAATATGATGGAGATGCTTCTATCACTGGTAGTGTCATCGAGAAGAGAAAGAAATGGAGGCATAAAATGTGCGTCTCAAAAGTAAAATCTCACTTTTAAATTTTTAAATGAATAACTTTATTTATTTGATTTAATTTTAATGTTCTAACATATACTATAAATAATAAGTATTTTTGATTTAAAAAAAAAGAATTCTAAAATTGATAAATGTTAATGATTTGTCAATTTAACTTTAGTCACCAAGTGGGTCATTTGTTAACAGAATAGTTGAGGCAGATTTGAATAGTTCATAAGTGTCTCAATAATCATTCTATGATTCTGTTTCTTTCAGTTCACTTCATGCGAAATAATGTCATATCTAATATTGTCTTGAAATAGGAGACTTTTTGTCATATATTTGATTTTGTATTGAACTTTTCACAAGAGCATCCGTTAGCAAGTATGTAAAGAGCTATAAGCTTATTTATATCCAATTATAATTTAAATCCATGTAAAGTTTTATAAGATGCAATAGTTTTTTGCAATATTTTGCTAAACAATTTCATTTCTTCCAAACTTGGAATGATGGCCCACTTTCACCTCTAAAATGTGTATGTGTATGATGCTTTGAATGGAGATAGATATTAGAATTGCCTGAAATTAAAATTTTTAAACTGATACTATAAAATATTGTGAGCTTCCCCCCCCCCCTTCCTCTTTCAAAAGTAAAAGAAGTTAAATTTGGGTGTGTGCTTGTAATTGAGTTTATTTTTTTTTAATCATTTTAAAATCCTTTATCATTATTTTAGAATAGAAGGGAAATACAAAGATACTCAAAGGATACAAGTATACACATACAAGGTATATATCTCCTATACAAGGATACTAGAAGGGAAATACAAGGATAAGAATCTTTTGTACTTTGGCAGATTTTTGATAAATATTATCTAAATTCCCCTAAGCAAAATTTAAAGGCTTTATTTTTTTCAAATGTACATCTTAATTTTTATTTTATTCCGACAATATTTAATTAGTCATATAATCCTCCTTTTTCCCAGTCTACTTATTTCCTTCTTATAATCTTGTGCTTAAATCTATCACTGCGGAACTATGAATTTTGTTTATAGTAAATTTAACACATAGTGCAACTAATGATCATGACAACAAATAAAAAACAGAATGTAAAGCATATCAAATATTTTTTCTTGTGTTCGCAACTACCCTGCTGTTGGGGCACTTGTGAGCAATTCATTGAATTTATAAAGTTATTAAAAAAAAAAGAAGAGCTAACTATAAAGATGATTTTATAAAAAATTACCTTGTTTAAAAAAAGGGTTCTGTTTACTGTATTCAGTATTTTTTGTTTTCAGAAATTAACCAGTAATAAAAAAAGCTATCTTTATGTGAATTATTCACATGTGCTCCAGTCTCTCCTTCATGTATTCAAAGGCAATACACACATTAGGCTGATTTTTTTTTTCTCTTTAATTCACTCCCTAAGGTGGTCAGTGGGCTGCCGTAGGTATAATGGTTGTTTTCATATGAAGAAATCTGTATTAGCTTAAACAATGGGTAATTGTAAAAAAAAAAAAAAAAAAAAAAAAAAAAAAAAAAAAAAAAAAAAAAGTAGTAATAGCAGTATTACTACCATAGAACTAAATTTTGACCAATTTGGTCATATACAACTAAATTTGGCAACAAAATAAATTGCCATATATAAAACCAACTTAGCTGGTTAATTTGGTGAAATTTTCTATCTTTTAATGCATTTTCAAAAAATGTATATTTTTGTAAATGTTACAATAATGAAAACATGCTTTTTTTTTTTTTTTCATTTATATTTAATTCACAACAATCTGTTTTTTTTTTTTTTTTTTTTTTTTTTTTTTTTTTTTTTTTCATATGTAGATATGTAATGTTGCAAAAAAATTTTTACCTGCTTCCTAATACGTTAAAATAAGAAATTATGCAGAAAAATGTTTCTAATGACGATATAGCATTTTAATATTGTTACAAATAATTATTAATTTTAAGGCATTTTCACTCAGTTATAATTCGAAATATTAGGTGTTGCATTGAAATCATTGTAGCGACAAGTCATCACAGCATCAATTTGTTCGCGTGAAGTTTTATTTCCAGCCTTCTTCTCCCCCCCCCAAAAAAAAATACTCACCATTAAGGGGGTGGCACAGTCTGCAATATTATTAATCTAAATACGTTTTTGTTAACTTAAAAAAATTGACTGTGAATTACAGGTCAGCAAATTAGATACTCTACTGTATAGTATTTTTTAGAAGAGGCATGTTTGTTTTTAATTTCTCAAAAATTAAAATCAATTACAAATACCACTACAGATCTGCCAACTATTGCAGTTAAATTGTATTTTGAATGATTTTAATGCTCACTACGATAATACAATTTTACTAGCAAAGATGATTTTTTGTCGTATCTGAAATACTCTAGATTCTAGAAAGGAAAAAAAAAAGGGGGGGGGGCACCAGGTTGAACTTTTCGAAGAGAAACCACTAATTTAAAAAAAGAGTACATTTTTTCAAAAAGAGCTATTAAAAAAAGGGGGGGGGGTATGCTTGTTCTTTGTATACCAAAAATATTTGCTATAATTTTCAAAGATCAATTGAATTTCCACAGGCTGCCATGGAAATGTTTAAAAAAAACCATTGTGTGCATCAAAAGAGTTTAAAAGAGCCGCCAAGCACATAAAATAAATAAATTGGCTGCTTATGGTGCCATTTTAAGAGTTTCTTGGGGGATGGGTTGTCTTTGAGGGGTAGGGTTTGAAATCATGTGCAGAATTGTGTGATTTACATACAGAAAAAGAAAGACCTACACATTAAAATTCTGTACTGTATTTCCCCCCTGTAAATTCTTCTACATATTTTTTTCTGCAAAGTGAGCCAATCGGTTGTGCAAAACTGTTGAGAATTTTGGCGATCAGTCATGATTAACTATCGTGAATTTTAACAAATGAGTACGTATAAAAAAGTCAATTAGTTGCAGAAGAAATAAATTTTGTCAAAGGGTCATGGTAAAAATGCACATTCTGCCAAAATATCACAGAAAGAAATTGCAAATCCCTTAAATAGAACAATCGCATTAAAAAATGAAGTTTCGTCAAAGAATCTTGGTAAAAAATGCTAATTTCATCATACTTACAAAATGCAGATTTCAACTTAGAATCATGATAGAAAAATGGGAATTATGATTCTGCAGAGAGGGAGGGTGTGATATGAATATCATTAAATAATCTGAAAAAGTGTGACTTTAGTTGACATCTTCGGAAAAAGTGTGAATTTAGTCAAGATTTCAGGGGGCGGGGTGCAAATTTAGTTAAGATCCTGGGAGGGAGTGCAAATTTAGCCGTGATCTCGAGAAAATGCATTATTTAGTCGAGATGAAAAAAAAATGCATTATTTAGTCTTGATCTCAATAAAAGATGCAACTTTAGTCGCGATCTTGTTAAAACATGCAAATTAGTTGAGATCTCCAGAAAACGTGCAAAATTAGTCGAGATCTGAAAAAAAAAAGCGCATTAATTAGTCGAGATCTGAAAAAAAAAGCGCATTAATTAGTCGAGATCTCGAGAAAAAGTGTTAATTTCATTGAGATCTCAGGAAAACGTGCAAATTGAGTCCAGATCCTGGGGGGAAAAGTGCGAATTTAGTCGAAATCTTGAGAAAAAGAGCAAATTTAGTCTAGATATCTCGAAAAGAGCACCAATTTATTCGAGATATCTCAGAAAAAGTGCCAATTTAGTCGATCTTGAAAAGAGTGTGAATCTAGTTGAGAGATCTTGTAAAACATACAAATTTAGTTGAGAGTGCAGTGACAGAACTATCTTCAAGTGTCTGCATCAATAATTATATTATTAAAAAGTCTGCAAGATGGAATGTATTATATAAATCTATTGTTTGTGCTGTTGTAGTGTTAATTATGGCAACGTGTGTGTATGTGTAAAATATTTCCATCACTTACGGAAAAAAAAGTTTTTCGATAAACAAAAATATTTATTTATGGCATTAAGAATGTTCTTAACTGATCCGCTGAACAAGCGAAAGACGTTTTGACACATTTACAAATTCATTTTTTAACAGAAAGTTATAAAATTTTAATGCCTGACTATGAAAGCGATTTCGAATTGAACTTATTTTTCCATTTTATGATAATTAAATTACTTATCGAGTTATAAGCTATTTCGATGACGCAATCACCTGTTTTTCTCCTCCTTTTCAACCGGTTTTTCTGCTTTCGTCAGGAAATATGCTCAAAAGTGTCAACTTTGAAGGCTTGTTATGAAAAATCTATTGTGTTTTTTAAAAACAAAAGAATGAGTGCAATTAGACAGTTTCTGAATAACAACACCTGCTATTTTCATGCATTTCGGAACAAAAATAAATTAATTCATGTGTAGGGTTGTTATGTTTAAAACATTTTGTTTAAAACAGCTGTTTAAAACGCGTTTAAAACATTACATTTAAAACAATGTTTAAAACATAAATAGTGCTAATAATGTCACAAATTAAAATTTACGAAATAAAATTGTATTAAAAATTTCTAATTAGCTGTATGTATTAAAATACATTCAAATTTTATTAAATTTATAAATTGGTTATTTAATTTTAATTAAGTATTTAAATTAAATTTATTTCCTCTAAAATTGGAAATATATAATTTATTTTTTTAAATAATATCTCAATTATGATTTTTTATATAATATCAAAGTTCTATAATATATTAATTTTCGAAGATTAAAAGTAAGACTGAAAGAGCATTTTTCGGATATACAATACAACAAGCCTAGTACAGCCTTATCTAGAATGCAACGAAAAGAAAATATTTTGATAAATTTCTACAAAGCTAAAATAATCTTTTCAACATCAAATCATTACTCTTCAACTATCCGTGAATCCCTCGAAATTTTGCTTAACAATGATACTGTTTGTAATGACGTCATTTCTTATAATATTCGACACTTCGGTACAATATCCTTGGTGTTTTGATGAATTCATTGTGACTTTGTTTGTACAAGCAGACTGTTTTTGTTTTGTTTTTACATTTTCCATTTCTAATGAATTATCTTCTTTTATACTCCTTTGAAAATGGATGCGAGGGCATCCAAAAGATCTAAGGTAAATAATAATTAAATAATATCTATTTTTACAACACTTTTTAAGTATTTATTTGTATATTTTGAGAGATCTATTTCTCCTTTTTAGTGAATAAATTCGGCAGTTGGTGCACAGAGAACATAATATTGAGTAAAAAATCTGGGCTAAATGCCTTCTTAATATACTATAAATAATACTTTCTCCCATCAATAGATAATGCTATAATACTTTATAGATATTTGTTTAGTAGTCAAAAAAGATTTTTTATTGTTTTTTTTCTCTTTCTTTATTAAAATTATAATGGCTTCAGTTTAAAATATTCATATATAAAAAAAAATTCAACATTAATTTAAATTTCTTTTAATAGTATTTCCTTTTTAATAATTCATTTATGAAAATAAACTGAAATGAAAAAAAAAAAAAAAAACTTATCTACTTTCAGTTCGTTTTAAATTCTAATTGTTTAAATTTGTCCTCAGAGTTATAAAAGTATGCTACCTACCAACCGATCTATCTACTTTGATTTTCAGTTTGAATATGTTCTCAAAATAATAATAATAATTTAATAATAAAAAATGGACATGTTTAAAAAATATTTATTTCTTAACTAATTTTTTACGTACTTCATATTTTTTTACACATTTATTACATATTTTTTACATATTTCATTACGCTTTAAAGGAGAATCACTTGCAATTGATGAGACTGAAAAAGGCATGAACCTTGCTGCCAAATTATGTCCTGAACTAATTCCAATAATTATAAATTATAAGCTAAGTCAGTTCCATTCTCTGATTATATGTTTGATGCAGTTGCCAATCATAAATTTGACATTGGAGAATCAAATAAAGTGGAAATAACACAGGTTAAGCTTTGAAAAACACATATATATTGATAAAAATGCCATGAATATCATAAAACAGTTACACACAACTGTATGTTCTACTGCTGGATTAGAATAGAAAGAGTTTTCCCTACTTTTGGTTTTGTGCAAAGCAAAACCAGAAATCGTTTGGGTGTTGATAAGGCTGTTGTAAGGGTATTGACAAACTTGTTACCATTTTTAAAGAACTGAACAATTAAATGTTTTAGTTTAGAATAAAAATAAAATTTGTAATTAATGTTTGGTATTTGTTATATAATTTTTTTCTTCCTTACTGCCGTTTGAAAATATTTCCATTCTTTATATTTAATAATTTTTGTTCACTTTAATCAAAATTGTGCTGTGTGAAAAAAAAAACGTTTTAAACGTTTAAAACATGTTTTAAACAAAAAAAACATGTTTTTTGTTTTTTTTTATAAAAAACATGTTTTTTTCCAACCCTGTGCATGTGTCACAAAGTTGCTCTTTTTGATTTAAGAACACCCTTAAACAGAAAATTAGTTACTAAGAGAACATTGGAAAATGCTCTATTTGAAAGAAAAAAATATTATTTTACTATTCTCCAAAATTCTCAATGTAACTGTTGATTTATTGCTTGATACAAAAGAAGTTGATGTCGATATATTTTTGAAATGGTAGTAAAAAATTGTTCCCTATATGAATTGAAGCAATTTTTAAATCAGGAACTAACAGAGTTTTATAATAACCTGTGCATTAGTTCTTGAGTTAAAGATATTATGGAAACTGAATAATGCATCATATCAGCGCCACCTGTTAAGAGATATACCCCAAAAACTAACCAGCTTCAGTTTATATCAATGCTCTAATTAAATGTAAAGTTTTTTGAAATGTCATGAATTATTTCTTAAAACAAAGCAGCCACATTTTTTTTTTTTTTTTTTTTTTTTTTTTTTTTTTAATTAAAAACTTACGGAGTTGACTGATAGACATTTTCTAAAAACTTTTAAATTTCATTCCTTGCCTTCCAATACGTACAAATCCACCGAAAGTCAGAATACCATATTTTCTTTGAATTCAGTATTTTCTTGTAAAGATAGAACATAAAAACATATGAAAAAACATGCACTCTCAATTACAGTTAGCAATGAAGAAGAGATCTAAGAAATGCAATACACATTGGCTGCAAAACAGACAAACAATTCAAAAGTGATTAAAACCAACTATAATTGGTTCAAACGGCTATAAGTGGTATATATAAACGGTTCAAGGTGCTATAAAGGCATCTTACTTTGATATAAATTAACATTAATGTCTATCAGAGATGTTCAGGCCTTTTTGTTTTTGGGCCCAAAGTTTTATATCACAGCTTAAAAGAATTTTGTCATTTTAAAATTGCTTCAAATTTAATCTACTCATTTAAAAATATTTTACATAGAAATAAAAGGTCAAGTGCAAGTTTTATTCATGTACAAAAGGTTCAGTAAAATAAATTACTAACTGTAACATTACAACAAATGAATTATTTTACAATAATTGAAATTAATTTTGGGTTAAACTGGAATGAATTCTAATTATTCCTTACTTTTTTTGTTACTTGTTTTAATAGGATGCTCATAACAATTACTATTAAACATAACTGCTGTATTTTCTGTTCATCTGGAATAATTGAGATTGTTATTATACTCAATTTCTGTTTATTGTGTATACTTTTATGTAATATTTATCTTACCTTTTTTCTAAATAGGACATGCTTGGCTATTAATCTGGAAAAAGACACAAAATCGAAAAAACTATCTGCAAGATCCAAACAACCTTGGCGATAAATTGTGTTACTACAAATCTGTGTGAAAAAATGAATTTTTTATTTGTTGTTTCTTAATTTGTTATTTAAATTTGTTACTTCTAAGAATACTGTGTTGAAGTATATTAAATAAATTTGTAAAAATTCATGTTTTCTTTTTATTTATTGAATGATAATTTATAAAACAGAACCATTGTAATAATTTCATCTTCAAACATTCCCAAGTTTAATCAATTTTCACCGAAATCTCGTAAACAATATAGTATATATTATCTGTGTACACAAGATCAAGAACCGTGGGACATGGGTGCAAGATCTTCAGTCTCAGGACTGATTTCAGTGTTGAAGAGATTTTTGACTTACTTAAATAATAGTGGTTCTACCATCAAGAACATTTAATCACTTTCTTTTATTGTTAGAGACCAATTTTTAGGTATAAAAAAAGACTTAGAAATCTTCTAACCCTTTTGCATTTAGTTATTTCTAATGCTCAGAAAATATTTCAGTCTTGACTTAGATGGATTTCTTGCACCGATGTGTGTAGGATTATGAATCATTGTTAAATAAAAAATGGACTACTTTTGTTTCATGTAGTATTTAGTAAATATGTGATACATAACAATCGAAATAATAAATTAGCATTTGTGTATCATAAAAAAGCTGCTCTCTATTATTAAGCGGCTTGGAAGGGAAAAGAGGGAGCAATAGCAGTACAGCTAATAAACTGATATTACTAATCATAATTTTTCTGATCAATTCAGGAGTCGATGCAGGTTTTTATTCTGGGGCTCATTTTGTGAAAAAGAAAAGTTATTTTTGTGAAAATAACATTTTTTAATGGAAGTTGACTTTGTTATTTGAACAAGGAATTTAAAAACTAAATATATATATTTTAAAAAACTCCTTTGCTAAGTTTTTGAAAATTATGACATGTTTTTGTGTACAAATTAGATTTTAAAACAGTATGAAAATGGCATAAAAGAATTTTGTGAAAGGGTCTCTTTTATTAAAGTTATTTTTGTGAAGAAACCTATTTTATTAAATAGTTTTTTGTGAACCCCAAATTTTGCCTGGATCAACCCCTGTAATTTAATATTAACTAGTTTTCTATTTTCATTTTACATATCAGACTTTTATCTAAACACATGAGGGTTTGTTATCTTACCAGTTTTTAAATGCTTCACCACTCTCTCACTATTAAAGTGTGTGATGGTAAATTTTGGAAAGCTAAAAATTGTATTTTAACATAAGTTATTAATGCAATAATACCAAAAATGAGAACCTCGTAACTGAATAAAAATACAATTTACTATAGGAAATGAGTGAGAATGCTCTCCTTTAATAGAATTAAACTTTTATTAAAAAAAAAAAAAACTAACTGCCTGCTAAGAGTACCTGAAAACCTTGGAAAATTAGGCTTTGAATATACAAGTTTTATAATATGCATAAGTTATGAATGTTTTATTCAAATATTGCGAAAACATAAGTACTCCTGTGAAAATTTTTGTTGTTTGTGTTGTGAATTATCTATATTCCTCTTTTAAATCTATTATGGATTTTCAGTTGGTATATATGGTGATCCCCATTAAAGATTTTATTTAAAAAACCCCATATTTTATGATTTGTGGCCCCTTTTTTCCCCCCCTGAGTCCAAAAGAGAATGGGGTAATACTGGAGTATGGAAATTTATATTAATTTCACTGAATGATCCTTTTTTTAATTTTACAAACAATGCTTTTTCTTTAATGAGGTATCCTAATGTATGTGTTTTGTTATTTTATGGGCAACACCCTTTTTTTTCATGGCCAGAATTTGTATTATTTTACAGGCAATGTCCCTTTTCTCAGAGATATCTTGGTATTGTATTTTTATGGTCAATGCACCTTTTTTTACGGGCATCTTGGCATTATAGTTTTACGGCCAATGTCCCTTTTTTTCACGGGCATCCTGGCATTATAGTTTTGCGGGCAACGTCCTTTTTTTCACGGGCATCCTGGCATTGTAGTTTTACAGGCAATGCCCTTTTTTTCACGGGCAACTTGGCATTTTATTTTTACGGACAATACTACTTTTTTTACGGGCTAGTTATGCATTTGCTAAAATGTAAAATTACGGGTGATTTTTAGATTTACGGTCAAAATATTTTTTTACGGATATTGTCCGGAATCTCTGCTGCCGGCTTTTGTCCGTAATTTTACGTAGATTTTTTTTACAGTGTATATCTCAAAAGGGACACTTCTGATTTGGTTAGAATCAGTACCACTAAAACGAGCATATCTCAATTTATTAATAAAACTTTATTTCACTTTGGGCCTCTTAGATACAGAAGGAAAATAATAAAATCCAAAAACCTGTTGTACGAGATAATCCAGATACATACGAGAAAGGTATATATTTCGACAGGGTCTTTCAACATATTTTGCACTATTCTTTTTTATTACAACAATTAATGATATAATAATTATCACTTTTTCTGGTCACAGTTACTTCCTCTTTTCCATTATGAATGATATGTAACTGCATTGCCAGTAAGTTATATGCAATAACCAGGCAAAACTAGTTCCTGGTTGGGTATTGCATGTTTTAAATTTTGAATGCGGGTACCTAACGGGATCCATAAATTTTTATAGACTAAATGTTTTGATTATTTCAAGCTCCCATTATGTTGATTCCTGATTCCCAATCTATAAAAAACATTACTCATTTGTTCAGTTTGTCAAATTTCTTATTGATGGCGATTGCAAAAGCTTTCGGTAAAATTGTATTGCTGACTAATTTTTGTTTTTATTGGAACTGGAACAGTAGTTATTATATGCTCTTCCGGAATTCAGCAGAGGTCTTGTCTAGTGGGCCAATAAAATGTTTTCGAAGGTCCATGAGGGTGCATAAAATTTATTAAGACATCGTTCTCTTCAAGTGAGATTTCATGTACATTTCCAATCCACCAATATTTCTCGTAGATACAGACAATATACTGTCCAGGCTGTATATCTGATAAGGATACATTGTGAAATGCAGTTTTAGCACTTTTATCAACATGTGTTATAAAGAATGTTGCATCATTTTATATTCTACTGACACGAATTTGTTATTCATTCACTGGTACAAAATGATGATGTTCTCTTGTTCCAGGAATTGTACATCTGATTTTGAAACGCTCTTCTTGCACAATTTTTACTGCTTCAATTTCTTTTTTTTTAAACAAAAAGGAATTGAATTTCCCTTATATTCCTTTCACAAAATTCATATAGATCCGTCGGAGTTAAAATTTGGTCTGTAATTGGCCTATGAAGACTTGCCCTTGCAACTAACCGTTTTACAGTTCCCCTTTTTCCGTCACAGGGTGATTTCCCATGACTTGTGCCACTCTGCAGAAATTACAAAATCAGTTTGGTGATAACAAAGATTCAGAAATTTTTTAAAATTCTAGTACTACGCAGAAGATCCGTCGCTAAAATAATGTATATGCATAAATTCGTCAAAGTTTTTTTTTCAGATGCTCCATTAGTTTTATTAAAAATGTATGAACAGCAACTGATTCATGTTTGAGACAATCACTAATTACGCAGTAACTCGAACTTTTAGTTTCCGAGTTATCTTTAAAATAGATAACAAATGGGTACAATGTCGCTTGGCTTTTTTCCCAATGGAAATCGTGAATAGCATCCTGGATTACAAAGCTGTAATTTTCTGCGAAGTCCATCAATATGATCAATTCATCTGGCTTAAGAGTATCTTTAGTCATCCTCAGATGTTTGCTTTGATTCTTTGAAATGTAATGATGCGTAGAAAGTGCTGAGATTTTCAATACCAATTCTTCAATAAAATCTTCAATTGTCATCTGCTTCGTTTCTAACGTGTCATGATCTGTGTGAACCCATTGTTTAAATTCAACAACGTCTTCTGGATCACTATCTTCGAAAATACTTTCCAAATATTTTTATAAATCATCTGTTCCAGGGCATACTTCTCAGCGATGAAGCATACAATCTTTAGAATTCAAGTTACAAACTGTTTTGCTTATAAGGAATTTATAATCTACATCAGTTGGGCAGCTTGCTAGCATCAACTTCACATTTGATTCATTTTACACACACATTGGGAATGCACACATGCTGCATCGACAGTCACACACCATTTTGGTTTTAACTCGCAAAATTTGGCGAATCCGATTTCCGGTCCATTTCTACTTCGATAGACTGCAAACATTTCTTTCAAATTGCTTAGTAATATATGCTTCTGCAGCTTAACTTTCCTTCCATCTATCCGAACAGAAATGAAATCTTTTATTCCTGGACATATTAGACTAAATTCTTCATCTTGAAAAAAATTTCATACTCTTTCTTTTACCGTAATTTCGGGTGTATAAGCCGCGGATCAAACAATTCTGTTTGGACCCAGAAATCTTATTTGGTGATTGAAGACAAATATTTACTTTGATCTAACTAGTTATGTTTGTTTCTTAAAAAATTCTGGGTCGAAAAAGAATTGTTTGATCTGCGGCTTATACACCCGAAATTACAGTACGTCTTCTGGCAACTTCTTACCAAATTTTGTTCTACGTAAAGCCAATATTCCGATGTCTGCTTTTAATTTTCGCGCTGCTTTTACCATTCTTTCTGAAACTTCAAACTCTTTCATAACTCCTTTTATTGTCCAACTTCGAGGTGCCATTGTTAATATTTGTATTTGTTCTGGACATTTTGACAACTGCAACTTCTCCTACAAATCTCTAATTAGCTGTTTGTAATCTAAACAGTCTAGGCATTTATTGCTTGTAGCTTGTAGTAGGTTGTCTTAATTTACATGGATCTATATCAGCAAAATAGCTATTTTCTTTGAAATCACGTCTTCAGTTTCACTTATCTTTCGCTTTGCATAGCTTTTAATATCTCTTGTTGATGTTCGTTGAAATTTTAAAGGAGACAAATAAATAGCTGTTAGACTTTTATTCAACGTTTCTGTTACATCTATTTTATCTTGCTCCACTTCGCTTAAAGAAGAGAACCGTGTTGTTCTTCTTTCTTCGAATTCTTTTTTGCATGATCTACGTATTTTTTGGCCTGGTTTGACATTTTTCTTAGTTATATCTGCCAAATGATTAGAACTTTCTAAATTGATTTCGAAAAAGATTTTCGTACGCAGTGATTCTTTTTAGTGAAAGGATTACAGCATGTTTGCTGAAGAAACTCAAATTTATGAAAAAGCAATGCTTCGTGATGAAAGCATGTTTGAGAATTTTCTTCAAGATGCAATAAACTTCGGCGATTAATTAACTCCTGTTTTCAGAGGTATTTTTTTAAAAAAGCTTAAAACCTTTATGTGCACCATAAGTCGTCAAATGGCACTGAGAATTATGAGCACAGCCAATCAGCACTGCATTGACTCTGACCATAATCATGAGAATCCATAGAGCTAAAATGTTGATACAGAATGTTTTAACAGTAATGTAAAGCTAAACCTGACAGAGAAACGAGATATTTTAGTATAAATCTTGTTAAACATGCAATACCGAACCAGGAGCGAGTCTTTTGCCTGATTATTGGATATAACGCATTGGCAATGCGGTTACAAATCATTCATAATGGTAAAGGGGAAGTAACTGTGACCAGAAAAAGTGATAATTATTATATGCATTAATTGTTGTAATAAAAAAGAATGGTGCAAAATATTTTGAAAGACCTTGTCGTAATATATACCTTTCTCGTATGCATCTGAATTACCTAGTACAACAGGTTTGTGAATTTTATTATTTTCCTTCTGTATCTAAGAGGCCCAAAATGAAATAAAGTGTTTTTTATAAATTAAGATATGCTCTTTCCATAGGTACTAATTGTAACCAAATCAGAGGTGTCCCTTTTGAGATATACGCTTCTGAATATGGGGCAAAATCGACGATTTTAATTTTTTATTAGATTTTGAACATTAATAATTTAATGAATATTTAAGCAATCGAAAAACAACTACAGCGGCTTTATGAATTATTTATAGGTAATTAGTTTGTAAAGCGACAAATGTTTAAAATAATATTTGCAGTAGTTACAGCATGTTAAATTAAGGGTAAAATTCAACCAGATTGGCCAGACGGCCTACTTTGAGGCCTAGTAAATCCGATAGTTTTGATTTGTGATTTTTAACACCGCAATTACATTTTTTAGCACAAAAAATTGTATTAGATCACATATTTTTAACAAGTCAGGTCTCATACGTCATGAGCAATATGATGCCAAACTTCATGATTTGGCCGTTTTTTCTACAACCGTGAAATACTGATTGGTACAAATGGGCCCCTGGTGCTCCAACTATACTACTTTTTGCTCTAAACAGTTTCCAAATCTTCATCATATACCTACATGTATATTCTGTATCAATTATAAAAAAATTGAAGGGGGTCGAGCGGGAACCATGGCAAAATTTAGGACACTTGACATGGGATGACCCTATTTCATTACTTTATATATATATATATATATATATATATATATATATATATATATATATATATATATATATATATATATAAAGATATATATACATACAGGGTGTCCTGAAGTAAAGAGACAAAATTTAAGGGGAAGTTGGGGACATCACAAGGTTTCAGAATTGCATAGCAACCCATGGTCTGAAACGTCATG
Source organism: Maratus speculifer (assembly GCA_964019185.1). Classification (NCBI taxonomy): domain Eukaryota; kingdom Metazoa; phylum Arthropoda; class Arachnida; order Araneae; family Salticidae; genus Maratus; species Maratus speculifer. The sequence continues at coordinate 53,677,076 of OZ025297.1, forward strand.
GGAAGGTAGTACGACAGGTACATGGGAGGAAGAGACAAAAGAGTGAGATCATCTGAAATAATGTTTAACGATATTACATTTATTGTGGCAGATGATCTGTGAAAATGTTACAAAAGAAGTTCAAAGTTTCACCATTGCTAGCGGTGCATACATTACCCAGTCGAACCATGGATTGGCGGACCGCTGAAATACACCTGGATTTTGTTGGATTTCCGCAATAGCCCAGATGAGTCTAGCAACCTTATCCATTTCAGATTCCACAAACGCTGCTTATACAGTGTTTTTCAGTGCACCCCAAAGAAAGAAATCGATGCTACTTAAATCAGGAGAAAAAAAAAGCCCACATTTGAGAAAACTGTTTTTCGTCAATGATCTTGTGAACAACACAACCTACGAACGAACGAAGACGTTTCCGACCAATTGTTGCTATGCAATTCTGAATTCTTGTAATGTCCCCTACTTCCCCTTTCAGTTTGTTCCTTTACTTCTGGGACAGCCTGTATATATATATAAATATTTGAGATTTTAATAGAATCACAAATACAGGTATAAATTATGTAATTTATTCCTTATTTCTGACAAATGATACAAACTTTTAATAATACCAGAATGAATGTATTTGCTAATTTAATGTATGCATAAGTTCGAAATTTTTGAATAATGTTGTAAAATAGAATTGTAAAGTTCAGGTGATTATTTACTGATATTACATTATAGTGTAAGTTCATCACATGCGTATCTTATTTTACATAGTAATTTGTAAAATTTATACTTTATATCGGTGTGGTAGCATATTATTATATTATTTTACTCATAATTTATCGTTTAATATTTTTTTCCGAAACATTCTGAGTGGTTTGCAATCACACGTATCCACTTGATCTTAGAAGCTATATAAGCTCAAATAAACATTTTCATCTGTGTTACAGAATTCATGCATAAGAAGAAGCATTAGAAGAAGCATTAGAAGAACTCCGATTTTTTGCTAATTGAGATGTTTTCATTTCATTTTCACATCCTCAATTACATCTGTTTTTACGTTTAACAGTAAATTTCTTTTTTTGTCATCTCTGTGATAACTTTTCATATCCTGCTTTGTTTTTCTATAATTAAGAATGATTATTTTTCTTTCATCATATATACACAGAGTTCTTCTTCGATACTTCTGTTTTATTCTTATTTTTTTCTGTTTTTACAATCTACCTCTTAAATCGGGAAATGCCTTTAGTTCCAAAATGCGCTTTAAGCCGTCATACCATCATATTTATGCATTTATTAATACATCCACACGGTGACAGTTTGAACTGCTTTTTGTACATTGTAATAATATCGATTATGCTTGGTGCCCGTCACCATCTCATAGGTTGTTTCCTTTCAAACTAAACAAAATCATATTATAATATAATATGTGTTAATTATTTAATTTCTTACCTTCTTTATTTCATTTTCTTTCACTTTGTTTTTTTTTGTGTTATTTTATAAACTCAATTGTACATTTCATATAGATATTACACGATTATAAAAATATGATTTTTTTTTCACTTTATTTATTAAGTTATAGAGTGAATGACTTTGTTTTGCAGAACATTTTTTTAAATTTAATTAAAATACAAAATGCCGTTTGTACTATTGAATATTATATTGATTCCTAAGTACTTTTTATAATAAAAAATCGCTTGTATTTTTACTCGATATATTGAAATTATAATGAAAATATACCCATGAATTATAAATAATATATATGTTTATAACTATTTTTTTAAATAATTTTGTAAAAAAAAATTGTTTGTGAAAACGAAAAAAAAAATGTAAATTTAGTTTTGTAAAGAAATGTAAACAAATTAAATAAAATCATATTTCAATCATGTGCAGAAATCCATTTTCATTTTTGATTTTTACGGTTAAAGAAACTGCGAAAAGAATACACTTGTAAGAAGAATCCGTACTTTTCAATAAAATACCTTTTTAAAAAGTATCGTTAAGCTATCAAAATAAATTCCTTCTGGCCATATCTCTTCCAGCATCTGTGGGTTATGGGATGTCAGAGTTTTTTTGCTGACAATCAAAAACATGAATTGTGACAGCTCTCTGTTTCATCTGGTGATTTTATCACTTAAGGGGATATTTTATAGCCCTTTATTTTACAAACGCTTTCTTTTTAGATGCGTTCGTAATTATGTAAATACGTAGCACCTATTGTTGTCGCTCAGTCCGTCCGTCCGTCTGTCTGTCCGTCTGTCCGTCTCTCTTTCCGTCTGTCCGTCTGTCCGCATATAACAACGCAAAAACTATCCAACCGAATCGTTTGAAATTTGAAATACATAATTATAACATAATTTTGTCGAGTCATTTCAAATTTTATGAAAATCGGATGGATAGATCAATTACAGGGAAATTCAAAAGGATTCCGTTACATTACGGTCAATAGGGAAAAAAGTTTCAAATGCATTTTAATCGTTTGAAATTTAAAACATATAATTATTGCGTAATTTTGTCGAGTTATTTCCAATTTTATGAAAATCGGATGCATAGATCAATTACAGGGGCAATCAAAAGTATTCAATTACATTATGGTCAATGGGAAAAAAGTTTCAAATGTATTTTATACGTTTGAAATTTAAAATACATAATTATTACATAATTTCGTCGAGTTATTTCCAATTTTATGAAAATCGGATGCACAGATCAATTACAGGGACAATCAAAAGTATTCCGTTACATTACGGTCAATGTGGAAAATTTTTTCAAATGCATTTTAATGGTGTTACACTCATTCGAACACAATAAAATTGTTATGCGTCTGTGCAATACATATTATAATATACATTTTACATAATTTGTGGTGCAAAGAACATTTGTTATTGATTTACAAGGCCACACAAACGTATTCTATTACATAATGTTATAGGGAGAACATTGTTTGATGAGCGTTTTAATTTTAATTCACTATTTACAATTTATGAGATTGATATATAAGAGTAATATTTTTAAAGCTTCGTTATCGTACGAACGCACCTCATTTGCTACGCTTCACGTGCAATTTCCAACTTCTTTTTTTTTTATTATCTCTTTTTAGGCGCATTCTAGTACTTAAAACTACAGAACTTTCAAAAGTTTTTTTTTTTTTTTTTTTTTAACTAAAAATAGTTGTTGTTCTCGTTAGAGAATAAGGAAATCTAAAGTATGATTATTTAATTTTAATCGTTTCCTGATTGATTCAAGTTCAATGTCCAAAAATGGAATACTTCTTTTTTTTACTTTATTCGTTTTATGACTGGTCCAAGTTTAATATCCAAATACTGAATACTTCTGTTGCCACAATGATAAGAAGAGTAATAAAAACTTTAAAAGAAATAATAATTCAAAAACAAATTGTGATAGAGATTTCAAACAAATTTTGTTAGAAAGTGCATTTTTTTCTCTGCGTAACAGTGTAAAAATTTTAAATGTGCGATATTTAGAATTTGAAAATTTTGCAAGTCCGAAAATTGTAAAATTGAAATGTCATTTAAAATTTGTTTCTGATTGGTCCAGGAATATTAATGTTTAATCAATGCGGTATGTAATAGGATGTGTCCAGAAGTCAGTCTGATTAACTGCATCCAATAAAAATCCACATTTTAAACAGTTAAAGTTGTCTATCATTAATCTATTTTTTTTATCATTGGTCTTGGAATATTTATGTTTAATCCACGGCAATGAAATAACACGTTCCCTTCCTCCACCCCTTAACAAGATTTTTTTAATAATGTCACAGCGATATAGAAATTTGATTTTTAGTTACTATTGTTACTACAGTTTGAAGTCAATATTGATTTTTTACAATGTTAATCAAAAATTAAAGAAGTCAATGCAGAATTTAAAAAAATAAATAAATAACAATCATTCAATGATTATCCAATTTAGGATTAGGATCTTTTGCATGAAATTTTGTTCGGTCGATTATTGGGTACCTTTTTGTCAAATAATCAAATTTATTAATCAATTTATAACATGTCTTAATTAAAAAATACGAATTTTTCTTTTCATTTTTAGTGATATATAAAAAAAGTTCTTTAAGAATCTTTTGAGGATGCATGAATGCAACCTCCGGCCTTTTTTTTAAATTAAGAAAACATATTTTTTACCAGAAAATATGTTTAGTTTAAACTGTCTGGCATTAAATGAATTAATTGTTTGAAATTTACTTAATTTCATTAATTAAATAAATTTCTTGTTGATAATGTAATATTTTGATTTAAAAAAACCCGGAGGTTGTCAACTATGATAAATATGTACCACTGGTCCCATAGAGTTTATTGACCAAGGCATTTTAACCTCTTCGTACCTTAGGTCCACATATGTGGACCTCCGTTATTTCATTTTTTAATAATAATACTTAAATGTAATTGCAGTTTTATTCTTTGAATGCAGTTTTTTAACATCCGAGTTTCGAAATAAATCAAATAATCTTGCCCTGCAGTCAAAACGGAAAAGAAATAATTTAGTAGTAATCAAGAATGGTGCAAAAATACTCAGTAACGGAGAGGATACGAAAAAAAATCTGAAGATGTGACAAAGTTATATAGAAGAATAAAAATAAAGTGGCTAGAAAAAATCATAATTATTAACTGAAGCTTCCAAAAAGAAAATTCGAAAATTGCATTAAAGGCCTACATAGATTATGCAAAAGCAATTTATCTCGATTCAGTAAATAGCACATTATAACGTATTATCCAAACACATGCAAAGCTTCAGTTCCTGACACTTGTCATATTTTCGACAGAGTTTAAACTTGCAACTATTTAGTTATGCTGAAAGCAATATCACTAATACTGGATTTCACAACTTCAGTTAGTTATGATACAAGTTCTAGTTAGTTTACAGGAAACTGAGATAAAATTTAGGGTCTCCTTGGAAACAATATCAATGTTATAATCTTAATATTAGTTTTGTTATACTTAGTTTTTTATTTATTTATGGATATATTTAAGAAGAATGATGATATAAAGAACGCAAATAGTTCATATTTTTTTCTTTTTTTTTTGTCCTTTTTTAATCACAAACATGAATTAAAATGTTGCATAACATTTTATTATGATTTTTTTAATAGTGAGCAATTATGTTCTAATATTTTCAAAAATTACATTTTCTTCTTTTATAAAGTATACATTGTTATATTTTTGTAATGAATGGGTGTACACGATTAGTATCTATAGATTATACTCTAAAATCCGATTTAAAATGCTCATGATTAATAGCAAAAATAAGATCAAAATTTAGATTTTCGCGTTATACGACACATTTTAAAATGATAGATTTAAAAATAAACAAAAGATGGACGTAAAAAAATAGGTTTAATAATTTATAAATAACAGCTTTAATATTTATTAAATGTATGAGTTGACTCAATAAGGATTTAGTAAATAAGTGAAAAATATTATATCTTTTCATACCATAACTAAAAAGGTCTTGCGTTTAAAATTATTGAACCTCTTAACTCTTTTCAATTCATTATACCTTCATTACACCAAAATAGGAAAATTCTTGGATTGAATGACTTCAAATATAAGAGCATCGAATATATACGTTTACGTACATTTCAGTTTTCTTTGTAAAGAAAAGAGGGACATTATATGGCTAATATACCTCGTTTGCATGCATTTGCTCCACAATTACTTTTTTTATTGATTATAGTGATAAAATATACATCAAGAAAGTAATAAAAGATTTCACTCTGATAAATAATATTAAAGAAAAACTTCTGTACATGGACTAAAGTTACAATAAGTAGCATACCTTTTAAAGTATCTATTTTATAGCATGTAAATGCCTGCAAAGCTTCAGTTTCAGACACTTATCGTATTTTCGAACATTCAAAACTAAAAAGAAGATCTAAGTTTACAGTTTCGCGTTATACGAGGAATTTTAAAAATGATACATATAAACTTGCAACAATTTAACTATAGTTTTAGTAATAGTAATGCAAACATCTCTTCATTATTCTAGAGTCTAATTGAAGAAAAAAAGTTTTTCCAACCGAAAATTTTATTTAAAAAGTAGTTCTTTAACGGAATCTAGTGAGTACCATGGTAAAATAAAGCAGAAATAAAGCTAACACTAATTTCAATACTTTAGTTAGTTATGACACATCTTCTAAATAGTTTAAAAGAAACCGCGTTTGAATTTGGTGTGTCTTTGAGCCAATATTAATATTATAACCATAATATTAGTTTTGGTGTGTTTAACGTTTCATTTATTTATGTATAGATTTAAGTTGAATGACGATATCAAGCGTTGAATACGTTAGAACTATTGTTTCTCTCCCCCTTTTTTTAACCTTTTTAATCCCCTTCTGATCTTAAGACTCATATATAGCTCCTACTTCAATATGCAATATTTAAAAGATAAAAAAAGACGGATTTTGTAATACCATTAAATCAAATATAATACATGGCAGGCTTCTAAGTGGTTGCATTAATCGTACTTAAATGTCACTACTAGATAATTTCAAGCTTTTTTCTTTCAAGCAACTGTTGCTTTACTATTTAAGAGAAAAAATGTGCTAATATTTTCAGCTGCTTTATTTTTTGATTTTCTTAGTTTTCTTCCGAGATAAAAAATTTTTATTATTCATTAACTTTCACTTAATTTGTGCCGACTTTCAAATTAATTTTAAATGAAATAAATTTCTTAATAAATATAGAAATGCTTTGGGTGTCGTGTTTTAAGCTAAAAATTAGATAAAACAACATTACAATATAAATAAATATATAGACACCGATGTGCAAAATTTAAGGACGGTTCCCAAAATGCCAATTTTCAAGGGATTTTCAAGAGATAATTTTTACGCGAATATTCAAAAGGAAGTAACATAATTCGAATAATTACTATCCCTGCATAATAGCTAGTCCATGTAACATCTCATTCAGGATACACATGGTCACAAGAATCACAGGCACTACGGCGATACAAAAAATAGGTAATTCCATACGTCTCTTTCGTGAGTCTCAAATGACTACAATATATGACTCCACTGACAGGTCACTGCGAGTGCTGGTTTGAGTCGAGTCACCAGGTGACTTTACAATGTAGTTTTATTGTGACTCTCATGTGAGTGTCATTTGGAAACTCAACTTCAAAGTCATTGTAAATGTTGCATTATGATAAATCAGTAAATAATTTCACCTTAAAGTCACAAGGTGAATTTCTGTCATAAGACTTTGTCAAATGGTGACAAAGACCCTAATGTGAAGTAACCACTATGAAAAGTGGTGAAAAGTTACCTTGTGACTATAATGGGACATTATTTGTTAATTTATCATAATGCAACGTTCACAATTACTTTGAAACTGAGTCTCCAGATGAGAGGTCGCACGAGAGTCTCAATGAAACGACATTGCAAAGTCATCTGGTGACTCGCCACAAAGCAGCAGTCACAATAACCTGTCAATGGAGTCACATATAGTAGTTATTTGAGACTCATAAACGAAACGTATGGAATTTCCTATTTTTTGTTTGGCCGTAGTGACTGTGACTCTTGTGACCATGTGTGATTTGAAAGAGATGTTATATGGACTAGCTGCACTGTAGGGATGGTAATTACTCGAATTATATTACTTTCTGTTGAATATTCGCGTGAAAATTATCACTTGAAAATCCCTTGAAAATTGACATTTTGGGTTTTGTCCTTAAATTTTGAACACCAGTGTATAATGCATATATATATATAATAAAAATAAAATGCACATGATTTATAGTGTTATGTTTTAGAAATTTTAAATGTTAGAACTTTTTTCTCAACTTTTATAATAATTTGGTTCGAGACAGTTAATCACAAATTTGATTTAAAATGCAGAATAAAACTTTATTTTGATTTTTCAATAATAGGTTATTATTTTTCTAACATTTATTTAAATACTTTTTTATATTAGTTTTACTTTGTTCTAATTATGTACCCATAAATTTTATTAGGTATGATAATTATTTGTTTAATATATAAACTCTTCAAATCAAATTAATTATAATCTGCAAGTGCTGTTACTGTAACTTGGAAATGTTTGAAGTGATAGAAATCTGATAAGACCGTAATATTTACTCTTATGTAACATACCACATAAAACTATTTTCTTCATTATATAACATTTCTTCCTACGTGCTTAGTTTCGCCGAATCGGCAGATGGAAATCTATCAAAAGTTTGGTGGGATTAACAAAGATAAAATGAAATGAATCTGTACTCCATCCTATAGATTTAGAATTATAATGACTATTTAAAAGTAAAATATACATTTAACGCATTATTGAAGAAAAAAATTGTCAAATATAATATATCTCTTCTAATTAAATTTGAAAAAAAATGAATTTATATTTCTGAAATTAAAAAACAAAAACTTGTTAATCTTTTAATATTAAGTATAATACTGTTTAATAATTTTCTAGGTAAGAAAAAAAATAGTGAAAAAAAGAATAATTAAGTCGTTTTTAAGTAGCTGAACTTTAAAATTTAGGGTATAGCATGCCTTTTAAAACATGAATTAAAAATATTATTATATTTACAATTAAATTTATATTTACAATTAAAAAGTAAATAGAAATATAAAATTACATTTCGTAACATTCGTATTCAATATAGTTACTCTTATAAACATTCTGCTTTAGGAAGGCACTGTTTGTAACAGTGAGTTTTGGCAATTATGCATACGATCGCGTTGTAAAGTATTCGAACACCTGTGCTCATTCTGTTATCTTTTTTTAATTTTGCAAAGTGTGCCAAAATCTCTAGGATCTTATTTTTACCGTCATTGTGTATAAAGATATAATTTTTGGGTGTCAGTAGTTGTCTGGTAGCTTTAAAAATCACAACATTTGTTGGTTTCTGTATACTTAGTCTCATCTCTTTTTTGTTCTAAATTAGATCGCTGTATAAGATATTATTTGTCAGGTGCTGTGTCGCAGTGATGTGATATTTTCGTCTATATTGAACAATTTTTGGATTTGAGAGCTTTTTTTTATAAGGAAAGTCTCCATACGGGCATACTCCAAAACATCTGAAAAAAATTAATAAATATGCTTCTCATAAGGATATAAATGTTTATCAAAAAGAAAAAAATCGGCGGTGCTTACATAAGTTCGTTATTTGGCAATATTCCATCGATTGGTAATGGATTACAAGTTACATACCAAGGGGTTACAAGCTTTTATTAAATAAGAACGTTAATGTTATTGTTTCAATCTAAAAATTGTGTTTTTAAGGCTAGTAAATTATTCCTTATTATGATCACTCTTGATATAAGCTTGTTCTTAATATAAGTGGTCGCTGTAATTTTTGCGAAAGTTTCTTTAAAGCTTATTATTGTCATTCATATAAACTATGAAGATTAATCCGACTGCATTTTTTCTGGTAATCTTAGAAAAACATGTTGTACTGTAACTTTTGTAGGACAGTGTACAAGTGATTCCAACCTCCGCTTTCTGGGTTACAGTCTGCAAGTGAAATCATATGTAGTTCATTTTTCTTTTTCTAGATATATTTTTTCATTTATTTGCAAATAAAAAATTCTGATAGATTCGTTTTTTACACTTAATACATATGATTTTTTTCGATTCCCACCAACAATACCTTAGATCTTTTTTGTACGTTATTAAATATGCTATTCCAATAAAATGTTGATATCTGTTATAAGCAATAATTTTGAATTGGCCTCGTGCCAGGTTTATTTCAGTGTCATAAGCGTGGTGCGTTTACATACCATAAATTTGTGAATGACTGTTATTATTTTTATCATTGTTATTATTATTCTTTAATGAATAACATATTTTAAATTACATGATATAATATAAGACGGAAACAAATGCTGAACTATTTTATTGATATTAATTAAGGTGATGATACATTTTTCTTTTGTTATCCTCTGAATGCAAGCAAAAGCAATAAATTTTTAAAAATCACGCTTGAAAATTACATAAAAACGAAATATATTGTGTAATTTCCTTTAATGTTTATAGACCAGTTGCGATATAGTTTTCAAGCTATACTTTCATATTGACTTCGTGCATATTTAATAATCGAAGAAATCGCCAAAGATTAATAACCTTAAAAATATTGTAACATGTCAGTAGTATAAGCATGATTTGTTTAAATGTATTAAACTTGTACTTTATTATTATTATTATTATTATTATTGAACGGATGAAACTTAAATTTCATTATAGAACATAAACCGAAAACAAATTCTGAACCATTTTATTTATAGTAATGTATGAGAAATTTTATGTTTTATACAATCTTTTGTTCTATTTCTGTTATTTACATTTTTACTTTTACTTTTGTACAGTTTTTCTCATCTTTTGCAATCATACTAGATGGTCCCGTCAAGATTTGACGATAAAGTTGTTAAAATATTAATTAGATTTTATTTTCTTAATTAGTTACTTGTAAATAAAGTTTTGAAAATCTGATTTATTTGTAAGTTATGTATGTGATTCTAACAGATTCAAAGCCTTTCATGGTTCTGTCAATCTAACCTACTCAAGTAATCATCTAAAAGAATTTTAAGCAGAATTTTAGTAGCGCTTCCTTCTTAACAGAAGGATAGCTAAAATTAACAAGTTGGAAATTGCACGTGAACGTAGCAAAGGAGGTGCGTTCGTACGATAACCATGTTTTAAAAATATTCAGATCTTGCTGATATAGTAGAGTGCACTTCGGATAGAGTATAGTAGTCGAAATCTTTGTGTTTCTGTAAATATGCAAAAAGTAATTTTTATTACACCTCAGCAATGAATATCTTATTCATAAAATGTGAAATAGTTGAATATAATTTAAACAGGCCCCAAACAATGTTTCCCCGTGTAGCATTATGTAGTGGAATAGATTTTTGTGACCCTGTAATTTAATAATAAAATTTCTTTGCATCACAGATTGTACAGAATGCATATTTTAGTATATATTTCATAGATTCATGCCAATTCTATTATGTTCGAATGAGTGTAACATCATAAAAATGCATTTAAAACTTTTTCCCATTGACCGTAATGTAATGGAATAACCTTGATTGTCCCTGTAATTGATCTATGCATCCGATTTTCATAAAATTTGAAATGACTTGCCAAAATTACGCGATAATTATATGTTTTAAATTTCAAACGATTAAAATGCATTTGAAACTTTTTCCCCATTGACCGTAATGTAACGGAATCCTTTTGATTGCCCCTGTAACTGATCTATCCATCCGATTTTCATAAAATTTGAAATAACTCGACAAAATTATGGTATAATTATGTACATTGCTCAAAACAATTAAAGGTTATTTGAAGTTTTATGTAAAATAAAGATATAAACGAAATTTTTTATGCCGAAAATAGAAGAAGAGAATCAGAAATGCAAATTTTTCTGGTTTTCAAACTGTAGAGTATGCAAATTTTGAGTTCGACGTCAAAAACGTCGCTTCAGCGGCAGTGAATGAAATTTGACGTTCAACTGGATAAAAGAGAATGAAGACAAGGATGATCGGCATTCTGTGATTGCTCTGTTTCGATGAGTACGATGTCTCAGCGAAGCCATTTGACAGATTCAGAAGCTTGGAGAATTGTTGGTAGGTTAGAAGGGGGCCAAACGCAAGCCGAAGTAGCGCAAGCCATTGGAGTGTCACAAAGTCTCATTTCCAGGATCGTTTTTTGGAGAGTGAATGTGCAGGCCGAAGACCAGGGCAAGGTCTTAGACGGGCAACAACGCCCAATGAAGTTCAGTATTTAGCATTAACATCTCGGAGACACCGAAACGTGAACGCTACTCTTCTCCAACAACACCTTCGCTCGGCTACAGGCACCACGATTTCAACTCAGACTGTCCGAAACCGGCTCTATGCTGTAGGTCTGTATGCTCGCCCACCGATGGTATGTGCTAGATTAAGATCAAGGCATCGTCGCGACCGCAGGGAATGGGCAACCGAGCATGTCAAATGGAGGAGAAATGAATGGAGCAATATTCTGTTTTCTGACGAGTTCCGTTTCTCTGTGCATCCGGATAATAGGCGTATTTTCATCCGGAGGGACCGTGGCAGTAGGAATAATCCTGCGTTCGTGCACGAAAGTGTCAGATTTGGCGTTGGAGGAGTGTTGGTGTATGGTGGCATCTCCATTGACGGGCGCACTGACCTCTACATCATTCGAGATGGAGCTCTGACTGGTCGTCGATATAGGGATGATTCTTTTTTTCTCATATGCACAAATTGTGTTTTTTTCCTTTTGTACACAAATGCGCAATGAAATGTATTTTTTTCTGCCAAACATGTATAATTTATTCTCATATAACCTACTATGTCTGTTGACCATGTATCAATCAGCTAAAAAGTTTCCCAGATACAAAATTCACCTAAAACTGCAATATCCTTTAATAGTTTTGAGCAGTGTATTTTAAATTTCAAACGATTCGGTTGGGTGATTTTTGCGTTGTTATATGCGGACGGACAGACAGACGAATAGACGGACAGACAGACTGACAGACGGACAGACAGACGGACAGACGGACAGACAGACGGACAGACAGACGGACGGACTGCGCGACAACAATAGGTGCTACGTATTTAAATAATTACGAACGCACCTAATTAAACTGATATTTATTTTGGTGAATTTTCTCAGTGTTTTGAAAAAATAACTATGTTTAGTATTTTCTAATTTTTAGAATTTAATTTTTAGAATTTCTAATTTTTGAAATTTAAAACGTATATTTATTACATATTTTTCTCGAGTCATTTTAAATGTTATGAAAATCGGATGCATAGATCAATTACAGGGAAAATCAAAATTATTCCGTTACATTATTATCAATGGGGGATAAGTTTTAAATGAATTTTAATCGTTTGAAATTTAAAATGTATAATTATTGCATAATTTTGTCGAGTTATTTCAAATGTTATGAAAATCGGATGCATAGATCAGTTACAGGAACAATCAAAAGTATTCCGTTACATTACGATCAATGGGAAAAAAAGTTTCAAATGCATTTTAATCGTTTGAAATTTAAAACGTATAATTATTACATAATTTTGTCGAGTCATTTCAAATGTTTAATTATTTAAATATTTCAATTATATTACTTCCTGTTGAAAATTCGCGTGAAAATTATTGCTTGAAAATCCCTTGAAAATTGACATTTTGGGTTTCGTCCATAAATTTTGCACACTAGCGTATAATGTACATATATCATATATATTACTAGCTGACCCGCCCGGCGTTGCCCGGGTCCGTGGTAATAATATTAAACGAACCTGAAATTTGTGATTTTATCTGTAACTCGAAATACGTGACTACTGACTGTGAGAAAAATCTGTCAAAAAAATAAACAACTAATTTTTAGAGTAACAGATATTCAAAATGACTTCAATGTGAAACGGGGGAGGAAATATGTGTCCAACAATTGATAGATTTTCGCATTAAACTGTTGATTTTTATCCGTAAATATCACTGTTCAATCACGTAACTTTTTATTTTTTTCACATCGAAATCTTAAGTGAAATATTTTGATAAAAAAAAAAAAAAAAACTATACACTCCTAGTTCCGACTATACCATGATTAAAATTGATAAGAAATGATTAGGTAAATGGTTAATATATAGTAATGTAGTTTCAGAACCATACTAGAAAATTAAGTGTACTTTAATCAAAACATGAGTAATGTTCACCCCGGATAAAATCCTAACCGTAACTTAATTTTACTATAATTGTAACCTATCTGTAACCTTACTGCAACTTAACCTGAACCTAACAGTAACTTAAATATATCATAAATGTAACCTAATCGTCACCCTATTGTAATATATCCGTAATCTGATAGTAACCTAACTGCAATTTACCTTAATCTAACTGTAACTTAATTATAACCTAACTATAATGTAACCGGAATTTAAATCTAACCTAAGACTAACCATAATATAATTGCAACCTAATTGCAACCTAACTGTAACCCAAATGTAATCTAACCGTTATCTAATCGTAGCCAAATTCTAAAATTAATAATACTATAAACTAACAATTCCAACCGCGTACGTGCTACAAAGTACTCCAGATCCACTTATCGCCGCTACGGGGCGCAGTATGCTTTGTACGAATATCCGACACGGATCACCGCCACTTGCGGTTGGATAGAATAGGCGTGCAATGCACGATTTGCAGAATGTTAAAGTTTCACTTTACATCACCAGAATGAGCATTTTTTTGTAAACATACTTAAATCCGAACGATACTCCGATTATCATTCTTTCCGTAGATATATTACCCAACGGAGTGGGGATACAAATAGCAATTTAAGAAACTTATTGAAATTTCTATTCGGAAAAAATGATAACCACCACTCAATTAAGAGACCAATATTAATCAATAACAACCTCCTACACGGCTAGTTGCTGCATAATTTATCAAGTAGAAGGTAAGCTGTGAAATATGCTCTGTAAAATATGTTAGTTCTACTTTTCACCTCCAGTAGCACATCAATACCTTAACAAACATATATCCGACGGAAACTTCAGTATTAAACTTATTCGTATAGATATATTAATCGAGAGGGTGAGAAAATCCAATAAGAATTTAAGAAACACTTAGTAAAATTACTGTTCGGAAATAAACACTTCTTATAAATTAAAGATGAAATATGTTCTGTACGAATATCCTACACAAATTTCCACTACCTGCAGCACTGTATGGCAGGTGTGCGTTAAACGCGGAATAATTTTTAGTAATTAAAAAGAAAAAAAAAATAGAACAATGATAAAATGTGTTTAAAAATATCTTTAAAAATAAAAAATAATGCATCAAGCACAGATTATGAAACACTATCCAACACATTCAAAATAATGTAAAAAACTGCACCGTTTTAAAAATTTAAATATTACATCTCATTTCACCATATGAAAATATATTAAGCATTTCAAAACAGAATTTCAGCTGTTCCCATCTACATTTGGATAATGATCCGAAATTTTTAGCAGCCCTGTATATGACACATAGATTGATATCTATTAATAACATGCATTCAAATATTTTATTCATTTAAGAGATACACATATTTCAATTGAAAATTCCCCTTCAGCAATATCCTCTAATAAGGAGAATGGTATGCAAATATTTTTGTGCTGCTCTGTATATAATGAATGGAATTTATATGTAAAGGACAATATGGAAAAAACTAATTACATTTAGAGGCGCATACCGAATTTTAAAACGCACTCTCCATCAATTATTAAGGAAAAAGAGTACTGTAAACATTTCTTTCGTGTGTCCCTTTAAATTAATAAAAAATGCGATAAATGCTCTGTTTTAACTTAACCGTGGTTAAATTCATTGATTTATATTTGTTTGAATACATTAAGAATAACGTAATATCATTAAAATACTCCCCAAACGATTTTTCTCGATGTACCCTAATCGAACTCTTTTGAATATCCCTGTAAATGAATCATTTCTCATACATGCTTCATATGGAATACCAAGCATGTTTTGGTGACCTTAAATAAGCTTTATCAATTGCATGAAAATCCGAGTATATTTACAGGAATTAGAGCGAGGAGAGACGGACAGACAAACCGAATGCATAAGTACTTATCAACTTTCTCGGTAAGTGCTAAAAAACAGATGTTTCTTAAACTACGAAAATTTATTATAATCACGAAGCAAAAATCGTCGATTACCGCTTATAAGTCACCCAATATTTCTTTATCTTTAGAAACATCAGAAAAAAATTTATTTTCCGTTTACAATTTATTTAATACACAAAGCATTTCAAAACCGAATGTCAGCGGTTTCCATTTACTTTCGGAAAATTATCCGAATATTTTAGCAACTCTGTATATGATATAGAAGATATTTGTACATATTAACAACATGTATTTCAAAAATTAATTAATTTAAATAGTACATACATTGCAGAAAATTTGCCTTCAGCAATTTCCACCAATAAGAAGAATAGTATGCGAATAATTTTGTGCAGCCCTAATATGAGATGTAGAAATTATATATAAAAAGTAGTATGCAAAAAACTAAGTAAATTTAAAAGTGCATATCGAATTTTAAAACATACTCTCCAGCAATTATTACGCAAAGACAGTATTGTACCTGATTTCTTTTGTGTGTCCCTGTAAATTATTAAAAATTGCTATGATTTGTCTATTTAATTTAATAGTAGTGAAAGCAGGGAATTTATATCCATTTCAGTACATTTGAAATAGCGTGAAAATACTCATTAAAATACTCTCCAAACAAATTTTCCACATATACCATAATGTAATCTTTTTTTTTTTTGGTCTCTGTAAATGAACCAATATTCGTACGTATTTCATATGCAATTTCATGACCCTAAATAAGATTTGTCAATTGCATAAAAATCCGAGTATATTTACAGAAATTAGGGTGTGGACAGGCGGACAGACAAACCTAATGCATAAGTACTTTTAAACTTTGTTGAAAAGTGCTAAAAAGCACTTCTGATATTAAAAGAAATTATATCATTAATATTATCAAAAATGAGAATGTAAATTATATTTAAAATATTGCTACTCGCAACAGCAACAGAAGGCATTCGAATGTAAGGAATTATTTTTGCCCAATTTCTAATTTTTAGTGGTAAAAGAGCCAGTGAGATATTTTCTAAACTTTTAATTAATATTTAAAAACCATATGTCTTGCTATTTATATACGTAGATCAGTTTCAATAACGCATGTATTATTTCTCAAGCAATTAGAGTTAAGGAAAAACAGAAAGACGAACAGCATGAATTTCAGGTTGTGAAGCTCGTTACTAGGTTCTGACGTCATTTGAACTAATTCATTATCTTAAACTTTCACTATCTATATTAATAAAATAACAAATCGCTCTGTCTGTGTGTGTGTGTGTCTGCGATAGTTAGCGAAAACTACGGTACGTACGAAGCTCAAAATTTTTCTGAGAGTAGCTCAATATCTCTCCTGATGCACCTGATGCTCAGAATTTCAAAATTCTATTTATTAACTGAGTTATTAATTAAATTCCAAACCTCACTCTCATAAAAAATCGCTTTTTTTATCTTTTTTTCCTTTTCATTCTCTTATGGTTGGTTGGTTGCATAAAATTTGCGCAGAAATAATTTCAAAAACTGGGACTGACCTTTAAAATTCATAGACTGGCAAACTGTCAGTTTAAATGAGGATTTTTTTTATTACAGCAGCTGTACACCATGGAGGAAAAAGATAGGTGGTGGCGAAGTAAACGGAAAAAAAGGTTTGAAATATGAAACCATTTATCGCTGAAATTTTAATGTCTCAAAATAAAGCACGAGGAAGGAATTTTGTATTAATAAGACGGATTGGAAGAAATGAATTACAGCTGAAGCATATTTTACGAAGAAATAGTAATTTTTTTAAATGGTTTTTTCTATTATATTATTTATTAAAATAAATATTTGCTTTTAAAATAATTGAAATTGGAAAATTAAAAATAATTAAATGTCAAAACAAAATAAATAAAATATTGAAATCATATGATTTGAAGTAAAAAATTGTATTACTAAAAGTTTTCTCTTTTTTTTCAGAAATTTTTAATACTTTATAACGTAGATGAAAAATGTTTATGATTTAACAACATATTAATAATTCCATGTCAATATATAAAATATAGTGATGAAAATATTCTTTTAAAATCATGCATGAACACTTAAATAATAATATTAATCTAAAATCTAGATTTCAGAGTGCAGACGATTTTAAGACATTAACGAAAGAATGTTGATTTTTCAAGCAAAGTCTTAAATGATGCTTCTATATTGATATTTCAAAGTCATATGATAAAAATAATCAAGTAATTCTTGCCTATGATTGATCTAATTGTATCTTTCATGCATTCCGATCGTGAATTACAGGCAATAATGGCACAAAACGTAATTTTCTTAAACGAATTTTTAGTTATCTATTGAATAACAGTTTAAAAGGTAAAAAACAAAGAAATACTGGTTTAAACCAGTTTGAATTGATCGGAGTTTCAAAGGACATGGTTTTGTTGGTGCTTATTTGGACATAATGTAGCGGATTTTAGAGTTACATTTTTTGCGTCACCCCAAGACATTATACTGCCACTATATTAATTTCTTTTTACTATATGGTTTTATGCATATTTTTGGCATTTCGAACATTAGAATGTATGAGTCATTAACTGTGTTTCTGTAAAAAACATTACACGACACTTTTCTATGAGTTTATTTTTTAATCATTGATTAAATTTAAATGTGTTCTATTCAATTTAAAATTGTAATATGGCTTTAATTTGTTTTTAAAACAAAAATAAAATAGCTGTTTGGCGTACAGTTGTTTGTATCCGCAAACGATTCATTCACCATAATAAATTACCAAATAGCAAAGTATCAGAAATAGCCATAAAAAGAATAGTAGCAAAACTGATTAGACTAATTTAAATCTTAATGATTAGACTAATTTAAACATAACCCGATCCCAACCAGAAAAAAGAACAGACCACACTCCGATCCGTGATACACAAAATTTCCGTGAGTATAAACCCGACCCTGACCTAAAAATTCTGTTTGGAAAAAACTATGGATTTGATAACTGACCCGAACCAAATCTGAATCCCGCAAAAATGTTAAAGTGAAGCATAACCCGATTCAAACAAGGAAAAAATAATTTTCGTGGATATGAAACCTGACCCGAACCTAAATATTTTCTTGAAAGAAACCCGAAATATGACTCGAACGAAATCTGAAACCGATAAAAATATTCCAGAGAACTATAACCCGATCCCAGCAAGACAAAATACTTTCCATGGTCATAAACTCGACTCAAACCTAAAAAACTCCGTTTGAAAAATCCTGAACTTTGACCCAAACCACATCTAAATCTGACCAAAGTATTCGAAAGAACTATAACCGGATTCGAGTAACACAAAATAATTTCCGTGGACATGAACCCGATACGAAACCTAAAACTCCCATTCAAAAAATACCTGAAATTTGAATCGAACCAAATCTGAATCTGAAAAAACTATTTCAAAGAAACGCAACCGGATCCAAACAAGACAAAATATTTCCATGGACATGAACACAATCCAAACCCCAAAAAATTCTTTGAAAAAATCGCGAACTGAACGAAATCTGAATTTGGCAAAAATATTCCAGTGAAGCATGTCCTTATTCGAACAAGACAGAATTATTTCCGTGAACATGCAAGAAGACCCGAACCCAACAGTTATATTTGAAGAAAAAACCCGAAATCTGAATTGAACCAAATCTGGACCTGACAAAAATATTCCAAATAACTATAACACAATCCAAGCAAGACGAAATAATTTCTATGGACATAAACCCAACTCGAACCTAAAAAATTCGATTTGAAAAAGACTGAAATTTGACCCAAACCACATCTAAATTCGACCAAAATATTCGAAAGAATCATAACTGGATTCGAGTATGACAAAATAATTTCCGTGGACATGAACGAGATCCGAACCTAAAAATTCTATTTGAAAAAATACCTGAAATTTGAATCGAACCAAATCAGAACCTGATAAAAAATATTCCAAAGAATCGTAACCGGATCTGAATAAGACAAAAAATTTCCATTCACATGAACCGAATCTGAACCTGAATCTGAATCTGAATCTTTCTTTGACAAAATCACGAAATCTGAACTGAACCAAATCTGAACTTGAAAAAAATATTCCAGTGAAGCATGTTCTTATTCGAACAAGGCAGCATAATTTGCGTGAACACGCAAGAAAAACTGAACCCAAAAATTCAATTTGAAGAAAAAGCCGAAATCTGAATTGAAACAAATCTCTTCCCGACAAAAATATTCCTGTATCCGAGCAAGGCAAAATAATTTCCATGGACATGAATACGACCCGAATATTAAAACTCAATATCAAAAAAAAAAAAAAAAAAAAAAAAAAAAAAACCTTAAAATCTGAGCCGAACGAAATCTGAACCCGACAAAAATGTTCTAATGAATCATAACCAGATCCGAACAAGACAAAATAATTTCCATGGACATGAAAACAATATATGGTTTGGTAACATTTATGTTGCAATTACATTATGGTAAGTCTTTGATTATATTTAATTTCCCGTTAGGTTACAGTTAGGTCACGATTAAGTTAAAGTTAGGTTAAAGTTAAATTGCATTTATGTTATGGTTAGAATAAGGATATGTTACAATAAAGTGAAGGCTAGGTTACATTTATGTTATATTTAATTTACAGTAAGGTACTGTTAAGTCAAAGTTAGGTTACAGGCATGTTATGGTTACGGTGCAAAAGTTTACAGGTAGGAATTTATCCATAGAGTGAACATTACGCGAGATTTGATTAAAAATAACACTTACTTTTGTTAAATGGTTCTGAAATTATAATACTACATACCAACATTTTAGCTACCCGCGAGTATCGATTTCATTCATGGTATAGTCGGATTTAAGAGTAATATAGTTAGATTTGAAATTTAAAATATTTCACTTGGGATTTCTATGTGAAAAAAAATAATTAGTTACATGACTTAACTGTGATTTTTGATAAATATCAACACTTTAACACAAAATCACGCAGTCGTTGGATACATATTCCCGCCCGCGTTTCTCATCGCTCATTTTGAGTATTTTTAGAGCTTAACATTAGTTGTTTTTTAAACCGATTTTTCACACTGTCAGTGTCCACATATTTCAGACAATGCATTTCTGCACGTTTCGAGTTAATGATAAAATCATACAAATTTCAAGTTCGTTTAATATTGTTAATACGGACCCGGGCAACGCCGGGCGGGTCAGCTAGTTATTAAATACGTTTTCAAAGCAAGTATTTGAACTCCGTGCTTAAAGTTTAGGTGAAAAAACAGTCACTTTTGAAAGATTGAGTACCCAAATTCGTTTATTTTTTTCTGTCTCGGTTTTTTAAATTATTTTTGTGAATGTTTTATACAACCGACCAAACGAAAGAGAGCGCAAAAAAGAAACGGGTTTTTTATAAGCGACTCTGCATGAACCAATCAACCGAAAATCAGCGTAGAGAAGAAAAGGAAAAAAAGGCATAATTTTGATCATAGTGAGCTCCACTTCGTAATTAATATATCTGAATTTAATCAAAATATTAAAATTCTGAGCTTCAGGTGCATCAGGAGAGATATTGGGCTATTCTCATAAAACTTTTGAGCCTCGTAAGTCCCGTAGATTTTGCTAGCCATCGCAGACACACACACACACACACACACACACACACACAGAGCGATTTGTTATTTTATTAATATAGATAAAGCAGAAGTTCTGAAACTTCCAAACGAGTGTTTTCAAGAACTACCCGATGGATCTTTTTGCAGATTATATCATTCGATAGGAAATATGTTTGCGGAGGTTTATGATACAAATATACAGGGATAACTCTGATATTTCGTACTAAATTTCGTATTTTTCGGTAATTTTTGACGGAAAGGTTGCAACAAGTAATTTTTTGGCGATAATTATATTTCAAAAAAGAAATGAAATGCTTTCTCTAATGGAAAATAATATAAACATTTCGAAAAAACCCTGTTAATTCATTGATTTAAAATAAATAATGATAAAAAGAAAAAAATACGTTTAATGCAAAATAATATTATGAAAAGAAAATATTTATCTTTAACAAAAAAAAAAAAAAAAAAAAAAAAAAAAAAAGAATATTTATAATATTTAAAAAGTAACTCAATGTGAAAGAAAGTGTTGAAGTGACACAATATTTGGCTATTTATTTCTTTCGAGCCAGATTAAAAGAAAAGAACATCCAAAAAATTTCATTAAGTAAAACTTAAGTATTTTTTTTTCTTTCTTTTTTAAAAATATTTTTAAATCTAATTTTCCCGTTATGTGTTTTACAGAAGAAACTCGCAGAATTATTATTATTTTTTTAAAGGCTCTAATTGTTATTTGTATATTGTTTGTTCAATTGGGTGTTTCAATCTACTTTTGTCGCCAATCAATGCGATTATAAGCCAAAAAAAGCACAAGATGGAGCGATATTCGCAAGAACTATTTTCTCTCTATCTCTGTTTTAATGAGTGAGAGCATTTTAGGAAAAAAATTTACATTTAACTTAAATACATATATAGCAGTTAATACCATAAAAATGAATAATACTTAAATTTTAGGGTAAATGTCTTTCCACATACATAGATATTGTAAAATAATTTAACTGCAACTTAAAAAAAAAATTTGGCACAGATATCTTTTACGCACTACATTGGGGCGATTTGTCTCTTACGCCAATACCATATATACATCTGGGTAATTCACTGACTCCAAAGTGTCATTATTTTGCTTTATGGCAACCCGGATGTTATTGTCTACTTATAAATAAATTGTGGTATTTACAATTTTTTTTATATAAACTATTTTAATCTAGGCGCCTTTGTCATACATGCCCCACATTTGCGCGACTGCAATAAAATAGCGATTTTATGCCTCACTTGGTAACCTGGCTGTTGTTTATTTATTAATAAATTTTTATTTTATTTTATTTTATTTTTTAAAGGATATAATTAATTTTGTTTTATAATAATTAACTAAACTTTTTAAAATTTATTGTTATTTTCAATTTAAAATAACAGAAAATAATTGTAAACTATATACCTAACTGTTATTTGAAAACAAAATTTTCTCCGAATCGGCATTAGAAGAAAAAAAAAAGGCGCCAATGTGGTGCGTATATGTCATGTATACATTTTTTTCACTATACTACAGTATTTAAACATGCTGTATAAATAACGATTATTGTTTTTTCCAAACATGTATGGCACAGATATTATATACACACTGAGGTATCTGACTATCGCCAAAACGGTGTTATTTTGCCTGATATGGTAACCCAGCAATAGTTGTTTCTGTATTAATAAATTGTTTATTTACTTTCAATTTCTTTTTAGAAATTCTATAAATTGTTTTGTATTATAGTAACTTTTTTTTATTTATTAATATTTTCGTTTTAAAATAACGAAAATAATTTTTAAAAATGCACATTTCTTCGCTTTCTAGAACGAGGATTTTGCCGCATTGGTATTGGAAGGAAATCTTGCAAATCCGGGTTTGTGCCGGCGTTTTTTGTGAAATATGATATTTTCAAATGTAAATTGAGTGCTACTTGATTAACACGACGGCGAGTTTCGCCAAACTATTCAAATTTACATAAATTAATTTTAAATAACGAAAGAACAATAAACATAAATAAAAAATACAAATTAAAAGTCGAATTAAAAAGCACTTATGACGTAAAAAAATACGTGTATCACGTGTAATATCAATTGCTATCATACTTACGATCATCGATTATTGACATATATTCCTATAATCTGCTATTATTTTTTCTGGATAGAATAATCAAGTAGTACCGTACATTGTGCAAATTCCAGTTAATATTACAAAAATAGAGCTAAATAACTAAATTTAGGGGCAAATGCACACACCCATGTTGTAAGAAAAAGGCACAAATGTCATATATGCACCACGTTGGGGTGATACATTTCTGGCGCCACTTTAACGGAAACTTCGTTTTCAAATGACTGATACATTTCTATTTTCTATTTTACTTTTCTATGTATAAAGCATAACATTTTGTATCATTTTAAAATGCAAATGAAAGTAAATAAATAGTTCATTAAGAAATTAAAAACAAAGCTGTATTACCATAAGAGGCATAAACTGTTCATTTTGTTTCAATCACGCCAACGTGATGCGTATATGACATCTGTAACAAAAAATGAATTTCACACATTCAAAAAACATTCACCTTATTTTTCTAAGGAAAATTTTATTTAACTTTATTTATTCTGCTGCATTCGAAAAACGGAACACTGTAATAGATTTGTCAAGAGCAGATGTACGTTGCGAAATATAATATAATATTGATAGAGGATGTATTAAGGTTTCCACAGATACCCATATCCTCAAGTTGAGAGGTTTAGAGTTCAAAAACTATCAAATGAAAATGAATCACTTGAAAATTGTTTAAATTCAATGGTCAATCTCTGCGATCATAATGCTCGCTATTTTAGAAGTATGGTGAATAGAAAATATTTAAATTGCTCTTTTCATAATTGCTTCATTTATCTATCAAACTCTACAATAAATGGTCAACTGAAATATTTTTTTCTTAAAATCCCGAATTTTATCGAATAAATAAGCTGATACAAAAACATAATATTTTATTATTATTTTAATATATTTTGGCGTCAACGGGCCTTGATTCCATTGTTGTTGTTTTTATTTTTGGCTCAGTTTTGGTTTTTCTAGCTCGCTGAGTTTTGCACTAATGAAGAATCTCGACAGTAGATTCGAAACAGCTGTTTGCTAAATTTAATGCATTTTTGGTGCATTTATAATCGTTGTTTTTCTATCTTTAAATACAATGGCGTTTTGTATGATTTTCAGAAATGTGAAAGAACATTCGAGATGAAGTTGCTTTAAAAAACACAATCATATTCAATATTTTGTTTGATTCAAATTTTGTTTTGAAAAATAGACCAGCTCAGCGGGCTTAGCCTGCTAGTATGTAATAAAAATAAAATGCACATGATTTATAGTGTTATTTTTTAGAAATTTTAAATGTTAGAACTTTTTTTCTCAACTTTTATTATAATTTGGTTTGAGAAGTTTAATCACAAATTTGATTTAAAATGCAGAATAAAACTTTATTGTAATTTTTCAATAATAGGTCATTATTTTTCTAACATTTATTTAAATACTTTTTATATTAGATTTACTTTGTTCTAATTGTGTACCCATAAATTTTATGAGGTATGATAATTATTTGTTTAATATATAAACTCTTCAAATCAAATAAATTATAATCTGCAAGTACTGTTACTGTAACTTGGAAATGTTTGAAGTGATAGAAATCTGATAAGACCGTAATATTTACTCTCACGTAACATGCCACGTAAAACTATTTTCTTCATTATATAACATTTCTTCCTACGTGCTTAGTTTCGCCGAATCGGCAGATGGAAATCTTTCAGAAGTTTGGTAGGATTAACAAAGATAAAATGAAATGAATATATACTCCATCCTATCGAATTAGAATTATAATGACTATTTAAAAGTAGAATATACATTTAACGCATTATTGAAGAAAGAAATTGTCAAATATAATATATCTCTTTTAATTAAATTTGAAAAAAAATTAATTTATATTTCTGAAATTAAAAAAAAATCTTGTTAATCTGTTAATATTAAGTATAATACTGTTTAATAATTTTCTAGGTAAGAAAAAAAAATAGTGAAAAAAAGAAAAATTAAGTCGTTTTTAAGTAGCTGAACTTTAAAATTTAGGGTATAGCATGCTTTTTAAAACATAAATTAAAAATACAATTATATTTACAGTTAAATTGATATTTACAATTAAAAAGTAAATAGAAATATAAAATTACATTTCGTAAGATTCGTATTGAATATAGTTACTTTTATAAACATTCTACTTTATGAAGGCACTGTTTGTAACAGTGAGTTTTGGCTATTATGCATACGATCGCGTTGTAAAGTATTCGAACATCTGTGCTCAATCTGTTATCTTTTTTTAATTTTGCAAAGTGTGCCAAAATCTCTAGGATCTTATTTTTACCGTCATTGTGTATAGTGATATAATTTTTGGGTGTCAGTAGTTGTCTGGTAGATTTAAAAATCACAACATTTGTTGGTTTCTGTATACTTAGTCTCATCTCTTTTTTGTTCTAAATTATATCGCTGTATAAGATATTATTTGTCAGGTGCTGTGTCGCAGTAATGTGATATTTTCGTCTATATTGAACAATTCTTGGACTTGAGAGCTTTTTCTTATAAGGAAAGTCTCCATACGGGCATACTCCAAAACATCTGAAAAAAATTACTAAATGTGCTTCTCATGAGGATATATAAGTTTATCAAAAAGAAAAAATCGGCGGTGCTTCCATAAGTTCATCATTTGGCACTTTTCCGTCGATTTGTGAGGGATTGCAAGTTACATATCAAGTGGCTACAAGCTTGTATTAAATAAGAACGTTAATGTTATTGTTTCAATCTAAAAATTGTGTTTTTAAGGCTAATAAATTATTCCTTATTATGATCATTCTTGTTATAAGCTTGTTCTTAATATAAGTGGTAGCTGTAATTTTTGCAAAAGTTTCTTTAAAGCTTATTATTGTCATTCATATAAACTATGAAGATTAATCCGACTGCATTTTTTTTCTGGTAATCTTCGAAAAACATGTTGTATTGTAACTTTTGTAGGACAGTGTACAAGGAGTTCCAACCTCCGCTTTCTGGGTTACAGTCTGCAAGAGAAATCATATGTAGTTCATTTTTCTTTTTCTGGATATATTTTTTCATTTATTTTCAAATAAAAAATTCTGATAGATTCCTTTTCTACACCTAATACATATGATTTTTTTCGATTCCCACCAACAATACCTTAGATCTTTTTTTTACGTTATTAAATATGCATTTCAATAAAATGTTGATATTTATTATAAGCAATAATTTTGAATTGCTTCGTGCCAGGTTTATTTCAGTATCATAAGCGTGGTTCGTTTACATACCATAAACTTGTGAATTACTGTTATTATTTTTATCA
Source organism: Maratus speculifer (assembly GCA_964019185.1). NCBI lineage: Eukaryota > Metazoa > Arthropoda > Arachnida > Araneae > Salticidae > Maratus > Maratus speculifer. Next base: position 53,703,653 of record OZ025297.1, read on the forward strand.
TTGTTATTATTATTCTTTATTGAATAACATATTTTAAATTACATTATATAATACTAGCAGGCTAAGCCCGCTGCGCTGGTCTATTTCTCAAAACAAAATATGAATCAAACAAAATATTGAATAGGATTGTGTTTTTTAAAGCAACTTCACCTCGAATGCTCTTTCACATTTCTGAAAATCATACAAAACGCCATTGTATTTAAAGATAGAAAACCAAGGATTATAAATGCACCAAAAATGCATTAAAAGTTAGCAAACAGCTGTTTCGAATCTACTATCGAGATTCTTCATCAGTTCAAAACTCAGCGAGCTAGAAAAAACAAAACTGAGCCAAAAATAAAAACAACAACAATGGAATCAAGGCCCGTTGACGCCAAATATATTAAAATAATAATAAAATATTATGTTGTTGAATCAGCTAATGCATTCGATAAAATTCGGGCTTTTAAGAAAAAAATATTTCAGTTGACCATTTATTGTAGAGTTTGATAGATAAGGGAGGCAATTATGAAAAGAGCAATTTAAATATTGTCTATTCACCGTATTTCTAAAATAGCGAGCATTATGATCGCAGAGACTGACCATTGAATTTAAACAATTTTCAAGTGATTCATTTTCATTTGATAGTTTTTGAACTCTAAACCTCTCAACTTGAGGATATGGGTATCTGTGGAAACCTTAATACATCCTCTATCAATATTATATTATATTTCGCAACGTACATCTGCTCTTGACAAATCTATTACAGTGTTCCGTTTTTGGAATGCAGCAGAATAAATAATGTTAAATAAAATTTTCCTTAGAAAAATAAGGTGAATGTTTTTTGAATGTGTGAAATTCATATTTTTATACAGATGTCATATGTTGGCGTGATTGAAACAAAATGAACATTTTATGCCTCTTATGGTAATCCAACTTTGTTTTTAATTTATCAATGAACTATTTATTTACTTTCATTTGCATTTTAAAATGATACAAAATGTTATGCTCTATACATAGAAAAGTAAAATAGAAAATAGAAATGTATCTGTCATTTGAAAACGAAGTTTCCGTTAAAGGGGCGCCAGAAATGTATCACACCAACGTGGTGCATTTATGACATTTGTGCCTCTTTCTTACAACATGGGTGTGTGCATTTGCACCTAAATTTAGTTATTTAGCTCTATTTTTGTAATATTAACTGAAGTTTGTACAATGTACGGTACTACTTGATTATTCTTTCGAGAAAAAATTTAATAGCAGAATATAGGAATAAATGGCAAAAATCGATGATTGTAAGTATGATAGCAATTGATATTACACGTGATACACGTATTTTTTTACGTCATAAGTGCTTTTTAATTCGACTTTTAATTTGTATTTTTTATTTATGTTTATTGTTCTTTCGTTATTTAAAATGAATTTATGTAAATTTGAATAGTTTGGCAAAACTGGCCGACGTGTTAATTAAGTAGCACTCAATTTACATTTAAAAATATAGTATTTCACAAAAAACTCCGGTACAAACCCGGATTTGCAAGATTTCCTTCCAATACCAATGCGGCAAAATCCTCGTTTTAGAACAGCAAAGAAATGTGCATTTTTAAAAATTATTTTCGTTATTTTAAAACGAAAATATGAATACAGTTACTATAGCACAAAACAATTTATAGAGTTTCTTAAAAGAAATTGAAAGTAAATAAACAATTTATTAATACAGAAACAACTATTGCTGGGTTACCATATCAGGCAAAATAACACTGTTTTGGCGATAGTCAGATACCTCAATGTGTATAAAATATCTCTGCCAAACGTGTTTGGAAAAAACAATAATCGTTACTTATACAGCATGTTTAAATATTGCAGTACAGTTAAAAAAATGTATACATGACATATACGCACCACATTGGCGAGTTTTTTCTTCTTCTTCTTCTGATGCCGATTCGGAGAATTTTTTTTTTCAAATACCAGTTACATATAGAGTTTACAATTATTTTATGTTATTTTAAATAGAAAATAATAATAAATTTTAAAAAGTTTAGTTAATAATTATAAAACAAAACTATTTATATCCTTTAAAAAATAAAATAAAATAAAATAAAAATTTATTAATAAATAAACAACAGCCAGGTTACCAAGTGATGTTACAAAAGTGAGGCATAAAATCGCCATTTTATTGCAGTCGCGCAAATGTGGTGCATGTATGACAAATGTGCCTAGATTAAAATAGTTTATATATTTGGAAAAAAAAGAAGAAAAAAAATTGTAAATAAGAGAATTTTTTAATAAATAGACAATAACATCCGGGCTGCCATATCAAGCAAAATAATGACACTTTACGTCAGTTAATTACCCAGATGTATATATGGTATTGGCGTAATCTGTGCCCCCCCCCCCCCAAAAAAAAAAAAAAAAAGTCGCAGTTAAATTATTTTACATTATGGAAAAACATTTACCCTAAAATTTAAATACTATTCATTTTTGTGGTATTAACTGCTGTATATGTATTTAAGTTAAATGTAAAATGTTTTCCTAAACATGCTCTTACTCATTAAAAGAGGGGTTTAAGAGAATAGTTTTTTCTCCGTCTTGTGCTTTTTTTGGTTTAGAATCGCATTGATTGGCGACAAAAGTAGCTTGGAACAAACAACATAAAAATAACAATTAGAGCCTTTTTAAAAAAAATAATTCTGCGAGTTTCTTCTATAAAACACATAACGGGAAAATTAGATTTAAAAATATTAAAAAAAAAAGGAAGAAAAAAAATACTTATGTTTTACCTAATGAAATTTTTGATTGTTGCTTTCTTTTAATCTGGCTCGAAAGAAATAAATAGCCAAATATTGTGTCACTTCAAAACTTTCTTTCACATTGAGTTACTTACACTTATTATAAATATTCTTTTTTTTCGTTAAAGATAAATATTTTCCTTTCATAATATTATTTTGCATTAAACGAATTTTTTTCTTTTTATCATTATTTATTTTAAATCAATGAATTAACAGAGTTTTTTTCGAAATGTTTATATTATTTTCCATTAGAGAAAGCATTTCATTTTTTTTTAAATATAATTATCGCCAAAAATTAGTTGTTGCAACCCTTCCGTCAAAAATAACCGAAAAATACGAAATTTAGTACGAAAAATCAGAGTTATCCCTGTATATTTGTATCATAAACCTCCGCAAAAATATTTCCTACCGAATGATATAATCAGCAAAAAGATCCATCGGGTAGTTTTTTAAAACACTCGTTTGGAAGTTTCAGAACTTCTGCTTTATAATATATATGATATGACGGAAACAAATGCTGAACTATTTTATTGATATTAATTTAAGTGATGATACATTTTTCTTTTGTTATCCTCTGAATGCAAGCGAAATAAATAAATTTTAAAAAATCACGCTTGAAAATTACATAAAAACGAAATATATTGAGTAATTTCCTTTAATGTTTATAGACCAGTTGCGATATAGTTTTCAAGCTATACTTTCATATTGACTTCGTGCAGATTTAATAATCGAAGAAATTGCCAAAGATTGATAGCCTTAAAAATTTTGTAAAATGTCAGTAGTATAAGCATGATTTGTTTAAATGTATTAAACTTGCACTTTATTATTATTATTATTATTGTTGAACGGGTGAAACTTAAATTTCAATATAGAACATAAACCGAAAACAAATTCTGAACCATTTTATTTATATTAATGTAAGAGAAATTTTATGTTTTATAGAATCTTTTGTTCTATTTCTGTTATTTACATTTTTTATTTTACCATTGTACAGTTTTTCTCATCTTTTACAATCATACTAGATGGTACCCGTCAAGATTTGACGATAAAGTTGTTAAAAGATTTATTAGATTTTATTTTTTTAATTAGTTACTTGTAAATAAAGTTTTGAAAATTTGATTTATTTGTAAGTTATCTATGTGATTCTAACAGATGCAAAGCCTTTCATTATTCTGTCAATCTAACCTACTCAAGTAATCATCTAAAAGAATTTTAAGCAGAATTTTAATAGCGCTTGCTTTTTAACAGAAGGATAGCTAAAATTATTTAAACTGATATTTATTTTGGTGAATTTTCTCCGTGTTTTGAAAAAATAACAATATTTACTATTTTCTAATTTTTTAAATTATGTTGAAAAGTTTTTATTAATTTTATTTTTATCAGTCTCATTTTAAATCACTAAACTTAAAATTTCATGCTACCAAGTAACTATTTATAAATAGTTACTTGGTGGTATTTTTCTTTCCCCATTTTTTCTCTTCTTTATTTAAGTTTTTTCCCTGGAAAATAATTAATACTTGTCCTTATATGCACACAAACATAAATCTTCCTCTTAATGCTCATACAAATATAACAAAAAATGTAGATTAGTTTAAATTGAATGAAAAATACTTTAGCTTAAATATTTTAATATTAAAATGTTTAACTATTTCTAAAATATTTTAGCAGGCTTCACAATTTTAAAGATTCAGACATTACTTCAAAAGCGGCACTCGGGGATATTGTTAAAAATCATTTAATATATGGTCTAAATGATGTATACTATTTATTTATTTATATAATTCACGTATATTACAGTTTACAAATGGAAAACTTTTTCTAAGCTTCCACGCACATGACAGGGAAAATTGCTGCTACTACCTACCGACAATATAATGATCAAAAATTTACATTTTTTAGAAAATTAGAATACATTTTTTAAAAATATTGCTAGATGTTAAATTAAATTTTACGACATTTTTACAATTTTTATTTGTGTGTGTTGTATTTATTGTTGTTTATTTCAAAAAAATGCGATTTGTAGATTTTATGATAATTTGATTCTTACAAATATATGTCTAAAGCCCTGAATTGGAAATTGGCTGTTTATATCTAATAATTACTATGTTTTAATTACTTGAAATATTAAAAAAAAAATTGTTACAAAAAAAATCATCGTTGAGGGTTAAATTTTATCAGATCATATCATATCATATCATATCATATATATTATAAAGCAGAAGTTCTGAAACTTCCAAACGGGTGTTTTCAAAAACTACCCAATGGATCTTTTTGCAGATTATATCATTCGATAGGAAATATTTTTGCAGAGGTTTATGATACAAATATACAGGGATAACTCTGATTTTTCGTACTAAATTTCGTATTTTTCGGTTATTTTTGACGGAAGGGTTGCAACAACTAATTTTTTGGCGATAATTATATTTCAAAAAAGAAATGAAATGCTTTCTCTAATGGAAAATAATACAAACATTTCGAAAAAAGAACCCTGTTTATTCATTGATTTAAAATAACTAATGATAAAAAGAAAAAAATCCGTTTAATGCAAAATAATATTACGAAAGGAAAATATTTATCTTTAACGAAAAAAAAGAATGTTTATAATATTTAAAAAGTATCTCAATGTGAAAGAAAGTTTTGAAGTGACACAATATTTGGCTATTTATTTCTTTCGAGCCAGATTAAAAGAAAAAAACACATCAAAAATTTCATTAGGTAAAACATAAGTATTTTTTTTCTTTCTTTTTTTTTTAAATATTTTTAAATCTAATTTTCCCGTTATGTGTTTTACAGAAAAAACTCGCAGAATTATTAAAAAAAAAAAAAAAAAAAAAAAAAAAAAGGCTCTAATTGTTATTTGTATGTTGTTTGTTCAATCGGGTGTTTCAATCTACTTTTGTCGCCAATCAATGCGATTCTAAACCAAAAAAAGCACCAGACGGAGCGATGTTCGCAAGAACTATTTTTTTTCTCTCTCTCTTTTAATGAGTGAGAGCATTTTTAGGAAAGCATTTTACATTTAACTTAAATACATATATAGTAGTTAATACCACAAAAAGGAATAATATTTAAATTTTAGGGTAAATGTTTTTCCACATACATAGATATTGTAAAATAATTTAACTGCAACTTTTAAAAATTTTTTGTCACAGATATCTCCTATGCACTACGTTGGTGCGATTTGTCTCTTACGCCAATACCATATATACATCTGGGTAATTAATTGACGCCAAAGTGTCATTATTTTGCTTGATATGGCAACCCTGATGTTATTGTCTATTTATTAATAAATCGTCTATTTACAATTTTTTTCTTTTTTATCCAATTATATAAACTATTTTAATCTAGGCACATTTGTCATACATGTGCCACATTAGCGCGACTGCAATAAAATGGCGATTTTATGCCTCACTTGGTAACCTGGCTGTTGTTTATTTATTAATATTTTTTATTTAATTTAATTTTATTTTTTAAAGGATATAAATAGATTTGTTTTATAATTATTAACTAAACTTTTTAAAATTTATTGTTATTTTCTATTTTAAATAACAGAAAATAATTGTAAAATCTATATGTAACTGGTATTTGAAAACAAAATTTTCTCCAAATCGGCATGAGAAGAAAAAAAAAAACTCGCCAATGTGGTGCGTATATGTCATATATACATTTTTTTCACTATACTACAGTATTTAAACATGCTGTATAAATAACGATTATTGTTTTTTCCAAACATGTTTGGCACATATATTATATACACATTGAGGTATCTGACTATCGCCAAAACGGTGTTATTTTGCCTGATATGGTAACACAGCAATAGGGTTTTCTGTATTAATAAATTGTTTATTCACTGTCAATTTCTTTTTAGAAATTCTACAAATTGTTTTGTGCTATAGTACCTTTTTTTTAGTTATTAATATTTTTGTTTTAAAATAACGAAAATAATTTTTAAAAATGCACATTTCTTCGCTATTCTAAAACGAGGATTTTGCCGCATTGGTATTGGAAGGAAATCTCGCAAATCCGGGTTTGTGCCGGAGTTTTTTGCGAAATATGATATTTTCAAATGTAAATTGAGTGCTACTTGATTGACACGTCGCCAGTTTCGCCAAACTATTCAAATTTACATAAATTCATTTTAAATAACGAAAGAACAATAAACATAAATAAAAAATACAAATTAAAAGTCGAATTAAAAAGCACTTATGACGTAAAAAAATACGTGTATCACGTGTAATATCAATTGCTATCAAACTTACGATCATCGATTATTGACATTTATTCCTATAATCTGCTATTAATTTTTTTCTCGATAGAATAATCAAGTAGTAACGTCGTACATTGTACAAACTCCAGTTAATATTACAAAAATAGAGCTAAATAACTAAATTTAGGTGCAAATGCACACACCCATGTTGTAAGAAAAAGGCACAAATGTTATATATGCACCACGTTGGGGTGATACATTTCTAACGCCACTTTAAGAGAGACCCGAACCCCATTTTCGTCCAAAAATCATCAAAAGTTCAAAAAAAATTTTATCTCAGAAAGCGATAAAATACATATTTGCGAATATCCATGAAAAATTTCCGAACTCGGGGACACTTGGAACAGGTAGAAAATGAGCTTTTTTAATTGTACTCACTATAGAGTTTAACCCTTTCCGGCACGGGCAAAATCTGCAGTAAAATGAGAAATTATCGACTGATACCGGAATCCACGAACTAAATTTTTAGATATTTTGAATTCCTTAATTTAACCTTCTATTGTAAAAGCAAAATTTTACTAAAATATTATTGGTGCCATTTGCAACTTTGGAATTAAAATTAGGTATCCCAGACCGGGCACAGTGTGCCGGAAAGGGTTAAAGGACTAGCGGCCATTTAAAACGTGTTTTCCTGAAAATGACTTTTTTTATATTTTGCCTAAGTTCAAAGTACTAAGGCTCAGTGGTAAAATGATTTAGAAACAAAGTGTTTATGTTTTTAGAATCTTAAAAAAATTTTCAACAAAAGTAAGGAGAGATTTTTTTAAAACTATTTCTGAAAATTTTACATAAATTGGTAAACATGAAAATTATAACGAATTTAAGAAAATGCGTATTTTTTTTTTTTTTTTTTTTTTTTTTTTTTAGCCGATTAAAATAGAAAAATAAAAATATCTCTCCTTAGTTCTTTTCTATATACTATAACACTATTTAAGAAATTTTAGTAATACCAAAATATTGAAAATTGAATGAGGAGTAGTAATTTTAAAAAGTGTATTTTTCGACCAAAAAAAATCATAAAAATCCCCCCCAAAATGTACTTTTTAATAAAAAGTGAATTTTTTTGCTAATTTTTCCTTACAAAAAGAATCTTTAATAGTACACCAAAATTCATTACTTTAAAATCAATAATAAAATTTTGGGTTTTTTCTTACGGGTCTCCCTTAACGGAAACTTCGTTTTCAAATGACAAATACATTTCTATTTTCTATTTTACTTTTCTATGTATAGAGCATAACATTTTGTATCATTTTAAAATGCAAATGAAAGTAAATAAATAGTTCATTAATAAATTCAAAGCAAAGTTGGATTACCATAAGAGGCATAAGATGTTCATTTTGTTTCAATCACGCCAACGTAATACGTATATGACATCTGTATCAAAAAATGAATTTCACACATTCAAAAAACATTCACCTTATTTTTCTAAGGAAAACTTTATTTAACTTTATTTATTCTGCTGCATTCCAAAAACGGAACACTGTAATAGATTTGTCAAGAGCAGATGTACGTTGCGAAATATAATATAATATTGATAGAGGATGTATTAAGGTTTCCACAGATACCCATATACTCAAGTTGAGAGATTTAGAGTTCAAAAACTATCAAATGAAAATGAATCACTTGAAAATTGTTTAAATTCAATGGTCAGTCTCTGCGATCATAATGCTCGCTATTTTAGAAGTATGGTGAATAGACAATATTTAAATTGCTCTTTTCATAATTACCTCATTTATCTATCAAACTCTACAATAAATGGTCAACTGAAATATTTATTTCTTAAAAGCCCAAATTTTATCGAATGCATAAGCTGATACAACAACATAATATTTTATTAATATTTTAATATATTTTGGCTTCAACGGGCCTTGATTCCATTGTTGTTTTTATTTTGGGCTCAGGTTTGTTTTTTCTAGCTCGCTGAGTTTTGCACTGATGAAGAATCTCGACAGTAGATTCGAAACAGCTGTTTGCTAACTTTTAATGCATTTATAATCGTTGGTTTTCTATCTTTAAATACAATGGCGTTTTGTATGATTTTCAGAAATGTGAAAGAGCATTCGAGGTGAAGTTGCTTTAAAAAACACAATCATATTCAATATTTTGTTTTGAAAAATAGACCAGCGCAGCGGGCTTAGCCTGCTAGTATATTATAAAGCAGAAATTCTGAAACTTCCAAACGGGATTTTTCAAAAACTACCCGATGGATTTTTTTGCCGATTGTATCATTCGATAGGAAATATTTTTCCGAAGGTTTATGATTCAAATTTACAGGGATAACTCTGATTTTTCGTAGTAAATTTTGTATTTTTCTGTTATTTTTGATGAAAGGGTTGCCAGTAGTTATTTTTTTGGCGAAAATTATCATTACTAAACAAATTAAAAATGACACATCTGTTAGAAATATTGCAAACATCTTGCAAATAAAAGCAGAAAATAACTATTGATAATAATAATAATAAAGAAAAACCATTTAATAAGGCATGATATTATAAAAAAAAATATTTATCTTAAAAATAAAAGAAATATTTGTAACGCTTAAAAAATAACATGAAATATTACATTTGATGCAATATTTGGCGACTTATCCTTGCGTTAGAATAAAAAAAAGTAACTTGAAAATTTGATTAAATGAATTTTGAACGATATTTATTTTCCTTTCTATTATTTTCTTTCCCTTTTTTATCAAATTTCGATAGTATATAACTTACTCCAGAAAAAGACAGATCTAATTATAAAAGTAATTGAGAGTTATATATTTGTTTCTTTGAGATTTTTTTTTACTTTTGTCGGCAAAGAATTAAGGCTAAAATGCATATGTCTAACATTAGGTCGGAATAATGTTGTTTTTTCCAAAAGAAGATAATTTTTGGAGTATATTTTATTATTCTATTGTAAATTCAATAAACATAAGTTAATATTTTAAAAATTGTGATCAAATATTTAAATTTTAGCTTTAGTGTGAAATTCTGCCACACACATATATATATTGTAAAATAATGTCATTCTTTTTCAAAAGTTTTTCACCGCAATTTTGAAAACTGTAATCAACAAACATACTTTTTTTTGTGCTATTTTCTCAAATTCTCTTCCAGGGAAAATTAGTTTTAAAATTTACAAACTGAACAAAGAAATCTATGCAATTTAAATGAAATTTATGCAATTTCGCGCTATCGATAAATTCAACATTTTGAAATAAAAATTGCCTGCTGAAAAAAATGGCACAGATGTCATACGCACCACATTGGCGCGATTGCAACAAAACGTCGATTTTATGTTCATATGGTAGCTCGGCTATTGTATATTTATTAATAAACTATTTACTCTTATTTATTTTTTTTAATGATGTAAATTGTTTTATTTTATAATTATTAACAAAACATTATTTATTTATTTTTATTTCTTTTTTAAATAATAGAAAACAATTAAAAAATATATATGTAACTGATATTTTATAATGAAGTTTTCGCCAAATTGGCTTAAAAAAGGAAAAAATATGCACAAATGTGGTGCACATAAGGCATTTGTGCCAAAATATTTTACAAGTTTTTTTAATTAGCCATTTCTTCTTCAATTTTCTTCATATTTTTCCCGTGCTAGATAATGTTTAAAATGATATTGGACTAATTTTCAATAATTGAGCACCACCAAATGGCATATTTACTATATTATTGAAATTTTATTGGCACAAATATTATATATCACCGAGGTAACTAATAGACTTTAAATTGGTATTATTTTGTCTGAGATATATTAACCCGACTATTAATATTTATTTATAAATAAAATGCTTATTTACTTTATAAATTGTTTTGTTATATACTTATTAATTAAATTTTTCATAAATTTTTATTACTTTTTAAATAATAGAAAATAATTTAAATATACGCATGTAACTGGTATTCGAAAACAATTTTTCCGCCAAATTAGCATAAAAAATTATCGCGCCAAACACGGCGCATATGACATCTTTGCCTTTTTGTTTATGTATTAAGGAGATTTCTAGATCATCAACGAGATAATAGAAAATTTGTCAGATTATTTTATTTGAGATTATTAAATTTATGGTTTTTCATTATGAAACAAACGAAAAGAAAATTTACTATTGGTGCAACTACAAAATTAACGACTCCTTGGCATTATTTTAAAAAAATCGAAAAGGCGATTTTTTAATTATTTGTTTACTTTTTTGTTTACATTATTATAAACATTTTTCCATTTTTATATACGCATCACCTTGGCGCGTTTTTTTTTAAATCTGACATCAGTTTGGCAAACACTGCGTTTTCAAATACCAGTTACATGTTATATTATTTTTAATTATTTTCCATTATTTTAAAAAGGAAACAATAATAAATAAGTGAAGTTTAATTGATAATTATAGAACAAAACAATAAAGAAAGAGAAAATAAAGAAAAGCAAAGAAACAAAGTTTATTATTAAATAAATAACAACAACCAGATTAACACGCAATCCATAAAATCACAATTTTGTTGCAATCGCACCAACGTGATCCATACATGACAGCTGACCAAAATATTATTGGCTATATTATTATTTATATTTTTTTATATTATTTGGTACTACTTGATTATCCCTTTGACCAAAAAACTGCCGCCAAAATAAAAGATTAAATGTCAATAATGTTAGATCGTAAATGCCACATTCATTTGAAATTAAACATGTTACATGCGTTTGTTACGTCATTAACTACTTTTTAATTCGACGTTTTATTTGTATTTCAATTAATATTTTCGTAATTTATTGATTCTTTGGTTATTTAAAATAAAAGTTATATTCGTTTGTATAATATGGTGAATCGTTTTGCAATATGTATAATTTGACGAAACTGATCTATGGAATAATAAAGTAGTACCTATTATTTATTTAAATTCTATCTGGATATTTAAGTTTACAGAACTGGCGTAATTTTCAAGTCTCCGTAGAGGCATTCGCCAAGTTGTCGTTAATTCTGTGTTTTAGCCTTATTATGTATTTTTCATCTGTAGTTATTTTACTATCCCTAAAAAAGCAATATTTGCAATGTGCAGGAAAAATATTCGGAATATCGATGATATAGAATTTAAAAAAATATTTGCAATTAATTTATTAATCATTCAGAGGTTAAAAAAATACTTTAAAATTGGATAAGAAAAAAATATACATTAAATACCGACAGTAGAAAAATTTTTTATGATGTTTATGTTGCAGGTTTAATTAACATTAAGCCCTATCAACAGAATTTTATCAAAAATTAACTATTAAATACTGCTTCATTACTCCGTCAAACCAAAAAAAAAAAAAAAAATCGCCAAGATATAAGATTAAATGCCAATAATAGATGATTGTAAACTCCACTTTCATTTGACAATAAACGCGAAATAAGTCTGATACATTTGTAACAAATCGTTATAAGCAATACTAATGTTTGACGCCAAAAATCATAATGGAATTTATTACAAGATGAAGGTTTATTTTTCTACAAAATTTAGCATCAAGATTATTCCCGATTTAACAGCTACATGTTTGCAACTGCAGGGCTGCCACAGGCGACTATTTTTTAACTCTAACTGGCACCACTTTCTTTAAACAGAAATCCTTAACATACACTTTGACAACACTTGCAAGAAAAATATATTTTGAAATTTATATTAGAAAAATAGTGGTGCAAACGGAATATAAAAATAGTCGCCTGTGGCAGCCCTGCAACTGGATTAAAAAAAATGAAGAGGCAGTGAAACTGATGTAATTTTAATTTTACCCAAATAAATCAGCTTTAAAACACACCTTTTATGCTTCATTGTTCTAATAAATATATAAGTTAAACACTCTATTTTACATTTTTTTGCTGTGTATTTTGTTGGAACAGACCAAGGTAGATAGAAAACTGTAGTAGAGTTGCCAGAAGAGGACGGTTATTAAAAAATGTAATGCAACATGTGATTGTATTTAGGCTACCAGATCTGCACATCTTGCAAGTTCAGATTCGGGAGTTTAAGAATTAACAAATGATAATGTGCTGTTTGAAAATTAATAGAGTTTGATAATCATTGCAATGCTTTCTGACAAAATAATGTGATGAGTAGAGAACATTTTGATTCCTGCTGTCACAACGGTCTCATTTTCATATCAAACTCTACTACAAATGATCAAATAAGAGAGATGGTACTTAACTACCCAAATTTTTTCCAAGGCATACAATAGTGCAATATCGCAATGACATTGGCACTGGTTCGTTTTCAGCATTGCGGAAGGACATTCCAGGTGATGGTCTACACTGCTTTAAAATAAATTTCAAATCACTATTTTGTTTGAGTCAAGATTTGTTTGGAAAAATGGACCAGCGCAGCGGGCATAGCCTGCTAGTATATTATAAAGCAGAAGTTCTGAAACTTCCAAACGGGTGTTTTCAAAAACTACCCGATGGATCTTTTTGCAGATTATATCATTCGATGGGAAATATTTTTGCGGAGGTTTATGATACAAATATACAGGGATAACTCTGATTTTTCGTACTAAATTTCATATTTTTCGGTTATTTTTGACGAAAGGGTTGCCAGTACTTATTTTTTGGCGAAAATTATCATTACTAAAGAAATTAAAAAGGATATATCTGTTAGAAATATTACAAACATCTTGCAAATAAAGGCAGAAAATATTTACTGACAATAAAATAACTATTGATAACAATAATAATAATAATAAAGAAAAACCATTTAATGAGACATGACATCATAAAAAAATATTTATCTTAAAAATAAAAGAAATATTTGTAACGCTTAAAAAATAACGTGAACTATTACATTTGATGCAACATTTGGCGACTTATCCATGCGTTAGAATAAAAAAAATAACTTGAAAATTTGATTAAATGAATTTTGAATGATATTTATTTTCCGTTCTATTATTTCCATTCTCTTTTTTATCAAATTTCGGTAGTATATAACTTACTCCAGAGAAAGGCAGATCTAATTATAAAAGTAATTCTGAGTTATTTGTTTGTTTCTTTGAGATTTTTTTTTACTTTTGTCGGCAAAGAATTAAGCCAAAAATGCATATGTCTAACATTAGGTCGCAATAAAGTTGTTTTTTCCAAAAGGAGAATTTTTTTTTTTTTTGAGTATATTTTAGTATTCAATTGTAAGTTCAATAAACATAAGTTAATATTTTAAAAATTGTAATCAAATATTTAAATTTTAGCTTCAGTGTGAAATTCTGCCACACACATATATATTGTAAAATAATGTCATTCTTTTTTCAAAAGTTTTTCACCGTAATTTTAAAAATTGTAATCAACAAACATACTTTTTTGCGCCATTTTGTCAAATTCTCTTCCAGGGAAAATTAGTTTTAAAATTTACAAACTGAACAAGGAAATCTATGCAATTTAAATGAAATTTATGCAATTTCGCGTTATTACTATAGTTAAATTCAACATTTTGAAATAAAAGTTGCCTGCTGAAAAAAATGGCACAGATGTCATATATGCACCACATTGGCGCGATTGCAACAAAACGTCGATTTTATGTTCATATGGTAGCTCGGCTATTGTATATTTATTAATAAACTATTTACTCTTACTTATTTTTTTTAATGATGTAAATTGTTTTATTTTATAATTTTTAACAAAACATTATTTATTTATTTTTATTTCCTTTTTAAAATAAAAAAAAACAATTAAAAAAGGTATGTGTAATTGATATTTAAAAACGAAGTTTTCGCCAAATTTGTGTAAAAAAAGAAAAAAATGCACAAATGTGGTGCATATATGGCATATGTGCCAAAATATTTTACAAATCTGTTTTAATTAGCCATTTCTTCTTCAATTTTCTTCATATTTTTTCCTGCGTTAGATAATATTTAAAATGATATTGGACTAATCTTCGATAATTGAACACCGCCAAGTAGCATATGTACTATATTATTGAAAGTTTTACTGGCACAGATATTATATATCACCGAGGTAAGTAATAGACTTTAAATTGGCATTATTTTGTCTGACATATTAACCCGACTATTAATATTTATTTATAAATAAAATGTTTATTTACTTTATAAATTGTATAAATTGTTTTGTTATATACTTATTAATTAAACTTTTTTCATCAATTTTTATTACTATTTAAATAATATAAAATAATTTAAATATACACATGTAACTGGTATTCGAAAACAATGTTTACGCCAAATTAGCATAAAAAATTATCGCGCCAAACTTGGCGCATATGACATCTTTGCCGTTTTGTTTATGTATTAAGGAGACTTCTAGATCATCAACGATGTTATAGAAAATTTGTCAGATTATTTTATTTGAGATTATTAAATTTATGGTTTTTCATTATGAAACAAACGAAGAAAAGAAATTTTACTATGGATGCAACTACAGAATTAACGACTGCTTGGTGTTTTTTTTTTTTTTTTTTTTTTTTTTTTTTTAAATCGAAAAGGCAATTTTTTAATTATTTGTTTACTTTTTTTTGTTTACATTATTATAATCATTTTTTCCATTTTTATATACACATCACCTTAGCGCGTTTTTTTTTTTGTTTTTTTTTTTGTTTTTTTTTTTTATTAGCATCCGATGCTATTTCTTTCAGACAAGCTAAAAATGTCGTGTCATCATCCCTGAATTTTCTACTGAATCGATTTTGATAATTATTTTTTTAAATGAAAGATATTTATTTGTAGTTGTGCCCATTTTAGCTATTTTTTAATTTTTTTCCATTTTTATATTTTATTTTTAATTTTAAATGCTTTTTTACGATATTTCTTCAAAATGGTGGTAACTTAGTTTAGCTTTTTTCTCGATAATAAAAATTTATTTTCCATTATTATTTTCCACAAGTCAGAAACTTTATTTCATCAATGAACATGTCCTCGCATTTAAAAGAAAAAAGTTAATTGTTTTCGTAAAATTTAACCACAATAAAATGATTGCATATAATTATGCACTAATTGAGGTAAAAAAAAAAAAAAAAAAAAAAAAAAATTACTGAGAAATAATACTAATAATGTAAAAAAAATAACAGAAAATAATTTATGATAAAAATTAATGTCTGAAGCAAAGTAAGGAATATTTCAAATGAGGAAAATGATGGCATTCAGCAACCAGATAAAATGAATTTGCAATATTATTACGGACGCCTTTTTCATATTACTAAAAACACTAACTTTTAAAAAAGCATTTGAAGAGAAAATGACGTCACTATTTAAAACATCGCATTTTTACTCATAACGATAATGGACACTGAGATTGAGATTTTACTTTCAGATGACTTCAGTTAGTGAAAATAATGTCATGGTAAAAATGAAAATAGTTTTTTTTTTTTTTTTTTTTTTTCATATATAAATATAAAAATCTATTTTTCTGTAGTGCATATAAAATAAAATTTCTGGATTTCGCCGGCACTCAGATTACAATTTTAACTGAAGATGTGCAAATATTTGCATGCAAAATTGACATTAAGTTTGGAAATATATTTATTATATATTGATTCAATAATGTAATCACTTTTGCTTTTTTTTTAAGCCAAATCGATCGGGTCTTTTAAACATTTCATTCGTCGAATTCGACGGGATTCCATTCGTTTTATTGTTAAAATGCATTTCTCTTTTCCCAGAGTCTATAAAAAAGTGTTTAAACTAAAGAAAAAATACGTTTTTGATGAATCTAGTCAATGAAGAAGTAGCACGTCAAATTGTATCTCTTTATTATTCCGCAATGCCAAAGTCTCAGAGAGAAATTGCTAATCAACTGGATATTTCATACCGTTCTGTTTGCTGTTATATTGATAAACACAAGAAAAAGGAAGTTAGTTCATTGCATTCTAAACGGGGTCGCCTTTCTAAAAAAGCTCTATCGTTTTTTTTTTTTTTTTTTTTTTTTTTCTAATCGGAGGCGAAATTGAGTTCTGCAATGGCAGAATCTACATTCAACTTGTTTTTTTTTTTTTTTTTTTTTTTTTTTTTATCTGACACCAGTTTGGCAAACACTAAGTTTTCAAATACCAGTTACATATTATATTACTTTCAATTATTTTCTATTATTTTAAAAAGGAAACAATAATAAATAAGTGAAATTTAATTAATAACTATAGAACAAAATAGTAAAGAAAAGTAAAGAAACAGTTTATTAGTAAATAAACAACAATAACCAGATTATGACGCAATCCATAAAATCACAATTTTGTTGCAATCGCGCCAACGTGATACATACATGACACCTGGCCAAAATATTATTGGCTATATTATTATTTATATATTTTTATATTATCTGGTACTACTTAATTATCCCATCGACCAAAAAACTGCTGCATTTAAAATATAAGATTAAATGTCAATAATGGATTATCGTAAATGTCACATTCATTTGACATTAATCAAATTGTTTGTTATGTTATCAACTATTTTTTGATTCGACGTTTTATTTGTATTTCCATAAATATTTTAGTAATTTATTGATTCTTTTGTTATTTAAAATAAAAGTTATATCCGTTTGTATAATATGGTGAATCGTTTTGAAATATGTATAATTTGGCGAAATTGATCGATGGAATAATAAAGTAGTACCTATTATTTGTTAAAATTCTATCTGGATATTTAAGTTGACAGAACTCGCGTACTTTTCAAGTCTCCGTAGAGGCATTCGCCAAGCTGTCGTTAATTCTGGGTTTTAGCCTTATGTATTTTTCATCTGCAGTTATTTTACTATCATTAAAAAAGGAATATTTGCAATGCGCAGGAAAAATCTTCGGAATAACAATGATATCGAATTAAAATATATATATATATATATTTGCAATTAATTTATCAATCATTCAGGTTAAAGCAAATTCTTTAAAATTGGCTAAGAAAAAAAATATACATGAAATACCGACAGTAGAAAATTTTGTTTTTAATGTTTATGTTGCAGTTTTAATTAACATTTAAGACCTATCAACAGAATTTTATCAAAAATTAACTATTAAATACTACTTCATTACCTGTCGAACCCCCGCCCCAAAAAAACTATCGCCAAGGTATAAGATTAAATGCCAATAATAGATGATTGTAAACTTCACTTTCATTTGACAATAGACACGAAATAAGTCTATCGTTATAAATGTTTGACGCCAAAATTCATAATGGAATTGATTACAAGCTGAAGTTTTATTTTTCTACAAAATTTAGCATAAAGATTATCCCCTATTTAAAAGCTACATTTTTGCAACTGGTTTAAAAAAATGAAGAGGCAATGAAACTGATGTAATTTTAATTTTACTCACAGTGGCGTAGCTAAGGGGGGGCAAGGGGGGCATCCGCCCCGGGCGCCGAGGCCTAGGGGCGCCAAATTAAGAGAAATTGTTATATATCTATATTGGGGTGGGGGCGCAAAATTTCTTGCTGGCCCCGGTCGCCAAAAATTATAGCTACGCCACTGTTTACTCAAATAATTCAGCTTTAAAACACACCTTTTATGCTTCATCGTTCTAATAAATATATAAGTTAAAACACTCTTTTTTACACATTTTGCTATGCACTTTGCTGGAACAGACCAAGGTAGAGAGAAAATTGTAGTAGACCTGCCAGGAGAGGACGGTTATTAAAAAATGTAACGCAACATGTAATGGAGATTGTATTTATGCTACCAGATCTACACATAGTGCAAATTCAGATTCGGGAGTTTAAGAACTGACATATGATAATGTGCGATATGAAAATTAATAGAGTTTGATAATCATTGCAATTCTTTCTAACAAAATAATGTGATGAGTAGATAACATTTTGATTCCTGCTGTCATAACGGTCTCATTTTCATATCAAACTCTACTATAAATGATAAAACAAGAGAGATAGTACTTAATTACCCAAATTTTGTCCAAGGCATACAATAGTGCAATATCACAATGTCACTGGCACTGGCATCGTTTTCAGCATTGCGGAAGAACATTCCAGGTGATGGTATACACTGCTTTAAAAACGAAATTTCAAATCACCATTTTGTTTGAGTCAAGATTCGTTTAGAAAAATGGACCAGCGTAGCGGGCATAGCCTGCTAGTATATTATAAAGGAAAAGTTCTGAAACTTCCAAACGAGTGTTTTCAAAAACTACCTGATGGATTTTTTTGCCGATTGTATCATTCGATAGGAAATATTTTTCCGAAGGTTTATGATTCAAATTTACAGGGGTAACTCTGATTTTTCGTAGTAAATTTCGTATTTTTCGGTTATTTTTGACAAAAGAGTTGCCAGTAGCTGTTTTTGGCGAAAATTATAATTGCTAAAAGAATTAAAATGGCTATATCTATTAGAAATATTACAAATATCTTGCAAATAATAGCAGAAAATAACTACTGATAATAATAATAAAGAAAGACCGCTTAAATGAGGCGTAATGAGGAATAAATAACTCTTTTATTTCTTTTTGCAAATGTTTTTGCCATTTTGTCAATTTCACTTACAGGAAAAATTACAGTTTTAAAAAATAGAAAATGAAGAAGGAAAGATTATCCCATTGATTAAAAATCTACCGCCAAAATCCACGATTAAATGTCAATAATGGATGACATTAAGCCTAATATAAATACTAATTATGTCATCAAGTGATTTTTAATTCGACATTTTATATCTACTTTTATATATGTTCTGCTAATTTGTTTTTCGTTATTTAAATGAAAATTTATGCTAATCTATATAATCTGGCTAACAGTTTGCTGATTTGTATAATTTGGCGAAATTGGTCGACAGTATAACCAAGTAGTACTGAAGGAAAAATTTTGCAATTCAAAGTAAATTTATGCAATTATACGTTATTACTATAGATAAATTCAACATTTCGAAATGAAAAATTCCCGCTGAATAAAATTTACAAGTGTTTTTTAATTGACCATTTCCTCTTCAATATTTCTTCAATCAATATTTCGCTATTCTCTTTCGCGCAGGCTAACAAAAATGTATTTTAAATATTTTAGTAGATAAAACGTAAATAACATTTTTCTATTTTTAAAAAAATATTTCTAAAATCTAATTCTACAATTATGTGTCTTACAGGACAAAATAGCAGAATTACTTTTAAAAATGGTTTTATTTGTTAATTGTACAGCTCATATTCAAAATATTAGAATAATTACCTTTTTCTTAGAAATTGAAAATATCGTTTGATAATTTAATGTCTTTTAATGAAAATATGCAAACGATATTTTTATTAAGAGCTTATTGTTGATTAAACTTACTTGTTATCTTAAATTTAATATCATTTTTGAAAAGATTAATTGCAAAAATATTATTTTGAAAAGTCAAAATATTAGAATATTTATTCAAGTGGTTCAAAATATTAGAATATTTCACATTAATTCTCCTTTAATTATTACCAATTCTTAATTGGTGGCATCATTGATTAAATTCAGACTATTTTATTTAAAATCAGTGTTGTGTTTGGGAAAAGGACGAGAACCCTTTTTTTTATATTTTCGTTCTATGAAATAGGCCAAATGATCATAGTAATGGTTAGAAGCACATTGCATTGAATGAGGGCCAGCAAAAACACCCACAATAAAAGGACACGAAAAAATATACTTTTATAGTTCTTCATAGATTTTTTTTTATGACAATATCAACTTAAAAGTCACTTGTGAAAAAAATAAAGTAAATAAAAAAAAACATTACCTGAATCTTGACGACTGAAGAATAAGACTCAAGACGAAAAAAAAATTACCTTGGCACAAATTTGCAGAAATTGAAGAATAAAACTTTATTTATAATCATTTGTGAAGCAAAGTGATGACATTATATTTTTATAATATATTCTCGTGAATGTACAATATATGTATATAGACCATTATTTATTTTATAATAATTCTTCTCATGGATGATAAACAGGTATAGATATTCTTTTTCACACAAATTTCTTTATATATATTCATTTGACAAAATCGATCAATCATTTTTATAAAGATCTGAAAATAAACTCTTAACATCATCAACATTATCAACTCAATAAAAGAAGAGATTGAATCATGATGAGATTTTTTTTATTTTCTCCTGGGGATCCCATTTTGGGAAGATAATTATATTTTGCCTATAAGCCATCTTCCATAAATCGAAAAAATTACAATATTTTATGCAAGAAGAATAATATTGCCATTAGCTTCCAAAAAAAAATGATTTCATTGAGAAACAATCTGGGATGAAATGGAAAAATTCGCAGAACATAGAAGAGTGCCATTTTAAACTGCGATAAAGCATATATGATATTAATAGATTCTCGACAAGCTATGGGAACCTTTAAGCGGTCGGTAGAAGAAAAAAAGGCCAAAAGGATTAGGTCGATGCGGTAGAGGTACTTTGCTCATCCCAACAAAACAACCACACGACAGCTTACCTTCCATCCGACTGCCCTAGCGGCACTGAGAAAAGGGGAGAGGAAAGCGTAAAGGTTACCGCAAAAACGGAACACGCCAAGTTGGCAAAGTTAGAATGGGGAAAGCGAGAAAAAAAAGGCCAAGTTACGTGTCAATGTATAGGGAAATATGAATTTAATAAGGAAAAAATGATAATACACTTAAAGAAGGAAAGCCAAAAAAGGTGTCCAGGCACTTAACTGCTTAAATCACGTAATCTGTAGAATTTAATTTGATAGGCCAAGGGGAGGGCCTGATTAAACGGAAGTAACCACCCATAGAACGACCGAGAAATTTCTAGAAGCTTTTTAAACCGGAAGGAATGAATTCAAACAAGATTTTACCGTTTTAGAACATTCGATAAGCTACGTAAGGAAGAAATGTTTACAGGAGAAGACATCAAAAGAAACGAAATCGAAATAATATTTAAAATGAGAACATTAATAAAAAGGGGATGATAGGAAATAAAATGGTTAATACAATTGAATTAAAATAAAAATATGGCAGGGGTTATCGAGAAACCACCACATATTTACCCCGGCCTCCCCAAAAGAAAATATTGGAGAGATGACAAAATTGAATAATTTTTTCATCGAGACAATATTTTCTAAAACATGTACAAAAATATATAAAATAATCATAGAAAATAAATGAACTAGAAATAATTGTATGATGCGTTACATTATATTAAATAATAATAAAAATTACTATCATAATAGTAGTTCTTATGCTCATACACAAAAGATAACAAATATTAAAATAGAAGGTATACAAAAGGTAAGTTTGTTCCAGAGGTAGCTATCATGTATCAAAAATTGTTAAAGTCTATATATATATTTGCAAAATAACAGTCTTTAACTATTAGCAGTCTCTTGTTAAGCTGTGCAAATGCAATATGATAATAAAATACTTTAGCATATGTAAAAATATTTGAGTATAAAACAACAACATGTATATATATTTTTCAGTTGACATCAAAATGAACCATTCTATAACTGTATACACAAGTAGATGGTTTCAAATGACACATGTGAAATTCAATGAATTTCTAAGTTGAAAATTTGAAAAAGAAAAATACATGCAAATGGTCAAGAGAGAGTATTTAGGCTCTCATAAATATATATATATATCAACATATAGTACCTTTTTTAAGATTTTAACTAATCTTAACTGAATAATGTTAGTTTCATCCAGTAACAACACTTTCAAAGAAAATATAACAAATTCTAAAAAGGCATATGTAAATTCGTAGAGAAGGACAATGTTATTTTCCAATAAAAAATACCTTCAAAATGAACACAATAAGTTTCAAAGAGAGAATGTTTATATTCTCATAAAAGAATATTTTTGAACAATTTCAACATAAATTCAAAATAATTTCATAAATACTTTTAATACTATATTCAAAGTAAAAATTTAAACAGAGGATATTTATACTCTGATAAAAGGAACTTATATGAATATATCAATCTAGCATATGACTTTGATAATGTCAACTTACAAACAAAAATCTATTATGTCAAAAGTTTATATAAGATATTTTGAATATGTTTAATTGGCATATTCAAGCATTTTTAAATAACAAGTGATCATGTTTTTATTTGTCATAAATCAAGTATTTGTTTTATATAAATATATAATGACTCAACCAATATCTTTGGATCCAAAGTATGATTATAGTATAACAAAAATCCTTTTTTTTGTTTACATCTTTATGAACTTTCAAATATTTAGAAACATACAAGAAAAAATACTTATTCTGAGTCATTTATTTTTCTATAGGTCAACAATAAGAGTAGAAGTATTGGTATGCATAAGTTTATCATTCATTTTTTTTTAAATGTTAAAGGAGGTTAAATGTTAGAGCATGCATGCATTGTAAAAAGAAATTATTATATAAGACATAATAGGGAAAATGATTTCATGAGTACTCATGTTTACCTTACATCAATTACAATTCACTTTTCTTTGTAGAATAAACATTTGTCAAAACTAATTTAAATAATGACACAATATTTCAACAAGTATATAAAAGGACAAATTCTTTCTCAATTTAGCTCCAACTATTGAAATTAAAGGTTTTATAAGTACCAGTATATGGCATATTTGAGAGAATATACATATTACACAAATTATGGTTTATAAGAGAATACAGTGACTAGTGAAAAAATATTAATACATTACATATTTTGGAGGATGACAATTGCATTGCATCAAGGAGAAGATGACTTAAATAAAGAAGAGAAAAAATATATAACAGCTGCCTGCAGCTTGGAGAAGAAAACAAAAAAAAAATATATATACAGTCACTCTTCATACTCGATTATTCAGTCGAACTAGTATTGACTGAACATGTTACAAATCAAGAGTCATCCTGAAAAAAGAAAAGAAGATTAGTTCATTTTTTATACATTTTATGAGTGCGAGGGCGAAGATCATAATTTTTGTATTGAGTAGACTTGTTTCTAACAGCAGTGTGAGTACTATCAGGAGGAGCCTGTGAATGTACTGATTTACACGAATATGAAGATGTTTGTTGGCGCTTAGAAGAAGAAAGAATTTGAGGAGATGTGTTACAAGCAGCATCATGATTAGAAACTTGAGTAGGAAAATGTTGTCTCACAGGAGTAGAAGATGCATTATCAACAGCTGTTTGATCATGTGATGCATCTTTAGAAGAAACTGAAGGATATTGCAATGCTTCATTTCTCTTTTGAAGCTTCAAGATTCGGTTAGTGTGAATCAACATTGGTGAAGCTTGACTATTATTGGAATCTTGAATTTGAATAAGTACAGGAGAAATTATTTTCTTCACTATGTATGGGCCTTGTACTTTTTTGTTAAACACAGTGGGAAATTTTACGTAAATAATATCATTAACATTGATGTTGGCAAATTTTAATTTCTCTCTTGATTTTTGGTACACTCTTTGTCTAGAAGATTCGTTATTCTTGTAAGCTTGATAGTATATTTTCTCTATAACATCCATTAATTTATGGATTTCATAGGTAGTGTTGAGAATTTTCCAGGAAGCTTGAGTTTTGTAATTAGCATAAATGTCATTTATCTCTCTTCCAAAATGAAGAAGATTTGGAGTGAATTTTGTAGCTGGATGAGGCGTAGCGTTGTATATGGATTGGTGAATTTTTAGAGCAGTTGGTACATCAAATCCTTGGGAAGCCATTGTATTCACAGACGATTTTATTTGAGTATTGCATCTCTCACTTAATCCGTTAGCTTGGGGATGGGATACAGAACTGTGTTCCAACTTAATGCCAAGCTTTTTATTAAAATAAGAAAACATATCACTAGTGAACTGAGAGCCATGATCAGTGAGAGTTAATTCGGGTTTTCCATGAGTAGAAATGTAATGTAATAGAGCTTTGGTAACAGATTCAGCGCTAATGTTATTCAAGGCATATAATTCTAAATGACGAGAAAAGTGATCAATAACGGTCATGACATATTGGCGATTTCTCAATGGGCCGAGTAAATCCATGGAAACTTTTTGATTGGGAGCAGTAGGTAGTGGTGCAGGTAAATATGGAGCAGTATTTTTTTATGATATTTGTTTACTAAACAAATTTCACAAGAGTTGACATAATTAATGGTATCAGAAACAAGGGTTTTCCAGGTAAATCTTTTCTTTAAATTAACAATAGTTTTATGAATTCCAGTATGAGTAATATGAGCAATTCTTAAAGCTTTTGCTCTAAGTGACGAAGGTAAAACAGCTTTATGTAGCTCAATATCTTCTGAAGAAAAATGTCCATTGTAGCAAAGTAAATCATTATTTGGATTAATATAATAGCCATTTAAACTTTTAGATTTTTTGTTAGCTTTAAGATCTTCATAAATTTTCTTAATTTTTGGATCTTTTTGTTGTTCAGAGAAGATGGTGTGATCAAGAATTTCTAATAATGGGTCTTCATTATTGTCATTATTTGGAGGTGAAGAGTCACTTTGAAGATGACAGGTGTGGTGTGTCTTGTCATTTAAACCACATGGAAAATGAGGAATTTCATTATGTAAATCATTTTGATTGTCAACAATTGGTAGGGGTTCTTGTGTAGAAATAAGATCTGGATTATTATGGAGATCTTCAGTAGGAATGTGAGGTGTTCTACTCAGAAATTCTGCTAACACATTTTCTTTGCCTGGTACATGTTGGAATGTGTACGAGTATTCTGACAGTTCTAACATCCACCGAGTAGTAATATCGGCTGGTGATGTAGCTTTTTTATAATTATTAAGAGGTTTGGCGTCGGATAATAGAATAAAGGGTCGACCAAAAATATAATATTTAAAAGCCGTTATGCCTTTGTAAATGGCATAAAGTTCCAATTTGATCGCAGGGTACTGTCTTTCAGACTGAGACAAAGTTTTGGAATAATAGGAGATGGGTCTAAGTTCACCATCAAATTTCTGCATAAGAACAGCTGATATTGCTGTCTTTGATGCATCAGTATTAACATAAAAAGTCTGATCCCACTTTGGAAGATTTAGCATAGGTTTTTCAAAAAATATGTCTTGTAATTTTTTAAACGCATTTTCTTGTTCAGATTTCCAAGAAAATTTATTTTTAGGTTTAGTGACTTCGATGAGAGGAGTAATCAATTTAGCAAAATTAGGTATAATTGACCTATAAAATGAACATAAACCTATAAAACTTTTGTTTTGCCTCTTGGTTTTAGGCTTTGGAAAGGAAGTAATTTTTAAAATGTTGCTTGTAATAGGAAGGATTTTATGATCTGTGAGTTGGAAGCCTAAAAAGTTAATACTAGTTTGCATAAAGGAACATTTTTCAGGAGACAGAGTAATGTTGTTGGCAATAAGAGTGTCTAAGAGCTTTGTGAGTTTCATGGTCATCTCTTCAAATGAATTAGCGCCAACCACAATATCGTCTTGGTATGCATAACACGAATCAATTTCAGATAATTGAATAACTGAATCAATTAATTGTTGAAAAGTGCTTGCAGCTGTCTTCAAGCCAAAAACGAGACGCAGGTAGGTAAAAATTCCCCATGGAGTAGTAAAACTGAGCTTATCTTGCATTTCTTTAGGTACAGCGATCTGCCAGTAGGCAGAGGGCAAGTCAAGAGTAGTATAATACTGCCCTAGCGGTGGTGGCCAGGCCACAATCAGTATTCTTTTTTGCAGTTTGTTTCTTTTTCGTCTTAAAATGGGCCGTGTGAGTGATATTCCTGAATCTACTAAACTTCGTATGGTTGATTTGTATCGGCACGGTAAAAATCAATGTTTTATAGCGAATTATTTACATTGTTCGCAATCGAGCGTTAGTAAAATACTATCACAATATTCAAAAATTGGAAAATTTCAAAATAATCGCCGAAATGGTGGCCTAAAACCAAAAACATCTGCTAGAGATGACAGGAAACTGAAGCGTATAGTTAAGAAAAACCGTTTTAAAAGTGTGCGATTCTTGCACCGAAAATGGAAAGAAGAAGGAGTTGAAGTTTCTACATCGACAACATTAAGACGTCTCCATAAATTTAAATTTGAATCTCGTGTACCGAAAACAAAACCTCTCATGACTGCAAGACAAAAGCGTATAAGATTGAATTGGTGTAAATCAAGACGTTTATGGAGCAATGAAGATTGGAAAAATATATTATTTAGTGATGAAAGTATGTTTTGTGTTTCATATGGTAATCAAGGTATTCGAGTTTGGAGACTGAAGCAAGAAGCATTTGATAAAGAATGCCTTAAACGTTCCGTAAAATTTGCTGCTAGTGTCATGGTTTGGGGTTGTATGAGTGCAGAAGGACCTGGAAAGTTGTGTATCGTCTACGAAAAGGTTAACTCTCTGGTATATCAAGAAATTTTAGAATATTACATGATTCCATCATCAGAAGATTTATTTGAAGATGATTTCATCTTTCAACAAGATTTAGCGTCCCCGCATACCTCGGTGTCAACTAAGAATTGGTTCCACCAACGCAACATTAAGGTACTTCCTTGGCCACCAAATTCACCAGATCTTAATCCCATCGAAAACTTATGGTGTATAATGAAGAAAAAACTTCAAGAAAATCCTCCTTCAAGTAAAAGTGAGTTAGTGGCACGTATAAAGTCTATTTGGGCTAATATTGATAGAAATGTTTGTAAACACCTTGTATATAGTATGCAAGATCGATTGTACTCTGTTATGAAAGCTAAAGGGGATGCTACAAAATATTAACTACCATTTACTTCATATTCATAAGGTAATATTGTTGCGTAAAATTAAATATTCTAATATTTTGAACCAATCTAAATTTTATTCTAATATTCTGGTGTGTTTAAGGAAGCTGTATACCTAATTTATTGTGCTGTATTTTATATTTTATAAATGTTAAAATCTTATCTAAACATTCCAGATTTAATTTATAAGAAATTTAATTGCATTTACTTAGTATAAAAAATAAATAAATGACAAATAATTTTTTCTTATTACTTTTTCTCAATTATTCTAATATTTTGAATATGAGCTGTATGTTATTTGTTTATTTGGGTGTTTGAATGTACTAATGTCATCAAACAATGCGATTTTATACCAAGAAGGCATAAGCCAGAGCGATGTTCACAATTACTAAATTCTCCACTCTCTTTTAAATGTGTGAGAACATTTTTAGGATATTTTTTTTATGTTTAATTGTAAATATATAAATAGCAGATATAGCAAAAAAAAAAAAAAAATGCGTATAATGTTTAAATATTAGTATAAATGTCTTCCTCATCCAAACTGTAAAATAATTTAATTGCAACTTTTTAAAGTTTTGGCGCAGATGTCATATACGCACCACATTCGCACGATTGCAACAAAATGGCTATTTTATGCCACGCATGGTAAACCGACTATGATTGTTTATTTATTAATAAACTATTTATTAACTTTCATTTTTTTTTTTAAATACTATAAATCATTTTGTTCTATAGCTATTCATTAAACTTTTTTATTTATTATTTTTTTTTCAAATAATACAAAATAATTTAAAAATATTTATGAAATTGGTAATTAAAAACCAAGTTCTCCAAATTGGCGCCAGAAAAAAATTGCGCGAATGTGGTGCATACAAGACATATGTGTCAAAGTTTTTTCTTATACATAAGTAGGGTAAATGCAGTAAAAATACCGATTAAAGTTTTTTCCAAATGGAAATTTTGTCACGGATTTGGTCATATACTCATCGAGGTATCTCAGTAGCGCAAAAATGGCATTATTTGCCTCATATGGTAACCCAGCTATAGTTGTTTATCTGATGATAAATTGTTTATTTACTTTCATTTTTTTCTTTTTTGAAATGATATTTGTTGTTTTGTTCTACAGTTACTTTTTATTTGTTGTTAATTGCTGTTTAAAATGATAGAAAATAATAAAATATACATAAATTTCTTTGGTATTCTAAAACGAGGATTTTGCCATATTGTAGTTGCAAGATAATCGTGCTAAACCTATTGCGTATATGATGTCTGTGTAGGAATCTTTTGTGAAATATGAAAAGTGTTAATTGGCTACTACTTGATTATCACGTCAACCAATTTCGCCAAATTGTTCGCCAAATTATACAAATTTACATAATTTTATCTTAAATAACTAAAGAAAAAATGCTGAAATACGAAAGAGCAAATAATTTTGTTTTCATTTTTCAGGAGGAAATTTTACAATAATAAAGTAATTGTTGTAGTGAGAATTTTAATGTGTGTGTTTTTTTTAATGTTGGCAACTTGCTGTAACGAAAAATGTTTTTTTCCCTGCTACTGTTTTGTAAGAGCTGGTTTTGTGAAAGCCATGTTAAGATGGTATTCAAATTTTTGAACCATTCCCAATTACCACCCCCTTGGGCCGATTTTTCACATTTGCAATTCCCACTGAGATATTAACCATCTCAATGTACTTGACGAGTTTGAAAATGATTCTTGCATAATTGTGCCTTTTATCGCGCGGACAAAATTTAGTATATACTATATAAACTTTTTAGGTGGGAGTAGATTTGAGTTCCTGGCTTCACATAATGAAAAGTTGTGAAGAATTTTTTCAGAAGTTGTACCATGGTAACGACTGTAATAATTTATAGTTCTTCAGATAAGGGAAAATTTTAAATCCTGTTGCCATAATGCTGTCATTTTGCTTCCAAATGTGCACTGTTAGTAATAAACTAAAATAGTTACTTCTAAATAGCTGTTTTTTGCGCAACGTTTAAGATAATTTAATATCACAATGGTGTCTAAATCGTTTTCAGCAGTGAGCAAGGTGCTGCTGGAGGTCCAAATTATTTAAAATACAAATTTAAATTCACCAGTTCGTTTCATCCACGCTTGATTTTGAAATATTGACCAGCGCAGCGGGCATAGCCTGCTAGTTTATTTATAAAGCATCAAAATAATAATGCTAACAAAAGAATAAAAATCGTATTACATTATCTCGTATTAAAATGTATCGTTATTCAAATAAATTATTTTGCCGAGCGGATGGGAAAAGGTAATCCACCTTACTTTATTTTTCAAGGGTGTTATTCTAAAATAATAATAATAATAATAAAAATACACAATTAATGTAAACAGCCTGTGAATGCAAAGCCATCAGTTTAACTGAGTAATATTCTTTTTAATATTATATAATAATTTTAATATTAATATACATAATTCTTTTTAATATTCTTTTTAACATTCTTTTTAATTGATGATTCTGCATGAAAAATCCATTTATCTAAATTAACAGTGGGGGATTAGCCTCCCTTTCGCCCCTCCTCTTTTCTTCAATGAATTCTCAAAACTAATCAGAAAAATACCTTGTCAGAATGAACCTATATCCAAAATTTGAAGCAAATCAGTATTTCTATCAAGAATTATCGTGTTATGTACGTAAGTAACTTACATACGTTCATACATGCGTACGTACATGCGTACATACATACAGAACCAGCGAGCCCATTATTTCTCAAGCTTTTACGCCTGTGAGCTAAAAACACATAAAATTACATTGGCATAGGATAAACTAGATCAGCCTAGGACAAACTAGAAGGTTGGTGTTGAGGCTGTCATGCAATTCAATAAAATCAGGCCAAATTGAATTGGCCTAGGATAAACTAGTTTAGACCAATAAACAGCAGGCTAAACTAGTCCATCCTATAAGAGTTAGGCCAAACTAGTTTGGCCTAGGAAGTATTAGTTTGTCCTATGGGCCTTAGGATAGACTAGTTTGGCCTAGGAAGATCTAGTTTTTCCTATGGTCCTTAGGATAGACTAGTTTGGCCTAGGAAAAACTAGTTCATCCGATGGCTGTTAAGATAAACCGGTTTGGCCTAGGAAAAACTAGTTTATCCGGTGGGTGTTAGGATAGACCGGTTTGGCCTAGGAAAAACTAGTTTATCCGATGGGCATTAGGATAGACCGGTTTGGCCTAGGCCAATCTAGTTTTGCCTAAAATCGGGTTTGACCTAAAATTGGGTTTGGCCTGTAACATATATAATATTTAACTATATCTATTACTTAAAAGAAAGTCGAAAAATGTGCTTCCATAAATTTCTAATCAAATGATATAGTGATTTAAATATATTCTAACTTTTCCTTTAATCCTATTTATCAATATTAAAATTTGGGAATTTGAAAATCTTTTCTTACGAAACTAAGCAACTTTTAAGAACAACGCCTATTTAGAAGTTTATTTATCACATGCATTAAATATTAGATATTACCTAATGTTTAACGCAAAATTAAATATTCTTGCTTAACATCAACAACTACTTGAAATATACATATGAATAAGTTTAACCGATAACTCAGACCATAGAATTCCAACAAAATGTCTTACATGAATAAACATATGAAGCGTAACTTTCTATGCCATACATAAATTATTGAACTAGTATAATTCAGGAATACCACATGAATAGAATTGTCTATGAGCGTGTGTTATGCGACAGTAATTGATTGATTAATAAACTTCTCCTATTTAAAAATAATGATATATTTCCTATAAATTAACATTTAAAAGTTTTGAATAGTAAAGTGTAAGAAGATCATTATTATTTTTTATTATAAATTTTTTAAACAATGACAATAAAAATTTTCAATATGATTATTATTACTTGTTAATATGCCATGATTTATGTTGCACATTTCCAATTTAATGATAATAAAAAGTTTTCAATTTCATAGTTTCTTTATAAATGTTAAAATTTTTCAAAAATAGATGCATAATACAAACTTTTTTATTTAAAAGGAAACTGTTTTCAAATACTTCTGCAAAGTAAAAAATTGGTCAGTAAGCGAATCGACATCAACATTATCGGCTAGTAATACATTATCGGCTAGTGCTGCAGCAGCACTTCCTTGAATGGCATTTTCCTAATCTAATACAATTATATGGGCAGTTATAAACTGTTGATTAAATTGAGATCTTTGTCAACAGAACTCTCAGGAGTCTTACTGTTTACTTGTTGGTGAAATTTATAAACACGTCCCATTTATTTATTTTTTCTCAGCCCCTACACTGTAAAAAAAAATCTGCAAAGTTACTAAACCTTTTCTAGGAAACTGGGATTCCAAGAACTTTTCCTGTAACGGTAACAGCAAAAATTCAAGTTTCAGAATCGATTACATGAATTTTTCTTGTTATCGTTACATGAAAAGTTCTTGGAAACCTAGTTTCCTAGAAAATGTTTAGTACCTTCACAGATTTTTTTTTACAGTGTATAAGACATAAATGCATAAATATTTTATTATAGACAACTTAATATATTTTCTATTTAAAATAACTTTTACATGATTCTACAATGAAATTTTATTTATATTTTTATGCTTAATTTTGATTAAAAAACTAAAATTATTTCTTCACTTGCATCGACTGCGCCCATTTCTTGAAAACTAATAAAGCAATTTGCATGGAACTTGGTAAATACCTTCATTTTAAGTTAAAGAATGACTTATACTTCAAATTTTAATATTACAATAGCATTTATTATTTAAAAATGGCAATTTTTCAATAAAAAATGATTTTTTTTCATAATTTTACAATTTGAATTTAAAATAAATAAATTGCTTTCAAATGAAGTACACTGTAAAAAAAATCTGTAAAGTTACTAAAATTTTTCTAGGAAACTGGGATTCCAAGAACTTTTCATGTAACGATGACAGGAAAAATCCATGTAACCGATTCTAAAACTTGAGTTTTTGTTGTTACCGTTACAGGAAAAGTTCTTGGAATCCCAGTTTCCTAGATAAAGTATAGTACCTTTACAGATTTTTTTTACAGTGTACAAGTTCAAGATACATTAGTTTTATATGTTTACCGATGATTTGGGGAATTCTTAAACTAATAGTTCTGTTACAATCTTGAGCGCAATGGATGCAAGTCAAAAAACAATTTTAAAAATTTTGTCAAAATTAAACATTAAAAAAATAAAATAAAATTTCAATATAGAATATTAAAAAGTATATTTTAAATAGAAGAAATATTATATTTTCAAAATTAAAAATATTATGGCTCTACGTTTAATAGGGACTGAGAAAAAATGTTGTTGCGTATATGGGGTTCTTTCGATCTTATGGTTAGACAACTTCAAACTCTTTTCTCTTAGAAAAGTAGAAAATAATTTATTTACAGATCTTCAGAACAACAGAGTCTTAGAAACTCACAAATATTACTAGATATTCCAAAATAACTGTTCAAATCTATCGTACAAGTGCAGATATAGGTCACAGAGACTCTTTATACAATGTCTCAACACTATATCACACTCAAAACAACGTAGATAAAACTCAATACATCAAGCAAACTTGCTTAGACAATCTCTAGTAGCTCACTCAATGCCTGACTGGTAAATAATAATAACAGTTCCCATCGGCTCTCCTATATATAGTCTCGCCGCATGCGGTGGAAATTTCTACAACCTTCTAGAAAAATCCGGAAAACCAGGGAACAACATTCAATGTATCAGTAGACCTAAGGGGGGGGTTATCATATATAGAGGGACGGGTTACCATCGCCAACAATCGCCAAGTTTGTCGCCAACTTGGCGATATATCGCCAAATTTGGTGACCAAAATTAGTCGTCAAAAGTGACGCCAACTTGGCGATATCTTTATTATTTCGCCAAGCTGCCATAGACATACACTGAAAATAATAGACAAGTTTGTTTGATAACAGAGACAATGTAACAAAAACTAATATTAGTAAAGGAATGGAGCTTAATAAGATTATTTACATTATTTTACAGTACAAACACTAACTATTTACAAAATTCGTAACAATATATAATAAGACATGTAGCTGAATTGCACTACCATGTAAACTAGTCGTTGGGGGCCACCGTAATACTTACCCATCATGGATATGTATATGAAAATAAAACATGTGAAAACTATTTATACAATGCATTGCAATTCATAAACAAAATTTAAATGTTGTTAATATACATAGTAATGCTATATTAAAGAACTGCTGCTTACCAATTTCGACAAATTATATAACACGCCAAGCTACTCAAGTAGTACTGAAGAAACATCCTTATAATTCCAAAAATAATAATTCTATTAACTAACAATTAACTGTGTCGGATTAAGTGTCTCATTTCCAATTAAAATATACCTCTGAATTGAAATTTGAATGAAATACAGGGTCATGAAAAATCGAAGAATGTGGAAAACAGGATTACAAATATCTTGGCAACTAATAATCCGATCGACTTCGTTCTATATGCAAAATTGCCTTTTACGTCCATGCCTTAGAACAAAAAAATTCGACAATTTTTATATACCTTTCATCAGAACGAATTTTTCGAAAATCTGGAAAAAATTAGTTCCGGATAATCAAGGTTGCTGATATTAAATAGGGTTCGTCCCATTCTTACATACTAACTACATACAAAATTTCAAGTCTCTATCTCAATTTGTTCGGGAGATAGAGCGTTTACAGACAGACAGGCTGACAGACAGACAGACGGACAGCAATTTTTTTTTCTAAAAATATGTTTTTCGGAATCTCCACTATCTAAAACGTGTAAATCCGTCAAAAAAAATTCGATTTTCAAAACGATTGCAAGACTTACCTTATACTACGTTTGATGGGTAAGTAAAAGTAAGACACCTTGAGGCCATTCAAATTAAAATTAGTGTAATTTAAATGAGATAAATTCGACAGAAATGAATTGGTCAATGGATATTATGAATACTCAATTTTTCTGTGACTAACTACTTTTAATCTAAAAGAATAGTTTCTGTATTAAATTATGCTGGGTAAGAGATATAATTTCTAATATATTTTATTAAGTAAATTAAAAGTTTATTCTGCTATTATATTAGTTACTGCACTTTTTTCAAGCTCTATGCTATTCCCTCAAAATAAAGGGTTTTGATTTCAACTTGTTTTGTTTACACTATCGGATTGTGGTAAATGATGAAATGAAAAAAAAAAATGGTACTTTTTTACAAAATTCATACTGCTAAAATTACTGTATATTTACCATTACGGTAAAAATAACTGAATATGTTACATTAAAAAAATTACACTAACTCTGTGAAAAAAGATATTGAACCGCTTTTTTTAAAAAATATATATATTAAACAAAATTTATACGTTATGTATTTCTGATTATAGAGTAAAATACATCTGTAATACATCTGTAATAGATCATTTATTATTGAAATTTGAGTATTTTGAAAAATATAAAGCTGAAGAGGACGGTGGACCTTCATTTAAGCAAATTCGACCCAAAAATCGAAAAAAATTGCATATTATTACTCTCCATTTTGTTCTGAGCCGTTTGCGAGTGCATGCAGATGCGATTATTTTTCGCAAAATTACAAGCGTTTGAATTTTGTACAAAAACAATTTTTTGGCCCTTTAACTATCGCGCAAAATGTAAACAAACATATTTCAACTTTTGTAAATAATTTTTTTTTACAAAATTAATATTTTAATAATTTTGTAACCGAATACATTAACTGTAACTGAAACTGCACTTTGCGTCTTGTTTACCATTTTATCGGCGATTATAGTGCTACATGTGATTTTTTTTTTTTTTTTTTTTTTTTTTTTTTGGTTCAAGAATTGGATAATTTTCTGACATCTACATTTAAAAGAGTTCTTTTCAGAACTACAATCTACAATTTCTACAAAGTTTTAGTTGCATAATATTCTGCAGAATGCATGCAATAAGTAGGCGATGACATAAGCCTACATGCAGACCTTCGAAGAGGAAACTTCAGTGTCTCGCTAAACTCCAGAAACGACGGTCATCTGTGAAAACTGATTTTTCTACTAATGACAATGAACTTGAAAAGAATAAAAATGCTCCAAGGAACGATATTGTTGATTTACCAGTACAAACCAATACAAGTTTTGTCGTCAGTAAATTCTATCAGGCTGCAAGTACCAGTGAACGAAAATTAAATATCAGGGTTTTGAAAACATTTCATACCCTGAAAAGTCACAGTAAAATCCATCATATATTTTTATGAACAGTGGTATGTGGTCTGACTTTTTTGCAATGTAAAATGTGATGTTTGTTGCAACAATTCCTTAGATGTTATATCCAAAGGAGCATATGGAAATGCTTCTAAAATTGACTTAATTTGCAAAGTATGTGACAAAAAAGTTCAGCTCCATATTTTCAAGTCCTCGAGCAAGAGAGATTGAAAAGTGCTTTGATGTTAATAAAAAATTTGTTGAAGCCTTTTTAAAAATTGGAAAAGGACATGCAACAGTAGAAGCTTTTTTATGGCTATTGGAATCCATGCAATGGATAAAAAAAACTTTTTCAAAATGTTTACGTAGTTTGTAGGTAGAGCGACAAATTATAAGAATGACAATCTTGAAATTGTTCGAAATGTGGTGCGAAAAAAAGCACGAAGACTTCGATAGTAGTATTGCGGATCAAAATAATATTTTGGGTATAACCGTTTCTTATGATGGGACTGGCAAAAGCGTGGGCATACAACGCTGTATGAAACTGGTCTCGTAATAGACATTATGACTGCACTGTAAAAAAATCTGTAAAAGTACTAAACATTTTCTAGGAAACGGGGATTCCAAGATCTTTTCATGTAACGATAACAGGAAAAATCCATGTAACCGATTCTAAAACTTGAGTTTTTGTTGTTACCGTTACAGGAAAAGTTCTTGGAATCCCAGTTTCCTAGATAAAGTATAGTACCTTTGCAGATTTTTTTTACAGTGTGGGCTAGTAATCGATTACGAGATTCTTTCGAAATACTGCCCTGAATGTGTTCCCGCAAAGTATTTGTGGAATGAGGTACATCAATATACTTTCGGACGGGGATGCAAAAACGTACTAACATTTAGTTGAAATGAATATTTATGGTAAAGATATCAAAATTACTAAAGAAGAATGTACACTGTTAAAAATCTGCTGCATTTTGCTGCAACGCACTCCACCGCTTGTATATAATATCTCTATTCCAACCAATGAGAATGCTCCATTTCACGGCCAAGTAACCATTTTCTATAGAAGCAGGGGAGTGCGTTGCAGCAAAATGCAGCAGATTTTTAAAAGTGTATCAATCATGTATCAAAGAGAATGGGAGCAGGGCTTCGCAACAAAGTCAAGGACTAGAGAAGTATAGGCAAAAGTATTAATGGATGTAAAGAAGGTAGTCTGAAATAAGACACTATTGTAAAATTAACTAATTTTTATAGGAAAGTTGATGATATTTCCTGATGATGCTCAATCATGATGTTTTTATCAGCGGGCGCTTGCTGGTAAAGGAAAACCAAAATCGCATAAACTGATGGAAACTAAGTTATCGCAGGATGTACTTTCTAAGATATTGCCAGTATATCAACGTTTGGCAAGTAATGAGTTTCTTGAAAGATGCATTTCTGGTAAAACTCAAAATGCTAATGAAAGTGTGCACGGAAAAATCTGGAATAATTGTTCAATAGAAGTATTCATTTCTAAAAAACGTTCAGAAATGTCTGTGATTTCATCTGTCAGTGAATTCAATTTTGGATGCTTAACCCTTTCCGGCACACTGTGCCCGGTTTGGGATACCTAATTTTAATTTCAAACTTATAAACGGCACTAATAATATTTTAGTAAAATTTTGCTTTTACAATAAAAGCTTAAATTGAGGATTCCAAAATATCTAAAAAATTCGTTTGTGAATTCCGGTGTCACTCGATAATTTCTCATTCTAATAATTGATTTTACCTGTGCCGCAAAGGTTTAAACACTTTAGGTTTTGAGCAAGAGGAAGCGAATTCACTCCCTTTAGCTATAGCAGAAAGGCGTGATAAACGTCGTGTGAATCAAAGTAAGAAAAGGTGCACAAATGAATGGAAGAAATCCAGGATTACTAAAAAAAAATCTGCAAATCCAAGAATTCGATCAAACTGCTAAAAAAGAAGGTGAAACTTGTTATGCTGGCGGATTTTAATTGTAATAATTGTAATAATAAAAAATAAACAGATTTCTTTGAACAGGTATGTTTTTTTCTTTTTTTGGGGGGGGGGGGTATTGGACATTACAGAATCAATTTTATTTGTTTACACATACTAAAGTTCATTTTACTGAAAATTGAAGAATTTATACTGAAGTGTTTCTGGAATTTTTCATAAATTGGTACTTTTATGCTATCTAAAAGCAATTTTTTCAAATAGGGTTTTATACTTTTCATTAGCAGCTTTTATTTTTCGCGCGTCTGAATTACAAAGCAATGCTTTGTACAATTTTTTGGTTTGAGATTTCTTTTTTTTCCGAATGATGAGCTTGGGGTTTAAAACGTCAGTAATTTTCTTTGCACAAGGTATTGCCAAATCATTTATGTAAACAAATTTCATCATTTTTCATCTTCATTTTAATTTTTTTTTTAATTTAAAAATTTTTAATAAGATCGGATTTTTTTTTGGAAGGTGTTCCACATGCTTTTTGGGAAATGTATATATGCACAAAATTTCATATTGTTATGATGAAAATAAAAAAAAAATTAACGTCCACCGTCCCCTTAAGTAACAACTAGATTTTTTTTAATAATAATATTAATAAAACGCTCTACTTGAAATAACATAATAAAATAGTATTTACAGATTACTTATATACAAAAATAATTTTAAATATTTATTTATTTATTTATTTATTTACAGAAAAATACTTGCCATTATTGCACCATATTCTTCTTTCATGAGGATCTACATGCCTGTTCCAGTTTCACGCTGGAATGATTCGCATCATTTTAGATTAATTAAAAAGTTATCATAAGTGAAAATAATAGTAATGAATCTAATTTTAAATTTTTTTAAAGGATTTTTAAATGTCTGCAGCAAGCAGCTTTTTAAAATATAAAACTAAATTTATATGTTAAAAAATAATTATATAACTCTAATTAAAAAAATTTAATTCTGATGAAATTTTATAAGAAACAGATAAATTTAACACCTTGGATTAAACATTAAATTTTTTGAATATTTTAATGGAATACTTACATCACCGATAAAAGCACAAAACTAGCAGAAATATGCAAAATTATATTTCAAAATAAAATACAAAATTTCAGTCTTCAATCTAATCGGTTATTTAGACCGTCGATTACAAAGATCGTCGTCTAAGAAAAATTAAATTATTTATATTAGATTTTTCAAGACATTGATTACAATACTCTCTGACATGCTATTACAGGCGTTTTTCTCATTGATATTTCCATTTAAAATGTACCGGTAATTATTCATATTAACATAATACAGCCCATATATTTTTCAAAACAGGCATATCTCATACTAAAATAAGCTTTTACTAAAATTTTGTATGATGTGATGATTAATTCAATAAAACTTATATCTCTATACTAAAAAAAATAGCTAATGCATTTTCCGCTGGAAATGAAGTTTTTAATACAAGGCCTCTCTTTGGTAAAAAAGCAACTGCATACCTAAAAATAATAAATTCGCAGTATTTTAGATAAATGTATGATAAACACGTTGAAATCCACATTTTTTAATTGAATAATTATTTAAAGAAATATTTAATGTTAAAATTGGTGATGGATTGGATGTTTCATATCATCAGAAATTACACATGTAGACATGAATTTCATTCTTCTTTCTAAAGAGACATATTTTTCGTTACATTCTCAATAAAAGGCCCTAAAATTAATTTAATTTATGTAAAAAAGTATTATTTTTACACATCAATGTTTATACCATTTTTATAAAACTTTTCATTTATTTAGTGATTTGTTTTTTTAAGATT
Organism: Maratus speculifer; assembly: GCA_964019185.1. NCBI lineage: Eukaryota > Metazoa > Arthropoda > Arachnida > Araneae > Salticidae > Maratus > Maratus speculifer. Next base: position 53,743,276 of record OZ025297.1, read on the forward strand.
CCCAAAGAATCTTGTCGAAAAATTTGCCCAAAAGTGACCTTTACTTCAAAGTTGTAATTATTTTTCTGCAAGTTCATATTTTGATTTTTTTTAAACAATTGTGTTATGTATACAAGAATTTGTAATACAGTTTCTGTTTATACTGATATTTGTTTTAATAAATATTTCATTTACCAAGTTAAAAAATTAAATACTTTTTTCCAGAAATACATTTCAAAAAATTAAAAGCTTCCGTAATGCAGAATGCATAAACTTATCTTTATTTATTTGACTATTTTTTGATGGGCCTTTAAAATTTATACTCAGATTTTCTTTATTTCAGGAGGAACTTATTTTATATGTTAGAAAAAAATAATTAAAATTGCTCGTTGGAAAAACATCGCAAAGCATGTCATTTCATTCAAATTATTATTGTCATTATTACTTTTTTTTAAAACAAACTAGGCTAGGATTCTGTTGATTTTTTTTTCTGGTTTGAATTTAGTTTTTAGTTGATTCCAAATGTGATTTTCAGGTTCAGGTGGGGTTTCAATATAACAGAAAATATTTATCCTGTTGGAATCGGTTTGGATTATATGATATTATTTGCGATTATATTATACGTCTTCGAATTGACTTCAAATGTAATTGTCAGATAAATTCGATCGATTTCTTTTTTTTCGAATTTGGTCGGAAAAACACGATGTTTCGTTAAACTGATGATTTTTTTTATTACACTAAAACTACTTTGAATCAATGCAGTAAATCTGAAAATAATTAAGCTGGTTGTTATAAAAGCCGTAATTTTTTATTTATCCTAACTTTCTTTACCCTTTTTGCAATAAACTAGAAAAATACCAAGCCGATTGGAAAAGGAAGATGATTGTTCAATTACCGCGGCTTTTTGGATACTACCAGTCTGTTTGCACAGAGCTTGATTTCGAAATTAATGTACAAAATATATATTACTAAAATAATTTTTCAATTATTTGATTAAATTAAAAGTAACATAAATATAAAACGCTCTGTAGATAAAATTGCTTTTATAAAAATTAAGTTAGAAAAAGCATTAAAAACTATTACTTGATTATTATGTGTATTATAGTTTTTAGTAGTACAAATTATTATTTAGAATTTAAGAGAAATAATCTCTAAAATATAATGTCCATTCTTTTAAAGAATATGACATAACGACGCAAGAACTACGTAATGAAGAAAGTTTTAAAGCAATTTGTTTGATGTTGTTAGCATGTAACACATTTTAGAAATTTTCTAAAGTCTGTTAATTACTGAAGATTTATTTATTTAATATTACATTTTAATTGCATTTCTTTTCTGTACTTGGCGAAAAATTTTGATTTCTTAAACAAATATAGAATTCTCTTATTCCAGATTAAAAAATATTATATGTTTTACTGTCAGTTTAAATTTCCACTTCATAAAAAGATTATATTTGAATTAGTACGCACTTATACAGATAAAAATACAGTTCTTTACATCATATTTTAAAAGAAAATTACATTAATTACAAAATTTTTATTCTTAAGATTTATTTAAAATTTGTTTTATATTAAAAAAAAGTTTATAGAAATAATAATAATAATAATAGTAATAAAACACTAGATTTCTAAAGTCTAATAGAGCTAAATTATTTAAAGCGCTAAACTGAGTACTTTTCAACATCAGGTTAAGAATGGATGACCTGGGTAATCTAAGGAGCAGTTTGTGCACTGTTAAAAGTGAAGGTGACAAACCGGTGTCATTTGGGACCCGGAGGTGAAAAGGCTCTAAGGTCTATTGGAGCCCGGGGCATTTGGAATCCTAGGGTGCATAGGTGCTTGGATATGTGGTTGCAGTGCCGACAGGTCTCTTACTGGGTGATTGGAGCTAAATAAGACGCCATACACTTCGTATTGGCAGCAATGTGGCACCTCATCGGGTGACTGGAAACATGCGCATGCGCTGTGACGTGTGTCTTTCTGTTTTCTGTGACGCCAAGTAAAATCTATAGCTATCAGTGAATGAAGGTGAGCTCGATGGCCGAGCGGTTAGAACGCTGAGATTGTAATCAGACGTTGTGAGTTCGAATCCTTCGACTGCCAAAAGTCGGTTTGTATGTTTTTAATTTTTTTTATTAATGGACACTCTGGATTAAGGGTGCCATCTTTTCACCCTAATTAAAGGTGTCATTCTGGCTCCTTTAGGGGTGTCACTAGTGAGACAAGCCTTTCACCCCTAAAAGGTGTATTGTGTCACCATTAGTTTTAAAAGTGTGGTCGGAACAATATTTCATTATAAGGGTTAAGTACGGAATATGGTTAATCCTTTATATTACGTTTATAAAACTGCAAATATAACAACAATTCACACAAGAAATAGTCAAAAGCGAAATTGTATTTTGATTTTTAATTTTGAAAATGTAAAAGATAGCTATAATTCTTGCTTGTTTCATATTTCAGTCGTTTCATTTTTTAGATATATCGGTGCGATCCATGGAATGCAACTGATCTTGAATATTGGTAACGATAAAGGATACTTTTTTGTTTCATAGAATACATTAATAATTCTTAATGTATTTGACAAGATTTTGTAAGTTTTTATCACAAATTTAATAAAACAAAATTCTCACAATACGTAATAAATAAAAAAAGACATATCACCGTAAATAATGTCGTAAACAATATCAACATTTTGTTCTTAATTTTATGTACTTCGTATCGACGCAATAAATGGGGAAAAAGACATTTACGAGCTTTCATACATTCTTTACGCATTCCGTGTTTTATACGCTGTAAACAATTGTTGCATTTTACTCAAGATTCGCTAATCTGGGAAGCATAAAATTTTTTCTAACAATTAATATCAGATAAAAGTATTTATAAAAAGAATAGTTGAAGTGGATGATTTTTAGGTAGCTTTGGTATGAAATATGTTGCAATTTCTGCAAAAACATTTTTACAGGGCCACACCAACCATGACTTCTAAATCACAAAACTGCCATCAGTAAAAAAAGTTTATTTATCTATCTTTATCACTTTTTTTATGGACACGATAACTTCTATAATTCTGCTCAAATCTCTCCCAAACTGATACTTAAAATGACGAGACTTAAAATCTCGGTCCAGTTTGTTAGTGGGCAAAATCGAACCAAGGGGATCCAAATTGCACATCTGATAAAGAACTGATTTCATAAATATGTTGCAGAAGTTTTGGGGGGAGATTTGTACAGATAACCGTAAAAATCGGCCAAAAAATTAAACATTTAATTCATTATCAATCCTTTTCAAACTATTTTGCGGATAATTCTACATAGAAAAGCTCCAACATAACGTGAATATACGTGTGGTGATGTCATTGGAAATTAATGTCACGGAAATAGCATCTCCAAATAAGAAACAGGAGGTTTTCTCCGTGTTAGAAAAATGACGATTTCATAGCTGGGGTAATGTATAATATTTTGTTTCTTTTTCGTAAAATTTTAAATTCAAGGTCATGTCATTTAGATTTGGAAAATTCGAGCACAGTCCACTTAAGATTAATATTATTTTTAAATAACATTTTTTAATACAGTTTATTATTTCCCAAATTGTTATTTCTGTATTCTTCAGGCAGTTCCGACAGAAATGGTATTAGAAAAAAACAGCATTTGAACAAAATTTCTGTAAGGTATGAGTGTATACAGTTAACGCGTGCAATAACATGAATTAATTTATGTCTTATATTTTATGTAACAATGATGCAGCATAAAGAAAACTATTCCGATGCATATTTATTTTTTAGGTATTTTATTAAATGCGTTAGATTCTCATGTTCTCTGAAGTGTTTGTTTTAATAATGTTTTCAATAAAATTTGAAAGCGATTTTTATAATAATAAAGCAAATTGAAAAGAAAATATGTATTTATTCATGATAGAATAATGCAACAAAATTGGAAATTTCGTTCCATTACACAATTCATTCAATTTCTGTGCTTGGTTGATTCATTATCCTACGCAAAGATATGCAATATAAATATATATATATATATATATATATATATATATGTATATATATATATATATATATATATATATATATATATATATATATATACGAGAATGTATTATTTTAGGAAGAAAAAAATACCTTCAATATCTGTGTTATAAAAAATGTTTTCTGCGATTCCTAATATTTATATTTTGCCCAATTTTACTTTATTATGGATAAAAGCTAGAAATATCCTATTATATTAAAAATTCTTTGTATGTTACTAAAAATTTAACTAAAACCATATAATTTTATTAAATATGCTACCTAAAATTTTTATTATGTTTTTGTATGGCAATCATACCTTGTGACTGATCTTTCACCCACTTCCTATTCACATAGAGCTTGAAAATATGGAATATCATAAAGTGAAGTTACTTTGTTATAGAAGGCCTTGTTTTCGCATTCCAAAACTCCTGTTTTGTACCCAATGGGAGGAATGAAAACAAGAGTGCCAACTATTAATACGCGGTATCTCGTTATCTAATGGCCCCTCACTGTTAAAAGTGAAGGTTACAAACCGGTGCCATTTGGGACCCGGAGGTGAAAACGCCCTAGCGTCCATTGGAACCCGGGGCATTTGGAACCCTAGGGTGCCATAGGGGCTAGGATATGTGGTTGCAGTGCCGACAGGTCTCTTACTGGGTGACTGGAGCTAAATAAGGTGTCATACACTTCGTATTGGTAGCAATGTTGCACCTCATCGATTGACTGGAACCATGCGCATGCGCTGTGACGTCTATCTTTCTGTTTTCTGTGACGACAAGTAAAATCTATGGCTATGAGTGAATGGAGGTGAGCTCGATGGCCGAGCGGTGAGAACGCTGAGCTTGTAATCAGACGTTGTGAGTTCGAATCCTTCGACGGCCAAAAGTCGGTTTGTATATCTTTTTATTTTTTTATTATTGGACACTCTGGATTAAGGGTGCCATCTTTTCACCCTAATTAAAGGTTTCATTCTGGCTCCTTTAGGGGTGTCACCAGGGAGACAAGCCTTTCACCCCTAAAAGGTGCAATGTGTCACCATTAGTTTTAACAGTGCTGCAAGAAGCTGCAAAACCACTCTATTTTTCGCTATTTGGTGTATAATATTAACCGGCTTCTGTGTTGTTGTCTCGAAGCCCGGATACTTTGTGACAAGATACAAGATATGAACATTTATAGTTAGTTATTTAATACATTTTTCATGCTATAAAGAAAAGAAAATGATATAATTTAAGTGCTTTAAAGGTACTAGTATTGTATTTAAATTGCCAATGACTAAAAATATCACTGATGTTTTTCAAATTTGCGTGTTCCAAAATTTTCAAAAATGAATCTTTGTCCTATAAATGAATTATTGATTCTATAGACTTAAGATTTTAAACTATATGCCGTGATAAACATCATTTACAGATAACAATTTTATGAAAATCCAAGTACATTTACATGAGTTAGAGCGTAGACAGATTCGCATGTAGCCCAAATCCATTAAGACACTTTAACTTTGTTGGATTGTATTATAAATTAGAAAAATAAATATTAATTTAAAACATTTTAAATTTTATTTTTATTTCAAATTGTTTGCATAAGAAATAATTAATGTATTCGAGATTTAATCACAAACACTGTGCATATGAATAAACTTTCGCATACTTAGAACATTCTACTTGGATACTATGAAAACTAATAAAAATTTTAGGATATATCTTATTTAAATTAACTTATTTTCAAAATTAAATTTTCACAATTTAAAACATTTCGAAATTTTACTGAGCGAAAGATTAATGAAAATATCTTGGAATAAATTTAAGCATACATGGGTACTTATTCTTTGCATGAACAGATATATTACTTAAACATAAAATGTACTTAAAATTAACATGCAATCATTGATTAATTGCTTACATGTTTCTGAATCAGCTAAAACATATTAATAATCTTTATCGAAAGTGTTTGCATTCGCTTTCATTAATTTTCGTGGCAGAATTAATTAATTTTATATCTTGTGTTCGTTCCAGTAAATAAATACTTATTATAATTTATGTTGTTAATATAAAAAATATTTTTTAATATCTATTTTTATCAAAATTTTGTGACAGTAAAACATGGAAAACACACGACATTTCTGTTGTTTATGAACTAAAATATATTAAAAGAAAATGTAACCTAAAAAATTGCAACAACGAATTCAGAAAATGATTTTTTCAAAGCCTAAAATTTAAGACTTCTAAATAAATACTACATAAATATATTGTTACGAATTTTGTAAATAGTTAGTATTAGTACTGTAAAATAATATAAATAACCTTATTGAACTCCATTCCTTTACTAATATTGTTTTTGTTACATTGTCTCTGTTATCAAGCAAACTTGTCTATTATTTTTCAGTGAATGTCTATGGCAGCTTCGCGGAATATTAGCGATATCGCCAAGTTGGCGACAAACTTGGCGATTGTTGGCAATGGTAACCCTTCCCTCCCTGTGGTAACCCCCTTAGGTCTACTTATACATTGAATGTTATTCCGTGGTTTTCTGGAATATTCGAGAAGTCTGTGGAAATTTCCGGCGATTGCTGCGAGCCTATATAAGGAGAGCAATACGAGCTCTTGTGGTTATTATTTATCAGTCAGTCATTGAGTGAGCTGCGATTGTTTAAGCAAGTTTGCTTCAGTTTTCTCTACATTGTTTTGAATGTGATTTAGCGTTGAGACAATGTATAAAGAGTCTCTGGGACCTATATCTGCACTTGTACGATAGATTTGAGCAGTTATTTTTGAATATCTAGTAACATTTGTGAGTTTCGAAGACTCTGTTGTTCTGAAGATCTGTAAATAAATTATTTTCTACTTTTCTAAGAGACAAGAGTTTGAAGTTGTCTAACCATAAGATCAAAAGAACCCTATATACGCAACAATATGCATATATATCTATATATCTATATCTATGCCATAGATCGATTGATATATTTACATAATTTTATAGATATATATCAGACATAACCTTTACTCATTTTTTGCAGTCAATATATATATTTTTTTTAAGTTAAAGTTAAATAAAGGTGAAACACCTTGAAGAAATTATCGCTTATGCAGTCATTGATCTCATAAACAATTTATTATTTAAAAAAAAAAAGAGAAAATAAAGCATCTCAAAAATAAAATACGAGAGTTTCTTCTTTTCTGAATTCTTTCAATTTCTGATAAATTATTTCTTTTTTATATCTATTATAAAAGAGAAACATATCTGTTCGTAATGCATAAGTCCTTCTGTAAATGGCAACATTTTCAATTTTTTAAAGAAATTTCGTTTTACAATATCCGGAACTGCAACTTTTAAACTTCACAACAACGCACATTTTCCATTTTTACATCGTCATGTAGGAGAAAAATGTACTTTTAAATGAAGATTGTTTAAAATATGTACCTGAATCTGATTTTCAGTATTTTTCTCTAGCTTTTAATCTTTTTTTAACACTTTCCAGCAAAGTTGAAAAGTGTTTAAGCATTCGGATTTTCTGGCCGTCTATCCGTCTGGCCGGATGGCCGCCTGTCCGCTTTCTAACTCTCATAAATATACTCGGATTGCTATGAAATTTTTATTTATTATTGATGTTTACCCTAGCACAGATCCTATTGAAAATTAAGTTTCTACTATGATTAGTTTATTTACAGGGATAGTCAAAATTTTTCCCATACATTATGGCCTATGGAAAAAAATTGTTTCAAATAAATTTTAAAGGTATTACACCCTGTCAAACATATTCAAATTTGCATGATTGTGCAAAGTGCACTAAAATATGCAGAAAACATAATAGTAACCTATTCAGTCAGAGGGCCACTCGAAAAAATTCCATTACTAATTAATAAAGTTGGGATTTGTTTGCGACATGTTTTAATTAAGTTAAACGATTTCAAGTATCATAAAATTGATATACGCCACTGAGACTTAATATTTAATGCATAATTTGAAGTGCGTATCACTTACAGGGACAAACAAAATATTTCAAATCTTATATTCTTATCCGAAGTATTGTATATTATCGTGATAGCTGATGGATGGATGAATTACATTTTCAATTATGATATACATTTTTAAGTTTTACTAAATGTCTGGAAATGAAATGGTGTGGATAAATATTATAGTTGACATACATGGTTACAAAAAATAGCTCATAAAGTTTACTGAATGTGAGGGTAATCAATTTAAAGATGGTTTTTAAATAAGTTATGCATTTTTACGTTGGACTGCTTTCCGTTTACCAAGAAATGTTTGTAGAATATAGATAAAATGATGTACTGGGCCACGTAAAGAATTAGCTGCATGGTCACACGCAAATGATATATTCTGGAAATGTGATTTAAATAGTTTTAACAATGTTTTGTAGGGTTGAACAAAAGTATTCAAGTATGTTTCCATCGATAAGAATAAAGTGCTGAAAGAAAAATTTCAACCAGTTAGGCATTTTCTTGCTAAATTAAAATTTCCTATTATATTGTATGTATATATATCAACCAACGGATGAAATACAGATACTTTTCAAAAGTATACTTTATAAAAGGAATACATATTTGGCTATGGACAGTAGCATCTGATTTCCAAAAATAACAAAGTTTTAATAAAGATTTCAGGGAGTGTTGGAAGGACTTTCGTAATATATGCTTAAGGCATGATTTGTCTTACTTGTTTGTCATTTTGGCAAAAGAAGTATGACAACCATATGGACAGCACAAGAATTCAGATATGTCTTAGATATACACATTCTCAGCAGAGAACAACAACTATTTTTCAAATGATTAAAAGCAACAATATATTAATGCAAATAGTACCTCTAACAATAAAGTTCAGTGAATAGTTCTGTAACATTAATGTAGATGAAATATTAATAAAAGTTACCTTATCATCCTTCAAAATAGTCATCTCCCATAACTATGCACCGCTGAGATCTGCTGTACATGTCCTGGGAAATTCGCAAAAAGTCCTCTTTTGAGATGGAGTTCAAAAGCTTCGTCATGTTTCTTTGGATGTCAGCAATATGGTCAAATCGCTGACAAGGAGAGTTTGAGTCGTGAAATAGGAAGAAGTCTGGTGGATTGAGATCTGGCGAGTTTGGTGGATGTTCAGTTTGCACAACCCCACATGAATTTCTTTCGGTGTCTTGCAAAGCTTAAAACCAAACTTTAAACTGATCTGTTGTTCATTCATTTTCCTACTCTCAGTTAAGAGCCAACACACTGAACAAACACTTAGTAAAGCACGTCTTACACAGAACATAAACGACGCTCAACTGGACAGCAGTGGAGGAAGATGATCAACACTTGCCTCTATGCAGGTGCAGCGTTTTGTTTCCCCAGTGTTGCGAGATTGGTCATTCAGAATTCATTCACTGAACTTTTTTTGTCAGAGGTAGTATATTTATTATGCTTAAAAAAATAAAAGTTGAAGTACATATTTGTTATCAATTCTGATTTGACCTAGATTCAATACGTAACAGCATGATTAATATTTTAATTACTATTACTTGGCGTGACAAAGATCCATAATTTCTTAATAATCGGCCCTGTTCTTTTAATATTAAATGAATAGAGATGCATATTTAACACAACATATTCATATGCTTCATTTAGGATTTAGTTTTTTAAATATAAAATCGTAGGGTGTTAAATCTTTTCTTGTGTTCAATTTATCATTATTGTTCGAAATGACCACACCTAATTTTTTTGGAACAAAATATATTTCGAAATAAAATTGACAAATCTTTATAAGTACATGTTTACATCTATTGAAATGTTTACATGCATAAGATAATTTAAAGGTAAAAGAGAAATCAGAATAAATCTTCAGATCATAAATTTTCACAGTTTTGACAGGTTACTTGTTTTTCAAAATACAGTATAAAAAAACAAAACAAACTAATAACAAATCAAATGATAATTTTCAGTCATTAAGAACTATTACATATATTGTGTAAAATTAATCTCATACTGATACAAGTGTAATAAATGTAATAAACAGCATCAAAGTAAACTGTTATATTAAGAGAAAAAATGCTTTTAATTATTGTTTGCAAATAAATATTTAAATGAAATAGGTAAATAAATAATAATCATGTAAATAAATATGCGGATATTTCATTCAATCTTTGTTAAAAGTCACTTTAATTTGGAAAAAATACAATTAAATAAAAACAAACTATTATGTAATGTCGTATACAGTAAATTTTGAAATTTAAAGTAATAAATTGAAAGAACAATCATTTATTTAAAAGGAAATTAGTGATACTTGTTAAAAGTTTTGAGCGAGACATAAAAGTTTTAATCTATATTTTCCACTTATTATTGCAGTTTTAAAATTATTAACGAGAAAAAAAAAACATTAATTAGATTTACTGCAAAAAACTTTTCTAATATTTATCTGAATTTATTTTATTTTTATCTTGTTAATAAGCTGTCATCAAAACACATAGATGTGAGATATAGTTATTTATATTTTACATGCAGGCGCTTTGATAAGATTTGCATACTGGTAAAATAAGTATTTGCTATCATAAAATGTACCTGCTGTTATCAAATACAGAACAAAATGTATTTTCTAAAATTGCTTAATTTTGGTTATTACCGTGTGTAAATTTATTTAATTCTGAAACTATTGTTTAGAATATAAAGAAATCACTTATGATCGAAAAAAGAGTGTGGCTCTAAATGACTTATTTTAATCATTGCAATGAAAATATTTTTTGCTTTGTATTATTATGTGCAAAACTAATCCGTCTCTTGAATGAGTTAAGTGAAATACTTGTGTACATAGGCAGTTTAAAATATAAATATCAAGAAAATTTAAATATTCCGGTACATGATATGAGAAAAAAATGGAAAGCAATCACTTTCTTTTACATATTTAACTACTAATACAGATTAAATGTAGACTTAATTTGAAAATGGTAAAAAAAGAATAAATATAAGTTATTTAATTGTAAACTAAACTCAAGATTATGATTTTCATTCAACAATACTAAATAAAATATATTTTCTAAAGTTGCTTAATTTTAATTTTTATCCTGTGTAGATATGCTTAATTTTGATACGATTGCTTTGAATATAAAAACAAGTAAGAAAAATCGTGCATAAAACATAGATTATGAAGCACTTTCCAACACTTCTTGGAATCTTTATCAAAACTTCGTTATCCAGGGAAATAACGTATTATTGTCCATATCCAAGTATGTATTCCAATACTTTTGAAAAGCCCTGTATTTGATCTGTCAGTTAATATAAATCCTATATAAAGGTAAAATTTAGTTTAGCATGAAAACGCCTAATTGTTTGAAATTTCAATTCATCAATTTATACTAATAGATGGAAACATACTTGAATACTTTTGTTTAGCCCTCTAAAATAGATAGTACCTTTAATACACGAAAGTATCTTCCTTAAGTTTAATAAAAAAAATCTTTTTAAAGTACTTAAGTCTAATTTCCAGAAATTATCATCCAAAGGCAACTATTCATCTAGTACTTTGTGTGACCCTGTATATCATTTTATCTATATTCTACAAACATTTCTTAGTAAACTAAATGCAGTTGAACGCAAAAAAGCATAACATGTTTAAAAACCAACTTTAAATAAATTACGCTCGTATTCAGTAACATTTCCGAGATCTTTTGTGTTACCCTGTATAACTAAATTGTGTAACAATTAGCATTTATATAAATAATAAAACATACATACGTCTAGTGAAACTTAACAGCCTATATCATAATTTAAAAAAAATGTATTTCATCCATCTTACAGCCATCTTCCGTAATATTCAGGACTTCGGATAGAACATACTATTTGAAATTGCTTGTATGTCCCTGTATATGCTATGCACTACCTATTATGAATGAAATAACTCATATTATTTCTCAGCAACGTATACCAATTTGATTATATATGAAATCGTTTACCATAATTAAAATATGTCGCAAACAATTCCCTCTTCATTATTATGTAATGGAATTATTTTGTGTGGCCCTGTAAATGAATAATAACTATTTTTTTCGCTGCATACTTTGTCGAATGCATATTTTAGTGCACTTCGGGTGTGCATAGAAATTTGAATATGTTTGACAGGGTGTAACACCATTAAAATTCATTTGAAACGATTTTTCCCTTAGACCGTAATATAATGGAAACTTTTGACTAGCCCTGTAGATAAACTAATCATGGCAGAAACTTCATTTTCAATAGGGTTCGTGCTCGGGTAAACGTCACTAACGTCCAAAAATTTCATGACAATCCGAGTATATTTACGAAAGTTAGAGCGCGGTAAGATGGCGCTCTAACTTTCAACTTCGTTGGAAAGTGCTAAAAAATCAGTTTTGATCTGAAAAATGACCGAATCTCCCATTGATTTATTTTAATCTCCTCAATGAAAGTATTTTTAGTTTGATATTATTATATGCAAAACTAATCCATCATTAAAATGTGTTAAGTGAAATACTCTTATACGTAGGCAGTTTAAAATGTAAAAAATGAGAATATTTAAATATTACAAAAATTATTTCATATAATTGAGATATAAGCCTTGCTTTAAAAAACAGCAAATCTAATAAAAAAAAAAAAAAAAAGAAAGCAATTGTTTTTTTTTTTTTTTTTTTTTTTCATGTTAAACTGTTAACATTTTCCGGCACGGGCAAAATATGAAGTAAAATGAGAAATTATCGACTAACACCGGGATTCACAAACGAATTCTTTAGATATTTTGAATCCCTTAATTTGATCTTTTCTTGTAAATACAAAAATTAACTAAAATATTATTGGTACCGATTGCAAATTTGGAATTAAAATTAGGTATCCCAGACCGGACACAATTTGTCACATAGGTTTAACACATATCCACTGATTAAATTTACAAATGCAATAAATGTAAACAATATCATTGTAAACTAAATAAAAGATTATCATTTTCATTAAACAATTAGCAAAGAAATATTTGAAATTACACTCACACAACAAAATGTGCATTTTCCCCAATTCTTTGTTAAAAGTTAGTTGTTATTTATTTATAAGTTCAATTAAATGAAAATATGTATACTTTTGTGTAAAATCGATCTAGTAGCTTTTGAAATTGAAAAACATACACGGAAAAGAAACAATTTATTTAAAAAGTAATTCTAAGCTGTCATATTAAAAGTTCTGAGGATATAATACCAGGTGGAATAAATAAACTTTAATTACTACTATAGATTTTCTGTGGAAAAACTTTTCAGATATTTAATTAAATTTATTTTCCTGCTCTACTTTTGCAAAATTACGCAGACATATTTCACTCTTTCGTGCTTCAACAATATTTTTGTCCTTGTAAAATATGCCTATGAAGCTAGATGAATGTAAATTCTGAAAAGTTTGATAAATTCATTTTTTAAATATTATTATTATTATCATTATTATTATTATTATTATTATTATTATTATTATTATTATTATTATTATTACATAATATGTAAATTTGCGAATTATTGTAAGAATTTTATAATTTTACACTATTAAAGTAGTAAGATTGAAAAATGATGTTACCTATTTAAACTCTCCTTGATTATTAAGACAATTTCTATTTTTTTCCCTATAAATATAGTACTTAAAAAAGAAACCTATATAAAAAAATTAAACCAAATCATTTAATACTGTATGAAAAACCATGTACATAAATTAAGAGGGAAGCCCCCTTGATACCCTCCTTGATACCTATTCATAAAATGAATTTACAAAACAAAACAGGGAAGCGCCTTATCAGAATGAAACTATATCCAAAATCTGAAGCATATTGGTAAATTCTACATTAAAATTCCTTGTACAAAAATTAATGGGGTGTAGCCCCATTTTGCTCCTTTATACTTTACCAATGATTACTGAATGCTAATCATGGAAGAGAATAAGAATAATCCTATGTTAAAAATTTGAATGAAATTATATAATTCTGGATATTAAACCCGTTTATTTAAATTAAGAGAGGGGTTCTTCCGCTGTTCCCCCTATAATTATCAAATGAACTCCCACAACTAATCCTCGAGGCGCCTCATCCGAATGACTCGATAACTAAAGTTTAAATGAAATCGGATAATTCTGTATGAAAACTCCTTTTATATAAATTAAGGGGGGGGGATTAGCCCTTCGAGCCATCCCGTATACTTATCGAATGAACTTCGAAAACTAATCAGGAAAGCACCTTGTCAGACTTAACCTATATCCAAATTTTAAATTAAATCAGATATTTTAGTCATTAATTATTACGTTGCATACACACATAACACATACATGCATGCATTCATAATAAAAAAGAATATTGGCCTGTTAAACTGATGGCATTGAGCTCACAGGCTACGTATTATATACAGGCCTTATATTTTCAAGGGTTAATGCCGTTCGGAAAACAAATTATGGGGCAAAATAGCCCCCCCCCTGCATTTTCAATTTTTATACTTAATCATTGAACACCTTAAACTAATCAAGAACATAATCAATCATATAAAAATCTGTATCCAAAATTCAGAGCAAATGGGATAATTCTTAATAAAAACCCATTTATATAATTTAAGAGGAGTTATTCCCCTCCCTTATACTTATTCATCAAACTTTCAAAACTATTCTAAGATTCACCATGTCAAAAAGAAACTGCACTGTAAAAAATTTGACCTTTTTGATGCATCGTCATTTTACCGCTTTTATAGAAAACGATTACTTTAGACTATTATGAAGCATTCTCATGGGTCAAAAGAGAGATGTTCTATAAAAGCGAGGAAGGGACGATGCAGCAAAACTGTCATATTTTTTACAGTGTACATCCAAAATTTAAAGCAAATAGAATGATTCTGCATAAAAATCCGTTTATCAAATTTAAAGGGGGTGATCGCCCGTACCCCCTTAATACGTAACAAAAGGACCCCACAGCTAAATAGGTAAACATATGATCATTATGAACTTGGGTCCAAAAATTGAAGCAAATCGGTCAATTCGGCAAGAGAAAAAAATTACCTAAATTAAGAGGGGTACCGCCACCGATCCCTCATTTATTCTTTGCCAATGAATTTCCAAAACAAATAAGGAATGAGCCTTATCAGAATGGGCCTACACCCTGTATTTGTAGCAAATCGGTAAATTCTGCATGGAAAACCTATTAATCTAAATTACATGCAGGGGGGCGTCAGTTACCTCACATTTCCTCCCTCTTAGACTTATGCAATGAACTCACGAAACTAAAAATGGAGGTACCCTCATCGGAATGATTCTATGTCTAAAGTTGGAATTAAATCTGATAAATCTGCATGAAAAACCCATTTATCGTAATTAAGGGGGATTAACCCCTATCTCCCTCTTTGTACTTAACCAATGTACTTCCAAAATTGATCGTGCCCGTGCCCTCATCAAAATGATCCTATGCGTAAAATTAGAATGAAACCTGATAAATTCTGCATGAAAAACCCATTTATATAAAAAAGTGTTGGGCATTATCCCACTCTTCGCCCTCTTTACACTTATCCAATGAACACATAATACTAATCACTGAGGCAACTCATCAGAATCATCCTATATCTAAGTTTTTGCGAAATCTGAAAAATTATGCATGTAAAATCAATTTGTATAAGTTAAGGGAAAGGGCATTAGCCCCCCGTTTCCCCTCAGTGTACTTATCAAATGAACACCTAATACTAATCACGGAGGAATCTCATTAGAATGATCCTATATCTAAGTTTTGGTAGAAAACTGATAATTCTGCATGAAAAACCCATTTTTATAAATTAAGGGAAGAGGCATTAGTCCTCCGTGTCTCTTTCTTTATACTTATCCAATGGATACCTAATACTAATCACATAAAATGTCTCATCAAAATGATCCTATATCTAAATTTTGGACAAAAACTGATAATTTTGAATAAAAATGCCAATTAAATTAAATGTAGAGGCCTTAATCCCGGTCGACCCCTCTGATATTTATTAAATACAATCCCAAATTTCAATAGGGAAGCGCTTTACAAGAATAAACCTATATACAAATTTTCAAGTGAACTGAATATTTTTATCATGAGTACGCAGGTACGTACACACGCACGTATATACATACTACAGGACGGGCGGGCACATAAGCTCTCAGGGTTTGATAGCCCGAGAGCTAAAAACGCAGATACACAAAGGGTGGGCATATGAGCTATCACCCTTTGATAGCACCTTAAAATAGTTTATTTGCAAAAAAAATTGTGAAATATATATATATATATATCAGGCATACATTATTTTCTTTTATTTTAAATGACTATACATAAAGTAGCATACATTAAGTTTTTATCCTATTATAAATTAGTTGTGTAATAAATCTTATTTTTTATGTAGCTCTTATTTGAAGAAGTCTCTAGAAGAAAAAAATGTTTTAAACATACTTTATTTCCAAGGAAGAATGTGTGAAGTTATGTATTCTTACCTATTTTTTAACTTTCACAAATAAATAATGTTCCTTATGTTTCAAAAACTCCGGTCATTTTATTAATGAAATACATTAAACATAGAGATCTTGTTCTTCACAAAGTACTAACTGTAGAGAAAATTAAATAAACTATTCAATGATATGTTATAAGATATATACATATATTTATGAATTATTCAAGTAGATTTTTGTTACTTGTATATTATGGTTATCAGTCTCAACATGTATTTCTTTTATATATTTCTTTATAGATTTTTATTAATAATTTATTTTCCAGAAAAAATAGTGTCCTTATCGTTCAAAAGAATAGGTCATTTCATTACACAGTTGATAACTGATAAAATAGTTTATTCTCATTGGTACTTAGTAGTATAAGATATTACTGTGATTTATATGAGTATACAATATTAAAAGAAATGTCACCATTTATCTTTATTATTTATTTCCAAATTCCAATTAATTTAATTATCTTATCTTTAAGTATCTTAATTAATTATTCCAATATCTAATTTTTGACCTGTTTATAATACTATATTAATATTCATTATATTTTAATCCCATACCTTTAAGCTACTCATTTTTCATTTTTATATACTATAAAAACATAATCCGTTTATTTTTCCTAATGAACATTTGCACACATCTCATGAACATTTTTCCTAAAAACCCTTAATTGATTTTAGTTTTTTATTTGTTTCTTATGTATTTTATTGGTTTTGAGAACTTAATATTTTTCTTTCTTAACCCATATGAAATCACTTTAGATTTCGCACGGGTTAGTGACTCGCCATGTGAAAAGTTTGCTGGCCGCACAGAACGTTGTTCTCAGTTTAGGTATTCATACTCCCTTATTTTTTTTTTTTTTTTGTATACTATTTTTTATTTGTTTGCTTATATGGATTAAGACTCAGATATGTGTCCAAAACTAGTTCCGTCCCCTTGACAGCAAATAATGTAACTGAAACTCTACAATGCTTCTATATTTAAATGAGAATATCTTCCATGAATTTTAAAAACGCTACTTTCTCTCTGAAATCAAGTATTCGACTGCCAACCACGTTAACATAACGCATTTATGGGATTTTATGATCTATTATTCCGAATGACCAATCCAATTATGTGTAATCTTCTTTTAGGCGGAGGTGATTTCTAAGATTGATTTGCACTGATGTGGAAGAATTAACTTTGGGTCAATCCATTTCAAGTGGTCCAGAAAAATTTTTTTGGTCGCTCGACCATTTTTAAAAAATCTGAAATTTTCTGTAGAACAACCTTATCATGATGGAAGATCAAAATGGCCGTTACTTTAATTTTACTATTTTTTGTTTGTGCATGGCGGTCATTTTTGTTTTATCGTGTGTAGCGATTTTCTCTTATACTTGGATACATAATAATTGTAAATATCTCGTCTTTTATTTTCCCAATTGAAATGGGGCTTGCAGTACTTTGTTCAGCATAAAATAGGCTAAATGTAAGGTGGTAGTATAATTTTGAAAAATGAATTTTTAGAGGTGAAATTTTAGCACAAAATTTAATATTTTTTCCAAAATCTATCCGTTTGCAAGAGGAAATTTTTCATGCAAGGAAAACTGACAACCTTGCACAATTTTTTCTACAAATAGGTCAAAAGTGCCGTTACACTAAGTCACAGATCTGGGAGTTGATTTCTCTTTGCGAAAAAAATTCCGAAATTCTCAAAAATTTCAAAAATCGCACTTTTTAGGCTTTGATATCTCTGGTGGATCACAAGATAAAAATCTGAAATTCTGGCCCTTGATAGTATTGTGTAGCAGTGTTATGTACAAAAAATTTCAAGAAGGAGATTTGACTACAAGCTGACATGGACAATATGTGAAAACAATACTGGTAAACTATTGTAACCTACTATGTGTTTGTTCATACCTACAAAACATTAAACTAATGGTTGATGATGCAAAGTTACAAATATCATCTTCAAATTCTTTTTAAATCGTGATTTAAATAATTCAGATTGTATGCTAAGGCAACGAATGCACTGTTTGTCAAGATGAACAAAACCAACTAGAAATACTATTCATCCATTTCAATGGCTCCGAAAATATTTTGGTTGATTGACCGTTTTTAAAAAATCTGAAATTTTTTGTACAATAACCCTAATATGAGAGAAGTTCAAAAGTACTATTATTTTAATTTTAACATTTTTCGTTTGAGTATGGTGGCCATCTTTGTTTCATAGTGCGCAGCTATGTCCTCACATTGAAGTTTGATATCTCTTGTGTGGCGCGAGATTAAAATCTGGAATTCTGGCTTTTGATAGTATTTTATGGTAGTGTTATGCACAAAAAGCTTCAAGAAGGAGATTTGACTATAAGCTGAGATACGGTGATTAAAAATTGTTAAGAAATGCTATTACGAGTACATTAGGAGAAATGAGATAAGTCTCTTTTATTACAATATTTACATAGAAAATATCATTTGTTGAAACAGGTCTAATAATAAATGTTTAATTTACGAAGATACTATATATGATCCAGAAAGACCTTAACACTATTTAGGAGAGATGTTTTGAGTTCGACCAGTTACTCTTGTCAGATCATCAGGATGTTCTTTCTCAAAATTTATTTGCAGTCCCCCAAGTCTTGCCATCCCTTGTTAACTTGAATGAGATTCTCTAGATTTTATAATTAAAACCACGTCAACTCGATCAGTTGCAACCCATTGTCTGTAATTTACTTTTTCTAAAATGTGTTCCGAATAAAATTGTTGCAATAGCATTTCTAGTAGGTTTGTTCATCTGGACAAATAGTGTATTGGAATTTCGGAATTTTTTTTCGCAAAGAGAAATCAACTCCCAGATCTAGAACTTGGTGAATGAGTACACGCACGTTTGACCTATTTGTAAAAAAATTGTGCAAGGTTGTCAGTTTTTCTTGCATGAAAAAATTCCTCTTGGAAACGGATAGATTTTAGAAAAAAATCTTAAATTTATGCTAAAGTTTCACCTCTAAAAATTTATTTTCCAAAATTATTCTACCGCCTTACATTTAGCCTATTTTATTCTGAACAAGATACTGCAAACCCCATTTCAATTTTGAAAATAACAGACGAGATATTTACAATTTTGTGTATCCTAGTATCTGAGAAAATCGCTATGCACGATGAAACAAAAATGGCCGCCATGCACAAACAAAAAATAGTAAAATTAAAATAACGCTCATTTTGAACTTCCATCATGTTAGGGTTGTTATACAAAAAATTTCAGATTTTTTAAAAATTGTCGAGATACCAGTGCTGGACCACTTGATATGGATTGACCCCCTTTTAAGTCCAGCATGATAGCGGCCTTTGATTTAAAATATACAGGGTGTCTCAAAAGGTCGTTTACAAACTTAACATGCTGGTCTGTCATATCATGATGAAAAATATTAAATAGGAAACTAAGGTTACCAAACGTTTTAAAAAGGAGATATGCGCCATTAAAGTTTAGGGTCCAAAAATTCAAATGATTATAAAAAACAGAAAAATTGGTCGATTCGTTTGCGGTTTTCACTAAAACTATTCTTTATGTCAGTATTTTCTTATAAATAAATTATAAAGATAAATTTTAAAAAATGTCGATAGAGGGCGCTTTAGACTTTGGAGTAACGATAAACTAGTTTTTACCATTATTTTTTGCATCTCATTAAATTTTTTTAGAAGATTAGACATAAACTTAAATTTTGAGCTCAAAATCTAAATCGTTGGAAGTGGTTAAGTAGGGCAAACTGAATTGGGGGGGGGGGAAGCTCAAATTTCAAATGATTATAAAAAACGGAAAAATTGGTCAATTGATTTGCGATTTTCACTAACATTATTCTTTATGTCAGTATTATCTTGAAAATAATTTATAAAGATAAAATTCAAAAAATGCCGATAGAGGGCGCTTTAGACTTTGGAGTAACGTACAACTATTTTTTTCCGTTATTTTTTCCATCTCAAAATTTTTTTTAGAAGCTTAGACATAAACTTAAATTTTGAGATGAAAATCTGAATCGTTGGGAGTGGTAAAGTAGCGCAAACTGAACTGTGTTCAATGGGGGTGGGGAGGTTCAAATTTCAAATGATTATAACAAAGCTAAGCTTCTAAAAAAATTTAATGAGATGCAAAAAATAATGGTAAAAACTAGTTTATCGTCACTCCAAAGTCTAAAGCGCCCTCTATCGACATTTTTTGAAATTTATCTTTATAATTTATTTTCAAGAGAATACTGACATAATGAATAGTTTTAGTGAAAACCGCAAATGAATCGACCAATTTTTCTGTTTTTTATAATCATTTGAATTTTTGGACCCTAAACATTAATGGCGCATATCTCCATTGGAAGACGTTTGGAACCCTTAGTTTCCTATTTATAATTGTTCATCATGATATGACAGACCAGCATGTTAAGTTTGTAAACGACCTTTTGGGACACCCTGTATATATATTACATATATGAAGAACCTATATGCTTTATTCACTGCATATAGGCTGACTCCCTTTAAAAGGACGATTTGAAATATGTTATTTGATATTATTTTGTAATCTGAAATCGTTTCAATTTGTATAAAACTGTTTATATCACTTTTATTTTAAGAAAATGTAATTGCCTCAACTTTAGTCAATTTAGCGATAAATTTATTTTCATATAACGTTTACGAAAAAAACATATTATTTCTAACATGTTAATATGCAAGAGATGTAGTAGCAGATTCTATAAATAAATTCTGTTATTTCCCACTTATTAGTCCCACGTGTAATGTATAGTAAATATTTACTAATGGATAGAACCAATTCTGTAGCAAAATCTTGCATGCTGATTACGTTTTATTTATAACAGCTATATCCTGGAAGACATTTCCGAATCTCATAGGAACTATAAAATCTTGAAACTCTTACGAATCTGTTATACTTATGAAAGAGTAAAAGTTTTCGAAAGTGTGTTGGAATTGAAAATTACAATTTTAAAAGATAAATTTATTAGAACTATGCAAATTTTTCTATAAATTCTAATATGCAAAATTTTTGCACATAAATCATACAGATAATTCGCTGGTGCATTATTTAAAAAACTGGAATATTTCAAAAAAATTAGCGTGTTGTAATAGTGGTACTATGTAAAAAATCATGTTGTAAACCTTACGTAGAATATGGTTAATTTCTTCGTTATTCGTATTGTATGTGCTTAAAAATAGTAAATTATAATGTTAGATGTGTATATATCTATTTATTTAAATATACAAGATGTATTTATCCGTAAAAAATCATGTTGTAAACCTTACGTAGAATATGGTTAATTTCATCGTTATTCGTATTGTATGTGCTTAAAAATAGTAAATTATAATGTTAGATGTGTATATATCTATTTATTTAAATATACAAGATGTATTTATCCTTGAAATTCTTAGCAAATTAACAATCTTAGCAATTTAAAGGCATACAATATTCAAACACTTCTAACGAACACAGAACATGATATAAGGGTATGATTTTTTCATGCATTTATAAAAGTCTATTGATTTTGCATGTGTAATAAGATTTACATTTATTGCATGATTTAACTAATGTGTTCACGGAATTTATTCTTGTATTGTAATGGAATTTAACATATAAGAAGATCATTTTCTTCGAACCAAAATATTACTGCATATATATATATATATATATATATATATTACAAATTTAATTTTTTTTTTTTTCGCCAAAACTAACCTTTATACTATCTTAATTTTCTTATAATAATATTCCGTACTTACTTCAAATTATTAAATTAAAATCTTATTTCTAGATCTAATCTGTTAATCTGTGTGCAGACGATATAAATTCTTAATTTGCCTTAAAAAACATTATTCCAGTATGCGTAAATTTAAAAAGATGGCTCTAAATTAAAAATATTCTTAATTAAAACTTTATTTCTTAATATTCCAAATAAAACTGATTTCTTCTATGTTTTTATCAACCCTTTTTAAGAAATTCTTATTAAATTTATTCCAAAACCATACCTTTCAAAAAATATCATTATTTTATTTTATCTATTTATTTATTTTTCCGCCGTCAACGATAATGTGCATATTAATAAATTCATTTCTTTTCTTTTTCTCTTAAAATTAATCATGTATAAAAATCGTCTGCCTAAGATATTTAAAATTCGGAGTCAATTATAAATTGGTTAAATAATATTTTTTTAAAAATAAATTTATCGTCTGTTTAAAATAGCCTCGTAACTGGACAAGAATTCTGTTTACATAAAAGAATGATGGTTTGAGGTTACCGAAGGTTCCAGAACTTTCTTTTCAGTTTAAAAAGGGGAAGTCTCGAGATGAAAGGATTATTCTGTAGATTTCTTGGGTTGCTTCTTCGATGAGGACAGCTCGCTGAAATAATGATGGAATTTTTGCAAAAAGGAGCTTTTCCTTCCTCATTATCACGAATTTAATAAATGAATTTACAGCAGCCCATGACTAATTATTGGATCTTCTACATTTATTTATTATTTTTGTTTTTTCCCTCGCTTGCCATGACTGTGTGTTTCTGTTTAACCAGTGGAAATAATTCGAGTTCTCCTGAAATCGTCACAACTAATCGAAAAGTCGGACAGGATAAGTAATGCCTGTGCTAGTGCCTGTTTCGGATTTTGAAATGAATCTACTGAAGAAGTAAAATGCTATGTAAATGAATCGAATGAATCTACTGAAACGAAGTGATGACAAAAATATGAATCGCCGAAAATTTTTCCCGCCATGATTGAAAGTGTTATTAAGCAAGAATTGCCATTATCTTTTGATTCCTCGAGTGAATGTAACAGAGGAGATTTTAATGTAAAACAGCTTTCTGTGCGAGTGGTTTGAAAGATTTCTTCTAAATATTTCGTGAATTCCTGAGGCCTGATATTCTACCTTTTTGCTGTTTATGTGTAACTGATGACTCAAGATAATCATGGTCATAATGACAAATTTTTGAAAATTAATAACTTCAAAGTGGTGAGTATGCGAAAGGTATTTGATGAGGAATTTAATGAAGAATGGATTTTATTGAAGATTTTTCGTGAACTGTAAGTTTATTTTATTAAATGTTTTGATTATTATTTCTATTCTATTTATGATTGATGGAAAGTATTTATTATTTATTTATTTATTTATTTATTATTTTATTGATGAGAGTAATTTGAAGTTAATTTATTAATTTACTAATTTATTTATTTATTTGATTATTTATCTGTGAATCTTACTTACTTACCAATTTATGAGCATTATTATTATCATTATTATGTGTTGGAGATTGAAATATTTTTATTCTTAAGGATTTAATTGAGGAGTATGATGTTCTTAAGATATTTACTGTTACTTATTAAGACTATTATGACATTTTTATGCACGATTAAAGGCAATTTTGTAATAATAAGGAATTATATAAAAAACTTAGTAGCTCAAGTTTACTTTTAAAAAGTACATTTTCTATTTTATTGATATTTGTTTGTTATCAAGAACTATTCTCAGAATGCAGTATTTTCATGATAATGTTCCTACAACTAGACATTTGAGCTGAAAATTAAGTTAACA
Organism: Maratus speculifer; assembly: GCA_964019185.1. Lineage (NCBI taxonomy): Eukaryota > Metazoa > Arthropoda > Arachnida > Araneae > Salticidae > Maratus > Maratus speculifer. The sequence continues at coordinate 53,767,272 of OZ025297.1, forward strand.
TTTATGTTTTTCATTTTATTTGTTAGAATTTCTGGTTACAGTGAGCTTTGGTTCCCGGATTCTTATAATTTATTTAAATTCAGTAAGACTATGGAACTGTGCAAGGCTGTTGCTAGAATTTTGACTGATAAATATGATTAATTTTTTTTGTAAATTTTGTGATTTTAAGTAAGGAATTACCTATAATTAAAATTTTTGAATATGTTTATGATCTATAAAATAATAGAATTAAAAGTTGATCCCAATTTAAGGTATATCTATGATATTTACAATTTCTGTTTTATTAGATAAAATTTCTGGTTAAAATTAGCATCTAAATATAGTAATTTTGAAAAAATATGTAATTGATAGAAATTATTAACTTTGAAATTTATTGCGAATGATTTTACGATCAGGATTTAATAAAGAAAATAGAAGTGCTTCATTTATTCTAATGAGTAAGAATAAAAAAATTATGGAAGATCCTAAGTTCGTACCGTTTGACCCGAGTTCTGGAATGAACATTTTGTCTTGGTTAACTTATTTTGATAAAACATGTGATAGGGAACAGAAAAATCTAGAATGGAAATTTAATTCTATTGCGCAATATCTGAAAGGGGAAGCGCAAAAAATTTATATCAATGACTGTTTAAATTGTACGGATTATGAACAAATTAAGAAAATTTTGATAGAAAGATTCATTCAATTAGACATCCCGAGTTTTTCTGATTTTTCAAATCTGAAATTAGATAATTTAGACAATTTAGAAACTTATTTTCGTAAAAAAGTGGAAATTGGTAGGAAATTACATCTTAGTGAAAATATACTATTACAAGGTTTAACTGATGGTTTAAAACCAGAATTCAAAAACAATATTATTATAAATCCTCCTAGTAGTACCACAGAATGGTACCGAGTTGTCAAACAATTCGTGGAAGTTTCCACCCCACTAGTTTCAAACCAAGTAATAAATCAACCATCAGCTAGACAAAATTTTCAATCTTTTCAACCAACTAGGCCCTGGATTCAGCCAGTTAGGCCCAATAATACACCTAGGAATTGGATTCCCCAAAGGCAATCTCAGTTTCAAAGACCTAGAGTTTGTCAAAATAATTATATTCAAAATTCATACCCTTCAAGACCTTGTAGGATATGCACAAATAGGGGTGTGAGTAATGCTTTTCATTGGGAAAGAGAATGTATTTTTAGGAATGAGTTGCCATCCTCTGATACTCTTCCAAATATCTCACAAAATAATTCTCATAATGTTTGTCAATTAATTGTGTATGGATGTACAAATAATTATAATTTACCATGTGTTGTAGATACTGGTTCAACTATTGCATTATTGCCACTTAAATTTGTTAAAAAACTTAATGCTAAAATTGAGACTATACCCTCAGTTACCATTGGTCAGGCAAAAGGATTTTTACATATAAATAAAAAATGTAGTGTTCTTCTAAAAGTGGGTAAAATTAAAAAATATGTTAACTTTTTAGTATGCAATACAAATTTGGATTATGCTATTTTGGGGTTAAAAGAATGTTCTAAATTTAAATTAACCATAGAATGTAAAAATTGTATTGTAAGGCAGGGAAGGAAAATTATAACTAACAGTATATCCATACATAATGAGAGATCCCTTCATTTCAATACAGTAAATATGGACCAAGTACAACAAAACAGGGATCAATCTAATGAATTTGTAACCTCTGAATATAAAAAAGATATGAAATTAAATACTGGTAATACTGTAGCAATAGATAATTATGATAATGAAACACTGAATGTAAATAATCATGATATAGAGTTACAATCTACTTGTGGAAATATTATGAAAAATGAAGACTGTGTTGAATATGATCACGCAATTAATGTGCATCCTGATTATAGAGGTTCCATGACTCTTCAAAATTTTCGCGATAATTCGGATTCAGATTTAACTGGGGAAATAAATTTAATTCAAGATGTAAATTTAAGGGAATTAGTTCATATTTATAGTGATATTTTTGCAAAGCATAAATATGATGTGGGTAGGATTAATATTGAACCACAACGCGCTATACTAAACTCAGACCTACCTATATCTCTGAGGCCCTACCGAACATCTCCTCTAGAAGAAATAGAAATAAAAAACCAAATTCAATCATTGTTAGCCGCCGGACTGATAAAGGAAAGTAATAGCCCCTATTCTGCCCCTGTTACACTAGTTATGAAAAGAGAGGAAGGTAAAAAAACGCGATTATGTATAGACTATAGAAAATTAAACGCAATAATTAAAAATGATGCAGAACCCTTGCCCCGTATCGATGGAATTTTAGATAAATTGAGTAGTGCTCAGTATTTTTCAGCTTTGGATTTAGCCTCTGGCTACTGGCACATACCAATACATCCATCCGATACAGAAAAATTAGCATTTGCAACCAATTTTGGACTTTTTGAGTGGCTCGTGCTCCCTTTTGGCATAAAAACGGGCCCTCCCATATTCAATAGAACCATTCGAAGAATCCTTAATAAATATAAAATCGACTTTGCGTGCCACTATTTTGATGATATTATAATTTTCTCTTCCTCTTTAGAAGAACATTTAAACCATTTAGCTCAAATTTTTAACATTTGCAAACAAGAAAACATTAAACTTAAACTTTCTAAATGTAAATTAGGCCAAAATAAAATCAATTTCTTAGGTTATGAAATTACTAATGGAACAATAACACCAGCAAATGCCAATATTGAAACCATCAAAAATTTAAAACCTCCTTCCAATGTGAAACAGTTACAACGATTTCTAGGTTCCATTAATGTTTACCATAAAGTCATAAATAAATATGCTGAAATTAGATATCCTCTAAATCGATTACTTAAAAAAGACACAATATGGGAATGGAACTCAGAGTGCCAGGAGTCTTTTGAAAAATTAAAAAATTCTTTAATTGCTAAACCCATCCTCAAAATTTATGATCCTAAATTACCTTTACATATGTTTGTAGATGCCTCTCAGATAGCAGTAGGTGCCGTTCTAAAACAACCTGATAAAGATAATTTCTTACATCCTATTGCTTATCATTCTAGAATTTTGAAGAGTTATGAACAAAATTATTTCATAACTGAATTAGAATGTTTAGCTATTATAGATACTCTTGACAAATTCTATCATTACTTTCATGGTGTCAAGTTTACAATTCATACGGACCACGCATCTCTAGTATGGTTAAAGAGTGTTAAAAACTTAAGAGGTAGGCTTTTTAGATGGTCGCTCAAACTTAGTATGTTTGATTATGAGATAAAATATGAAAAGGGTTCAACAAATGTCGAAGCAGACATGTTGTCACGAAATCCTATTTGTCATTTTAATCAACATATTAGTTTATTGCTAGATAGGAAAGAAATTATAGAGATGCAAGACAAAGACAATGTTTGTGACAAAAAATATAAAAAAGAGAATGGAATTATTATAGTTCAGAAAAAGGGATTCAAAAAAATTGTTGTACCAATGTCATTAAGAAGAAAATTACTCCATATTGCTCATGATAATTTTGGACATTTAGGGATTCAAAAAATGCTTAATTTAATATCTCCCAACTATTATTGGCCTAATATGACAATAGACATTACAGAATTTGTTAAACATTGCGATACCTGTCAGAAAAATAAAAAACCAAAACAGAAAAGATTCGGCTTATTACAAGCTATGCCAGCAACAGATCAGCCTTTTGAATGTCTTTCTATTGATACTGTTGGTGGATTTAACTATTACAACTCAACAAAAAAATTCTTACACATAATAATAGATCATGCAACTAGATTTGTTTGGGCTTTTCCCTCCAAAAATGTTACCACTGAAACATACACTAACTGTTTAAAACAAATTTTCAATATCAAAGCACCTCAAAAAATACTTAGTGACAGGCATAAGTCTTTCAGATCTCCAAGATTTAAGAAATTCCTTAGAAATCATCATGTTCAACAGCGTTTTACATCCGCACATCATCCTCAGACCAATGGAAAAGTAGAGCGAGTTAATCAGACTATAGTTACCAGGCTTAAATGTAAAGTTAATTCCACTTCTTCTAAAATACCTTGGACTAGATTATTAAACCAAGTCATCGAAGAATACAACAATACGCCCCATTCTATCACCAAGTTCCCACCTGCCTATTTATTTTAATGTCAATTGCCTTATGAATCTCCTTTAAAACAAAACTATTACCCACCAGTAGACAAAGCCCTCAAAATTGCGAAAGCGCGAACTCAGGAATTTCACCTTAAAAGTAAAAGACTCTTTGTTCGACATTTTGTCGAATGCCCATTAAAAATACAAGACTCTGTAATTTATGAAGAATTTAAATACCCTAACACTCGAAAATTAGAACCTACTTTCTCTGGACCATATAAAATTATAAATAAACTTTCTGATGTAACTTATGAAATAGATAAATTTAATTATGAGACAGGACAGAATTCCGTTATTGTGCATGTTTCTAAATTAAGACCCTATTTTTCACCCGAAGATTTTAAACTGTTTCATGAGCAACCCAAAAAACAAACAAAACCTCAGATACAATCACTAGATCAAACTAAAGTCAAGACAATAGATTAAATTTACCATAAACAACCATAAAAAAATACCATAAAAAAACTTGTACCATAACCATTTACCAAATACCATTAAACCATTAAACCATTAAAACCTGTTACCATAAAAAACCCATAATTTTCAACATTAGCAGGTATGTTCTTGGAGGCCTACAAGAATATTACTTGTTTTTGGGAGTTTTTGGGGTTAAATTGGGCTGCTTATGCAGGCATAAGGTGAACACTTTGATTGTAAAAGCTTTCAAATTGATGTTGATAAATTAATTTTAAGGGTGTTTAAGTCTAACTATATTTACTCATGTATTTGACATTAGTATTATTCTATTTATTCCGCAGATATTTATGTTATAACAGTATAAAATCTAATGATTCTACTCAAACCTATAACATAATATGTGATTTTCAGTGATTGTGAAAACTAGATATTAAAAGTTAAAAAAAAAAAAAAGCACACTATTTTTATTTCCATTTCTCAATTAAGAATGACACCTTTCATTCCTATTGTATTTTATTATTGAAGTTTATAAACCATGTGTAGATAAAACATTATTCTACATTTGGCATTGAAAACTTATAACCAAATTTGACAATTTTGTAAAAGAGTATCAGAGAGGAATTATTGTAAGGAAATACTGGTTGAGAGTCCATTTTCTAAATAGTTAGATTTAATTTTATTTGGATTTTGGAATTATTATGATTTTTTTTATTTATACTTTCGGCTAGCAAAAAATACTTTCTTATGCTATTAGAAGATAAGAAAATTATTTAGTTGCTATGTAATTATTTTTATCCTCAACCAATATTTTCCCTATCAATAATAACAAATAGTGATATTTTCTTTTGATTATACTCTTGTTTTACTATTATTATTATTATTATGATTTCTATGATGAAGTTTAGTATTAATTATACTCTTATTGAAAAATATTAGGATATGGAGTCTTATTATACTATTACTTATTATTGTTGACATTGTTATTATTTAAATTTTTCTATATTATTTATTATTGATATTGAGAGTGATGCTATTTATTATTGAAAAATTGATATATTATTGAAAGATGTTGGATCCAACATAACATTAAAAAAACAAAGATTAAACTAGATTTGGAGATATTTAATTAAAGAGACTGTATTCACTGGACATTGAAAAAGACTCTTTTATATATTCTTGAAAAACTTTTTTCATTTAAAGGACTTATTTAAAATAAACTATGCATTAAGTCATTGTAGTTATTTAAACTTCCATGAGAACGAACTTTTATTGTTTTTATTATATTTTTATCTCTTGCTTATTAATATTCATAACTTATTTACTGTTATTATATGTATTATCTCCTATGCACTTACAAATGGTAAGTGATGTTGTAACATTATTGTATTCCTTTCAGGGAAATGCTCCTACCTAAATTTAATTCAGAATTATTTTCTCTTAACTATTTTATTTTAATCGCTAATATTTTTTATATTGCGTTAATTTTCTTTTCTTCCATCTCTTGGCTTCCTGAGTTTGACAGTTTTATTCCAAAATTTAACTTTTCTAAATTATTATATTTCTGTTGTCTGAACTTGTAGTTTTATTTAACTATCAATTTCATACAAAGTCTTGGGGAGGGGGGATAATATTACAAATTTAATTTTTTTTTTTTTCGCCAAAACTAACCTTTATACTATCTTAATTTTCTTATAATAATATTCCGTACTTACTTCAAATTATTAAATTAAAATCTTATTTCTAGATCTAATCTGTTAATCCTTGTGCAGACGATATAAATTCTTAATTTGCCTTAAAAAACATTATTCCAGTATGCGTAAATTTAAAAAGATGGCTCTAAATTAAAAATATTCTTAATTAAAACTTTATTTCTTAATATTCCAAATAAAACTGATTTCTTCTATGTTTTTATCAACCCTTTTTAAGAAATTCTTATTAAATTTATTCCAAAACCATACCTTTCAAAAAATATCATTATTTTATTTTATCTATTTATTTATTTTTCCGCCGTCAACGATAATGTGCATATTAATAAATTCATTTCTTTTCTTTTTCGCTTAAAATTAATCATGTATAAAAATCGTCTGCCTAAGATATTTAAAATTCGGAGTCAATTATAAATTGGTTAAATAATATTTTTTTAAAAATAAATTTATCGTCTGTTTAAAATAGCCTCGTAACTGGACAAGAATTCTGTTTACATAAAAGAATGATGGTTTGAGGTTACCGAAGGTTCCAGAACTTTCTTTTCAGTTTAAAAGGGGGAAGTCTCGAGATGAAAGGATTATTCTGTAGATTTCTTGGGTTGCTTCTTCGATGAGGACAGCTCGCTGAAATAATGATGGAATTTTTGCAAAAAGGAGCTTTTCCTTCCTCATTATCACGAATTTAATAAATGAATTTACAGCAGCCCATGACTAATTATTGGATCTTCTACATTTATTTATTATTTTTGTTTTTTCCCTCGCTTGCCATGACTGTGTGTTTCTGTTTAACCAGTGGAAATAATTCGAGTTCTCCTGAAATCGTCACAACATATATATATATATATATATATGGAACCATTATACAATACTACAGTTCAACATCAAATTATGGAATAATCTATTAAATAACATACTGCATCAAAACAGTGTAGTTGGCAAATAAAATCAAATTGACAGTAATATTATAGCAACCATAATAAACCGGACAGTGATGAAAAACAAGTAGTAAACAAATGAAAATTCTTAACCCTTTCCGGGGCAAGGTACTTGTATTCATAAAATGTTGAAATAATTGAATGACACCAGTATTTAAACGAACTTTTATTTGTAAAGTAATAAAACTGCATTTTTGCGTATTTAATAAAAGTGAAATTTTCATGGAAAATTTCTGGTGCCAGTGTGACATTCTGAGATTAGATCAGGTGTTGGCATTATGCCAACACCGCCCTTCAAGGGGTTAAAGAAAGGTATCAAATAACTACAAAGTAGAAATCCAAATATAATACGAATTAAAATGCGAATGTAGCAATAAACTTAATGTGTAAAACTTAACTAATGTGCTAATGTTAAACATATAATTATCCAATTACAATATATATATATATATATATATTGTAAAATTCATATTGTAAAATATATATATATTTATATATATATGTATATATATCATTGACTTCACAGATTTTTGTTTCCCAAATCATTGAGAAATAATCCACTCTATCTAAATTACCCTAAAGATCAAATAGTTAGGTAAAAGATTAATATCGACTATTTATCGATATGCAATGCCAGCAAGCAAAATCTTGACCCTGAAACCTATATCTCAGTGTTCGAATCTTTTTTATTTCATCCAGTTTTAAATTAAAGAAGCGGTGAGAGTTTGTATTACGCTTTGATTGGAGTAAAATGGTGACTCTTGCAGCATAACGTGTTTACACTTCTAATTTTTAATTACGGCAGTGGTTTGAAAAAAAAATAATTTTAAAATTTTCTTTGCCAAAAAAACTCTTCTGGAACACATAATTCAAGTAAAAATTTTACAACTGTTGATCAACCTCTTGGTTTGATTTTATTAGAACCAAATGTTCCTGTAAATAGCAAAACGTTAGATTCACAAGCATAAGGGCAAATTATCTATGACCTAAAAAAGTCAAGGACTTTTTATTATATGGCAGCACCTCGAAACAAATAATTGGTTCAAAAGTACCAAAATAGATTTCAACTAAGTCTGATATTTTCTTTTAAAGATCATGTACTGTTAATTACAACTATAACAGCTCCATAAATAATAATAATAAAAAAAACATAACCAATGAATGTATCAGTAAGGACCATGTGTCAGAAACATTTTTTTTTTTTTTTTGCTGGCTTTGTATATAAAAAAAAGAATATCTCAAGTAAATGCAAGAATTGTTCGCGAAATATTCTTTTTATATGCATAAATCCAAAATATTTATGATAAATTCTAAAATGGAGAAATATTTTTTTTAACTTGAAGCTTATTATAAAATATAACATTCGATTCGTAATACAGAGTGTCCACAAACAAATGTCCCAAATATAACTATTAATAATGGCAACTGTAGTCATAGTAGTGTGTTGGTTTAAAATCATAAATAAGAAATAACTCAAACATTTTACGAAAAGTTCGTGCTCGATTATTACTTTGTTACTTATTCAATTGTATTTCTACATGTGGGAAATTGTGACCCTTGAGAACAAACTGTTTTTGCTGTATTGAAAATTTCAAAAATGTTAAAGTCATGAGAATGTTTTCTTTCTGGACTTTATAAAATATCGTGCCTACGTTTTGCCGTTACTTAAGAATTTGCCAGAGTTGATATACGAAATTTAAGACAATGTGGTTTCCACATTTTTGACTTTTTCAACTAATATGAAAGAATTGGTATTTAGGTTTGATGTATGTTGTATAAAACAAAGTGCACATATCGGACATTTGTAAGGAAAAAATTTTAAGTATTTTCAATTTTCGATTAATGTTTTGTAATTTTGTCTCATCTAGTGCCACATGTGGGAAATAATAACACTTGAGCTCAAAGCTATATTGCCGGGTTTAATATTTATAAGCTTTTAAAGACATACAAATGTTTTCTTTTGGGCCTTTATAAAATACCGTGTCTATCTTCTGCCGTTACCTAATGATTTACCAGAGTTGAAACACAGAATTTAAGAGAATATTATTTCCATAATCCGGACTTTTTCACCGAATTATTAGGATGAGCGAAGCGAATCCTCTACTAGTCCACTCAAATTACAATTTGTCGTACGCTTTACAAAAAAAACTATTCAATATTTTAACTTCAAATTAAACACAAAAATAAATTATGATCTGTAGATTTGCAGAATATAATTTTTTTTTACAGTAAAACGTTAAAAAAATTATTATTTTAATTAATTTATTTTACATGCATTTCCAATACGAACGCATTTTAGCAAATAAATAAAAATGAAACGCGTATATTTTCAGAAAAAAAAGTTTAAATCATGGAGTAAATAATTATAGATAGAATCATGATTAATTTATTAAATAAAACATGTTTTCATTTTCCCGCAAAATCGTTTGCACAGATGACACTTAAACATTTTAAAAGAATTGTATTATGGATTTTTTTTTTTTTTTTTTTTTTGTAAACTGGCAACAAAATAATTGTAAACAAATAAAATTAATTCTTAAATGTGTTATATAAATGAAAAATTAAAAGATCTGCGTGAAGTTGTTGGTTCAAGCTCTTTATAAATATTTTTGCGACGGTCGTATTGTGGCTAAATAATATCGACTCATTAATCAGAAGGATTTTATAGAAAAATAAGACTTTAATAAGTTCGCAAACACAACAATAATTATTCGTGAAAACGTCACTGCGAGAATGAGAGAGCGTTTCGTTAAAAGGTAATTCCATTAATTGAGTTGCCATTCGCAGAAAGTAAAAAGTTCTCCCACGCGGAGAGAATTACAGCAATTCTCATACGCTAACATGTATAAAAACGAAGAAATTAAAATAAAATGTTTTACAATTAAAAATTCATAGTATCAACGAAAGCAGATTTCAAATGTTTTTTCCAGAAAATAGGATTTTGAAGAAGTAACTTTCTTCAAGCTTTAATCAAATATATTATTCTAAAATAGCTATCAAAGATTATCGGATGTTGATTACAAAGATTGGAAACATGCATATTTCAAACAATTAAAAAACACCAGTTGCTACTTGAAATTGTAAAAACATCTTTAAAAGAGCTTTTAGTTGAAAATTTAAAAAAAAATTGTAAAAATTTGCTTCGAAAATATCTTATTATGCCAGTTTTACATCATAAATAAAAAATTAAAATGCGCCAAAACATAAAATAACGTTTTTGTTTAATAAAGATGCAAAAATAATAATAAAAAAATATTGTTACTTTCAAATATCTGTTTTATAAAATAATGCTTCGCGAATCCAAACAAAGCATGGCTTTTGCTAGTTAGGATGAGCGAAGCGAATCCTCTACTAGTTCACTCAAATGACACTTTGTCGTACACTTTACAAAAAAACTATACAGTATTTTCACTTGAAATTAAACACAAATATAAATTATGATCTGTAGATTTGCAGAATATTATTTTTTTACAGAAATACTTTTCAAAAAATTATTATTTTAATTAATTTATTTTACATGCATTTCCAATGCGGACGCATTTTAGCAAATAAATAAAAAATGAAACGCGTATATTTTCAGAAAAAAAAATATAAATCATGGAGTAAATAATTATAGATAGAATCATGATTAATTTAATAAATGAAATATGTTTTCATCACTCCGCAAAATCGTTTGCACAGATGACACATAAACATTTTAAAAGAATTGTATTATGGATTTTTTTTTTTTTTTTTTTTTTTTTTTTTTTTTAGTAAAGTGGCAACAAAAGAATTGTAAGCAAATAAAATTAATTTTTAAATTTGCCATATAAATGAAAAATTAAAAAAACTGCTTAAAGTTGTTGCCTCGATTCAAGCTCTTTATAAATGTACTAAAGCAAAGTTGGCCGATTCAGAAACTATAAATGGACTTTAATCATTTCTTACTTTATCATTTGGATTTAAAGTAATGTTACGTTCTTATTTGTGGACCGAAAAAGGTTTAGTGAACGATACTTTAGACTTTGTTGCGCGTATTAAAGAAAATCACAAGCCATCAGACCAGATACCGCGAATAATCATGGATAAATTTGAACACTGCAGTAATTTAACTTATAAGAATTGGTGCGTACCAATTCCCCCAATAATTAAATTCTGGAAAAATGGAAGCATAAATTGCTCAATAAAACAATTTCCTTTGCAATCAGTTTTTGCAGTTATAATTCATAAATCTCAAGGTTTGACATCAGATAAAGCAGTAGTAGATATTGGGGATAAAGGGACACCAGTTTGCTTAACGCACGTAGCGTTGTCGCGAGTGAAATTCCTTCAAGGTTTATCATTTAATAGAAAATTTCCTTACGAGAGATTCTACAATATAAAAAATTTTCATATGCTGGTATGCAGAAAAAAAGAAGAAATTAGAATTTAAAAAAAAAATACATTTAATAGTTCTTAGTATCAACGAGAGTAGATTTTAATGTTTTTCCAAATATTTTGTTTGAATGTATTATTCTAAGATTGCTATCAAAGATTATTTGATGTGAATTACAAAGATTGAAAACATACCTATTTCAAATCATTTCAGAAAACTCCAGAGGCTATTGGGAAATGTAAAAACATCTTTAAAACTTTTGATTAAAAATTCAAAAAATATTTTGTAAAATTTTACCAGTCTTATATCACAGATAAAAAATTCCGAGGAAATTCTTAATTATTTGGCTGAATTTACATTTTTAAAATTTAAATACGCCAAAACATAAGATAAAGTTTTTGCTTAATAAAGATGCAAAAATAATATAAAATAATAATGTTATTTTCAAATATTTATCTTATGAAATAACGCTTCGCGAATCCAAACAAAGCACGGCTTTTGCTAGTAGAATAATTAATTTTTATGTCATAAGTTGTAAGAACAATTGTAAAAAAGCTATGTTAGTTATTTTCAATTTGATGTATGAGGTTTTATTAGCAGTCTAATATAAAGTGTTATAGTATGTCTTTGAAAAAAGCGTATTTTTTCATGGAATTCCTCTATAAGTAAACTAGCAAACGTCATATTGTAGATGAAAGATGAAGAAGGGATTTATTCTTAAAAAACCCTTAGTGATGAAATATATATATATATATATATATATATATATTCAACACTCTAAACAATTTAATAATTGTTTTTTCGAATTGTTTATCAATTTAAAATACATTCTCTATAATTAATTACATATAAATTGTTTTGTATGTAGAATGCTTAATAATATGTATTGTGCATTATTACATAGTATATTCTTTTATAGGAAAACTTTATTTAAGTTTTAAAATAAATATATGGTGATAAGAAATAAATATACTGGAACCTTAAATTATATATTTTTTAAATCATTATCCAACCAAGTTATCAAATGATTAAATGTAACATTTATTTCTTAATAAAATTCATTTTATTAGAAGTAAAAATGAATTTTTTTAAATAAATTTATTTCAAATATTTTTCATTTGAAATATAATTATTTGCATATTTACTTAACTGCATAATTTTGCTATATAATCTTCACAAAAATAACTTTTGAATAACTTCCAAAATATAAATAATGCAAAATTTTCACATTCTAGCATTTTATTATTTAAATTAGCACTTTCCAGATAATAAATACGCAAACATATCTTTGAAATATTTTAAATAATAATATGAAAAGTAAAGTATGCTTCAGATTATCGCCAATAATATGCAGCGCTCTGTGGTTTGTTCCATCTAAATCCCTTTTAAAATGACATATATCAAAAATAATCTCGCAGTGAAAAATCTCTTTCAGGCCATCAGTGGTTTCGGAGGTTAATGATCATAATATTTTATCTTCTCTTAAGAGAGGAAGAATACTTTTAATGATATATTTAAGTTTTCTAAGCGATATTCTTTAAAGATTATTTATTTTTATTTCTTTCATTTTTGTTATTCTTAGCTAATCATTATTATTTGAGAAAAAAAGTGATATAAATAAAAAGATTATCACATTGAAAAATATCTTTCATTTATTGAAATGAACGATAATAAGGATACAGGTTTATTTTTTATCTTAATATGGCTATTATGTATCTCTGCCGGTAATTTTTAATAATTTATAAATTGTATGAAAGTGCTAATGAATTCGATTTCTGTTTATCTGTCTGTTCTTGTGCTGGTTGGTTGATTGGTTGATTTTTGTCGTCCGATTATCTTCGCTAGGGATATAGGACCAGGTGGCGTGCCCTCCGTGGGGGTCTTTCTAAGGGAACCTAACCCGTATTTACGCAAGGTTCAAAGAAAACCACGGAAAACTCCGAACGGTTAGGCCGACAGCCGCGATTGGGTTCGAACCCAGCACCTGCCGTCTACCAGTGGAGAGGTCCGAACCTCTCGGTTTGTTCTTGTGCCAAACAGAATTCTTAATTAAGTAAAAAGACCCTGATTGCCACGTAATTTATATAAGTTTTTAATGATCATTTTTGATGACTACAATGCATTCAGATTAGTAATGAAGTTATATAGCACTTGTAGTTTATTTGTAGTGACACGTAAACAGGGGTAGCAGAGTCCCTAAAATTTTCGCACTTTTCTACCAACATTTTAAATCAAAAGTCCTCAAGTCAGATTCTCTTAAAATTTACAATGAAATTTTATATTAAAAATTATCGTTTTAAAATTGTGGTAGGAAAGTGGGAAAATTTTAGGGACGCTGCGACCCCTGCATAAATATCAGTTACATTATAAATTTAGTTTTCATGATTTTATTGCTTCTTATACATAACAAAATCTCAATGCATTTATGAAGTAAATAAAAATATATTTTCCTTAAGAAATGATACCGTAAAATGGAGTGAATCGGAACACTTTCCAACTTTAACGTTAAAAAAAGCAATAATCGATTGTTTTATTTTTTTTATTTTTCTACTAGAAACTTCGGTCTTGTTTTGTTCTATATATTTTAAACAAAAATGAAACATTTTTACTGTTTAGATTTATATTATTTATTTTTTTAATGGAATTCCGATTCACCCCGCAGATAGGGGTGAATCGGAACAAATGTTATAATCTCTATTTATTCTAATTCAAACTTTAATAGGGTTAATAAAAACAGGTGATAATGATAAGGGAGGAATAAGAACAGGTAGTTACTGTGAAACCATGCCTTTATTTTACATACAAGTTAAGATGTGCCTTATTAAAAATAAAAAAAAGATTTAAAATCATGAAAAATTAAAATCTAATTTAAGAAATTATATTCGAATTGCAGAAGTAGAATTTAATGCAAATTCAGCCCTGTTCTGTGTTATCCTTTACTAGTAGTCATTGGGTAAATGAATCTATTGAGTACTCCCGATCGCTGCATGCATTAACAGATCTACTAATACGCCCTCATCCCCAGCCCTTAGTACTATTTGCATCCCTCCCTTTTTTAATTGGTTTTTCATTTTGAGATGTTTGTGTAATGTTGTAGATGTTAGATAATAATTTTGTGCAGTTTTTCTAACTAATTTGCTATTTTTAAATTCTTTCATTGTGTGTTCCATGTCGGTTGGATTAGGCGTTGACATTTTTGTTTAACCAAGTACTTTCTTGGCACCTTTAAACTCTTCAAGCAATTAGAACAAATAAAATATTGTTACAATACATATTCAAACATATGTTTTCATATATTATATGAAACTATTACTGTATAGAAAAATAAACTATGAGAGAAAACGTGTTCCGATTCACCCCGTAAATTTTAAACTTCTGATGTTACAAGCCATTTTTCATTTTTTCATTACGTAGTTAAGAAATAAGTAGAATTTAATACAGAATATCGTTTACAGGTCTATCATTTATTAAAAGTCCTTTCTCTTAGGTTTAGAATACGAAAAATACTGTAGTTACATACAAAGTTTTGAAGGCGTTGAAAAAATGAGGTTTTTGAGGATCCCCTTGAAGTTTTTTTTATACCCCAGTAGTGGTGCCAACATGTCAAAAATGAATTTCCCAACTCTTAATGTTATCACCTTCTTATAAAAAAATTGGCAACTAAAAATATCATCACATATATTTATAATGAATTTATTTGTATGACCGGGAAGTTTCGTTCCTATTCACCCCACTGTTCCTATTCACCCCATTTTACGGTACGTAAGACTTTCATCATTCATTTACAGGGTCACTACAGGTGTATCGTGTTGGAGCACACGTTGGGTGTCATTTGCGACGTGGCTAATGTTCTGCTGGTTAAATGAATACATAATTCTAAATATAAGATAAAATCAAACAGTTTATTTAAACCTCTGGAACATGGGAAAGTGGAAAGATAGTTAAAGACTTCATTCACTAAGCACAATACCAAGAGATTAAACCATAAGCTATACTCACGACCTCGGCTTAAGCTCAGTTCGGGGCACTTCACACTATCTTCACTTTCAGATTGCGGCTAAAGGCTAGTTTAAACTTATAATAGAACAGCCCGTGGCTGCAAACATTCTTTATTCTTAAAAATATCCAACGTATTGAATTAAATCTTACCCACTGGCACTCTTCTTGGGTAACTCAGCTCACCACAAACTAACTTGGCTCACAATGCTGGCCAACTCACTTTAAAACACAATCTATCTCACTGGAAGCTATCTCTTCACAACGCAATCTATTTCACCTGGCTTGTTTTCGCCGCCTCACCACACACACAACACACTCCAACTCACAGCTTTTATATGTTGCAAACTGAAGACGGCGCTATAAATTTGCATATTACTCCTAACCGCAACTAACTGTAGATTCGAGGGCGACACGAATGCTGTGGAAAGTTAAAGTTCAATAAAGGATAGATGTCGCTTCCGCGCCATACATGTTAGAACATTGACGTCACGATCTCGCTAAAATGCTACAGTGCCTTTATCGCAAAGGACTCTCCCTCACACAGGTATTATATTTATAAAGGTTCTTCAGCAATAAATTGTAGTGCGTATTTATTAATGACAAATGATTCCCTTTACGTGGTGAATAAGGGGGAAATGTTGTATAAAATACATTTCTATAAAATTATATTATTTCAATTGTACCCAAATTATTATTTGTCATCGAAGTACACTTTACAGCTCATTCTGCCAAATATTGTGTGCATAATCCTTATCGCTCATTTACTTGGACAGACAAAATAATACGGTTTCAAAGTACATAATTACTATATCTATTACCATATGCAATTAATTATCATTACTTAAAACGATTATTTGTTGAAATTTTTTTACGCTTACACGATACTTTTTCTCAATTTTTGCGTATTACTTCCTGTTCATAAAACGCATAAATTATATTCATGGCTACATAAAGGAATTTGAATACTTATTTATTATTAATCGATGTATTCTTACACCAAAGAAATACGGTGTACCCTCTAAGCGTTTGTCCCGTAATATTCCGTACACTAAGCTCCAGGTTTCACTGCAATATAAGCAATGTTTAAGATATTATAATTCTATAAATTGAATGAATTTTCAAAGCATTGAAGAATGATTAAGACTCTAAAGGATTACATTTACATTCCTAAATAAGATTTTTTATGTAATATTGAAAGAATCATATTTTATTTGCATTTAAAAAAAATGCAGAGAAAACAACATTACAATTTTACCCATTTGCAAGACGCTTGGAGGGTTATCCATTGTCCTTGTTTATTTATTTTTATTTTTTATCCTTTCACCTTTAATGCTTGTGACATGTTTTTGCATATGATGTAACGTGAAAAGAAATATTGAAAGATATAAATATTGTATGTGTCAAACGATACTTGTTTAAAGTTGATATTGATGGCAACAATATTGTCTGGTTACTATAGTTACTAAGGTATTTATGTTATGTTTATTCTTTTTTTCTATGTTTTGTATTTCGAAACTGCGCTAGGTTTTACTTCAAGTTCAAATAAATAGTGTGATGTTACTATTATTAAAGAAAGAGGATATAATTATTTTTACTTTCAAAATAAACACACAGCCACGACAATTGTACAAAAATCCATGTTCTGTCACTTTATAGTTTTTTTTCATTATTATTTTTAATTTTTAATTTTATGAGTAAAGAAATGTAATAATCAACATCATTTCTGTCTTTCCTTATATAATTAAATCCACGTAATACAAATATTCAAAATCGCATATCAGCATGAAAAAGTAATTATATTCCGTGAATTCAAAGTGAAATAATTATAGATTAATACCATATTGAAGTGCTTAAAAAATCCTAATATGCAATTATAAAAGAATATTATTATTGAATATGTAACACAGCTATTTATGAGAATTACGCATCTGCTGATTCGCAACCGGAAAATTAATTATGGAAATTAATCAAGGAAATTATGCACGTTTGTACATTGCTATAAAAGTGTGACGACCAAGCAAGGAAATATGAATGAAAAGCTAATTATTCCAGGGAAATTTCCGTTAACGATGGGTGAATGTAATTAACTTATTTGGCATGCTGTGAATGAATGTACTTTATAAGTTACAGTTTTATTATATAATTCTATTGCAGTTCAAATGCAAATACTATTGCTGTAAGAAATTTCATCTGTTAGATATACTACAATTAAAATATTTTTATAAAACTGAAAATTATCTTTCTAGTTTAGTATGCGGTATTTTTAATAATAGTTTCGAAGATAATATTTTCTGAAAAAAAATCTCACAACTAACATGAAAGGGAATGAAAAATGTTTTAACATAATTAAACAAAAAAATAATGATGGTTATTATTGTTCGTTAGAATAGCATAATTGGGGAGTATTGCCTTTATCATACATTGAAAAAATTAATGATTTGACATTCAATCGCATTTACAAATCCTCTTAGCTGTCTTAAAGTTTTTTTAAACTGTTTTATTTAACTAATATGAGAATACATATTTACCGGTCAGTTTCGGTAGAAGTATAAATACGTAAAATTAGATAAAACTGCAAAGAAAATTTCATGTGAAAAAAAACTCAGTTTTATCTCCATTTGAGCAAACATCTGGTCATGAATATTTGAATAATTAAAACTTTTGAATAATTAAAGATCATTTATTTCTGTAGCTCATTTGACAAAAAAAAAAAAAAAAAAAAAAAAAAAAAAATCTTATTTCGTTTTAATTTTCTTAGCATTCAGCCTTCTATGTTATGAACATATAAGATATTAGTAAATGTCTTTTATAAACTTTATACAGGGATTCCATTTATCTCTTTATAAACAAGTAAGAAAAATCATACGTTAAGCATAGATTATGAAGCACTTTCCAACGCTTCATGAAATCTTTAACAAAACTTCGTTATTTAGGGAAATAAGGGTTTATAGCGAAATATGTATTCCAATGCTTTTGAATAGCCGAGTATTTGATCTGTCAGTTGATATACATGCTATATAATGGGAATACTTAGTTTAGCAAGAAAGTGCCTAGTAGCTTGAAATTTCTTTTTCAACAATTTATGCTAACAGATGGAAACATACTTGAATACTTTTGTTCAGCCCTATAGTTAACCTTGTACCTTTATTACACGTCAGTATTAAGCTAAAATCTATTTTAAACTAAGACACTCTTAAAAGAAATGAAATCATATTTTCAGAAATTATCATTCATAGGTGTCCATGCACCCAATTCTTTGCGTGGCCCTGTATACTATTTAAAATATATTCTGCAAACATTTCTTAGTAAATTATATGCAGTTCAGAATAAAAGTGCATAAAGTATTTATTAATCACCTCTAAGTAATTTTTGTTCATATTCACTAAAGTTGGCGAACTGTTTTAGGAGCCCTGTACATCAACTATAGCATTTGTACACACCATGTAATATGCATAGATTTAGTGAAACTTAAATGCACATTGCACATGTCATAATTAAAATGCATTTCGTCCATCCATCAGCCGTTATCGGATACATATGCAAGACAGTATCGTATAATTTACATTATGCCACAGTGATACATATCAATTTTATAATACATGAAGGAGTTTAATATAGTTAAAATATGCCTCATACAATTCCCCCTCTTTACCATTATCTAATGGAATTCTTTGGTGTGTCCCTGTAAATGAATAATAGCTATATTTTTACCCCATATTTTATAGAACATATACTTTAGTCAATCTACTGAATGCATATAAATTTTTATATGTTTGACAGGGTGTAACATTTTTAAAGTTCCTTTGAAGCGATTTTCCCCCATAGGGCGTAATGTAGTGGAAAAGTTTTGACTCTCCCTGTAAATAAACTAATCATGGTAGAAGATTCATTTTCAATAGGGTTCGTGCTGGGGTAAACTTCAATAACGTCCAAACATTTCAGGGCAATCCGAGAATATTTACGGGAGTTAAAGCGCGAACAGATGGACAGACAAACCGAATGCATAAGCACTTTTCAACTTTGTTGGAAAGTGCTAAAAAGTGATTTCATCTTATTATAGAAAAGTATGATTAAAAAACTATGCATTCTCATTTTAATAGTTCTTTTAGATGTCCGAACGTAGCACATTCACTCATTTAGTAGTTCCTTTTTAGGTGCGTTCGTAATTATATAATACGTAGCACCTATAGTGGTCGTTAAGTCCGTCCGTCCGTTCGTCCGTCTGTCCGCATATAACAACGCAAAAACTACCCAACCGAATCGTTTGAAATTTAAAATACATAATTATTACATAATTTTTTCGAGTTATTTCAAATTTTATGAAAATCGGATGAATAGATCAATTACAGGGACAATCAAAAGTATTCCATTACATTACGCTCAATGGGAAAAAATGTTTCAAATGCATTTTAATCGTGTTACACTCATGCGAACTTAATAAAATTTATATGCAACTATAAATACATATTATAATATACATCTTACATAATTTGTGGTGCAAAGAACATTTGTTATTGATTTACAAGGCCACACAAAGGTATTCCATTACATAATGGTATAGGGAGAACATTGTTTGATGAGCATTTTAATTGTAATTCACTATTTACAATTTTATGAGATTGATATATGAAAATAATATTTTTAAAACTTCGTTATCGTACGAACGCACCTAATTTGCTACGCTTCACGTGCAATTTCAAACTTGTTTACTTCTGTCGTTTTTCAGATTCCGAAATAATTTTTGCTCCAGTATTTGAGTACTGTTTACAGAGAATGCCAAGCATTGTGACAGCAAGTGTTAAGTTCCCTGCCTTTTTTTTTACAACAATAGAAATATTTATGTTATAGGATTAACTGAAGATAACGACTTGAAATTATTAATATTACCAATCGGGATACTTTTATTTGGTAACATGGGACATCTTTTTTATTTGGCATGATGCCAAAAACAGTCTTCAATAGACTTCTTGTAATTATTTCTTTTCATCATCGCATTCATTGAATTTTTTTTTAAGTATTTCATTCATTCTTTAAAATTTCTGGATGCTCTTAAATCTTATTTAAATAAAGAACTAAAATAAAATTGAGTAAAAATACCAAACAAATAGAAAATATTTATTCTTAATCACTTACCTTAATCACTTACTTTTCCAACCAACTAGTCAGCCGATTTTTTCTATCTTCTACAAAATTATTTAGCCAATGTTTAGACAAATATTTTTTTTAAAAAAGCAAGTCGATAGTGCAATAACTTTGAGAGACATAAAATATTTACTTGTGAAAACTGTATTATAAAAACCTATACAAAAAAATAAAAAAATCGAAAATTAAAAAATAAGAATAAAAAAAATACACTGTCATCCATTTTTAGAAAGGAATGAGAATTTAGAGTTCGGCATCGTTTTTTGTCAGATTTTCTTAAAACTCTCAGAATTGGAATTCAAAATTCAATTACTCGAAAATACTGAAATAAAGAACTGAAAATCGATGTTTCGTAAAATATTCGAAATAATTGTAAATTAAAAAAATAGACCGTTTGTCCAAGGAAAGAACAATCTATTTAAAAATCCCATTGTTTTTTGTTTGACTCTGTTAGAACGCCCGCGATGGAGTCGACCTGTGCGAACACTGTTGAAACAAACAGGGAAAGAGAAATTAAAATTTAAGCATTTTTAATTAATAACTTACCAACTAATTGGAATTTCTTGATGTGAATGGGCAACTCGGGATCCCGGAATTTTTTCCCTTCAATTCAAAACAAACGCAACGTTTCTCCGTTTCCGGGATCTGTGGAGATAACGTCACATACATACAACATACATACACTGTAAAACAAATCTGTAAAGATACTTAACATTTTCTAGGAAACTGGGACTCCAAGAACTTTTCATGTAACGATAACAGGAAAAATCCATGTAACCTATTCTAAAACTTGAGTTTTTGTTGTTACCGTTACAAGAAAAGTTCTTGGAATCCCAGTTTCCTAGATAAAGTATAGTACCTTTACAGATTTTTTTTACAGTGTACGGTCAGATTTTGATGCGTGGATTTTTTTTATGAAACTTTTTCATTGTGTGGTACTTCATTCTTAAGTCTTTTGATTATTAATATATAACTATAAAAAATTTACTTAAATAGCTATGAAAATACAAAGTTCGAATTTATCAAGTGATGTATGTAATGTTGGCTTTTTGTACAGAAATTTCTTAAAGTACTGAATCAAAAATTGATTTTTTTTTCATACAATATGAAAAATTTTACTTTACGAAACTTCTGATGAAAGTTGCTTTGAAGAGTCTTTGAAGTAGACTAACCTTAAAATATTACTTAAAATTATATATAAAAATATATACACACACATAAATAAAATTGGTTGTTACTTCTTTTAATTGTAGTAATTTGTATCGTAGAATTTTAAGCATGAAAAGGAAAGTCATGTCTAAGTTCATATTAAATTATGCGTTTAGAATGTGCAAAAAGTACTGGTATTTTTTGGAACCGTTTTCCTTCGGGCAGCTGCATATGTAACATCTTACTTTTTTGTAATGGAAGCCACGTAGAACCTTATAGGTCAGATGTCACATTTTGACTTTGAATTTATTTCGATATTTAAAATAGGACACATTGTAAAACATGCGTGTAACGGTCCTCCATAAAATTTGTGGCAGCCGTGTTGTTACTGGTGTAACATTACACTAATATGTTACACCTAATGTTACACTAGTAAGATATCTGTAAATTAAACCGTTATATAAGTGAAATAAATTACATCATAAAATTAGTGACAACAAGGCTTCCATTAATTATATGGTATAACGTTATACAAATGTTTTACAATGTACCATCTCAAGTTTAGTATTATATTCAAGACATGTGTCAATTATAAAGTTATAAATTATTTACTCTGAAATCATCAACATAAATAAAGTCTGTTTAAATTAAAATACCCCATATTACGTAAAATAAATCAGGTTTAGCCGATCTGATTTTCCAGGGTTCATAAACGTTGTTTGTTGACAAGTACACTACTTACAAAGATGGGTGATACATGACATGATACATATAATCCTCAAGTTTAAGTGGCCGCCTCGTTTCTCGAATGCAGTAATGCATCACTGCTGCTATTATGGACATTTTTAGGCTCGTTCTCATAAGCGTATGGAAGGAACTACCCGTAAGGCATAGTTACGTCACTGCGACGTCGTTGCGAAGTCACATTGTGACTTTGTGACCATCGATCGTTGATGTGAAGTCACAGTGACTGAAATGTGAAGTCGTTATGGCCGTTCTGGAGCTCTTTTGTGACCACTTCACAAAGTGGTCACAATGTGACAAATTTGTGAAAATTTGTGAACATTAATATTGTGACGGAACTGTGACAAAAGCGACGATATTTAAATTGCTAGAAACATGTTTTGAAGAATTTTTGTAATTTTCTAAGGATTTTTAAAAAAGTCAAATCTCAGTCACAATGTGACGTCACTGAGTGGTGGCATTTGGGTCACAGATATGATGTGACCCAAGTGACACGCAGTGACGTCATTGTGACGTTACTGTGACTATGCATGCTATGAGGGTAGATTACTATTGGATATAAAACGTGTGCGTTACGTCGCTCACGGTGAACGTGTGTAATATGTACCAGAAAGGGGGTGAGTGTATAAATATTTTCGTTTATCATCTGTTATTGTACGGAATATACAGTGGAAGTTCGGTTTATCAAGGTCAATGTTTAAGGAAGTTTTCTTTTTAACGAAATTTTTTTATTGAATACTGATTTCGAAAGCCAATAATATTAATATTTAAAATAATCTCCATATTACGAAAATTATATTCTACAAGACCAAATTTATTTTATTTCCATGCGTGTACAGATAAAGTGATCGTTGTTGGGATGGGTGTATATTTTTTCTTTCATAGAATTGTTTTAAAAGGAAATTATTTACATATTTAACCCTTCACTGCAGTATTTTTTCTATTCTTATTAGAAAAATTATTTGACATCTATGTATGGTTCTAATAATGGTAAAAACAATAAAAAAATTAATTTCATTAAATTTTCATTTCAAAAAATTAAATTTACAAAATTATTTTATGGCGGGTACCCTGTACACAATCGGTGTTTTTTAATTTTGTGTTGCTAAATTTTGCTTTTAAAAAGGTTTAAATTATCTAATTTTTTTTTTCTTAACATTCTGCAACTTGTTTTAGATTGATATTTTTAAGTATTAAAAAAGTAATAAAAGTAAATTTTGCTTTACTAGCTTGATCAAAAAAAAAAAAAAAAAAAATTCTTTCCGAAAAACATATTCAATTTTTTTTTTTTTTTTTTTTTGTGTGTGTGTGTGTGTGTGTAAAATGCATCCATCTGACATGAACAAAATAAGTGTTATTCAATTCTTTTGACTGTTCTTCCCTTTAAGTGGCCTACACAGTAAAAATTGAAGACCCAAATTGGGTTGAAAGATTTCTGGGTATAGTAATTTTCCTGAAATGGTACAGTAAGGATTCCAAAATGGTAGAGTATTGTTCCCAAAATAGATAATCCAAAATGGTTGAAAACAGAGCAGATCTTTATTAACATTAAATTAATCAAAATTTCTGAGGTATAATGTATATACTATCTAAGATATTTTAATTGTTTTAATGTAATTAAAAATCAGACTTATTTAAAACGATTTTGTGCTACAAACTGAACTTTCCAAATTGGAACAATTCTGTACCCAAAAATCTTTCAACCCAATTTGGGTATTTTGTTTTTACATTGTACAAAATATTCCATTCATGTTTAACCCCTTCACGACGAGAGCCTTTTATGAAATGTTTAATGTTTTGTCACCCGTTTTAAAACCAGAAATTTGCGATTTATTATATCTAGAAAATGCTCCGATTAAATAAGGCAAAATTTCCCATATACTTTTACTGGTGGCGATAAACAAAGATTTTTAATCCTATTCGCGGCACGTATACGTGTCGCTCGTCCCCAAGGGGTTGAAAATTCATAAAATAGTATCTATAAAAGGTATTGTTATGAAAGTTTTATTTGACAAACATACATATTTATTTATCTTATTCGCTTCAAAAAATTAATTTTAATATTGATTTTGTGTTAAATACGCCATTGTTTCTAAATGTTACGTGACGGAAACAGCCGGTTAGGCCGCTTAAAGGGATATTTGGTCACAGCGTTTATATTGGTCAAAAATATGGCACATAATGAGACTTATAGTGTGTTTATGTCTGTGTCATATATGATTCAGCGTGCAGTAAAGGGTTGAACATTTTTATTCTTCTTGGTGCTAAAGAAAATACTTTTTAACTTTATTAAAAACACGTGCTGTCACCTTTCTGTCAGACAGACACCATTCTCCCCAGTTTGTGGGGAGAAAATCTTTTTTACATTCAGTGATTAACTAGTCGTTGGAGGCCACCGTAATACTTACCCATCATGGATATGTATATGAAAATAAAACATGTGAAAACTATTTATACAATGCATTGCAATTCATAAACAAAATTTAAATATTGTCAATATACATAGTCATGCTCTATTAAAGAACTGCTGATGTACAAATTTCGACAAATTATATAAAATGTCAAACTACTCAAGTAGTACCGAACTGCGTAAAAGAAACATCCTTATAACTCCAAAAATAATAACTCTATTAACTAATAATTAACTGCGTCGCAATAAGCGTCTCATTTCCAATTAAACTACACCTCTGAATTGAAATTTGGGTCATGAAAAATCGAAGAATGTGGAAAACATGATTACAAATATCTCGGCAACTAATAATCCGAACAACTTCGTTTTATATGCAAAATGTGTGTTATTTTGTTGCCTTTTACGTCCATTCCTTAGAACAAAAAATTTCGAAAATTTTTATCTATCTTTTATCAGAACGAATTTTTCGAGAGTCCGAAAAAAATAGTTCCGGATAATCGAGGTTACGGATATTAAATAGGCTTCGTCCCATTCTTACATACTAACTACATACAAAATTTCAAGTATCTATCTCAATTTGTTAGGGAGATAGAGCGTTTATAGACAGACAGATGGACGGCAAAATTTTTTTTCTAAAAATATGTTTTTCGGAATGTTCACTATCTAGAACGTGTAAATCCGTCAAATTTTTTTTTCGATTTTCAAAACGATTGCAAGACTTTCCCTATACTACGTATGATGGGTAAGTAACAAGATAAAATGACTTAATGAGGCCAGATAAAATAATACGGCATCATAAATGTTTATAAGTTCGATGTTTCTGTATCCAATGATTGCTTGTCATTTCTCAAGAAAAATGGGAAGTCCTGAAAAAGTTACAGAACTCTTCTCTTTATAATCATTAAAACCAAGGTTTAAACACACAATAGATAAAAGCACATAATCATACGTATACGTTTCGCGAGTAACTAGGACTCGCTTCTTCAGTGAAAAAAATATTTAAAATCCACCCCCACCAACTATTAACAAGTAAGAAACCCAAAATGATTGAAAACACAGAACCAAAATACCGACAAGTCTCAGTAGCCAATAGAATTAAACCGGAAATAAAGTTTCCTGACATAACAAAACTAACAAGAAAGTTGAGATGTACGGTACGCTAGACAAATCATTAACAAAGGAGTTTTTTACTTTATTGATATGTCCAAAAAAGTCCAAATCAAGCAGAGTAGTGCATTTTTGGATAATCTTGGCTGAGGTAAAATTGAAATTATGACCCTCCTCCCAACAATGAGAAACAAAAGAGGAATTTTTCAACTCTTTTCTCTTAACATAACCAATGTGTTCTGCGACTTTTTTTCGGAGTTTACGTTAGGTTTGTCCAATGTAGGACAAACCACACTAACATTGTATATTGTAAATACTCCAATAATCCAGAGGAGAAATTTGATATTTTAATTGAGAAAAAGTTAATTTAGTGACTTCTTTGAATACCACTTTGAAATCATAATGTCTTAAAACATTTGCAACTTTGAAGCTAATCCTACCATGAAAAAATAAAATTATTAGCTTAGAATAAGAAATTGGAGTAGCAGAAGAATCAAGATTATCAACATATTTGTTAAAACCATGATAAATTAATCTGTCAATGTATGATAAACTGAAACCGCGATCCATAGCAAGTGATCTAGTGTAATTTAACTATTCACTCAGAGAATTATTAACTGAACAAATTAAATGAGCTCTATTGATCAAATAAAGAAAAACAGAAGCTTTTTGAGAAGGGGGGGATGACATGAATTGAAATGAGAGGGGAGTGTGACTGCGAAGGGTTTACGGTAAACGCGAGTGTCAAAAGAGGTTAACAGTCGAGTAACTAAAACATCTAGATATGGTAATTTATTATTGTTTTCGACTTCATAAGCAAATTGAATGACAAGATCTATTTGGTTTAAAATAGCCAAAATACTATCAACAGAAGAAATAGATAGATCAATAAGTGCAAAAGAATCATCAACGTATTTGTATTAAAATGGAAAATTGATGAGGTTAAACATTTTAACCTCAAAGTAGTGCATGTATGAATTGCTTAGAATATTGAAAAGTATTTTCTTTTAAACAAATGCTGAATAAATCAATAATATGATTAATTGCATAATCAGTATAGTGAAATTCTTTTAATCTGAGAGTGAGGCATTGAAGTGCTCCAGGCACCGTAGTAAACAGAGAAGTAACATCAAATGAAACCATTTTCAAAGTGGGAGAGAGGGTGTAGTTCTTAGTGAGATTTACAAAAGAGCCTGAATTCTTAACAGTGTGAATATTAGATATTGAGAGAGAAGAAAAACGTTTAACTGATATTTGGCAAGCGCGTAAGAGACAGAACCGATATTGGATACAATCGGACGGAGAGGGACACCAATTTTGTATACTTTTGGTATCGCATAAAAACGACTACAGTTAGCAATGGAAGGAATTAGTGACATTTTTGTATTGGTATTAATACAGGGTGAAGATTTGATAAGTTTTCTAGTGTTTAATAGATCCTTGTCTCGCGTTTGATAAGTTGTCACAGAGAGAAATTGCTAAACATTTAGGTATTTCACACCGTTCTGTTTGCTCTTATATTGATAAACACAAGAAAAATGAAGTTAGTTCATTGCATTCAAAACAGGGTCGCCCTTCTAAAAAACGTCTATCGATTTTTTTTTCTAATCTGAGGCGAAACTGAATTCTGCAATGGCAAAATCTACTTTTAATTTGTAATTATTATTTCTCTATTTTCTAAATATCATACAGCACGTTATTGCTGTATAGTGGAGCTCAGATGCACCTAATGTTAAAGTCTAAAGTTTGCCTCTTAATAACTTTGGAACCAATCATCGGATGGCGATGAAATAAAAAAGACGAAGTGTCCTACTCTAGACCTCAAAGTTTACAAAAATTCATTCAGATCCACCAATTAGTTATGGAGATCCAGAACCCCTGTTTTGTCACTTTTTGCTCGTGAAACTTGAAAAAAGGACAAACAACCCAATTATAACCCAAACCATGATATATTCAGCTACGTGTAACAGCTTGTGTTATTTTTTTTTTCTGTTACAAATGTATTTGTCAAATTAACATTCCAAAACTCACTTTATATAACTTTCTAGTATGAGAATTTTTATATGATGTTTAAAAATCACTTTTACTTTCATGCGTAATTTTTTTTTCAAATAGCTTCAAATTGAAAATAAATAGAAAAACATAAATCATGTGAACATAAGCATAGTGAAATAAATTGAAAAATTAAAAATGAATAAGTTTTGTGAACATGAAATATTACATGTTACTGTTTTTAAAATCCTTTGAAGCGTTTCCTTCCAAATTTTAGGTAGCTCCATGGAGGCAAATTCATGGCAAATATTAACTCTCCGTATGAATATTTCTATTGATTCTCTGATGATAGACGGAAAATATGATCTTATGATCTAGATGGGTATATTACACTGCCATTTTTAAAAACTATTTGTAAAGGTTCTTTGCTACACTGTAAAACATTTGTGTAACTTTACTCCATAAAACTGGGGGCAGCAATGGTGTAGCCTGGTTTCCTCCAATTTTAAGGAGTATTTTAACCGATATTACTAGTGTAACATTACAACATTACACCGGTTATATTGGTTAAAATACTCCTTAAAATTGAAAGAAGCAAGGCTACACTATAAAATTGGAGGCAGCTATGCTGCCTCCAATTTTTTTGTGTAACGTTACTCAAATGTTTTACAGTGTATATAATCTTGACAGAGCTCTAGTTCGTGTTGTATTGTAATGTATTTGATGTCTGCTATATGTTCTTTTATCCCAGTTTTGAGTTTTTTATTTGTTTTACCAATGTAATATTGCTTTGTCCATCTTTTTTGGTGAAAGATATTTCATATACGCCAGGGATTTGATGTGGTTCTATTGGATCAAAGGATTTTAAAACAGTACACAAAACTTTTATTCATTTTTAATTTTCCTAGTTTATTTCACTAGTTTAGTTCACGTGATTTGTTGTTCTATTTATATTTTATTCGAAGTTTTTTTTTAGCGAAAACGTTTCTTTTATCATTTTTTGTTTTTGAAAAAGTTGCCGTCAGAGCATACGAAACATGTAAAATTAAAAGGCATTTTTTGCCATTTTATTTTATTTTATCACTTATAGCATATATAACTAATTTCACATTTGATATATAATGCAAAGAAGCCCAGAACATTTCTTTTTAGATATGTAGCAGTTTTTTGAAAATTTCTTCTAGAATAATTGCGTTGCATGCGCGAATCTACGTTTTTTATTATTATCTTACTTGGATCTTTATTCTCCTTTATTAATCTAAATTTTAATCTTCTTTTCTTTTTCTTTGATGTTGGACGTTTTATGATGTTTGAACATAGATCAATATCTGATTTATTGTCATTATTGGATATCTTGCACATGAATGATTTTTTTTCTCTTGATAGTTTTGCATACTTTTCTTAATTTTTCTGTTTGTTTTTTTTTTTTTTTTAAATATTTCCTTTGTATTCGATTTAACCGCATTCCTATTACCAATAGAAGTTACATTTTCATCCGTTTCCGTAATATTCAGTTCGTAAATATCAAATTCTAATAAACGGAGTAAATAATCTTACATACCTGCAATTAAATAAACTTCCAATTAAAAAAGTTTTTTTTTTTTTTTTTTTTTTTTTTTTTTTTTTTACAGTTTATTTACATAAAAGAAATGCTAACATATTTTTACTTTTAAAAGAGAGTTATATTATTGCCGACACATATCGTTTCAATGCAATTTACACCTACATTCAAAAGAAAAACTGTCTAGCAAAAAAAAAAAAAAAAAAAAAAAAAAAAAAAAAAAAAAAAAAAGAGTTTTTACAACCAAACTGAACCAAGAAAGCATTTTAATATATTCTTCCCAGCTGAACATTTAGTTCACCGGCTAAATTAAACAATTCAAATAACATAAGTGTACACTTACATATTTGTCATAAATATCTGATAGCATTTTTACATATAGGTACACTGATAAGTTAATAAGAAAACTGCTATCTAAAAGAGAATATAAACACATGAAATACGTTCAAATAAAACAATAATAAAGATAAATGATAGAAAGAAAGGAAATGTAAGAGTTTTACAGTTTTCTACGTCTATTAACGTACTTGTCTATTAGTTGACCAAGTCTAATTGAATGTTCTGTAAAAAATGCAGAGGTCATTTGAGATCGCTATTTATACGTTCCCTCATTTTAGAGTCACGACCTACATGAGTTCTTTAAAACTATTACACTTCCACATGTGTTTAAGAAGAATTTTATCATGAATTAACTCTATATAGTTAATTTTAAACTGAGGTGATGAATTCATTTGAAAAGCGGAAATAAGTTCTAAGAGGCATTTGTCTCTCTACCTTTACCAAATGTTGTCAGCAATTTGTTACTTGTATTTTTATTTTTTCGTCAACAAAAACTTGTTGGATTTCTCTTGAGTTCAAATTTTAATTCCATAAGAAGGTAAAGATATTAGTATTTTACCAACAAAAAATAAGAGGTAGTTAACTCCTCTATTTGTTTTTCATTATTCATGATAAGTTCATTAACAGCCGTAATAAATCTCTTCTTTAAAGTTTTTTTTTTCAATAAGTATATTTATATCAACGTCATAAAGACTTTTGTTCCTTGATATTGAAAACTAAAACTTCTTATTTAAAGTCTGCAAATTCTGGTTTAATGATCTAATTTCTTTTTCTTTTATGATTATTGTTTCTTTTAAACTCGGAATGTTAGTTTTAGTATATTCGAGGGATTGCGATTATTTGGAAACTTTAATTTCAGCATATTCTTTCGATGACTTCACCGCTCTAAATTCTAGATCTTATTCTAAAACAGTTTTCTTCATTTCATTATTTTTTCTTAGTGGCACCTAACAGACTGAATTTCAAATCTCTCATTTTTTCAGCAAGTATTCTCCTTTTTCTCTCTAATGTCTTGATTATTTCGTCATAATGATCTATGTCAGTAATTTTTGTAGTTAAATCTTTTTACATTTTACTTACTTTCTATTTCTCTCATCAACTTATAATTTTTTTAAATTCATCCATTCGTCTCACTTCTTAATTCTTCTTTATATTTCTGCCTTCGTGATATCGAATCTTTTGAATCATCTCTTTCCTTCTCAGTAGAACTTAGCTTTTCACCGAATTCATTCAATGTTCATTTCAATAAATCAATATCACTGCCGGTAACTATAATTTGATTAAAAAAATTATTTTTAGAGAAATTAAATTTATGTGGATTTTCTCTAAATGATGGATTAGAAATATTAGCAGATCTTTGAAAAAATCATGTACAGAACATCAGCATAGCAAATATAAATCCACTATCTGATCGTAGACCAAGAGTGGATCGAAAGAAACCACATTTGGAGTACAGCTTATTTTCCATATTTCTTTTAGATCCAT
This sequence comes from Maratus speculifer, assembly GCA_964019185.1. Classification (NCBI taxonomy): domain Eukaryota; kingdom Metazoa; phylum Arthropoda; class Arachnida; order Araneae; family Salticidae; genus Maratus; species Maratus speculifer. Next base: position 53,798,765 of record OZ025297.1, read on the forward strand.
CTATTTTTACGACTCGTGATTTTAAAGTCACAACTTTGTTTTTTTTTCAAGGTTAAAATTAGATCTCAGTTTTTAGATTTCTTTTGTGGCAATGACCATTGATCTGTCTATGGAAGCTCAAACGATATTCATAAATCTTCTGTTTTTTTTTATAAGGATTCTAGTAGAGAATGAATGATGTTGTTCTTGCGGTATTTTTAATTTAAGCTCCATGTCAGATAATTCTTGCTTGGTATGCACCAGGTTCTATTTAAAAGCTTCAGCATATACGCTGGATTCTAGAAGTTTTTGCTTTAATCATACAGTCATCTCTCTTTTAATATTCTTTATCTTCATTTTTATTGCAAAGTACTATCATTTTCTAATTTCTTACTAATAATGTCTGATGATGACTTGCTAAATATTTATTGCTGATGTCTTTATTTTTAATGTCATTTTCTCTTTAAATTAAAAGGGAAACAAAGCAGAAAATGTTATCCTCCTTACATTCAGTTGGTCAATGGTTCGTAATCTTTCATTCGGTACGAGGCTACAAAAAATGTCATTATACCAACTGTGATATCATACGAATACATGTTATACAACTTCAAGCATACAAACTATTATAGAGAATTTCGTTTTCACTTAAGAGAATATCAGTAGTGTTAGAATTCGAAAATAGGGTTAGTTTAAAAATTACTTACTAACCATGCAAGTCTTCATTTGCGGGTTGCATCTATGCGATGCGCGGAGCTTTGAATTAAAATCGAAAATCATCTGTTGAGATAAACTTATTCTAAGTTCAAATTCATCTAAAAGTCCATATATTATAAAAAATGTAGTTTAATTCCATCTAAAAGGCACATTCCTTCATTACATTCAGAGAACTCAATCGTTCTCACACACTTGTCAAAGTTCTTCGAAAGATAATAAATAAAATCAGACGATATTTTCATTTTCTTAATTTACGCGTTCAATTAGTTTCACTTCATTTCATTTTACAACATCCTCCCCCCTTTGAAACTTGGGGAGAGTTTCAAATACATAACAATTATTATTAAAAAGATCCAACCTCTTTGGAGCTTTTACACATCTTCCAGAAGAGGTATATTTCTTAAGTATGACACTATCAGGAGAAGACACATTTTCATGATCATCATGCTCACTGGAACTAGTTTTCTCTTCACCCGACGGTTTGGATGCAATTTCAATTATTTCATTCGAATATATTTCCAAAGGAAAGATGCGCTGCACCGGACGTAAAACCGTGCCGTGCTGAGTTTTCAACTTAACACCACGAACTTTACCATCCCGTCCTGGAATTAAATGAATCACCTTTGCTAAAGGCCAAAATAAACGTTTTTTGTTATCATCCCCAACTAAGACTATTTCTCCCACTCGCGGTTCACGTGTATATTTTTCAGTATGTTTTTGAACTAATTCGCTGAGGTATTCTTTTCTAAAACGTTGCCTAAAATCGGTAAGAAGTTTAGCTCTGTAATTCAACCTTCTCCTTAAACTTTGAGAATCTAATTCGATAATATCCGAATTGCTGAAACTTCGGTTTTCAGTAAGAAACATAGCGGGTGTGAGAGGTACTAGCTCCAGTGGGTCCTCTGAGATATAGGTTAGAGGTCTGCAGTTAATCACAGATTCACAATCACATATAAGTGTATTCAATTCTTCATAAGTCAATACAGATCTACCTAAAGTACGTACTAACAATTCTTTTACAATGCGAACTAACCTTTCCCACCAGCCTCCCCACCAAGCTGCGGTGGGAGGTATAAATTTCCAAACAATTTTATGCGTCATGGTTTCTTTTAAAATTTTATCCCAATTTAATTTTGAAAGTTCATTGGAAGCCCCCCTAAAGTTTGTTCCATTATCACAATAAATAGTGCTGGGCCTACCGCGTCTAGCTATAAAACGTCTAAGTGCTAGCAGGAAAGCATCAGAAGATAGCGAATTGACTAGTTCAAGGTGAATCGCGCGATAAACGGCACAAGTAAACAATGCTATCCAAACTTTCTCGCCATTTTTTAGAAATAACGGCCCGGCTAAGTCTACTCCAATAATTTCAAAGACAGCACAATCTGTAACGCGATCTGGTGGCAAAGGTGTTGGTTCGCTTGACAAAGACTTTACCTTAAAACGTTTACATGCAATACAGTCGTACAATACATTTTTAATAGTTCTTCTAGCTCTAATTATCCAAAATCTTTCTCTTATTAAAGATTGCATTGTTCTTATACCTGCATGACAATTCTTTTGGTGTACTGATCTAATCAATAATTTAGTAAATTCACATTTGCCTGGTAACAATATTGGATACAAAAATGATTCTCGGTCATTTCTTTCAGTTATTTTAGTTTTAACTCTTAAAATTCCATTATCATCTGTGAATGTTACAATATCATTTAATGACCTTTTATTATAGAAATAACAGCTCTGAACTAAACGGATTAGATATTTTTCAGAATTTTCAATTTCATTTTGAGTAAGATTAGAATATTTACACTTATTAGAAACATTTCGGCAATTATTTACAAATCTCAGAATCCAAGCAAATATTCTTATCATCTTATCATAATTAGATATATTATCTAAGAGCCAAAGGGGTGTGTCTTTAGCTAGATCAATATTCGTAATTTCGATCTTTTTCTTTCTAAATCAACATCTTTTGGCTGACAGTCAATCGCGCCAATTGGCCAACATTCAGGATTTTCTTTTAACCACTTAGGACCTTCCCACCATAGCGAATCAAGCATTTTCTGCGGAGAACATCCACGTGAAAGTATATCAGCTATATTCAAATTTCCTGGAACATGCTTCCATGACTCTATATTGGACATCTGTCGAATTTCTTTGACTCTGTTGCTCACGAAAACCGACCAATTCCCATGTTCCTTTATCCACCAAATTGCGGTAGTAGAATCTGACCAGAATGTGATTTTCAGACCTGGCATATTTATTGCCTTGATGATAGAACTCGCAAGTCGAGTACCTATACAACAAGCCATTAACTCTAAACGCGGCATGCTCAAAGTTTTGAGAGGAGCAACCCTAGACTTCGCTCTAACAAGCGTAACCTTGACATCGGAATCAATTATTGATCTAGCGAAGACACATGCTGCATATGCCCCTTTACTCGCATCAACAAAAACATGAAGTTCAGATGAAGCATTAATTTCTAAGTATCGAGGTATAGCTACTTCTTTTAAAACATCAATATTCTTCAACCATTTCAAAAAAGCACTCACAATGTTACAAGGTAATTCTCGATCCCATGGAATTTTCTGTTTCCATGAGTCTTGTAGCAATAATTTTGGAAGCAATGTAGCAGGAGAGAATAAACCGATAGGATCAAAAATCTTTTGCACAATGCTCAAAATTAATCTCTTAGTAATTTTCCTTTCACACGTTAATGTTTCTAAATCTAAACAACATTTCAAAGAATCATTATCTAAATTCCAAATAATCCCCAAAACTGAAGTATCCCCAGAATATTTATCAACATTCTTGCAAGCTACATTGCTTTCAAAACAACGCAAATTGAAACACCCTTTAGACATTAATAACTTTGCATTTTCAATAAACATTTCAGCTTCATTAATGTTAGAAACACCTGATACACAATTATCTACATAAAATGAACACTTTAATTTTTCAGCAGTTTCCTTATATTCAGGAGGACTATTTTCTAAAAGATGCATTATAGATGCACTTAGTAAATAAGAGCTAGAAGAGACACCAAATACAACTCTACAATGTCTATAAATCAATTGTCCTTCATTACATGGGAAATAGAATCTAAGAAAATCTCTATCTTTAGGCATAACAGATAACATTAAATAAGCCTTTTCTATATCTGCAGTTATACCGATAGGATACATTCTAAAACGATCAAGAATATCAGGTATTAATTCTATAAGATTGATGCCTTTATACAAACATTCATTTAACGAGGGTTTCCCTTTCTCAGAAGCAGATGCATCAAATACAGGGCGTATTTTTGTGGTTTCCTTATCTAACCTGATAACGGGCCTATGCGGTAAATAATGACATTTATTACTTAATTCATTTTCTGGAACACGTTCAATAATATTCATTTTTTCCCAATTCTTAAATACTTCCTGATATTCATCGAAAAATCCCCCACATTTCAATTTATTGATCATTTTTTCATATCTCTTCCGAGCTAAAACTTTATTGTCGGGCAAATTCTTAAAATTACACTTCCATGGAAGCCCTACTTCATATCTGCCATCGGGAAGAATTTTCATTTTTTCTTTAAAATCGTTTAAATCAAAGTTTTCCCGCTTTTCAAAACTCTGAATGGGGTCAGAAATTCCTATGGTTTCAAGTTCCCATAATTCATTCAAAGGAATATTTCTAACGTGCATAGACAATGTTGTCAAAACGTTATGTTTCTTGCCACACGTTTGTTTCCCCATCACTGTCCAACCGAGCTTGGTTTCTATGGCAGTCAAATCGCAATTTAATTGAATTAAATTTCCTGTCAATAATTTTCCTATCATATCAGCCCCCACCAAAAGATCAATTTCAGATTCCTTACAAAAATCATCAGATAGATTTATTTTATTTCTTTTTAATTCATTTAATATTCTATAATCTTTAATTTTAGGTACAAATCCGCAAATCCTTTTTTCGGAAAATGCTTCAAAACAAAACGCATTATTTCCATCTAATTCACTGATTTCTACCGAAAACACATCATGTTTTTTAGGTTCCGTTTCATCCCCCCCGAACAGCGCGTGAATAATTATTTCTTTTCTTATAGGATGCATTTTCAGTGATTTCGTTATTCTCTCGCTTACGTAACTACTTTGGCTCGCTGAATCCAGCAGTGCGCGTACGACTTTTTGGCGACCTTGCGATCGAATGCGCACGCCAAGCGTTTGCATGTACACAACTTTATTTCTACTACAATTAGAAAGAGAATTTTCAGATTTTAAAGAATCATCTTGATTATTATTTATATTTTGTTCTGGACACATTATTTCAAAATGTGGTTTATGGCAATAATTACATTTTAATTTATTTTTAATATTACAATTCTTACTCAGATGACCAGCCTTTTGCAAACAAGTGAAACAAATCCCCTTTTTTAACAAAATCTTTTGTTTATCAGTTAAAGACATTTTTTGAGCCCCAAAACATTTATTAGAGGGGTGAAACCTATCACAGAATATGCAATTGTTTTTCTTACCTTTATTTTCTATACTCACCAATGCAGAGGCGGTGGCTGGATCAGGTTTGCTAATAATTTCAGATAAAATGTTCTTTTTTCTAACAATAGAATCAAAACCTTTTCTTGCTAAAAACACCATTTCATCTCCTTGAACTTCTTGGCGTAGAAAGTCCATCAGATTTTTTAAAGTCCTGGAATTCTCACTGGAATATGTATCGTGATTTCGACTTCTTTCCCAGGTCAAAAGAACTTCTTCAGACAGGCAGCTCTCAACCAAGGGCATGAGAAAGTCTCCATACTTCTCTTGAGTTCTTCCCAAACTTTCTAAGGCACGAAGTTTGCTTTCTAATTCATCGTATAAAGAGGCTAAGTCAACTTTCATTTTAGGCGCAGTGGCATTTTTCATTACGAGGGTTAATAATTCCCTAACGTAAATTTGCACAAGAAGATCATCTCGTCCAAACCTCTGTTTTAATTGATCGATAGCCTTCGGATAATTTTCCGCGGTAGCTGGATAACTTGATATTAAACGCTCCGCTTTTGATTTCGGTTCCATACATTGGAATAGGTACTGCATCTTGTCTTCAGCGGCAATAGAATCGTCTTCGTGTATTTTCTTGAACTGGCTCCAAAACGATAAAAATTCCTTTGGTTCGCCGTTAAACTTTTTCAGCTCGATCTCCGGTAATTTAAATTTGCGTTTTACTTCTTCGCCAGGAGATGAAGAAACCTGTATCTTTTCATCAATACGTGCACATATTTCTATATATTTTTCTCGATATTCTTCTGCACTTTCAAAATCTTCGGTAAACAATTTTTCGTCCTTATCTTGTAACAATATTTCCGAAATTTTACTTTGACAAGTGTCCATCCGTTGAAATTTATCAAACAGTTGAGTTTTCAGAATAGAAAGTTCTTTAATTTCACATATTTCTTTAGTTAATTCAGTTTCAATTTTCTTAAACGTGAGAGTAAAAGCAGCTCTCAGTCCTTTTCTCTGAGTTTTCAAACTACTCAGATCCATTTTTTCATTTAAAATTAATTGAAATTCAAAACTCCTGTCCCGCCGAGGGTACCAGTATGTTAGAATTCGAAAATAGGGTTAGTTTAAAAATTACTTACTAACCATGCAAGTCTTCATTTGCGGGTTGCATCTATGCGATGCGCGGAGCTTTGAATTAAAATCGAAAATCATCTGTTGAGATAAACTTATTCTAAGTTCAAATTCATCTAAAAGTCCATATATTATAAAAAATGTAGTTTAATTCCATCTAAAAGGCACATTCCTTCATTACATTCAGAGAACTCAATCGTTCTCACACACTTGTCAAAGTTCTTCGAAAGATAATAAATAAAATCAGACGATATTTTCATTTTCTTAATTTACGCGTTCAATTAGTTTCACTTCATTTCATTTTACAACAAGTAGTTTAGAATTTTTTCCAGTTAATAATTCATAAAGAAATGGATCCCATTCTTCCTTTTCGTTCGAGGCTTTAAAATTATCCGTTTTGAAATTGTGATGTAATAGGAATATTACCCATTATTATTTCAGACGTTCTTTTCGCATATCCGAACTGGTGTTTTTATAAATTCGTTTCATTAGAAAAGCACTTTTTGACATGAGAAAATGCATAAGATAATAGAGAGAAAAAGTGATTTCACATGACGTCAAAATTTCCCCTACATTGTTTTCGTATTTTATGGGTTTGCTATTTTAGAAATACTATTATATAGGATTACTGCTTTAGAATGCTTAAATATGAGCAAACCTTTTTCATTTCGAGAAAAAATGTACTAATGAGGTCAGAGAATTTGCTCCTTGTTCCACATCCCTGTTTTGTTTGGGCCAATTAAAGGCATTTACATTTAAGTGATTACGTGCATAATATTACAAAAAGAACTTTTATGGTATAGTTCATCTCCATCCGTATCTTTCCACCATGATTTTTTAGTCAATGGAATTTATCTCCACGCACTGTAAAACATTTGTGGAAACGTTACTCCATACAATTGGTGTAAAAATGGTGGCAAATACTGCCTCCAGTTTCATGGAGTAATTGTTTTTACGTATGCAATGGTGTAATTTAAACATATATTACTGGTGCAACATGACAATTTTACACCGGTTTTAACGGTTAACATACTCCATAAAACTGGAGACAGTAATGCTGCCACCAATTTTACGGAGTAACTTTTCCACAAATGTTTCTCAGTGCGATTAAAATGACAGAAGATTTTTGATTTTCTTATATGGATTGATACCTGGAGATAAAATTTGTAAAAATGAGATTTTATTTTGTCAAATATTTCCGAAAAACACTATTTAACATAACGTTATATTCACAATTAATGGAAATAAAAATAGTTTCGATTTCAATTTGAAAATGACAGAAAAAAATCTAAAAATCCCCATAGTTATCTCTTTTTCAACAATAATGGAGTAATGTGGCTACCATTATTTGCGAAATTTAATCCAGATTTTAAAAATAATAATAATATCTCGAAAACTAATTCAAACTTTAAAATTCTAATACCAGTTTTGATATCTGTGTATCAATACGGATTTTTGATGGTAATTTCTCCATATCATATTCCATATTTTTAGTAAAATCTCCGTAAAACATAATCAGTTGTTTAACCCGCAGTTTCATAAAATTATTTCATTAGGATTTTATATATATAGGGTAGATATATGTATAAATATATATATATATTAATAATATAAATTAATAAGAGAAAAAACTGTAATAATAATATTTAAGAAATTATGTAAGTATAGTTGAATATAAACTACAAAATTTTCTCCGCCCTCCAAAAAACATTACACCACGTACTTACTTATGATTACATTAAATTCATACTTTCAATTTTGGTTTTATTTTTCAATTAATTATCTCACTATCTACCTAGATTTTGAGTTTAACAATTATATTAAGTTTTTATTAATATAATAGTTTTATGATTTCTGTGAAATTATGTTTAATTTTTTTTTCTTATTTGAAATTTTGACAATACGTATATTTTTCTCCTATGTGAATGAGATATTTTTTTCAAAAAATTTTACATTCATAAAATGATATCATTAAAAATAACTGCATTTCATTCTCTTCAAAAAGTAAAATTTATAAAAAGATTTTTCTCTAAAATATCTAAAAAGTCTTTCAATTGGAAAAAACTTTTCTAAAGATTCTTTCCATGTTCTTATTAAGACAAATTTTACGCAATTCAGAATGAGGGATGCTAAAGCACTATTTAATGTGGAGTTCAAAAAATTTCATATTTCTTTCAGGGAATATACAATATTTCTTTTATAAAAAAGATAAAAACTAATCTTTTTTTTTTTTAAATGAAAGTATTAATGATATAATTATTAAGCGAAATTTTAATGTAGAATATTATTGGCATAATCTACTTAATTACACAGTAATGCAGTATGGTTTGCTGTTCCTAACCTGTTTTTACATTTGCCTAACTTTAACAATTCAATTAATGTGGAGTTTTTATTTTTGTCCTATCCGTATTTCAATGAACTTGGATGAAATAATATAAAGCACTCAAAAATCTCATCATTTATATCCAATCGAAAGAGTTACACGTTTCATAATCTTTACCTAAAAGACAGATATTGGTGAATGTTTCAAGAATTACTGTTCTTAATGTATATAAAACATTTGTACTGCGATGGTTGGTACTTAACATTGAAGCGTAATATGTTAATGCAATTTCGCTACCGTTGCTGCTATAATAACAAATTTTTGGAGGGTGTGGTGAAGTTTTAAAGATCTAGTTTTTGAGGGATTTTTAAGGTGGGGATGAGCGAGAAAAGCTGCTTTGTAGCTTATAGGTCCAAATTTGTAGCAGTGGATGAAACATGGCAACATCACTATGATCCCGAGTCCAAGCTACAGAACTCACGTCTCCCCCATTGTCACAAATTTGCCCCATAAGCTCCACACGAATCTGTCACCCCAACCCCCCTCTTTCCTTCCTTCCTCCAAAACATATTTTAATATAGCGGCTACGGGTCTCTACTTGAGCAAGAAAGTATCTAAAACATTAATCATCGATATTTTACATTAGCTAACGTAGTACAATTATCTCATATACGCTAAGGATAATACCTGTTGAATCAAACACTTATCACGAAAGAAAAAAAAACATGCATTCTTTTTTACTACATTTCTAAAATAGGGTTTTTCATTATTAATGTAGCTAATTAAATATTTTTACTTTCTTCTATCTTCAAGAGAAGAAAGTATTGTAATCAAAAATTTTTCAACTTCCGGTTTTCGACGGATTTACACGTTTTAGGGATCAGAGATTAAAAAAACATGTTTTTACAAAATGTGTCTGTGTCTGTCTGTGTGTGTGTGTGTCTATGTGTATGTCGCCATTCTACCATCAAAAAGTGTATGAAGTTATGCATCGAATTTAACCAAATTTTATGTGTAAGTGTAGGACTATGGCTAGTTGGTTCTCCCTGAATTTGAAAATAATCCGACGGAAGGGGAAGCTGCAATCGCGATTTTTGTGCTATTTTCAACATTGTATCGACCAAAAGTATCGAAGCTATACATCGAGTTAAACCAAATTTTTTGTGTATGTGTATGACTATGACTAGTTGGTCCTCCCTGAATTTGAAAAACATCCATCGGAAGGAGGCGCTGCAATAGCGAATTTTATGCCATTTTCATTATTGCACCACTTAAAAGTGTATGAACTTAGTTCTAGGACTGAACTAAATTTTTTGTATATGATTATTTTTTGGTAACGCAAGTAAGTCCACCCTGAATTTAAAAAAAATCTGTCTATCATTCTATTGTCCGTCGGCTCGTGCAGAGAGGGAAATTCGTTTTTACTGCGATTAATTGATTGAAGCAGAAATTTAAGATGAAAATCAAAGTTGGTATGGTATTGAATTAAAATTATTAAATCATTAAAATGAGTAACTATTTTTTTAATACTAAAATGTACGTATGAGATAGAAGAAAGTTTTGGAATTGGCACATTCAACTAGTTAAAATTGTAAAATAATTTATTATATGAGTTTTATTAAATCATTTAATAAATTATTATATTCTAATTATTAAACTATATCTTTAGGTAAGAATAAATACTCACGATAAAAAAAAGAAATATTTACCAAATCTCTATAATTTGTTTACATTAATTATCGATATTTTGTTTCTTTTTTTTAACATGAGAAAAACTTAGTTTATGAAAAAATTCCCCAAAAATTTATACTTATCTAAAATCACGTACTTCCTTAATATTATTCTGATTTGTTTGAAATTACTTATAACATAAGAAAGCATAACGTTGAGTCTGAAGTAAATGTTCACTCTAGTTTTCCCGCACGAAATCGGACAGACATCGCGAAACAAGACGGCGGTATTTCAGATTCATAATTACCTATAATTACACCCTAAGTTTTCTTTCTTTCTTTTTTCGATGATCCATGCTAGATTTCCTGTAATATTTAATAAAAGTAATGTAAAGTACTAACTGTAAGGATTGGGTCAGAAGGGTTCGTATGACCTTTAAAAATTTCGGAGTTTAACTGTGATAAGACAGGAGTTTAGCTCGTAAATGCTATTTGGAGACACAAAGTACCGGATCTATGTCCAATTATGATAAAATGATTTTATTTTTGGAATCAGTAGCAACTACTCGTATCTTTAAGTTTGTGCGACTATCTACAATGAGCTACTTTAAAAGATGTCATAATATTATAAGTGAGTAATCAGTCAGCTGACATTCGGTTAGACGGTGATGTGCTTCCTTGATCTTTTTTGCATGTTATGATTTTTTATTTAATAAAATTGCGAAGATGGTCCCCTAAGATTAGTTTATTAAGATTCATTGAAATGACTTATAGTTAAAATGGGTAAATTGAAATTTTCCGTGAGAATTTCTCGCTAAAAACACATAGGATATATCTCTCTTTACAAAATGTATATAAAAAATTGAAATAATATATACACATAGACACACACACATATATATATATATATATATATATATATATATATATCAAATATTCTAACAATATTTCATAATCCATGATTTTTTGATACGAAGTCGTTTATGATGTTTGATGTTCCAATAATTCTGACTGAGACTAGTATTATGACGGCATTTTAACAACAAGTGGTTTTAAAGGAAGTTTTTACAGCAATATTTTGTGTTTGATTGATTAAAGGATGCGAATAGTGAACAAACATTCAAATACCGCTGATGTACTTTATTATAATATCCAAATAGTTACTCTGTGAAACTATTTGAAGTGAACTATTAATCCCATGAATATACCGTTTATTAGGAAACCTGCTTTTGCGTGCCTTAATACCTTAAATATGTTTAGTGATTTTTTAAGAATATTTACTAAAGTAAGAATGAAGAAAAGAAATAATTTCAAAATAAGCTCGAAATAAATAATTCGTGATGTTGTTTTTAGCTCACAGGCTATCATAGCCTGAGAGCTTATGTGTGCGTCCATTCTGTATGTACGTTCGTACGTTCTTACGTTCGTGCGTAACGCGATAACTCATGATAAAATTATCCGATCCACTTGAAATTTTATATGTAGGTATATTCTGACAAGGCGCTTCCCTGATTAGTTTTTGGAGTTCATTCGATATGTGAGAATTAAGTTTTCGTTCAAAATTTAGATTAGGATCATTCTGATGAGGCGATTCCGTGACTGTTATTAGGTGTTCATTGAATAAGTATACATAGGGGGAACAGGGGTTCTAATCCCCCCCTTAATTTATATAAATGGGTTTTTCAAACAGAATTTTCAGATTTCGTTCAAATCTCTGAATAGTTTTGGAAGTTTAATGGTTAAGCATAAAAGAGGGGGATAACTCCTTTTAAATTATATAAATGCTAAATGGTTTTTCATTAAGAATTATCTCATTCGCTCTGAATTTTGGATCTAGATTTTTTATATGATAAAGCATGTCTTTGATAGTATAAGAGGTTCAATGATTAAGTATAAAAAAAGAGGAAAGGGGAGAGCTGTTTCCCCTTCTTATTTTTTTTTTCGAACGGAATTAACCCTTGAAAATGTAAGGCTTTAATGTACAATTAGTATTTGTAGCCTGTGAGCTCAATGCCATCAGTTTAACTGGGCAGTATTCTTTATTTAATTATTCGCTCTTTATTATATTAAATAACCATATTAATAATGTCCAGTGACAAAATCATAAGCAAGTATGATGATCTTGCTACAACTACAAAGTTCTATTCCCGGCATTGAACACATAGGATCTCCATTTTTCATCCTTTTTAAGTCTATAGAATGTTTACCAGTTTTGTTTGGAAAACACACACCAATATCCTTGTGTTGGATTGAATATGTGACTTAGATACATTCTGTATAGCACATAAGAGCCAATAGTCAAGAAAAAAAATGTTGGACAATTTAGCAACTCTATTACCCTATCACACGTAACTAATTCAATGATGTCACACGATACGAAATGATTCTAGGTTTTCGTGGTGATTACATCCTATCTAATATAAAGTCATAATTTATCCGAATTGTTGAATTTATTATGCCTATATAACCGTAATAAATATCACATTTATACATTTTTGCGAAGAGCGCACCAGCTATAGATCCAAAGTATGAATAGCCCCACCATTGGTAGAGAGGTCTCTGACCTCTCAACTGGTAGACGGCCAGTGGAGCCAACTTATATGGGCTCGTGGAGCTCGAGCTCACCTAATAATTTTGAATCATAGCTTACCCAATTTTCATTGTTTTAGTTATTTATTTTATTATTATTTCATTATTCATTTATTTACTTAGAATAAAAGCTCTTTTACCAATGACCATGTGTTTTAATTCTGCAATTGACACCCATAAATCCTAAATGACTGAAATGTTTTGATCCATATTTAACTTTCTCCTAATTCATTTTGTAGCCATGTTCATGACATCATGACATTACATTAAATATCTTCCTAGGAAAAAATGCATGAGGATATAATTCAATAAAATTGCAACTTTATTAAAACATGATAGCTCGACTTAAAATTGTCATCTTTCACCATCTGTCATCCCTTCAAAGAAAGATAAACTGGTCACACCATTTTACAAAAAATATTTTTCAGCCCACCCAATATTTTTGAGCCAGCTCAATATTTTTCAAAAGTTGGCGCCACTGTAGAGGGTATGTGCAAGGCTCGAACCCACTCGCGGCCGCCGGTCTAACCATTCGGAGTTTCCGTAGTTTTCTTCGAACCTTGCGTAAATACGTGTATCTGAATCTGTTAGGTTCCCTTAGATAGACCCCCACGAATGGCATTCCCCGCCCCTGGGCCTATATCCCTCGAGTAGATAATCGGCCGACACACACACTCAAAAAAATTATGAATATTCATAAGATTATATTTAGTACGAATGCACTTCATTACCGTTCTTAAAATAAAAATTCCGACTTCAATATTTGCACTAATGATTGATTTAGTCATTTCACAAAAACAATAGAAAAAAACATTCATTAATCATAAATTTATGAGTTTCAGCGAAAACTATTGATCGGGCTGTGAATAGTAATTGTTAAAAATCTAAAAATTTTTTTATCATTAACCTAGCTAACTTTTACATCATTAAAATGTATGAAATATGTTTTCATTCAAAGTTGCCCTACATTACTTATTATTAATCGCGCATTAAAGCACTAAGTAACTTTTTGTTGTTAGAACACATTAGTAGTTTTTCTGTCTAGATATTATTGTTGTTATTATCATTATTATGAATGATTGGCTTTTACCACTTTTTAAAATAATAATATTTTTCGTATATAATGGAGGATTTGTTAAAGAATAAATAGAAATAACACTGTGTTAAAAATGTATGAAGAAATCCGAGTAATAATAATAATAATAATTATAATGCGTCAATTATTGATTTTAAAACAATTTCCAACTCATTCAAAATAATCTATCAAAACTTAACCGTTTAATATATTTTAGGGATGATTCCTAAATAGGCAGATTCTAAAATGCATAACACAATTGAAAACATATTTTAAATAATTCCTATCTGCACCTGGGAAATTATAAAAATATTTTATCTAACACAGTATATTATTCATCAATTTTTATAGAATACGCATACATAGAACACGCTACATAGAATACGCAAAATTTTTTCTTCTGTGAAACCGATAAAAAGATATCTTTGATGCAGCAATTGTAGGCAAAAAATCCTTGATGCAGTAATTGCCAATAAAAAAAAAAAAAAAAAAAAAAAAAAAAAAAAAAAAAAAAAATAGATTTTTATTCTTGCTGCCATGTATATTATCTATATTATTTATATTTTGAGTTGCATGCAAAATCTCAGTTGCATTTAAAAAAAAATCAAAATTGTCTACTCATAACATGCATTACGCAAATGCAGTATTGAAAACAAATTCTGATGTTTATCTATGTAGACGTACGAAAACGTGGATGAAAACTATACCCTATACTAAATATCTTACAGTCATCCAATATGATACAAATGAATCTGAATGTATTTTCAGTAGAATACCATCATTAAAATACACAGCTAAGGATTGTTGCATATTGACAAAAATGAAGCGGATTTCTTTTGAGTACTTCTGCAAATGAAATATTAAGATTACATCTTTTTTTAATATCGAACATAACATGGTAAACATCAATAATAGTATCGGTTTCATTACAATCATAATACATTTACATGAGTTGAAGTGAGGACAGTCAGATAAACCGAATTCATAATAATTTTTTAGCTTTGTTATAAAGTGTTAGAAATGGCAGTAACATTACTGCGGGAAAAGGCTTTTTTTCCCGTTTTTAACTTTGTTCGTCAAAAACTTTTTATTTTTACTTTCTTCTATCTTTACAAGAAGAAAGTATTGGATTCATGAAAATTTTCGACTTCCGGTTTTCGACGGATTTATACGTTTTAGGAGGTCCTGAACACGTTTTGACTATTTTTAGAAAATGTCTGTCTGTGAGTCTGTCCGTCTGTCTGTCTGTCTGTCTGTGTGTTTATCTGTCTGTATGTGACAAAAAATTTGTGGGCGCTCTATCTCAAGAACTAATGCTCGAAATTTAATAAAATTTTATATTCAGTTAGACCTTGATATGAATTAGTGCCTATTGGTTTTTGGTGAAAATTGGCCCGCAGGTGGCGCTGCTATACTACGTTTTTCATGATTTTCAAGATTGCTATATCTCAAGAACTAATGCACAGAATTTCACCAAACTTTAGATTCTGTGACTTTTTGATATACATAGACACTGATTAAGTTTTGGTGTAAATTGGCCAGTAGGTGGCGCTGCTATGCCACGTTTTTCATGATTTTCATGATAGCTATATCTCAAGAACTAATGCACAAAATTTCACCAAACTTCAGATTCCGCGATATCTTGAGATACATAGCCGCTGATAAGGTTTTGATGTGAACTGCCCTATAGGTGGCGCTCCTATGCTTCATTTTGCACGATTTTTGCGATAGCTACATCTCAAGAACTAATGCAGAGAACTACATCAAATTTTAGATTCTGTTACACTAGAATATATAACATAATTAGACGCTGATTACATTTTGGTATTAACCTTGCAACAGGTGGTGCAGCTATGCTGCATTTTGCACAATTTTTCCGATAGCTATATCTCAACAATCAACGCACAGAATTTCACCAAACTTCAGATTTTGTTACAAAATGACATATAACATAATTACACGATGATTACGTTTTGTTATAAATCCTTCAACTGATACTGCTGCTGTGCTATATTTTACACGGTTTTTTTAAACTAGCTATATCTCAAGAACTAATGCACAGAATTTCATCAAACTTCAGATTATTTTATACCATAACATAATCAGACGCTTTTTTACGTTTTGGCATAAATTGTCCAAGATATGGTGTTGTTGTGCTACGTTTTGCAAATTTTTTGTTATAACTATACCTCAAGAACTAATGGACGAAATTCTATCAAATTTCAGATTCTGTTAGGTCTTGACATAAATATATGCTTATTAGGTTTTAGTATAAATTATCCAACATGAGGCACTACTAAGCTCATTTTCTCAGAATATTAATTAAATTTTGCGTTTTAGGCTTTTCGGATACCAGAATCTCATTAGGCTAGGTCAAAAGTTCGAGGAAATTCGATAGTGGGTAACTTTGGTGTCACCACGTTTTTTTTAAATATTAAAATATACTTATGAGATAGAAGAAAGTTTTGGGATTGACACATCCAGCTTGTTTTTAGTGATAAGATTTCAATTCCTTTTCTGTTGTATTTTAATGTTGAGATAGTTTCATTTCATTTTTTTTTCTTTTAGAACCAATTTTAGAATTTTTCAAAAATATTAATATTCTCTTCTTTCGTCATGCTTCCATTTATATTGGCTTAAATTTACAAAATAAAGCATTTATTACATTTTTAATTAAAATTAACATATATTACTCGTGTGAAAGACTTACTAAGATACTTTTAAAAACGTAATTATGTATGAGCACTTAAATCATAAAAGCACACCACATTAATTATTTAAAATTGTTTCAGACACAGCTGTTTTATTTTAAATTTTACCTGGAAATTGGATATATGTTGGAGATAATAAATGTCACGTATTTAATAACATGCAGTACATCCACTCCTCAAGTGCATTTAAACATCCATTTATTCAAACTTTCTTATTCAAATATCTTAATATAAGTCCTTCAAAAATACGTTTGTAAATAGGATATGTTCATCTACTCAATATTATATATAGTTATAAAATTATATTTTATAGATTTGCATGTAAATGTATAAATATTATTTCTACTTGTAAGTAAATGAATCTCAGAGTCGCGTATTTCTTTTTTATTATTATTTGTGTTACTTTAATTGCAAATTACATATTTTTAACGAATTGGTGTATGTCAATAAAAGAAACTTTCATTTTGAGAGTCTACGTTAGCATGTGTTATTAATGGCTAGCAAAATCTACCGTAACATGAATCTTGATTCTATCTGTTTAGATCATGGCATTTATTTATACACCTGAGATTCAAAATAATCAATTGCTGTTCAATACCTATATATTGATTAAAAAACAATATCCCATCAAAAACTACAAAAATCTACCAGTCAGAAATAAAGAACGACCTGATTGCAGAAGATCGTCATTGATTGTATGTATGTCGGCCGATTATCTACGCTAGGTTATATAAGCCCTATAGGGTGGGATGACCTCCGTAGGGGTCTTTTTAAGGGAACCTAAGCCGTATTTATGCAAGGTTCGAAGAAAACCACGGAAAACTCCGAACGGTTAGGCCGACGGTCGCGATTAGGTTCGAACCCAGCACCCACCGTCTGCCAGTTTGGAGGTCATAACCTCGCGGCCACTGGTGGGGATCGTCATTGATAGTGATAATATTATTAATATTGCATAATCAAGTAATTGCTTTTTAATGAAAACATAAATTAGTATGTTTTAGACATTCCGAGTGTGTATTGTAGAAGCGTTGTAAGCACAATGGAGATGAGCTACTTAGTATTTTTCATATAAGGAAATGCCCCTTCTATAAATATATTCCCCAAACATTATAAACTTTTTTTTTCTTGCAATTTTAAATGTTATAATAACACGTATTCTTCTAAAAAATACACGATGCTATACAATACACAATAATGTTTAGAACGCGTTGTTACTCTATTAAACTATTTCACATTTTATGAAATTCAAGTACGTTGTTGAGGTTTACTACAAGTTGCTTCCTGTACAATAGAAAGTAGATAGTATTTACAGGGACACACGAAAGATTTCGGATACTGCACTATATCCGAAGTACTGCATACTATTACACCAGGTCTCAATATTTTTAAAATATTGTTTTTGTACGAATGCATCTTATTTGCTACATTCGATGTGCAAATTCTGAATTGTTTTCTTCAGTATTATGAATCTAAAACACGTCCACTGTAATCTGTCTTGGGTAAAATGTTTCTCGTGCAGGGATCTGAATAATGCATAAAAGTCGAAAGACATCGAATCGAAACATATGTGTTTTGAAATTAAACAGACAGCTGTTTCACCATTACAGATGAAAAATTTTATTTTTCCAAGCAATTATCATTCTCAGAAAAAAGACTTGAGAAATCCTTTCCACATGATACACTAAAAATTCAGTTCTGTTTATACACTGTATGGCATTGAATCTGAAACTATTTAATCAATTTTCCCAATTTGGTGACTGAAGCATTTTTTGCACGAGACGGTTAAATTCCGTAGTTCATTTTATCATTAATGATGTGAAAATATTAAAATGATAAAAATACTTTAACGTAAAATTTTAACTCAGTGTATTCTCATGTGATGAGAATTCAGTGAGTAAGTAAATGAGTAATTCAGTGAATGAGTAATTTATATTAATCAGTATGTTGAAATGTATTAGCAATATATAAAATTATATTTTAATGCTCTCTGTATAAATATTATTGATTTGAGGTGCAGTAAAAATATATACGACGTGTTTATAGAAGGAGTTAATAATGGTTTAATTTCGAAAAGATCTTTTAAAATTATAAGAAGACATTTAAAAAAAGTTTAATAGCCTGTTGCATAAATCATGACACGCATGTAGAAACTTTTAAGCTAGTTTATTGTGACTGTTACTGAATAGTAATAGTCCTCCTAATTGATAAATAAATTGAGTATATATTGGCAACTTATTTAAATATTCCAAAGTTCATTCTATAACAAACGTAATATTTTGTTCACACACACACACACACATATATATATATATATATATATATATATATAAAGTAAATATTTATAAACTTTGTAAAAAATATTGCTTAATTGTATCTCACATATAACTTTTTGACAAAAGAAATAAAGAAATGTCGAATATTTTAATATAACGAAATGCTAGTCACGTGCATGCCATTTTAAAACTTAATAAAACCGAAAATTCTTAAAATCTAAGAGAAAATAAAAGAAAATAACGGATGCAAGAGTCATTTACTAAGAGAGAAGCTGTCACATTTAATAAATTTTATTTGAAAGACACTTAGAAATAATTTAAAATGACACTCCAAAATATACTGCACAAGAATTTGTTTTCATAACTTCAAGATATTTTTAAAAAGTAATTTCTCTTAAAATATACTATTTTCTTCTTCAGTAATCATGTAACATTGTGCTTGATGCTGTATTAAAATCATTGTTGAATATTCTTTAACGAAAAATAATTAAATAAATAAAAAAATATATACTTTTGTTTTATTTATAAACGTAATTGTTAATCGGTTCCAAAATTTCGCAGCGGAATTATTATTTAAAAAATGTAATAAAATGTAATAAAATGTAATGTAAATGTAATAAAAAAAATCTTACTTCATAAATATGTTGTTTTGTATTATCTTTAAGTGTTTTTATCAAAGTATTGTTTTAGAGGGGAAACGTGTGATTCAGTTGTGTGGACATTACTTTAGCTATGAAAATGGACATAATATGACCGTTAGATTTTTAAAAATCTGATTTCAAAGCATGCCTAGTTTCTTATACTACACTATATGCATTTCGTCATTTTATAGCACGGATTGGCGTACCATTGTGTAGAGATTGTTCATTGAATCAGTCAAAATATATAACAAATTTTTGTTAAGTATAATACACTGTATTTCTCAAAACATTTCGGCACTGCCATGTTGTTCCCAAACATTTCTTCAACCAGATACATTGTGTGACGAAAATCTAACTGAACATTTTGATTAAACGAGACAAGATTAATAAGACTGCGTTGAATAGATGAAAATTAACGTATCTCATCATTTTCAAGGTTGCGTGGTTAAAAACTAACACGATATCGCTATATGATCCCTCTTGTAATTATTCATTCGTCTATCGTAGCCCTGTTTCTCGAAAATTATGAAAAATAAAAATTACAAACTTTCCAGTGTTATGACGTCATTGACCCAGATATACAATATCATTGTGCATAAATGCGATAACACCTAAAAGCGATAATGTTATTTTACGTAAAACCTTCATGTAGGAATCATACATAAATACTGTATAAAGAGGCATCCGATCTTAAAGAACAAAACCCGAAATATATTTCTGCATTAAAACCTTTCTATAAAACAAATATTCCAAATAAATCCACATCGCTCTTTTTATATCACCCCCATGTTTTGCAAATGCGGTAAAATTTCCCGATATGGCTCACTGTTCTGCGTTTTTAACGCTGAAGTTCCAATAACCTTATGAACGTTAAAAATTTAATGCTCTGTTTAGGGAAATGAAACTGACCACTCAGAAACCAAACAGCAAAGACATTCAAGCTTCTGATTAGATTGTCCCGTTTTGTTAAACAGTTAAAAATATATCTGAAATCCAGCCATTTTCTGTTTTAATAATCTGACCAGTAAAATTTAAGAAAAGTCGGCCAGTTATCGGATTAGAATTTAAAATCGACTACGCATTTGCGATCGTTTATTTTCAACACGTGTATAAATGTGATACCAACCTACCGGGTGTCCCAAAATGACTGATGGATTTTAAAATTCAATAACTTGCAAACGGTGACAGCTATTTAAAAAAATTTTTGCAGGAAAGTTATGTATAATGTCATGAGTTTTTTTTTTTTTTTTTTTTTTTTTTTTTTTTTTTTTTTTTTTTTTTTTTTTTACTGTAATTTTTTATTTTAGTTCGCATCTCAAACAATAGGTGGCGCTGACGGCGAATGAAGGCCATGTGATCAGTGCTGATTGAAGCGTCGAAATGACCTGCAATCGCCACATATTGTTTGAGATGCGAACTAAAATAAAAAATTACGGTTAGAGAACTCCCACATTATACATAACTCTCTTGCAAAAAATTTTTAAATAGCTGTCACCGTCTGCAAGTTATTGAATTTTAAAATCCATCAGTCATTTTTGGGACACCCGGTAGATGTAAATGTGTAGGCGAGAGGATGGGGTTCAAATCAGTTCAGAGAAGAAAGAAGAGTTGTGTGTAAAATGCATCTAAACAGATCTTGTGGCTTTCGTAATCAATATTTCGGATATGTTAAATATAAAATTATGACTATAACATAGGAGTGATACGGAAAAATGAACAATATTTCGTTTTAGGCAGGTTGTCGCCATAGCAGGTAGTTTCTTATGTTACATTTTCCGTCGTTAACATACGTTTTTTTTTAATATTTAATACAGGATTTGTTATAGACGAACCTTTATTCTGAGGTTTAATATATTTTTATCTGCCGATTTATAAGTCATTGACCCGGTTTTATTAGACTGGGACCTTACCTCAACACTATTTGCGTACCACTTTTTTAACCACTTACTGATTTCATATATGGCTTACGGCCAAGATAAGTCTGCTGAATCCCTCATTTAAAGCTATTTGACACTACAAAATTTTTAAAATACAGTTTCGTACTATTGGATGAAAGACATGTTAGATTTAATATTACGATTTTTTAGCTTAAAAAAGCTGTGTTTATCCCATATTTTCAATTTATTGTACTTAATAAGAGAATCAGTTAACCGGTTACAAAAACATTTATTCAACTTATTTATGGTAAATGTGTGATAAGTCGATGCTTGTTACAAAATATGTTTTGCTGGTTTTTATTAAGTTTAATAGACATTGTTCAATCATAAATATTATTTTAAATCTCTTTCCATCCAACAAACCCTATTTCTTCAGGTGAATCGAGAGTCGATTCAACATGTTCACTGAGATTCCACTCTTCAAAATGAGCCGAAAACCTCATGGATATGAAAACTAGAGCAATGTCTGAATTTTGACAACCTGTTGTTGCCAGCGCCATCTGTTGGCCGAAATTCAAACTATTTGAAGAAATTGCATTTTTAAAAAATTTGATTTTCTAATAACAATTCGCAAACCGTGCATTTTTATCTCACAACATTATTATTATTATTATTTATATTATTATTATTATTATTTACATTTAAAACGGATTAGTCATTTACTGGACATGCTGACACCCTTTACATGTGTTTTGGATTCTATCAAAAGTAACACCTTGAGTATACATATATAATTTTGTAATGCTAAAATGAATATATAACACTTAAAATATACATTGTAATGTGTTTTTATCATATTTACTTTTTACTATTAAATTATCGAGTTTTCTTTAAAGAAAGCTTTATTAATAAGTGCATGAAAATATAAACCCAGCCATATTAATTATTATATCAAGTATTATTTAAAGGAAAAGAAAAGCATCGATTTCTCAGATATTTAGCTATGAAACTGTATGAAATATTTTTAAATATAAGGCTTCTACCAAAAGTAACGCCTTAAATGTATTTCTTGCTTTAATGCCAAAATCAATATATAAATTAAGAACCGTTGAGATATATTATATTCCCATAAGTGCATCAAACTTTGAGCGAAACAAGAACTGTCATTTCTCATATCATTGATTGCCACTAGAAAGCGTATGATCCTTTAACGTAAAGTGACACTAAAGCTTCGGATAATAATATGATTTAAGCTATTTCGAAGTTTCTAAGAAAGAAATTTCTGAATAAATGATTACTTTCTGGTATATTTAAAAATGCGAAAAAAAATGTATGCTAAATGCATTTTTGTCACAATTTTATACATGAATAGTAACAGCCATCATTGAAGTTTATCACACTTAATTTTTCAGAATAAAATCGATTATTTTTTTAAGTTATCTCTAATTTTATTTTTTTAGAATGGGTGTGATTATGAAATAAACAACATTTATGAATATTAGATTATATTATTTCAGAAAAGCAGACTTTATAAATAATTGTTCCTGAATATTATCCTTATAAAAGATGATATTTTCATGTAAATTTAAAATAAAATATGTATTACATTCATTTAAATAACTCATTTCTATATGTTTGGATTTACGTTTTGTTGCAGAAATGAATAAGAATACGAGTTTATTACAAAAATCAAATTGTTTTTACTTACAACCACTCCTATAAATCCAATACAGCCAAGGTTTTCAACAATAAAATCTATTTATTACAAAATGAAACAAGACTTCCGAATAATAAACGAGTTTCAGAAATATAAAAAAGAATAACTGTTTATGATTATTTAAGGGTGTTCTCAACTGGTCCGCTCAACAACCACAAAGCGTTTTGACACATTTACAAATTCATTTTTTAACGGAAACATATAAAATTGGAAGGCCAGACTATGGAAGCGATTTCCAATCGAACTTAGTTTTTCATTTTAAGATAGTTAAATTCCCTATCCAGTTCTAAATTATTTCGTCCACGTGATTACTCGTTTTCTCCTGCTTTTCGACAGGTTTTTCTGCTTTCGTCGGGAAATGTGTTCACAATATCAACTTTAAAGGCTTCTTATAAAGGATCTATTGTGTTTGTAAAAGACAGAAAACTGAGTGCAAATAGACAGTTTCTGAAGAACAACACCTGCTAGTTTCATGTATGCCCGAAATAAAATTAATTAAAACTTATGTCACAAAATTGCCCTTTTTGATTTAAGAACACCCATAATGCCGTATGTCACTTGAATCATGCAAATGAAGTGAAGTACAAAATCTTGAAAATGTAATGTTCCGAAATATTTCATTTAATAAAAAGTATATTAAGAAAAAAAATATTTTTTGATACTGGAGTGCGGTTATACATCGAGTAATGTATATGTCATCGTTATTATACAATCAGTCAGGTTTAAAACATAAATTCAATGAGATTTTCATTTACTTGATCTTCATACTTTAAACTTACTTTCCTCATTTGCCATTTGCGAAACTGGGAGAATTTTTTAAAAAGAAAAGTGCAAATTTTTGTTCGACAAGGACTGAATATAACAATTTTAAAATAAAAATAAGTATTGAAAAAAATGTAATAATAATGTTGGAAGCTGATTGTAATTTCAAAATTTTAAAATGATTTATAAATTCTAAAATGCGATTGTATTTGCAGTTTTTTTTTTTTTTTTTTTTTTTTTTTTTTTTTTTTTTTACAAACGACGCTGTTAATTGCACAATGTGTGCATAAAACACCGAAAAGAATACAAAAACACTCTTTTACAAATTTCTACATAATTACCATGAATAATAATCACATTTTATTTCAAAATCCCATTTAGAAAAGGTTAACGTTTATCGAAATTTTGTTTCAACTATGTTTATTTAGTATGTTAGTTATTATATTACCCACACCTTGTTTTATCTTCCATTACCAAGACATCATAATTTTTATACATTAAAATTAATGAATGTACCGTCTTATATGTTTTCACACTTTAATGATTACATTGTGTCAATCGCCTAAAATGGTAATTTATTTTAATAAAATATTAAGTGCAATTAAAATATACATGCAATCATCCATTAATTGCTCACAGGCTTCTTACACTGAAATTAAATAATAATGATATTTATCGCATCTGTTTACATTCGCTTTCATTAATTTTGTTGCTAGAAGTAATTAATCTTGTGCATAATTAGATTCACTGCAAGTAAATATTTATTATACTTCCTATAAAAATAAAACTATGCAGCTTCTTTTGATACATTTTGGAAATTAAAATAAATGTCATATTTGAAATGTTGTTGGTAATATATAGTTTGTGTTGTGAAATATATATTTATGTTCATAACAGCCAATTAGATATATAAATATCAAACGTTTTTGAATGGATATTAAATGAAAGAGTATTGTTTATATATTTTTATACTAGCAGAACCGCCCGGCGTTGCACGGTTCCGAGATAATAATATTAAAAAAACATGAAATTTGTGATTTTATCTCTAATTCGAAATACGTGGAATTACGTTGTCTGAAATAGATGGCCACTGACTGTGTAAAAAATTGGTTTAAAAAATGAACAAATAATATTTATTGGTAAAAATGTTCAAAAGGACTGCAATGCGAAGGGAGAAGAACTACTCAAGTAATAATTAGAATTTTCAAAATCTGAATGTCAGACACATCAGGAGAGACTTTGGTGCACTTTCAAAAAAGTTTTGAGCCTCGTAAGTGCCGTAGATTTTGCTAGCTATTGCACCAAAACATGCATGCACGCAGGCAAATCGTTTAGTTATTTTATTAGTGTAAATTACTGTGGATATTCAAAATAATTCCTTTACTTCTAATTCATTAGTTTTATTGTTTTTGCCTTTTTTACATGCAATTTAAAATAGATAAGATCATGATTCGTACAAAGTCTGTAATATTGACAAAATTGCCTAAAAACCGATGCTAAAGGCACAAACAATCGTTAAAAACCACATCGAAAATCGTACTGAAAATTACAATGAAAAAAACCCCACTGAAATTGAAAAATCATACCAGACAAAATTTAGTTAATTAGGTTTTGAAACAATTTTATTTTTATGATTCTCAAAAATAGCCTCAAACTTCGAAAAAATACTAAAAATTGCATTAAAAAATTCGCTAAAAATTCATTCGCACGAATTCCGAATAAACTTTATTAAAAAGAGAAAAAAATACTATATTGAGTTAAAAGAATGAAACCGTATTCCTTTCACTAATATGGAAAAATCGCCCCTAAACATAACAAGAGCGCTAAAAATCGCCTAAAAAATTAAATTGAAAAATTCTAATCGAAACATCAAAAATCGGGCTTCGAGGTGCAAAACTACACATACAGAGGTATCTTCCCTCCAAACTCTACACGCAGCGGTCTTTTCAGAACAGCGCTGACACACACACATACTTGTCTCTTTATTATTATAGATTTACTTTAAATCATATAAATCAAGTGTTTTAAACTAGATAATTTTATGTAGAAATATCTTAAAACCATAAATTACTTGAATGAATAATGAATGAATTGTGCGTAGACAATTAAAAACCATGGAATTTGGATAAGAAAATATTAATTATTTCAGAATATTTGTTTATGTATTAGACAACTCCAATTCAATATTTAACCATTTAAGTAGTTTTTAAATATTTGTCAGAAGTAATAGACGTATTTCTTATTTTTTGATAGTGCGAAATCTAAATTTAATAATGAAATAATGACTATCTACATTAGCAAAATATGGAAATAGAACATTTTTTTAAGTTTTTCCAATATACTTTCCTCAGATTCAGTAGCATCGACTGAAGGTTCGATGTTTTTTTTATGATGTATAATAATAATAATAATAATAATAATAATAATAATAATAATAATAATAATAATAATAATAATAACAGTTTTAAAAAATTCAGGTTAATTAATTTTTGATGTACAAGCAGCGTTGAGATTCCAGTTTAAGATTTGATGTACAAGCGGTTAATTTCTAAATTAATACAATCTTAAATACATATTTTTTCATCTGAATAGGTTAAAAAAATAATCCATAATAAATATATTTTGTGGTTTTATGTCATAAAAATTTAACAATAAAATGAGAATCATCCGCCTCACTCAAAAAATCATGTTTGGTCTTCTTCATTTCACTTGCCTCAAATTCAGAAACAATGACTTAGTGAAAATTTTAATTTTCTTTAAACAAAATGTAATTTTGCTAAACAAAAAGTACATTTCAATTTGCTTACTGATTTATTTTAGTTCAAAATAGCATTCACAATAATAATAATAATTATTATTATTATAATAAATTCATAGAAAGACACATGTATTTACATGTAGACACATACAGTGGCGGTCAAATATTTCCGGCCAGCAAACATTTTTCAGTTAATTTGTAAATATATGCATATGATGGGGAATCTCAAATTGATATTTATACATTATATTGACATAATAGTTAGGAAATTACTTATAGAAGAACATTTAAATATCAATAAGTTTAACTGACAAAATTAAGTATAAAGGAAAACGCATGTTCTCAAAAGTTTCCGACCTCCTTCATAAGTTTGTAAAAAAGTGATATTGTAATAGAAAATTACAGTGATCAACAACATTTACGATTAGTATTTTATCGTATTACTATTTTATTAGCTTTAGCAATAAGTACTGCGGCACAGCAACGTGTCATTCATACAATCAACGGTTAAAGATTGTCTATGGTACGTTTTCCCCGCATTTCTTGCAATTTTGGCCAAATTTTGGCTGAGTTGGAATATTTATAGTTCCGCAGACTTTTGTCAACTTCTTTTCAAAGATTTTCTATTGGATTCATGCTGGGCGCTCGGGCTGATCATTTCAAAAACGAAATTTTTTGTGCGAAAACCATTGCTTATCGAGGTTTGCAAACATTATTTATGTCGTTAGCATGTTAAGAAAAATAGAACTGACCAATTTTTTTTTTCCTCTAATAAGGCAGAAAATAGTCTTGCAAGATATCCTTATACATTGTATAATTCACCTGGCTGTGGATTTCAAATAACGGACCGACACTTTTTGAGGAAAATACTCCCCACAGCATAACGT
The DNA here is from genome assembly GCA_964019185.1 of Maratus speculifer. NCBI lineage: Eukaryota > Metazoa > Arthropoda > Arachnida > Araneae > Salticidae > Maratus > Maratus speculifer. The sequence continues at coordinate 53,826,356 of OZ025297.1, forward strand.
GTTCTCCGCCATGCTTCATTGTAGGAATAACATAGGTCGAATCATATCTTTTGTTGTTAGGTCATCGGACGTTGTGTCTGCCATCACTTCCAAAACTGTTTCGAATTCGATTGATGGAAAAACAGAACTTTTTTCCAGTTTTCACTTGACCAGACTTTGTGTTCCTTAGAAAATTACCGATCGATAATTTAGCTGCAATATCTCGGGAAGATTGGCCTTTTATCGACAAACTAATCACTCATTTATGAACAATAATTGTTGAATTTTTCAAATTTGAATTCATACTTTTCTATATACGTTGATTCATTTATAAACACAACGAAAAAACACTTTATGGATAGAAAAAAAATAAAAAATGATAAGTGGCCGGAAACTTTTGAGAACATGCGTTTTCTTTTATATTTAATTTTGTCAAAAAAATTTAATGATATTTACACGTTCTTCTATAATTAAGTTCCTAACTAATATGTCAATCTGATGTATAAGTATCGCTTTGAGATTCCTCTTCATATGGGTATATTAACAAATTAACTGAAATTTTTGCTGGCCGGAAATATTTGACCGCCACTGTAGAACAACCCATGTATTTTGTGCTAATTAGCTATATATATATATATATATATATATATATATATATATATATATATTATAAGATATAGCTTTAGTTAATTGACTTCAATAGGAGGACACACCGCACAAAAAAAGTATAAAAAAAGCTGATATGCAATAATTTTAAAAAACAATCTTAAATTCACGACTTTTTTCCCACATATCACATTCTTTTGGATATAAAAAATAAGACAATGTTTTCAAGGAAAATCATAAGACGAAATGCAATATTTCATATTGATTCAGTCGCAAACTTGATAATATGAACTTTGTTTATCTTCGAATTCTTTGTTTACTTAACAATATATATTAGCAAATAATAATGGAGATTTCAAAAGTTAAAGATCTATATTATACTTGAATGTCCCAACACTTTCGGTCGCTCACCGCATTTTTCGTTAGAGGATATTTTCATTAATAGCCGTTTAACTCATTCAAGCATGTCACTTTTTTTTTTTATGAGAGAGTCTAAATTTTCTTGCTTTTGCTGAAAGTAGAAGTATTACTCTTTAGAAAGAACATTTGCAGAGAAAAATATTTCCATTAATTGTCGTCCCATTCATTTCAACACATTAAATTAAATCCTAACTAATTTTGAGGTGCTACAACATCTACTACATTCTAGCTACACATTTAAATTAAAATTAAGACGAAAAAAAATTACGCTTTTAAATGAATGGATAGAAAGTTAATGAAAATATTTTCCTTTATATAAGTTTAACCTCTTCAATTCGGAAGCTAAATAATAATACAATTAGTTATTCATTGTTTTTCCAAATGAAATGACATTGTAAATGATAGAAAAATATCGTTTCCGAAATTGATCCTTTAGACGCATTGTAATTTAGATTAAAAAATATCGATCTAAAACTACAAATCCCCTTAAAGTATCAATTTAAATAATCATTAACCTAAATTAATGCAGTCATAAATTTAAAAGCTTTAAATAAGCAAGTAATCTACAAATTTTCAAAAAAATTATTGAAAATGGTTTAAATTAAATACTTATAAAAATTTATCCCCTTCTTGGTTACACTGTGTTTTGGACATTTTTAGGCATTTTGCAAATTCAGATGAAAATAACATTTATTTTATTAGGACTTTAGCTTAGATGCGAGCAGTAATTCAATTGCTTTCACTGAAAAAAAATCACCTATATAGAAGTGAAATAAACATTAAAAAAACAGTCATTTTAGTTTTCAAAGTAAAAGAACAGAGATCCAATCAATAATTTCCACTTATTCTATTATCATCAGCTGTTTTCAAGTAGCCAAATTGAGACGAACGTGAAATGCCGTTTCAGCACAAGCCGATGAGCAATAGAACGATAGGCAGATGTTTTTCAAATTCAGGGAGGATCTGCTAGCCATATCCAAAAACAATTACCCATAAAAAATTTAGTTCAGTTATATGCATAACTTCATACACTTTTTTATGGTACAATAATGAAAGTGACACAGGCATCGCGATTATAACTCCCCTTTTCGGCGGAGTTTTTTTTTTTTTTTTTTTTTTTTTTTTCAAATTCATGGACGGCCAGCTGATTATAGCCAAACACATACACAAATAAATTGGTTCAGTTCTATGCATAACTTCATACACTTTTTGATGGTACAATATTAAAAAATGGCACAAAAACCACTGTTAGAGCATTCCCTTTCTGTGGAATATTTTCGCAATTGAAGATGGATTTTCTAGAATCAACCAAAAACACATACACAAAAAATTTGTTGAATGCATTTTTTATATGCATTTCTTTATATACTTATGGCACACACTTATGGTCCGTGTGTATGGTATTTTATACACTTATGGTACAATGGCGACACAAGGACGCACAGACACACACACAGAAAAACAGGAATTTTGTTAAAAAAAAAAAAATGTTTTTTTGGAATTTTTGACCCGTGAAACATGTAAATCCGTCGCAACTAGAAGTCGAAAAAAATTACTAGTATACTTTATTTTATTGAAAATAGAAGAAAGTAAACATATAGGGAAATATTGCATTATTCAATGATAATAATCATTTGCACAAAACTATCTGCATAAACAAAAGTATGAGGATGTCTCAGAAGTTGTAATTTATTAATCTTTAGTGTATATGTTCAACTCTAATTATTTTACCTTATTTACTGCATAAATTCCATAACCTGTGATAGATTTTTAACACCAAGAAAAAAAAATACACATACATTTTTGTTTGACATTTAAAGTACATTTAGAATAACCTAAGTGGTTTCTAAATTATTAATAAATCTATCCAGTATTTATAATGTTTTAGTATATTAACTGTATTTTGCTTTAGGCATAAAATATTAATTCATACTTACTTTTGACAAAGAAACTGAGAACTTGTTTTTAGATTTTCGATTATCTCTATAAAATTTAACATAGTTTAAAATGCTTAGGTATTGGATTTAGCTATATACTTATATATGTGTCGTTTGTCAGCCTTCTGTTTAATGCCGTCACTCTATTCTGCAATTTGGATGGCCATGGAATCTTTATATGTGTATAAGGTTTACAACAGAATAACAAAAATTGCAAATAAAGTGCATAGCTGTTCTTTTTCTTCTAGGGTATCGCTTCCCATCATTTTGTTTTCTTTTGAGTACACTTGCCTTAGGTTTTTCGATTCGGAATACTCCCATTTCTCATAAACACGCCCCCTTCCCTCAACCCTCAAAAGCACGTTTTGGTAGATTTCGTATGAAATACTACCTATTGCGGTCGCTCCTATGTTGGAATTTCTGAAATTTTTTTGCAGAACTACGCCGATCATGACCTCTAGACCCTAAAACTATCATCAGTAAAAAAATTTATATATACAGGATGAGTCACAAATATCGAAACAATAGGCTATCTCCTTAAATATTTCCCCTAGACCCATACTTCCAATTGCAAAAATTCATACAAAAGATTTTTTATAAGATAAGTTGCAGCTCCATGGGGAAGGGGGGTCTATTTGAAAAATTACGAAAATTAAATTTTTATACGACCCCCATAGGATAAAAATTCCAACTAGGAAAAGATTTCTTATCCAGTTCTGAATTAGACACAAAAAATTGCATTTTCATATCTTCAAAACTTGCAGAGTTATAGCCGTTTAAATAATTCATCTGGTTTTAAGGGATTAGACACAACTTGAAATCCGTGCAATTCAAAAAACAATCTTACTTTAACAGTTCTAGGAAACATGGGGCAGAATTTTGGGGCAGAATTTCGATTATTTTTTTCTTTTTTGTGAGGGTTCGCCATATAATTTGCTAAGAAAATCACATCCTAAAATTTCTCATAAAATTTATAAAAATTTCTAAAACTAATTTAAAAAACTAATTTAAATGGATAATTTAAAATCGTTATAATCGAAAAAATGTTTATCGGATTTTAATTTCTTCCCCTTTCTTTCCAATTAAAATAAAATAAGAATATCAACGTTTCGCGCCGTCTTCTGCGGGCGTCTTCAGGAAAATATGATAATGGAAGAACTAAGTTTTCTTCTTGATCAAGAAGCAAACTTAGTCCTTCCATTATCATATTTTCCTGAAGACGCCCGCAGAAGACAGCGCGAAACCTTGATATTCTTATTTTATTTTAATTGTACAAAAGTATATTAAAATTTTTGTTTTGTGCACCATTGAGCAATGTGTTGTATTTTTAATAAATACATTCTTAGTTGTTAAATTTTATGGTGCAATTGTCCAGTATATATTTAAAAAAAAAATTTTAATTCAAGAAATAATATACTTATTATTTAAATACATGCAAAGCTTCCGTTTCTAACGCCTGTCGTATTTTCTACAGAGTTTAAACTTGCAACTATTTAATTATGCTGACAGCAATAATCCTAGCACTGGATTTCACAACTTTAGTTAGTTATTACACAACTTCTTGATACTTTATAGGAAACTGCGAATGAATGTGATTGCTGAATATGATTGAATCATTGAGGTAATATTAATATTACATCATAATGTTAGTGTTGGGATAGTTAGCTTTTCATTTATTTATGGATATATTCAGTTAAAATGATATTATGAGTGCACCAGAATGATAATTATTTGTTTAAAAAATTCTTCAAATCAAATAAGTTATAATCTGTAACAGGCTTGGCTCTTATTTGGAAATGTTCGAAGTGATAGAAGTCCGATAAGACCATAATATTTACTCTTATGTAACATGCAAAGTAAAACTTTTTTCTTCATTACATTACATTTCTTCTTACGTGCCTAGATTCATTGATTCGGCAGATGAAAATCTTTTAAAAGTTTAGTTAGATTAACAAAGATAAAAGGAAATGATTTTTTCCACCATATTATCAGATCCGAATAGCAATAATTATTTAAAATTAGAGTATAGACTCAATGTATTATTGAAAATAAATGTGTCAAATGTATTATACCTTTTGTAATTTTTTTTTTCAAAAAATAAATTTATATTTCTGAATATTTAAAGAAAATTTTTACCTGTTAAATATACCTGTTATTGCATGCAATTTATAACTTACATTCAAAAACAAAAATTCGCTTAATTGGCAGGGTGAAAAACACGTGCAAATGTGATGCGTATATGACATCTGTGCCTATCTTTTTAACATATGATTTAGTTTTCTCTTGTAAATGCATTTCTCATATAATATTTTTTCTTTTCTTTTTTTTTTTATTTTAATATTGACAGGTACATATATTGTTTAACTTAAAAAGGTTTGGAAATATGATAAATTGAGATTTTCAAATATAACTGAATATTTACCAAATTTACAGGCATAATAATGAATAATATTCCTGTGACGTCACAGTGGATTGTAATCTTTATTTCGGTTCGAAGCTAAAAAAATCGCCATTTTTCCGATTTTTACATCACGGAGATACTGGTCATTGGTAAAATAGGAATTTTTATAGCCTCGCATATATTGAATGAAGTAATATGATCCATTCACTTTAATTATGACGCTATTTGATATTTGAAAATTTAGATATGAACTAATTATTCAATTTAAATGCGTTTCGCGTATGATAATTTTATTATTGTAAAGTTTTCGTATATTTTTTTACGTATTTTCAGCTAACTTTCCTTATTTTCTGCTTTTGACACGTGATAATTTAGTTCATATTTTAAAATTACTTTCTTTATTTAATATTTTCACTTTTCACGATGAAAAGTAAATCTGGTTTTTATTTATTTTTATTTTAATTTTCCTAAAAATCAAGAATTATACACAATGCTGTTTCATTGTCGATTAAAATAAAAGATAATTTCAACTTTCCACATGGAAATGACAAAAAAGAAGAAATGGAATAAACCCTTTATTTTTTCCTTGTTGTCTCCTTTCTTCCAAAAATAAATGGACAATTTTTTCATTACAGAAATGTAATTGTGAAAACTAATTAAAACTTTTAAATTATAACAGCACTTAAATATCCGCGAATAAATGCGGATTTTTTTTTTTTTTTTTTTTTTTTTAGTTAATTTAATATTTCTACTAGCTGCATCCGTCGAAACTCGACGGAAAAGAATATATATTAGGTATGATATATATCAATCTTACATAGACAGGAAAATACTGAGCGAAATAAACAATTGCCACCTCTTAAAATAGGGATAACATAGCTTTTCATGATGAAGATACGCAAACTTCAGAAAATAACAAAAAATAAGGAAAACAACTCATAAATTATTATGTTGGACTAACTTCAGCTACAAATCTTTTATTAATGCGGTTTCTAAACCTTAACTATTATTTAAATGTCAAATTATTTAGGAAGTTAATATTATACCCCGAAAGACGAATTCAAAAATATCTGCATAGTTTATTTTTTCTCCGTTTAAATATCGCTTGATAACTGTACAATAATTATAATATCAATGAAACATTTTAATTATAATAGAAACAGGGACTTATTAAACTGCCTAACCAACCCACTACGTATTTACAGCACTTGCAATAAATTTAATTTATTTATTGGTTTGTATCCTCCATGAACTTGAAAAAAAAATTATTGTTATGGCAACGAAAAAAAAAAAAAAAAAAGATATTTCTGTTATTAAAAAGAATAAAATTTTTGTATTTGTTGCTGAAATGCAGATTTTTTTTAAACAATAACTTAATACAATTAAATGATTTTAATTATTTTTTGATATTATGTAAGATAGAAATATAGTAATACCGGCATATCACAGGTTTTATTCTTTTTTTTAATATGACATCATTTACACCTTCAGAAATACTCATCTTTTCTTAAATAAAAGCGTGATTTATGCAGTTATTTAAGAATTCTTTAGTTTCATAAAATATTCAATATAATTAAATAGAAATGGCGCAGCTCATAGAAATATTTTCATCTGTGCACACCACGGACCTTTAAATTAATAGAAGTTCACTTTATTTAGATGCAGGAATTTAAGTCTGTGAATATGACATCATCACTGACACAGCTATAACAATGTATATTATATTCATGGAATAAATTTATCTGGTTTCTGTATGACGACATTTTCTCCATCGACAAAATTTCACTTTAGATATTATATTTTATTAAAGTTTATCTTCTGTTATTTTACTTACATAACACTTAATAATATTACCCAGTAAATAATCTGAGTATTGCAGGGAAAAATTATATGCAATCATTTTATTATGATTAAATTTTACGAAAACCTTTTTTTTGGGGGGGGGGGGGGGTTGAAATGCGATTATACATTTACCGATGAGATCAGCTACTGATTGGTGGAAAATAATGAAACAAAATAAATTTTGAGAAAAGCGAGAAAAGCTTAACCTGTTGCCACTGTTTCGAAGAAATATCATGAAAAAGCTTTTAAAATTGAAAATAAAATATAAAAATTGAAATAAATTAAAAATTAGCCAAAATGGGCACATTTACGCATAAACAGCTTTCATTTAAAAAAATAATTATCAAAATCGGACCAGTAGAAAGCTCAGGGCTGATGATAAAAAAACAGCCAGGTGTTTTAAATATATAGATTTAGTTTCATAAAATATTCATTATAATTAAATAGAAATGGCGCAGTTCATAGAAATATTTTCATTTGTGCACACCACGGACCTTTAAATTAATAGAAGTTCACTTTATTTAGATGCAGGAATTTAAGTCTGTGAATATGACATCATCACTGACACAGCTATAACAATGTATAAATTCATGGAATAAATTTATCTGGTTTCTGTATGACGACATTTTCTCCATCGACAAAATTTCACTTTAGATATTATATTTTATTAAAGTTTATCTTCTGTTATTTTACTTGCATAACACTTAATAATATTACTCAGTAAATAATTTGAGTATTGCAGGGAAAAATTATATGCAATCATTTCATTATAAGTAAATTTTACAAAAACCTTTTTTTTTTTTTTTTTTTTTTTTTTTTTTTTTTTTTTTTTTGAAATGCGATTATACATTCACCGATGAGATCAGCTCCTGATTGGTGGAAAATAATGAAACAAAATAAATTTTGAGAAAAGCGAGAAAAGCTGAACCTGTTGCCACTGTTTTGAAGAAATATCATGAAAAAGCTTTTAAAATTGAAAATAAAATATAAAAATTGAAATAAATTAAAAATTAGCCAAAATGGGCACATCTACACATAAACAGCTTTCATTTAAAGAAATAATTATCAAAATCGGGCCAGTAGAAATCTCAGGGCTGATGACAAAAAAAAAAAAAAACAGTCAGGTGTTTTAAATATATAGATTATTAATTTTGTTAAAAATTAATTTTGCAGTTTTAACTTGTAAATAAACTTCTAACACTTTTACACTTGTCCTTCGATGAAATACAAATGAAAGCACAAGAAGTACATTTATTTTTCATGCTGTGTTCCAAGAAAGTGAATTAAATGACAAAACTATACATAAACATATGAATATTGAAAGTTGGTCAATATTTAATACATAGACGTTAGCAGTTCAAAACACAAATTTTAATATTTGGAAAATAAACGTAGGGAATAATAACGTTTGGAAAGTAAATCTTAGTTTCATTATAAAGTGATATTTCACACTACATAATGTTTCCATAAAATAAATCTGGATATTCAGAATTTGCGCTGTGAAATAAACTTATTATCAAACACCAATCAAGTTTAACACCAATCACTTAATACGAATGAGTGATTTCATCGACCTCTTTCAGACAAATTAAATGGGTATCAATTCAAAATAAAAAGGGAAATGTTTGCTTTAAATTTAAAATCAAGTTTACTTTTCTGAAAGAATCATATGTATTAAAGCGTAAAAAGTATTGGAAAGTTGTAATATGAGTTAAATGTTATTGAAATACAATATTTTCTAAACTTCCTCAAAAATGCTTCCTTTGTCTGTTATCATATGAATATTCATTGAATAATACAAAAAAAAAATATTCGTTATATGTCACACAATGAAATACTCATTTAAGAATAATTAATATGCTTGCATAGCTAGTGTTAATGTTATTACCGTAAAAGTAATTTTTTTTCTAAAATTAAAAAAAGAAAACAAATAACCCGAAAGGGTTAAGGAAATTCTAAAAGTTTAATATGAATGATTAATTGGAAAATATTTAGTTAAGGAACAATATTTTATTCATTTGTTTTTCAAATGAGATCGTTTGGATTTTAGAAAAATATTTAAAACAATGTTCCGATAAATATTTTAGATGTAAAAAAAGTGCTGTGGATTAAAAAAAATGTATCTGGGACATAATAATATTTTCTTTACAATTCTATTCATCTTAAGTGACTGCACATAAAATTAAGCTTTTATACACTATATTGCCATTGATTATGGGACACTTGCGATATTAGACATTTTACTAAATATCTAGAAAAATACATGCGGAATCATCTCGAAACTCTTGGTGTATAAATATAATAGTATACGTCATACATCTCCGTGAAGATTTTATACCGAAACGCAATAGGGGACCGTCAACAAATTAAAAAAAATGAATATCTTTTGAATAACCCTGTCAAAACTAATGTAGCAAAAGCGCTCAAACTCTAGATTATGATTGAATGCCTTATTGTAATACACTGTGTTCATTTTTATGCAAATAGCATGCACACTCGCAGAGTAATTAAGGTTTTTATAAAAATGGTCCCAAATTTTTCCAAGTTTTTCCATTATAATTTTCAGAGTTCTTAATATAAAATAATATTTGTTTCAGAAAATATGACAAACAACATTGCACACAGTACCCTGTAATCAGAATTAAAAAATAATATAAATTGTATGAAAAATGAGTAGGTTTACTATATAATTTTTTACTGCGCATGCGTCAAAGATATCTAAATTTCATTTGCATATTATGTTAGCTAAATGTATAGAGCAACTTTTGTAAAAGTCTCAAAATCATAGCTTGAAAATTCTGAAAGTAATCGTCTTTAGAAAAAGGACAAAATCCGTTGTTTCCAAAATGAAGCAAAAAAATGAGGGATTTTATCCAAATGCAGTAGTGCATCCCATATTGTGTATTCTATATTGACACTAATCAATGAATATATGGATACAACCCCTCTTGTTTTTGCTTCATTTTGAGAATAATGGATTTTCGACTTATTCAATTGACGATTATTGTCAGAATTTTCAAGTTATGATTTTGTGACTTTCACAAAAGTTGCTCTATACATTTAGCTAACATAATGTGCAAATGAAATTTTGATATCGTAGACGCATGCGCAGTAAAAAATTATTTAGTAAACCAACTCATCTTTTATACAATTTTCATTATTTTTTAATTCTGATTACAGGGTACTGTGTGCAATGTTGTTTGTCATATTTTCTGAAAAAAATAATATTTTATATTAAGAACTCTGAAAATTATAAGGAAAAAACTTGGAAAAATTTGGGATCATTTTTATAAAAACCTTCATTACTCTGCGAGTATGCATGCTATTTGCATAAAAATGAACAAGGCTTATTACAATAAGGCATTCAATCACAATCTAGAGTTTGAGCGCTTTTGCTACATTAGTTTTGACAAGGTTATTCAAAAGATATTCATACTTTTTTAATTTGTTGACAGTCCCCTTTGGAGTTTCGGCAAAAAATCTTCACGGAGATGTATGACTTATACTATTATATTATTACACTAAGAATTTCGAGATGATTCCTCATGTATTTTTCTAGATATTTAGTAAAATGTCTAAAATCGCAAGTGTCCCATAATCAATGGCAATACAGTGTACTATTACAGATATAAAGTTATTATTATTATTATTTTATATGGATCTTTTCTGAAAAAAATATTTGGAACAAAAAAATAATTATAAATAAGCATAATTTGCCCTATCTGAATCAAATAAATTTTATTTCAGCGGAAGAAAGTATGATGTTATATATTCGTATGTATTCTTTAATTCTCATAAAAATATACCTTTGCTTATCTTTCAAAAGCACAGGTTATTTTATTAAGGAAATACATTACATATAGAGATCTAGTACTTCACAAGGTGCAAAACGAAGAATAAGATAAATACTGTATTCTCAATTATATCTATTCAGATATATATATTTATGAATTATTCAAGTATACTTGTTACTTGTATAAATGATTATCAGTCAAAATATTTATTTATTTTATATATTAGTTTATATATTGTTATTAATAATTTATCTTCCAGAAAAAATAGTGCCCTTATCTTTCGAAAGAAGAGGTCATTTCATTATTGAGCTTCTTAAAGTACTCGTCTGGCAAAATCTGATAATTAATCAAGTAGTTTATTTTCATTGACACATAGTAGGAAAATAATTTGCTGCAATTTATATGTATATATGTAATAATAAAAATATTTTGCCATTTCTCTTAAAAATATATTTCTAAAATCTTATAATACATAACTTTCTCCCTTTTTTTAAATAATATTTCAATTTTTATTACATTTCAATCAAGTACATTTAATTTACATATTCTTTAATTTCTTATTCTAAAAATCCTTAATCTCTTAAAATCAAAATTTTCTCTGCAGCTCATTAATTTATTTTATTCTTTCTCTTTTATTTTACTACATTAAAAAAAGCAATAATCGATATAGAATGATATCTTGGGAAACAACACTTGAAGCCGGATTACGAAATATATCACTCCGGTCGACTTTGACAACTTTTTTTTTTCTTCCGCTTATTTAAGATGTAATTCTGTTTAGTGACTCGCTATCTCAAAAGTTTTTTGCTCATACTAAACGCTGTTGGCAGTTTCGGTATTTATGCTTTTTTTGTTTATAATGGCATTACTATGTTTGGAAGGCAGTATTCTAAGTTTTTTGTGTTGCTTCAATAATTCCCATCATCTAGATACAGCTTTTTGTCAACAGTGGTTCTTCGCTGATAAGCTATATTTTATCATGTTTCCTTAAATAGATTAAGACTGAAATATGAATATAAAACTAGTAGAAAATTTTTGATCCACTTCATAGCAAATAAAATGTTTGGATCTCTACATTGTTTCCTTATTTAAATGTGATATTCCTTATGCAATTTTAAAAACATTATTTTAAATCTGAAAACATGAGTTAGACTGCCAGTCAAGTGAATAAAACCAATTCATCGCATTTCATGATGTATTATTGTGCGAGTCCCTGCTTAATTATATCTGACCTTCTTTTATGTGGAGGTGATATTTACGAAAGTTCGATGTATTTTGGAGGAAATAACTTATGAGCTCCATATATAAATATATGTATAAAGATTACACAGATAGATACATATACAGTGTGTCCCGAAACTGGTGCCTCTGCACAGCCTGATTCCACGTTGGAAGTACATAAAAATGTCCAAAAATCTCTACCTGCACGATAGATAATTTACGAGAAAATACAAAAAACAAAGTATAAAGTCATAGCTGATGTAAGGAAAAACATCTTATTGATACATCAACATAAGTATTTGCATATCTTTTCAGACGATAACATTCAAAACGATCACTGAGTGTATCGTGTTATGCATGCGTACGTTGTAGAATAATGTTAAGTCGCCGTCGTTGAGCTCGTAACTGCATCTCGCAGCCACCGGGATTCTTCGCATGGTTATCGTATAATCCGTTCATAAATATTGCGACATATATTTAATGTACAATGAATGTAACAGACATGACTTGAAAAATGGCTTTATCACTGTCTTTGTAATTTACAAATACTACTATTGATGGGTCAAATAGTGTGTTTTTTTCTTTGCATTGACTTTCGCATAATATTTTGTTTTTCGTATTTTTTTCGTAAACTGTATTTCAAGAACAACTCATACGATTGCGTTGAAATTTCCCATGGATAAAACTTTCGACGAAATATGCAAATGATTAAACTTTGGTGCTTAAAGAATGAATAGCGCGATCTCCAGCGCATCGAAGCTGCTCAACCAGCAGATGCATATAAGGAGTTCTCATCGATCTGTTGTTAAAAATTTCTGTCTAGTTGCGATTTAAGAGACCTTTCAACGACATTAAAATTGCTCCACGGTAACATTAGAGCTCATTACAAGTCACATTATGAGTTTTAAAGAAATCGTATTATTGGGCTAAGATGGGCAGGTTGGACAAATCGAAGAATCGCTCAACATCCGAGTCGAAGCGATGCAACGATTAGAAAATTCTGTCAAGAATGGGTCTACAACATCAGATTTTAAGGTCTTGATGGTTGACCTAAAGTAACAATAGATCTCGAATACAGAGTGATTGCCAAATCAGCTGTCGCAGTACTTGATTCATCACTATCAAACATTAGACGTGCGACACGCACACGAGTGCCCACTGAGACTATTTACAGATGACTGAGAGAGCAAAATATACACTCGTAACGACCATTGAGCCACGTACCCCTCATGTCTACATACTGTCGAGCCAGATGACAGTGGTGCTTAATTCGATCAGAGTGGACTGTCGCTGTCTGGGGATATGTAGTCTTTAGTGACGAATCCCTTTCCAACTGGGTCCTGGCGATCATCGAAGACGTGTTTGGAGTCACATATTTTGAAAAAAAAATACTTTCTTATAATGGGCATATATTGATAAATGTTGGCAAATATTGAAGGCCAATATAAACATCATTTGACGTGGTTGAAAAATAAACAAATATATTTATTTATTTTATTATTATTATAAACATTGTTATCCATAAAGATTTCATTAATAATCAATGAATATCACTCTTGTTTCATATTGTACATTTGAATAAATATCTATGAATGCTACTCTTTTTCATAAAGATCCCTTATCAGAAAGTTAACAAGTTTAAGATAAAGATAATACTCACAAAATAAAGACAAAAGCTTTAGAAAAGAAAAGCTCATGCAAGTCAATTTTTTTATTGCTGTACATTTTTTAGTAGTATAATTTCCAATATTTTTTTCTGAGTAATTTAAATTGATTTAAAATTCAAATAAAGAAAGCATTATTTTATAAATGCTGATAAGTTAGAAAAAAGATTTACATAACGCAAATGTGACATTTTTTTTTTTTTTTTTTTTGGAATGTAGCTAATATTCAAAAGGATCCTATATGAGAAACTGTATATCACATTCATATAAAATTACACTACATTTTAGAATTCATTTATATGTAGCCTCGATTGTTAAAATGATGATTCTATTTTTTTTTGGCCGGGGACGGGGGACAAAATAACACTCAGTTAACTACAATCTAAACTGAGTATAGAAACGCAATTTTTTCATAAATAGTTAAATATATATGTATATATTTTAAATATCTACAATACAGACATTTTTAAAATAAGACATTTAGACATTTAGACTGTCGACAAAATAATATTACATTAATAATAATAAAATGTAAATGACAGAGAACATTTAAACATTTATCTAGTCAAACTAAATTGATTTTTCATTCATGTGTTTTTTTGGATTTTATCTAAATGGTATTTCCATTAACTGTATGAGAAATATTTTTCTAGTAAATGGAATTTTATACAAAGAATATCAATGTTGCTATAAAACCTTCGATTATTTACATTATTATAATCGTTTTATTTAATATTTGCTTTGAAAATAATTTAATAATTAACTTCTTAATGTATCAACTTTCGACATAATTAACTTTCTTAGATTTTATATTCTGATATCTTTTAAGTATATTTGTTTTGAAACTTTTGAACAATAAAATAAATGAAACCAAAGCCGATTTCAATTAGTTTCTTGTTAAAAAAATTTTTTCATTGTAAAAATTAAATTTATATTAAATTTATAATCCATCTAGCTAATTTCAAAGATGATATTTCTTAAATGTCAATTTATATTCCTAATTTTGCATTACACAAAATGAGTTTAATTCGTTTTGTCTGTAACAATTTCAAAGAAAAACAAGTTGGAAATTGCACGTGAAGCGTAGCAAATTAGGTGCGTTCGGACGATAACGAAGTTTTAAAAATATTACGTTCATATATCAATCTCATAACATTGTAAATAGTGAACTACAATTAAAACGCTCATCAAACAATGTTCTCCCTATACCATTATGTAATGGAATACTTTTGTGTGGCCTTGTAAATCAATAACAAATGTTCTTTGCACCACAAATTATGTAAGATGTATATTATAATATGTACTTTATAGTTGCATATAAATTTTATTAAGTTCGCATGAGTGTAACACGATTAAAATGCATTTGAAACATTTTTCCCCATTGACCGTAATGTAATGGAATACTTTTGATTGTCCCTGTAATTGATCTATGCATCCGATTTTCATAAAATTTGTAATAACTCGAAAATATTATGCAATAATTATGTATTTTAAATTTCAAACGTATAGAATATATTTGAAACTTTTTCCCCATTGACCATAATGTAATTGAATACTTTTGATTGTCCCTGTAATTGATCTATGCACACGATAATCAAAAAATTTGAAATAACTCGACAGAATTATGTAATAATTGCGTATTTTAAATTTCAAACGATTAAAATGCATTTGAAACATTTTTTCCCATTGACTGTAATGTAATGGAATACTTTTGATTGTCCCTGTAATTGATCTATTCGTCCGAGTTTCATAAAATTTGAAATAACTCGAAAAAATTATGTAATAATTATGTATTTTAAATTTCAAACGTATAGAATATATTTGAAACTTTTTCCCCATTGACCATAATGTAATTGAATACTTTTGATTGCCCCTGTAATTGATCTATGCACACGATTATCAAAAAAATTGAAATAACACGACAGAATTATGTAATAATTGCGTATTTTAAATTTCAAACGATTAAAATGCATTTGAAACTTTTTTCCCCATTGACCGTAATGTAATGGAATACTTTTGATCGTCCCTGTAATTGATCTATCCATCCGATTCTCATAAAATTTGAAATGACTCGACAAAAATATCTAATATTTATGTATTTTAAATTTCAAACGATTCGGTTGGGTAGTTTTTGCGTTGTTATATGCGGACAGACGGACGGACGGACAGACGGACGGACGGACAGACGGACGGACGGACAGACGGACGGACAGACGGACGGACTGAACGACAACTATAGGTGCTACGTATTATATAATTACGAACGCACCTAAAAAGATAAAATAATGAATGAATAAATTATATTTAGTAAACTGATATAATATAACTAGAAGACAGCCCGTCAAAATGACGTGTTTACATTTTTAAAAGGATGATAAAAAAATTACAACTGTGGTCAATCAGCCACTGTAGGCTTAAACAATTTTTAAAAAATACAGCGATTAAACACGCGGAAAAAAATCTTTATAAAAAAAGGAAATTTTAACAGAAATTTGCATTTAAAACTATAACAAAACTGTCTGGTGGATGGGGAGGGGGGGGGGATTGTAATGAACAAATCGTAAATACATAAATTTTAAAAGAATAAAGTAACGCAAAAAATCAATTATAAAAGATTATATTGTGAAACTACAGCCAAAAATATATATAAAAATACTGAGAGAAAATAATAAAAATAGCTAAAATGTATAAAAAAATTTCCTATTTTGGACTACTTTTTAGCTAATACTTAACAAAAACACTCTATAAGATCGGAAACAAATGAAAACAACAAAGAGTAAACAGCGCGTGTTCGTGAGACACACGTGCTGCGCGCGCGAGCTCAGGGATTTTTGCTTCCGAGTACTAAATCCGCTGTAATATTCACTCCATGTAACTGTCTCCTGAACACGCGCGCTCAGCGCGCATAGCTCCCGAACGCACCCAATCATTCCTGAGTCGTGATGTTACAATGGAGTCATTCTAAAGATTCATTCACGGAATTTGTCATTCTTAAATGGCAACAGTATTAACTTGTTTACATTGTTTGTTCTTTTTCGTAATTGCTGGTTGTTTTATTTAGAACTTAAACATTATAATTAAATAGTTTTTGTAGGTTTTAAAGAAAATGCGTAATGAATAAATCTTTTGCATGTATATTTTCATAGGTTGAACAATTAGAACCTTTGTGAACGGCTCGGAATAGTAAAGCCTAACGTGGACGCAGTTGCAATAAGTTTCTTTTTCTCGTGGATGGGTTGACCCCGGAATCGTCGTACACGGAGGAGTTTTATGTATATAATTGGGAGTGCATTATTGGAAAAAGCGTATGAAGTATATAACAATTTGTACTGTATTTTACAATGTTTAATTATCAATAAGAAATTCTAAAATTTTGCGAAATCTTATATTTGCATAGCTAACATAATAAAAATTTTAATTGATAGATAGAACCTGAATCGCAATTTTAATCAATTGAAATCAATTTTAATTGATAGATAGAACCAGAATCGCAATGAAAAAAAATAAAATAAATAAAACACAACTGGCTTAAAATTGAGAATATTAGCAGAAAATTTAAACGTTTTAGATGTTTTATAAATAAATATGAATTAAAATATTATCATAAAAAATTACAAAGACTGCATTGCGAAACATGTAATGCTTACATATGCATTTAAAGCTCTTACATATTCGAATAACTTAATTTCAATATCCATTTTTCATTTTATAAAACTAAAATGAAAATTCTAATTACAAACTCTTATATTTTGGATTTTAACGCACTTCTATGATTTAAGACTGTTTTGTTATATTTAAAGCATTTGCTCCATATTCTGCGCACTGGATTTTTGTGTAATAAATCTTCCAAGCGATCTGTCACATGAAAGCAAAAAAAAAAAAAAAAAAAAAAAACTGCAGTTGGAAATATAATAAGCATTATATATAAAAAGAAACTAAGTAACAGTAACATAAGTAACAAGTGGCAGAACATAGCTGATACCAAACCTATCTGCTTTATCTACTGAAAGTAGTAATCAAAATCATGCCGAATCTAGCCAAATCTAGATATCATAAAGAAATATAACAAAATATTCTCAATTTTGTCAATAAAGCAAAATTCGTCATTCATGAAAGAACTGGGAAATACAGGCTTTCCAAATGGTCCAAGAACTGAACACCTGTATTTTTTCCAACAAATTCATGGTAAGTTTCTACCGAACTACAATTCGAGCCCCAAATTGTTTTATCTGTAATTTGCAAGAAACACTTGAATAGAAAAAACAATTGGTGCTCAGTTGTCGGACTAGTTGGGAATCATTTTAGAGAACTTGACTAATTCTTATCCAAATTAAAAACTGACAAAATTCTGTTGAATATACCGTTATCTGGTTTCGTGATTTTTTTTCTGTGTTTGAGTATTATTAGTTAAATTATGATAGATATATATATGACATTTTGAGATTGACAGTCAACGGTATCATCGCAGCGTAGTTATGTTGGTCAAAATAATATGGTCTTCCCATTTACCGAACAGAAGTCGTGGGAAAATGGAGGAAGAGAAAACATCTTTATACATCCTTACACCGTTTCAAACCAATTAATTTATTTCTTTCAAATCATCTGAGAAAGACTCTTTATTGCCGTCGAAGTGAATTCTTCTAAAAAAAAATAACATTCCATATAAAAGCAGCATTTGTCATGGCTTCCCGAAAGCTCACTCAAAACCGAATAATCGACTTATCACCTCATGTCCGAGTCATTCAAAACCGAATAATCGACTAATCATCTCATCTTTGAGCCTCCTAGCATACGTAAAAAATAATATTAAAAAAAGTTTCTAGAACCTTCAGTAATCTCCAATACATTTATTTTATGTAAACAGACTTAGCATCTAGTGCCTAGAGTAAAAGCAGCAGACTCGAATCTTCTGCAGATGTTAATTTTATTTAAAGTTTAATTTAGTTATAATCGAAAGTAGTTAAAATTTGAATGTATTCCACATACGATAATTTAACAAAAAAAGAAAAAGAAATGAATTTATTGATACGTAATAAGTATAAAACGTGAAGAAAAAAGATAAAAACATAGATTTTCTAAATAAGTGGATTTTGTTTTATGAATTTAATAAGACTTTTAAATAAGGGTTCCTGGAATATTTACGAAAGAAATTAATGTAGTATAATGTTAAATTTAGGTTAATTTCATTAAAAATTAAACTTCGTAATATATATACCGGGTGTCCCAAAAATGACTGATGGAATTTAAAATTCAATAATTTGCAAACGGTGACAGCTATTTAAAAAAAATTTTGCAGGAGGGTTATGTATAATGTCAGGAGTTTTTTTATCGCAATTTTTTATTTTAGTTCGCATCTCAAACAATAGGTGGCGCTGACGGCGATTGAAGGCCAAGTGATCAGTGCTGAGTGAAGCGTCGACCTGGCCTTCAATCGCCGTCAGCGCCACCTATTGTTTGAGATGCGAACTAAAATAAAAAATTATGGTAAAAAAAACTGCTGACATTATACATAACCCTCCTGCAAAAACTTTTTAAATAACTGTCACCGTTTGCAAATTATTGAATTTTAAATTCCATCAGTCATTTTTGGGACACCCGGTATGTATATGTATGTAATAAATAAAAAAAATTTGCCTTTTTCCCGCCTTGAGTTTGTCTAAAGTTTTATAGGAACATACTTTTATTCTCAGTTTCCGTAATGTATCAATATTTTTAACGGCTAAAGTTCTTTTTATTTTAATTTATTTACCTTAGCATAATCTATTGATTATTTTTTTAGAAAGAGCTAGAATGTTCTTGAATGTCAATATCTTATAGCGAAATCTTAAATTCATTACACAAATACATTTTCCTTTTTAGAATTAAAAACATTTATCGAAACTTTAATTTTGTTTTATTATTTAATTGATCGTCTGCTCGTGAAATTCATACCCTTTCGTGGGGCATATTACTCTACAATTTACGCCGTTTGCTAAAGAGTCCGTGCATCTAGTCATGCCCATCAGCCAATAGTAGAGCGCGAGATGGTTTACCTTTACAATGAAAGCAATTCTAGAGGCTTTTTAAAAGCCTTACGTAAAAAGGGGAGAGATTAGATTAGCTTAGAATTTTTCAGAAAGTCATTTTGAGTTTGCGGAGCGAGCAGAATGCCTTTCACCTTTCAAGTACTAAGAGTCACGTCTCTGCTCAGAATATTTTGGAATATTTATGGAGTTCAATGTATTTCCGGCAGTCTTTTTTTTTAAGTCCACTTATTCTGTGTTTTTCTTATTCTTTTACTGATGATACGAACTTACAACAATGGCTTAGTTGATTCCATCCATTCTTTTTAATGGACATGAGGGAATTAAGAACATTTTTTACCTATTATAAATTTGTGGAGATTGGAGATGTGTGGAATAGCCACTGAAAGTGCTCCAAAAGAATAAAGGATGTTTTCTCATATATATATATATGAGACTTGCTATGAGATCTGAGATGCTATAAGATGCTATGAGATCACAGACTGACCGACAATGATGAGACTAAAATCTTATTATCACAGATGGACGTACGATTTTCCTTTAGATTTCATTGACAGAAAGTTATGGCAAATGAATATGAAAAGAGGCAGTTTCTCCAATGAAAGCAAGTGATAGTGCCATTAGTAATTTATTGTTGCATAAGTTCGCAAAACTACTCCATATCACAACCGGATATGAATAAGTCCGCCAATCATAATGGTTGAATGATCAAACTTAATTCCCAAACCCAACATCTTAAAATCAAAATGGCAAAAGCATTCGATTTAACTACTTCTTTCGACAGGTTTCTTTTTAGCAATTGTAAAGTCAGAAAAATTCTGAGCAATGAGCCATTTTCAGCCCGTTTTAAGGGTGGCAAATACGGGGAACGTTACATCATGAGCGCCAAACACCAATGACCGTGCGTCTGGGTGGCGAAAAACAGGGTGTATCCAATTACGTTATTGGCTAGAAATTAGAGCATCACGTTCGAACTATATTTAAGCTGCGAAAACCTGCCAAATTGAAAAGATGTACGCCAGCTAAAAGATCGAAATGAATTATGGGATAACATACGATATTTAATAAAATATTAAAAATAAAAATTCCGAAAGAATATTTTTTGTTCTAAAAAGGAAAAATGAAATAATAAAATAGATTACAAGTTCTAAATGAAAGATTGTCATTTTAATAATACAATTGAGTTCTTTTTAGGAAAATAACTAGTAATTTATGCCGAATTAAGGAAAAGGGGGAATTCAGATGCTAATTAAAATTTAGAATATTTCTGAAATATAAGTAAAAGTAGATTTTTATTAGAATTTGGAACAAAATCGAAACGGAAAAATGGGGAATTTTTTTATTATTATTATTACATAGATGGAAACCATGATTAACTTCTGGTATAAAACAGGCGTACACTTTTTTAGGCTGTTTTTTTATATTAATTATTTTTATTTTATTTTATTTTGCAAAAAGAAAATCTATTGCAAAATAAAACATTCTTACAAATCAAACCAGTATAAATACCCAGAGAAAACTCTGTAATAATATTAGTATTTATCTGCGGAAAAAAGAATGCAAAAAGATAAACGATTTAGTGAACCATGAACTTGTGTCCAAATATAGTGACAAGTTGAAATTTTTATATAATATTATATGTTTCTATGAAGTTTAAGTTGTTTAAATTCAGTTACTTATGTTTGAAACTTTTTTTTCATAGATATTTTTTTTCAGAAACTCTAAGGCACGGATTGAGCACCATTCTTTTGTACTGTCTGATGTCATTTTTTGTTGTACTATAAATAAAATCGATTTCGATATATATATATATATGATATTCATAATTTTTGTATTTTTTTTAATCATTTTTTTAAGAACTTTAAAACATTAATATAAAAAAATGTAGTACCTATAAATTATTAAAATGATAATTAATCTATAATGAATTAAAATTGAACATTTGACAAAACATAACACATTTTGAATGAAATCATTGTACATATTGTATGAGTATTTTTTTTTTCATGAATCTTGCATGAAATATTAATAAGGATTCTTTTTACACGTAAAAATTATAAGTTGTTTGAATTTAGACATTTAAAACTTATTGTATAACATCTGAAATTAATAATCGCATTTAAATTAGTTCTCAAGAGAGTTAATTCAGTAATGATGCATGAAGCGTTTACATAATTTTATCTTTAAATCCTAATTCATAAATATGTAACATTAATCTATCGAAATCTATCTACTAATCTTTCAAAAAAAAATTCTTTACGATATGATGCGTAAAACCTTTATCATCGATTTACAGGGACACTATAGGTGTTTTAATTACATGCGGTTCTAGAGCAAAAATTTGGGGTGCATATTTAATAATGTTACAAAAGATTTTCCTTAAATTGTATTGAAATGTGGAAAATTATAAACAATGACTTTCTATGAAATTATATTATGACAAATGCTCTGAAATTTCTAGATGTCCATGTACAATTTCTCATATACATGGACACACAAATTGATTCGGTTAGGCAGTACAGTATTATTTATTTTACCTATTTTTATCTAATATTATTGTTACTATATATTGACAAATATTAAAAAAATGTTTAAAATGCATTTTTTTCACGTATTACTTGCTGTACATAAACTTTATAAGTAATATACAGGGTTACACAAATGAATTTGAAGCTAGTCTGTTATACATAGATATATTATTGCACCTAAAAACGCAGCATCTCTAATATGTAATCTATTGAATATTATTCAAAATTCAAATTTTTTGTACATTGCAATGTATAAAAGCTTTACTCCTCTTTTAATAATATAATTACTTCATTCTCTTTTAATGATATACTATTTTTTAACTACATGCAAGCTATTAGATATTATAAAAATGAATGAATACGGATTATTCGAATGCGATCTCGCTTTGTTAGAAATACATATCTAAAACTATTTTATTTTGAATTTTATAAACAGATGGATAACAAAAGCTAATTAAGTTATTTCTTGTGATTATTTTTCGATAATACATACATAAATATATGTGTAAATTACAAATAAATTAAATGAATTGTAATATTGCTCATTAATTCAATTGCTTCCGAAATTGTACCGCATTTTGAAAAAATAACTGAGATGATATAAATCTGTGAGTTGTAATTTAAAGTAAATAATGAAACTGTGCATTAGTAAAATAGACAAATAATAAAAGTTAACTAACATAAATAAACGCATTAGTTAAAAATGCATTTTCTAAAACTGCAGTGGTGTTACATAAACGTCGATATTTTTACATGCAAAAAACACATCTCTCCAAAACATAGTAGATCCTTCGCGAGCTGCAATGACAACATGTGGGATATGTTCATTGTAGTACATTCTTACAGACCAGGTGGGGGCATCACTGACAATCATCTCATAGAGTTCACTGAAGAAATTCTAGTTTTCGTTAAATCTTGAATCGCATAAAAAACGCAATCGGTATGCCAATTCATATCTTGGTAGAAAACATCTAATAACTCGATTTTAGCATTTGGCTCCATGGTTTACCATTGTGATATCCTGCACCGAAGTAGTCCTCTATGTAATGAATGATAAGTATTTACTAAAGGAAAATACCAATCCGGAGCAAAGCTGGTTACGCTTTATTTATCATGATCACCGCTATACACTGTTAAAAGTGAAGGTGACAAACCGGTGTCATTTGAGATCCGGAGGTGAAAAGGCCTTAGGGTCCATTGGAACCCGGGGCATTTGGAACCCTAGGGTGCCACAGGGGCTTGTATATGTGGTTGCAGTGCCGACAGGTCTCTTACTGGGTGATTGAAGCTAAATAAGGTGACATACACTTCGTATTGGCAGCAATGTGGCACCTCATCGGGTGACTGGAACCATGCGCATGCGCTGTGACGTGTGTCTTTCTGTTTTCTGTGACGGCAAGTAAAATCTATGGCTATGAGTGAATGAAGGTGAGCTCGATGGCCGAGCGGTTAGAACGCTGATCTTCTAATCAGACGTTGTGCGTTCGAATCCTTCGACGGCCAAAAGTCGGTTTGTATATTTTTGAATTTTTTATTATTGAACACTCTGAATTAAGGGTGCCATCTTTTCACCCTAATTAAAGGTGTCATTCTGGCTCCTTTAGGGGTGTCACCAGTAAGACAAACCTTTCACCCCTAAAATGTGCAATGTGTCACCATTAGTTTTAACAGTGTATGTTGGAAGACATTTCGAAATCTCAAAGGAACTATTAAATTTTGAAAGTTTTTGAAAGTTATTATTGTTCTGATGAAAGAGTAAAAGTTTTAAAAAGTGTGTTGGAATTGAAAATTTTAATTTTGAAAGATAAATTTATAAAAAAAAGTTGGCATATGGAAAAATTTCGCACTGAAATCAAAGAGATAATTTATACGTTGATTACACATTTCAATAATTTTCAACAAATTCTAATGTTTAAAACATTAGCATGATTTAATAGTATACTATGTCAAAATTGATGTTTAAAACCTTTCGTAGAAAGTGTATCATTCTACATTATTCATATTGTATGTGTTCAGAGGTAATATATTATGATACTAAAAGTGTATTCGTCTATCTAGTAAAACGCACAAGATATATTTATCTTTGAAATTTTCAGCAAAATAGCGCACATATTAGAAATAGTAAAACTGTTTTTTTTATGATGTCTAATATTTTGCAATTTTATTTCATGCTGTAATGCCTTTTAAGTAAATGTTTCGATATGATCTTCGGCATCGTTAAAACAATCAACTAATTATCCCAACTCCCTCTCAAAAATTTATTTAGAAAATAAGGTACCCTGGGGTAATAACGCCAAGTTAAAGTTCTACCAATTTTCACGGCTCAGTTTTAGATTGTATTTTTCAAACAAATATAGGATCTGATACAACAACTCATTGACTATCTATATAAAATAAAATAATTTAACAGATATGTATTCATAAAATGTAATGACGTTTTTTCTTGACCAATGCTATTTGGCGTTAATACCCACCTATATGTGTAATAACGCCATGCAAACAGAACTATAAAATAAGATGGAATAATGGCATGTAGATTGTCCAATTCTAAAAATACAAGCTCTACAGCTCTAGAAATTGACAAATTGCAATCTAAGCTATTGAAAATGTACAATTTTTTGTGACTCTGAAAGAAAAAGAAAGCTGTGGTGGTGGTGGGGGGAGGAGGCAAAAGAATATCTGATTCTAAGCTACGTTTTGCTTAAAAATGACCATTTAAACAGAATTATTAGAAACATTGCACGGATTATTTGAATCAGTATTTATATTACCATGTATGCATTCTATGCGATAGAAAATATTGATTTTTTGTGAAAGTGAAAGAAAAAGGAGTGAGGGGGAGCTTCAACAGAATATAACACCCTGTGTCTCTGCTTAAAAAGTCCCGCTTAAATATGATTATAAGAAACATTGCATGGTTTTAACCATTCATAATGTAATATTTTAATCATGTGAAGTTTTATAATAACTAGAGTTATACGTAATAAATATTTTTGTTAAACCTTAACTGCTGTTAGCGTCTCACATACCGCTGAGTTTTTCAAGTTTCAGAGTTTAACTTGCAATTTTTAGTTTAACTATAGATACCGGGAAAATTTTGTGTCATTTGGAGTCCTATTACTATCTCTAGAAACTTTTAAATAGCTGAATTTTCCTATCACAATCCTATGAGTTATTTCCGCCTTTTATTCATCTTTCAACTTTGTGGTCTCACAAACCGCATCACATTCATACGTTACAATTTCTGTCACATCAGTTAAAGGTTAAATTTATAAAGTTTTGAAAAGCGGAACGCTGAGAAAGTGGACAGTTAAAATTTCGAACTCAACTGATCAATCCAGAGGAAATTTAATAGAAACCTGATTTTGAAGATGTTCGAATTTGAATCTCGAAAACATTTTGATATAGTTTTATTTACAAGAGTTAAAAATTATTTTTTACATTAGTAAAATAATAATAATAATAATATAATAAAAAATAAAATAGAGAGAATATTTTTAATTATTGAGCACCCCCCCCTTAATCTTACCATTTCAACAATGATGATAATGCTGTCCCATATTAATATATAAACCCCCTTCGGCTATAGTTCGGCCACTGTTGGGAATCAACCGGGGTAATAACACCTATCCCTGGCGTTATTACCCCGGGATACTTATTGCGCAGTAAATCCTAAACTAAAAATTATCTCGAGAAGATATCCAAAATCTTCTACAACAATTTGAAAGTACATGAAATACACTACAAATTTATGTAATAAACCAAGTATTTCTGGATAAAAAATATAGTCTTCAGATCAAAAACCTTAACTCAAATTTTAGATCAAGCGTTAATTTTAGTTGCTTATAAAAACAATAAGAACTAAAAATGAAACAAATTAACTTGAAGCTGTTTTTTGTGATTTATATGACTCAAAACCCTTCTGCGCAGAGCACATGGGTGTCATTTACCTGATTATTTCATAATTATGCAAAATATAAGCACTTGGCGTTATTACCCCGCCTGGCGTTATTATCCGAGGGTACCTTACATAAACTAACAACATTGATAACTGATTGTAAAATTCGCAAATTTTGAGATTAGTAGAATTTCTGAGTTGCATAATTTTTTTCAAAACATCTTATAATTATAAAATAAATTTAATGGCATTCAGTAGTCAAAGTCTCTTAACCCACAAAGAACATCGGATAAGTTTATGATTTTTGCATATATTTATCTAGGTCTATTGTTTTTTTCACTTGTAATATGTTTTACATCATTTACTTTATTAATGTGTTCACGGATTTTTTTTTTCATTGCAATGGATTTAACGTGTAAAAAAATTTATTTTCTTCTAGCTGAAATGTTATTGTAATATGTTATTCATATATCATTGACTTGACAGGCTTTTGTCTACCAGGTGCCCCATTATTAAGAAAAATTCTAATCCAGATGGATTATGAAACTGGGCAAACAGTTAGGTAAAATGTTAATACTATACATCTATATACAGTGCGAACAAACAAAAAGCCACAATCCCAATGTTCGAATGTTTTATTTTATTTCATTTAGTTTTAAACAGAAGAGGTGGTGAGGGGTTCTATCTCACTTTGATTATGTAAAATGGTGACTTTTCATGATTTAGAGTTCTCCATCTTTTTTTATGTCCTGTTAGTAGTTTGAAAAGAGAGATTTTTTTATTATTATTATTTTTTTATTTATTTTTTTACCGAAAGAAACTCTACTGGTGCACATATTCGACGTAAGAAGTTTACAATTCTTGATCAACCTCGTGACTTTATTATAACCTAATGTTCCTGTAATGCGTAAAGCCTTAGATTTGCAAGCATAAGGGCAAATTATTTTGGCCTTAAAAAGAGAGCAAGACTGATTTATCAAATGACAGTACCCCCCCCCCCCCCAAAAAAAAAATGGTTTAAAAGGACGAAAATGATTTCAACCAAGTCTGATTATTTGTTTGAAACATGACGTACTGTTTATGTCAACTATAACAACTGCAGAAATAAAAAAGAAGCATTGATAATAAATGTACAAGTAAGAACCATGTTTCATAAACTTCAAATTTAAAAATGAGTGTTAAGATTTTTTTTAAACTCGAACTGTATATATTTAAAAAAAGAATATGTCAAATAAATACATAAATAGTTTTTTATGTGCATAAATTCAAATTATTTTTGATAAATTCAAAATGAGACATTTTTTTTTAAATTTTCTATACAATATAAAATTTGTATTCGTAATACAGAATGTCGAAAAACGAATGTCACAAATATTAAATATTATGTGTACCAACTGTTATTTATTTATACATTTACATTAAAGTGTAATTTTGACATTATAATCTTTTCAAAAGTAGCATTTGAATAAGTTCCAAAATATAAGTAATGCAAATTTTTGACATTCTAGTATTTTACTATTTAAATAAGCTCTTTCAAACTAATAAATGCTCAAATATATCTTTAAAATATTTTAAATAAAAATATGAAAAGTAAAGTATGCTTCAGTTTATCACCAGTAATAAGTAGCGCTCTGTGGTTTGTTCCATCTAAATCCCTTTTTAAAATGACATATATCAAAAATTATCTCGCAGTGAAAAATCTCTTTCAGACCATTAGTGGTTTTGGAGGTTAATGATCATAATATTTTATCTTCTCTTAAGAGAGGAAGAATACTTGTAATGACATATCTAAGATTTCTACTAGTATTTTAAAGATTACATATCTATATCATCTTTATTTTTATTCTTAGCTTATCATTATTATTTTAGAAATAAAGTGATATAAGTGAAAAAAGATTGGCACATTAAAAATATCTTTCACTTATTTGTATGAACAATAATAAGGATGCATGTTTTTTGTTGTTGTTGTTGTTCATGTTTTGTTTATGGCTATTGCATATGTCTGATACTAATTTTTAACAACTTAGATATAAGCGTTTATGAATTTAATTTTTGTTTATCTGTCCGTTCTCTTGCCAAGCTAACTTATATTTTGCGTAATTAGACACTGACTGTCATGTAATTGATATAGGTTTTTACTATTTTCTGCCGTGATTTTTTGCATCTCATTAAATGGTTTCGTAAGCTTAGACTTAAATTTAAATTTGAGCTCAAAATCTGAATAGTTGGAAGCGGTTAAGTAGCACAAACTAAACTGTGTTCAGAGGGTTTAAATTTCAAATGATTATAAAACCGGAAAAATTAGTCGATTGATTTGCAGTTTTTCACTAAAACTATTCTTTATGTCGGTATTTTATTGAAAATTAATTATAAAGATAAATTTAAAAAAAATGCCGATAGAGGGCGCTTTTGACTTTGGATTAACGAAATAATTCATCCTAATACTTTTTTTTGCCGTTATTTTTGTATCTCATTAAATGGTTTCGTAGGCTTAGATTTAAACTTAAATTTTGAGCTCAAAATCTGAATAGTTGGTAGTGGCTAAGTAGCACAAACTGAACTGTGTTCAGAGGGATTATTTCAAACGAAACGGAAAACTATAAAAAAACGGAAAAATTAGTCGATTCGTTTGCAGTTTTTGCTAAAACTACTCTTTAAATCAGTGTTTTCTTGAAAATAAATTTAAAAGATAAATTTCACAAAATGCCGATAGAGGGCGCCTTAGACATTGGAGTAGCCTACAACTATTTTTAACTGTTATTTTTTAAAATCTCATTAAATGCTTTCAAATGCTTAGATTTAAATTTTGAGATCAAAGTCTGAGTCGTTGCGAGTGTTTAAGTAGCGCAAAAGTGAACTGTTTTCGAGGGGGTTAAATTTCAACTCCTGAACACACTTCAGTTTGCGCTTCTTAACCCCTCAAAACGATTCAGGAGCCCCACCAGTGGCCGAGAGGTTCTGACCTCAAACTGGTAGACGGTAGGTGCTGGGTTCGAACCCAATCACGACCGTCGGCCTAACCGTTCGGAGTTTTCCGTAGTTTTTATCGAACCTTGCGTAAATACGGGTTAGGTTCCCTTAGAAAGACCCCCACGGAGGGCATCCCACCCCTTTGGGCCTATATCCCATAGTGTAGATAATTGACCGACATACATACAACAACAACAACAACTACAACCCAACGATTCAGGATTTGAGTTCAAAATTTAAGTTTAAATCTAAGATTTCGAAAACATTTAACAAGTTTTGGAAAGCATTTAATTAGATACAAAAAATAACGGTTAAAATTTGTTGTTGGTTTCTCTGAAATTTAAGGCGCCCTCTAACGGAACTTTTTGAAATATATCTTTAAAATTCATTTTTAAGAAGATACGGACTTAAAGAATAGTTTTATTTTAAACCACAAACGAATCGACCAATTTTTCCGTTATTTATTATCATTTGAAATTTGAACCCTCTGAACAGAGTTCAGTTTGTGCTACTTAACCACTCCCAACTATTCAGATTTTGAGCTCAAAATTTAAGTTTAAGTCTAAGTTTACGAAAACATTTAATCAGCTGCAAAAAATAACGTAAAAAGTAGTTGTTCGTTACTCCAAAGTTTAAAGCGCCCTCTATCGACATTTTTTTAAATTAATCTTTATAATTCATTTTCAATAAAATACCGACATAAAGAATTGTTTTAATGCAAACCGCAAATCAATCGACCAATTTTTCCGTTTTTTATAATCATTTGAAATTTAAACCCTCTGAACACAGTTAAGTTTGCGCTACTTAACCGCTTCCAACTATTCAGATTTTGAGCTCAAAATTTAAGTTTAAGTCTAAGCTTACAAAACAATTTAATGAGATGCAAAAAATCACGGCAAAAAATAGTTTTTCATTACTTCAAAGTCAAAAGCTCCCTCTATCGGCATTTTTCGAAATTTATCTTTATAATTTATATTCAAGAAAATACCAACATAAAGAATAATTTTAGTGAAAACCGCAAATCAATCGACCAATTTTTCCATTTTTTATGTGTATTTGAAATTTTGGAACCCAAACTTTAATGGCGGCTATCTCCTTTGGAAAACGTTTGAGACCCTTGGTTTCCTATTTACTATTACTCGTCTTGATGTGTTCTATCACCCCCTAGCGTATATACCATTTGTTTAAGGACACCCTGTATTTCGATAACAAAGGCGCATTTTGATTAAAAATTAAATGTGTAGCACTACGTTTAATTTACAGTAACACAGAAATATCTGTTTATTGTGAAAAGGGGTTTTTCTATCATTTTATACTATTTTAAAAACGTAACAAATTCTGTATACATTTACGAAATAACCAAAAATATTTTTTCTTTACGATATGATGCGTAAAACCTTTATCGTCGATTTACAGGGACACTATAGGTGGTTTAATTGCATACGGTTCTAGAGCAAAAATTTTTGGTGCATATTTAATAATGTTACAAAAGATTTCCTTAAATTGTATTAAAATGTGGAAAATTATAAACAATGAGTTTCTATGAAATTATATTATGACAAATGCTCTGAAATTTCTAGATGTTCATGTACAATTTCTCATATACATGGACACACAAATTAATTCGGTTAGGCAGTACAGTATTAATTATTTTACCTATTTTTATCTAATATTATTGTTTCTATATATTGACAAATATTAAAAATGTGTTTAAAATGCATTTTTCTCACGTATTACTTGCTGTACATAAACTTTATAAATAATATACAGGGTCACACAAATGAATCTGAAGCTAGTCTGTTATACATAGTCATATTATTGCACCTAAAAAACGCAGCAACCTGCAAAGAATCTGTATTCCTACTGTATTTCCGCCATTGTAAAAATTTGATTTTCAATAAAATCCAATTACTAGAGGTTTTAGCTGATTTC
Source organism: Maratus speculifer (assembly GCA_964019185.1). Taxonomy (NCBI): domain Eukaryota; kingdom Metazoa; phylum Arthropoda; class Arachnida; order Araneae; family Salticidae; genus Maratus; species Maratus speculifer. Next base: position 53,857,571 of record OZ025297.1, read on the forward strand.
TCTAAATTTGATTTTCTGGATAAAGGTCACTTCCTCATATACTGTTTATAAAATATAATATTTATATGCGTATTTATAATAATTGTCTAGGGGGAAAACTCCTCAAACCCTTGAAGAAATATTAAAATTCTTTATACAAAAATCCAATTTCTTCCATTTTACTCATTGTTGATTTTAAAATTTTACTTATAATAATACAAGAAAGATAAAATCTTTTTTGTCTTTCCTAACACAATGAATTCCACACAATACAAATATTGAAAGTCACATATCACCATTAAAAGATAATTAGGTTCCGTGAATTCGAAGTGAAATAATTATACGTTAACTAATATGATATAGAAGTGCTTAAAAACTTCTAATATTGAAATTGTGGAAGAATATTTTTGCTGAATATGTAACACAGCTATTTATGATAATAATTACATGTCTCCTGATTAGTTACCGCATAATTAATTATGGAAATTGATCAAGTAAATTATACACGTCTATTCATTGTTACGAAAGTGTGACGACAAAGCAAGAGAATGAGAACGAAAAGCTAATTATTCGAAGGAATTTTCTATTAAGCATGGGTGAATGCAATTAATGTATTTCACATGTTGGGAATGAATATACTTTATAATTTACAATTTTAATGTATCACCAGACTGCAGATCAAATAAAATACGATTGATTAAAAATGTTCTTTTATTAGATATATTATTGTTCAAGTATTTTTTATAAAACGGAAAATTATCTTTCTAGCTGATTATGCACTATTTTTAATAATAATTTCAGAGACAATAATTGCTGAAAAAATTCTCGCAACTAACAGGAAAGAAAAGAAAAATCATTTTCACATAATTTAATAACAAAAACTGTTGGTTATTATTTTTAATAAGAATAGGATACGATAAAAATATTGCTTTAAATAATTTAAATTGCTTTATATGATTTAAAATTCAGTCGTATTTATACCCTTCTAAAAGTTTTAGTTATTTTTTGCAATTATATAAACCTAACATGAGAATATTTATTTAACTGTCCTCTTTTGACAGAAATATAAATACGTGAAAAAAGATAAAACCGTATATTAACATGAAAAAAGGTAACTCAATTTAGTAACAATTTGAGCAACCACATTGTCATTAATACTTGGATAGCTAGTTTTTATCAAGAATATCATTTATTTGAGTAGTTTTCTTTTCAGGTGCGTTCGTAATTATATAAATACGTAGCGCCTATATTTGTCGTTCATTCCGTCCGTCTGTCTGTCCGTATATAACGACGCAAAAATTACCCAACCGAATCGCTTCAAATTTACAATATATAATTATTACATAATTTTGTCCAGTCATTTCAAATTTTATGAAAATCGGATGTATAGATCAATTACTGGGACAATCAAAAGTATTCCGTTATATTACGGTCAATGGGGAAAAAAGTTTCAAATGAATTTTAATGGTGTTACACTCTTTCGAATACAATAGAATTGACATGAACCTGTGAAGTATATATATACTAAAATATACATTCTGTACAATCTATGATGCAAAGAATATTTATTATTTAATTACCGGGCCACAGAAAAGTATTCTATTATATAGTGCTTATAAGGGGAAATATTATTTGGGACGTGTTTTAATTATATTAAACTATTTTACATTTTATGAATATGATATACGTTACTGAGTTGTAATAAAAGGTACTTCCTGTATATTTACAGGAATAAAAAAAAAAGATTTCAACCACTGTATTCGAAGAACTATCTACTATAACAGCAACATCTGAATATTTTTTAAACTTTGATATCGTACGAACGCACCTCATTCGCTACGCTTCACGTGCAATTTCCAACTTGTTTTTTATTTGTTTGTTTTAATTTCCTGAGAATTCTATATTCTTTTTTTTTTTTTTTTTTTTTTTTTTTGTAAACGTACTGGAAATTAGCAATTTTTTTCATGAACTTTATATAGCAGGTTCTTTTATCCCTTTATATAACGATGACTATTATTAAAAAATCGTTCTAATTTTAATAACTACTTAGGATGTTCGAATGCAGCACATTTCACTAAATTAACAGTGCTTGTTCTATTTATGTAATTTTTTGAGATTCGTACATAATCCTTACTGAAGTATTGCAAGACTGTCTACAGGCAAACATAAGCATTGAGACACAAATTGCTAACTTATATGCCTTATTTTGTAAAATTACATACGACAACTTTTCTATTTACATCTTGTTATGAACCTATTTCATTATGTTGTATCTCAATCCTAAATCTTTTAATTATTGATTATAATCATAAATGTATTATTTAAATATTAAATATTATTATTATTATTATTATTATTACATTTTTTTTAATATTAAATAATATTATAAATATTAGTTAAATAACTATGAAAATGCAGGGCTCGTATTCATAAAAGGATTTATGGTATATCAATCTTCTTAGTACCAAAATTTTCTCAAACAACTGGTTTATTTAAAAAAATAGCTCAGTCACTTTACATTACAGTTAAAGATAGATTTTTTAAAATTAAATAAGTACAATATTACTTTACAAAACTTCTGATAAAAGATGAGTAAAAGTCCTTTAAGGAAACGAAACCTGATGTATTAATTAAACTTAGATACAAAAATTATGTAGATATATATAATCAATTGTTGGCGCTTTTAAGAGGATCGAGGAATTGAAAGCATGAAGAGAAAATTCATGAAAATGTTATTTTTTTATATTTTTGCACGAAAATGTGTAATAAGTACCGAACCGTTTTACTTCGGACGCCTGCTATAGGTTCATCCTCCTTTTTGTGAAGGAAATTACAGAAAATTTCATAAACTATGTGGCCAAGGGTGACCGGCTACATGCGATTTTAGATGTTTTGTACTATATATATATATATATATATATATATATATATATATATATATATATATATGAGGAATTATTTGAAACTTCAAGTGCTTAAACAGACTAGTACAGATCATATATTTCCGAGAAGATTTTTTTAAAGAAATCCCATAGAGAAAAATCAACAAATTGAAAAAAGAACGAAGATCTTTTGCGCAATCCTGTGAAAACTACTGTAGCAAAAGAGTCAAAACTGCAGATTATGATTAAGTAGCTTATTGTAAAAAACTATGTCCATTTTTATGAGGATATCACGTATACTCATAGATAAATTATGGTTTTTATAAAATTCGCCCGAAATCTTTTCAAGTTTTTGCTTATATTTTAATGAGCCTTAATATATATATATACATGTATTTAGAAAATATGACAAACAATATTGCACGTAGTATCATATAACTCGAATTTTTAAAAATAATGAAAATTGTAGGAAAAATGAGCAGGTTTACTATTTAATGTTTCACAGCGCATGCGTCATCGCAATCAAAATATAATATTCACAGTGTGTTAGCTAAATGTGTTAAATAACTTTTGCAAAAACCTCAAAAACATTGCTTGAAAATTGTGAAAATAATTCTGGAAAGAATAAGTTCAAAATCTATTATTCCCAAAAAAAGCAAAACCATTAGAGGGTTTTGTCCAAATAGAGTAGTACGTGCAATATTGTGTATGTTATAGTGACACTAATCAATAGATACCAGCCCCCATTTTTTTGCTTCATTTTGGGAATAGCGACTTTTGAGCTTATTCTATCAACGATTATTTTCAGAATTTTCAATCTATTTTTTAAGACTCTTAGAAAAATTGATCTATACATTTTGCTAACACATTACACATATTAAATTTTGATTGTCTTGGAGTATGCGTAATAAAGCATTATGTAGTAAACCAGTTCATTTTTCCAGCATTTTTTATAATTTTTTAATCCTGATTGCAGGATATCATATAAAATATTATTTGTTGTATGTTCTGAAAATATTTTTAATTCAAATATTTTATATTCAAATTCTCTGCAAATTATAAGCAAAAAAACTTGAAAAGATTTGGGACAAAGAAACACAGTTTATTACAATAAAACACATTATCATTATCTGTAGCTTGCTCGCTTTTGCTACATTAGTTTTGAGATCGTTATGCAAAAGATCTTAGTTCTTTTTTAATTTGTTAAGTTCCCTTATGGATTGAGAAGCAATCTTCGCGAAAATATACGACCAGTACTGTTTTGCTTACACCTCTGGATTTTTAGAATAATTCCTCATGTACTTTTATGATATTTAATAAAAGTCTAAAATCATAAGTGGCCGGTTACCATTGACCATATAGTGTATGTCTGACGTTATATTTTACCTTTCAACTTATTTCATCATTTTAAATATTACACTTGTCATGTTTCGTATTAAATTCATCACATGTTTCAATTATGATATAACAAATTACTTATTTCGAAGTCGCCAGCTCAAATAACAGTCTGTTAATTTAAAAAAACACTATATTATGTAAGATAATATAGGTTTAACCTAACAAATTCAACAAGATTCAAAACAATGTATATTTAGAAGTATCCTAACGAAAAAGACGATATATGACAAGATATATAAATTCACCAAGTTTAAAAGATCGCATCGTGGTTTGTGGCACTCTGCTGCTGTGTAGTATATAGAAGAAACGTGGAGAGTGTATGTATCTTTTCATATATGATCCGTCTATGTAAGGTGTATATTGTACAAAATCCCTTTAAAAATCTCTATTTTAAAAAAAATTCTATTTAACGATTTTTTTCCTGATACTTTATTTTGAACACAAAATAAATTCAATATAGTAGCCAAAGGAACAAATATTAAGATAAATAATAGATAACAAATAATAGATATGCACCTATCTATGAGTTTAGTGATAACAAATACTTCATCATTCCTCAACACAATGTTTGGCACTAAGCAGTTTTGTGTGTGTGTGTGTGTGTGTGTGTGTGTGTGTGTGTGTGCATGCTATTCATCTTCAATCATAAATCTTAGTTCTAATGCTGAGAAAAATGCCTTCCATTTTTATAAACTCGTCTTGTTAGATTTCTCCATAACTTATCGGTAGGATGATCAAACATTTTGAGCGGCCATTATAAAACTTCATTTTTTCCCCTTCTATATGGAATTAAAGTTGTGTATCACGGCTTGTGTGGATAGGTGCATTATCTCCGAGTCATACCCGTTTTTTCAGAAGTTAATGTTGAAACAAATAAAAGATCTTCAGAAAGAGTTTGTATATGTGTCTTTCAATTAAATTTTCCTGGGTGATATACAAAATGATATACACAATGCCGCTGAACGAAAGCAGCCCCATGTTGCAATGAATTCGCCACCTAACTGATGTTTTAATAAAATCTCATTTCATTTTCTTAAATCAACCCAAGAATATTTTCAGCCATCAGGACCGTTTTGATTTCATTTATTTTCATCGGACAAAATTAAATGGAAACTTCAATGGTCCTGAATGCTGGAAATGTTATTAGGATAATTTGAAAAAAAAAAGAAAAAGAGATCTTCAAAAACGTCAGTCAGTTAACTGATTCATTGCAACATGAGGATGCCCTTCGATCAATGACTTGGAGTTGCATGTATATATTTCTGGAAAATGTAATTCAAAGACATACATCAAACTCTTTCAGACCATCTTTCATTTGTTGCAACACTTCTAACAGGCAAAAAAGGGATATAATAGCGAGATATTGCATCTATACACACAAGTTGTGAGACAAAACTTTAGTTCCACAAGAAAAATATTGCAGTTTGACAGTGTCCGCTAAGAAGTGCTGATCTCAGTCTTATCGATAAGTTATGAGGAGATCTAGCCAGACGACTTTGTGAAAATGGAAGGCATTTTTCCTCAGCATCAAGACTCAGACCTTCGATTAAAAAATAATACTACAAAACCAATCCCGAACTGTGCCAAAAATTAATGATGTCGTGGAATAATGAAATATTTGAGATCATTAAACTCAAAGGGGGGGGGGGGGCATTATATTTCTTCGATTAATATATTGCATTTATTTTGCTGTCCTAGTTTATGTAAGGCAAAAATAGTTTTTTTGGTACAATTACTTAATTTTCATAATAGAATATTCACAGTTGAATTTTGTTAAATTTTTTTTTTAGTTTATCTGCTTGATGATACATATTATAATGAAAAAATAATAATTTGTTTTAAAATGTATTAAAAGTACGAAAAAATGTATAAAATTATGTGCGTATAAAAAGAAAAATATATATTTATTAACCTTTATTTCTTCTTGGTGCAAAAGAATATAATTTTTCTCATTAATAAAAACATTTATATTACTGTTATTTCACACAGGCACCCATGCGCTGACAGTTTCCGTAGACTCAAAATTTCTTTTTACGTTCAATGATAAAAAAAAATGCAAAGATCCAATGGCACCAGGTGAAATGTTGCGGATTCAAAACTGTTAATGTGTTGGATGTTTCTACATCCAGTGCGTGTTTTTCAAAACGAAATGAAAATGGAAGGAATTGTAAAAACGTGGGGTGTCCTGAAAAAAAGTACAGAACTCTGTTTTTTTCTTTCGATAATCATGAAAACACTGTGAGAAATGAGTATCGTATTAACAATGACAGATTGCAAAGTGTAATGAAATATAGTGTAAAAAGTACAGCGAATAATTAATATTTGCAAAAGAAACAAGTTGGAAATTGCACGTAAAGCGTAGCAAATGAGGTGCGTTCGTTGATAAGGAAGTTTTAAAATATTCAGATCTTGCTGATATAGTAGAGCGTACTTTGGATACAGTATAGTGGTCGAAATCTTTATGTTCCTGTAAATATGCAGGGAGTAATTTTTATTATACTTCATTTACGTATATCTTATTCATAAAATGTGAAGTAGTTTAATATAATTAAAACACCCCCCAAACGATGTTTCCCCGTATAACATTATTTAGTGGAATACATTTGTGCGGCCCTGTAATTTAATAATAAATATTCTTTGCATCACAGATTATACAAAATGTATTTTTAGTACATATTTCACAGATTCATGTCAATTCTGTTATATTCAAATGAGTGTAACACCATTAAAATGCATTTGAAACTTTTTTCCCCATTGACCGTAATGTAACGGAATATTTTTGATTGTCCCTGTAATTGATCTATCCATACGATTTTCATAAAATTTGAAATGACTCGACAAAATTATGTAATAATTATGTATTGTAAATTTCAAACGATTCGGTTGGGTAGTTTTTGCGTTGTTATATGCGGACGGACAGACAGACAGGCGGACAGACAGTTAGACGGACAGACGGACTGACTGAGCGACAACAATAGGTGCTACGTATTTTCATAATTACGAACGCACCTAAAAAATGGTAAAAGCTTCCGGCACAAGAAAAACGGGAATTTAGTTTCCTGATCATGTTGCAGAATAACTGTTCGGATTTAAACGAAAGTGCAAAAATGTTTATGACAGTGCATTTTTTGAAAATTGCATGGTAATATTATAGAATATTTAATGTTAAATATTTAGAAAACGGAGAAAAAAGAGAAAAGACTTCTTATGCTTTAACTTGTGCTTATTTCTCTAACATTTTTTAAAACACCATTCTAATTATTTCTCATATATTTACATTGCTTACAAAAAGTTGCTGACTTAAAATACGTTTTCAAATATCTCCATTTTAAGTTTCTTTCAATACATGTGTATTTTATTGTAAAACTTTAATGAATTTAAGTTAATTTCTATCAAATCAACTTTTCGAATTTTCTTCATAGCGAAGTATTTAAGTGCAACGATGAGACTTTGTTAAATGTAAGTTTTACTGTACTTATAAATAAAGAATAATTTGAAATCTGAAACATTCATACTCTATATATGTTATTTTTTATTCATCTTAAGCAGTAAACATTTTCATAATAATGTTTAAAAAGTAGACCATACTTAAAGTTCAGAATTTTTAATAGAGAAGGTAATTTTAGTTAAGAGGTTGTTAGCAAACAGAGTATAGCACGCTTAAAAGCTGACGTAGAAGAAAATATGTACCAATAACTACTGAAACGATTTCAATGTTTATATATATATATATATATATATTATTTTGAGCAGATATGGAATGTATCAATTGTCAATGATAAAACAATCTGATAGGGTTATTATTATAAATGTACATATATATTTGATTTTTTTTGTTGTTTTATAAATTCATACAATTTTCATTTTTTTTTGTGATCAACGATTAAATTTTAAGTAAGTTATTTTCACTATTGAAAAAGTTATTAAATTGATTTCCGTTTTTGTTCTCACAAAACTTACTTTTCTTGTTTAACATATGATTATCTTAGTTTCGGTATTATTTTTGTAACTTCCAAAAACTGTTAAAATTTATGGAGTTCACTTCATGGATTCCAGAGATGCAATCATTTTTCATCAGAAAATTTTTATATATAGCTATTTTTGTATGTTTCTTATTGAATTTTCATTTTTTTAGTTTAGCTTCTATAATAATAATAATAATAATAATAATAATAATAATAATAATAATAATAATAATAATAATAATAATAATAATAATAATAATAATAATGCGATTTTTTATATATTTAACTTATGACATCTATTAAAATATATAATTTCATTTTTAAATAAAAAAAGTAATAAAATAGCATAAATAGGGGAGAAAATTTAATATTATATATTTCCATTTCCCGTAAATCAGAATTACAAATTTTGTATTTAAAGTACAATTTAAATACACAAGCATAATTAATAGATAATTAAACACAAGTTTAATTTCAAATGTAAATTCCAGAAGAAATATTTCAGGCTAATCTAAGACTAATTAAAAATGCATGAAATATTGAATCCATTTTAAACGGAAATCAAGTTAATTATATCGTAATTTAATCTAATATATTGAAGATAAACCTGTGAGTATAAAGCTTTTAAGAACGTAATATTCAGATTTACTTAATTATCAAGTGACAGGTTGTGAATAAACGCAACAAAAACAAAGGACATTGCGATTAAATAAACATTTTATTGTTCTTAATTGTCGAATTTATTTTTATCATTAAAATAATAATTTCTTCACTACAATGTTTAAATTCCAGTTTCAAATTAATACTTTTGTTCATTTCGCATGTATGAATGGTTATTGACATTGATTAAATAATTTATAAGCTTGTTTTTGTGGTTTAATCTTATTTTAGAGGGTCAATAGTAAAAGGAATGTCGGCCTTAATATAATAATTTTGACTTATGTTACTGTCACAAACATATTTCATTCATTATAAATTTATCTGTCAAAGTCACATTTCGAAACCCACTTTATATCACTTGTTTTTAAAATAAGTTTAATGTGATGATGAAAGAAAATTCCCTGTCGATTTTGCTTTTAAGCACTTTTTTGAAGATGGGGAGGTTTATGATAATATTTTTACTAAAATAGTGTAAACTAATGGATTCCAGTGTAAATAAATTTGAAAACAGATTGCAAAGAATAAATCAAAGTTATGAAGAATACAGATTGAACAATATGTGTACAATTTTCGTATTAAATAAAATCTGTAATGAAAAAAACATATTTTAATTTTACAATGCATATAAAAGGTCCAACACTATAAGATCATGTTAATCTAGTGAATATTTGTTGTGTGTTCGTATATACTCACAATCATATTATATATTTGTAAGTAAATAAAATTTATAAACGTCTGTAGAACAAGTCTGTTTTATAATCTAATTCAATTAAAAATTAATATATGTTTATTTCGGTTATTGTTAATAAAATGGTACCATTAATCATGTCATCAATGTCATCAATAAAATAATTGTGGGTTCCGTCCAATTGATGTTGCTGTAAGTGTAAGGAATCGTGGCTTTCACATTGAAAATTAGACCATTGCAGAGGAGAAAGATATCTGATCTAAACCTAGTGAAGCAAAAAACGTGTTAAAAACTCACCGTAGCTCAATCTTAAATTTTTTCAATGGGGAAAAATATGATGTTCTCATTGCCATGACGACGGAAAACACAACTGCCTGTCTCGCGCCTCCTTCATGTGTGGACATACATGCATGTGCAGAACAACGCCTCACTTCAATCGAGTTCTTCGATGCCTCACTGCGTTATCTCAGAGTGATATATTCATATTTTATCCTATTTAGTTGGTACATGGAAAGAACTGCTTTGTTGAAACAACTAAATTTTCATTACTACTGCCCCCACATTTTTTTTTTTTTTTTTTTTTTTTTTTTTTTGTTCAAATGCCCAAATTATAAACAAAATTTTGTTGAATTGACAAAATTTTGTTGAATTAACAAAATTATCTGGTTAGTCTAACCACAATTTGGACATTGCAAGTAAAATATTTTGTAGGGGCAATAGTAACCAAAATTTAGTTGTTTCAACAAAACAGTTCTTTCTGTCTATGAAGTTTCGTAACTTTTCATTAGCAATATATATATATATGTATAATACATTTATATATAAGAATATTATAAAGAAATAAATAAGAATATATATTATAAAAATATGAAATGCATACGTGAATATAAACTTCAAAATTTACTCTGCCTTTCAAAAAGACATTATAACTTGGTCTACATCATTGTTATAATAAACTTATGCATTCAGTTTTCATCTTTTTATAAAATATCTCATTATTATATTTAGATCTTTTAAACAGTTGTTCTAATCTATATAAAAATATTGATTTCAAGAATTATTTATTAAGTCGTATTTAATACCTTATCTTTATTATTTGAGTAAAATGATATAAGTATTTTGTACTTATTATAAATTTTGACAATCTGTACTTTTTTTTTCTTACGTGAATGAGATAAATTTCTTCAAAAATGATATATTTGGAATGATACCACTAGAAATAACTATATTTTATTCTCTTGAGGAAATAAAAAAAAAATATCAAAAAGAGTTTTTTTAAAAATTTCTAAAAAGTCTTTCAATCGGAAAAACTTTTCAAAAGATACTTTCCATGTTCTTATTAAGACAAATTTTACGAAGTCTAGAATGACGGATGCTGAAGCATTATTTAATGTGAAGTACGGAAAATTTAAAATTCCTTCCAAAGTACATATCATATTTCTTTTTTGAACAGAAATAGAAAAGTTACGTTTTTCTGACAAATAAGAATAGTAATATTATCCATATTAAGCTAAATTTTAATAGAATATCATTGTCACAATCTATTTAATTACACAACAATGCAATGTGATTTGCTGTTTTCTAAATCTGTTTTTTAATTTTTTACTAAGATTAAAAATCCAAAATATAATGTGTTTTTCTTATCTTTGCCTTATCCACATTTCAATGATTTGAAGCTCTAAAAATCGCATCATTTATGTTAATCGAAACAGTTATATCCTGTATAACTCTTCTTCAATAATTTTGTCCCTAGTGTGTATAACATATTTTTACTGCGATAGTTGATGTAAAATATCGAAACCTGATGTCTTAGATGCTTATATGCTCAATTTCATTACCGTAGCTGCTATATTTACAAACTTTTGGAGGAAATGATAGAGTTTTGAAAACTCTTTTATAAAGATTTTTTAAGAGAAGGGGGTGATTGAGAAAAGCTGGATTTTAGCTTATGGGGCCAGATTTGTAGCAATAGTTAAGACATGGGTACGGATACATCACTATGATCATTATGATCCCTTATAAGCTCCACACCAGCCTGTCACCCAACTCCCTCCTTCACTCCCCCCCTCCAAAAATCTGTTAATACAGCAGCTTTCGTACTGAAATTAATCATATAGGACTATAAAAAATTAAGCTTTAATGTTCCTTATAAGCCAACGCAGTACAAATATGTTACAATACACCAGAATCAATAATTGTGGAACCACCGATGTATCGTGTTTCTCACGAAAGAAAGAACGATGCGTGTCATTCGACTATAATTCCAAAATGAGGTTTTTCGTTATTTAATGTATGTATATAAATATTTTTTAATTTGTAATTTTCATTTATTAAATAAGTTAAAATTATTGGGTTCTGGTTATTAGACTATAACTTTAAGTGTGAATACATACTCACGATTTAAGAAAAAAAGAAAATATGCATCAAATATCTATAATTTGTGAACAATAATTACCGACATTTTGTTTCTTTCTTTTTAACATGGGTAGAAACTAGTTTAGGAATGACCACGAGAAATTTATATTTACCTAAAATCACTTCATTCCTTAACTTTATTTCTTTTTTGACTGAAATTGAATTTAAATATAATAAAGCAAAATTATGAGTCAGAAAATAAGCTATACAGCAACTCAGAGCCAAAGGTCAAGAAAGATGTGCTGGGAAATTTAGTCCATGATTTCTTCTGAAATGTAGTGCTAAATGTTTTATTTTAAATATGCGTTTGTAATTAAATAAATATTTAGCTCTTAGATTCCGACTGGTCCATTCATCTGACTGTCCTTCTGGTGGCATATAACAACATAAAAACTAGTCAACCGAATAGTTTAAAATTCAATATATGTGTCATTGTATAATTTTGCCGAGTAATTTGACATTTTATATAAAAAAATAAAAAGAATTGCAATTTAAAAATACAATAAAAGTTTTCTTCACTCTAATTAATGCTATGTTACATAACTAGTTCAATGATATCACATGATATGAAATGATTCTAGGTTTCAATGTTGATCACGGCCCGTCTAAAATACAGTAATGTTATTTCCGCTTTATTAAATTAATTATACCAAGAAAATCTTTAAAAAATCCATATTTATACATTTTTTAGCATAATGGGGCAACAATTATAAAACTAAAATGCGGATATTTATAAAACTAGTTTCAATATGAGTGCACCTCGTTTGCTAAGATTAACGTACAAATTCCGACTTCATTGTTTGCGCTAAAGAAATTTGGTCGATAATGAACGAAAACAATAGATAAAATATTCATTAATCACAAATGTATGACTTTCAACGAAAATAATATGACCGGACAGAAATTAGTAAATGTTTAAAATTTACTTTATACGATTACTTTATAGGATAATTACGTTATAGGAAATTTTTATATCAATATTTTGTGTTTGATTGAATAAAGTATAAGAATAATGAACAAACATTCAACTGTCGATGATATATGCTATACGACCGAGATATCGACCGAGATATATGCTATACAGCACCTCAGAGCCAAAGGTCAAGAAAGATGTGCTGGGAAATTTAGTCCATGATTTCTTCTGAAATGTAGCGCTGAATGTTATGTTTTAAATATGCGTTTGTAATTAAATAAATATTTAGCTCTTATAGACTCCGACTAGTCCGTTCATCTGACTGACCTACTGGCCGCATATAACAATACAAAATTTAGTCAACCGAATGGTTTAAAATTCAATATATGTGTCATTGTATAATTTTGCGAGTAATTTAACATTTTATATTTAAAAAATAAAAAGAATTGTAATTTAAAAATACAATAAAAGTTTTCTTCACTCTAATTAATGCTATGTTACATAACTAATTCAATGATATCACATGATATGAAATGATTCTAGGTTTCAATGTTGATCACGGCCTGTCTAAAATACAGTCATGTTATTTCCGCTTTATTAAATTAATTATACCAAGAAAAGGGCACCTCGTTTGCTAAGATTAACGTACAAATTCCGACTTCATTATTTCCGCTAAAAAAATTTGGTCGTTAATTAACGAAAACAGTAGATAAAATATTCATTAATCACAAATGTATGACTTTCAACGAAAATAATATGATCGGACAGAAACTAGTAAATGTTTAAAATTTAATCATTTCTTTAACATTAATCTAATTAAATTTTGCATCGTTAAGTATTAAATGTTATGTTCTGTTCACAAATTTGCATTCTACACTACCTTTACACACAATTTCATTTTTGTAAAGAATGCATTACTTTCTCAATTTTTTTCAGTTGAAAGTTCTGTGTCGCAATAGACTATTCTGGTAAAAATAACCATCAAAATAGACATTGGATAAACTATTATCATAAGCTCAAAGAAATTTCGAAACGATAGCAATGATTTCTGGGTTCAATTCCGCAGCGATCATCCGACATATTCAGAGAAAAATAAAAATTATTAACTGAAAATGAGGTAGAAAAGATATATTTTGACAACCACAAAGTCTTTCTATATGCATGTTTTTTGGATTCTATCTAAGGTGACACTTTAAGTATGTTTGCGGTTTAATGATTAAATAAATTTATCGCTTAAGATATATACGACATCTTATTTTTCTATCAGGTTTAAATCACACTACTGATTTGTTCAGTTTAATTCAAAGAAAACAGTCAAAATATGAGGTTGAAATTAGGATTCCAGTCATATTAATAGTCATATTAATTTTTATATCAAATACATTATTTAAAGAAAAAACGAGCACCGATTTATCAGATATTTAACAGAAAAATCGTATAAAATATTTTTAAAAAAGGATATTTTATTCATAACTCTAATGTTTCTACCTAAAATAACGCCTTAAATGAACTTCTTGCTTTAATGCCAAAATCAATAAATAAGTTAAGGACCGTTGAGACATATTATATTCTCTTAAGTGCATCAAACTTTGAGCGAAACAGGAACTGTCATTTCTCATATCATTGATTGCCACTAGAAAGCGTATGATCCTTTAACGTAAAGTTACACTAAAGTTTCTGATAGTAATATGATTTAAGTTATTTCGGAATTTCATAGGAAGGGTTTTCTGAATATATGCTTTATTTCTGGTATATTTAAAAAAGAGAATAAAATGTATGCTGAATGCACTTTTCTTTCAATTTTCTACATGAATAATTGCTACCAAAATTAAAGCTTGTCAGCGATTTTTTTTTTTTTATATAATTTAAAATATTATTTTTTTAATCGCTTTTCCTTTAAGTAATCTTAATTTTTTAGAAAAAATGTAAACAAACAATATTTATGAATACTAAATTTCATAATTAAAAAAACAGGTTTTATAAATAATTATTCCTAAATGTTTCATACTTATATTAAGGGGATATTTTCAAATACATTTAAACTGAAATATCAGCTCCTTCAAATAAATAACTCATTTCCATCCTTATGTGTAAGAACATTCTTTATTGCAAAAAATCAAATTGTTTTCACGTACATCGAATGCAGTATATATACATCGAGTAATCTATAGATCATTATTATTATATAAACAGACAGGTTTAAAACATAAATTCAATGAGATTTTCTTTAATTTGATTCCTGATACTTTAAACTTACTTTTCGCTTTTGCTATTTGCTAAACTGGGATATTTCTTAGATATAAAGGTGTGAATTTTTGTCAGACATGGAATGAAAGTAATAATTATAAAATAAGAATAAATGACGAAAAAATATTCATAATAATGTCGGAAGCTAATCATTATTTCAAAATTTTACAATAATATGTAAATTCTGTAGTGCAGGTGTATTTTCAAAAAAAAAAAAAACTTTTACAAACGACACATTTAATTGCAACAATGTGTGCATAAAACATAGAAAAAATACAATGTACTACTTTTAAAAATTTCCTGTAATTACCATGAATAAAAATCACATTTTATTTCAAGATTCAGTTCAGAAAAGGTTAACGTAAATGGAAATTAATTTTTCCTCTGTTTATTTAGTATGTTTGTTATTACAATACCCACAACGTATTTTATCTTCCAGTACCGAAATATCATAATTTTCTAAACATTAAAATTAATGACTATAAATGTCTTATATGTTTGCGCACTTTAATGATTACATAATGATTACATTGCGTCAATCTCCTGAGAGAGTAATTTATTTCAATAAAATATCAAGTGCAAATAAAATATACATGCAATCACCCATTAATTACTCACAAGCTTCCGATATTGAAATTAAATAATAATGATCTCTACCGTATCTGTTTACATTCGCTTTCATTAATTTTAGTTCTTAGAAGTAATTAATTTTGTACATAATTCCATTAACTGCAAGTAAATATATATTGTAATTTCTATAAAAATAATACTAACCAGTTTATTTTGATACAATTTGGAAATTAAAATAAATGTCATTTTTGAAATATTAGTGGTAATACATTTTTTGTTTTCTGAAATATACATTTATGTTCATAATTATGTTCATAATAGATGTTTCAAAAGTTTTTTAATTGAAATTAAATAAAAGCGTGATATTTATTTATTTATTTATTTTATTTAATTTTCTTTAAAACATATAAATCAAGTTTTAAACTAGATAATAGTATGTAAAAATTATTTAAAACCATAGATTATTTGAAAGAATTGAAATGTGCGTAGACAATGGAAAATCGTGGAATTTTGATAATCATATCTGTTTATATTCGCTTTCATTAATTTTAGTTCTTAGAAGTAATTAATTTTGTACATAATTCCATTAACTGCAAGTAAATATTTATTATAATTTCTATAAAAATAATACTAACCAGCCTATTTTTATACAATTTGGAAATTAAAATAAATGTCATTTTTGAAATATTAGTAGTAATACATTGTTTGTTTTCTGAAATATATATTTATGTTCATAATTATGTTCATAATAGATGTTTCAAAAGTTTTTGAATTGGAATTAAATAAAAGCATGATATTTATTTATTTATTTATTTTATTTTATTTTCTTTTCTTTAAAACATATAAATCAAGTTTTAAACTAGATAATAGTATACAAAAATTATTTAAAACCATAGATTATTTGAAAGAATTGAAATGTGCGTAGACAATGGAAAATCGTGGAATTTTGATAATTGTATCTGTTTATATTCGCTTTCATTAATTTTAGTTCTTAGAAGTAATTAATTTTGTACATAATTCCATTAACTGCAAGTAAATATTTATTATAATTTCTATAAAAATAATGCTAACCAGCTTATTTTGATACAATTTGGAAATTAAAATAAATGTCATTTTTGAAATATTAGTGGTAATACATTGTTTGTTTTCTGAAATATATATTTATGTTCATAATTATGTTCATAATAGATGTTTCAAAAGGTTTTGAATTGTAATTAAATGAAAGCGTGATATTTATTTTTATTTTCTTTAAAACATATAAATAAAGTTTTAAACTAGATAATAGTTGTAGAAATTATTTAAAATCATAGATTATTTGAAAGAATTGAAGTGTGTGTAGACAATTGAAAATCGTGGAATTTTGATAATCGTATCTATTTATATTAGCTTTCATTAATTTTAGTTCTTAGAAGTAATTAATTTTGTACATAATTCCATTAACTGCATGTAATTATTTATTATAATTTCTATAAAAATAATACTAACCAGCTTATTTTGATACAATTTGGAAATTAAAATAAATGTCATATTTGAAATATTAGTGGTAATGCATTGTTTGTTTCCTGAAATATACATTTATGTTCATAATTATGTTCATAATAGATAATTCAAAAGGTTTTGAATTGTAATTAAATAAAAGCGTGATATTTATTTATTTATTTATTTATTTTTATTTTCTTTAAAACATATAAATAAAGTTTTAAACTAGATAATAGTATGTAGAAATTATTTATAACCATAGATTATTTGAATGAATTGAAGTGTGCTTAGACAATTGAAAATAATGGAATTTTGATAAGAGAATATTCTTTATTTCGGAATATTTTTCGTGTGTTAGATAAATGAATTGCTGATGTAGAAAATAAGACGACGCCAATTCAATATTTAAACCACTATATATTTTACAATTTAAATAGTTTTTTAAATATTTTTCAGCATTAATAAATTTATTTTATTTTTTGATAATACATAATATAAATTTAATAATGAAATGATTATTATTCACATTGTATGCATAAAATTGATTTTCTTAATCTAGTTACTGATATTTTTATATTTATTATGAATTTCTAATAATTCCCTTCAATATAATAATAATGATAATAATAATAATTGCATTGAAAGTGGATTTGCTATATTGTCAAAATCAACGCTTTTGAAATGTGTTGGGAAATAAAAATGCATATTTTCGATATTTCGCTATAAGATATGGCTTTAACTAATTCTTTTCACAAGAAGACCATAACGTACTTAAAAAGGAAAAAAAATGATATGCAATTATTTTTAAAACTATCCGAAATGCAGATGCAGAACTTTTTTCACATTTTACATTGTTTCGATAGTAAAAAAAAGCACAAAATTGTCGAGAAAAATCATAAGAAGAAATGCAATATTCCATATATTTGACTCAGTCATAAACTCGACAATATTAACTTTCTTTACTTAAAAAGTGTTAAAAAATAATTCATATGTCATTGATATAGTAACAATTCCTTCTCCGCATTCTCCGTCAGGGAATATTTTTGTCTATTGCCGTACAATTAATTTAAACATGATACTTCGTTTGAAATGGTTGAGTCTATAATTCTTAAGGTAGCTGAAAGTAGAAGTATTGAAGTATTAGTGCATAATAATGAGCTTGGGTAGAGCAAAATCGTTTAATTAAATGTCGTTCAATTCATTTCGATACATTAAATTAAATTCTAAAGTAAATTGGAAGAACTGCACATTCTACAATTTTCTAACTACCCATTTAATATGAAGTTAATAGGAGGAAAAAATTACATTTGAAATGAATGGAAAGAAAGTTAATGAAAATATTTTTCTTTACATAATTTAATTCGAAGAACTGCTACTTCTAGTTCCAAATTGACTGAGAAATTATACACTCACCCATTTCAAACAAAATGAGATAATTTAATGAATGGAACGGCAGTAAATGAAAATATTTTGCTAGTGATGGCTAAGGGAACAGATCGAAGGCAATCGTGCATTTAAATAAACATTTTATTTAAATTTTAGACAACTGTATTATGATTTGCTGCGTTTTTATTAAATAGAGAACTTTTAAAGTTCATATTTTGTAATTTGTAAAAATATACCGTTTATTTGATACAGAATTTTATAAAATTTAAATGGCAATATCATTTCAAAAAGCATATCCGTATCAAAAAGTAAGGTTAAATTTATCTTTGTACTAATTAATTCCAAATTTGATAAATAAAAAGTGCATACATCAAAAATATTATTGACGTTCAATAGCTGATATTTTACACCTACAAATATTTTATAAACTTGCATTACTAAGCAGAATTGCAAAAAAATAGCTTTCTAAAGTAATAACTATAAATTAAAACAGAACCAATTTATTTAAAGAAAAATTAGATGAACTTTCTAAAACTTCTAGGAATACAATAAGTGTTAAAAGTGTATCAAACATAAATTTTAATTAGTTGAGATTTATAATGAAAATTCTTGCTAATATTTCATTTTAATTAATTTTCTTATTTTTCCTTTCAAAAGTTGTGCAGTTATATTTCACACTTGAATATGTTCTTGAATGAGCTCATTTTTTTATCAGAATAAACTGACGTAGCCAAGATTTTTGTGCTTTTGAAAACCTTTTCTGTGTACTTAAAACTTTATTAACATTTTTTTCATAAAAAATGACCCGTATTTTACATTGTAAAAAAATTTTAAATTTACGGCACTTTACCGTGAATTAGCCAGTAAATTAACGGAGTATGTCACACCGTTTTTTTACATAAACGGTCAACTCCCGTATTTTTGTGTTTTACGGTAAAAACCGTTAATGTAATGGAAAAGTCTGTTGATAAAGGAATAAAGTCCGTTTTATTACGGACATTGTCTGGAATCACTGCTGCAGCTTTTTTACAGTCTACCAAGATATTATGTAAAAATACTGTAATTGATATCTATTTTTTTTTATATCGATTTGAAAAATTTCCGAGCACAGATAGAAAGTTTTTTACATATTAGTTCATTTAAAAATTTGCCGTAATTATTATTGGCAATGGATTAAAGATAAAACAAGGAAATTCCAAGAAAATCGAAGAAGGAAGTTAGAAAGTAAAGAAATGCTATTTGAAATTCCGCCTTTTCCGAACACAGTTCAGAAAAATATTGAATTTTTAAACTTAAAAATATGCAAAATTTAAAAAAAAAATGATGAAAATGCTTGAAAATAAATTGAAAGAAAGCTGTTTTTTTACACTACATGTCATCTCCATTTATACAATTCTGTAGAATGATATTTAAACTTTGCTAAACATACACACACATCTACACAAAAAGAAAAAACTTTAATTTACACATATTTAAAAAGTAAAATAAAAAAAAAATTCTTCCTGATTCAGAGGCCTGAATCGACCTAGTCACTTGTTTTTTGTCATCGTAGATTCAGATTTATGGATGGAGAAAAAGAGTTTTGAATGCTATGATACTACAGCTGTAGCCTTTATTCGAAGAGTCTGTTATGTATTAACAGTGAATTATAAATTAAACTATTAGTAATAACAGAACCTGTTCCCCACGAGCCGATCCTTTCTATATAGATCTGACACTAGCAGATGCCCCCGCACTTAATTTACGTCTTGACATGTCAATACTATGTTAATTATTAATGAATTTCACTAAACCAAACAGTGCTTGGTCTCATCTCCCAACCAATGTGAAATAGTGGGACTCTACTGTATAAAATAAAGCTGAAATCATTACAATAACTGTTTCTACGGACCACTTTTTACATTTTCAAAAAGTAAAAAGAATAATTGAGAATTTTTATTAGACAAACAAATATTATAAAAGCCATTAAGTCCCGTTGAAAATTTCAGTCGAAAATAGTTTACAGAGATATATGATTTTTTTTATAACTGTCGCAAGTGAATTATACTTTTTGTAAGCAAAAGACTTGTCGTTCCATACTTCTGGTGAGTTGCTTGATTGTTTGGGCTTTTAATTATAAGCTTTTTTAGAGACTAGCTGCGCCAAGAAAAAAGCTAAAATAAAATTACATATATTTAATGAGAATAAGTAAAAACTCAATAAAGGCTGATGACACAAAGAACTTAACATACATACATATATATATGTATGTTAACCATTATTATTGTTAAACCTTTACAGGTGGTCTGTGACAGCATCTGTCCGAGAATGCATGCTAAAGCGGAGTGATGCTGTCTGAGCCCCCGTATAAAGGTTAAAAGTTATTTATATTTTATTTGATTTGTTCATATAATTTTGTTACACATGACAACAACATTTAATGTGAATAAATTAGTTCATGTTTACAGCGTTTTAATATTTAAGATCAGTTAAATTTACTAAATGACGAGACACTTTTAGAATTTAAACTCAATAGTCAAATAACTGTTTACATGATAGTATCACTGAACAAACAACTTCAAGGCACATTTGTTTACACATTAAATTAAGAGATTTAAATGTATTTACAAAGTATAGTTTGTCAACAAGCACGAATGTTTATATGAAATGGAGAAATAATTATTCTTGTGTGTTTTATCAAAATATTTCATTTATTTTCCAATTTAAATAAAAAGTGATTAAAAATATGTTTTAGATTTTATTTTTAGAAAACTAAATTCAAAACCTAGTGTGAATAGATAAATTTTAAAAAATATCGCAATTTATTAAATACAATAATGTAAAAAAAAATTAATTACTTATTATAGTCAAACTAATATTGAAACATACTTAAGTATATACGGAGTGTCTCATTTATTTTGCAAGCCGCATAAACGCCCAGCAGAGTAACAACAAGCGTGCACTCGCACACTGTTGGTGCAGGTAGCCTTGTAAACGGTCGTGCGAGTTACATTACCAACTCGCTTGAAAAACACACGAGCTAAGGAGAATGAAGTGAAAGGTAGTTGTGCGCTAAGTTGTTATGTGCGGAAAAAAGAGAGTTTATTATTGAAAATTATTCTCGAATGTCTTCGTACAAAAAGTTAAATGTTAGTTATTCCTTATTCTTCCATTTTATACCTAAGTAAAATTCGACGGAAATATAAAAGTAACCACGACTAGTTAAATATTAATACTTTATAGTTATTTCTGCACCAACATTGACTTTTATCATAGTTTTCTTTTATATCTATATTTGTCACAGTATTTCATGGAATTAGCTTTGTTTTGCATTCACCAAGATGCATCATCCATCTTAGGCTTAAGTAAATGTTACAATAAAATAGACTATTACCTCAACTTAGATTCCATATTTTTTATGCATTAATAAAATATTTAAATTATAAATACTATATTTATTCCTTGTTTAATGTAATGGAGATTGAAAATGTGAAAAATGCAATACAGAAAACCTACTAAGACGGAATCTCACAGGAAAGAATAAAAATGCGTTATATCCAAGTCCCTCTTTAGCAGGACTAAGTGTACTTTACTTTATTATAGTACGAGTAAAGCTTACGTGTGGCTACCTGTATAAGTAAATTTCATCTTGAAAACGAATATAACGATTTTAACGAGCAAAAAATCTATTTTACCATTTTCGGGCACCAGAAGACCATCGGACTCGGTTACATGTTTAAGAAAATTAGATTAGTGGGTCCTTTTTTGGTCACTGTAGATCCCGCTAATTTTATCCGGAAATTGTCTCAAAAGAATTTCGACCAAAAAAAAGAAAAAAAAACATGCATTTTATTATTTTGGGGCTCGAGAAGACCATTGGGTTAAGTTAGTTGTTCAATAAAATTCGAGTATTGGGTTATATTTTGTCATACTAGGTCATGGTCAAAATAATTATATCTAAAAAATGGCTCAGCCGATTTTATTAAAATTTGGAATCCAACCGTTTTATGGCAAACTATTTGATTTGATAACCTAGAGAGACTGCTAAGACCAGGATCTTACCTGTAGAGAATATATATTTTAAGGTCACCTTTATTGAGGTTAAAAAATACAATGAAAAAATTGCAATGTTCAGACGGAGCGTTATCCGCCGTTAAACGTCAGAAATGCACAAGGGAACTATCGAATCAGGTAACATGTTCGAGAAATTTCTATTTGTGGGACATTTTTGGGTCATTACGGTTCAAACTAATATTATCAAAAAAAGGCTGTAACACTTTGGACTAACTTTTGTCGATTACAGTTGTGGATTATGAGATAACCATTAGTATAATCAAATATTTACCGCTGTAATCTGCAAATAACTTTAGATACAAACATTGAAATTACTGACAAAAAATATAATTCTAAATAATATTTTAATGATTAGTTTTCGTCAGTGTATTTTTTTATCATTTTTAAAAGTTCGCAAAAATTATTTCATCGTTAAAAAAATAATATTGAGATTATTTTATTACTTTTTAAGTTTAAAGAAAAACTCTCAAAATATAAACCAAAAATAATGATATTTGAAAAATCGATCCCGTCTGAAACCATTTTATCTTCTTATTTAACTAATTAGAGTTTCAAACTCAAAAGATTATACTTTGAGCTTGACTTTTATCAAAGGAGATTAACCTGAAGGCATTAAATTAAAATCTCATTTTTCAATGTTGTTTAAAAAATATTTTTTTAATTTTCTCGGTGATTGAATTCCTTCAAGAAATTTATATTTGTTTACGATTTCTTAAATATGAAAGTGTAATTAAATATTTTTATTTCACTAATTCTCATTTTTTTAGGTTTCATACATTTGTAAGTGCATAAGCATAAATTTGTATTATTTTTTAAATTTTCCTATTCAAGTTCTTAAAAAATGCAGGGAATATACAGGTTGTATCTAAACTATAGGGCAAAACTTTAAGGGGTGATAGTACACATCAAGACAAACAATATTAAATGGAAACTAAGGGTCCCAAACGTCTTTCGAAGGAGATAGGTGCCATTAAAGTTTAGGGTCCAAAATTTCAAATAAACATAAAAAACGGAAAATTCGTCGATTGATTTGCGATTTTCACTAAAACTATTCTTTATGTCAGTATTTTCATGAAAATAAATTATAAAGATAAATTTCAAAAAAGGTCGATAGAGGGTGCTTTAGACTTTGGAGTAACGAACAATTATTTTTTGAAGCTATTTTTTGCATCTCATTAAATATTTTCGGAAGCTTAGACTTAAACTTAAATTTTGAGCTCAAAATCTGAATAGTTGGGAGTAGTTAAGTAGCTCAAACTGAACTGTGTTCAAAGGTTCGAATTTCAAATGTTTATAAAAAACGGAAAAATTGGTCGATTCATTTGCTGTTTTCGCCAAAACTATTGTTTAAATCAGTATTTTCTCGAAAATAAATTTTAAAGTTAAATTTCAAAAAATGCTGATAGAGAGCGCCTTAGACTTTGTAGTAACGAACAACTATTTTTAACCGTTATTTTTTTAACCTCATTAAATGCATGCAAAACCTTATACTTAAATTTTGTGCTCAAAATTGAATTGATTATAAAAAACGGAAAAATTGGTCCACTCGTTTGCGGTTTTCGCTAAAACTAGTCTTTAAATCTGTATTTTCTCGAAAATAAATTTTAAAGATAAAGTTTTAAAAATGCCAATAGAGGGCGCCTTAGACTTTGGAGTAACGTACAACTATTTTTAACCGCTATTTTTTAATCTCATTAAATGCTTGCAAAAGCTTCGACTTAAATTTTGAGCTTAAAATCTTAATCGTTTGAAGTAATTAGTTAGTGCAAAATTGAACTTTTTTTCGAGGTAGGAAGGAGAGTTAAATTTCAACTCCTGAACACAATTCAATGTGTGCTTCTTAACCCCTCCCAACGATTCAGAATTTGAGCTCAAAATTTAAGTCTAAGCTTTTGCAAACATTTAATTAGATACAAAAAATAACGGTTAAAAATAATTGTTGGTTACTCTTAAGTTTATAGCGCCCTCTAAATATATATATTTTTTAATTTATCTTTAAAATTTATTTTTAAGAAAATACGGACATAAAGAATAGTTTTAGCGAAAACGGCAAACGAATCGACTAATTTTTACGCTTTTTATAATCATTTGAAATTTGAATCTCCCCCCTCCCCATCCCTTGAAAAGATTTCACTTTGCGCTACTTAAGCACTCCCAACGATTCAGATTTTGAGCTCAAAATTTAAGTTTATGTCTAAGCTTCCAAAAAAATTTAATGAGATGCAAACAATAACCGTAAAAAATAGTTGTTCGCTACTCCAAATTCTAAAGCGTCATCTATTTTATAAAATTTAATAAAATTTATCTTTAAAATTTATTTTCAGAAAATACTGATTTAAATAATAGTTTTAGCGAAAACCGCAAATGAATCGAACAATTTTTCCGTTTTTTATAATCATTTTAAATTTGAACCTTTGAACACAGTTTAGTTAGCATTACTTAACCACTCCCAACTATTCGGATTTTGAGCTCGAAATTTAAGTTTAAGTCTAAGTTTCCGAAAATATTTAATGAAATGCAAAAAATAGCGGCAAAAAAATTGTTCGTTACTCCAAAGTCTAAAGCGCCTTCTATTGACATTTTTTGAAATTTATCTTTATATATATTTTTTCATGAAAATACTGACATAAAGAATAGTTTTAGTGAAAACCGCAAATCAATCGACTATTTTTCCCTTTCTGTATGATTATTTGGAATTTTGGACTCTAATCTTTAATGTCGCCTATCTCCTCTGGAAGACGTTTGGGACCCTTAGTTTCCCATTTAATATTGTTTGTATATATGTGTACTATCACCTCTTAAAGTTTTGCCCAATAGTTTAGATACACCCTGTATAATAAGATGTAGATGAGTGTAAAAATAAAAAAAATAAATATATATATTAATCCGTTTATTTTCCGAGATACTTATTTAAAGAAACATATAAAATTTATTTTCTTAACAATACCGTTAATATTAAAAGATGCGTTTATGTTATTAATGATCTTTTGAAGGATGTTTATTTAAAAATTTATTTTTGTTTGACTGATATTTAACATATTAAGGAATATTTATTGGTTTAGAATAATAGATAAATCCACCTTCTGTAATCTGATTTATTGAGTGTTATCTGATTCTTTACAGTTTAAATGTTAAGGTATTTCAATAAACTCGAGATGGACAAACAATTTTAATGACAGGAAATGCTTAAAATTCAAGTTTTCAAGATTTTCTAAATTTTGATAAAAAAAAATAAGTAAAATTATTGCACTTTCAAAAATTTTCTAAAACGTTAAAAACATTTCTCAAGGGAAAAGATAAAATAACAGTTTAACGATTTTTTTTTTATTTAATGACTATTTTTTAAAATAACTATTTTAAATTAATGTGTTTTAATGGAATGTTTGGAATTTCAAACTATGGCTTTAACACATACTGTTTACTATTATATTTTTGTGAATGATCAAGTGTAATACACAGTTTAATATGAAGATTTTGTTTTCAAATTTATACAAACCGGAAGAAAATCTTAACGTATGTTGAAGATAAATTAAATATGCAGTGGAATGCAGTTTTACATTGTAGGTATTTTTTCCGTTGTTTTGTTGTTTATATTCCAACATCTCTCATTAAAATTAGATATGAATATAGAAATGTATTTAAATGCTGTAATAAATGGAAAACATACATAGTTTTTTGCTTTCTTTACAAAAACATTTACAAAACATTTACAGGCATTTACAAAAAAGGAATTGCATGCTCATGAAAAATCCAGACAAAATATTGTAGGATTTAAAATGGAAAATCATTTCTTAATCTTCTTAACAGAGCTTAAACACAAAAATATTTCTGTACTAATATATACACTGGTGTGCAAAATTTAAGGACGGAGTCCCAAAATGCCAATTTTCAAGGGATTTTCAAGCGATAATTTTCACGCGAATATTCAAAATGAAGTAATATAATTTGAATAACTACTATACCTGCATAACAGCTAGTCCATATAACCTCTCATTCAGGTCACACATGGTCACAAGAGTCACAGTCACTACGGTGAAACAAAAAAATAGGAAATTTCATACGTCTCTTTTATGAGTCTCAAATGACTACTATATGTGACTCCACTGTCAGGTCACTGCGACTGCTGCTTTGTGACGAGTCACCAGGTGACTTTACAGTATCGTTTTATTGAGTCTATCATGTGACTGTCATTTAGAGGCTCAATTTCAAAGTCATCGTGAATGTTTCATTATAATAAATCATCAAACAATGTCCTATTAAAGTCACATGGTGAGTTTTCACCACTTTTCACAGTGGTTACTTTACAGTAGGGTCTCTGTTACCATTTGGCAATGTATTGTGACAGAAAGGCACCATGTCCCTTTAATATATCATTATTTGTTTATTTATAATAATGCAACATTCACAATGACTTTGAAATTGAGCCTCCAAATGACAGTCACATGAGAGCCTCAATAAAACGACACTCTAAAGTCAGCTGGTAACTCGTCACTATGCAGCAGTCGCAGTGATCTGACAGTGGAGTCACATATCGTAGTCATTTGAGACTCATAAAAGAGACGCATGGAATTTCCGATTTTTTGTTTCGTCGTAGTTACTGTGACTCTTGTGACCATGTGTGACCCGGATGAGATGTTATATGGACTAGCTGTTATGCAGGGATAGTAATTATTCGAATTATATTACTTCCTGTTGAATATTCGCGTGAAAATTATCGCTTGAAAATCCCTTCGTCCTTAAATTTTGCACACCGGTGTATATACACTCAAGAGCCAAAACATTATGACTACCTGTCAATAACGAGTTGTCCCACCTTTGGTGCGCAACAAAGATTCAACCCGCCTTGGCATGGATGCCACAAGTCCTTGGTAGATGGTTGGAGACAGATTGTACCAGCAAATCCGAGATATTGCGAATTAGTGGCTGTCGTCCCATGAAATCCCAAATGTGTCCTATCGGATTGAGATCCGGTGAGTTAGACGGTCTGGACATTGACTGGAATTCAGCATCGTGTTCCTGGCACCACTCCAACACAATTTTAGCCTTGTGACACGGGGCGTTGTCCTGTTGGAACATTCCATTTCCGACTGGAAAAACAGAGGTCATGTAAGGGTGGAACAGGTCCGCAATGATGTTCAGATACCTTGTAGCATTCATGGTCTGCTCTACCACAACCACAGGTACCAGAGACGCCCAAGTGAACGTTCCCCAAAGCATAATATCGCCACCACCGGTCTGTGTATGACCTACAGTACATTGAGGGAGCGACTGTTCGCGGGAAGACGGCGTATCCAGACACGGCCATCGGCGTGATGAATCACAAACCGTGATTCATCTGATCAGGCAATTCTCTCCCACTGATCCATGGACCAGTCGCGATGTTCCCGGTCCCAGCGCAGGCGCAGTTGGCTATGACGCTTGGTCAGCAAAGGCACACGAGTGGAACGTTTGCTGCGTAGCCCCATATCCAACAGTGTGCGCTGAGCAGTGTGCTCCGATTCTATTCTACTTCGCCCTGCATTGTATTGGGCTGTCAGCTGAGCCACTGTCTGGCTCCGGTTTTGCTTCACCATGCGAGACAGTCTCCGATGACCTTTTTCTTTGATAGCGTGTGGACGTCCAACACATGTCGTCTACTGTTGGTTTCACCGTCATTCATCCACTTTGCATACGTACTAACAACTGTAGATCGCAAACAACCCACGAGTCGTGCAGTTTTGGAAATACTTGTTCCGGGCCTTTGAGCCATTACAATCTGCCCTCTTTTAAAGTCGCTTAGATCTGCAGCCTTTCCCATCACACATAAAAATAAGTGAAATAATTATTCTTCAGACTCTCCAGCAGTAGTTAAATACCATTTCCACCAGATCACATGTCTTCCACGTCATCTAGGCAAGTTCATTGCAAAATGTAGGGGTGGTCATAATGTTTTGGCTCTTGAGTGTATATATATATATATATATATATATATATATATATATATATATATATATATATATATATGTATATATATATAAATTATAGGACTTTTTTTAATATTATTTATTAAACCTACCTTTATCAATAAGTTAAATATTGTGTTTTTGAGAAAACATAACGAGTCAATAAAAGAACTCTCAAACTTGTTATTATCTATTTTATTTCACAACGACACCAGTAGAAACAGTCTACAAAACAGAGTTAGGTTCAATTATGCAATATTATTAAAAGAACATAATTGACAAACAAAATGAAACAGTTTTTGCAAAATATTTAGCATCGTGTGTTTTACTAAAAATATGGCTTTAAAACTTATTATTATTATTATTATTATTATTATTATTATTATTATTGATGTTGTTGTTGTTTTACAGTACATAAATGTATTATAGTTTATAAATAAATGAAAAGAAAATATTTTTTTTTTTTTTTTTTTTGCATAAAACAACTTTTAAGAACTAATTAACTTTTAACATATTTTTTTAACAATATGTCTGTTCTATTTTTCTAAAAAAAAACTACTGAATGTATAATATGCTGAATGTCAAATTATTTTAAGTACATATTTTAAAGCATTCAAAGATTTTTTTTATTAAATTTTAATATAATATTGCATGTTTATATATATATAATGTAACACAAACCATTTAATGGTCATGAAAAGATTGGTAGTTAGGAAAGATTAATATCCGAAGTTTAATTTTCAGTTATGTATTGAAAAGAACAATTTATGTAAAAAATAATGTCGATGGGTAAGAATAAATAAGAATAATAACTTATATATATGTATTACCGTTAATAATATCTATAGACATGGCTTTTAATGTCCCTAATATATGTACATAATGCAGGGTGATCAAAAAGACTATTTATTGAATGTGCAGTTGATCAAATGTCACTCATTATTTCAAACGAATTATAACCTGAATTTTTTAGAATCGTATTTTTTTTTTATAATAACACACCACGGACAGGGACTAGCTACAAAGTTGCATCATTTTTATGAAACAATTTTAATTAATTCATCTAATCAACATTTCCCCATCGCAGAATTCCAATTTATATAACTTACTGAGAAACGTTGCTGTGTTATTAGAACAAAAAATTTTACTTAAAATTTAAATAAATACTGTTTTAATTCTATTACATTTGTAGCACTTAAATTTACAAATGCTATGGAAAAATTACAAAAGATGTTTTGTTAAAAATAGAAATAATTAAATGAAGGAGAATCTTCGAAAATGACAGGCATACATTCTCGAATAGTTTTTACAAATTACAGCGATCGCAAGCTAATTTCAACTAATTTTGTAACTACATAAAAAACTGATCTTAGATAATGAGAATTAAAACATTCTCTAAATTAATTATATTATTTTAAAAAGTAACTAAACAGCGTTTAAAAATAAACATTAAATATGGTTAATATCAATTGTTTAAATAAATAAATAAAAAATAAATAAATAAATAAATAAAAACTAAAATAAATAAATAAATAAATAAAAACAATTTATGTAAAAAATAATGTCGATGGGTAAGAATAAATAAGAATAATAACTTATATATATATTACCGTTAATAATACCTATAGATGTGGCTTTTAATGTCCCTAATATATGTACATAATGCAGGGTGATCAAAAAGACTATTTATTGATTGTGCGGTTGATCAAATGTCACTCATTATTTCAAATGAATTATAACCTAAATTTTTTAGAATAGTATTTTTTTTTTTAGTAACACACCCCTGACAAAGGCTAGCGACAAAGTTGCATCATTTTTACGAAACAATTTTACTTAATTCATCTAATCAATATTTCCACATTGCAGAATTCCAAATTATATAACTTACTGAGAAACGTTGCTGTGTTCCTAGAATTAAAAAAATTTTACTTAAAATTTAAATGAATAAAATTAATGAGAATTAAAACATTCTCTAATTAATTATATTGTTTTAAAAAGTAACTAAACAGCGCTTAAAAATAAATATTAAATATGGTTAATATTATTTGTTTAAATAAATAAATAATAAATAAATAAATAAATAAATAAAATCTCTGTTGATAATATGAAATATCTGTTTGAATTTTTGCTAATGTTAAAATTTAGATTAAATAAGATTGATAAATGTTTTATTAAATTCAATTTTACTTTTATTCTTAACTAATATAGTTTAATTTGCCTTCTACATATTTTTGTACTCTTTTTACTATTGTAAAGGGAGTTATTCAAAATTACTTCGAATGTTTTATATGTTTCAAGAACTTCACTTCTTTTCCAGCATTTAATAAAACAATTCTTTTTTATTTATTTATGCTTGAAAAACTTTCACGATATCACAAGCAAGTCTTGGAAGGAAAATTTCTTTTGAGACCTGCAATCGTTTAAAAAAAAAAAAAAAAAAAAAAAAAAAAAAAAAAAAAAAAAAAAATTCTACCTGACAGTAACAGATGTTTCATTTTCAATATACAGTATGTGTTTCTTTGTACTTCTTTTCTAATTTTTTCGGAAGGAAAAGTGTGAAATAAATGAAATATTTCATTTGTAACGTAAACTCAGAAAAGAATATTACAGATTTTGTTTTCTTCAAATCTTATGTTATTGCAATTACTGCATCTTCTTAAAAATATATATTACGTTTAATATTTTAAATCTTGATATAATGGAAACTACAGATGTTCTTACAAATATATACATACATATATATATATATATATATTACTTATTCAAAAATTCTGATTATTTCTTCCATAAAAAATTATATGGAAAATGAGAAAAAAAAAATATTTTGTTTATTGGGGAATTTGTGTTATCGATATGTTCTATTTAACCTGAAGAAAAATGAAATTGGGTCATAAAAGAATACATTTTATTATTATTTTCTTTGAAAAATATGCAGAAATGTTTCTGTTTAATTATGAGGAAGCATGTAAAAAAGTAAACAAATAAAAATAATAAAAATAAAATTCTCAAAATTATTATCAGAATACTTAAATCAACATAATCTTGAATCCTACCTGATTTTAAGAATTTTTTAATTTAAACTGTCCATTTGTTTCCATCACCAAAATATTAAAAAGATTTTTAATAATTTGGGGACATCTGCATTTCCGAACATGGAGTTTCCAAACTTTACGCATTTATATAATTAAGGATTTTACTCAGAATTTTAAAGATGTAGTTAAAACAATGAATAAACAATATTCACAAATATTTAATTTTATAAAAAAGTAAAAATAAATCATAATTAATTTATAATCACTTCATGAGTTTTTAAGAGACAGCATAAAATATCTCATTACATTTGTAACATGCATTTTAAATAATGATAGTTATTCATTTAAACACTAAACATTTTTTATTATAATTTTCTTGTAATACAAACAATAGTTACATTAATAACACACTTTAAGAAATGTTAGGATATTTCATAAATTTATTTTATATTGTTAGAAATTCTTTATTACTTATATCCGTGAATAGTTGTGAACAGAAAAAAAGGTTAGCAGGTTTTTGATATAATGTACATTACTTTAATTCACAATTTTATGTGCAATAAAAATACTAACAAATATTATTTTAATAGAATGTAAAAGTAAAACTTGAATTAAAATCTTTTTTCTGAGTTTTTAAGAGAGGCTTTTGCAAAAAAATTATCTTTACATATACATTGTACAATATGTATGAACTGAAATAAAAATAGTTATTTATCATATATAGTATTAAATATCTAATCACATAGTATATAGTATATATGTATGTATAGTGTTCTGACACATAGTATTAAGAAATGTAATTTATTAACACTTCAAATAATGGTTAAATCAGTAACACACTTTATGATAAGTTAAGACATAAGATGTCCTTGGAAAATAACACAACATTAAAGTTTTACCAGTTTTTAATAATTAGATTTAGATTTTATTTTTCCAAACAAATAATAGGATTTAATACAACAACTTGTTGACTATGTATTCAAGGAAAAATACTTTACCAGATATGTATTTATAAAATATACTGCAGTGATTTCTTCATCAATGTCATTTGGCTTTATTACTCACTTATGTAGGTAATAAAGTCACGCAAAAAAAAGTTAAATAAGATGGAATAATGTCATGTAATTTGTTATATTCTAAAGAAACAAATTCTAGAGCTTTATAAATTGACAAATTACTTTTAGATACCATTAACTGCGATATCAGGATTCAGTGTTAATCATTTAAAATTTATTCTTCTGGCATGAAAAAATTAGCAATATTTAAAACATACAAAATTCTCTTTATTCTTTTCAGCTTTAATCAATGATAATACTGGTCTCTCTTGAGTAAAAGAAAATAATAATACGAAAAATATATTTCTGCCACTGAATAAAATCAATCGGTGTTACAAACCAGTGAATGGCGTTATTACCCCGGTGTATATTTTACGCAGTATATTTAAACTAGAAGCTACATCGCGAGCATATTCGAAATCTCCCACAAAATTTTGAAAGCACATTACAAATTTATGTAATAAATAAAGTATTTTCTAATAAACATATAGCCTTCACATAACAGAACATAAGTAGAAAATTTTTGGATCGGGCGTTGAATCTTACGTAACTATTCCGCAAAAGAGGACTAATGCAAAAATTAACTTTTAAAGGTAGTTTTCTGATTGAGATAACCCAAAGCCTTTCTGTGCAATTTCGAAGTAAGTTCGGTGCAATTTGGAACTCTTGCATAGGACCCTTAGTGACATTTTCCTGGATTCTTTCAGAATCGCGTGAACTATTAGTACATAGCTTCATTATCCTCCTTGTTGTTATTACCTCACGACACATCGTACAATATTTAACTAAACCAAATCGGTGCAGAAAAGAATACAAGTTCCAGTGAAATTGTATTTTAAAGAAATAAATAATAATTTTTTTTAAATTATCAATAAACTCCATAAAAATATAAAATAATGAAGTTTGTAGAAAAATAATAAAATTGAATGACTAATTTTAAATAAAAAATAAATACTAAAAAATGAATAAATTATGAGTAAAAATGTATTACACTGTTCTGACGCTTTAGATTTAAATGTAGCATTTAGTTTTATATTTCAAATTTTGGACTTTATTTTGTTAAAAGACATTCCTTTTTAAATAAAAAAATAAATTAAAAAAATCACATTATTAAATTTAAACTGTAACGTCAATTATAACTTTGAACAACTTCATACACATAACTTAAAAACGTGATTTAAAGTGATTTAGCTAATTTTCGTTTCTAAAGTATCATCTTTTCATAATCTTTTTTTCGTTTATTACTGATGCTGATGCTAAAAAAAATAATTTTAACCTTTATCATTTCAGGTCAGTTAAATAAATTTATTTAGAAAAATTAAAAGATTTTTTTGTGAATTTTTATTTTATTGATGACTATCTATTAGTTTATTTAAAAACCTGGTGACGTGGAATATTAAATGATACTAGATAAAAGTAAATAAATGTGTAGATATACCTACATATACAACATCGTTAAAATGTTAAAACCATTCTGATTTTTTTCCTTTTTGTGTATCTATGCAAAAAATAACAAAAATAATATTAAACAAGTTGGAAATTGCGCGTGAAGCGTAGCAAATGAGATGCGTTCGTACGATAACGAAGTTTTAAAATATTCAGATCTTGCTGATATAGTAGAGCGTACTTCGGATACAGTATAGTGGTCGAAATCTTTGTGTTCCTGTAAATATGTAGGGAATAATTTTTATTATACTTCATTAACGTATATCTTATTCATAAAATATAAGGTAGTTTAATATAATTAAAACACGCCCCAAACAATGTTTCACCGTATAACATTATTTAGTGAATACATTTGTGTGGCCCTGTAATTTAATAATAGATACTAATAGATACTAATAGATAATAATAATGTACAATCACAGATTGTACATAAAGTATATTTTAATACATACTTCATAGATTCATGTCTATTTTATTATGTTCCAATGAGTGTAACACTACTAAAATGCATTTGAAACTTTTTTTCCCATTGACCGTAATGTAACTGAATCCTTTCGATTGTCCCTGTAATTGATCTATCCATCCGATTTTCATAAAATTGGAAATGACTCGACAAAATTATGTAATAATTATACGTTTTAAATTTCAAACGATTAAAATACATTTGAAACTTTTTTCCCCATTGATCGTAATGTAACGGAATATTTTTGATTGTTCCTGTAATTGATCTATCCATCCGATTTTCATAAAATTTGAAATGACTCGACAAAACTATGTAATAATTATTTATTTAAAATTTCAAACGATTCGGTTGGGTAGTTTTTGCGTTGTTATATGCAGACGGACAGACGGACGGACAGAGCGACAACAATAGGTGCTACGTATTTACATAATTACGAACGCACCTAAAAATGATACAACAGTAATTATTTATCTCGGATTCTTTATATTTGCTGAGAGTGCAGTAAGACAAATTTAAATCAACGATGAAAAATTCAATATACATTTCTCTTTAAAATTTAGAAATTATATAAAGAATATTAACCATATAATGAGATTATTTAAAAATAAAATATTTCTTGTATACTGTACATTGATTTTCTTGAATTCGGTAGGTTTAACCCCCTAACCGCACAGCAAAAGTGCAAAATTGTAATGTTGTTTTCCCTGTAATATATTTTAAAGGTTAATAAAAGAAGGATTTTCCAACATGGAATATTATTTTATTCCGTATATGTTTATAAGCCTTAACACTATCAATCGTAACTTAATTTTTTAAAACTGGATTATGCTTGTGAAAATATATTAATTTAAATAAAGCTTCAATTGCAGTGAAACCTGCAGCCTAGTGAACGGATATATACGGTCGCGGCAGTGGGGAGGTTAAAAGATTTACATAGAACACAATCGCTACAGCAAAAACAACAATCGCTGCGTGCAAAAACAAATTATAATAAAAAAGAATATTGCCCAGTTAAACTGATGGCATTGAGCTCACAGGCTACGCATATACTAATTGTACATTACAGCCTTGTATTTTCGTTAATTCCGTTCGAAAAAAATTAAGAAGGGGAAACAGCTCTCCCCTTTCTCCTTTTTTATACTGAATCATTGAACCTCCTAAACTATCAAGGACATGCTGTATCATATAAAAAATCTATATCCAAAATTCAGAGCAAATCGGATAATTCTTAGTAAAAACCCATTTAGCATTTATATAATTTAAAAGGAGTTATTCCCCCCTTTTTATACTTAACCATTGAACTTCCAAAACTATTCAGAGATTTGAACGAAATCTGACAATTCTGCTTGAAAAATCCATTTATACAAGTTAAGGGGAGGAGCATTAGAACTCCCGTTCCCCCTGTTTATACTTATTCAATGAACACCTAATAACAGCTACGGACTCGTCTCATCAGAATGATCCTATATCTAAATTTTGATGGAAAACTGTTAATTCTGTATGAAAATCCCGTTTATATCAATTAAGGGGAGGGGCATGTGCCCCCGTTCCCCCTGTTTATACTTATTCAATGAACACCTAATAGCAGTCACGGAATCGCCTCATCAGAATGATCCTATATCTAAATTTTGAACGAAAACTGTTAATTCTGCATGAAAATCCTGTTTCTAATCCATTAAGGGGAGGGGCATGAGCCCCCCGTTCCCCCTCTTATACATATCGAATGAACTCCAAAAACTAATCAGGGAAGCGCCTTATCAGGATATACCTATATACAAAATTTCAAGTGGATCCGATATTTTTATCATGAGTTATCGCGTTACGCACGAACATACGAACGTACATACAGAACGGACGGGCACATAAGCTCTCAGGCCATGATAGCCTGTGAGCTAAAAATAAAGGATAGTCAGATTAATGAAATCCAATAAAAGAATTATACACACACCGTGAATGTGCAAACTACACGCGCGTGTTCGCGTATGCAGGTCATTCTCCGGAAAACGCTACTCTGTATGACAATAAAAATTATTTTAAAATGTTCAAAATTCAATGTATATATATATTTTTAATGATTTGAAAATCACAAAACAATAGTAATCACAAAATATAAAAGTACATGAAGGATGTTATTCCTTGCATTTCAAAAAGTGGCAGAATATTCCCCATTGCTGAATCATTACTGGGAGGTGGGGAATGTTCAGCTTAATGAAATGCTTTTTCCTAAATATTAATACATACTAAGTGTCCGCTCGCATTTTTATCACATTCTGTGACAGGAAATCATAAGTTTTTTCTCTCGATTTTACTTCCTAAAGGCGACCCACCAGTGGCCAAGAGGGTGTGCACTCGAAATGATAGATGGTATTGCTTGGTTGGAACACATTCGTGGCTGTCGGCCTAATCGTTCGCAGTTTTTTCGTTGTTTTCTTCGAACATTGGATTTCCTTGCGTAAACACGGGATAGGTTCCCTTAGAAATACCCCTACGGAGGGAATCATCTTTTTGAGATCCATATCCCACGTGGCGTAATAAACAAAACCAACCGGCAGTTTTTCTCAATTTTATTCATGTTTAGTTTTCGAAGTGAGCCTCATTAAATCAACAAAAAACGCATTTTTTTAACCGCTTGAAAAATATTTTAACAGTGAACATATATTTTTAGAAATTATAATTTTTCATTTTTCTTATTACTCCATAAGTTTATTTTTTTTCCTTTATTTTCAACCGATTCTTGGATTAAAAAACACTGGTCAATAAAGGTAAGTAAGTAGCATTGAAGCATTTTTTGAAAAATGCAAAATTTTTATCAAGCACGGAAGTTTTTAGATAAAACAACGCACATCAAAATATGAATTAATAGGAATTTTTAATGGAGTTTTAGGTAATTTTTCAATTTTTTGGTAATTTTTCATAAAAATTTAGAAAGGAATTGATTTTATACCAAAATTTTTATAATCAAACCTAATTCAATCTAATTCACTTTTTTAGCAATATATTAGAAAACCACTTACATATGTCATAAAACAAAATATGTGTAATAACTGTTAATTGTAGATACACATACCCAATGCTGTTTGCAAAACACATATTTTATGAGAATTTTTTGATAAAAATAGCTTTAAATTAGATACACAAAAACGTATAAGCTATATTTATTCCATATCCATGCCATTAGATGACAAAAAGCTCTTAAAACAACAAAAAAATTTTAAAAAACAGCAAATTAAGATTTTCATGCAGAGGAAAAAATGTGTATAATTCTTACAACTTTAAATTTTTCCCTATTTGTCTGTATTTATACATTAGTGTATATATTATTTATTTCATGTTTGTGCATTAAAATGTACTGTTTTCATTTCTGTGTTTCTTTAAACAGTTACGTCCGGTTTAAAAAAGTTATTTTAGGTAGATTTCGTATGAAATACTACCTATTGCATTGTCTCCCATGTTGGAATTTCTGAAAAATTTTTGCGGATCTACACGAATCATGACTCCTAG
The DNA here is from genome assembly GCA_964019185.1 of Maratus speculifer. Classification (NCBI taxonomy): domain Eukaryota; kingdom Metazoa; phylum Arthropoda; class Arachnida; order Araneae; family Salticidae; genus Maratus; species Maratus speculifer. The sequence goes on from OZ025297.1 coordinate 53,895,645, forward strand.
ACCCCAAAACCACCATCAGTAAAAAAGTTTATATATCTATCTATCTATCTATCTATCTATCTATCGGTGTATATCACTTTCTTCTAGACACGATAACTTCCATAATTATGCTCAGATCTTCTTCAAACTTTTACATAAAATCAAGGAGCCTAAAATCTCGGTCGAGTTCGTTAATGGGCAAAATCGGACCAAGGGGGTGGAAATAGGGAGGGTTTTTGTGAAAACAGAAAAAACGCGATAACTTCTAAGTTAAAATAGATATCGAATCAGTTTAAAGTTTATATTACTTCTAAGAAATGGGCAAAAAGTTTATGCATGACAGATTTTTGATAAAGTTTAAAATGGGCTCAAGGGGCGAAAAAAACATGGTTTTTGGGAGAGAAAAATTCATAACTTCGTCAATTCTCAAGATATTAAATCCAACTAAATTTTATATAAATGTACTCAATATTATCTAAAACTTTTGTATTTTTAAGTTTTTGATAGGACCAATTTTTACCGAGGAAAAAAATTAAAAACGAAAAGAAAAAGGGGGGAGGAAAAAGAAAAAAACCCATAACTTACTCAATTCTTAAGCAATCAAATCTAATTAAATTTATTTTACATCTTCACAATAAGATCTACAACTTTTATATTGACAAGTTTTTCATAGAACCCATTCTTATAGCAAAAATAAATTAAACAAAAATAGGAGTTGGAGTAAAAACCTTAAATCCAAACTGCTTATATTCTGACTCATTTTAAAATTCATTTTTGATTTTAAACGCATCCAAATGACAGATCCTCTTATTTAGGAACTATATAATGCGACGTTTTGGCCAATTTTTTGATAAAGGCAGAATATATTTTTAAAAAGTCTGCCAAAAAAGGTATTTTGAACAGATTTCCCGAAATTATCGTCATTAAAAATTGATTAAGTATAACAAATTGCGTTTTTTCTGAGTCATTTTTAAATTCATTTTTGTTCTCAAACCCATCCAATTTACAGGTCCTATTATTTAGGAACTATATAATGCGACGTATTGGCCAGTTTTTTGATAAAGGCAGAATATATTTTTTAAAAGGCTGCCAAATAGGGTATTTTGAACAGAATTTCACGAAATTATCATGATTGAAATTTGAGGAAATTAAAAAAATTGCGTTTTTACCGAGTCATTTTTAAATCTTTTTTTGTTCTCAAACGCATCCAATTTACAGGTTCTCTTACTTAGGAACTATATTCTGTGACGGAGTGGCCAGTTTTTTGATAAAGGCAGAATATATTTAAAAAAAAGGCTGCCAAAATGGGCACTTCGCACAAAATTTCCCAAAGCGACCATGATTAATGAACTGTGGGTATTCAAATAACAAATTGTTTATTTTATGACTCATTTTTAAATCCAATTTTGCTCTAAAACGCATTTAAATGACAGTTTTTTGTTACTTAGGAACTATATAATGTGCGTATTCTTTGATTTTTTGATAAAGGGTGAATATACATATTTTTAAAAGCTGTCAAAGTAAGCACTTCGCAAAAAAATTTCCCAAAGCGATCATGATAAAAGAATTGAGGTTGTATTCAAATAACAATTTTTTTATTTTATGACTCATTTTTAAATTCAATTTTGCTCTCAAACGCATTCAATTGACAGTTTTTCGTTATTTAGGAACTGTGTAATGTGCCGTATTGGTCAGATTTTTGATAAAGGCTAAATATATATTTAAAAAAATCTGTCAAAGTGGGCACTTCGTACAAAATTTCTCAAAGCAATCTTGATTAAAGAATTGTGGATGTATTAAAGTAATAAATTGGTTATTTTATTACTCATTTTTAAATTCAATTTTGCTGTCAAACGAATTTAATTAACAGTTTTTTGTTATTTAGGAACTATATAATGAGCATATTGGTCAATTTTTTTAATAAAGTAAGAATATAATTCAAAATATGTTGCCAAAATGGACATTTGAGTAGAATTTCGTTTAAGAGGATTTCGATAAAACCAGTTCTTACAGAAAAATGAAATTAAAAAATTTTTAAAAGCGGTTGAATAAAGTAGTTAAACTGGGTTTATCTCTAATCATTTAATTTTTTCTTTTCTTTTTTGAGATGAAAACTTTTCGAAATCTACCTCCGCCTATAGGCCATGCCGAAAGGGATTTCTGGTTTATATTTTGAACTCTGTAATATTGCTTCTAATTATTGCTGAACTAAAAGTAAGATATTTTTTGGAATCTTAAATGTTCTTTACTTTAATTTAAAATAATTTAAAAAAATCCAAAATTGTCATCCATGTTTGTTTGTTTGCCGTTTGTTCTAACACTGGCCCGGTGAGAAGCTTTTTATTTCTATATAGCTGCCTAATTCCACAAAAACCCCGTCAAAGACTAAACCCACTGTATTATCAACAATACTTACAAACTGTAAAACAACAGATACTTCAAACCACCTATCGCCAGTACGATTTCTACAAAAAACTGACTAACCCCTACTACTGTCGCCAGACACCATTAGCAAAAAATAAACCAGACTGCCCTCCAACTGCTCACACCAGAAACTGACATGTCCAGGCCAGAAAATGTATTTAGTGAAAAAATTTCATATAATTAGCGATATGAGGATAAACATATACCTAAATATCCTCGCACGATGTTTCCTGTATCAGACACCAAATAGGGTCCTTTAATTCTTCCAGATTTGTTAAAATTTCTTCTGGAATTTTTAATTAACTGCGTAAATGTCATAAGAAACTATCCCCAGTAGCCAAACAATATTGGACCAATATTTGCTATATCTTGGAGCAGTATTGGCGCAATATTTGCATGAAATATTGCTCCAATATTGGGGTGTTTACATTTTGCCCTTATTTAGCCAATATTTGCAGCCAATGTTATGCCAATATAGGGGTTTCATTAGAAATATTGCCAATGAAACGCCAATATTGGTTAAATATAGGAGTTTCATTGGAAATATTTCCAATGTAGCGCCAACATTTGTACAGTATTGGTGTTTTATTGGCAATATTTCATATGAAACCCCAATATTGGCATAATATTGGCTGCAAATATTTGCTAAATAAGGGCAAAATGTAAACATCCCAATATTGGAGAAATATTGATGTTTTATTGGCAATATTTCTAATTAATGAAATATTGGCGCAACGTTGGACCAATATTGCTTTGCTACTAGGGATATATAGACTGATAGATATTTGGATATATTATACAGTAATTTTAAACTGTTTTTTGTCGTCAGTCGTAATATTTATCTCAGGACCTAGGAGGTTAAGAGAGCAAAAATAAGAAGCACTTACTGACAAGCACGGAGTCAGCGCGCAGCTGTGAAAAATATTATTTAGCGTATTTTAAAAAAAAAAATCTTAACCAGTTATTATTATAAAGAAAAATTTAAATGTTTAATGACAACGTATAAAATTTAGATTCTTATGATATTCGTGTCTGATTATTTTTGCATTTTTCTAATATTTTATGATAAAATAATAAAAATATTTAAATAATGCATCATATTTACATTACATAGGAAATCATTGCGTTAGTGAAATTCACTTTGGATGGAGATAATGCTTAGAAAAATAAATTGCATTTAATTTGCTTTATTTGCATTGGTGGCACTTCCAGAGGAAGATCTTATTTTAATTGAGGAACATAATGATTCTAATTAATAAGAAAGAAAATTCTGATATCGTATTTGACATCTGCTATAGTATATTTTAATATTTGATTAATTACATTTCCCCCGAGGATGTTTACTTCGAAAGCTGTTACAAATTACGTGCCAAGTAGTTACAAGCTTTTCTTAAATATGCACCTTATTATAATTGTTTTAATCTAAAAATCGTAGTTTTTAGAAAAAAATCTGTAAAATATTAACTATTCAAGAGATTAAAAAAATCTTAAACAAATGTGTTTATAATAGAGTTCTAGGAGATAAAAATGCAAAAGAAAGAAAATATCTCAGAAATTAAAACACGAGAAGCATTTTAAAATTTCGTTTAAAAATTAAAAAATAATAAAAAATTTTAAAAATTTAATAAGATTCGAATTTTTTTAAGGTGTTCTATATGCTTTTGGTGAAATGTATATGTGAAAACACTCTTCACGAAGACATTCTGGCACCAGCAGCCGCTGATTTTCAGAACATTTTTCTTTTATTTATTTTTTTTCTTTCTTGTGCAAACTTAAACCTGATTGGTTATTTTACGATCTTTTTTATTAATGTTCTTTTTGTACCTTTCAGATTTCGATGTAGTCTTACCTAGAATAATGACCAAGAAACATGTAATAGCTGTGCGCGCGTGTAAATAATCAATTTTTTGTGTGTTTACGTTTTGTCTCTTATTTTTTGATGTGGATTTTTTGTCTTTGAAGACTGCAAAGAATTATGATCCTGAACACCGTACATCCATCAAGAACCCTCGAGAAAGGTAGGAAAATTTTTATATTATTATTTTAAGAATATTTTTCTACTGAAATAACGATTTTGAAATTAACATGGCATCCCTGTCGCGGGATGTACGGTGGTAATATATTTTGAAACAATTAAGAATTTGAATTTTGAAATAAACTAATTAAGTAGAGAAAAAGAAAAAAATGGCTGAGAATTTAGAAACACTTAAAAAAAGAAGAACTATTTTTCGATCGGCTGTTACGAAAATTCTAAATAAAATCGAAACTTCCATAAAATCAGACGATGTGTCTATCGAAGAACTGCAAGAACATGTTGAAACATTGACCGACAAATTTAAGTCACTTAAGACAACAGATAATTCAATTGAATTATTAGTCAATCCCGATGATTTAGAGAAAGAATTAGAAGCCGCTGAAAAGTATAGCGAAAATGTAATATTATGGAAGTCACGCGCAAATCAGAAAATTAGAGAATTAAATGCCGGATTTTTAAATTTAAAATCAAAACAAGAAAGTAACAAAGAACAATTTTCAGACAGTACCTCAAATGAAAAAGTGGATAATTCGGTAAAAGTTAAGTTACCGAAATTGCATATACCAATATTTGATGGAAATATAAATGAATGGCTTTCCTTTTGGAGCAGTTTTGAATCGGCCATTCATGATAATAAGTCGTTAAATAAAGTTGATAAATTTAATTATTTAAGATCGCAATTAAGATCGACCGCTTTAAACACAATAGAAGGTTTTCCTGTTTCCGAAAAAAATTACGATGCGGCTATAGAATTGCTGAAAAGTAGGTTTGCTAATAAACAATTATTAATACACAATCATATTAGTAATCTTTTAGCTATCAAGCCTTTGAGAACTTCGAATGATATATATGCTTTCCGACAATATTTTGATAAATTATCAGTAGAACTGAGAAGTTTGCAAAGCTTAGGAACAGATTTAAAGAACATTTCAAGTGTATTATGTACAACCATTTTGAAAACAATTCCGAAAGATTTGTTAATAGAACTTAACAAGTCCGATAATGAAAAGGGATTTTATGAAATTGAAGAACTAATGAATTTTTTATCTACTTGTTTAAAAGCCAGAGAAAAGGCTAATTTAGTAATAAACCCAATGAACGAAGATAAAAAGTTTTTTATTCCTCCTGAAAAGAAAAACTTTAATTCGTTTCGAAATAACTATAAACAAAAAAATTATCCAACAGCTAACGATTTAGTGTCAACGAACAAAAAAGAGGATTTAAACGTAATAAACTGCGTTTTTTGTGAATCATTTCATCACTCATCGGTTGATTGCGATAGAACTAATGAGTTATCTATTGATGAAATTAAGAACATTCTAATGAAAAAGGGTGCATGTTTTAAGTGCTTAGAAATGAAAAAACATTTATCGCGTTTTTGCAAAAAAAATATAAAATGCCGTATTTGTAACGGAAATCACAACACGTTGTTTTGTTACAGAAACATAAAAAAGGAAAAATCTAAACAACAGACCGAAGTGTCGGATACTGCCCTTTTTGCGAATGAAAACTTGCAGAAAGAAGTTTATTTACAAACTTTATATGTTTATGTTAGAAATAATGGTTGTGAATATATAGTACGCGCATTGTTAGATACGGCGTCTTCTAAATCGTATATTTCAAAGTTCGTAGCCAATAAGATGGGATTAAAAAGTTTAAGAAAGGTCAGAATTACTCACGGGTTGTTTGGAGGTACCGAAACAACGGTAGATCATAACTGTTATTCTGTTAATTTAAGGGGTTTAAGGGGAGGTAAAAAGATAAAAATTGAGGTAATGGAACAAGAAAAAATTTGTGCTAATGTACTCAAATTTAGAGACATTCGTTGTATTGCGGAATTAAAAGGAAAAAAAATATTTTTAAGCGATATCTGCCCTGAAGGTAAAAATTGTTTATATGAAAGAAATTTGAATGAAATACATGTACTTTTGGGAGCAGATGTTGTGGGAGAACTGTTTACAGGTAAAATAGAAAATTTATCTTGTGGTTTGGTTGCGATGCAAACAAAACTAGGTTGGACTACTATGGGCAAAATTGGCGGAAATGAAAGTGATAGTTCTCTTTTGGTCCTTTCATTATATGTAAACGATGCCAAAATTACAGATTTGTGGAATTTAGATTCTTTAGGCATAGTAGATCCTGCGGAAAAACAAACTAAGGAAGAAGTCCAGAAATTAGTTTTGGAGCATTTTAAAGAAACCGTAAGACGCGAAACTGATGGTAGGTACAAAGTTTGTCTTCCCTGGTTAAGTGAGCATCCTCCTATTCCAAGTAATAAAGATTTAGCGATAAAACGCCTGCAAAATAATATTAAGAATCTCCAAAATTGCGGTTTGTTGAAAGATTACGAAGCAGTTTTAAATGAGTGGGAAACGGAAGGGATTATTGAAAGAGTGAAAGAAGAGGAAAAACTTAACTCCAAAGTCCATTATCTCCCTCATAGAGCTGTAATAAAACCTAATTCTACGACCAAAATTAGGCCAGTATTTGATGGATCAGCACATGTTAAGGGTTCTGTTTCCATAAATGATTGTATAGAGAAGGGACCTAATTTAATTGAACTAATTCCGTCTGTTCTAAATCGATTTAGAGTGGGAAAGATAGGTATTGTAGCAGATATTCGTAAAGCTTTTTTACAGATATCACTGAATGAAAAGGATAGAGATTATTTACGTTTTTTCTGGTGGAGAGATGGGAATTCAGAAAACCTTGAAATTTATAGACATTGCCGGGTTGTCTTTGGGATCAGTTGTAGCCCCTTCCTTTTGGCCGCTACTCTAACACGTCACTTAGATGAAGCACCTGAGAACATTAAAGATGTTGCTATAAAACTTAAAGAATCTTTCTATGTAGATAACTGTGTAGCTAGTGTAGAATCGTTAGAAGAGTTAGAATATTTTCGCAATGAAGCACGGAAACTCTTAGCTTCGGCACAATTTGATCTTCGTGGTTGGTGTCATAACCGGTGCGAAGAAATTGGATTAGGCTTTAACGAAAAGGGTCATTTGAGTGATGCGGCTGAGGATAAAATACCCTTACTTGGTTTAATGTGGGACACCAAGAGTGATACATTGTCGTGTGATTTTCGGAATTTTAAATTGGAAAATGAGTGCATCACTAAAAGAACAATTTTGTCCTTAACTCATAAAATATTCGATCCCATCGGTTTCACTTGCCCCGTGACCTTAATTCCAAAATTACTTTTACAGAAATGCTGGAAAATAAAGGCGTCATGGGACTCCAAGCTGCCCGATGAGATAGTTAAGGAATTTAGAAAATGGACTAAGGAAATTAATGATTTGGGAAATCTTGAGATCCCGCGAAGATTGTCTAACTTATCTCTAAAAGAGGGAAACTTATCTTTACATATTTTCTGCGACGCTAGTAAATTTTCTTACGCTACATGCATTTATCTAAGAAATGAAGTAGAAAATCGTGTAACTTGTCAAATTATTCAGGCTCGTTCTAGAGTAGCTCCTCTAAAGGACATTTCCATTCCACGCCTTGAGTTATTGGCCTGTTGTATTGGAGCTAGATTGTCCAATAGTATTAAAAACGATTTGAAATTAGAAAATGTTGATACTTACTATTGGTCAGATTCAATGGACGTGTTATACTGGATAAAACGGGAAGGTCCTTGGGCTACATTTGTAGAAAATAGAGTTAGAGAAATTCGAAAGCTTACCCCCAACACTTCATGGAATTTCGTACCTGGACATATGAATCCAGCAGATTTACCGTCACGCGGTTGTTGTGCAAAATCCCTTATTAAATCTCAGTGGTGGTTAGGGCCATCCTGGCTTTCAGAATCAAAGGAAAATTGTCCTAGTACTAATATTTTTCCTAATATGGATATAGTGAATTCTGAAAAAAGAAAAACTATTGTGACCGCTCCTAATGTAGAGAGTGATGAGGCACAATTTTATAATCGCTATTCTTCTTACAATAAAATTTTGCGAGTTACTGGTTGGATTTTGCGATTTTACCAAAATTCGAAAAGGGGTAGTACCGACAGAATATTCGGTCAATTAACACACAACGAATTAAAAGCAGCAGAAACAGTATTATTAAAACTTGTGCAAAAAGAATCCTTTGTGAATGAACATAATCAAAGGCTGAAATGCCTGAATATTTTTACAGATTCGGAAGGAATCATACGCGTGAAAACGAAGATTTTTCAACGAGAAGATGAATTCAATTTTAGATTACCTATCTTACTCCCTTCAAATCATTACGTCGTAGAACAAATTATATTTTCGAAACATTTAGAATTCGGTCATTGTGGCGTACCCTTGTTGATGACTGCGTTACGAGAAAATTACTGGGTACTGAAGAGTCGGAAAACAATCAAAAAGGTAATCGGCAAATGTATCATTTGTAAAAGACACTCAGCAAAACCACCTGATGTAGCAGAAAGTGTCTTACCTCTTGATCGTGTCAGAGAAGCCGCGATTTTCGAAATAATAGGAATCGATCTGTGCGGGCCTCTTTATTTGAAAAATCAAAGTAAAGTCTGGATTTTGATAGTCACGTGTGCAGTTTTTAGAGCTGTGCATTTCGAGCTATTGACAGCTCTTTCAACCGAAAGTTTTATCTTAGGCCTGAAACGTTTTATTTCTAGACGAGGTCGTCCTGCAATAATATATTCAGATAATGGCACAAATTTTACTGGCTGCCACAATTTATTAAAAACTATTGACTATGAAAAAGTAAAAGCGGTTACTGCGTTTTCACGTATAGATTGGAAATTTATTCCACCTTCTGCACCTTGGTGGGGTGGATTTTGGGAGCGGCTTGTTGGAATCCTGAAACGAATCTTGAGAAGGGTATTGGGCAAGTCGTCTTTAAATTTTGAAGAACTACATACCGTTATCTGCGATTGTGAAAGTATTATAAATGCCCGCCCCTTGACGTATGTTACAGACAATAATGAAGATCTTGAAGTTATAACGCCTTCAATGTTCCTTCAGGAAAATACTAAAATAGGTATGCCTGAACTCGAATTTCTAGACCACAAAGAAATGAATAAACGATACCATTATAGAATTAAAATTAGAAACGATTTAAAAGCAAGATTTAGAAGCGAATACCTCGGCACATTGAAATGTTCGATCTTTAGTGGGAAAAAATCAAGATCTTTGTGTGTAGGAGATGTTGTCCTAATATGGACGGAAAATTCTAGCCGAATAAACTGGCCTCTTGGTAGAGTTGTCGAACTTATACCTAGTCAAGATGGCGTTGTGCGTGTAGTAAAGTTGAAGACTGCAACTGGAATGCTAATTCGTCCCATTAAGAAACTTTGTTCTTTGGAGGTGAATGAAATCGCCGATAATCAAAGTGATTCAGTACTGCAGAAGCGTTTGACTACTCGCCATGGTCGAATTGTACGGCCGCCCGAAAGACTCCAACTGCAGTGATTGAGTTCTGTCCCCTAATGAACTCAAGGTGGGGAGTGTGAAAACACTCTTCACGAAGACATTCTGGCACCAGCAGCCGCTGATTTTCAGAACATTTTTCTTTTATTTATTTTTTTTCTTTCTTGTGCAAACTTAAACCTGATTGGTTATTTTACGATCTTTTTTATTAATGTTCTTTTTGTACCTTTCAGATTTCGATGTAGTCTTACCTAGAATAATGACCAAGAAACATGTAATAGCTGTGCGCGCGTGTAAATAATCAATTTTTTGTGTGTTTACGTTTTGTCTCTTATTTTTTGATGTGGATTTTTTGTCTTTGAAGACTGCAAAGAATTATGATCCTGAACACCGTACATCCATCAAGAACCCTCGAGAAAGGTAGGAAAATTTTTATATTATTATTTTAAGAATATTTTTCTACTGAAATAACGATTTTGAAATTAACAGTATATCTGCACAAATGAAACCTGCTATGATGAAAATTAAAAAAAAAATTCTAATGCCCACCGTACCCTTAACAGCTTAAAATATGTAAAGTCAAGAGAGTGAAAAAGTAACCAAGCTGGGACTGAAACCCTAGTTGTCGGTTCTGTGCTGTTGGCTCAAGGGTAAAATGTTCCATCATGCGCTGTGGTTGTAGCTTTGCCTACAGATGATAGTAAGAACTCTCAGGCTAAGTATGGTTGCAAGTAGCTCAGGTGGTAAAAAGTCGGTGCTTTATAGCAGTTCCCGGGTTCGACTACAAGCATGCAAAAATATTCACTCTGTAAGCTGTTTCTCTTTTAAACATCTACTATTTGGAATATTATTGTATAAAACTTAAGGAAATTTTCCATGAAATGTATTGATTTATTTCAATTAACCTTTCATATTAATGTCTGCTAACATCAACCGCCATCAAACTTTGGATTTTTTTTTTTTTTTTTTTTTTTTTTTTTTTGAAAGAGATTTATAAAGAAATTTAATTTTTATTTATTTATTTATAATCAGATTCCATATTAAATAATTTTCATTGTTATGGTTTCGTAATTAAAAAAGAAAAGACGGAAACATTTTAATATCACTCCTGTGTCTGTCTATCACAGCCTTCTTAATTACAATTTTTTCATTCAAAATTTCAATTTGCGAGACGTAATACAGACTACTAACCCACATATTTACAGATTATTAATCATTCACAATTATATGTTTAAAAAGTTTAGAGGGGCTAAATGTGTCACATCTTTTTTTCTTCATACATTTTCAGAGATATTTGACGTTAATTTAAATCTTGCATTAAAACTATAGCGACTACGTTAGGACGCATAGTTTTCAAAAATATCCCATTTTCCGTTTTTCAGAAATTTCAATTTGCAAGCCTTCAAATAAAGGTGAAGTCTTGCAATGAGCACTGGAGGTACCCATTCAAGCATTAACATAAAAGCATTATTCGTAATGATATTTAAAATAATTTTCAGTAATTAGCCCCAAATAAAAACCTTTAAGGACACGAAGCTGAAGTGATGGTGTACGGGGTGGTGACATAACGACGGGGTAGTGTACTGTATGTACTATCGGCTTAAAGCCTAAATTTAATTTTATATTTTTAATTGTATGTTTGTGTGATACGATGTCCTAGTAGCAGTATAATAGCAATAGGCGTCAAGTTGTTAAAAAAGACTTTTTTATTAGAATTATTCGCATAAATACTATTGAATTCGGGACTAGTTTACATTGTGTGGAATTTTCAATACGCATCTACTGTCTTTAACATTTAATTAACAATCTATATGAAAAAACTCAGCATGAACCGATGAGGACATTCAACTTTGCGACCTTCTTTTGGAGTTCTTTGAATGAGGGTTTTGTTTTACCTACTCAGTAAAAATAAAGTTTTTTAATACGCAGAATTTAGTTTTATGAATTGCCAAACAAAGTTTAGATACACACTTTTTTAAATATCCAATTAATTTAAACGTATACGGATTAAAATAAAATAAAAAAAGAGTAATGGGGAATAGCAAAGCTTGATGTTGTTTCTACTTTTTATCTCTTTAAATTTTTATGGCATACTCAATCATACATTTCTAGTAAATTCAGCTATATCCAACTCTACGTTGTATAGCTTGTTTTACAATGCCTTATTATTTTTTTAGGAAAGATTTTTTTATAAAACAGTTATTAATTCATATATTTACTGTCACCCTCTGAATGTGAGTCATACTTAAATTTGATCGTTTATCTTCTCTCTTAAAACTACAAAATAAGTGAAGTTGAGTCGAAATCCACTTATCTCACGATTTGAAAGTCAGCTTCTCATAAAGAGTTGAAACAACTCGAGTTAATGAATTGATTTTAAGCAAATTAAATCAAGATAAATAAGCTTAAATAAGCAGTTTAAATCAAAATGAGAGAAATGTTTAGAAAAGAGCTCATTCACGATCCAATAAATTACAGCTCTTTCCTGAAAATCCAAATTCACTGTTTCGTTTTAAGAGTATAGATATATGTATTGATATTTTCCAATGATATGCCAAAAATAAATAATTATAATCCCTGATTTTCCATTTTCCACGTCCGAGCCGAAGAAAATCGATAACAACATAATCTGTAAATTTGAAATCAAACACTTTTTTTTATGAATTTCAGACATTAAAGGAAAAAAATAAAAAAATACATCTTTTCATTACAGATATAGCTTTGTACAAAAATTTCTTTTCATTTTTTATTTCATATATTCTTTCAATAAAGTTGAAAAGAATTATATTTTTTTCAATTACGTAAAATGTTATGAAATTCGGTTTCAAATAAATGAGAACAAAACAGAGGTAAACGTTTTTTTTTTTACAAAATTTGACGATATGAAAATATTTTTTCTAAAAATTAAACATATATATATATATAAGTTAAAATTTTACAGACATTCCGACAATGCAAAATTTTCGAATAGTTAATTTGGAATTATTCCTTATTTTTTGTAGTAATGCTTGATTTGATATTAAATATTTTAACTGCTTTTGAGCCCTAGAACTAGAATAATTTCAGAGATTTATCTAAAATGAAATTTTGCTTTTGTAAATGATCCCAAAATATATTCGCTTTTTACAGACATTCCGACAATACAAAATTTTCGAATAGTTAATTTGGAATTATTCCTTATTTTTTGTAGCAATGCTTGATTTGATATTAAATATTTTTACTGCTTTTGAGCCCTAGAACTGGGTTAATTTCAGAGATTTATCTAAAATGAAATTTTGCTTTTGTAAATGATCCCAAAATATACTCGCTACATAAAAAATAAATCTCAAAGAAAACTTTTTCTAAAACATCAGTCATTTGAGGGAGAAAAAAGATTTCTTTCTTGCAGTAACAGCTGTATCATTTCCACTATACGCAGTTCTTTTCCAAGTTTTTTTTTTTTATTTAATATAATTTTGTAAGAAAATTGTGAAAGAATTGGAATTTTTCATTTATATACAACTCTGAGAATCATTTTTCTGAAAAAACCAGCAATTGTTTTGAAAATTTATTCACAAATTTCTAGGATTTTTAAATTTTTCCTTATAATTGAATAAAAAGATTTCTATAAATGGTAAAATGAAACATGTGTTTCTAAACCTAGCAAAAGAAGCAGTAAAGTTTTTTGAGGTTATTATATTTAAATTCAGTGTCTTTAGTGTCATTAATAGTTAACTAAGAACCTCGCTTTGAAAACGCGACACAGACACTGGAGGCTTTTCAAATTTGCAATCTCCTTTCGAAGCGCACTCAGCACAATGCCAGTTTTAAACTTTGAATAATGGCTACACTGTAGTTAAATTGTAAAAAGAAAAGATTATTACTACACTGAATTTAATTTCATGATATGCAAAAAAAAAGTTTAAATATTACTACTTTTATTTCCAGCTCCGAACTAAGTTAATCATAAAGTGATAAGGATAAGATTTTTAAAAACGTTATACACATTAGCGATATTTGATACCATTTAGGCTTTATATATGTTTGACCTTTTATGATATACCAATTTACATGGTTTTCATACATACAGTTATACTCAATCCAACCTTATATAGTTATTTACAAATTCTTATTATTCTTTTAGAAATTTTATATAATGCAATTAATAATTGTTATATTTACAAAACGGAACTTTCTGAGTTTAAGTATTATTGATATCTTTCCGCCATATATCAAAAATAAATATTTATAATTCTAGTTTATACCCATCCCACCCCCGAGCCGAAAAGAAAAACGATCACAACATAATCTATAAATTTGAAGGCAAACATTTTTGTTATGAATTTCACACATTAAAGTAAAAAACGAAAATATATATATATATTATTTTCATACCAAATGTTCCTTTCTATAAAAATCGATTTTCATTTTTTATTTCTTATAATATTGCAATAAAGTTGTAAAGGGTGATATTTTTTTCAGTTATGTAAATGTTACAAAATTTATTTTCCAATAAATTGATACAAAACACGTGAACATATTTTTCTAAATTTTGACGATATTGAATTATTATTCTTAAAATTAAACATGTATATATATACCTTAAACGTTCAATGATTTTTCGATAATAATAACTTTTCAAATAGTTAGTTTGGATTTTTTTCCTCACTTCTCAAAGTAATATTTAATTTTATATTAAATATTTTTACTGCTTTTGAGCCCGAGAACTGGAATAATTTCAGAATTTTCTTCAAAATGAAATTTTAAATTTGTAAAATATCCCAAAATGTATTCACTACATAAATATTAAATTTGAAAGAAAACTTTTTTCAAAACATTCATTCATTTGAAAAAAATTATTTTTTTCTCTAGCAGTGACATATGTTTTATTTTCACTGTACAAAGAACGTTGCCATTTTTTCACATTATATAATTTTGTAAGAAATTTGTGAAAAGAATGGAATATTCCTTTAATAAATAAATCTGAGACATCATTTTTCTGAAAAAAATGAACAAAACTTTTTAAATCTATAAACTTTAAAATCTATTTACAAAATTCAAGAATTTTTAAACAACTTCTTTGTGTTTAATTAAATAAAGAATTATATTAATGGTAAAATGAACTATGTGTCTTTTTAATCTAGCAATGGAAACAATACTTTTTTGTAGCTGTTGTTATTTTTATTTTTAAATTAATGAACTTTTAGATAATTTGTTTAAAATGTTAATAATAGCAAATGTACATACAAAAAATAACTTTAATACTGTCTTTAATCTCTAAGTACACTTAAAGAATGATAATATCATTTTTAATAATAATGTTTTTTTTTTCTCATGCCTTGATAAAAAGAATAATAATAAATAAAAATATATATGTATATAAAATACAATAGATTTTATTTCGCGCATAAATTAAAAAAAGAGAGAGAGAGATTTGTTTTTTAATAATCTTGTTTCATTGTTACAAAACTCATATACTTCTCACTATTCGATAATATTTCCATTTTTTACCTATCTCATTTTTGTAGTATTACAATAATATTATCTTACCAACTAAAGCTGCTTTTATCTGTAAGAGTATTGTTATTGGATCAAAGATTACTGCTAAAGAAATTTTTATTAAAAAACAAACGTACTATCTGTTACCAATCATTTCACAGAATCCTTTTACTAGAATTTCATTATTTTTAACTATTACCTTTTCTTGGAAATAAATTTAGATAACTTGTATTATTTTTCAAATCGGTTGCCTGTAAAATGAAGCATAAAACATAATATCTTAGAAGGTAAAATATACAAAGCTTGCAGAATGATGGTTTTTGCAAAATATTTTGTATTGCATTTAATTTGTCACTCTGTTAAATATACTCTAGCTTGAAATTACTTCCTAAGTGTTACTGACAGATTTTAAATAAAATAAATTTTGGCGTTGAATATAAAGTTCATTATAATTTACACATTTTTGGAAGTGAGATATACAAACCGTACAGAATATATATATTTTTTTGGTAATATATTTTGCATAGTATTTTATTAATGCTTTTTGCTCTTTCCGCTTAAATCACGTTCCAAGATAATTGAAATGATTTATGAAATCGCTTTGATTATATATCTACCGCCTGTCTGTCCTTCTGTCACTCTGACCAGTATACTCGGTCTGATAAGTACTTTCTATGTGTTTTAGATATTTTTAAAGAAAATTTGTCATCGGATACGATATGTAAAAAAAAAAGTTTTGTTGTTTATTAGGTCATGCATTAAATAATTCCTTTCCATGCGGGTAAATGAGAGAGATTAGTTTCTAATGCATTACGTTCATGTTAGAATACCTCAAACCAGTGATGGGTGATTTTCAAGAATTCAACAATCGAGACAAATCGTCATCGGAAAAAATCACAATCGATGCAATCATCGATTATTTCCTAGAATCGACAATCGAGATTTTTTACAATTGATTGTAACACATAGAAGCTAAAAGGAGTTGCGATTTTTAGTTATTATTCTGACAGAAAACTTCATGGTAATGGTAGGGCTTGATCGATAATTCTGCTGTCTCAATCATTTACTTTAGTTATACTTCAATCAAGCGAAAAGACCACTCGCTAATGCTAATCTTATGGAACAAATTTATATAGAGCATTGAACAACTTAGGTCGGCCTGTACAAAGGTTGTTTTTTACTTTTTTCGATTTTATTTGCAAGTTTTTTTCATTTTGATACTTGCACTATCGAAGCATGTGTTGAAAATAAAAGTGTTTTCATTAAAAATACCTGTAAATAAAATCGAAAAAGTCAATAATGGATTTTGTAGACATCTATTTCAAATATCCAATGCAAAAAAAAAACCTTTAAAAATATTGAAATGCAAACGAGACATCTTTTTATTTCTTCCATAGGATTAGCTTTACCGAAAAGGGTCTTGTCTTTTCGCTTGATTGAAGAATCCTCTTAAAGAGAAAGAGGAAACAGTCTGACCCTCGTTGCCACATCCGTGTGTCGAGCGCAAGTAAAATCGGTTTACTCATCCTGATGCAGAACTCCAGTATACGAAGTACGGAGTTCGCTGCTGATGAAATGTACTGTTTTTGCTGCAAGTAGAGAAATGCAACCAGGGCCGTAGGTAGAGGGGAATAATAGGACGGGCTCAAAAAAATGTAAGGGAGGGGGTCATATTTTCTCTCTATTTCTCTGACGCAAAAAGATAAGTTAGTGTTTATTCACACTTTAAGTACTATGTTTTTTAAGAAACTGTTATAATAACTTCGTTTTATGGTGAGAAAAGTATAGGATGATCAAAATTCCGAGTGTACAACTAGTGAAATATTTTATGTGTCAACTCCAGGAGAAGAAAGATTCGTAAAATGAAAGAGAAGTGCGAAAACTTTCCGGTGTTATATATATAACATGACGGGTCAAAAAAAATGTTTGAAATTTACATGTCACTCTCGGGTTTACTCATTTACCCCCAGAGTCCACCTAAAAATGGAGCAGTCCCCACTTTAAAATCTTTATATTTAATAAATATTATTTACCGGAGAGTTCAAAAAAAAAACTCCAAGTCTAAAATGATATTTATTGTCAAAATAGCTACGATTTAAAAAAATCACCCCCTCTTCCCCTCTCCTGAAATTAAAATCCAGGAGAGAAAGATTCGTAGAATGAAAGAGAGAAAACTTTCCCACGATGTATATATATAACATGACGGGTCCAAAAAGAAATTTGAAATTTACATGTCATCCATGGGTTCACTCATTTTTTTCCAGAATACACCTAAAAATAACTCAGCCCCAACTTTAGTATCTTTATATTTAATAAATTATATTAACACTAAAACAGCCGGGTATTTTACTAAAGTTTTATAAAAAAGTTTTACACCAGAATTTTAATTTTAAACTATTTAACTTACTTAATTAGTCTATTTCTGCGTTGCACGTATTTAACATGTCTTATGAAGAAAATTCTGGTTCGAATCAACTATTACCATTCTGGCAGGGGTCATTTTGACCCCTTATGACGGTTCTAGTGTTAACCGGAGAGTTCCATAAAAAAACTCCACATCTAAAATGATATTTATTGTCCAAATAGCTGCGATTTCAAAAATTCACTCCCTTATCGTTCCCCCTCCCTCCTCTCCTGAAATTCAACTTCAGGAGGAAAAATATTCGTAAAATGAAAAAGAGGTGCGAAACTTTCCGATGATATATGTACCATGACGGGTCCAAAAAAAAGGTTTACATTTATATGTCACCCGTGGGTTCACTCATTTTTCCGAAAATACATCTAAAAATGACGCAGTCCCCACTTTAAAATCTTTTTATTTAATAAATAATATTTACCAGAGAGTTCTATAAAAAAAAAACCACATAAAAAATAATATTTATTGTCGAAATAGCTACGATTTAAAAAATACATCACCCCCCCCCCCCTTAAAATTCAACTCCAAAAGGAGAAAGATTCATAAAGTGAAAGAATGGTTAAAAGAGCTTTCTGGCATGCCTGTCATTTCAGCAAATTTCATCTCGATAATTTTCTCAAGCATCTCGTGAAATTCTTTGCTTCGCGATGAAAATCTACCCCGATGACATCTCAGGCTTATCCACCAACTTGTAGCTTCGCGATGAATTTCTACCTCGATAAATGCGACATCTCGAACAACTTGTGGAATCTCGATGAACACCTTTTTTGATAACGATGATTTAGTTCTCGCTGAGAATAGAGATGAGAAGGTTTATCGAGAAGAGTTTTGTCGATGAAGCTTTGTGAAATTAAAGGTTTGTCGAAAAGCGAGGTACAGAAAGAAGCATGATCATATGACAATAACTTGTGAAATAAGTATCTGGAACCCTCCAATAAATATTATTATTATTTTTAATTTCAAAGAGAGGGCTAGAGAGAGGACGAACATATGTTTAAAACCTTAGCGAATTCCACAATACCTATTATTTTAAGTGCGCATTTTTGATCGAACCATTTGGTAAATATTATATATCAAAAGTGTAAAAAATTAAAGTGCGGGCTGCAGGAATTTCGGGCAAAAGGGTGGACCCACAAGGGCGGGGGGGGGGCAGTTTTCAATTTTTTAAACCCGTCATGTGGTATCTCCTCTTGAAGATCTCGGATTACTCTTTCATATTAGGATACTTTCTTCCGCCCCTTCCGAATTTGGTTTCCACGGTGGGGGGGGGGGGCAGTTTTCGAAACTTTTTGCGTTTTTATCATTTTAGATCGAATTTTTGAAGTGAAAACGTCTTTAGGCGCATTGGGCATTTTTTTGAGATGGGAAAAAACCATTGAACTCGTCACATTGTTACCGTAACCTGGGCACATTGTTTTAAAATTCTCTCTTTGGGGGCCGCTTCCAAGGGGGGAGGAACTTCCTCCCAACATACACCTTAATATATCGGTCATTTAATTCTCTACCAATTTTACATGGCTACCCCAAGGGCGTTGGACCCCCTGCCGGTTATTCACCTAATTTTGCTCATTTCTTCACGTCATTTCAATTTTTAAAAGGCTATAACTTTGCTTCTATATAAGCTACAGTGGAGAGAAAAATTATAGCATAGTTAACTTTTCTTTGCCGCTCTTTTTGCAGTTTTGCGGTTTTTTCCCATATCACCGGTTTTTTAGGAGGGGCAGGTGGGGGGGGGCGTTTCTCAATTTTTGATGTAATATGTCTATTGAAAGCTTATGCTTCATACATTACAAATCTAGCACAAAAAAAATTCTCCCATCATTCTGGGTCACGCTACAGACCCATAATGGGTTGCAATTTAAATTTCTCAAACTTCTTCGAGGTTTTCGTCAAATTGGCATCTAAAAAAATTGTGCCAATGTGGTATGTGTATGACATCTGTGCCATATAACTATTGTTCACTACGGTTGGGACTCTGGAATCCTCTCGCGCGTAGGCGTTAATTTGCGGCGGGTATTTATTCCTTGTATTTCCTGCACAATGAAATGTTTTCTGACGATTAAAAAAATACACACGTAATTGTTCAAGTTTTCACTTCTGTCGGCACTCCCGAAGTGCCATTTTTTTTCTTTTTTTACGGACCTCTAGTAAACAATATTTATAATATATGGAATTTAGAAAAGTAGGAAGTTGTACTTTGGCCTTTGACCACTTATTGATCTTATGTACCTCGATCTTATACATTTGCCGCCACTTCGCTACCTTGGGGGGAGCAATTTAAAAAATTTAGCCGAGACCCCTTATGTGATACAGAGTTGTAAAGGGTTGTGTCTATTACTCATGTTATGCACCTTCTGCAGCCTTTCAACGCACTTTGACCACCAAGGGGGACACTTTTATAAATTTAGCCGAGACCCTCCATGTGTCATATCATTGGAAAAGCCTGTCACCACTTTCTCATTTTATGACCTTCCGCAGTCCTCCCCACACTTTGCCCGTCCGGGGGAGTATTCTTATAAATTTTCTCAAGACCCGTCATGTCACATATCGTCGGAAAGGCCTGTGACCACATTTTATGTTATGCACCTCCCTTTCCCCTCCCCCCATTTGCGCCC
The DNA here is from genome assembly GCA_964019185.1 of Maratus speculifer. Classification (NCBI taxonomy): domain Eukaryota; kingdom Metazoa; phylum Arthropoda; class Arachnida; order Araneae; family Salticidae; genus Maratus; species Maratus speculifer. The sequence continues at coordinate 53,915,967 of OZ025297.1, forward strand.
TAGGGGAGGGCATTTATGTAAATTAAGATGGATACCTCTCAGGTGGCATATGGTTTGAAAAGCTTGTGACTACTTATTGACCTTATAAACCTTCGGCGAATTCACTCCACTTTGCACTCTCAGGGGCACTTTTCTAAATTTTGCCAATAATCCTCATATGATATATAGTTGGGAAGGAGTATGCCCACTCATTCATATTATGCAGCTCCTATGCCCCTTTCCCCTCCTTTCACACCCCCAAGGATCTGGACAGGGGTTCGTTCGGTTCAAAAAATTTTTTTACTTTTTTTTTTTTTTTTTTTTTTTTTTTTTTTTTTACAAGATTTTTTCTGTTTATGCACATCGCGTTTGGTATATGATGCCGTATACAAATAGGACCCAGTTCGAGATTTCATATTACAAGATTGCGTATAAAATTAGAGACACCAATGAGAGAAAGGAGGGGCTCACTAGCGAGTGAATCCGTCGTGTCTTTATTAACACCGACTCGTTCACCTTGGATACTTGATAAAATCAAATCCTGTATGGTATAAAAGCAATTGCAAACTGGAGTCACCGAGAAAAGTTTAACACAATCGAAAGGTATTGAGATGTTCATACAATCGAGAAAATCGAGAAAAACTTCTCGTTATCGCCCATCACTACTTCAAACATAATGAAATCGAACAGCATTCCTTCGGTGAATTAATACATTCTTTCACAGAAGTTATAGTTCTTTTACATCCACACACGAAAAAAACTAACAATGTTATTATCTAAGAAGAAAAATATTTCGCTATATATTTTAATGATGTCAGAATGATTCAAAAATATTGCTGTTAAAAGAAACACACAACCAAGCTTAGCACAATACCAAGTTTAAAAATTTAGCAATTGTTTTGTTTAAACTTCAACTGCACCGCAAAAAGTGAAGATTATTAGCACGTTGAATTTAGTTTTATGAAATGTCAAATGAAGATTAAATATCACTTGTTTTATTGTCAGTACCTAATTTAATTCGTTAAAAAAAACAATAAAAAATAAACAGATTAGCTTAATAAATAAAATAAAGAATACTGCCCAGTTAAACTGATGGCATTGAGCTCACAGGCTACAAATACTAATTGTACATTAAAGCCTTATATTTTCAAGGGTTAATTCCGTTAAAAAATTAAGAAAGGGAAACAGCTCTCTTCTTTCCTCTTTTTTTATACTTAATCATTGAACCTCCTATACTATCAAAGACATGCTTTATCATATAAAAAATCTATATCCAAAATTCAGAGCAAATTAGATAATTCTTAATAAAAACCCATTTAGCATTTATATAATTTAAAAGGAGTTATCCCCCTCTTTTATACTTAACCATTAAACTTCCAAAACTATTCACAGATTTGAACGAAATCTGAAAATTCTGCTTGAAAAACCCATTTATATAAATTAAGGGGGGGGGGGGAATTAGAACCCCTGTTCCCCCTATTTATACTTATACAATGAACACCTAATAACAGTCACTGAATCGCCTCATCTGAATGATCCTAATCTAAATTTTTAACGAAAACTTAATTCTGCATGAAAATCCCATTTATATCAACTAATGGGGGGGGGGAGGATTAGAACCCCTGTTCCCCCTATTTATACTTATTCAATGAACACCTAATAACAGTCACGGAATCGTCTCATCAGAATGATCCTAATCTAAATTTTGAACGAAAACTTAATTCTACATGAAAATCCCATTTATATCAACTAACGGGGGGGGGGATTAGAGCCCCTGTTCCCCCTATTTATACTTATTCAATAAACACCTAATAACAGTCACGGAATTGCCTTATCAGAATGATCCTAATCTAAATTTTGAACGAAAACTTAATTCTGCATGAAAATCCCATTTATATCAACTAACGGGGGGGGGGATTAGAACCCCTGTTCCCCCTATTTATACTTATTCAATGAACACCTTATAACAGTCACGGAATCGTCTCATCAGAATGATCCTAATCTAAATTTTGAACGAAAACTTAATTCTGCATGAAAATCCCATTTATATCAACTAACGGGGGGGGGGGGGATTAGAACCCCTGTTCCCCCTATTTATACTTATTCAATGAACACCTAATAACAGTCACGGAATCGTCTCATCAGAATGATCCTAATCTAAATTTTGAACGAAAACTTAATTCTGCATGAAAATCCCATTTATATCAACTAACGGGGGGGGGGCATTAGAGCCCCTGTTCCCCCTATTTATACTTATTCAATGAACACCTAATAACAGTCACGGAATCGCCTTATCAGAATTATCCTAATCTAAATTTTAAACGAAAACTTAATTCTGCATGAAAATCCCATTTATATCAACTAACGGGGGGGGGGCATTAGAACCCCTGTTCCCCCTATTTATACTTATTCAATGAACACCTAATAACGGTCACGGAATCGCCTCATCAGAATGATCCTAATCTAAATTTTGAACGAAAACTTAATTCTGCATGAAAATCCCATTTCTATAAATTAAGGGGGGGGGGCATTAGAACCCCTGTCCTCCTATTTATACTTATTCAATGAACACCTAATAACAGTCACGGAATCGCCTCATCAGAATGATCCTAATCTAAATTTTGAACGAAAACTTAATTCTGCATGAAAATCCCATTTATATCAACTAACGGGGGGCATGAGCCCCCCGTTCCCCCTCTTATACATATCGAATGAACTCCAAAAACTAATCAGGGAAGCGCCTTGTCAGGATATACCTACATACAAAATTTCAAGTGGATCCGATATTTTTATCATGAGTTATCGCGTTACGCACATACGCACATACATACAGAACGGACGGGCACATAAGCTTTCAGGCTATGATAGCCTGTGAGCTAAAAAGGTATGCAAAATAGCAATATTTGATATTATTTAGTCTTCATTCATATATCTTTCAAATTTTATGGTATACCCTTTTATACTCTTCTAGTATATGCACAAAGTAAAGAACTTATTTGTTTACACACAATCTTATTTTATACATATTTTTTAAAAGTTTTATTACATTTTTGGCAACGATTTTTAAATAATATAGTTAATAATTTATAAATTTAGTGCACGAAACTCTTTGAGCGTAACTCGAACTTGATCAAAACTACCACTCGTACTTTATAGTTTATTAATGTATTCTGTAACACCTGCACGGAATTTGTTTGGATTTCAAATAGAAAAACCTTTTTTTTTATTATTATTATGAGTGGTCTGATTTGTATCTATTACAATATATATATATTACAATATATATTTTAAGGATTTTTTTTACTGGTTAAATATACAAAAACCCTTTACTATCAGTAATAAAATAAAAACTTTTTTTTATGAACATATTGATTTGCTATATTCAATTTATTATAAATTTTATTAGATTTTATTCTAAATATTCTATCATTTTAATACTGGAGGGTTCACTTTAATAAGCCCTGATCTAATGATTATTTAATATTCCAAAATAAAATAAACTCCAAATTAGAAAAAAAATCAGTAATTTCAAAATGCGAGATAATGTAAAAACATTTCAAATGTATGGAATCCTTTTCTTAATCATAGAACACATTTTTTGTAAGATCAACTTAAATTTTCCCTTTCCAATTAATTATTTATCAAATTCTCATATTTACCCCCTTGTTCTGTAAACAATCAAAACTTATTTGGGTTCAAAAATCTTCTAAATATTCTTGAATTTTCTTTTTAAAATTTTATTACATACTTAGAATTATAGAATAAAGAAATATTGAATTCAAATTATTTACATACTATGTACAAAATGTATAATATGTACAAAATATAAATGCTTTTACCTTGATAATTTTTGATCATCATACTAAAAACTGGAAAGATGATCCTTTATGCATTTCTGCGTGCCTTTTCATAAAATTAACATAATTCTTCAATAAAACTCAAGACACGCACGACAAACAAAAAATATAAACATTCTCTCAAAAAAAATTCTTTTACATTCCATCAAAAATTGATGCCAACTTTTTTATCTAAACTTTTAACTCATCTCGTAAGATAAAAAATATAAAAAGCAAAGCAGACGAAAAAACAGCTTCGCTTCCATAGCAACGAGTCGCGTCTTATAAATAAATTAAATATCACAATTGCAAATATGCAAACGATTTTCTGTGAATAAACTGGGATAACTTAATTTATCAATTCCTAACATACTCCCACCTTTAATTTAGGCGGAAGCCAAATTAAACTTAAGATCACTTTTGATCAAATTAAGCCCTAATTCAAAATAAAAAATATGCAAATAAATGAAGATAATAACTAAACAATAATAAAATAATAATGAAACATTTAGAGTTCTAGAAAAATCATTTCAGAGTTCTAGAAAAATCAGTTCAGAGTTCTAGAAAAAGTCAGTTCAGAGTTCTAGAAAAAGTCAGTTCAGAGCTCTGGAAAAAGTCATTTCAAAAGTCTCTTTACTTACTCTGCCACTTCTAGATGTACTGTTTCTCACCATTCACCCCACCAAGCTGCTGCTGGATGGATGATTAATAGGACTCAGTTCTTTCAATTAATAGGAAACAGTTCTTTCGAAGAAACTATTGCCTTCCAATCCAATGATTTAAAAAGGTTGTTGGTTCCTCTAAAATTTGAGCCATTATCAGAGTATATAGTAGTCGGCCTTCCTCTCCTGCATATAAATCTTCGAAGTGACTGAATGAATCCTTCCGTTGAGAGACTGGATACAAGTTCCAAATGTATTGCCCTATATACTGCACATGTAAAAAGTACAACCCAAACTTTAGATCTTTGCTTTACGAAGAGAGGGCCAAAAAGATCAGCTCCAACAACTTCAAAAACTTTGGAATCTCTGACTCGATCTAGAGGTAGGTGGATTGGAGGTGTAGTATATGGCTTTGCAGAGTATCTTTTGCATCTGTAACACTTAGACAATTGACTTCTAATGATGCGTCTAGAAGAAATTATCCAATATTTTTCTCTCAAAATGGATCCAACTGTTTGAAGTCCAGCATGACAATTCTTTAAATGACATTCTTGAATCAGACAATTCACTACATGATGTTTCGATGGTAATAAAATTGGATATCTGAAAGAAAACTCGTCATCTCGCTCTAATATCTTTGGTTTTACTCTTAACAAACCTTCTTGATCTTTCATAACCTTTAATCCTTTTATTGCATCAGTAGTATTACCAAAACTTTCAGATTGTATTATTGACCAGAGCGACCTTTCCGCATCTTCTTTTTCTTCAATTGACAATTCTGATGGAAAACATATATTTCTGTTTCTGCACTTCATTATGAATCTCTTCACCCAACATACGACATTAATAAATCTACCAAATTTTGAAATTCTACTATATATCATAAATTCATGTGAATTAGAACATAAAAGAGTAGGTACTGAAGTTTTCTTCTTTTCCATCATTACTAATTCTTCGTTGGGGCTTGTTTCTGAATGTGGCCAATTTTCTTCTGATAACTTCAACCATTCTGGTCCCTCCCACCATCTCATCTTCAGCAGCTGTTTAGGACTACATCCGCGAGAAGGTAGATCAGCAGGGTTGAGATGACCAGGTACGAAGTTCCATTGTTGAGATTCGGAAAATTTACAAATTTCTCTAACTCTATTGCCTACAAACGTTCCCCATTGATCATTTCTTCGAATCCAAGCGAGAACAGTCGAAGAGTCGGTCCAATACTTTACTGGTATGGAAATACAATTAAAGGCTTTCAAAACAAATTTAGTCAACCTTATTCCTAAAATACAAGCAAGAAGCTCTAAACGTGGTATGGTTACATTTTTCTTTGGTGCAAGACGAGACTTAGCTCCTAAAAGTTGTACAAAGACTGCGTCTTTATCTTCACAACGTAAGAAAACTGCTGTTGCATAAGCTCTGGTACTTGCATCACAAAATGTATGAATAGACCATTTTTCTTTACAACCATAGCCTACACGTCTATTTATCTTCACGTCATTTAAATACTTGAGTTCGCTATACCATTTTTGAAAATTATTCCGGATTTCTTCTGGAAGTGGAGCATCCCAATCTAATTTCGTCGACCAGGCGTCTTGAATTATCAGTTTGGCTGGCAACAATGCTGGGGCTAAAAATCCTATTGGATCGAAGATCCCTTGGGTTACAGCTAATATCTTTCTTTTCGACAGATTTTCTATCTCATCACTAAATTTATAAGCGATCTTCAAACTATCTTCCATTGTGTCCCACTTCAACCCTAAAACCGGAACTATCGTTGTTACATTTTTGCTGAGCACCTTCTTTTCGTTAAGGAAACTGCTGTCTTCACTTTTAATTGGTCCGAATTCCCACATTCTTAATTCCATTTTCGCATCAGCCATGATTTCTGTAGATTTTGAAATAAAATTTTCTAGTTCAGGCACATTGTCGACTGAAGTAACGCAGTTATCTATATAGTATGATTTCATAAGCTTCTCAGCTATCTGTTTGTTTTCTTCATCAACATTACTCAAATGATATCTTATAACTGCACCTAGCAAAAATGGGCTACAAGTTGCTCCAAAAACTACTCTATTGTGTTGATAAACTTGAAATTCGTCAGGACTCTTCCACCATAAAAATCGCAAGAAATGCCGATCTGATTCTTTGACTTCAATTTGAAGAAATGCTCTTCTTATATCGGCTACTACCCCAATAGCTTTCTCACGAAATCTTATTAACACTGCAGGAATTTGTTCGATGAGGTTTGGTCCTTTAAAGAGACAATCATTTAAAGAAGGAGACCTCCCTACCTTACACGATGCATCAAAAACTGGTCGAACACTTGTAGTAAGACTATCTGGTTTGATGACGGGATGATGAGGTAAAAAATGTCCTGGAATCTTGAGTGTTTCATCTGGTACTTTACTTATAACGCCTTCTTCTTCCCATTCATAGAAAACTTTAGCATATTCTTCAAACATTTTCATTGATTTTAATTTCTTTGTTGAATTTATCAATCTTCGTTCAGCTATGTGTCTATTTGAGGGAATCTCACGTTTGCCGTTAATCCAAGGAAGACCTACAATATAGCGACCTTCTATATTTCTATCAACTTCTTTTATAAAATTATCATGAGCGAGTTCTTCTTCTTCTGCTTTAGACAAAGTTTGACAGGGATCTGTTATACCAATTGTCTCTAACTTCCATAATTCTGGAATCTTCATATCTTTTAAAGCTAGGTTCGTGATAAACATATTTCCATAATTTAGGCAAGACTGTGATGTACTTTCTAAACGACCACAAAGTGTCCATCCAAACTTTGTCTCTATTGCTGTAAGACCGCTCTTTAACTGTTTTACTCGACCTGTAAGAAGTTGTCCGTAGTAATCGCTTCCAATCAAAATTTCAATTTTTGGACTTCCTGCTCCTAAATCTGTGATCCATAGTTTATTTTGTTTAAGCTCTTTAATTACTGATTCTTTTGGTATCCGAGGAATATTATTACAAATTATATCTTGATCCAAAAGTTCTAAGACTTCTTTCGTTTGTTTCTGTCTATCAGAAGAACTTAACTCAACTTGGAATTTATTGTGAGATTTAGCTTCTGTTTGCGTACCACCAAACAAAGTGTGTACAATAGCTTCAGAAGAAATGGGATGTAAACCTAACTCTTCAGCTGTACCTTTTAAAATATAGCTCTTTTGCGACCCACAATCAAGTAACGCTCGTACTTTCTTTGTTATTCGACCTTTAATAACTATTTCTAAAGTCATAAGGGCTACTTCAGCAGAACACTGCTTACTTGCTATGGTGCTTTGAATTACTTCTGGGGTCTTAGCTGTATTTTCTGGTTCTTTACACATTGAAATTTCAGGGCATAATAACTCGGTATGGGGTTTAGAACAAACGTGGCAACGAATAAAAACTTTGCAAACTTTAGCGTGGTGACCAAAACGAAGACATTTTAAACAGCAATTTTTATTCTTAATTTTGGCCTTCCGTTCATTAAAGGAAAGAGATCTAGCCCTAACACAATCCTTGCTTTCATGAGATTTACTGCAAAATAAACAAAGGCGTTCTTTTGCGCTAAATAGCTCTGCTGCAGTAGGTATTTTACTTTCTGCTTTTCTTAACTTTTCTTTAGGTTTGTCTTTAAAGCCCAGCTCTATAAAACTCGATTTGGCTAATTTGAATCTTTCCTCGTTTGCAACTTCTTGTTTCAGAAATTCCATCAAACTTACTATATTTGCTTTTGTTGACAATGCATTATTATTACTAACAGTGTTTGATGTGATTGAAATATTATATCGCTGCCATGCTTTTAATACATCTTCCGATAAGCTAGATTCTATCATGGGATAGAGCCACGCCGAATTGCTTTCTAAACTTAAACCCATTGATTCTAACGATCTTAAATATGCCTCGACTTTCGTGAATAAATCTGATAAGGGAAGTTTATCTTTGCCGTGCGCCTGTACATTAGCTACAATCAATTTTAGGAATTCTCTAACGTACACTTCTATTAGTAAATCTTTATTTCCAAAACGCTCTTGAAATGCCTCGACAGCTTTGGGGTAATTAACTGCGGTCATTGGATAGCTCTCTAACAAGCGCCTGGCACTGGTTCCAGGTTCTACCGATTGGATAAGATACTGAAATTTGTCACTATTATCCAAATCTAAGTCTTCATGAATTTTCTGAAACTGGGACCAAAATGAAAGATAATTTATTAACTGCGAATCGAATGGCTTAATATTTAGTTTAGGTAATTTATAATGCTTTGATTTGGAATAACCGTGATCTGTGCTTTTTTCACTATCATCTTGATTACGTTTATTTGTACCCAGTGCTTCGCTAACTTTACGCTTAATGGTAATAAATTGATCTGAATAACTTTCATTTTCCACTACTTCATTTTCAATAGCCTCTTCATCGCATTTATCATCATCTAACATGAGTTCAATTATAGCTTCATCAATAGCTTTAATTTCATGAATCAAATTTTCTAATTTACTAAAACCGTCTAAAATTTTGTCCTTATCTAATGACTCGCTGTTAATTTCTTCATTCAAAACATTTAAAGTTCTGGTAAATGACGAACGTAGTGGTGTACGCCTTTTTTTTAGCTTATTCATCTTAGAAAAATTAAGTAGTAATGCACAGCTTATGAAAACACTATACGCTATAAAAACAATTCAATATCTCAACAGTATTATTCAAATGTCCCTGTTCGGGCGCCAGATTTGTTCTGTAAACAATCAAAACTTATTTGGGTTCAAAAATCTTCTAAATATTCTTGAATTTTCTTTTTAAAATTTTATTACATACTTAGAATTATAGAATAAAGAAATATTGAATTCAAATTATTTACATACTATGTACAAAATGTATAATATGTACAAAATATAAATGCTTTTACCTTGATAATTTTTGATCATCATACTAAAAACTGGAAAGATGATCCTTTATGCATTTCTGCGTGCCTTTTCATAAAATTAACATAATTCTTCAATAAAACTCAAGACACGCACGACAAACAAAAAATATAAACATTCTCTCAAAAAAAATTCTTTTACATTCCATCAAAAATTGATGCCAACTTTTTTATCTAAACTTTTAACTCATCTCGTAAGATAAAAAATATAAAAAGCAAAGCAGACGAAAAAACAGCTTCGCTTCCATAGCAACGAGTCGCGTCTTATAAATAAATTAAATATCACAATTGCAAATATGCAAACGATTTTCTGTGAATAAACTGGGATAACTTAATTTATCAATTCCTAACACCCCTTAAAACATAATGTATCTAACAAATACATAAAAAGTTCTTTAACTTATTATCTTGGAGCATTTCATATTTTCCTTTTCATTATTTTTTATCTTTCAAATATTAACTAAATTTTAATTACTTTTTAAAATTCTTTTAAAAGCCTAGAAGCATTTTGCATTAATTTTTATAACCATTTTTCGCTGTTATATTAAATTATTTCCCGTTTATAATTGAAAAAAAAATTCAACTTGAAATAAACATATATATGTACATTAATTTATAAAAGTAATTTCTCTTAAATGGGAGCTTTCGAATGTTATTAATTTATTATTTTTATATATTTACTATATATATATATATATATATGCTATTTTTTATCTCTATAAAATAAAAGTAACTCCAGACAAAACAATGTTTTATAAAAATTAAAATTAGCATTTTAAACGGTGTTTTTTTAATAAATGGATAAATTTTATACCCTTTTTGTTTTTCTTGAGAATATTTTTATAATTTAAAACATAAATTATAATTTTTATGTATTTAATTGCTATTAGAAATGTCTTTCTGTTTGCAGTTATTTTGCAAATTAACAGAGAGAAATTTATATAGGCAAAGAACACTTTCATGATCATATGATAGTAAATGTGATTAAATGTTATTTCTTTTTTTTTTTATTTTAGGTGATGTTATTTTATATTAAATGTATAATCCAACAACTAGAAATTTGGTAAACGAAAAATGAAAATAAGCTTCTTTTTATTTAATGTTTATTCTTTTTAAAATATATACATTATTATCATTCATTTATTATATAAAAAATCAATGTTTAAGATTTAGTACTACCGTTACATGGTCCAATTTTTTTTTTCATGGAGATATTAAATTAACATATTAATGTAGAGTATAGTTATATAATACGATATGTGAGTTATATATTCAGCTTTGATTAATTCATGAAAACTACATCGATTACATACCATAAAAACCATATAAAGTTAATAAAATTCTAAATTATTAACTTATTTAGTATTTAAATTATAATTTTAGTAATCTATACCATGTTAAATAATTTGAAGTTCAGTATTTCATCGAGTCTCATATTTATATAAGATCAAGCTTCATTTAGATAACAATAAAACTTCCTCAATAGTAATTTAAAGGCATTACAAGAAAAGGGAATAATAAAATGTAATTTAATAATAATTAATTAATAATCTGTGTAGATCTGCAAAATCATTTAAAAAATTTCAACATAGGAGCGACCGCAAAAGGTATTATTTCATACGAAATCTACCTAATACAGTATACAATACTTGAAACTCACCAGAAAAGACAGTGTCATCCAATTGATAATGATAACTGTTATTTTAGCATTTGAATAACATTGCTGCTTAAACGCATGGTATTTTGCATGTTTTTATAGATTACTCTTTGCGGTGATTATTGAAGCATTTTTAATGATGGTCTATATGAAACAAGAAAGTATTCTTTGCTTGATTTGCATACAGCTTTATTTTATCTGCTCGATTCTTCATCATTTATTTTAATATATATATATATGCGCTTGATAACGTTCTTGCGAAAACAAAATTATATCTTGGAAAAGTGTGAATTAAGTAATGTCAATCTAAAATTTTCATTAAAATTGCGTGTTGAATATTAGAAGCTTTACCGATGCCTCAGTACATTTTTACATGCAAATTTCTTACTACAAGTAATGATCTCTTTCTCGATATAATAATAGCATTAACATAATAGCCAGTTTATTTTATTTAATGGCAGTGGCACTAATAACCCCGTTGATGCATACATTTAAAATAAATATGTTTTAAATTTTAAGGAAAAAGCATGATTGTACATATTTTACTCCGTATTATTATTTTGTATTGCGGTATATAACTCATTATAATATATTTTTTAAATAAATACTATTTTTTAAAGTAATTTATAATACATACAAAAAAAGCACAAATTATCTCTACACGATTTTAAAAAATGATTGTAAGATTAAATAAATACATGTTCTTATAGAAGTAAAATTAAACGCAGGTATAATAAATAGTTGAAGTAGAAAAACTTTATAGCATTTAAAAAAAAAATAATACAGAAATGTTTATTTAGTGATGAAATATACTTTTATAAAAATAACTTTTAATTTATCATTTCATTAAAACTGATGTTACCATGAAAATAAGTTAAACATAATTTAAACCTAATTATATTTTTTTATTTTTATATTAACCTCCATGATTTGTTTAAACATTTAATATTTTCTTCCCAGAATTCAGAAAAAAAAATCAATTTTTGAGATACATTGTCAAAGTTTATTTTCGCCCTTTATGGCTTGGAAAAACATTCGCTGTGTAATAAAAAAATCTTGAAAGAAATCTTTTTCTAAGAAAAAAAATGCATTTTTCTCTGGCAGTAACAGATGTTTCATTTTCATTGTACAGAGTCTTTTTTTATGTTGCAGTATATCGTTGTATAATTTTATAATATTTCTCAGAAATTTCAGTTATATCGGAAAGTAGAAGATTCAATCTTTTTATTTTATTGTGAGTAAATAATTGAGCAAAACGTCAGTCATTACAAGCTCTTAAAACTGTTAACAAACATAAAATCTACATTAATGACTAAACAAGAACGTCCTATAAAGCTTTGCCTTATGTATTCATGTTATAGAATACCTTATTTAAAAAAAAAAATGTAGATTTCCTTATATAATTTAACATTACGTAATGAAGAAATAACATATGTGCAGTTTTTTTAGTATTATATAATATTCTCATATAGCATTTCATATCGAAATAGGTACGTGACCTGTGTTATTATTCCTATATCTATTTACAATCTTTCAATCTTCTTTCTTTTTCATCTATGCACGTTACATGGTGTTACATATACTTCTGTGATGATTATATGTTTTCATTAATTTAGCATTATAAGTATTAAGCAAATCTTTAAACTTAATTTATTGTAAAAAAATAAAAGTAATTTGGTTTTTAAATATTTAAACAGTCAATCTGAGTAAAAATATTTTCATAAAAGTGTATTATTATATATGAGGACCCCAGAAGCCAAGGGGTATAAGTGACAAAATTGAAAAAATAAACTAAATACACAGACGACCTAAAAATATGCTTTTTTCATTTCAGGTAAAGAAATATAAGTGATTTTCTTATTATTTGCCGAGTTATAGAGGCAAACCACTTTTTTCGAAAAACAAACAATATTGATTAATTATACATTTAAAGAAAATTGTGCTTTATTTTTTAACAGTTATTGAAATAAGAGTTCAAAGACCAGAATGCAACAAGCAGAAATTTCCTATTTCAATTCACTCAATTGTTATTGATGTTCCAATTTAACATCAATTATCTTTAAACTCAATTTACTCCAAATCGAAATTTTGTCACTTGTACCCCTTGGCTTCTGAGGTCGTCATATGAAAGTTGAGTTATATTATGTATTCAGAAAAAGGCATCAACTGTAAACACTTTGCTATATATTGGTATAAATGCGGAAGAATCGTACACACAGAGTGAGCTAATTATTACCTTGATAGGTAATTCCTGACCCTATTTTCCATAACATCCATAAACGGTAGGACTTTAATTCTCTACGACTGTGTGATCCTGCCATTGTCGAGTCCACATCCAAAATGATAAGAGTTACTAAAAGTGTTTTACATTTTTTTTTTTTTTTTTTTTTGAAAGATCATCTCCATATTTGCAAATGATATTGTATGAAACCTCTTTTTAACGTATCGTTGATTTACAGATTACAATATTATCTTCACCTGTTTGTTCTTATTTGCTATTACGATCTAAAAAAATAGATTTATCCACACGACAGAAAAACAAAAACATTTACTATTCTAAAAATTGAAAAAACATTCCAAAAATAACAGAAATTTTAAAACTTCAAGTTTACGAAATGCATTAACAGAAAAAATAATGGTTTTCAGGGAAATGCAAAATCGAATGTATCTTTTTTTTTCTCCAATATTAAAATAATAATTGTTAGAGAAATACGATGCACTTATGCATATACATATATGGTATAAAGCATTCTATAACTTAATACTTTCTATGGCGCACAGTACATATTTAATGCTTTCGTGCTTCAAATATATAGTCAGATCATTCATAATTATAATAAAATAGCATGACTCTCTGCACAGCTGTAATAAATAAAATACTTATTTCCATATGCCAATGTAGAAGGTAAACAAATGTAAACATTTCTATACTGATAGTTTCTACATATGTTGGAGTTGTTTAACTTTTATTTGTGTAATAATTAGCCATAACGTGCCGAAACTATGAGCAATCTAAAACTGATTACAAACCTTAATCAAGAAATGTCCAGTTATTATTTTTTACATTGGGTATTCTTTTCAAAAGGTGTTTATTTGTAGAAAAAAAAAGCTTTCTTATAAATGTTAACCTTTATTTAATCCAAGATCATTTTATAAAAAGTTTATTAAATCCAATAGATTTTTTAAATCACCAGATTTTAAAACATTCACCTTTTATATAAACATTTTAATAAAAATTTTATTTTACTTAAGGAAGGTGTTTTAATAATTAAAAATAAATGACATTGACATGTTTCGGATCCTTCTAATAAGATCCATAATCATAATAAAAATAAAAATAAAATTTCAAAACATTTAACGGTCAATACAAATGGCACGCGACAATGAGATATAAACAACAAAAAAAACAAAAATCACGCGCTCTATTGTAAAAAATTAAATTAAAATATACCATGATCTAAAAGAATTTCCAACACGGTTCATCCCATTCAAGATCTCACGAGGAATTTATTCATTAATTCTAACCATAACTTAGGAATAATAAAAGAAACGGTATCATTGCAAACGAAACTTTTACGCGTATAAATTTGAATGAACTCTCTTATAATAGACTTACGACAACAATTAAATGAATGAAATGTAGAATTAAATTAATTAAATGAATTAAACAATTAAATGAATTAAATGAACGAATGAGTGAAATGTTTTGAAATTTAATTTTTATTATTATTATGATTATGGATCTTATTAGACGGATCCGAAACATGTCAATGTCATTTATTTGTAATTATTATAACACCTTACTTAAGTAAAATAAAATTTTTATTAAAATGTTTATTAAAACATTTTATAAAAATATGTATACACACTTGTTTTGTTATTATATAATATTCTTCTCTAGCTGTTCATTTCAAAAGAGATACATGACTTGTATTTTTTTCCTATATATGTCTTTTTTCCAGAATAAAATAGCAATTCACTGAAAAAAATTAAAATAAATACACATTAATATATGTATGTATATATATATATATATATATATATTATAAAATATAAATAATTTTATCTTTGGAATTTGAAATTTATTTAGTTACCTCAGTGGAATAATAAGTACCTAATGTACCATGAAATAAACATCATATCTCCTAACTATTTATATCCCCGCTGTTGTATTACTTATATCTGTGCATTACAAAACCCGTAAATTGCATTTTTATTTATTTATTTATTTATTTATTTACTTAATACTGAGTATGATGTATTCAATGTTTCTAAAATTTTTAACATAATAATAAATTAATTTTGTAACTGTGAAATATAGTTTGATTATAATCAAAATGTTTAATTTCGCTAGTCAGTTAAAATTTAAAAAAATATATTTATTTTTAAATAAATTTAGATAACGGTTAACAAAAATATATTTTAAAAAGCAGTATTTTAAAAATCTAAATAACTAATTTTTGTAAATCTATAAAAATCTGTAACTTTACAAACGAATTTATTAAAATTATAATTATCTTACTAAAATTTTTCTGTGACCCGGGTTATCGTTACATGAAAAAATCTAGTAAGCCCAGTATCCTGAAAATACTTAGTAACCTTACAGATTTTTTTTTATCTTCATTGCAAATCTGTATTTCTTACAAGAATTTTTGCGTTGCAGCTACATAAAAAGTTCTATCAATCCCAGTTTCTTAAAAAAACTTTTATTAACTTTACAGATTTTTTTACAGTGTACACGAGTCAGAGAAGAGTTTTATTCTCATTTTTTAAGTAAAAACATGCATTTAATCTGTTGTGTTACATATATAATTTTCTAAAGACAATTTTAGGCGTATGATGAAAAGAAATACGAAATTTTACACATATTTTTATTTTTATTATACAAATATTATTTTTTTCGGTATGTCCAACTTATGCAACATATCCAAAAAATATTTTTAATTTGAGCATGTACACAAATACAGTGTATGTTTTTTACAAATATATTATATATATACATATCCTTACCTCAGTCCTGACTCCGCCTGGAGAAGACATTAAATGACAGTCTTTAAATTAAATTAAATCCTTCTATAATTATTAAAATTACTTTTAAACCTTTTTATTAAAGACGTGGATTTCATAAGAATTGATATATATATTGATACAACTTCGGGGATGTTATATGGCAATTTCAAACCGGTTTCGGTGTTTCTCGTTTTATTTCCTCAAGATTCAGGAGGTTTATATATATATATATATATATATATATATATATATATATATTATTTGTATGTGTATATTTGTATGTGTAGCTTAAATACATAAAATCGCACGGTCATAGAAAATTTTTACCAATGATTTTACTATCAATTGGAAATCTAAGAATTGCTTATTTTATAAATTTTACAAGATTCATACACATCAAAAACATTCAGAAATCTTTTATTATTATAAAAAAAACATTTGCTGAAATAATTCGCTAAAATAAATTCTCAACTATGGATGGAGTAAGGATTCCAATTCAAGAAATAATTTCAATACGATTATAATGGTGTGCAAATGAATACATTTAACTGTTTTGAGGATTTGTACCATTATTAATTTTCGCAAAATAAATTTGAAAAAAGATTACTGTTTGCAGATCACTTTTTTGACCATATATATTATCAATTAAAAGGTAAAGTTCTAATTTTTGAATATTTTTTTCTTATTTACTGTAAAGTTCCCCCAGCGCTGGTATTATCTTCCTCTATATAAGAGGAAGATGCCACAATTTCACTAGTTCATTAATTTTTTTTTCACTCTAAGAAGCAAAATATCTTATTATGGAGCATCTTTCCAAGATTTGCCTTATGTATAGATAGGTAGATTTATGGAACTAGTATTTTTTTATATATTGTAATATTAGAACAAAATTTCAGATAATGTAACAAACTGCATGTCTTTGGAAATATTAAAATAATTAGCTAATATAAATCCAATGCAATCAATTGTATTCATAAATGTAATAATTTTTTATGTAATGCATAAACAAGTAGTATAAATATAATTTAAAAAAAATCTCGTTATCTTAATGTCCTTGCCTGTCTACATTAAAAATAACAACAAAAAAAAGAAGAAGAAAACAAATTATCTTTAAAATTAAAATAGAATAAAACAGCAAACACGCTTACATTTTCCTGAATAATTTATCGATAATGTCACCGAACTGGAAATCTCTATTAATTTGAAAGGTATTTGATAAACAAAATTTTCGTAAAAAAAAACTAAAATTCTTATTTACAAATTAATGTGCTTTTTTCTGAAAAGTACTAAAAATGCTTTGTAAAGGAAGGATACTTTATATCCAGGCAGAAATAGCGATAAAAAATGCTCATTCAAAGATTCAGTTATCAAATCAATATGCATTGTAAAATCCTGAGGCAAGACGAAGTTTTAGAGTTTGAATTATTTCTAAATTAGAATCATACTTTTGTGCTTCATAAATTTTATTACTTCTATTCCATTTTTGTAATCTTTGTACAAAAAATGTTTATTCTAATTATTGATTTTAAAGAAAACGAATGTATAAACTTTACGTACCTTTTTTTTGGAAGCTACTGAAAATTTTTATCGAAACATAATTTAGAAAAATGATGCTAAGATATTTGAGTCCGGGCAGAAATAGTTTACAGAAACTAAAATATCGATATATAAAAGTTTATTCGAAGCTTCCGTTATCAAATCATTATGCATTTTATATTTCAAGCAAAAGCCGAAATTTAAAAATTTAATCGTTTTTTAAAAAAAAATTGTATTTTTATGATTTTTAAATTTTATAACTTTTATTCTGTTTTTGTAATCTTAGTTCAGAATACTCTTCATTCTAAATATTGATTTTAAAAAATGTACTTATAACATTGAATAATTAAATATAAATTTAATTATTTTAATTGTATTTTAAGAGTTTGTACTATCGCAGATGTACGATTTATGATTTGGGGATTTTATGCTCATAAACATATTGTTTACTTTATGACTTATTTGTATATATATATATTACAAATTTAAAAAAAAATCGCCAAAATTAACATTTATACTATATTAATTTCCTTTTAACAATATTCCGTACTTAGTTCAACTTATTAAATTAAAATCTTGTTTCTAGATCTAATCTATTAATCTTTATGGAAACGAAATAAATTCTTAATTCGCCTTAAAAATATTTATTCCAATATGCGTAAATTTAAAAATATGGCTCTAAATTAAAAATATTCTTAATTAAACTTTATTTCTTAATATTCCAAATAAAACTCATTTTTCCCTGTTTTTATCAACTCTTTTTTAAGAAAGTCTTATTAAATTTATTCCAAAACCATACCTTTCAAAAATATCATTCTTTTTATTTATTTATATTTTTCCTTCGCGTTTGATATTATTGTGTATCAATAAATTCATTTATTTCCTTTTTGTTTTAAAATTAATCGCCTGTAATTAATTATCGTGTGCAAAATATTAATTCTGATTTCGATTATAAATTAGTTAAATAATAATCTTTTAAAATAAAAATTATCGTCTGAAAGATTCGAGAATGATAGGTTTAATCTCGACGATGGACATGAATTCTGTTTACATATGAAAAATTGGTTAAAGATTAGAGAATTTTCTAGAAAATTGTTTTTAGATTTAAAAAGGAAGCCGGGAGATAGAGATAGATGTTCTTTGCGTTTTCTTCGATGAGTTCGTTAAAGACGGCTTGCGGAAGTAATGATGGAATATTCCTTTCAATGATTCGACTCAAGACGGCTTGCAAAGAGAGCATTTCCCTCTCTATATGACTACAGTTTAATAAACTATGTTGCAGCAGCCAATGTGTAATTTAATAAATCTTCTACATCTATATATTTTTTCTCCTCGCTTGCCACGACTCTGTGTTTAAAAAGGGGAACCAGTGACGATATTTCGAGTTTCTCCTTAAAATATCACATCCAATAATAAAGTCGAACAGGATATTATATGTGACGAAGCGAAGAATTATTACTTGCTTTGAGTCTGCTGTGGAATGGAATGGTAGACAACGAAAACAAAACAAAATTATTTTTTGATTGACGAATGACGACAATCTTCGTGACAGTCATTAGAAATCGTTATTATTATTACATTACGTTATTATAATTACAGTCGTTAGAAATTATGTTTTTCTTCACCAAGTTTCGGCGCTCGTTTATTGCAAGTTTTTATTTTCCATTTCCTGTTAATAAATATGAGATAACAAACATATCATCAAATCCCTATACAATGTATTCACACACTTTGATAAATCTATGCCTGAGATCTATTTTATTGCAGCCGATTGGTAACTAAACATTCCTCGTGATGATCAAGAAGAAGAAGTAAAAAAAATACAGACAATTTCTTGTAAATTGGTGAATACACTTATATTTTTCGAGATATTTGTACCCACTAGGATTGCCGGTGAGAATTTTTTCGCAGTGTTTTGATTATTATTTGTATATTTTTTATGTATTTATTTAGATTAATTATTCTCCGTTTGTCAGGTTTATTTATTTGATTGTTTGTCTGTGAGTCTTATTTACTTACCTATTTATGAGTATTATTATTATTATTACTGTGAGATTATTATTGTTAGAGAGAAAATGTGATATTTCTTAAGGATTTAATTGAGGAGTATCATGTTCTTAAGATATTTACTGTTGCTTATTAAAGACTTTTATGATATTTTTATGCACGATTAAAGGTAAGTTTGTAATAATAATGAAGTATAAAAGAGTCATTCTCAGAATGCAGTATTTTTGTGAAAATGTCCTTATTATTAGATATTTCAGCTAGAAAACTAAATTAATATTTATATTTTCCCTTTTATTTGATAGAAGTTCTTGTGGCAGTGAGCTTTAGTTCTCGGAATCTTATAACTTACATAATTCAGTAAGAAAGATAGAACTATGCAAAGCTGCTGCTAGAGTTTTGACTGATAAATATAATTAATTTTTTCAATAAATTTTGGGATTTTAAGTAAGAATTTACCTAATATTAAAAACTTTTTGTATCTGTTTATGATTTATAAAATCATAGAATTTAAAGTTTGATTCCAATTTAAGGTATAACTATGATGTTTACAATTTCTACTTTTATTAGATAAACTTTCTGGTTAAAGTTAACAGCTAAATATAGTTACAACTTTCACGATAAATATAATCTCATTTAAAATTAATCGTCTGTAATTGAATATCGTCTGCAGAATATTAATTCTAATTTTGATTATAAATTAGTTAAATAATAATCTTTTAAAATAAAAATTATCGCATAAAAGATTCGAGAAGGATATGTTTCATCTCGACGATGGACATGAATTCTGTTTACATGAGAAAAATTGGTTAGAGATTAGAGAATTTTCTAGAAGTTTGTTTTTAGATTTAAAAAGGAAGCCGAGAGATTAAGATAGATGTTCTTTGCTTTTTCTTCGATGAGTCCGTTAAAAACGGCTTGAGGAAGTAATGATGGAATATTCTTTTCGATGATTCGGTTCAAGACGGCTTGCAAAGTGAGCATTTCCCTCTCTATATGACTACAATTTAATAAACTAAGTTGCAGCAGCCAATGTGTAATTTAATGAATCTTATACATTTATTTATTTTTTCCCTCGCTTCCCACGACTCTGTGTTTAAAAACGGGGAACCAGTGAAGATATTTTGAGTTTCTCCTTAAAATGTCATATCTATCTATCTATCTATCTATATATATATATATATATATATATATATATATATATATACCGGGTGTCCAGTAAATGACTGACCCATTTTGATTGTAAATAACAAAAAAACTGTTTGAGATAAAAATGCGCGGCTTGCTGTATTGTTATTAGAATATAAATAAATTTTAAAATATGCACTTTGTTAATGTAATATAATAATATTTAAAATAATATCTCAGTCTCATGACTGAGGAGGGGAAATATAATACAGATGGTTCAATCACAAATATTATTTTAAATTACTTTCCAACCAACGTACCCTATTTCTGAAGCTGATTCGAGAGTCTATTCAACATATAGATTCAGATTCGACAACATATAGCTTCAGATTCAGCCGAAAATCTCATATTTATGAAAATTGGAGTCATGTCTGTATTCCAACAGCCTATTACCGCCAGCGCGATATTTTTTCCCGAAATTTGAACTATAGTAACAAAGTACATGTTTAAAAATTTATTGATTTTTTAATAACAATACCGCAAACCGCGCATTATTATCTCAAACCGTTTATTTGTTATTTAAGTTCAAAATGGGTCAGTTATTTACTGGACACCCGGTATATACATATATATATATATATATATATATATATATATATATATATATATATATATATACATATAAGTCATAATTAAAGTCAGTGGAAACGTCAATTTCAAAACTCGCCTTATACAAAATTTTAAAAAGAGGGGGGAATTGCAGTTTCCAGAGTGGGTAAATTGCTCTTTTAGATATTGAAATTACAAAATCTCAAATTAGCTGAATGGATATCTCATTGATCCGATGGCGATGCTTCCCCCCTTGGCCACTTCTTGCATTCAACACTATTTATTAAAAAAGTCTCATATTTAGCTTTAAAATACCAAGCAAAATATGTTGAAAAAATATTACTTAACTATTTCTGAAACATCGGTGTATATTTTAATAATTATAGGAAATAATAAAATGCTTCTTTTCGTATGTTTAAAAAAGCGTGGGTTAGCAATACTTTCAGAAAGTAAAATATGAATTAATTTTACATGTAAGAAAGAATGTTGAAAGTACAAAAAATGTTCTCATGTTTAGGCTTTAAATACCTATACATATGGTAGCTTTTTCAAAATATGACTTTTTAATTATAAATAAATAAATACAATTATTTATGTTTCTCTTTCAAATATATGTGTGCGTTTCTTATAAAAGTTTTCTTTATGAGAAATTTAGATAACAATATATGCAATAATAAAATTTCTTAAATTCTTTTTGTAAATAGAAATAAAAAATGTTCGCAAAGAAGAAATAACTTACATATTTTTACAAAATCGGGACATTGAAAGTAATTGAGAATAGTTTATTTTTAAATTTGGATTTATAAAAGAAGAAAAGATATATGTATACGTATTTATTTATTTTTGAAAATCATTAAATAAAAAGGAAAATGTATATGATTATAAAATTTCACGCTAAAATATCTCTTTTTAAATTTCTTAAAAGATCAGAAGAAACAATAATGACGTGAGAAATGTGTTTGAAAATTGATTTGGGTGATTTCCTTCTTCATTATAACTTTAGAACAAAACCTTTTTTTTTCATATCTTAATGTACTTCAATTCATTAATTCAAAAAAGATTCCTCTTAAATTATCATTAAAAAACAATTTAACATATTTCAAATAAGTTTTAGCATTTATTTAATTATACCTAAAGCTATTTACTATCACGTTAGAACTTTATATTTATTAAAGTTTTATTTAATGCATTATATTTATTAATATTTAATTTAACCCTTTCGGGTCTGGTCTACCATTGATAGTACATGACTTTCAATGGGGCATTATTTTTTTAAAGAAATACTTTTGCTTTTATTTACGTGTAATAATGTTAGTATATGTCAATACATTTATAAAATAACATCATTTACGTTTTGACATTTATTAGTAATATTAATAATAATTATTTGTTTAATTCTCTTTGCGCCGTTTGCAATTCTTTTATTTTAAATATACGAGGTGGAACCCGTCGAAATTCGACGAAAGAAAATGTTTAAAAATGAACTGTTTCATTGATTTATAATAAACCTACAAAATTAGTTACAGTAAAAAAAACATCTTATATTCGTCAATTTGACTCTCAAACAAGTATTATTTTAAGCTAAAATTAACAAAATAGTATTTCTATAAAACTCGGTCGTCCAAATTATTAACATTAAACTTTAATCGCATATGTAATCAGTAAAATATAATAAAGATCAGTTATTATGACGAAGTTATTAATTGAGGCTTTGGTAAAAATGCGAACGAAAAAAAACAAAATTTATTCCAAATTGACAGAATCATAGAATTTCACGTGAAATTTAAACCCGTCATCATTTTAATCTTCTCAAAATTTACATATTTCTCATATCCGTATTCACCATGTTTAATGAATGGTATTTTAATTTGATCATTGATGGGAATATAAACGAAATAAAACTGAAATTCACCGGATTTATAACATACGATATATATTTGACATACGCGTTTTAATTTCTTTTCAATTTTATGAGATAATGGAGCGATTATGTTGCCAAATTACAAAATGGGTACTAAAAACTAATAAAAAAATTAATATCTCAAAAATAAATTGAGATACAGTTTTCAAACAAATTGCATTTAAAAGTGCATTTTTTTTCTCTATAGGACGGTATAAAAATTTAAAATTTGCAAAGTTTAGAAGTATAAAATTTGCAGTAGCGAAAATTGCAAAACCGGAATTACGTGAGTAAGTGTTGCCATTCGCAAAATGACGTATGCGTTACGCACAGATACGTTTGGCCTTTATAATATAGGTATTTCATTTTTTTAATTTTAGGATAAAAGAAAAAAAAATAATCTCTTTCCTTTAAGAGTCATTTGAAATAAAGCGCAAAAATATTAAAAATATTGTAACATAAGTTAAATCTTACTTCAATACACTATTTTTTAAACATCTCTAACATCTTCCTTAGTTTATTGTCATATGAATATTAATTGAATTATACTTAAAACAACAACCTGCATTATCTTTAAAACAAAGAAATATTCGTTAAATACTAATTAATTGATTTGAATAACTACTGGTAATGCTATTAACAAAAAAAATTATTTTTTTTTATTGAAAAAAAATCATACCTCAAATGGTTATAATCTGTTAAAGCTAGCCATTTTTAATATAGGTAAGTAATTTTGATTTTTAAACAAGAAGATAGAACCCGTCAAATTTTGACGAAAGAAAATGTTTAAGAAGGAACTGTTTCATTAACTTGTGACAAACCTACAAAATTAGTTATAGTAAAAAATGCATTTTATATTGGTACGTCTAACTCTTAAACAAACGATATTTATCGTGAAATTAACAAAATACTATTTCTATAAAACGCAGTTGTAGAAATTGTTAAAATTAAACTTTAATCGTATATGTAAGCAGTAAAAAATAATAAAGATATGTTATGATAAAATTATAAATTAAGCTTCTTATGCTAGTATCCCAAAATGATAAAAAGCAAAATTTATTCAAGTTTAACTCAATCATAGAATTTTTTTCCCGTGATATCTAAACCTGGCATCATTTTCACCATATCAAAATTTACAAATGTATATTTCACATCTGTATTCACGTTTCAAAAAAATTGGCATTTTAATTTGATAATTTTGATTCAAAACTTGAAGTCTCAATGCTATTAGCTGAAATAGATATTAAACTGTTGATAATCATTTACATGTAAAACAAATTTTCAAGTCTAAATTCACCGGGTTTTATAAGAGAAGATGTTTAAATTTCTATTTTTTTTTCCCTGTTAATGAGAAAATGGCAACATAAAAATACAGCACTCAATTTTTTCCCTTTTTACCTTTGCTTTAAATAGAAATGGAGTACCCCTGATGCCACGATTAGAAAAGAGGCATTAAAAGCTACAGATAAATTAATATTTCAAAAACAAATTAAGATACAGCTTTCAAACAAAATTCATTTCAAAGTACATTTGTTCTTCTACAAGATGGTATAAAAATTAAAAATGTGCGACATTAAGAAGTTTAAAAACTTTTAGTAGCCAATACCTAAATTCATTTAAAATTTGAAAGTGTTGCAATGCGCAAAATGACGTATGTGTTCCGCACAGATACGTTTGGCCTTTATAATATAGATTGCCAAATGCTGCTTTGTTTTCAGATTAAAACATTTGCAATGATCAGATTCGCGCCAACTAATACTTCATTTTTGATTCAGTAGATTCATATTGTGAGATGTAGTGTATGCACTTTAGAAAATAACTTTTAAAGATTTATTTAAATATTTTCTGATTTATTTCAATAAACCGATTAAAAAAATAAACTACCAAAAGAGAAATTAATAAATGTAAATTATATAGACAAATATAGAAACCTATACGTCCATTCCTGTGCTAAATTTCTATCGCAAATGCTCCTAGACTATTTTTGCCGATAATCAAAAATTTATGTAAAGCGATAACTGCAATAGTGGGCATGTTTTGCGTAAAAAAACTGACTGAAATCATTTTCTTTAGGAAGGATTTCCATCTTATATTGCTGAATCGACTGACATTTTTGTAATAAGAACTTCCATCAATTCGATCTTTCTGCCGTAATTGGGTTTTTCATTAAGTCAATATTTTAATTGTTGTCAGAAGATACAGGTATACGCATAAATTTTTATTTTTAGGAAAAATGACATATTGTTACGTAAAATATGAAATATTGACTAATTTAACTATATACGAAAGCAATTATTTCTTCAATATTTCATACTATTATCCATGCTGTACAAAAACCATAATGTATGTTTCTCGTCCGCGTCATGTTTGACACTGAACCGGAAGAATTCAGCAGTTCCTGGAATTTGGAGATGCGGTTATTCGACGCGTGCAAACAACAACACATGTATTATTCTGTGAGCGAAGCGAAGTCTTATGTGCATAGTACGTAACGATATTAAAAGCTTAAAAAAATCTTTCGTCAAGCAAATCTTAAAAAATACTTGTCAGATTTCGATTTTGTTTGTACCAGAAGATACCAATGAAGGTAAACTGGTGAATGCACTAACTTTTAAAAATTAGTTCCAAATAGTTTTAAAGTTATGTTAAAAAATGATAAAAAAGCACAATTTATTTGCATACGTCACAGAAATTTGGAGTGCGTCAATTTTCAACTTCTGGATATTTTCGTAGACAGCCGAATCAGAGTACATGGAGTAAATATTAATTGTCTGAGCGAAGCGAAGGCTAATACACATAGTACGTAACGATATTAAAAGTCAATTATAATTCTTTCGTCAAGCAAATCTGAAAAAATACATGTCGGATTTTGATTCTGATTGTACCAGAAGGTACCTATCAGGTATCCCAAAAATGACTGATGGATTTTAAAATTCAGTAACTTGCAAACGGTGACAGCTATTTTTAAAAATTTTGCAGGAGGGTTATGTATATCATCAGGAGTTTTTTTGCCGTAATTTTTTATTTTAGTTCGCATCTTAAACAATAGGTGGCGCTGACGGCGATTGAAGCCCAGGTCGACGCTTCACTCAGCACTGATCACCTGGCCTTCAATCGCCGTCAGTGCCATTGTTTGAGGTGCGAACTAAAATAAAAAAATTACGGTAAAAAAACTCCTGACATTATACATAACCCACCTGCAAAAAATTTTTAAATAGCTGTCACCATTTGCAAGTTATTGATTTTTAAAATCCATCAGTCATTTTTGGGACACTCGGCATGAGGGTCTCAGAAATTAGTTCCAAATAGTTTAAAAATTATATCTTAAAAACTGATAAATAAGTACGATTTATTTGCATATGTCACAGATGTGCGTCACTTTTCACCAGCTGGATGCTTTGTCAGATTCCAGAATTCGAGCACATGAAGCAAAGAATAAGCGCAAGTAATTTTTACTTAAGCACAATAAAACATATTTATACTTAAGAAACAAATTGGAAAAGAAATCTGTTTTATTATTATTTATTTATTTATTTATTTATTTAAAAGGAAAAAGTCATAATACTTAGTAACTTAGTATTTGAGATTCTGCGATAATCTATATAATAGCGTTTTGTAAATTTCACGCCAGCAAATTGGAAACAACTCTTTCGTATTTAAATAAAATACGAGTTTTACATGCATGTTTTCGATAGATATTACTTTTAATCATAGATTAAAAGTATTTTGTTTACATAGATAAATTAATATTTTTTCTCAGTAAGAAGTAGACGAAATATTTAAATCTCTTGTCGTATCTTATAACACAAACATTGCCAATTTCTTCTAGCATTTAATGCATGCCAAAGCGAAATACTGCTCAATTCTTGAAAACAGGTTTGAAAAGAAAACAAAACAGCCTATGTAATGGCCAACACGCACTACCCATTTAAATCCAATTAATCATATCTGAAACACATTCAAACAACCCATCGCATTCCTTTTTTGGCGTTTTCGGAATTTTTATGTATCTCTTTTTAAAGAGTGAATTCCCTAAATTCATATTGGAAACCTCATCGCATCAATAGAAATCACATGTAGATATTATACTGTTATATATAATAACTATTCTGTATTAATTATTTAAGGGGTCCACACACCATATAAAAAATTCAGTCTTTCTATTCAACCATCATGACTTGTGCCGCTTTAGGTACTAAAATTGGTGTACAGTGTCTGTTTATGTTCTTGACGTAATTTAGAAAAGTTCAAATTCAGATATAAGATATTTTAGTATTTTATTATCTATGTTATATTTAATGTATTGCGTACTTCAATTTTATACGCATGCATGGCTGTTTTGCACAGTTTACTTCCCCACTTTTTAACCGTGCATGCGAATTTATATAGAATATTTTGTAATTCTATACTTCACGTTGGTCATTTTCGTCATTTGATCTTGTGGCAGTATACGGTCAATTAAAGGTGGCATCTTATTTTTTTTTCTTTTACTTTTCACATGTTATTATTAAATCTATGTTCTCAGCAATATCGCTCAGACTAATCCCTCTGAGGGAAGTCCTAGTAAACTCTATATTTTGAGGGCAAATGTATTTAATCTACATCGACAAACTTGGTAACACAAACCAGTAAATATGCAATGACTTCTACCTATTCACTGACAAACAAAGGTAGTTGGAAAGATTCTGATGAAATATATTTTTCTTATGAGTGTTTGCAATTTAAAACTCTTCAATTTTCTTTACCTCAACGTATTTTTACTTATTAGGAATGACTATATGCAATGACTTCTTCCTATTCACTAACTAACGAAAGTCTAGTTGGAAATATTCTGATGAAATATATTTTTGCTATGAAAGTTTGCGAATTAAAACTGTTGCATTTTCTTTAGCTCAACGTATCTTTACTTATTAGAAATGACTGTATGCAATGACTTCTTCCTGTTCCATAGCAATAATAAAGAATTTTTATAAATATATTAAAATACTTTTATATAAACATTTGAATTTTGCGAAAAACATACAGTTCTTTCCAGATTGTCTTCCTCCCAAAAATTAACTACGTTCAATGATGCTCTATTATGCATGTCGATAGTTTCTGGACTTATGTTATACTATTTCAATTTCTTTCAATGCCATTTCTATTTTTATTTGCATTCACAATCATTAAAGCCTAACAGAATTTACGCTGATTTTTATATTGGGTGAATAATCACAGAAAACACAGACCGTTAGTAAGTTACAAGACCAGGTTAAGGATTGAAAAATATCCGTTAAATCAAAGAATCTATTTATTTTTATCTACTTATTTATTTTGTTGTTGGTGTTTAAAAGAATCATTGGATAATAAACTTACTAATTGTACATAATTTAAGCAACTGTTTTGTTTGTTTATATTTATGTCGACCAATTATCTACACTATGGGATATAGGCCCTATTGGGTGGGATGCCCTCCGTGGGAGTTCATTGTAAGGGAACCTAACCCGTATATACGCAATGTTCGAAGAAAACCTCGGAAATTTCCGAACGGTTAGGCCGACGGTCGCGATTGGGTTCGAATCCAGGACCCACCGTCTACCAGTTTGGAGGTCAGGACCTCGTGGCCACTAGTGGGTCAATTTAAATATCTAGTTCAACTGATTCATTACTTCATTAAAAACCTCAATTTATTAAAATTTTATTAAATCATATTCGTATGTAAATTTATGAAGTATTATTATAGTAAATTGTTGAATCACTAAATTAATTTATTTTTAGTTTTTTAATATGTATGTGTGTATGTATGTATGTCGGCCGATTATCTACGCTATGGGATATAGGCCCTATGGGGTGGGATGCCCTCCGAGGGGGTCTTTCTAAGGGAACCTAACCCGTATTTACGCAAGGCTCGAAGAAAACCACGGAAAACTCCGAACGGTTAGGACGACGGTCGCGATTGGGTTCGAACCCAGCATCTACCGTCTACCAGTTTGAGGTCAGAACCTCTCGGCCACTGGTGGGGCAATATGTATGTGTGAATAAATTAATTCATATAACTTTTTCAAAAAAGAGTATGTATATATGTACACACACACACATAATTTTTCTGTATAATTTAACCATTTAAACAATAATATTGTCCAAACACAATGTAATCACTATAAAAAAGAAACAAAATACTAGTTAAATTAAGTAATATTATAAAATAAATTATGACATATCTTCCATACAAAAACATATCAACAAAACATCCATAAATTTTATAGACATATTTATTTAGAACGGTTTCTCTACAGAACTCTTAAAAACTCAGAAAGATTTTATTTAGAAATGTTATTCTATATAGAGATATAAAGTATTCTATAAAGTTCTTTGCAACTCAATGAACTATTTTCGTATGAGGGACTACAAATTGATTATGATCATCTCTCGTAATGAGGTAATATTGCTCCAGTCAGCTTTTTTTTTTTTTTTTTTTTTTTTTTTTTTTTTAGCATAAGAGTCAAAAGGGGAGATGATCTTTTAGAACCAGTTTTAAAACTCTAATCACGAAGATTTTCTATGTAATTCAGGAAGAGAAGTTTACCAGCAGTTTTCAGAAAAATTAACTTGCATTTTTAAATGTACATTATAAACGACAAAAAATATTTTTAACGAATTTGAAATGTTTTCACTTTAAATGATTATTTTTTTCGGGGGGGGGGGGGGGGGGGTAATTTACAGAATAAAATTTTGTGTAATTAACCCTGTTGTTTTATCATTTTAAATACCGTATTTACTCGTGTATAAGGTGCACTTTTTTTTCCAAAAAATTAGGGCAAAACTCCTAGGTGCGCCGTATACACGGAATAATTTTTAACCGACTTCCAAAAAGGAGAGGTGGTCATCAATTCGACGCGTATGTATTTTTTTTATGTATGTTCACCGATTACTCCAAAACTATTAAACCAATTTCTGTTATTTTTATTTTAAATGAAAGGCGATGCTCTCGAATTGGTACCACTTCCGTTTCATCGAAATTGGTTCAGTACTTTTTTAGTAATTAGGCAAAAACTAATAAAATTAGTGATTTTTCGCTAATTAAAAGTGTTGAATACGTTCGCTGAGCGCAGTGGAGACAGCATGGCCGAGAGGTCTAAGGCGCCAGATTGAAGTTCTGTGTCTCGAAAGAGAGCGTGGGTTCGAATCCCACTCCTGACATAATTTACATCCATGTAAAATTTACAATATTTTTTTTCGTATTACATTTTTTATTATTAACCGCCTTCAGAAAAGGAAGAGGAAGTTATCAATTCGACGCGTATATATATTTTTTTCTATGTATGTTCACCGATTACTCTGAAACTATTCAATCGATTAATTTGGTTTTTGAATTAAATAAAAGAGGCTACTCTCGAATTGGTACCACTTCCATTTCATTGAAATTGGTTCGGTACTTTTTTAATAATTAGGCAAATTTTAATAAAATTGGTGATTTTTCGCAAATTAAAAATAACATGGACTTTGAATAAGCTCGCAGATTGGAGCGCAGTCAGGATGACCCAGCAGTTTAAGGAGCCATATTTAAGCTCTGGTGCTGGAAAGAGAGTGTGCGTTCGAACCCCACTCCTGACAAAATTTACATCCATGGATAAATTACAATATTTTTCCGTATTCTAATTTTTATTAACTGACTTCAAAAAATCGTTAACTTTTAACTAAAAAGAGAAAAATAAACTTTTCTACCAAAAATTGAACCGACTTCAAAAACTACTACAAAGTGAAAAATATTTTTTTACATAATAGTAATAAAAAATTAAATTAAGAGCATAGTATTTACCATGCGTATTATTATATTTATGTACATTAATTTGATTTTTTGGAGTCGGTGCCAGCCAAGCCTTTATTCTTTTAGGCTTTGCATTGGATACTTAATTTAATTTTTGAAATTGGCTTGGCTGGCACCGACTCCAAAAAATCAAATTAATGTACATAAATATAATAATACGCATGGTAAATACTATGCTCTTAATTTATTTTTTTATTACTATTATGTAAAAAAAATATTTTTCACTTTGTAGTAGTTTTTGAAGTCGGTTCAATATTTGGTAGAAAAGTTTATTATTTACTGTTGGATGCTGTCGAACGATATACATATGAAACAAAAAATTATTCAAGGAAGATATTAAAACTTGGAAAATGTTACTTAATTGAAGTATTACTGCATATTTATTTTCTTTCCTTGCAGTTTTTATACAACAGAGTTAATGACATTATCTAAACGCTAATTAGCAATTCTCTCTACCATAACTCATCCCTATTTCCCGTCATTCTCTTACAACCCAAAGTCTAAAAATGCATTTTCGTCTTGCTTTATGGTCTGGTGTAATGTTTGTTTCGACTTTTTTTTTTTTTTTTTTTTTTTTTTTTTTTTTTTTTTTTTTACTGGAATTCATTTGGTCATTCTTCATTAGCTTATCAAATTTATGGTGCGCGTTATTTACGAGATTTTAAGAAATCGCCATTTTTACATGTAAAGTAGGGGGTGCGCCTTATATACGCTTGCACCCTATACATAAGTAAGTACGGTACATCTTTTTAATCTTTATTAAACATGTGCATTTAACTAATCTGTTCATTTTCATGTACATAAAAATATTCAAAATATTATAGTATTTAATCCCGAACTTTGTAATTAAATATTAACAAATTTCTCAACAAAAATAACTTTTAAAGTGAAATAGTAACAGTGCATTCAATATTATTGTTTCTTTTATTTTCAGATTTCACTTTAATTCTTATCAGTAGAGTAAGAACTGAAATTTACTCGTTGCAGTATTTTTAAATATCTTTTTTTTTTCAGCATTTAGGAGATTTTTTTTCCATTTCTTTAAAAAAATAATACCATTGTCTCATTTAATCCCAGAAGTAATTATCCTTTAAAGTTGGTACTATTAAAGTTGGTACTTTGAAGTAAGAAGCTAATGAAGAGTGTTTACTCAAAGAGATATTCTTTGTTTTTGCTTACATTTTAAAATCCCTGATGCTGCTGTGTAGTATTAAATAATATTTTACCATTTTCTATACATGCAATTTATATAAGTTCAAGTCTTGAATAATTAGAAAACATAATTATTAAAAAATAACCTTAGACGGTTGTTTGTATTAGTAATGTTCACAATTAAAAAGGATAGAAGTTGGAAATATATTTTAAAACAATCGTAGATTTATTTCATTGAATTTTCTTTTATGTTTTTCTAAATATTATGATATGTGCTAAAGCATTAATATAATTAAAAATATATATTAATAATATTCTTATCAAAATTACTCTTTCCTCTGAAAAAAAATAAAACATATTTTTCTAGCTAAATATAGTTATAATTAAGTTAATTATAACTATAATTATAACATTTATAGTACTTATAGTAAATGTAGTAATGAAATACTTATAATTATAGTTATAATTGATATGTATAAATTATTGTATTTTGCACAATGCTTTTGCAAAAATCCCTATCAGTGGCTCTCGAAGCTGGGAAAAGGGAAGTGTTGAGTTCGAATCCAGTCTCAACTGTCGATATATCAGTTTGGGGTTGAATCATGGGTAACCTTTCATAACTACGGGTTAGACTCGCACAGAAGTATCTCCATGGACGGCTCTCCTCCCCAAGACCATATCCCTGTTGTTGATAACGGCCGGCATATATAACATCACACCACTACTTATTGCATAAACAAATAATAACAAGAAATCATTCAGCAAGTCTGAAATTTAAAATATTATCAACGTATAAATGTATTTTCTTTTTTTAATTTCTTCTACGTAACTTAAATGTTTAATGCCAATATTTAAATATTTCTAAACGCACCTGACTTATACCAATACTTTTTTTTACAAAACAAATTCAAGGCATTACTTTGTATGTACATATATATATTCATAAACATTTTATTTACTGTACATCGTCATTACCATAAATATAGCGATGCAGTACTAAAAATCCATATACACAATATGCGACATTTTTAAAAAAAAATCAATCCCAGTAACGTTTTCATTCCAGCCGGAACGTCTTCAATTGGTAGACGAAAACCTTTCTACTCCTCTTTTTCTCAATTCCTCCATTTTCCTCTCTTTTTCCCTTTCCTGTAATTCTTTTCCCTTTTTATGATATAAAGTAATGTCTTGAATTGATATAGAAGCAAAAGTATTATGAATGTAGGCATTATGAGTAGGAATGTAGTTAACTACAGTTCTTTGATACAAAATTTGTTATTTTACATTAGGAAAAATAATACATAAAACATGACATACATCGCATTTTTTATGTTTAATTTTTTTCAAATTATATTAAACTATTTTGCGATTAATATATATATATTTAAGCAGTGTATGCACTCAAAGCGAATAACAGTAATTACTTTAATAATAATTTTTAAAAAAACATGAAATTAATCTAATTCTTTTACTGCTTTAAGCACTTACAGAAACGCAATATCAACAATAATATTATCATATTAAAGTAGCTTCCATTTTAATATTTAACGAATGTTTCCAAAGATATACACGGGAAAGTAAAGAAATATATATGTATAATGTGATAAATTTTATTCTTTGAAATCATTTTTACACTTTATTTTTCGTAATAAACATTTTAATTTAATTAGTTAATGTCTCCATAATCTATTAAGCTTATAAGCTTTGTTTTAATTTAGAAGAAAAAAAATTAATACTTCAAACAGCAGCAATGGTATTAATTCATTCTTTAACTAATTAACTTATAAAGTATATGGTTTTTTGTAAAAAAATTCGTGAAAACTAATTATCGTATTGTCGCGTTCTTCAGTTTAGCATATAATATGAGTTCATCCACTTTGTATACAGTATTAAACTTGCGCACCTTTATTTTATTCTTTACGTTGATATCCGACAAAGAACTATAATAATATTAGGGATGATATTAAAGGAATGTTTTGCTTTGCTTGACTAAAAGAAAATTCATAATTTAAAAGATAGTTTAAGTAAATCTTAGTATATTCCTACACATTTTTATTGCATTTTCTTTTCTTTGATGTAATCGAAAATAATTTATTTTTATTTTTAAAAGAAAGAAAATATATAAAAGAAAATATATAAAAGAAAATATATAAAGTTATTTGTATGAAAATTATTTTATTTGTGTGTATATAAAGCAAAGATATTTCCTACCTAACAATCTTTTGGGAATTTGTATAATCCTTTGATAGATAAATAAGGTCTAAAAAAACTGACGAGAAATTAAATTAACGTTTCAGTTAGATTAGGCAACAAGTATCACACTTCTTATAACTACTAAATGATGTAAGATGAAAGATTTAAAAACATTAAAAATAGTTTTCAGCGACTTTTTAGATATATTCTAAAACTAGCGGCCTTCGCCCGCTACGCTGGTCGGTTTATCTAAAGAAATCTTGAAGAAGTAGTTAGATAAGGTTCAGACATACATTAAAAAAAAAAAAAGCAAGTCGATCATTCAAAAAACGTTGGGAAATATCAAATATTTACTGTAATTTTTTAAGAAAAACAAAGTTTCGAAAAAAAAATTAAATCGAAAAAAAAATTACACTGACATATTAATGCAAGGAAATTTTCCCAGAGAGAAAATTCGCCTTGAATACAATATTTCAAATTCTTTTAATTGCTTATAGGCGTTAATGCCAACATAGTGAAAAAAAATTCCATGCTGGGAATCGAACCCGGGCCATCAGTATGGCGCACTGACGTTCTACCGACTAAACCACATGGAACGACAGCCAGCTTGAAACTTTCTCATACTTAAGTAGACTGGCGAAAACATAACGATAGCGCGTTTTAAAATCGCACAGTGACATCTATTGGATTTTATATGTACTAAAAAACGTTATGTACTAAAAAACGTGAGCAGCGCACCTAATAGTTTCTTTTGTTTCTTTTTGTTACTTTTTTGTCTGTTGTCCGATTTTGATGAAACAAAGCCTATACACTGCCCGGGAGTGTGCATTCTTCATTAGTGAAAACCGCATAAAAATCCATTCAGTAGTTACGAAGATAACCTCGAACAAACAGACAGACAGACAGACAGACAGACAGACAGACAAAAAATTCAAAAAAATTTTTTTTGTGTTTCATTGGTTTTCTTTTATCGCCCTGACTCCATTTTTGTCAATTATCTTCAATGTACAGACACACCGGGTCCTACTGTTTTATTATATGTATAGATTAAGATTCCTTTAAAGAATACTGCATGCATATCTATGGAATGATTATACAGTACATTTTTCCGGAAATACACATTAGCAACATTAATGACAAGCTTAAACCAATGCTTTTTCAAGTACATTCCCATTCAAAATATTTTCAGAAGTCTGAAACTTTTACTAATTTCAAACTAACCAACATAGTTGCGGTTGAGTTTTAAGTACAATTAAGTGTAAATTACATCTTACTTGATAGAGAATTTTTAAAAATTATTAAATAACAACACTTTACAGCATTAGTCTATAACAATGTTCTTAGAAGTAATGATATGCTTGAATTGTTAAGTGAAAAGACAAATAATTTACTGCTGCGATAATATAAAGCAGTTTAAGCAGCGTAAAAAGAACTTTTTTAATGGATATTTTATATGAAAATACTGATATGTAAGAAAATTTACTCTTTAGATACTTTCATTTTCTCACATTATAGGGAAATATAGTTACTTTCCTAGAAACTATTCTTCAGCATCAAAACTTTTTTAATGTAATAGATTAAGTTCGTAATGAAAACTTTCAATAAGGTTTTCAACCTAAACAATGTTTAGTTAAGTTTTTAAAAATGAAAAATATGTATGAATTTATAAAAAGTGCACAATTAATTTAAAGCACATAAAATTTATTTGCTGTTTACTTTGCTTGCACTCATACAGGATGTTTAAAAATCATAGGGGGGGGGGGGACAGTACATTACAGTGAACATTTGTTTGCATAAGAAATATGAGTCACAATTGAGGGGTTAACAATCACAGTTCAATAGTAGACCAAGTCTATTTGAAAAAAAAAGTGATAGTCCATTTAGAAGGTTCATAAAATCTGTTTTACCTACTCCAACAGTGAACCAAGTCTATTTTCACATACTTTCTGATATATGGCATATTTTTACACTCCTCTTTTCACTGTGAAAGTAAATAACACAGATATTATGCACCTTCTAGTTGGACTATATTTTTCCAAAACGGACTTGCTCTAATATGGTTGTGATCCCCTCGATTCATTTACTCATTCAGAAAAATACAATGTCTCAAAAAAAAATTCCATCCCATATTTAAAAAATAATGAAAATATTTTAACTAAAGTAACAATAGTCTCATTTTACTTTTGAGTGAATTTCAATTACATCTCAGGAAACTCAGTAACTGCGCATTTATTCATTGATTAAAACCGTAAATTATGTCAACTTCGTTCCAAAATATGAAGCACCTAGTTCAACGCTGTCTAGATGCTAAAAGTGTCTACTTCCATCACTTCACGTGGTATATTTCATGAAAGCTGTTGCAAATATCACGATTTCTAGTATTCCGATCACGGTCTTCTAGAACATTATTTGTGACTAGCGGCCTTCGCCCGCTACGCTGGTCGGTTTATCTAAAGAAATCTTGAAGAAGTAGTTAGATAAGGTTCAGACATACATTTAAAAAAAAAAAGCAAGTCGATCATTCAAAAAACGTTGGGAAATATCAAAT
Organism: Maratus speculifer; assembly: GCA_964019185.1. Classification (NCBI taxonomy): domain Eukaryota; kingdom Metazoa; phylum Arthropoda; class Arachnida; order Araneae; family Salticidae; genus Maratus; species Maratus speculifer. The sequence goes on from OZ025297.1 coordinate 53,952,900, forward strand.
ATTTACTGTAATTTTTTAAGAAAAACAAAGTTTCGAAAAAAAAAATTAAATCGAAAAAAAAATTACACTGACATATTAATGCAAGGAAATTTTCCCAGAGAGAAAATTCGCCTTGAATACAATATTTCAAATTCTTTTAATTGCTTATAGGCGTTAATGCCAACATAGTGAAAAAAAATTCCATGCTGGGAATCGAACCCGGGCCATCAGTATGGCGCACTGACGTTCTACCGACTAAACCACATGGAACGACAGCCAGCTTGAAACTTTCTCATACTTAAGTAGACTGGCGAAAACATAACGATAGCGCGTTTTAAAATCGCACAGTGACATCTATTGGATTTTATATGTACTAAAAAACGTTATGTACTAAAAAACGTGAGCAGCGCACCTAATAGTTTCTTTTGTTTCTTTTTGTTACTTTTTTGTCTGTTGTCCGATTTTGATGAAACAAAGCCTATACACTGCCCGGGAGTGTGCATTCTTCATTAGTGAAAACCGCATAAAAATCCATTCAGTAGTTACGAAGATAACCTCGAACAAACAGACAGACAGACAGACAGACAAAAAATTCAAAAAATTTTTTTTGTGTTTCATTGGTTTTCTTTTATCGCCCTGACTCCATTTTTGTCAATTATCTTCAATGTACAGACACACCGGGTCCTACTGTTTTATTATATGTATAGATTACATGGCAAGGTAACATACAGCAATTAAATCCATGATGTAATGAGGCCGTAGACTGTTTTATAAAAAAAAATAATAAAAAATAAATAAATACAAAAGTTGATGGTTTTTTAGTTTTAGCTTTTGACAACATTCCTCTCCCGATTTTCATTCAACGGCAATATGTGCTTTAATTTTTTAATAAAGATTACGCATATAAATATATTAATATTATAAGGTGAGTATATCTATTTATTTCATGTTTCAAATGTAAGGCCTATGCCCAATTTTCCCATTTTTTCCAAGAATTCTTTCCGTATAACAAACTATTATTTATATAATTACAGAAATTTTGATATTTAAAAATGTGAAGATTATAATTCGAAAATTGTGGAGCTTAAAAACAAAATTGCATACCTGGGGCTATTTACGAAACGGCTATTATCTTGTACAGGGTGATTCAAAATAACGTGGACAAAATGATATGACAAATCAAGCATACAACAAAGATAAAAAAAATCACATAGGAACATAGGGTAGCAAACTATTTATTGAGTCACAAATACAGGGTGTTTCATTCTAGCTACAACCGGTTTGAAAGCAATAATTTCGAAGAAAATATAAATATTGTAATGAAAATGCAATGATATGTACCTTATTTTGTGTGAAATACGATAACGTTGCGAAAAGATCTGGAAAAACAAACTGCTCAAGCAATTGATGATACCGTATTTAAACTGATTATCAGAATCCAAAATGTGAGGTGCCAAGTGCATATTGCTGGTGCGCATAATGAAAATTTCTAACACTTTTGTTTGGTGTTATCACATTTAAAACAAAGATAATAATGCCTGTCAAATGTTTTATTATAATATACTTCAGGTTTCTGAAATTTATTACCGTCAACCCAAACTGAGTCAGGATGAAACACCCTGTATTTGCGACTCAATACGTGGTTTGCGGCCTTATGTTCCTATGTGATTTCTTATCCTTGTTGTATGCCTGATTTGTCATATCAATTTGTCCATTTTTTTTTAATCACCCTGTATACCAGAAAAATAAAAAATTAAAAACTTTAAAAATTTTGTTTTTGTTTGAACCAAAATTTGATGCTGAGTAGCTGATACCATAAGATGTTAAAAATTCGTACTGACATTTGGATATTTCTATTTCAACCTCGTTCAAATCATATGAACTATCCTTTAACATAGACTCCAAATATTGGTTCAAGATTTCACCATCTTAAAATAACTGCTATTGAGCACCGAAATTTGAGCACCGAGATTTTTAACAGTTTACGTAAATAACATCGTACTAGCATTGGCCCCAATTAGTGAGACTTTAATAAAAATATTCAAATGGGAGGTTGGCAAAAGACAAATATTTTTTCAATTCATTCTTTCAAGTAATCATTTTGCTATGATTTATCGATTGTTTTTAAACAAATATGGTGCATAATAGCATTACTTATTCTATTACATTTAAATCCTTTTATTTTAGCTAAAAGAAGAAATCTTTATATATATATATATATATATATATATATATATATTAAAAATCATTGTGCAGACGATATAAATTCTTAATTTGCCTTAAAAAAACATTATTCCAGTATGCGTAAATTTAAAAAGATGGCTCTAAATTAAAAATATTCTTAATTAAAACTTTATTTCTTAATATTCCAAATAAAACTGATTTCTTCTATATTTTTATCAACCCTTTTTAAGAAAGTCTTATTAAATTTATTCCAAAACCATACCTTTCAAAAAATATCATTATTTTATTTTATCTATTTATTTATTTTTCCTACGTCAACCTTTGATGTGTGCATATTAATAAATTCATTTCTTTTCTTTTTCTCTTAAAATTAATCATTTATAAAAATCGCCTGCCTAAGATATTTAAAATTCTGAGTCAATTATAAATTGGTTAAATAATATTTTTTTTTAAATAAATTTATCGTTTGTGGAAAATAATCTCGTAGCTGGACAAGAATTCTGTTTACATAAAAGAATGATGGTTTGAGGTTACAGAATGTTCCAGAACTTTCTTTTTAGTTTAAAAAGGTGGAAGTCTCGAGATGAAAAAGAAGATTTCTTGGGTTGCTTCTTCGATGAGGACAGCTCGCTGAAATAATGATGGAATTTTTGCAAAAGGAGCTTTTCCTTCCTCATTATTACGAATTTAATAAATGAATTTACAGCAGCCCATGACTAATTATTGGATCTTCTACATTTATTTATTTATTTTGTTTTTTCCCTCGCTTGCCATGACTGTGTGTTTCTTTTTAACCAGTGGAAATAATTCGAGTTCTCCTTAAATCGTCACAACTAATCGAAAAGTCGGACAGGATTTTTTATCTGTGCTGCCTTTTTAATGAATGATATTTAAAGAAAATTGCGATGGAACGAAGAAAAGCATGTTATCGCCGAAGTTCGATTTTAGGACAGTCTAAATGATATTTTCAGCTTGCTAATGGAATGGGCTGTGGAACGAAATGATGATAGGTTTGTGAATCGCCGATAATTGACTTCTCGTGAATTCCTGAAGCTTGATATTTTTGGTCATAATGATAAATTTTTGAGACCTGGTGATTTCGAATTGGATTTAATAAGGAATAGAAGCGCCATTCATCTTGTTGCGGCCCAAATATGCGATCATTGACTTTAAATATTGCTGGTAGTAATGACAAGAAAAAAAAACGTTTAGAGACAACTGAACGCCGATTGCTACTTACTTTCATAATTTTCGTTATTATTGTCTCTCCTAGGATCATCTTGAGAAATTCTTCTTAAGAGTGAGTTATTTCAAATTAATTGAATATTATTTGTATCCTTTTTAAGCATTTGTGTAGATTGTTTATTCTCTATTTGTGAGGTTTATTTATTTATTGTTTTGTTTTTCTTTGAGTCTTATTTATTAATCTATTTATGAGTATTATTATTATCATTATTATTTGTTGAAGATTGAAATATTTTTATTCGTAAGGATTTAATTGAGGAGTATGATGTTCTTAAGATATTTACTGTTACTTATTACGATTATTATGATATTTTTATGCACGTTTAAAGATAAGTTCGTAATAATAATGAAGTATAAAAGAACTTAGAAGCTCAAGTTATTTTTTAAAAAGGTACATTTTCTAATTTATTGATATTTGTTTGTTATCAAGAACTATTCTCAGAATGCAGTATTTTCATGATAATGTTCCTACAACTAGACATTTGAGCTGAAAATTAAGTTAACATTTATGTTTTTAATTTTATTTGTTAGAATTTCTGGTTACAGTGAGCTTTGGTTCCCGGATTCTTATAATTTATTTAAATTCAGTAAGAAATATGGAACTGTGCAAGGCTGTTGCTAGAATTTTGACTGATAAATATGATTAATTTTGTCAGTAAATTTTGTGATTTTAAGTAAGAAATTACCTATAGTTAAAATTTTTGAATCTGTTTATGATCTATAAAATAATAGAATTAAAAGTTGATCCCAATTTAAGGTATATCTATGATATTTACAATTTCTGTTTTATTAGATAAAATTTCTGGTTAAAGTTAGCAGCTAAATATAGTAATTTTGAAAAAATATGTAATTGATAGAAATCATTAACTTTGAAATTTATTGCGAATAATTTTAAGATCAGGATTTAATAAAGAAAATAGAAGTGCTTCATTTATTCTAATGAGTAAGAATAAAAAAAATTATGGAAGATCCTAAGTTCGTACCGTTTGACCCGAGTTCTGGAATGAACATTTTGTCTTGGTTAACTTATTTTGATAAAACATGTGATAGGGAACAGAAAAATCTAGAATGGAAATTTAATTCTATTGCGCAATATTTGAAAGGTGAAGCGCAAAAAATTTATATCAATGACTGCTTAAATTGTACGGATTATGAACAAATTAAGAAAATTTTGATAGAAAGACTCATTGAATTAGACATCCCGAGTTTTTCTGATTTTTCAAATCTGAAATTAGATAATTTAGACAATTTAGAAACTTATTTTCGTAAAAAAGTGGAAATTGGTAAGAAATTACATCTTAGTGAAAATATACTATTACAAGGTTTAACTGATGGTTTAAGACCAGAATTCAAAAACAATATTGTTATAAATCCTCCTAGTAGTACCACCGAATGGTACCGGGTTGTCAAACAATTCGTGGAAGTTTCCACCCCACTAGTTTCAAACCAAGTAATAAATCAACCATCAGCTAGACAAAAGTTTCAACCTTTTCAACCAACTAGGCCCTGGATTCAGCCAGTTAGGCCCAATAATACACCTAGGAATTGGATTCCCCAAAGGCAATCTCAGTTTCAAAGACCTAGAATTTGTCAAAATAATTATATTGAGAATTCATACCCTTCAAGACCTTGTAGGATATGCACAAATAGGGGTGTGAGTAATGCTTTTCATTGGGAAAGAAAATGTATTTTTAGGAATGAGGTACCATCCTCTGATACTCTTCCAAATATCTCACAAAATAATTCTCATAATGTTTGGCAATTAATTGTGTATGGATGTACAAATAATTATAATTTGCCATGTGTTGTAGATACTGGCTCAACTATTGCAATATTGCCACTTAAATTTGTTAAAAAACTTAATGCTAAAATTGAGACTATACCCTCAGTTACCATTGGTCAGGCAAAAGGATTTTTACATATAAATAAAAAATGTAGTGTTCTTCTAAAAGTGGGTAAAATTAAAAAATATGTTAACTTTTTAGTATGCAATACAAATTTGGATTATGCTATTTTGGGGTTAAAAGAATGTTCTAAATTTAAAATAACCATAGAATGTAAAAATTGTATTGTAAGGCAGAGAAGGAAAATTATAACTAACAGTATATCCATACATAAAGAGAGATCCCTTCATTTCAATACAGTAAATATGGACCAAGTACAACAAAACAGGGATCAATCTAATGAATTTGTAACCTCAGAATATAAAAAAAATATGAAATTAAATACTGGTAATACTGTAGCAATAGATAATTATGATAATGAAACACTGAATGTAAGTAATCATGATATAGAGTTACAATCTACTTGTGGAAATATTATGAAAAATGAAGACTGTGTTGAATATGATCACGCAATTAATGTGCATCCTGATTATAGAGGTTCCATGACTCTTCAAAATTTTCGCGATAGTTCGGATTCAGATTTAACTGGGGAAATAAATTTAATTCAAGATGTAAATTTAAGGGAATTAGTTCATATTTATAGTGATATTTTTGCAAAGCATAAATATGATGTGGGTAGGATTAATATTGAACCACAACGCGTTATACTAAACTCAGACCTACCTATATCTTTGAGGCCCTACCGAACATCTCCTCTAGAAGAAATAGAAATAAAAAACCAAATTCAATCATTGTTAGCAGTCGGACTGATAAAGGAAAGTAATAGCCCCTATTCTGCCCCTGTTACACTAGTTATGAAAAGAGAGGAAGGTAAAAAAACGCGATTATGTATAGACTATAGATAATTAAACGCAATAATTAAAAATGATGCAGAACCCTTGCCCCGTATCGATGGAATTTTAGATAAATTGAGTAGTGCTCAGTATTTTTCAACTTTGGATTTAGCCTCTGGCTACTGGCACATACCAATACATCCATCCGATACAGAAAAATTAGCATTTGCAACCAATTTTGGACTTTTTGAGTGGCTCGTGCTCCCTTTTGGCATAAAAACGGGCCCTCCCATATTCAATAGAACCATTCGAAAAATCCTTAATAAATATAAAATCGACTTTGCGTGCCAGTATTTTGATGATATTATAATTTTCTCTTCCTCATTAGAAGAAAATTTAAACCATTTAGCTCAAATTTTTGACATTTGCAAACAAGAAAACATTAAACTTAAACTTTCTAAATTTAAATTAGGCCAAAATAAAATCAATTTCTTAGGTTATGAAATCATTAATGGAACTATAACACCAGCGAATGCCAATATTGAAACCATCAAAAATTTAAAACCTCCTTCAAATGTGAAAGAGTTACAACGATTTCTAGGTTCCATTAATGTTTACCATAAATTCATAAATAAATATGCTGAAATTAGATATCCTCTGAACCGATTACTTAAAAAAGACACAATATGGGAATGGAACTCAGAGTGCCAGGAGTCTTTTGAAAAATTAAAAAAATTTTTAATTGCAAAACCCATCCTCAAAATTTATGATCCTAAATTACCTTTACATATGTTTGTAGATGCCTCTCAGATAGCAGTAGGTGCCGTTCTAAAACAACCTGATAAAGAAAATTTCTTACATCCTATTTCTTATCATTCTAGAATTTTGAAGAGTTATGAGCAAAATTATTTCATAACTGAATTAGAATGTTTAGCTATTATAGATACTCTTGACAAATTCTATCATTACTTTCATGGTGTCAAGTTTACAATTCATACGGACCACGCATCTCTAGTATGGTTAAAGAGTGTTAAAAACTTAAGAGGTAGGCTTTTTAGATGGTCGCTCAAACTTAGTATGTTTGATTATGAGATAAAATATGAAAAGGGTTCAACAAATGTCGAAGCAGACATGTTGTCACGAAATCCTGTTTGTCATTTTAATCAACATATTAGTTTATTGCTAGATAGGAAAGAAATTATAGAGATGCAAGACACAGACAATGTTTGTGACAAAAAATATAAAAAAGATAATGGAATTATTATAGTTCAGAAAAAGGGATTCAAAAAAATTGTTGTACCAATGTCATTAAGAAAAAAATTACTCCATATTGCTCATGATAATTTTAGACATTTAGGGATTCAAAAAATGCTTAATTTAATATCTCCCAACTATTATTAGCCTAATATGACAATAGACATTACAGAATTTGTTAAACATTGCGATACCTGTCAGAAAAATAAAAAACCAAAACAGAAAAGATTCGGCTTATTACAAGCTATGCCAGCAACAGATCAACCTTTTGAATGTCTTTCTAATGATACTGTTGGTGGATTTAACTATTACAACTCAACAAAAAAATTCTTACACATAATAATAGATCATGCAACTGGATTTGTTTGGGCTTTTCCCTCCAAAAACGTTACCATTGAAACATACACTAACTGTTTAAAACAAATTTTCATCATCAAAGCACCTCAAAAAATACTTAGTGACAGGCATAAATCTTTTAGATCTCCAAGATTTAAGAAAGTCCTTGGAAATCATCATGTTCAACAGCGTTTTACATCCGCACATCATCCTCAGACCAATGGAAAAGTAGAGCGAGTTAATCAGACTATAGTTACCAGGCTTAAATGTAAAGTTAATTTCACTTCTTCTAAAATACCTTGGACTAGATTATTAAACCAAGTCATCGAAGAATACAACAATACGCCCCATTCTATCACCAAATTCCCACCTGCCTATTTATTTTATGTTCAATTGCCTTATGAATCTCCTTTAAAACAAAACTATTACCCTCCAGTAGACAAAGCCCTCAAAATTGCGAAAGCGCGAACTCAGGAATTTCACCTTAAAAGTAAAAGGCTCTATGATCGAAATTTTGTCGAATGCCCATTAAAAATACAAGACTCTGTAATTTATGAAGAATTTAAATACCCTAACACTCGAAAATTAGAACCTACTTTCTCTGGACCATACAAAATTATAAATAAACTTTCTGATGTAACTTATGAAATAGATAAATTTAATTATGAGACAGGACAGAATTCCGTTATTGTGCATGTTTCTAAATTAAGACCCTATTTTTCACCAGAAGATTTTAAAACTGTTTCATGAGCAACCCAAAAAACCAACAAAACCTCAGATACAATCACAACCACTGGATCAAACTAAAGTAAAGACATTAGATTAAGTTTTAATTCTTAGTCTTTAAATATTTTATCACCATAATTTTCAACATTACCAGGTATGTTCTTGGAGGCCTACAAGAATATTACTTGTTTTTGGGAGTTTTTGGGGTTAAATTGGGCTCCTTATGCAGGCATAAGATGAACACTTTGATTGTAAAAGCTTTCAAATTGATGTTGATAAATTAATTTTAAGGATGTTTAAGTCTAAATATATTTACTCATGTATTTGACATTAGTATTATTCTATTTATTCAGCAGATATTTATGTTATAACAGTTATAAAATCTAATGATTCTACTCAAACCTATAACATAATATGTGATTTTCAGTGATTGTGAAAACTACAGATATTAAAAGTTTTTCAAAAAAGCACACTATTTTTATTTCTATTTCTCAATTAAGAATGACACCTTTTATTCCTATTGTATTTTATTATTAAAGTTTATAATTCATGTGTAGATAAAACATTATTCTACATTTGGCATTTGAAAACTTATAACCAAATTTGACAATTTTGTAAAAGAGTATCAGAGAGGAATTATTGTAAGGAAATACTGGTTGAGAGTCCATTTTCTAAATAGTTAGATTTAATTTTATTTGGATTTTGGAATTATTATGATTTTTTTTATTTATACTTTCGGCTAGCAAAAAATACTTTCTTATGCTATTAGAAGATAAGAAAATTATTTAGTTGCTATATAATTATTTTTATCCTCAACCAATATTTTCCCTATCAATAATAAACAAATAGTGATATTTTCTTTTGATTATACTCTTGTTTTATTATTATTATTATTATTATTATGATTTCTATAAGGAAGTTTAGTATTAATTATGCTCTTATTGAGAAATATTAGGATATGGAGTCTTATTATACTATTACTTATTATTGTTGTTATTGTTATTATTTAAATTTTTCTATATTATTTATTATTGATATTGAGAATGATGCTATTTATTATTGAAAAATTGATATATTATTGAAAGATGTTGGATCCAACATAACATTAAAACCAAAGATTAAACTAGGTTTGAAGATTTTTAATTAAAGAGACTGTATTCAGAGAACATTGGAAAAGACTCTTTTATATATACTGTTGAAAGACTTGTTTCATTTAAAGGACTTATTTAAAATAAACTATGCATTAAGTCATTGTAATTATTTAAACTTCCATGAGAACGAATTTTTATTGTTTTTATTATATTTTTATCTCTTGCTTATTAATATTCATAACTTATTTACTGTTATTATATGTATTATCTCCTATGCACTTACAAATGGTAAGTGTTGTTGTAACATTATTTATTTCTTTCAGGGAAATGCTCCTAACTAAATTTAATTCAGAATTATTTTCGCTTAACTATTTTATTTTAATCGCTAATATTTTTTTATATTGCGTTAATTTTCTTTTCTTCCATCTCTTGGCTTCCTGAGTTTGACAGTTTTATTCCAAAATTTAACTTTTCTAAATTATTATATTTCTGTTGTCTGAACTTTTAGTTTTATTTAACTATCAATTTCATACAAAGTCTTGGGGAGGGGGGATAATATTACAAATTTAAAATTTTTTCGCCAAAACTAACCTTTATACTATCTTAATTTTCTTATAATAATATTCCGTACTTACTTTAAATTATTAAATTAAAATCTTGTTTCTAAATCTAATCTGTTAATCCTTATGCAGACGATATAAATTCTTAATTTGCCTTAAAAAAACATTATTCCAGTATGCGTAAATTTAAAAAGATGGCTCTAAATTAAAAATATTCTTAATTAAAACTTTATTTCTTAATATTCCAAATAAAACTGATTTCTTCTATGTTTTTATCAACCCTTTTTAAGAAAGTATTATTAAATTTATTCCAAAACCATACCTTTCAAAAAATATCATTATTTTATTTTATCTATTTATTTATTTTTCCTACGTCAACCTTTGATGTGTGCATATTAATAAATTCATTTCTTTTCTTTTTCTCTTAAAATTAATCATTTATAAAAATCGTCTGCCTAAGATATTTAAAATTCTGAGTGAATTATAAATTGGTTAAATAATATTTTTTTAAAATAAATTTATCGTTTGTGGAAAATAATCTCGTAGCTGGACAAGAATTCTGTTTACATAAAAGAATGATGGTTTGAGGTTACAGAATGTTCCAGAACTTTCTTTTTAGTTTAAAAAGGTGGAAGTCTCGAGATGAAAAAGAAGATTTCTTGGGTTGCTTCTTCGATGAGGACAGCTCGCTGAAATAATGATGGAATTTTTGCAAAAGGAGCTTTTCCTTCCTCATTATTACGAATTTAATAAATGAATTTACAGCAGCCCATGACTAATTATTGGATCTTCTACATTTATTTATTTTTTTTGTTTTTTCCCTCGCTTGCCATGACTGTGTGTTTCTTTTTAACCAGTGGAAATAATTCGAGTTCTCCTTAAATCGTCACACACACATATATATATATATATATATTAAAAATCACTTTTGTATCTTTTAATCCCAGAAGTAATAAACCTTTAAATTTTTTGCTTTGAAGTGAAATACTGTTAAAAAGATTTATTTTTCAGTGACTTTTTTACTTAAACGTTGGATTTCAGATCTTTTACGATGTTAATGGTGTTAAATTTGAAAGTTTTTATCTTTTTTTTGTTTTATTTATATACAAATTAATGTATAAATACAGTAAATGTTAGAAAAGGCACGTTATGTTTGTTGTAATTGTTCTATATTATTCAGAATTCAGAATTTTTAAAAAATAAAATAATTTTTCCTACTCAGTATTTATCGGGGTACTTAAACAAGAATGTCGTTTTGTATTATAAAGAATAAATTTTATTCATTAAATTTTATTGTTAATAGGATTAGTTTTACGAAAATTATTTTTTTGTTCAGAATTTAAGTATTATTTTTAAAACTAAACTTTCTGTTATGTAATATATAATCATATAGGAAAGATAAACATTAAAAAACTAAACTTTGAGTAGTCTTTAGCTAGCTATAATAAGCATTCTGTTTCATAGATTTTTCATTTCTTTATTTTTATAGTTAAAGTTAAAGTTAGAGTTCTTTCTTTGCACAATTTAAAGTTATTCATATTCTGTTGGGATTTTCTCAGGCTTACAATTATAATATTAGTATTATAATATTTCAAATGAGAGGAATAAAATATTAAACGTAAGGCATTTCCTTTGATTGTTTTGTTTTGCATTTATAAACTTCTTTCAAATTAGTCTAGAACTTCTAGTTTCTTTTTTTTTATTTTCAAGCTCCAAATTAAACACACAGGAACCATGATAACACACTGTTATTTTTATTTCCTAGTTTGAAACCAAATTTTGGTGCACATTTGCCGTCACAATAAGATGATGATGTGTTGTTGTTGCTTTTGATGGCCCATTATCTGCACATGGAATATAGGTCCTATTGAGAGTGCACTATGTATGTGGTCTACTATAAGTTCTAAGGGAACATAACGCGTATTTATGCTATTTTCGGAGGAAACCAAGAAAACTCCTAACGAAGTTGAAAAGAAATGTCTTGTCAATTAACTCAATAGCTCTGAAATCCTTAAATATTTGATAATTCTTCGCACAAAAAATATATAAAGAAAGATTTCCTCTTTTGCAAAGCAGCTTCTTAATATAGAGAAAAACAGTCTGCAGAATTTTTGGTCAATATTGTTTTTTTTTTTTTACATTGCACTAAAAAAGTCTACTTTAGTCTTTATAACAAATTTTATTGCATTGGCATCTTGACAAAAAGACATATTATGCCATAATCCCATATAGCACAAAAGTTCCTCAATACCTCCGCAGGAGCTCCAAGTCATCCCATATTCCTCCTAATACTAAAATGATAATAGAAGATAATCAAAGGAAGAGTCCTTTATGATGTCCTCAGGAATGAGCTCCCAGCAACGTCCCACGGAGCAACTTCTCGGGGACGCTATTCCTGAGGAAGTACCCGGTTAGTCATTACTGGAGAAGTGCCGGGAAAGTCACAGTGCTGGCGTCATCTCATGAGTGATTCTGGAGTACACTACTCAATTGCTTTTTATTAAAATATTGAATTCAATTTCATCGGTATCGATTTCCATGAGTTAATTTTATTTTATTAATTATTCGATTTCTTATTTTTTAACACTTAGATAATTGTTATTAAATTGTAATTATCTTTAATTATTGATAGAACTTTTAATCTTTTTAGTTAAATTAAAAATTTTAATTTATTTTTTTCAGTTAATTCCTATTTTTATACATTAATTACTATTATATAGCTTTTAAACCAAATTTTGTTCATTTATCAAAATTTTTATCAATTATTAATAAATAACCTGTTACGTTTTGCTTTTTTATTATTATTACTTTTTATTAATTAAGAAATTAATTTAACATGTTTAAATTAACTAAATAGTAAGTTTCTAAATTAATACACTAAAATCTCTAAACGGAAGACAATTCTAGATCATATATTTTTTCTGGTATTTAGAGGTAAAGGTATTTATACAAAGAAAAAAAGAGATTCTTAACGTAAGTTTCTTCACAAGTACCTGTTTAAAACTTTGTTATGAAAATTATCTAAATCGAATTCTGTTGCATCTTAATATCAGATGTTGAATGTTTATATACATATACAATTAGCTAACATACATTCTAAACACTATTAAAAAATAAATAAACAAAAGTGTCGCGAAGAAACTAGATATTTTTATCACAGCACGTAACACCAACTCAAAGATAGCGCAATTCACTTTAGAATAGTATATTTGGATTTAAAATACATAAATATTGAGCCGCACCTCCCCCCCTCCCCAAACACATACCAATACGCTGAAAATATTTTCTGTTTAAAAAATATACATTCTTATAAAATTAGTTTAAAAATATAAGTTAACTCAAATTTTAAGTTTAATTCAGGTTACTATTAATTACCTACCCAATGTAATTTATGTATGTGTTGAGGATAATAAAATGTTAGCTAAATAGAAGCATCAAGTTAAATGTCATATCTGAAGGTTTAACCTATTTTGTTTTATTTGTCATTAATTATTTTGTTAAATATAAGTTGCACTTATTAACAAATTCCTTTCTTAACATCCTTTATAGATTACCAAGCATATTATTATTGTTATTATTTGAATTCTGGAAGATAAAATGAAGTCTTTATTTTGAAAACTTTAGAAATATGAATAATTTTTTTGTTCTCAAATTACAGATAAATATTTATCTGTATTTCCTAAATAACAAATATTTTATCGCAATTTTTAACTGAAGATAATATTACAACACTTGAAATTTTCATTCAAAAAACTGATCTTATATTATATTTCTTTAGTTCCGATACCTATAAAGGATGGAATTTCTTCATACCTGTTTTACCATGCATATATTGTTAGTTAGGTGACAATGAGAATATTATAACGTAAGCAACTGCGTGCATTACTCTAAATAGCAGGCAGTCACCGTTCCAAACTTCCGACAATTAGACTCTCAATAAGCTTAATCCTCCCCCAATCAGTTTTGTCAGCTGAGAATATGTGTGCATTTTTTTCGGAAATCACTTAATGAGAGAGAGATAAATAAAGTGTTATTCGTATAAGTCAGACTGTTTGCGAGTTAGGAAGAAAAAGCGTTACAGACAATTTTGTTCGTAGATGTGAAATAAAAAATATATATATACATTAGTTTGGAATTTTTAAACAATAATTCGATGATAAAAACATCTGATATTTTAAATAAAGATATTAGTTCTTTTACGGTTTTTTAATTGCCTAAAATCTTAGTTACTAAAATTACATTTAAAGAAATCAACAAAAATATTTCCTGTCGTTTATTAAATGAAAAATGATGCATATTGTATCTTTTATGCACATAAAGATTTCATACAATTTTAAAAGACTGTTAAATAGAGATTCCACTGTAAATTAATTTTATTTTAGCAATAAGAAAATAAAATGATTTTGCTAACAGTAATGAAGAATCACATATAGTTTTCTTAAATTATACATCCTTCTAAATTACAGTTAAAACTAATCTTTAATTACATATCTATTTTATCTTAACGTTTATTTTCGATCCCACAATAACTTTCCTTCAAAAGAAAAGAAAGAAAAATATTTAACATCTACCTTATTACTGAAAAACGGGTGTCTGATACAGAGAATTCATTAAGATGCGTATTTCACCCTTGCTAGAAATAAATAAAAAAGAATAAAGATCTACTTTGCTTGCGGTCAGTAAAATATCACTTTTCTCTCTGCTTAATTGTAATTCTAACTTATTCGTTACATAATAATCGTTTCATGTATATGCGACATATTTTGTTTTTCACAAATTTTCTCAAAACGGAGCCCTAACGTATGATTTGGCGCGAATTCTTTTTGGCTTTTTCTTTTAGGATTGCTATTCTGGAAACCTTGCCATTAAATTCAAAACCTTTTTAATTGTTTAACCCGTAACAGACAATTTTGCGCAGATGATATCATTCATTTTTCATGTGCTCTTTGTCGCCAATTGTGTGGTGCCAATGTGTGAATCATAGAATAACGAATTCAATTGGATCGCCCTCGCATCACGAAGTAAGTCATGTAAAGACCGTCTCTTAAAATGATACTCTCAGGCACCATCCCTAATTATTTCTTTAAGAAATGATTAAAATTGATAAGTCTACTTCAAAAAAATAAATTTCTTAAAAAGCATTTATATTGTTATAAGTGATCACAGCCTGCAACTCTAGTGAATGCATTTAAAAATGAACCTGGTCAATATACTTTAAAGTACAGAACTATACTAGAAAAAGATTCAAATTTTATTAATAGTTTCTATTTTTTGTAACTCGAGCAGTGTTTCAGTGTAATGATAGAATTTTACAAATGATTTTCACACCAAATCCTAATACAAAAAAATATATACAAATTTGTAAATGGTGTGTTTTCAATGACAATACAGAATTTTAATATTTTTACAATGTTATAAAATAATACAATGGTTTTACAGTATTTTTTTAATACCGCGACAAGTGGTAAATCTCCAAATATCTGTAACTCGTACCTACGGATTTAATTATTTATTAATAAATACTCTCCAAAATATGCCTAATCACTTTGAAACTCATTGATTGATTGGTTGATTGACGGCCAATTATCAACATGAGGGACATATCAAGGGAGGGAAATTGCCCTCCGTGAAGTTCTTTCTAAAAGAACCTAACCCGTATATACGCAAGGAAATCCAAGATTCGAAGAAAACCACGAAAAACGCCGAACAATAAGGCCAACGGGCGCGATTGGATGCAAACTCAGCAAATCTCATCTACCAGCTTGAAGAGCAGAATCGCTTGACAGCTGGTGGGGCCCAGTATGAAAATGAAACAAGGAAATATTTTAAAGAGCAAAATTAGGAAAGAATAGACTTAAGAAAAAACTAAGCAAATTTATATATTTTTTTCATAAATTCATATAATAAGAGCACATTTACCCAAGCGTAAAAAGAAAAAAAAATGATTAAAATTTCTGAAAAAAAAGAAAAAGTAAGAGGAAGAGATAGAACAAAAAGGTTTTATTTTTGAAAGGATTCACTTAGACTTTATTTGTCAATCGTAAAAAAATTCATGATTTTAAAGAAACTATGCGTTTTAATCTCTTGCTTTTTTAATCTCTGGAAATAATATTTTTATTAACTAAAATTAAATTTTATACGGGGTATCATCAGAGACGTTTTACATCATTCATTGTGTGTCAAAATATAGTTCATAATCAATTTTCTAACTACAGAATAATTTTAATAGATTTAAAGTATTAAAATCTAAAAGGATATTTTTATCAGTTAAAAATACAATTTCATGTAAAATTTTAAAATTCGAAGACATTTAAGTTATAACAAATAACTTTTGATAATTTATTTGGAGTATTAATTTAAACTTCTGTCAAATGTATGCAAAAGCCACAAACAATGATTACATTTCCTACTTTTGAGTTTCAAAAGATGAGAAAAAATGCATGTATACCTTAGAAACGTTTTTCCTTTACTGACCCTACAGCGTAACAGTCCGAACGCGCGTCCAGGATACCAAGGTACTCGGGTTCAAATCCGGCAGAAAAAAAGAAGGCAAGATATTTGTTCCCGAATGCTCTCGGTTATATGTGAATGCGTTTGAATAATAGGAAAAAAATACAACATTCGCGTTTTCTTCTAAAAAATTTTAATTAAATCATAGCCTTATATTTTTTAACATATTAGTGACCTTGAATTTTCCCAAAGTCCTCATATATCACTTTCTCAAATCTTACCCACAACCTGAGCGGGAGGACCCTGAAGTAGGGCCTAGGGAGCTCCCTAGGATGCTGTAAAGCGGACATTTTCGGTTCCTGATGTCCTCCTGGTGACAATTTTCTGCATCCTCAGGGAAACCTGGGGGATGACGGTCCTGGGATGTGATTCCTCCCCAGGATGTCCTGGGGAGGTAAGTGTGCTGTGAGGGATGTTTTAAGTTATATATCACTTACCTAAAATGCGTAGTAGAATGTAAGACTTGTAATCCTTCAAATAAAAGATGGATTTCCACGTTATAGACAATGGGCATTACGAAATATATACATATTTAAAGTTCCCTGGGGTAATAACGCCACGTTAAGGTTCTACCAATTTTCACGGCTCAGTTTTAGTTTATATTTTTCAAACAAATATATGATTTGATACAGCAACTCATTGACTATCTATATAAAAAAAAATAATTTAACAGATATGTATTTATAAAATGTAATGGCGTGATTTCTGGACCAATGCTATTTAGCGTTATTACCCACCTATATGGGTAATAACGTCATGGAAACAAAACTATGAAATAAGATGGAATAATTGCAGGTAGATTGCCCAATTCTAAAAATACAAACTCTACAAACTTAGAAATTGACAAATTGCATTCTAAGCTATTGAAAATGTTCAATTTATTGTGAAAGCGTAAGAAAAATAAAGGTGTGGTGTGTCTGTGGGGGGGGGGGGATGAGGCAAAAGAATATCAGACCGTGAGCTTCTTTTAGCTTAAAAAGGACCGCTTAAATAGAATTAATAGAAACATTGCACAGTTTTAACTGTGTTTATTTGAATCAGTATTTAAGATGTAGCTCGGCCACTGTAGGGAATCAACCGGGGTATTAATGCCAAGGATTGGCGTGATTACCCCGTTATACTTATTACGCTGTACATTTTAAATTACAAATTATCTCGAGAAGATATCCAAAATCTTCAACAACATTTTGAAAGTCCATGAAATGTACTACGAATTTATGTAATTAACAAAGTATTTCCGGATAAAAAAAAAAAAATCTTCACATCACAAAACGTATTTCGCAAATTTTAGATCAAGCGTTAATTTTAGTTGCTTGTAAAAACAATACGACCTGAAAATGAAACAAATTAACTTGAAGCTGTTTTTTGCGATTTATATGACTCAAAATCCTTCTGGGCAGAGCACATGGGTGTCATTTACCAGATTATTTCATAATTATGCATAATATTAGCACTTGGTGTTATTACCCCGCCTGGCTTTATTACACCAGACCACCTTATATACTTTTTTCATTGCTGTCCATCTGTCGGTGTTTGTAAACGCTCTAACTTCCGAACAAATTGTGATACAGACTTTGTATGTACTTATTATGGTAATAATGGTTTATAATGGGAATAATAAATAAAATTATTAATAATGGGAAGAAGTATACCATAAAATGGTGTGAATCGGAACAATTTTCAACGTTAACGTTAAAATAAAAATTAACTGTTTTTTAATTTTTTTTCCTAGAAACTTCGATCTTGATTTTTTCTTTACTTATTAAGCAACATTTGTAACTGTTTATATATATTCTTTTTATTTTTTAACGGTGTTCCGATTTACCCCGCAGATAGGGGTGAATAGGAACAAATGTTATAATCTTAATTTATTTTGATTCAAACTTTAATAGGGTTAATAAAAATAGGTAATAATGATAAGGTAGGAATTAAAACACGTAGTTACTATAAGACCAAGCTTTATTTTATATTCAAGTAAAGATATGCCTTTTTAAAAATTAGAAAACAATTTTGAACTCAAGAAAAATTTATTCTAAAAAAATGTATTCGAATGCAGAAGTTGGAATTTAATATAAATTCAGACCTTTCTGTGTTATCCTTTACCAGTAGTCAAGTAGGTAAGTGAATCTATTGAGTAACCTCAATCGTTTCATGTATTAATACGTCCTCATCCCCAGCCCCCAGTACTGTTTTCATCACTCTCTTTTTTAATTGGTTTTCCATTTTAAAAAGTTTGTGTAATGTTGTGGATTCAGAGAATAATTCTGTGCAATTTGTCTTAGTAATTTGCCATTTTTAAATTCTTTTATTGTGTGTTCCATGTCTGTTGATTGGGAGTTGATTTATATATATATATATATATATATATATATATATAGATAGATAGATATAGATATAGATAGATATAGATATATAGATATATATATATATATATAGATATAGATATAGATATAGGTATATATAGATAAATATAGATATATATAGATATACATAATATATATATAAATGTCACAGTTTGGCCATTTTTAAATTCTTTTATTGTGTGTTCCATGTCTGTTGGTTGGGAGGTGATTTTTTATATATATATATATATATATATACATATATATATATATATACATATATATACATATATATATATATATATATATATATATATATATATATATATATATATATATATATATATATATATATATATATATATATATATATATATATACATATATATATATACATATATATATATACATATATATATATATATATATATATATATATATATATATATATATATATATACATATATATATATATACATATATATACATATATATATATATATATATATATATATATATATATATATATATATATACATATATATATAGAACCATTAGATAATGCTGCAAAAAAACATCAATTACTGTAAAAACTTGTTAATGCCAAATTATATCATACAGAGGAGTTGTCAGAATTAATATAATACAACATGAATCAGAGTGATGAAAAACAAGTAGCAATCAAATGGAATTTCTTAAAGAAGGGATCAAATGACTACTGTAGAGATTTTAGAATGCATAAAACATAGACTTGATTTTATTATAGTCAAAGAGAGATTTATTACCTGAGCAATTCTTGTCGGCGACTTTCATAAGCAATTGTATGTTTCATAACTTGAATTCCAGTCTTCGAATTTACGATTTCTTCATATCTTGAAAATAGTTATTTAAGGAATTTTGCCTACTGGCAATATTATACCTTTTACGTATGGTTCTTCACACACACAAAAAAAATTATGATTTAGAGGGATTTAAAGAGGTTTAATAGATTTTAGCAAAACGTAAACATTCTTTTGAATCAGAACATTCTAAAAACAGTTCCGCAGTCAACTGCAGAATAAAGAATACAATCTAAAAAGATGGATTAGAGATGAATAAATACAAATTATATCTATGAAAAAACATATTATGAATTTTAAAGTACAAATGAATGAGAATTAATGAAATATAATATTAATTAAAGTCAAAATAGTCTCGTTTTATCAAGATCAAAAGTTTTGGTGCTGCCATCTACAGTCATTTTTGCGAGTTAGTGTCTTAATTAGTGTCTTTTTACTGCAGATTTCTTTTTAGTTCTTTTTAGGATTTAACATCCTCCACCCCCGGCAGTAGAGGGGATACCTTTGTAATAGGACGCTTGATATCACCGTCCGCTGTTTTAATCAAGACTACACGAACTCGATTGTCCTGTCCTGGGAAAGTTTGTAGAATGCGGCCCATTTTCCATCTCATGGGCATGGATCGTTCATGAATTATTACCAAGTCTCCTTCTCGTAGATTAACACTTGGAGTAGTCCATTTAGGACGCTGTTGTAGATGTTGGCGATATTCTCTTGACCATCTATACCAAAATTGGTTCTTGGCCCTTTCAATAAGGCGCCAACGAGCATTTAATGATAGAGCTCGCGAATTAGAAGCTTCTGGAATATCAAGGAGCGGTGCTCCGATTAGAAAATGACCTGGAGTTAATGCGCGCGGATCTGATGGATCTGAAGACATCGGCGTTAGAGGTCTGGAATTTATGCAACTTTCTATTTGACACAGTAAAGTGGATAATTCTTCAAAATTTAAAATACTTGATTTACATGCCTTTAACAGATGATTTTTTGTAAGCTTTACAGCTGCCTCCCATAGCCCACCAAAGTGCGGCGCATATGGAGGAATGAAATGCCAATTGATTTTTTGGCTCGAAAGAAAATCTTGAATTTCTCTGTCCCTCAAATATTGGAATAACTGCTTTAGTTGATTTGCTAGACCTACGAAATTTTTCCCATTATCTGAATAAATATCAGACGGCAGGCCTCTACGTGCAATAAATCTCTTTAGAGCTGCTAGCAAGGCTTGCACAGACAAGTCTGATACCACTTCCAGATGCACTGCCTTAGTGCACATGCAGACGAATACTGCTATGTATGTTTTTAATTTTATCTTACTTCTAGGCAAATTTGGCTTGGTTATGCAGGGGCCGGCAAAATCTATACCAACCTTGAAAAATGGACGAATTGGGGTGATTCTGTCAACGGGAAGATCTCCCATCATTTGTTGACAAGCTTGTGTTTTTAGGCGTTTGCAAAGTACACATTTGTTGAGTTCTTGTCGCACAGTAGAACGACCATTAACAAACCAAAATTGTTGACGTATAATAGAAAGTACTAGCTGTGTACCTGCGTGCATATGTTTCTCATGTACATGCTTTATTAATAGTTTAGTGACAAAGTTATTTTTTGGGAGTAGCATAGGATATTTTCTATCGAAGGTTAAAGACTGATGTTGTGACAAACGACCACCTACTCGAATGATATCACTTGAATCTAAAAATACATTTAGTGGAAATAGTTTACTATTGCTTGGTAAGGGTTTTCTTTCTTTTAACAACTTAAGCTCTGTGTTGAATTCAGAACTTTGAATTAATTTTACAATGCATTGAATTGAATTAGAGATTTCTTCTGAACTTAGATTTCCAAATTTTTTCGATGTACTATGTCTAGCATTATGAATAAATCTAAGACAATAGGCCGTGACTCTTGACAGCTTAGAGAATTTCGAAAACTTAAGAAGAAAGTCAGGAGGTGCACTTACTTGTGTTACATTACTGACAGAGTCAATTACTTGATTTAACTCATCTATTGGAGCAGTGAATTTAGGTATTGGGATTTGCTCATTTGACAGTAGCCATGGAGGCCCATGCCACCACAGAGAATGATTAAGAAGCTTTCGTGGAGGAATTCCCCTAGAAGCTACATCTGCAGGATTTAAAGCACCTGGAATATGATTCCATTCATGGGAAGGCATTAATGCCTGTATTTGACATACTCGATTGAGTACGAACTGATTTCCCTTTAAAGGTGGTGCTTTTAGCCAACTGAGAACAATTTGGGAATCCGACCACAAATAAATATTGTCAAATTTTACTTTTAATGTGTCGATAATTACAGAACATAACTTAGCTAGCAAAAGAGCTGAACAAAGCTCGATTCTAGGCAATGTTTGAGGTTTAATAGGATTCACCTTAGTTTTTGCAGCAATCAAATTAACAAATACCCTTTCAGGTGTAACCACACGTAAATATGTAACAGCAGCATAGGCTTTATTCGAACCATCGCAAAAACCGTGCAGTTGAATTTGAACAACTGTTTCATTGAATAAATTTATGTATCTAGGAATTTCTAACGATTTCAATAAATGCATTTCAGATGAAAATTCATTCCAAACATGTTGTATGGCAGGTGGAATTTTCTCATCCCAAGAAATCTTATCCTTCCAAAGATCTTGCATCATAATTTTTAACTTTATTGTTGTAGGAGCTAGGAAACCCAGAGGGTCAAAGATTGTAGCCACTACAGATAACAAATCTCGTTTTGTTTGTACATCCTTTAAATCAGCGAACCTAATTTGTAAAATATCTTTGAAAGAGTCCCAAAGTAAACCAAGAACTTTAACAGTATCATCTTCCTGAATGACCTTTTTTGAGGAAGCCTTCATTTCATCAGGTAAGTGAGCAATTACATCAGGATCGTTACAGGCCCACTTTCGTAGATTAAAACCTCCACTTTTCATAATTTTAATTAGCTCTGTCACTAAATTCTGAGCGTTTTCTCTTGAGTCGGATCCAGAAAGGAGATCATCAACGTAAATTTCCTCTTGAATAATTTGGCAGGCTTTTTGATTAGATTGTTCATTATCAATGGCCAATTGGCGTAATGTCCTAATGGCCAAAAAGGGTGCACAGGAAAAACCGTATGTAACGGTTAACAGCCTGTATGCTTTGATAGTGTCTTCTAAATTAAATCTCCAAAGAATGCGTTGATAGTCAATATGATTCTGATTAACGAGGATCTGCCGAAACATTTTTTCGATATCAGCACTAAAAGCAATTGGATTCATTCTAAACTTTAATAATAAAGGAAATATTTCCGGCTGCAATTTTGGACCTATCTCTAGATAATCGTTTAAAGAGCGGCCTGATGAACCAACTGCAGATGCGTCAAATACTACTCTAAGTCGTGTAGTTGAACTATCTTCTTTTAGTACCCCGTGATGCGGAAGATAAAAATGATCCGGATTTGAGATTTCTGAATTTGGTACAAGTTCTATGTGCCCCAAATCGATATATTCTTGCATGAATGCTAAATATTGCTCTCTAAGCAAAGGGTTTTGATGGAGTTTCTTCTCCAATAAATAAAACCGCTTTAGAGCTTGAGATTTTGAATCACCGAGGATTGGCTTAGATTTAAACGGCAAGTTTACAACATATCGTCCTGATTCTGTGCGTGAAACGGTTTTAGAATAATTATCTTCAACAAGAGAAATTGGATCAGAACTGGAAACCGACTCAAGTTCCCAGAACTTTTGCAGCTGAGAAGTAATCTGCGTAGTAACATGACAACTAACAGATGAATTTTTGTTTGATTCATTCGAATAAATAATTCCCGATAGTATCCAACCCAGTTTAGAATTAATAGCACTCGGTGATCCTTTAGGTCCTAAAATAGACTCTCCTATTATGATATTAGCAAACAAATCTGCACCTATAAGAAGATCAATGGAACTGGACACATGGAAATTTGGATCCGCAAGATTCAAGCCTTCAATATGTGGCCAAAACGTAGTCGTAATCAGAAAATTTGGTAAGTTTGTTGTTATCTGGTTAACAACTAACGCGTCTAACTGAAAGATTTCATCATTAAAATGGGGAGAGAATGTCAAAGAAACTTCCTGAAGAGATGTTTCTGCAACTAAATTATTTATACCTGAGATTTTATGATTTGTAGGCTTCGATGGAAGACCTAATTTTTCACAACAAGTTTTAGAAAGTAGGCTCTTTTGAGAACCACTATCGATCATCGCCCTGCAAGGAATGAATTTGCCTGATTTGGATTTTACACGTATAATGGCAGTAGCCAACAATGTTTGAGAATTTCCACTCAACGATTGATTAGTAAAACAATTTGATTCATTTAAATTACCTACAGCATTTGGGGTTGTTACATGATTTTGTTGTCCAATAATTTGTTGTTGTGTAGGGGCAGATTGATCACGATGAAGGAGTGTATGATGTTTCGAATTACAATGTTTACATGTGGTATTTATCAAACAATTAGCAACAAAATGGTTAGAACGCAAACAGTTCGTACATAACTTTTTAGATTTTACTAAATGCCAGCGTTGCTCAACAGATAAATTCTGCATTAATGGGCATCTATGAAGTTGGTGCGGTTCATTACATTTTGGACAAATAATTTTTTGTGATTTATTCACATTATCCGTTACGACAGTATTCGATACCGATCTTTTTGGAAAATGTTGAGATTTAGGATCAAATTTATTATTAAACTTAGATTCAGTTTTAATAAATTCAACATTACAATTCTGCAGACTACGTGCTTGTTTTTCAAGAAAACTAATTACCATTTCATAAGTTGGAAAACAATCATTATTTAATGATAACTCCCACTGTTTTCTTAAATTATCATCAAATTTTGTTTGAATTAAATAAACTAAAATCAAATCAACAAATTCATTAAATTCAAATTTTAAAGATTTCAAATTCCGAATAACTTCATTACAAGTGTCCAATAGCTCTAGAATTGATTTTTGCGTAGGTGATTTTAATGATTTAGCATTAATGAATTTTGACAGTAATGAATATGCCAAATTCTTACGATTATCATAGCGATTAACCAAAGTTTCCCACGCTTCTTTATAATTATCACCGGAAATTGAAAATCCCGAAATTAATTTAGCAGGATAATTTTTTACACTCGCTATTAGATAAGAAAATTTTAACTGATCTGATAAATTTTCATTATTATGAATTGCAGTCAGAAATGTTTCCTTAAAGGTAATCCAATTGTTGATATCTCCATAAAATATCGGCAACTCAAATTTAGGTAACTTTAAAGCGTTATCCTTAACAGAAATTGAATTATTACTGGTTTCACTCGTAATTTCTTGTATTTTTACAACCAAAAATTCCTCGATTTTCACTAAATCGTCAACAACTATGTCCTTCGCTTTTGTAAATGAATCATATAAAGTATTAATACTTTCTTCGGCTATGCCAAAATAAGATTTCTTTAAATCAGCTTCTAAGCTAATTAATTCTGTTTTAAGCTTCTCAGTTAATTTAACATTTTTATTTTCTATTGCTTCAGCTACTTGAATGTTATATCTGTTAATTTCTTTTATAGTGAAATTAAATTTCTGTTCATTTTGTATTTCTACTTTCGTTTTCATTCTGAAGTAATTAACTTTTATAATTAAACTTTAAAAATATTATTTCACTGAACGCTCCGGCTCGACGGACCAGAAAAATTTATTTATGTAGAGATTTTAGAATGCATAAAACATAGACTTGATTTTATTATAGTCAAAGAGAGATTTATTACCTGAGCAATTCTTGTCGGCGTCTTTCATAAGCAATTGTATGTTTCATAACTTGAATTCCAGTCTTCGAATTTACGATTTCTTCATATCTTGAAAATAGTTATTTAAGGAATTTTGCCTACTGGCAATATTATACCTTTTACGTATGGTTCTCACACACACACAAAAAATTATGATTTAGAGGGATTTAAAGAGGTTTAATAGATTTTAGCAAAACGTAAACATTCTTTTGAATCAGAACATTCTAAAAACAGTTCCGCAGTCAACTGCAGAATAAAGAATACAATCTAAAAAGATGGATTAGAGATGAATAAATACAAATTATATCTATGAAAAAACATATTATGAATTTTAAAGTACAAATGAATGAGAATTAATGAAATATAATATTAATTAAAGTCAAAATAGTCTCGTTTTATCAAGATCAAAAGTTTTGGTGCTGCCATCTACAGTCATTTTTGCGAGTTAGTGTCTTAATTAGTGTCTTTTTACTGCAGATTTCTTTTTAGTTCTTTTTAGGATTTAACAACTACAAAGTAGAAATCCAAATAATACACAATGATAATGCGCACAGCAGCCTTAGACATTGTGTATAAAAATTAAACAATTTGCTAATGATAAACATATAGCTATACGATGATATATTAATTTAATAATATATAAGATACCCATAAAAAAATTGCTTTTTTAAAATGAATATTACAAATCATAGTGAAATAAAAATCATAGTGAAATAAAAATGAAAGTACATTCATAATTACTTGCGCTTTAGCATCAAAGCAATTTGAATGCTTATATAGAACCATTAGATAATACTACAAATCAACATCAATTACTATATATATATATATATATATATATATATATGTCACAGTTTGGAAATGGCCATACAATTTGGAAATGGACCAATGAAAATTTGCGTAGATACTGCGAAACCGCAGGAGTGGTTGTCATTATGGGATCCGGATCTGTCATTAACTTAGCGATATATAGCCAGTATGACAAGAAAAGTTACTAACCCAATGCGAGGCCGACTTAGTGCTATTTTCGGTATTTCGTCAAATTCCCGAAGACTTCTATTGCAATTCAATTGGGCACTGTTAAGTTAAAAGTATTTAAGTATGCATGAAAATTTTATTTTGGAAATGTAATTTTATAAATAATTTACACATTTTTACTTTCACATTTTACACCATGTATGGGTAATAACTACGGTGGCCCCCAACAACTAGTGTATTCTTGATGTAGTAACAAACGTTTCATTAACATTGCACAAAACCTCTCTTCTTTTATTTTTATTTTTAATATTTCTGTGATAAATGAGTTAAATATATGAAATATATCTTTAACAAATGAAGCTACAAAAAAGTACTTTCAAAAACAAAATATTTTTTTTTCTAAGAAAATTGCATATAAATTTCCACGATATGGAAAATGTTCTTTTAACAACAAAAAAAATGCTTTTTTTACAGAAAATGAAATGTTATTAAATAAAAGCGAGCATAATGTTTCCACGTACAATACAAGCAAATTATCTGGTATAATTTGAAAAATAAGAGTTGAATGTATTGTATATGCTTGAAAATAAATCAAAGAAATTCATTCTGAAATTTATTTGAATCACATATTTCTATAATGCGTTACATTTATTAAGATTTTTCGTTAATCGAAAATGATTAATTACTTTCAATAATTCTTAAAGTTCTTTCATGTGAATTCTATTTTCTATATAGAACAAGAAGAAAAGTCCTTGTTCTGTATTTTTCTTATGATAAAATTCCAAATAGTCACTCTCTGTATTTGAAAATAGAGCATTCGAATGTAGAAACTTTGGACTTTTTAACTAATTTTAAAATGCATATACTTTTGATTGCATGTACTATTTCATATCTAATTAATTATTTCCCATGATTGTATTTCTATTTGCATTTTTAAATAATTATTATATTTTCTTAATATCATTTTGACAATTATTAATAGCCATTGGGTATCATTTAAAGGATATACGACATTTCGGTGGAGCCACTTCGGTCCTGCCGTTTCGGTCCCGAAACATTTCGGTTCTAAGACATTTCGGACCTGAGAGAATTCGGTCTCGCGATATTTCGATACCCAGCCACTTTGGTCCCCTGCCATTTCGGTCATTAGTCATTTCGGTCCTTAGTCATTTTGGTCCCTTGCTATTTCTTTGCTCGATACCTTATAACTCGGATCATAATTGCTGTGTGCCTGCCAAACGGTATAATTTCAACATTATTCGGGCAAGTATCTGGGTTCGATTCCCAGCCAGGTCAATTTTTCGCTCAGTTAGAAATATTCAATTCGTATGATTACTTTACCAATCAGTTAGATTCTGTTAAAAATAATAGTATATCTACGTACCCATCGTCTTATGGAGTTCCATTACCTGCGGTCTATTCTGTTGGGCTGTCTAAATGACAGACCAGATGTTATGACCAATAAGGTTATCTGAGCGAAAAATTCCAGCTGGCTATCGCCCAGGTAGCTTAATAGGTAAAGCATTGGCCTTGTAAGCCAAGTATTTGGATTCGATTCCTAGCCTGCTCAATTTTTCGCTCAGTTGGAAGTATTCAATTCGTATTATTCGGGCATTTTTAATATTTTTTATTCTCGCCCTTCCTCCCTCCAAATTTTATAAAAAGCTGATTATAAAAGTTCGATAAATTTAAACTTTTATTATTCGTGGTAATAAAATCACATCGAGCTAATAATTTTGTTTCATTACAATGTGATATAAATTTGCACTCTTAAAACGAAAAAGTGGATTTAGCTTCTCAGGCAAGAGCTGTAATTTATTAAATCGTGAATGAGTTGTTTTTTAGATGCTTTACTCATTATGATTTAGTTTTCTTATTTAAATAACTCATCTTGATTTAAATTGTTTAAAAACAACTCACTCACTTGAGTTGTTTCAACTCTTTATGAGAAGCGGCCTTTCAAAACGTGAGATGAGTGAATTTCGGCTCAACTTGAGTTGTTTTTTGGCTGACCTTTTAAGAAAGTGGGGGACATTGTCTTTTGCTTTTATTATTAGTATTATTTAAGAGCATAAATATATTAAATTTTATTATTTATTATTAATTTTAGTATTTTATATATCCTACAATAAACTGTCATAAATATTTTTTGGTTGCTTAGGTACATTTTTTAGAACCTTTATATTATTATTAATTACATAATATAAAAAAAACTGCGGTTTTTTCCCAATTTTTTAATATTAAATGTCATCGATAATTTAATATAGACTTTTATAATACACATGTATTTCTTCAAATCACCCCTCTACACATTTTCCTTTAATAATTCAGAAGTGTGATATATTTATTGAAGAACATTTATTTTTATTTTTATTATTATTTTTATAATATAAAGTTGTATCGTATAAATTTGTTTTCATAAGTTACTTTCCATTATGAACATTGAGACAATAATAAAAAAATTTAAACTAGGGGTGCTATGAAAAAATTTTGTTTTCAGAAATTTACCTCCGCCACTTTTTTCTTTTAATAATAACAATTATTGATAGCATTTTTTTTAACATTGTTCTCACCACATAAAGGCAATTTTTATGAGCTAAGTTCATTAAAATTGGGCCTTCTTCATTCTAATAAGATCATTATTTTTTAATTTATCGAATAATGTAATTATTATTTTAAATAATTTTATTTTAAATTTTTAACTATCAAAACTATCCTTTTTTATTTATCGTTTATTTATTTATTTTATTTTTGTATTACCTTTTTGGACCCATTTTCTCAGAAAAAAATTCTTATTTTAGTTTTACTGTTAATTATATTAATTCTTTTAAATTTCTGTAACTTTAAATATTTAATAAATAAACAGATAAAAGATAAATTTCAGTTTATAACTACTATAAAATGTAATAATGCATTGAATGAAAAATAAATTATATGTTGCGTTTATTTAAACTAAAATCTGTAATGTATATTAATAATGTTATTAATTAACAAACATATTTAATAAAATCTTAAGTTGATTTTTATACTAAAATTTGTTAGTTTTGAGAAATAGGATTACTAATTACCACTGGGATTACCCATTACGATTAGATTTACCATACGAAATTTATGTGGTAATAAGTGTGTGTGGTTTTCGTGCACTTATAATCGCATTATATTAAAATTTTATGGCCTTCAGTAAAAAAAATCTACAATGTTCCCTATAAAATTATGTTATATTTCGCAAAATTTCAGCTTGCATGAGAAAGGAACAAACCTGCAAGAGACCGAAATGTATTGGGACCGAAATTGCTAGGGACCGAAATGCCTTGGGACCAAAATGGATAGGGACCGAAATGTCAAGGGACCGAAAAAGCTAGGGACCGAAACGTTTCGGGACCGATGTGTCTTGCGACCGAAATATCTTGGGACCGAAACGGCGGAATCGAAATGGCCGGAACGAAATGGCGGGACCGAAACGTCTTCCTTCCTCATTTAAACACTATAAAATGTAGTGTGTCTTTGTTTTGTTGCTGTTTTCATCTTTGAATTTAATATTACTGAATATATATGATCATGTGATTTGTTGCCATTTGTGTCGATTCTAGTACATTACTGAACACTGCGTTGTGCTGCTGTTTTCCTCTTTTGTATTTCTAAATAGAATGACCATGTATTGAATAATATTTCTTTAACTTCTGCACAAAACAGAAAATTACTTGTTCAGCAATTTATGTACACAGACACAATTTTATATGGCCAAAGGTGAGCAGTTACTTGCGATCTTAGACATTTTCTTAAATGTCTAGCACTAAACATAAGGAATTATCTTGAATTTTTAAACTTGGAAAAAGGTGTCTACAAGTTATATATTTCCGAGAAGATTGCTTCCCGAAACCCTATAGGGGAACATAAAAAAAAATTGAAAAAGCATGATTATGTTCTGGATAACTCTGTCCAAACTAACGTAAGAAAAAGATTCAAACTGAGGATTATCATTACATTGCTTATTGCAATAACTTTTGCTTATTTTTATGAGGCTAGCATGTGTACTCGAAGAGAAATTAATTTTTTTTAACATTCTCAAAATTTTGGTAATTTTTTACTTATAATTTGCAAATTTCTAATATATATGTATATATATATATAGTTGCTAAATTTAGCGACGGATGCTATATATTAAATATATATACATGATACCTTCTGCTTTGATTCTACAAATTTCTATTAAATTCATTTTATTTATTTATTTAAATTTTTCCTCATGTTCAGTTTGGTTTATTGATAAATTCTCACAGGTAAATATTGTCTACTATTAATGGTCTTATACATATATGTGTGTATATATATTACAGAAAATATGAGAATCAACATTGTACACCATCCCTAGTAATCAGAATTAAATTATAAAGTAATAGGAATATGAATGCTGATTTAAAATGTTAATTCAAAATGCTGTATGTATTCATTTTGCTTCTTGGTTTATATTCACGGTTAATTGAATGAGTTGCTGATATATATATATATATACATATCAATTGAATTCAACTTGAATGATATATATATATATATATATTAAAGAAATAGGTGTTTTTATTTTGCTGTTTACTGTGATTTTAATTATACTAATAAATACCTCGTTACTTATAATTTTACATTATCCTGAAAAAACATTACTGAAGAGAAAATCATATTTCTTATAACAGATGCAAATTTTCCATTTTTGGGTGAAAAAAGTCCGGGCCAGGATTCGAACCAGGGTTGTATTGGATGAAGCCGCCAATGCTCTTCCAATTGAGCTATCCCGGACACGAACACTGGAGGACTATTTCACCCAGTTAACCTCAACGACCACTTTATCTGGTGTGATACTCTGGATCAGATCAAGAGAATAAATCGAAGGTCAATATATGGAACTGCAGAAAATCGCTGCATACGAAATTACATTAGATTAATTTTAAACACGATTATTCAGTTGGTAAATTAATTATAACAGATGTAAATTTTCCATTAAATTAACATTAAAATGTTAAATTAACATTAATGTAAATTTAAATTATCATTTAAATTTACATCTGTTATAACTAATTTACTGATTGAATAATCGTGTTTAAAATTAATCTAATATCATATTTCTTGTCTCGTGCATTACAATGTAAAACTGGTCAGATGCTACAATTCCAACACTTTCTTCTATTCCATACATGTTAATACTTCGTGGCAAATAAAGAACAACAGTGCCGCCGGTTAGGTGATTTACACGTAAATGAAATCATCAAAAACTTATGTCAATTCTAACTGAATCTGAAATTTCATAAAAATCCTTGCGTTTGTTTTTGAGAAATATAGCTGAAATCGAAAAAAAATCTATATAGACACGCCACATGTAAAGTGCTATACTCAAAAAATTACATAGCATTAGTTTATATAAGGGACCGACTAAATCACAAATTTGATGAAAATTTATGTAATAGTTCTTGAGGTAGTTTTATTGTTATAATCATGAGTAATCACATGTTCCAAAAATTGGGAGATTTACATGAAAAGCAATCAGCACCATATTTTATCATGGACTAACGGAATCGGAAGTTTTTGGAAAAACGATCAATTATTTCTTCAGATTTAAATATTGCAGAAATCGAGAAAAAGGCAGCATAGCAACGTCCCCTGTTGAGCGAATTAGATCTAAAAGCAAACAGATCAAGTTTATATCATGGACTAACATCATCTACTTGTACATTAAATCCCATTCATTAGTCCCATTCATTGAGATAGAGCACACACAGTCTAACAGGCAGACAGGGAGACACACAGACAGACTCACAGACAAACATTTTCGAAAAATATAATGTCGAATTCTTTTATTTTAAAATCATGTAAATCCGTCAAAATACGGAAATCAAAAATTTTCACATATCCAATACTTACTCTTTGTAAAGATAGAAGAAACTAAAAATCTTTGCTTTGGATAAAAGGTGCTGACACACTCGCTGCCAACACAGTAGCTGTAAAATTTAAAAGCTGTAGTTTTTAAAAGTACTGTGAAACTTCTCACGTTTGAGTAATGTTGCTTTGCTGTTGAATGCCTCACGCACGTGAAAGAAAGAATTTTATTCTTACTTCAGTTATTGCTTGAATTTTCTTTTATAGCATCAGTGCCTGAATTCGATTTCATAGAATCGATGTTTTTTTTCCTTCACAGTGCATTTTTACTTAAAGTAAAATGCAAAATTTTAGTATGAGGTTGCAGCATTTCGAATGCGGTAAAATATTAATACTGCTTATTTAGCGCTACATAAAATAAGTTTTAAAAACTCTAATTTCTAGTAAAAATCGTAACTTGAATCTTGCTGGACAATTGATTAATTTATTGATTATTTGTTTTATTTAATTATATTATAACATATGAAAATCCGTTAGAAAAAATCAAATTTATTATTCAAAGTAGAAAAAAAAGTAATTTCTACAAAAATAGTTTTATTTTTCTTTTTAATATTCTTGCATTTCAAAACAACAATAAAAAAAAAATCAAAGAAAAATGAACTTAATGGACTATGACTGAATAATGTATACTTTAACATACATTATTTTTAAATATGAACATTAATTTATATAAATAATCCTCTTTTTGTCTTGTTTTGTTTTTATTTTTTATTGTACTTATACAGCATTATGTCTAAAAGAAACAATAAACATAAAACAAAGACAATGAAATGAAGTTTAATACTACTAACAATACTAAGGATTAGAAATTGTAAGCAAAATTAAAAAAAAAAAAATAAACTTTGAAGTAAACTCTTTTGATTAGTATCTCACTTGAAAGCACGCGCTTTAAAAGTTAATTACATCTGGGATTAAATAACACAAAGGCATTATTCTTACAGAAATTATAAAAATATTTCTTTTTCTATTAAAAATAAAATAAAATATTCAAAAGTAATATATTTAACGTTAAGATTTCAGAATATTCATAAAAACATTACACAAGCCGCCAAAAATACATTAAAAAAAATATAATAAATTAATTCTTAGTGAATATGCTCCTTGTATGCTGAGAATTTGTTTTAAATGAAAAGTGCTGTTAGCTTTCATAATGCTATTTTAAGAGGCAATTTTTATAACAAGAACATGATTTAGTCAAAATAAATATACATTTTTTATTTGAAAAAATCTTTTTGTAAGCGAAAAAAAAGTACAGCTTGGTAAATGAAAATTTCTTTCCTGAATCACAAGTATATTTTAATTTTATTCGAAGTGGTGTTTATCGTTCAGAACGAAAATTTGGTGTTTAAATGAACAGTTCTTTAAAACGACAGGAAAAGTTCATTTTCAGCAATGTATTAAAATCCGTTTTTTCATCAGATCAGTTCCTATGATTTCAGATCCTTTTAGGAACTTGATCAACGAACTTCAACTAACAAATCTAAACTAATATTAGTATTAATGAAAATATTAGTTTGATGCAATTCGAGAAATAGTGCCAAGTTGGTGTCACTATTGGCGAGTAATTTTGGTCTCTAGGTTTGGCGATATATTGCCAAGCTGGAGACCAACGTGGCAACACTTGGCGACAAAACTGCCTCTCTCTTCACCCGGTGGCAGTCCCCCTACAGTTTCACAGTATATACACAGATTTTCATTTGTCCATTGCTATCTACATATATTTTCATTCTTCTATTTCCAAATCGTTATTTTTATTATATAGAGAAGGATTTTTTTTCTAAATTATCCGTTTTTAATCGAAATATCGTGTATTATAGTAACTGTTTTGATATCGAAAATACTCAAATAAAGGTGCGACTTGATTTTAAAACATATTTAGTTACAGTTTATATATATGTTTATGAAAAATATGCATTTTCTGTTTCGATTGATGCCAATTTCAAAAATGTAAAAAAATAATCGGGAATAAAAAGAGAACGTGTGTTATCATTTCTTTTTTAAATTATTGTGCAGTTTTTTAGTTGGTGGCAACTCGAAAGAAATAATTGAATTAGCAATTAAAAATAAGAGATTTCTAAATGTTAAATTATGGATGGCATAGTACTATGTAAATTTTCAATGCTGCTATTTCCTTAATATTAGATATTCTTTGTCAGGACTTTTGAAACGGACATACCTAAATTAAAAGCTTTCGAACAAGATATTATTCATCGTTGAATGTTTTCTAGTTCGGATAATAATTGAGTTGTTTGCCATTTATTCTTGTTTCTTGAAGAAAAAAGTGACAAAACAGGGGTTTAGGATCTCCATAATTGATGGATCTGGATGAATTTGTAAAATTTGAGGTCTAGAATAGGAAACTTCGCCTTTTCAATTTCGTCGCGATCCGATGATTCGGTCCAAAGTTATTAAGGGAGACCCGTACCCCATTTTCGGCCAAAAATCACCAAAAGTTCAAAAAAAAATTTTATCTCAGAAAACGATAAAATACATATTTGCGAATATCCATGCAAAATTTCAGAACCCGGGAACGCTTGGAACAGGTAGAAATCGAGCTTTTTTAATTGTACTCACTATAGAGTTTAAAGGACTAGCGGCCATTTAAAACGTGTTTTCCTGAAAATGACTTTTTTCATATTTTGCCGAAGTTCAAAGTACTAAGGCTCAGTGGTAAAATGATTTAGAAACAAAGTGTTTATGTTTTTAGAATCTTAAAAAAATTTGGAAGAAAAGTAAGGAGATATATTTTTTTAACTATTTCTGAAAATTTTACATAAATTGGTAAACATGAAAATTATAACGAATTTAAGGAAATTTACCTTGCGTTTATATATATATATATATATATTTAGCCGATTAAAATAGAAAATTAAAAATATCTCTCCTTAGTTCTTTTCTATACAGGGTGATTAAAAAAAGATGGGAAAAATTTTAAGGGGTAATAGTATACATCAAGACAAACAATTAAATAGGAAACCAAGGGTCCCAAGCGTTTTCCAAGGGAGATAGCCGCCATTAAAGTGTAGGATCCAAAATTTCAAATAAACATAAAAAATGGAAAAATTGGTCGATTGATTTGCGGTTTTCACTAAAACTATTCTCTATGTTGGTATTTTCTTGAAAATAAATTATAAAGATAAATTCCGAAAAATGTCGATAGAGGGCGCTTTAGACTTTGACGTAACGAACAACTATTTTTTGCCGTTATCCTTTGCATCTCATTAAATGGTTTCGCAGGCTTAGACTTAAATTTTCAGCTCAAAATCTGAATAGTTGGGAGTGGTTAAGTAGCTCTAACTGAACTATGTTCAGAGGGTTCAAATTTCAAATAATTATAAACAAGTTGGAAATTAACGTGAAGCGTAGCAAATGAGGTGCGTTCGTACGATAACGAAGTTTTAAAAATATTACTCTCATATATCAATCTCATAAAATTACAAATAGTGAATTACAATTAAAACGCTCATCAAACAATGTTCTCCCTATATCATTTTGTAATGGAATATTTTTGTGTGGCTTTGTAAATCAATAACAAATATTCTGTGCACCTAAAGTTATCTAAAATGTACCTTATAATATGTACTTTATAGTTGCACATAAATTTTATTAATTTCGAATGAGTGTAACACCATTAAATTGCATTTGAAACTTTTTTCCCCATTGACCGTAATGTAATGAAATACTTTTGATTGCCCCTGTAATTGATCTATGCATCCGATTTTCATAAAATTTGAAATAACTCGACAAAATTATGTAATAATTATGTATTTTAAATTTCAAACGTATAAAATACATTTGAAACTTTTTCCCCATTGACCGTAACGTAATGGAATACTTTTGATTGCTCCTGTAATTGATCTATGCATCCGATTTTCATAAAATTTGAAATGACTCGACAAAATTATGTAATAATTATGTATTTTAAATTTCAAACGATTCGGTTGGGTAGTTTTTGCGTTGTTATATGCGGACAGACAGACAGACAGACAGACGGACAGACAGACGGACAGACAGACGGACGGACTGAGCGACAACAATAGGTGCTACGTATTTACATAATTACGAACGCACCTAAAAACGGAAAAATTGGTCGATTGATTTGCGGTTTTCAAAAAACTATTCTTTATGTCGATATTTTATTGAAAATAATTTATAAAGCTAATTTTAAAAAAATGGCGATAGAGGGCGCTTTATACTTTGGAGTTACGAAAAACTATTTTTTACCGTTATTATCTCGTTAAATTTTTTTATAAGCTTAGACATAAATTTTGCGCAGAAAATCTGAATCATTGGGAGTGGTTAAGTAGCGCAAGCTGAATTGTGTTCAATGGGGTTGGGGAGTTTCAAATTTCAAATGATTATAAAAAACGGAAAAATTGGTCGATTTGTTTCCGGTTTTTGCTAAAACTCTTCTTTATGTCACTATTTCCTTGAAAATAAATTTTAAAGATAATTTTTTAAAATTTTCGTTTGAGGGTGCCCTTAACTTTAGAGTAACCAACAACTATTTTTAAACGTTATTATCTAATTAAATGCTTGCAAATGCTTAGGCTTAAATTTTGAGGTCAAATTCTGAATCGTTGGGAGGGGATAAGAAGCGCAAACTGAACTATGTTCAAAAGTTGAAATGTTACTCTCCCCACCTCTCGAACACAGTTCAATTTTGCACTACTTAATTACTCACAACGATTCAGATTTTGAGCTCAAAATTTAACTATAAACTTTTACAAGCATTTATTAGATACAAAAATTCCAGTTAAAAATAGGTTTGGTTACTCTACAGTTTAAGGCACCCTCTAACGGAATTTTTTGAAATTTATCTTTAAAATTTATTTTCAAGGAAATACTGTCATAAAGAATAGTTTTGGTGTAAACTGTAAACGAATCTACCATTTTTTCCGTTTTTTATGATAACTTGAAATTTGAACTTCCCCATTTCTGGCCTCTAACTCAGTGCAAGTTTTTATGTGCTTCATCATTCAATTACACTAGCCAACAAAAAAATATTTTTGTCAGTTTCCTGGTTCTAGATAGTCAATTCCTACTAATTTTGGGTTGATAAAAACGAATATGTAAATGAAATTTTTTTTTATTAGCTCTTGTTTTCAAGATACAATACAGCCCTTTAGAGAAAGACATACAACATCCCACACATCGATTTAAAAGCAAATTGAAGAAGAAAAAAATTCCTGTGTTATAACAACAATACAATAGGCATGTTTCACTTAACAATGTTCATTTTTCAGAAAGCAGTGGTTGTTTTTAACCTATTCTTGTAAACGTTTCCTTTTGAATTGCCACTTGTATGTCAACGCCGGAGCATCTCTTCTAACAGTCCAAGAGTAGTTGGCCAGCATTGACTCATCCAAACGACCCTGATATCTGCGTTCCATTATAGAGATATTTTTGTGAAACCTTTCACCGTGCTCATCACTTACAGCTCCACAGTTTTTAGGAAAAAAATCAAGATGGGAATGGAAGAAATGAAGTGTCAGAGACATGTTGCATCCATGGTCATGGTACTTTTGTAAAAGTTCTTTCACCAACTGTTGGTAGTTCTCAGCTTTTCTGTAGCTTAGAAATACTCGTACCACACTTTTGAAGGTTTCCCAGTCTGCTTTCTCTTTCCCTTCCAAAACTTTATCCAAAGCATGGTAATTCATTTATGTGCGTATTTAAGGGCCCACAAAGATTCCCTCTTTAACGTTTGATTCACTCAGTCTTGGAAATTTCTCTCTAAGATACTGGAAAGCCTCTCCAACCTTGTTCATGGCTTTCACGAAGTTCATTAATCCCTGCTTAATGTGCAGGAGTGGAAGCAGAATGTTTTTTGGATCAACTAGATGCTCATTTTGGACAATTCTCTCCCCGGGATTTAGATTTCTTAAAGGCCATTTGTCTTTTATGTAGTAAGAGTTTTTATCTCGACTGTCCCACAAACACAGAAAATAGCAGTCCTTGGTATAGCCTAATTGCATTCCCAGGAGTAAAGTAATTACTTTCAAGTCACCACAAACCTGTCATTTATGATCATTGTATTTGATTGACTCGCGAAGTAATTTTACATTCCCGTAAGTTTTCTGCATGTGAACGGAATATCCAATGGGAATGAAAGGAATGATGTTGCCGTTGTGAAGTAAGACTGCTTTCAAACTAAGTTTTGAAGAGTCGATAAATAATCTCCACTTCCGTGGATCATGAGTTATGTTCATTGAATCCATCAAACCATTAACATCAGTACAAGCAACAACATGTTCTTTCTTCTTAAAGAAATGAAGAAGATTCCTGCGACGAGCCCTGAATTCTGTGATCTTGACTTCTGGTTGGATTCTACACAGAGAATGCAGTTGAGGAGAATTACAGCTATTAAAAGTGCCAACTTCCGAACATTCGATTTCCCATAAAACTGCCATATTGAGATTTCTCAAGTTGGTTCCTATCTTGAAAACAAGAGCTAATCCCAACTTTTTTATGTTGATTTTCGTGTTTAGCGAGACAAAATACATCGGAAATAACTACTTTTGAGCCCGAAAAATTTTTGATGTTGGGTAGTGTTATCAATTATAAGCCTAAATGCACTGCTAACAATACCAAGCACAATGTTTCGTTTCGCATAACCAGTTGGGCCTGAAGTATCCTTGAATATAGTGTGTAATGGGAGTCTACCAACAGAACCATTCCCTATTTCTTCCCATTCAGTACCGTCAAAAGCAATTTCTTTTTCCTGTCTTTTTTCAGTTTCTGTTTGGCTGTCCGATTAAGTACCTGAAATTATTCGCTATCGCTATCAGCGTTTGTGGCTCTTTTGCGGAAGTTCATCTTACTCCCTGAATCTTCACTTTGATATTCTTCTTCTTCACTTTCTTCAATATCTCGACTTCAACTTCATCTCCAGAATTTTCAGAGTCATTGTTATTACTTGAATTAGTGTCCGAACAGTCTTCATTTATACTAGTAAGTTTTTTGTATTCTCCGAATAATTTTTTTCTTCCTGAAATCGTTTCATTTTTTACTAGAATTTACAATTTTTTTTTTCATAAAAATATATGTATAATTTTTTCCGAGATTAGACTTTACACAGATTACACTATTC
Organism: Maratus speculifer; assembly: GCA_964019185.1. Taxonomy (NCBI): domain Eukaryota; kingdom Metazoa; phylum Arthropoda; class Arachnida; order Araneae; family Salticidae; genus Maratus; species Maratus speculifer. Next base: position 53,992,426 of record OZ025297.1, read on the forward strand.
ACAGACTGCACTTTGCACTAAGAACGTTATGACATTAGAAATACAATTGATAATGATTGCGTCCTAATTACATTTGCCAGTTACTGATACGTTTGATATGAAGCCTGGAGCAGACTGCGCATGGGTGAAAAGGGCTAGTGTATGTGGAAAATTGGGAAGTCCGCACCACTTCGGGATGAATTTGTTAATTGCCAAAGCCGTCAATTTGACGGGTCTTGGTATAAATAGGTATAGGTCATACTGATTACCGAAATTAAAATGGGTGAGAGGAAATTGAATAGGAATATTTAAATATTCTTATTTTTCATTAAAAGTCGTATCATAAAATTTTGGAACTCGCCATAAATTATATCAAATTTTTAAGCATGAAATTTGAAAACCGTCAAAATGACGATCTTGGTCGTTCTAGTGTTAATAAAGTTGAGTCTTGCCAAACATTTTTAGAATTTTCACACCTTGAATTACACATATTTTAGTTCCATAATCTAATGTACATGCAAATTTTAATTAAAACAATTTTTAAGCACTATATGCTGCGCAGATTTACTTTGAGACTAAAGCAAAAGCATTATGTATGGAGTTACGTTCCTGGAAATTTTTTATCCACTGTATTGTAAGAAACAGAAATTGTTAAGTGTATCAACGCAATCAAACGTGTCTTTAGAAGAAGGCGGAATAATTTCATCACTACTTAAATGAGCATTCAGCAGTCTGTTCATTATTTATGCATAAATTTGAAGTTACTACATCACCTTCAAATACGGAAAAAATTCAGCTAAATTCGATTACGCCATGAAAGGTACAGCGTATATCCGTAGTTATGGCGATGTATGAACGAAGCATTATGAAATTAAAATACATAGGAATGGATCGGAACAGCAGTTAAATGACGTATAAATGTAATAGACTTATAAATGGAAAATGTATAAAGGAACAGTTCTGTTCTTAAATTTGCAATTTATTTGATTTAGCATGTATTCTTTAAAATATTCTATTAAAAAATAAAAAAGCTTATTGATTTACATAAATATAAAAAATTTCCTCAAATGATATTTTTAGCTTTATTCAGTAAGACTATTAAGAATTTTCCTCAATGACGAAATAAATCATTAAAAAACTTATGTATAACATTAAAATAATCGCTAGATTTGAACATGGTAGTTAAAATGTACTGCAACGTTTCTATTAGATTTTTCTTTAGATTTTGCGTATTCTATTAAAAAATAAAATAGCAAGTAAAACCTTTGTGCAAAAATGTTAAAAGATAGAAAACCAATGATTATAAATGTACAAATAAAGTATGAAAAGGGAGCAAACAGCTGTTTGGAATCTACTATCGAGATTCTTCTTCAGTGCAAGAACTCAGCGAGCTAGACAAAGCAAAACTGAGCAAAGAGACAGAGAGACGCAGGCTTATATACCCGCTACGGGAAAGATCCCGCCCAAAGGAAAGCAACCAACGAGAAGAAAGCAGCCTGAACAACTGGTGAACAAGTAGCAACAACTACCGGAGGACAAACAAAACAAAAACTAAAAAGCGAGGGAGGAAAAATAGATTTAAATTAAAGAATTCCAAATGCGAAAGAGAAAAAAGAGATTTAAATTGAAGATTTCCAAATGCTAGGAAAATAAGGAGTACTGGATAAGTCATTGACTAAGGAGTGATAAATTTTAATGATGTGGTAAGCTTCCCAAAAATTAAGATCAAGAATGGAAGGACACTTATGGATGATTTTGGCTGAAGAAAAGTTAGATTTATGTTGTGAAGACCAACAATGTTGAGCAGTAGAAGAGCGTTTAAGCTCTTGATTTTTGACATACCTTTTATGTTCAGTTAAACGAAATCTAGGAGCACGTTTAGTCTGACCAATATAAGAAATCTCTTAAAAATTGTCCGCTGAAAAGATATATTTTTGTAAAATACATCTTTAAAAATATTTTGCGGCATTCTATTTCATCTTTTAAATCCATGTCTAATTACATTAACTGCTCCAAATGCGTTATAAAATATAATGATGATAATAATAATAATAATTTTTAAAAATGATATCAATAATAAAACATCTATAGCATTCATAATCATTAACATATTTTATTGACTATTAAAAAATCACCAGTACTGTATTTTTGTATTAGTGGTTTAAATTGTTATTTAAAATAAAAATAAAAATCAGACGCAAATTTTTGTTGCAGATGTTATCAACAATATTAAATTTATTTAGAATTTTTTTTCTTATTTTCCTCTTTAATATCAGATTCCAATTACATATCAAAAATATATTCTCTTTTCATAGCCATAAGAATTTATTTTTTTTTTCTATGACATGTTTAAAATATTTTTTTCTTTATTTTGAATTGAAAAGAAACTATTTTGGGAGAATTTCAGACGTTTAAATTAAAATAACGCATTTTCGTTGCCGTAGCAGGTGTTCATTTTCTATTGTATAAAACTCGTTTTTTATATTTTAATTTCATATATTATAAATAGATGAAGAGTTTAGAATTCTTCTCTCGTATAATAATTTAAGAAATTCTTTTCCAATGAAATGGATACAAAAAACGTGGCAATATTTAAAAAAAATCGAAGGTATTGAAAATTTCTTTTTTATTATTATTTTTTGTGTAATTTTAAGAAAAGAGAATATGATTAATAGAAGAAATAATCATATGTGTTCCATTTAGATAGATTTGTCCACAATAATATTTTTTCAAATGGTTAATTTTGATTTTCTTTCATATTTATTATTTAATCCAATATTAAGTATTTTTTAGCTACGAAAGCTATCATAATTTCTAACATTTATCCAAAATATTTTACTGCTTTTTCGAATTACCCGAAAAAATATTTGCTACATAAAGAATAAATCTTGAAGAAAAAACTTTTTTCTAAGAAATTCAGTCAGAAAAAAAAGAACATTTTCTCTTGTAACAAATGTTTCATTTCCATTGCATACAGTCCATTTTTTTTCTTACAGTCTCGCAAAAAAATTCTGAATAGAATGGAATTTTTCATTTATTTCTCAAAGTACGATATTAATTTTTGTATGACAGACACAAAATATGTTTGCAAACTTTAGCAATTTTGAAATGTTTTCTTGTATTTAGATGAATAAAAGGAAATTTTAGTAACTGTAAAAATAAAATTTGTCTTTATATTCCATCTTCAAATACATGAGCAATTTCTTTATTTGAAAGTAATTTTATGTGTTTCTTTCTCAATTTAACTACCCTAATTTCCTGCCTATAATCCGCGGATCAAACAATTCTTTTTCGACCCAGAAATTTTATTTCGTAAATGAAGGCAAATATTTACGGCGATCTGAAAAGTTATATTTTATTTAATAAAATTTCTGGGTCGAAAAATGATTGTTTGATCCGCGGATTATACGCAGGAAATTAGGGTAAATAAAAACGTAAACATAAACAAACTAATAATAATATAGGGAGGAATTATTCTATAATTCCTATGGATTACTATAACTCCATATGGGTCAATCCATTTCAAGTGGTCCAGAAAATATTTTTTTGGTCGCTCGACCATTTTTAAAAAATCTGAATTTTTATGTAAGACAACACTAACATGACGGAATTCAAAATGACCGTTATTTTAATTTTACTATTTTTTGTTTGCGCATGGCGGCCATCTACGTTTCATCGTGTTCAGCGATTTTCTCAGATACTAGGATACACAAAATTGTAAAAATCTCGTCTTTTATTTTCTCAGTTCAGAATAAAATAGGCTAAATGTACGGTGGTAGAATAATTTTGAAAAATAAATTTTTACAGGTGAAATTTTAGCACAAAATTTAAGATTTGTTCCAAAATCTATCCGTTTGCAAGAGGAAATTTTTCATGCAAGGAAATCTGTCAACCTTACACAATTTTTTCTATAAATAAGTCAAAAGAGCATGTACTCATACACCAAGTCCCAGATCTGGGAGTTGATTTCTCTTTGTCAAAAAAATTCCGAAATTCGTCAAAAATTTCAAAAATCGCACTTTTTAGGCTTTGATATCTCTCGTGGGGCACAAGATAAAAATCTGAAATTCTGGTCTTTGATAATATTTTAAAGTAGTGTTATGCACAAAAAATTTCAAGAAGGAGATTTGACTACAAGCTGAGATATGGCATGGTCAATATGTGAAAACAATACTTCTAAACTATTGTAACCTACTATGTGTTTGTTCATACCTACAAAATGTTAAACTAATGGTTGATGATGCAAAGTTACAAAGATCATTTTCAAATTCTGTTTAAATCGTGATTTAAATAATTCATATCGTATGCTAATCCAATGCACTATTTGTCCAGATAAAAAAAACTATTAGAAATGCTATTCGTCCATTTCAATGGCCCCGAAAATATTTTGGTTTATTGACCGTTTTTAAAAAATCTGCTCCATATGCTCCTGAATCCATAACCCATTATTTTTCTAAGTGTTAAATCATCTACAATATTAAGATTACTAGTAATTATATGTCCATGATCATTATTTATGTATTTTTGTAGAGAGGGGTCATTGCATTTACAGGGTAATGTACTAGCATCAAAAGAATATTTAGAGAACGAATTATAGTTAAAAATCGTTCTTCCTATAGTTATGGGATACTTAAAAGTTTTTGATAAATGAATATTATATATATATATATACATGCATATATATATATATAATACCATTAAAAGTAGACAAAATTCACCAATAAATTTTATCAAGAAAACAATAAACCAAAACGAAGAATTTGAATAGAATTGAATTATAAAAAAAAAAAAAAAAAAAATAGTGAAACGAGTATATCTGAATAAATGAATAAATAAAATAAAATGAATGCAAAGGAAATTTGTAGTCCACAGAGCAGAATTGTCAGGCCCCAAATGCTCTGAAACTACAAATGAAGTGTGCGGTTTCATCCACGTATTAGCCATGAAATAGCAAAATAATACGTAATTGGGGCTACCAGCACACAAAAACCAAATTATTAAACAAGGAACATAGAAATAAATAGTTGAAAAAATGAAAATATACATATAGTAAAACAATAGCGTGCAGCAAATAGTGTCAGTAACAAGAGTACAAATTAACCCTATTTATGCACGTGGAAATGATAAGCATTACATTCATATGAATTTCGATAAAAAGTAAGAAAACAAAATATTGAGAAAAAAATGAAACTTATCTGGTTATCACAATTAATGTAGAGGACAGCGCTATAAAATTGTTAATAAATTATAAAAGCAGGAAGCAATAGTTTACTATACGAGCTAAAACAGTAACACGTAGAAAAACCAGTTTGTTAGTAATTCAAGCAACGAATCTTAGCAGGAACAGCAGGGTTGCTCTTTTTTTAAATTAGAATGTCATGCGCGCCAAATGGCGAAATAAATGATTTGAAAAAGAAGAAAAAAAACTTGCTATGATTTATCCATAACGAACAAAAAAGATAAAGCTGAATGGAACTATAATTGAACCGGAGAAAATAATTAATGATCGATATTTACATAAAATTAAATTAATAAAATAATTAAAATTAGAATTAGGTTATAACATTCATATTAACTTATAACTTAAAATACCATTTTGTTACTTTAATCAGTAACATTTATTGTGACTTTACATAATATAAACTCATTATCTTAATATAGGATAATAAAAATTAAAAAAATAATAAAATAAAATAAAAATAATTAATTAATTAATTAATTAATTAATTAATTAATTAATAAAATATATGTATATTTAAAAATAAAATATAAAAAATAAATAATTATTAAAAAATAAAAATAAATAAATAAAAATAATAGTAATAAGATTAATAATAATAATACCAAAAATTATATCCATAACATTAAAATTAATTTGATAATTAAAATATAACTATTTACTATAGATAAAATAGACAAATATCCATATATTGGTGTCAATTAAACTATTTAAAAATTATGTTAAAATAATGTAAAAATAATGTAAAAATAAATAACCCACTCTCAATTTTTTTATAATATAATTAACCTTTGCGTTTTTATCCAGACAACACCACCCTCCTCCGTACTCTAACTTCTACCCTCCCAACCGACCTATTTATATATTTTTTTTACTATTATAGCATTTTTAATTTTTTATTATTATTTTTATGTTTTATAATTTTTTATACATTTTTTACGCAAAGAATTAATTATAAGATCATGTAATAGCTAATTGTAAGATCATGTAATCTCTAATTATAAATTAAAGAATATATGAATTTTTTAGGATAACCATTATTTATAGCATCATAAACAAGCTTTTTAGTATTAGTATTAATTAAATGGGAAGAACATAGACATTTTATTCTATATAAATGGTTAAGTATTATATTACGATATACAGAATTATGAAGACAAGATTTAAAATTAGTAAAGGTATTGACTTTAAAATTAAATTCTTTCCTTTTGTCATAAATATCAGTGATAAATTTGTTCTCTTTTAATATAATTTTAATGTCTAAGAAATTGATTGTATTATTAAAAAAATAGGTTTTTTGAAAGTTCTAGATTAGAAGGATAATCAACGGGAATTTGAGATATACAGGTGTTATCTGTATCAATTAATATTACATCATCTATATATCTATATAAATGTATTTTATTATTTAAATAATGACGTTCATAGTAATTTAAGTCAGATAATACACTAGATGTACTACCACCTTGTGGTATACCAACATTTTGAATATATATATTGTTATCATGCATGATAAAATTATTATAGATAATGAAATTGGTTAAGGTATGAAAATAATCAGAATCGATATTATGTGATATATCCAACTCGTGTTGATATTTTTTAAAAAGCTCATTAATGATATTATGTAAATCCGATAAATCGATATTATTAAATAAATCTTTAAAATCATAAGTAGTGATATTTTTTATACATTTAAGATTTTTCATAATATGGACCAGTTCATAACTATTTTTTATGCAATGTGTATTATCACTTTTTTTTTTGTAATGTTATATATTTGATTAAGAATTACTAATAGAAGTTTGTTAGCAGCATTATTATATGTATTGCAACCAATTGTAACAGTTCTGAATTTAACAGGATGCTTATGAAATTTGGGTATAAGGACTAGATAAGGATATTTAAAGTTAGTAGGGTTAATGTCTAATAATTTATAGAAACTTTTAATTTTACGATTATTGGCAAGTAAGTTATCATTAATTTTTTGGAATGTGTTATTAGTAGATATACTAGATGCAAGCAGTTGATGATAATAAGATTTACAAATAATTGCATAATTATTTGGAGATTTGTCAGCATAAGTTATTACAAAGTGTTGTTGTAATTTATTGATTTGCTTAATCAGATGCTGTGTATTTACATATTCTAGGTGTGAAATATTATATTTTAAGGACCAGGTTAATTTATCGATAACTAATAGTTTCCATTGATTGAAATATTCAATGGGTTTATTATAATAAATTGCAATTTTATAAATAAATATATCTATATCATAGGTAAATTGTTTTATGATAGATTTAATGTTTAATTTGGATGGAATTCTGTACTTGGTCCCATAACCCATAATTCTTCTAAGTTGTAAATCATCTACTAGATTAAGATTACCAGTAATAATATGTCCATGATCCTTATTTATATATTTTTGTAGAGAGGGGTCATTGCATTTACAGGGTAATGTACTAGCATCAAAAGAAGATTTAGAGAAAGAATTATAGTTAAAAATCGTTCGACCGATAGATATGGGATACTTAAAGGTTTTAGAAATATGAATATTATTAATAGGAAATTGGCAGTTTTTATCATTTAATATGGAATTAATATTGATTTTATTAAATATTGGATTAGAAAAAGTAATTACCATTTGAGAATTAGTTTGCATATTTTTAGGTTTTTTTAGTAAATTTATATTGTAAAGGTTGACACGAGTCATAATGAGATCATAAAAAACATCTGAAAAATGTTTAGAGTAAGATTTACTGAGAAAAATATTTAAATATTGTACTATATGTTTCTTTTTTATTCCAAAAATATATTTACGTATTAGAAACCAATTGTAATTTTTTAAATAATTACGATGCAGATTATTAATTTGTTGAATTATTATGTTTTAGGAGTAATACTAGAAGATGAACCTTTTCCTCTTTTGTTTCGTGTAGTTTTAGGATTTATAAGATGATTTAAACTATGATAAATGGGAGAATAATCTGTAGTATCATTTATAGATGAAAAAACATTAACAGATCTTTTAAAAACCTCACTGTTAAGACCATAAGGATAAATTGTATTATAATATTTCATATATAAAGACTCTAAATATAGACGCTCAGATTTATTTTTCTGAATTTGTATTATTTCAATAGTAGTATTTTTAAATTGGTGTTTATGAAAATGCTGTATTCCAGCGGTAGACTGTATATTTTTTGCTAAATTTTTATCATAATCGGACCGATGTTGATTCATGCGTATATGAAGAGGACAAGAAGTTTCACCAATATATTTCAAATTGCAAATGTTACACTTTATACTATAAATAACATTAAAAGCCTTACAAAAAATAGAAATATGAGGGTCTGATACGATTTGTGACTGAGAAGCAGATGGACAAGTTTTACATTGGATATCAGAACATTTCTGAAAATATAATTGAGGAGGAGGAGCATGTATATGGAAACTGGATGACGATCCAGGAGCAACCCTATTATTGCTCCTGTACCGGGCACTACACTGCAAAGAAGCATTGTGTATCTTGCCAGGATCGAGATTTTTACTAAGTACTGCCATAATATAAGAGATATTAGAGATATAATAAAAAGATAAAAATAGAAAAATTACAATTAAATAATCTAGTATCTTGGATAATATAATTTAATAAAGAAAAGGATCTAGAATAATACAACTATAAAATGAAAATAGATACAATATGTACAAAGCTTTAAAGCAGTACTCAAACCTCCAAAAATAAACAATACACGACCATAATAATACCATAATAATACCATCCCACACCACATATAATAAGAATCATAGTACTCACAGTGCAATAAATGCAATATCACAAAATCGACTCATTCAAAAGTGAAATAATCACCGTACAACATAAACCACTAACTTATCCAATTAACATCTCAGCACTATCCTCTCATTGTTACTACATTTCACGTAGGCTTAAATAATCATAATTTATTTATTAAATATTAAAAAATAATAAATAATGTAATTGCAAAGTATTACTTTAATATTAAAAAATAATAAATATTGAATATTGATTTTGACATTTAATATACCATATATCAAGACAATGAATTAAACATAATAGCAAAATAGAAAGTGAAAATATTATAAATATAATATATATAATATTCATGATGAAACGATTTGCAACTCTTAATGGAAATCCTATAAAGTGGTAACAGAAAACTACATTGTAGAAATCTCACAGACAATACACAAAGGTTATGCGAATAGCAGCAATTACCTATGCGCACCATATTTATAAAATTGCTGATAAGCAACGGATGTTATATATAAATTATATATAAGATACTGTGGTGGTTACTCGATAACCCCTCACATATTTTTATTTTAATTCAATTGTATTAACTATTTTATTTCCTATCATCTCTTTTTTATTAATGTTCTCAATTTAAAATATTATTTCGATTTCGTTTCTTTTGATATCTTCCCCTGTAAATTTTTCTTCCTCACATAGCTTATCGAGTGTTCTAAAACGGTAAAATCTTGTTTGAATTCATTCCTTCCGGTGTAAAAAGCTTCTAGAAATTTCTCGATTGTTCGATGGGTGGTTACTTCCGTTTAATCTGGCCCTCCCTTTGGCCTATCAAATTAAATTCCACAAGTGACGTGATTTAAGCAGTTAAGTGCCTGGCCACCTTCTTTGGCTTTCCTTCTTTAAGTGTATTATCATTTTTTTCCTTATTAAATTCATATTTCCCTATACCTGACACGTAACTGGCCTCTTTTTCCTCGCTTTCCCCATCCTAACGTTGCCAACTTGGCGTATTCCGGGTTTGCGGTAACCCTTTATTTTTGCTCTCCCCTCTCTCTGCGCCGCGAGTTCAGTTGAGCGGATGCTGCACTGCGAGATGGAACGTAAGCCTCCGAATCGTCGTTCTGCTGCGAGGATCAGTGCACCTCTGCCGCTGCGATCTAATCCGTTTGGCCATTTTCTATGCTGGCCACTCAAAATATTCTCTTGGCTTTTTTGAGAATCAATTAATCTTTTTCATATGTGCTTCGTCGTAGTTTTAAAAAAAGGGCTCTCTTCAATTTATTCAAATTCTTCCAGTTATTTCCATATTGTTATTATCAGTGAAATCATCTTTTCCTCCGAAGATAATACAAAGAATATTCTTCTTACTTAAAATATCACAGCTTGTTCTTTTTCGATTCATGATAAATCGCTCATACGCATAAATATGATTATCTTTGCATAAACGGGATCCCCACTGGAAAGTATTGATTATCTCTTTGTGATTCAAGCGTATTCTTTATTGAGTTGATATTGTTTGATATTCTAAAAATAATTTATTCTTCAGATCGTTAAAAAAATGATCGATCATGTTGTCAAAGTGAATACATATAAATAAAAAAAAATTATGTGAAAAGTATATCTACTACTATATATTATCCTTGTGAAGCATTTGTACGAAATGAATAATTATATATTTACATAAAATGAGCATGAAAGAGAATATATATTAAAAATATAAAGTCATGTCGTATTTCACAAATAATTATAAATAAAAAAATTTTGTTCTTCCATTTTTCTTCATTTGATTTGTCCCAAGTTAATTTATTCGTCGTCTGGAATATTTCTTCATTTGCCAAGAGTCCAGGTAACATTCTTCTCATTATTTTATATTTTTCTTTTACAATTTACATTGAGTTATTATTATCACAGTTAAAGAATTACTACTAAGAACTATAAAGGTTGCCTTTTGTCATGTTCTTTTATTACGGGTCTTTTGCTTGCATTCATCCAATGCAATGTATGTCTACCCACTAGTATGATCACTTGGCCTATTTTTGATGAAACGAAAACAAGCGTTCTCATCTCTTCTCCCAAACATAACAGTTCAATCTCCTTTGGTGCCGTGTTTCCTTGTGAACCAATATTTTTCTTCTGGCACCATGTACCTCTTTGAATCAATTAATATTCTTCAAGACATGACAATTATTAGATGATATTGTGTTTTCTTTATCTATATATATATTCAAAAAAAATAAAAATAAATTATATCTTCATTATCTGTTCTTTATGCAGTGATCAATATTTTATATTTATCCTTTATTGATCGGAGTGTAATAAATGAATGCATAATATATTTTGATTTTATGCTGAAATAATATATTTTTTGGAGCAGTAGATTCTATATAACATAATTTATTGATATATTTTTCTTGTCATGATATAATTTATAACTAATATCATATAATATTTAACGAAGGTGCTGGTAAAGATAATTGATTATTTTAATATAAATTATTCTCTTGTCATAAATATAAGAACATATGTTTTGAGGGATATGATATATATATATATATACATAAAATTTTTTGGGCCATGTTCTTTTGATCTGATGCTAAGAAAGATATGTTGGTATTTTTCTTCTCTTCATCATATATTTATTCTTCTTCTTAGCGTATAAAAATGATGTATAACGCAAATGAAATTCGTCAATATTTTAAATAATGGGTCAATTTATATATTATTTATTATGTGACCAGTCTATAACCAAATTTAACCTGTCATTTATTGAGCTCTTATTTTAATTTTCTCATCATGCCTCCCAAGTCAAAATTAAATATTGCAATACAGCCGTTCGACGGCAACCCACAGACTGTGGAATTCTTCTTTGATCAATTATCTGATATACAAGAGTTAAATAATTTTTATGATAAAGAACTATTTGTTCTCTTCAAATCAAAACTTGAGGGTAGCGCCTTACTCTTTTTTCTTGAAACACAGTCTCAGTTCAAGAACTATAATTTCCATGACATTCGGAAAGCTTTTATAGACTATTTCTTACCCTCAAAAAAGGGTAATCTCTCAAATCCTTGCAAAATTTAAAGTTAGATTCAAACGAATCAGTCAAAAATTTTGCATTTCGTCTGGACAAACAACTTCGACTTGCATACCCTAAATTGGATCCTCCTGCTCTCAATTCATTAAAATTCACTCATTTTCTTGAGGCTTTGCCCAAACAAATTAAGCGAAAGATTTTAGAAGAAAATATTTCATCTTTTGATTTAGCTCTTGAACGAGCAAATTTTCTTCAACATATATACGACTCCCCCCCTAAAAATTCTTACGAGAATTATAATCAAGCCTATTGTTTGGATACTGAAAAAGTCCATGATAATTCTATTGCTTCTAGTAATGTGCTCCATAAGACTCCTATAAAACATACGAAGGGTAAAATTTATGTCAATTCTCAAACTACCTTCTCACCTTCGCAAACTCAAGAAGACAATTCTCATGCTTCTCGTAATTTTAAAAGAAAAGCTAGAACATATTCTCCTTCTCCAAATAGACAAGAGGCTACAGATAAATATAAAAATAATTTTCGTCAACATAGATCATTTCGAAAACGTCCTTATTATCAACCCACCTTCGACAAATTTTCTCACAAAAAAAATTCTACATCCTTTTATCATAAACGAGATGTTGTGCAATGTGCGTTTTGTGGAAAATTCAATCATCGTATGGACACATGCTACAAATTTAAGAATATTATCAATGCTTCTAATCAAAACTCTTCATCTCAATTTTCGTCTAATCCTCACAGAAGGAAAAGCTACACCTCTTCTTCTGAAAATAAAAACAATGTCTATCATTTAAACAAATAGGGAAGACTGGTTCTACTGACCGCCTGCTCTCCCAAAATTTTTTTAATGACAAAAACAAACATCAATTTGACAAAAGCTCTTCAATCACTTTAGTATCATCCACAGCTGTCCAAACTTCCCCTGTAACACCTAAATTTAACAAATCTTCATGTTCCTATAATTCTTTGACGTCCAACCAAAATTTTGAAATTGATGATGATGTACAAGAAAGACATGTCATATGCAGCTCCTTTAATAACTCGTATGTTCTTCCATGCATCCTGATAAATATACAACATAATGAAATCTCAACGTTAATTGATACTGGATCAAGTTTGTCCCTTTTGGATCAAGAATGCTTTAATAGCATTAAATCCAGGCTTCACTACAAATTCTTATCCAGAAATGTGTCTGTTTCAACTATAAATTCTAAAGTTTTTTTCAAAGGATGCATCGAAATAGCATTTAAAATCGACAAATTTTTTTAGGTAGCTTTCATTACAAAAAGTAAAAAGCTACCTATTGCAGCCGTCCGGAGGAAAGCACTTCCGGAAAATTTTGGTATATTTTCACCGATCATGACCCCCAGACCTCAAAACCACCCTCCGTTCAAATGTTGACATATATATATATATATATATATATATATATATATATATATATAACCATATATACAGGGTGATTCAGCTCGTCGGTGACAAACTTTAAGGATCGATAGAGCACACCTAGACGAACATTTTTGAATAGGGAATGTAGGGTCCCTGACGCGATGGTAAGGCGCTAGGCGCTTTCGAAAATTTGGGTGCCGAAATTCGAAACGTCATAAAAACTAGGGAAATGGTTAGATTTTCTTGCTTGTTCCGTCGAAATGATTCTGTTTGTTTAGACTTTCTTCAGTACCAATTTGATAAGCGTATCTCTTAAAACATGGATAGGGGGCGCTGCAGACTTTGGAGAGCTAGACAACAACTTTAAGCCCGTTATTTTGATAATTTAACACATGCTCGCCAAAGTTTATACTCTAACTTAAAGTTTGAACCCAAAAGTAGAGCCCTGCAAAAAGCGTAAGAGCCGGAATAAAATGTCAAAGTACAGGGTGGTCGAAACTCGAAGGCTCCTAAGAGATAAACAAACAGATTTCTTGACTTATGGCATGCATTTTCATGATTCTGTTTGCTGGGGCTCTCTGAAACTCAGTTGAACGGTACAAAAAGAAACATCGATAGGGGGCGCTTTGGGCAAAAAACATAATTCGTTGACATTTCGGACGCTAACTGGAAACGGGGCGCTACGATCAGTTAGAAACAAAACAAGAGAGTAATTTACTTATCATAAGAAGCTATTAAAACTGCAGTTTTTTTTTTTTTTTAACAAACATAGCTGGTTTCAATCATGCACAATGCGCGCAATAAAATTTACATAAGGTGCTTTTTGCTGATTTATGCAAAAGATATCGTACCATATCGATATGCAAAAGATACGTAATGCGTAGACGACAACGCGAGATGACGTAGTTGTATGCGCAGACACGTCTTTTGAACGTGCGGTACCTACTTAAGCTTCGGGTTACTTGTCTGCAGATCGGTAGTAGGATGGAACGGTACACAAACTCTGAATTGGCTGACATGCATTTGGCGTATGGCGCTGCTGGTTGTAATGGACGAGCCGCTCAGCGGTTGTACGCCGAGCGTTACCCCAACAGGCAAATCCCCCGCCATGCCTTCTTCGCTCGAGTACACCAGAGGTTGTCCACAACGGGATCTTTCGACGGAGGCAGGCTTGAACGGGAGCGATCAGTGAGCACCCCCCGACAACGAAGAGGCTGTGCTTAACCTGGTTGAGGACAACCCAGGTCTTAGCACGAGAGATATCGCCAGACATGTTGGCATTTCGCAAGCAACTGCGTGGCGCATCTTACGTTCCCGGAATCTGCACCCCTACCACATCCAGCGGGTGCAGTTGCTCAGAGAGCAGGATTTTGGCCCTCGAGTGGAATTCTCAAGATGGTACTTGGCGATGAGATCCAGGGATCCCCGTTTTGTAAACAGCATTTTGTTTACGGACGAGTCCACCTTCAGCCGGGAGGGAATGTGGAACGCCCACAACAGTCATGTGTGGTGTGATGAAAATCCACATGAAACCAGAAGCCGAGCAGCCCAGGAGCGTTTCTCAGTAAATGTGTGGGCCGGCATTCTGGGGGATTGCCTCATTGGCCCTTATTTGTTACCTGAACGGCTGACAGGTGGAAATTACCTGATTTTCCTGGATCAAGTGCTGCCGCAGCTTCTGGAGGAGGCGCACGTACCCGAAGGTTCGCGTCGCCAGATGTGGTTCCAGCACGATGGAGCTCCGGCCCATTACACGAACGACGTGCGTCTCCATCTAAACGCAAGGTATGGCCAGCGGTGGATCGGGCGTGGGGGTCCAGTTCACTGGCCTGCCCGATCACCAGACCTCACCTGCTTGGATTTCTTCCTTTGGGGTTACCTGAAGGCCGAGGTATACCATACACCTGTCAGCAGTGCTGAAGAACTTGTGGCGCGCATTGTGGCAGCTGCAGGGCAGATCAGAGATACTCCTGGCATTGTTGGAAACACACACTCCTCAATGCGACGGAGGTGCGAAGCCTGCATCATGGCCCAAGGTCGAAATTTCGAGCATCTTCTGTAGTGTTATTTTTTGTAAATAAATTTCCAGTATCATTGATGTTTTTGGTCTAAATTTATTCAGAAGTGTTGAGCAGAGGTAGAAAATGTGTTTTCATTATTACTAACTGATCGTAGCGCCCCGTTTCCAGTTAGTGTCCGAAATGTCAACGAATTATGTTTTTTGCTCAAAGCGCCCCCTATCGATGTTTCTTTTTGTACCGTTCAACTGAGTTTCAGAGAGCCCCAGCAAACAGAATCATGAAAATGCATGCCATAAGTCAAGAAATCTGTTTGTTTATCTCTTAGGAGCCTTCGAGTTTCGACCACCCTGTACTTTGACATTTTATTCCGGCTCTTACGCTTTTTGCAGGGCTCTACTTTTGGGTTCAAACTTTAAGTTAGAGTATAAACTTTGGCGAGCATGTGTTAAATTATCAAAATAACGGGCTTAAAGTTGTTGTCTAGCTCTCCAAAGTCTGCAGCGCCCCCTATCCATGTTTTAAGAGATACGCTTATCAAATTGGTACTGAAGAAAGTCTAAACAAACAGAATCATTTCGACGCAACAAGCAAGAAAATCTAACCATTTCCCTAGTTTTTATGACGTTTCGAATTTCGGCACCCAAATTTTCGAAAGCGCCTAGCGCCTTACCATCGCGTCAGGGACCCTACATTCCCTATTCAAAAATGTTCGTCGAGGTGTGCTCTATCGATCCTTAAAGTTTGTCACCGACGAGCTGAATCACCCTGTATATATATATATATATATATCTGATTTTTGTCATGCGATAACTAACGTATTTATGAACCGATTTGAATGAAACTTGGTATGTACATAGTACATAAAAATGTCTCGACCGGGTTCGTTGGTCAGCATCATCCGCCATTTTGTTTCAAAATGGCGGCCATTTTAAATTTTTTTAAAAAATTAAAATTTTAAATTAAATGCGAAAAAATTAAAAGTTGAAAAATATTTTCCTTTTACGTGTTAGAACTTAAAACAAAGATTCCAGAACACTTTTTATTTTGTCTATATCTTAAAAAATGATTGAGTTATAGAACTTTGAATTTTTCTTATGGCTGACATTTTGAAACGATCTGATTTTTGTCACGTGATAACACGCGTATTTATGAACCGATTTCAATGAAACTTGGTATGTACATAATACATACAAATGTCTCGACCGAGTTCGTTGGCCAGCATCATCCGCCATCTTGTTTCAAAATGGTGGCCATTTTAAATTTGTTTAAAATTTAAAAATTTAAAATTAAATGCAAAAAAATCAAAATTTGAAAAATATTTTTCTTTTACGTGTTAGAACTTAAAACAACGATTCTAGAACACTTTTTATTTTGTCAATATCTTAAAAAATGACTGAGTTATAGCACTTTGAATTTTGCTTATGGCTGACATTTTGAAACGGTCTGATCTGAACGATCCACAATGTTGCTTTAAAATGGCATACACTTTATGATATCGTGGAATTTGGTGACTCTCTAAATCGCTTAAAATAAAACCAGGTTGAATAAATGACTAATTTCTAAAAATTCCTATTAATATACAGTCTTGACAAAAACTAGTTTCAATCTTATAAAATCACTAATTTTATAAGATTATTTCCACTAATTTGAGCTTAGTATTTTTGAACAATGTAACTTACCTTAAAATAAATAAATATATATATAAGTATATGAAAGCTACCTCTTCCTCCCGGCATTGCCGGAAGGACTTTTTTCATCATATCTTTTACCTTACAAAGATACAAAATGTCCATTTTCAAGCCATACTTGGATATGAGTTCATTAATAAACATTCTGTAACCATATCACCAACATTTAAATCTATCTTGATTAAGGATAAACATATCCCTTTTCACAGTTATAACGAATCTCCCATTTGTTATTTCATGAATTCTGAATATACTTATGATAATTCAAATGTGCCATATTCTTTAGATGTACACAAGATGCCTTGTTATGAAGATTCTATATCAAATAATCTAAGTAATGGTACTTATACTGATGATGTATATGCAAATTATGGTGACACAAATTTACAATTAGTCAACAATTATACAACCTATCCTTACAATTATAATTTTCAAAATAGTGGTTTATTTACAAATAATGTTGCTAACACTGCTATGAATTTTCATAATCCTTGTATTGATGGTAATTTTACTTATTTTTATAACTATTTTCCAACTGATTATGGTAATGTTGTGAACTATTTATCTACTAATGATATTATACCTGACAAAAATTTTATATCTGAAAGTACTAATGATGTTAGTTATGTTGATGAAAAGCAAACTCATTTAAATATTGGTAATAAAATTTTGGTGAATTCCAACATGGTACAATTACTCAATAGAGAATTAATCCCTCCTAATTCCTTTGTTTATTTACATGTTAAGTACTTGAATCCTCCATCTGAATATTTTATTTTCAAACCTACTTTAAAAAATAAAGGTCTTGTGTTACATGAATCACTGCATTCCAGCACTTCAATTCAAAATAATTTATTTTTGGTTGTATGTCAGAATATATCAAAGCTGGACATTCATTTAAATAAAAATTCAATTATTGGCGAGTGTATCAATGTAGATGAGAAGGATATTGAGGAATACTCTTTTGATTAAGATTTTGAAGACGAATATTGCAATTTAATTTTACCATCTGAAGAAGTTAAGAGAAAACGTATCCAAGAACTGTCTCCAAATGACTTTGATCTAAAACACTTACCTCCTCATGAAAAAGAATCTTTAACAAAATTATTGTGCAGTAAAGCTTTAGCTTTTTCCAAATCTCTTGACACTTTAGGTCATACCGACCTGGTTAATCCTCAATTTACAATGCTAAATTCTCATCTAGTCAAAACCCTACCTTTTCCTGTGCCACAGGCACTCGAGCAAGAAGCTCTTGACCAAATTAATCAAATGTTAAATGCTGGTATTATTGAAAGATCAAATTCATCTTGGGCGTGTCCCATGCTCCTTGTTAAAAAGAAGAGAACTGATATGTCGAAGCCTCAAAAATATCGTTTGGCTCTAGATTTAAGATTGCTAAACTCTATTATTATACCATCTTCATATCCTCTTCCTAGAATTCAAAATCTATTGGTGCAATTATCAAAATTTAAGTATTATACGACTCTTGACTTGCCCTCTGCATACTGGCAGATCGCTGTACCGAAAGAAATGCAAAATAAGCTCAGTTTTACTACTCCATGGGGAATTTTTACCTACCTGCGTCTCGTGTTTGGCTTGAAGACAGCTGCAAGCACTTTTCAACAATTAATTGATTCAGTTATTCAATTATCTCAAATTGATTCGTGTTATGCATACCAAGACGACATTGTAGTTGGCGCTAATTCATTTGAAGAAATGACCATGAAACTCACAAAGCTCTTAGACACTCTTATTGCTAACAACATTACTCTGTCTCCTGAAAAATGTTCCTTTATGCAAACTAGTATTAACTTTTCAGGATTCCAACTCACAGATCATAAAATTCTTCCTATTACAAGCAACATTTTAAAAATTACTTCATTTCCAACGCCTAAAACCAAGAGGCAAACGAAAAGTTTTATAGGTTTATGTTCATTTTATAGGTCAATTATACCTAATTTTGCTAAATTGATTACTCCTCTCATCGAAGTCACTAAACCTTAAAATAAATTTTCTTGGAAATCTGAACAAGAAAATGCATTTAAAAAATTACAAGTCATATTCTTTTAGAAACCTATGCTCAATCTTCCAAGGTGGAATGAAACCTTCTATGTTAATACAGATGCATCAAAGACAGCAATATCAGCTGTTCTTATGCAGAAATTTGATGGTGAACTTAGACCCATCTCCTATTATTCCAAAACTCTATCTTTGTCTGAAAGACAGTACCCTGCCATCAAATTGGAACTTTATGCCATTTACAAAGGCATAACAGCTTTTAAATACTATACTTTTGGTCGCCCCTTTATTCTATTATCCGACGCCAAACCTCTTAATAATTATAAAAAAGCTACATCACCAGCTGATATTATTACTCGATGGATGTTAGAACTGTCAGAATACTCGTACACATTCCAACATGTACCAGGCAAAGAAAATGTGTTAGCAGATTTTCTGAGTAGAACACCTCACATTCCTACTGAAGATCTCCATAATAATCCAGATCTTATTTCTACACAGGAACCACTACCGATTGTTGATAATCAGAAAGATTTACATAATGAAATTCCTCACTTTCCATGTGGTTTGGTTGACAAAATGCACCACACATGTCATCTTCAAAGTGACTCTTCACCTACAAATAATGATAATAATCAAGATCCATTATTAGAAATTCTTGATCACACCATCTTCTCTGAACAACAAAAAGACCCAAAAATCAAAAAAATTTATGAAGATCTTAAAAATAACAAAAAATCTAAAAGTTTAAATGGCTATTATATTAACCCAAATAATGACTTACTTTGCTACAATGGACATTTTTCTTCAGAAGATATTGAGCTACATAAAGCTGTTTTACCTTTGTCACTTAGAGCAAAAGCCTTAAGAATTGCTCATGTTACTCACACTGGAATTCATAAAACTATTGTTAATTTAAAGAAAAGATTTACCTGGAAAATCCTTGTTTCTGATACCATTAATTATGTCAACTCTTGTGAAATTTGTTTAGTAAACAAAAATCATAAAAAAAATACTGCTCCATACTTACCAGCACCACTCCCGACAGCTCCCAATCAAAAAGTTGCTATGGATTTACTCGGCCCATTGTGAAATCGCCAATATGTCATGACCGTTATTGATCACTTTTCTCGTCATTTAGAATTATATGCCTTGAATAACATTAGCGCTGAATCTGTTACCAAAGCTCTATTACATTACATTTCTACTCATGGAAAACCCGAATTAACTCTCACTGATCATGGCTCTCAGTTCACTAGTGATATGTTTTCTTATTTTAATAAAAAGCTTGGCATTAAATTGGAACACAGTTCTGTAGCCCATCCCCAGGCTAACGGATTAAGTGAACGATGTAATTCTCAAATAAAATCGTCTGTGAATACAATGGCTTCCCAAGGATGTGATGTACCAACTGCTCTAAAAATTCACCAATCCATATATAATGCTACACCTCATCCAGCTACAAAATTCACTCCAAATCTTCTTCATTTTGGAAGAGAGATAAATGACATTTATGCTAATTACAAAACTCAAGCTTCCTGGAAGATTCTCAATACTGCCTATGAAATTTATAAATTAATGGATGTTATTGAGAAAATATACTATCAAGCTTACAAGAATAACGAATCTTCTAGACAAAGAGTGTACCAAAAATCGAGAGAAAAATTAAAATTTGCCAACATCAATGTTAATGACATTGTTTACGTAAAATTTCCCACTGTGTTTAACAAAAAAGTACAAGGCCCATACGTGGTGAAGAAAATAATTTCTCCTGTACTTATTCAAATTCAAGATTCCAATAATAGTCACGCTTCACCAATGTTGATTCACACTAACAGAATCTTGAAACTTCAAAAGAGAAATGAAGCATTACAATATCCTTCAGTTTCTTCTAAAAATGCATCACATGATCAAACAGCTGTTGATAATGCATCTTCTACTCCTGTGAGACAACACTCTCCTACTCAAGTGTCTAATCATGATGCTACTTGTAACACATCTCCTCACATTCTTTCTTCTTCTAAGTGTCAACAAACATCTTCATATTCGTATAAATCGGTACAGTCACAAGCTCCTCCTGATAGCACTCACACTGATGTTAGAAACAAGTCTACTCAATAT
The DNA here is from genome assembly GCA_964019185.1 of Maratus speculifer. Lineage (NCBI taxonomy): Eukaryota > Metazoa > Arthropoda > Arachnida > Araneae > Salticidae > Maratus > Maratus speculifer. The sequence continues at coordinate 54,013,733 of OZ025297.1, forward strand.
AAAAATTATGATCTTCGCCCTCGCACTCATAAAATGTATAAAAAATGAACTAATCTTCTTTTCTTTTTTCAGGATGACTCTTGATTTGTAACATATTCAGTCAATACTAGTTCGACTGATATTCGAGTATGAAGAATGACTGTATAATTTTTGTTTTCTTCCTCCAAGCTGCAGGCAGCTGTTATTTTTTTTCTCTTCTTTATTTAAGACTTCTTCTCCTTGAAGCAATACAATGGTCATCCACCAAATGTATGTATGGTTTTAATATTTTTACTATTCACTGTATTCATTTCTAAACCATAATTATTGTAATAAGTATATATACTATCAAATATGCCATATACTACTACTTTTAGCCTTACAAAGTCTTTAATTGCAATAGTTGGTGCTAAATTGAGAAAGAATTTGTCCTTTTATATAATTGTTAAAATATTATGTCATTATTTCAAGTTATTTTTGACAAATGTTTATTCTACTAAGAAAAGTGAATTGTAATTGATGTAAGGTAAACATGAGTACTCATGAAATCATTTTCCCTATTGTGACTTATATAATAATTTCTCTTTACAATGCATGCATGCTCTAACATTTAACCTCTTTTAACCAAAAAAAAAAAAAAAAAAAAAAAAAATGAAAATGCATGATAAACTTATGCATACTAATACTTCTACTCTTATTGTTGACCTATAGAAAATGAATGACTCACAATAAGTATTTTTTGTATGCTTCTGAGTATTTGAAAGTTCTTAAAGATGTAAACAAAAAAAAACAGGATTTTTGTTATCCTATAATCATACTTTGGATCCAAAGATATTGGTTGAGTCATTATACATTATATAAAACAAATACTTGATATATGACAACAAAAAAAATGATCTCTTGTTATTTAAAAGGTTTGAATATGCCAATTAAACATATTCAAAATGTCTTATATAAAATTTTGACACAATAGATTTTTGTTTGTAATTTGACATTATCAAAGTCATATGCTAGATTGATATATTCATATAAGTTCCTTTTATCAGAGTATAAATATCCTCTGTTTAAACATTTTACTTTGAATATAGTATTAAAAAGTATTTATGAAATTATTTTGAATGTATGTTGAAATTGTTCAAGAATATTCTTTTATGAGAATATAAACATTCTCTCTTTGAAACTTATTGTATTCATTTTGAAGGTATTTTTATTGGAAAATAACATTGTCCTTTTCTACAAATTTACATATGCCTTTTTAGAATTTGTTATATTTTTCTTTGAAACTGTTGTTATTGAATGATACTAAAATTATTCTGTTAAAATTTGTTAAAAGCTTAAAAAAGGTACTATGTGTTGATATATGTACATTTTTATGAGAGCCTAAACACTCTCTTGACCATTTGTATGTATTTTTCTTTTTCAAATTTTCAACTTACAAATTCATTCAATTTATCATGTGTCATTTGAAATCATCCACTTGATATACACTTATAGTATGGTCATGTTGATGTCAACTGAAAAATATATACATACATGTTGTTGTTTTATACTCAAATATTTTTTACATATGATGAAGTATTTAATTATCATATTGCAGTTACACAGCTTAACAAGAGACTGCTAATAGTTAAAGACTGTTATTTCTGCAATTATATATATATAAACTTTAACAATGTTTGATACATGGTAGCTACCTCTGGAAGAAAATTACCTTTTGTATACCTTCTATTTTAATATTTGCTATCTTTTGTATGAACAGAAGGACTACTACTATGATAGTAATTATTATTATTTAATATCATGTAAAACAATTATTCGTATTCATATAACTACTTCTAGTGCATTTATTTTCTATGATTATTTATATCTTTGTACATGTTTTAGAAAATATTGTCTCGATGAAAAAATTATTGAATTTTTCTCATCTCTCCAATATTTTCTTTTGGGGAGGCCCGGGTAGATATGTGGTGGTTACTCGATAACCCCTCACATATTTTTATTTTAATTCAATTGTATTAAATATTTTATTTCCTATCATCTCTTTTTTATTAATGTTCTCAATTTAAAATATTATTTCGATTTCGTTTCTTTTGATATCTTGCCCTGTAAATTTTTCTTCCTCACGTAGCTTATCGAGTGTTCTAAAATGGCAAAATCTTGTTTGAATTCATTCCTTCCGGTGTAAAAAGCTTCTAGAAATTTTTCGATTGTTCGATGGGTGGTTACTTCCGTTTAATCTGGCCCTCCCTTTGGCCTATCAAATTAAATTCCACAAGTGACGTGATTTAAGCAGTTAAGTGCCTGGCCACCTTCTTTGGCTTTCCTTCTTTAAGTGTATTATCATTTTTTTCCTTATTAAATTCATATTTCCCTATACCTGACACGTAACTTGGCCTCTTTTTCCTCGCTATCCCCATCCTAACGTTGCCAACTTGGCGTATTCCGGGTTTGCGGTAACCCTTTATTTTTGCTTTCCCCTCTCTGCGCCGTGAGTTCAGTTGAGCGGATGCTGCACTGCAAGATGGAACGTAAGCCTCCGAATCGTCGTTCTGCTGCGAGGATCAGTGCACCTCTGCCGCTGCGATCTAATCCGTTTGGCCATTTTCTATGCTGGCCACTCAAAATGTTCTCTTGACTTTTTTGAGAATCAATTAATCTTTTTCATATGTGCTTCGTCGTAGTTTTAAAAAAAGGGCTCTCTTCAATTTATTCAAGTTCTTCCAGTTATTTCCATATTGTTATTATCAGTGAAATCATCTTTTCCTCCGAAGATAATACAAAGAATATTCTTCTTACTTAAAATATCACAGCTTGCTCTTTTTCGATTCATGATAAATCGCTCATACGCATAAATATGATTATCTTTGCATAAACGGGATCCCCACTGGAAAGTATTGATTATCTCTTTGTGATTCAAGCGTATTCTTTATTGAGTTGATATTGTTTGATATTCTAAAAATAATTTATTCTTCAGATCGTTAAAAAAATGATCGATCATGTTGTCAAAGTGAATACATATAAATAAAGAAAAATTATGTGAAAAGTATATCTACTACTATATATTATCCTTGTGAAGCATTTGTACGAAATGAATAATTATATATTTACATAAAATGAGCATGAAAGAGAATATATATTAAAAATATAAAGTCATGTTGTATTTCACAAATAATTATAAATAAAAAAATTTTGTTCTTCCATTTTTCTTCATTTGATTTGTCCCAAGTTAATTTATTCGTCGTCTGGAATATTTCTTCATTTGCCAAGAGTCCAGGTAACATTCTTCTCATTATTTTATATTTTTCTTTTACAATTTACTTTGAGTTATTATTATCATAGTTAAAGAATTACTACTAAGAACTATTAAGGTTGCCTTTTGTCATGTTCTTTTATTACGGGTCTTTTGCTTGCATTCATCCAATGCAATGTATGTCTACCCACTAGTATGATCACTTGGCCTATTTTTGATGAAACGAAAACAAGCGTTCTCATCTCTTCTCCCAAACATAACAGATACCACAATAGGAAAAAATTCATTATGAATATTCAAAATGAAAAGATATCAATTAAATATCAAATTGTATACATTCATAATTACACGCGCAGAGCAGCATGATAATTTGAATGCTAATATAATACCATTAAAATATATATATGTATATATATATATACGTATGTATATATATATATATATGTATATATATATATATATATATATATATATATATATATATATATATATATATATATATATATATATATATATATATATATATATATATATATATATATATATATATAACACATACAATATATATGTGTGTTATGTGTATTATGTATGTATAACACATACAATACATATATATATATATATATATATATATAAAAGAAAGTCTGGATTTCGTATTAATCACAGCACAAAAAAATCTACCGAACCAACAATCTTGAAAACTGGGGTAAAAATATTTCTTATAACGTCGAATGCCGCTAAGAAGGGATTTTCGAAAATTCCACACCTAAAGGGGGTTAAAAAAAGAACAAATTTTTAAAAAATTCCTTAAAAATCGGATTTTGTAGTTATTTTTCAACTGATAAATTTTTTTAGTGTATTTTTTCATGCTGAATCGAATGGTACCAAGCAAATTATTTTAAACCCAGTAGTTCGTGAGATACTTCAAATTTTCCTAATTTGGCGATTTCTTCGGCGCAAAAACCTGAAATTTTCAATCCTTATCTATATATATAAAAGAAAGTCTGGATTTCGTATTAATCGCAGCATAAAAAAATCTATCGAACCAACAATCTTGAAAATTGGGGTAAAAATACTTCTTATAACGTTCAGTGCCGCTAAGAAGGGTTTTCGAAAATTCCACCCCTAAGGGGGTTAAAAAAAAGAACGAAGTTTTAAGAAATTCCTTAAAAATCGGATTTTGTAGTTATTTTTCAACTAATAAAATATTTTAGTGTATTTTTTCATGCTAAATCGAATGGTACCAAGCAAATTATTTTAAACCCAGTAATTCGTGAGATACTTCAAATTTTCCTAATTTGGCGATTTTTTCGGCGCAAAAACCTGAAATTTTCAATCCTTATCTATATATGTAAAAGAAAGTCTGGATTTCGTATTAATCACAGCACAAAAAAATCTACCGAACCAACAATCTTGAAAATTGGGGTAAAAATACTTCTTATAACGTCGAGTGCCGCTAAGAAGGGATTTTCGAAAATTCCACCCCTAAGGGGGTTAAAAAAAAGAACGAACATTAAAAAATTCCTTAAAAATCGGATTTTGTAGTTATTTTTCAACTAATAAAATATTTTAGTGTATTTTTTCATGCTGAATCGAATGGTACCAAGCAATTTATTTTAAACCCAGTAGTTCGTGAGATACTTCAAATTTTCCTAATTTGGCGATTTTGTCGGCGCAAAAACCTGAAATTTTCAATCCTTATCTATATATATAAAAGAAAGTCTGGATTTCGTATTAATCACAGCACAAAAAAATTTACCGAACCAATAATCTTGAAAATTGGGGTAAAAATACTTCTTATAACGTCGAGTGCCGCTAAGAAGGGATTTTCGAAAATTCCACCCCTAAGGGGGTTAAAAAAAAGAACGAACTTTTAAAAAATTCCTTAAAAATCGGATTTCGTAGTTATTTTTCAACTAATAAAATATTTTAGTGTATTTTTTCATGCTGAATCGAATGGTACCAAGCAAATTATTTTAAACCCAGTAGTTCGTGAGATACGTCAAATTTTCCTAATTTGGCGATTTCTTCGGCGCAAAAAGCTGAAATTTTCAATCCTCATCTATATATATAAAAGAAAGTCTGGATTTCGTATTAAACACAGCAGAAAAAAATCTACCGAACCAACAATCTTGAAAATTGGGGTAAAAATTCTTCTTATAACGTCGATTGCCGCTAAGAAGGGATTTTCGAAAATTCCACCCCTAAGTGGGTTAAAAAAAGAACGAACTTTAAAACAAATTCCTTAAAAATCGGATTTTTTAGTCATTTTTCAACTTATAACGTATTTTAGTTATGGGGATGTTTGAAATCAGATGTACCCAATCACAAAATGTGGCTTTATGTTAAAGGTTCCGCTGACTGAATTTTTATGTGATTAAAAGTGTTAACACGTTGACCGTTACTTCATTAATCTGTGACTAACATTGAACTTTCCGTTTAGATGACTGACTTTTCACCGACAGACGGTCTAAAATATGATATAAATCTAAAAATTAATATGATAAGGAAATTTTGTTTGATTCAATGTTTCTTTAGAAAAACTGACCAGCGTAGCGGGCGAAGTCTGCTATTATATATATATATATATATTATATATATATATATGTATATATATATGTATATATATATGTATATATATATATATATATGTATGTATATATGTATGTATATATATGTGTATATATTTATATATATTTATTTATTTATTTATTTATTTTTTATTTTTTTTTATTTTTTTTTATTTTTTTTGCAAAATTTTCTGGAATAAAAGTTACAATTGGCGGCAATGTCTGGCTTCACTCAATTGACCTTCTCTTTAAATTTTTCCAGCGCTTCCATTCCTAGAATACACCTATGTCGGTCTGTCTCTCAGATCTCTAAATTCTGGACTTCAAAGTATACAATAAACATAGCTTTGTCATTGATCCATCTTAAAAATAGAAGATTTTGATAGGCTTTCTTAGACAATATTTCCTGAATCATGTCCAACATCTCCTTACCCAATTGTTTTAGGTCAGACCCATAATTTACTAAGCTAACACTATTCAATAAAACGTTGTATTTTTAAGCTTCAACTGATCTTAAGGACAGCGGTCTACTAAAAAGATAGGAACTGCCTGACAGGCTGTAGTCGACTGCCTTTCGGGACATATTGAAGTTTATCTCCTCCTTTGTCGACTCCTCTTGGACGTTGTACTCTCTGATGTACAATCGCGTCATAAAAAATAAATTTCGATTCATTTGTATAAATCTTCCATAATGGAATAGAAAGAGTCGTTATTTATGTATACTAGCCGCCTTTGCTGACCCGTTTGGTCTCCCTTTTAAATGCACACTAAGCATTAAATCATATTGCTTTTATTCATAATTTATTTTAATTGTTGTTTTTTTCCAAATTAGAAAAGTCTGCTAAAGAATTAGGCGTAAATCATAGAAGGCGGCAGCCTTCAAGTGACGCAGCTTTAAACCTACCATCGTCAAAACCTACCATCGTCATAAGGGTAGATGCGGAACTTCATATATACAGCTAACTCAACATCAAAGGAAATCGGAAAAGCCGCCTTCTAATAACTCAGCAAATATTGGTCAGAATGGTCCAATTTCTTTAATATAGTCTTATATTCCCAGTCTAATCCTATCCTATAATTTTTACATTTCTACGTGCCGTATATTTTTAGATCTCGATAACCATTTTAAAACTGAAATCGATGGTGTTTGTTCCTGATAATGAGATCTAGAAAACGGGCTGGGAGATTTTATTAAAACTTATATATAATATGAATCTCTTTAAGATAGAGGGAATAAGACTTGCCTTGTTTCTAGGAAAACTCTTGTTTGTTATATATTGGTCTTGGAAAATTGGACTATATTAGCTCGCGGATTACATGTTATTCTATGGGTTAGCAGACGAAGACACTGCGAAAAGGCAAATGTACTTATGGTCACAGTTAAAACACCCGCATCGAAGCAATAAATGTTTTTTAAACTACAAAAACATCTTATCATGCGCTTTAAAATATTCAATAAATATATACTAAATCAAATTTTTATTTATATTGCCTTTATTTTTCATAAGAAGAAAATATTACGTTTCTTACATTGGATATTTTTGCATTTTGTGGAAAAAATATTTTGAATCCTTTTTAAAATAGGAAAATATTTTTTAATTATACATATTCAATATACTTTTGACTTATGATTTTCTTTTAAAGTTTACAAACAAAAATTATTTTTAATAAATTTGCTTTAGAATTCCATGTATTCATACGCGTTTAGATAGTTTTGTTTTGAATCGTAATCGAATTCGCTAGCGGTAAGCTTTGTACTTGGCACTTGTTGTTTTTAGCATGTATGTTGTGTAATTTGCGAAATAATGGTTATTATGGTAATTTAGGTATTGTGTTATTTGGAGAAACAAGGCCCGCTTTTTTGGATAAAATAATATGGTGAATCAAAGTACACGAATCAAAACAAATTGATTCGTACTGTATGTTTTCATGAAATATTCAACTGCAGGAGACGAACGTGAAGCTAAACCATCTATAATGAAAAAAAAAAGGTAAATAAATATTTTTTGGCACTCTTTATTATAATATTATTTAAAAAGTATAAGTGATGTATACATTAGTTAGCATGTTGATTTGATTTCAAACCAACATAAACTATCACAGAATGTGTAAACTATTGCTAAATTTTGGTAAACAAACAATATTTATAATTGACCAATAGTTTAACCAAGTGCTTGGGAATTCTAAAACTCTCAAAATAGATTGTTTTTAAGTTTATAGATGTCCTTATTATATGAATTAATTAACAATAATTATATGAATTAATTAACAATAATTATATGAATTAATTAACAATACTAAGTTTTAAAGTGTTGTAAAAAATGTGCTTTTTTATTTCATTTATTAATTTCTGTGATTAATAACCCAGGATGTTAATTTTTAGATTAAAATTGCTTGAATATGTTATTCAAAATGCATTTATTACTTTTTCTTATGCATTTTTGTCGCTATTAATTTTCATTTTGAAACTGTGCCTTTTTAGCTTAGCTTAATGTCCAGTAAATCCAGGTTTTAAACAATTTTTAAAATAAGTAAGTGCACTTATTATTTGAAATTGTGAACAAACTAGTATTTATTAACAAATTACAGCAGTATTTTGATAATTCAAAAGAAAGTAATGAAGTTAATTTGTTCTTACATGCATTAGTGACTGTGGCTATAAAGATTTCAGAGATTTAAAAATAAATTAGTTGCACTCATTGTTTTTTTTCTTCATGTACACACAGTGCTTGCACAACATGCATTAGTGATTGCATTTTTAATTAATTTTGTGTATTTTACGGATTGTTGCACAGCAATTTTGCTGCAGCCTGAGTGTTTTGTTTTTGTTTTGTTTTCATGCGCTCTAAGTGCTATACATGCAGTAGTTGGACTGCTTTAACGAGTTTTATTTTAGCGAGTGAGAGTTTTAGGCCCTTTTTTTTCTAATATAAACTTTATTGTTTTAATGTATTTGTTTCACAATATTGTCACTGGATTTTTTTAGTTCAGGTATCACTCATTTCTTCCAGATATTGGGAATCTGCATGTTACCGAATAGTTTGCTGCATCTATTAATTTTTGTTGTTTGTTTTCATATGGGCATAGTGCTCATACATTTGTTATTGACTGCGGCTTTGAGAAATTTCATGTGTTTTAGAGACCATTGCATAAGTTTGCTGCATCCAGTAATTTGACATGCACCCAGCTCTCATTATCCATTAGTGAATGTAGCTTTAACATGTTTCATGCATCCTATTATTTCATTAATAATTTCGAAATTCCATGTTTATGTTTTAAAATGTTATTATACAGTTGCCACGAGGTACTACAGCGCATCATTGTAGTCTGCATTAGATGCTATTCAAAATAGAATTTTTTTTTTCTTTTTTTCTTCCTAAGAATCTGATGATTTAAATCCAAGCGTGAAAAATTTTGTCTCAGATCACAAACCGAATACAAAAGTATTGTAATAGTTAATATTACGTTATAGAAATCAATAATCAAAATATAAAAGCATTAGCTTTACAGCTTAGAACATAGCGTAACTAATAATAAACTGCATTTATAAATTGGACATCTAAAATGGAAAATCTTAATATATTTTTATAATGTTAGAATTTACAAGCACTAAAAGTTGGGTAAGCAAATAATTCTTAACCAAATATTAACGATAACATTGGTTTAAAAAGAAATAACTTATACTTCTATGCTTTAATAATGAGTTTCATAAAATATAAATTTACCCCCTTTTTTTCTATAGATGTTTTAATTTCATATTCATTGTCTAGAAATTGAAGTATTTCTTTCTAACATTCTTTTGCAAAAATGTTTGATAATTAACGCTTTTTTTATTTAAAAAAAAAGGCCTTGTTTCTACTACTGAACACAAAATCCTCAAATATCTTTGAGTCCATTATTTAATTAAATTGCATAACATACCTAAGAAGAAAACATGTTTAAGATTAAATTTAATACAAGAAATTAAAAATTTTTAATTCAAATAATGTAAAGTTACTAACACACTAACAAATAAATATTTTAAAATACTAACAGCTAATAATGGGCGATAAATAATTACATTTTTTAGTTTTGTCATTTCTAAAATGTAACTGTTTAAATTCTATTTGAGTTGAACCTCATCCAAACCCTAAGAAATATTCTATCAAACCTTAATTCAATCTGAAAAAAAAAAATCTGACAATACACACTGACAAGCATAGTTGTATAATATAGACGCACACAATGTGCAGAAAATTTTATGAAGAAACAATTTTTATTTATTTATTTCGACAAAGAATTGTGTAAAAAAAAAGTGTATCTCAACAAAGAATCATGTAAAAAACCCCAACATTTCGAGAAAATACCACGCGAAAAACATGAATTTCGTCCAAAGACCGCAAAAAAAACGTTAATTCAATCCATGAATCGCATAAAAAATACAAATTCCATGCATGAATTGCATAAAAAATGTGAATTACATGCATAAATTGCATCAAAAATGTGAACTACATCCATGAATCGCTAAAAAAAAAGCAAATTGCATAAAAAATGGGAATTATGTCCACAAATTGCTTAAAATCTGAATTAAGTCCATGAATCATGTAAAAAAGAGAGAATTATATTCATAAATTGTATGAAAAACGCAAATTACGTCTATGAATCGTGTAGTAAAACATGAATTATGTTCATAAATCGCTCAAAAAACACGAATTTTGGTGGCAGAAATCTGAAACGGAAATTACCTCTATAAAACGCATAAAAATAGCGACTTGCATTCATGAATTGCATAAAAAATGCAAATTACATCATGAATTGCATAAAAACATGAATTACGTTCATAAATCACTCAAAAAGTGCGAATCACTTCCAAGAATTGTGCAAAAAAACACGAATAACGTTCAGAAATTGCAAAAAATGCAAATTACGTCCAAGAATTGGTAAAAAAAAAGCAAATTACATTCATAAATCCTATAAAAACACAAATAACGTCAATAAATCGATCAAAAAACACAAATTTCGTCGATAGAAAGCTCAAAAGATGCAAATTATGTCTATGAATCGCATAGGTAAAGCAAATTACGTCCATAAATCGTGTAAAATGTAAATTACACTCATTAATTGCATAAAAATCGCGAATTATGTCCATGAATTGCTCAAAAAAAGCGAATTGCATAAAAAACAAGAATTGGGTTCACAAATCGCTCAAAACGTGAATTACGTCTATGAATTGTTTAAAAAAGTGAGAATTACGTTCAGAAATTTTATGAAAAACACAAATTATGTCTATGAATCGTGTAGTAAAACGGAAATTATGTTCATAAATCGCTCAAAAAACACGAATTTTGGCAGCAGAAGGCTAAAACGCAAATTACGTTCATAAATCACTCAAAAAAAGCAAATCACTTCCATGAATCGTGCAAAAAAATACTAATAACATTCATAAATTACAAAAAATGTGAATTAGGTCCAGCAATTGGTAAAAAAAGCGAATTACATTCATAAATCCTATAAAAACACAAATAACGTCAATAAATCGATCAAAAAACGCAAATTTCGTCGACAGAAAGCTCAAAAAATAAAAATTATGTCTACGAATTGCATAAATATAGCAAATTACACCCATAAATCATGTAAAATGTAAATTACATTCATTAATCGCATAAAAATCGCGAATTATGTCCATGAATCGCATAAAAAACGCGAATTGGGTCCACAAATCACTCAAAACGTGAATTACGTCCATGAATTGTTTAAAAAACTGAGAATTACGTTCAGAAATTGTATGAAAAACACAAATTATGCCTATTAATTGTGTAGTAAAATGGGAATTGTGTTCATAAATCACTCAAAAAACACGAATTTTGGCAACAGAAAGCTGAAACGCAAATTACGTCTATAAATCGCATAAAAATAGCGAAGAGTGTTTTGCATTCATGAATTGCATAAAAAACGCGAATTACATTCATGAATCGCTCAAAAAACACCAATTACGTCCATGAGACGCATAAAAACGTGAATTACATTCATAAATTACTCAAAAAATGCTAATCACTTCCATGAATCGTGCAAAAAAAACACTAAGAACGTTCATAAATTACAAAAAATGCGAATTACGTCCAAGAATTGGTAAAAAAAAGCAAATTACATTCATAAATCCTATAAAAACACAAATAACGTCAATAAATCGATCAAAAAATGCAAATTTCGTCGATAGAAAGCTCAAAAGATGCAAATTATGTTTATGAATCGCATAAGTATAGCAAATTACGTCCATAAATCATGTAAATTGTAAATTACATTCATTAATCGCATAAAAATCACGAAATATGTCCATGAATCGCTCAAAAAAAAGCGAATTGCATAAAAACATGAATTGGGTCCACAAATCGCTCAAAACGTGAATTACGTCCATGAATTGTTTAAAAAAGTGAGAAATACGTTCAGAAATTGTATGAAAAACACAAATTACGTCTATGAATCGTGTAGTAAAACGGAAATTATGTTCATAAATCGCTCAAAAAACACGAATTTTGGCAGCAGAAGGCTAAAACGCAAATTACGTTCATAAATCACTCAAAAAAAGCAAATCACTTCCATGAATCGTGCAAAAAAATACTAATAATATTCATAAATTACAAAAAATGCAAATTAGGTCCAACAATTGGTAAAAAAAGCGAATTACATTCATAAATCCTATAAAAACACAAATAATGTCAATAAATCGATCAAAAAACGCAAATTTCGAAGACAGAAAGCTCAAAAAATGCAAATTATGTCTACGAATCGCATAAATATAGCAAATTACATCCATAAATCATGTAAAATGTAAATTACATTCATTAATCGCATAAAAATCGCGAATTATCTCCATGAATCGCTCAAAAAAAGCAAATTGCATAAAAAATGTGAATTATATCCACAAATCGCACAAAACGTGAATTACATCCATGAATTGTCTAAAAAAGTGAGAATTATGTTCATAAATTGTATGAAAAATGCAAATTATGTCTATGAATTGTGTAGTAATATGGGAATTATGTTCATAAAACGCTCAAAAAATACAAATTTTAGCAGCAGAAAGCTAAAATGCAAATTACGTCTATAAATCGCATAAAAATAAGGAATAGCATTTTGCATTCATGATTTGCATAAAAAACGCGAATTACATCCATGAATCGCTCAAAAAATGCAAATTATGTCTATGAATTGCATAAAAATGTGAATTATGTTCATAAATCACTCAAAAAATGCGAATCACTTCCATGCATCATGCAAAAAAACACGAATAACATTCATAAATTGCAAAAAGTTGTGTAAAAAAGCGAATTACATTCATAAATCCTATAAAAACACAAATAACGTCAATAAATTGATCAAAAAACACAAATTTCGTCGACAGAAAGCTGAAAAAACATAAATTATGTCTATGAATCGCATAAAAATTGCGAATTATGTCCATAAATTGCTCAAAAATGCAAATTACATTCATAAATCGCATAAAAAACACGAATGATGACCATGAATTGCGCAAAAAATGCGAATTGCACCCAACATTAAATTAATTTGCGGAAAGTTTTTGGTTTTATACATGTCTGCCAACAAGAACCTACAAGTTACCCTGAAACCCATTCTAAACCAACAAAAATTTAATGGAAAGATAAATTTGTCCAAGAAAGGCAAAATATTTTCCATTGACATACATTGACCAGAATCGAAAAATTCCTATTGAAATCTATCCTATACACTCCAAAACCAGAAAGAAAAAAATCCCTCCAAGACTAACTCAATCTATCTGCTGCAAAATAAAATACATTGAAATGCAACTGAACAAGAACCTAAAAATTACATTTGAAATCAAACCGAAACCAAATTCAACCCCCCCCCCCCAAAAAAAAAAAAAAAAAAAAAAAAAAAAAAAAAAAAATCCAACCATATCTCGATTCGGGAAAGAAAACTTTATTTCCATAGATACGCGTGGTCAGAAATCTGGAAATTCCAATTAGTCTATGGGTTACCAAACCTTAATTCGATCTGGAAAAAAAAAAAAAAAATTCTGACAATACACACTGACAAGCAGAGTTGTATAATATAGACGCACGCCATGTGCAGAAAATTTTATGAAGAAACAATTTTTATTTTATTTCGACAAATTGCGTAAAAAAAAGTATCTCAACAAAGAATCATGTAAAAAACCCCAACATTTCGAGAAAATACCACGTGAAAAACGTAAATTTTGTCCAAACACCACAAATAAAAAAAAATATTAAATCCATGAATCGCATAAAAAATACGAATTCCATGCATGAATCGCATAAAAAATGTGAATTACATGCATGAATCGCATAAAAAATGTGAACTACATCCATGAATCGCTAAAAAAAAAAGCAAATTGCATAAAAAATGGGAATTTCGTCCACAAATTGCTTAAAATGTGAATTACGTCCATGAATCATGTAAAAAAGCGAGCATTATATTCATAAATTGTATGAAAAACGCAAATTACGTCTATGAATCGTGTAGTAAAACATGAATTATGTTCATAAGTTGCTCAAAAAACACGAATTTTGGCGGCAGAAATCTGAAACGGAAATTACCTCTATAAAACGCATAAAAATACCGAATTGCATAAAAAATGTGAATTACGTTCATGAATCGCTCAAAAAACGCAAATTACATCCATGAATTGCATAAAAACATGAATTACGTTCATAAATCACTCAAAAAATGCGAATCACTTCCATGAATTGTGCAAAAAAACACGAATAATGTTCATAAATTGCAAAAAATGCAAATTACGTCCAAGAATTGGTAAAAAAAAAACGAATTACATTAATAAATCCTATAAAAACACAAATAATGTCAATAAATCGATCAAAAAACACAAATAGAAAGCTCAAAAGATGCAAATTAGGTCTATGAATCACATAAGCATAGCAAATTACGTCCATAAATCATGTAAAATGTAAATTACATTCATTAATCGCATAAAAATCTCGAATTATGTCCATGAATCGCTCAAAAAAGGCGAATTAAATAAAAAACGTAAATTGGGTCCACAAATTGCTCAAAACGTGAATTACGTCCATGAATTGTTTAAAAAAGTGAGAATTACGTTCAGAAATTGTATGAAAAACACAAATTATGTCTATGAATCGTGTAGTAAATCGGGAATTATGTTCATAAATCGCTCAAAAAACAGAAGTTTTGGCAGCAGAAAGCTGAAACGCAAATTACGTTCATAAATCACTCATAAAATGCAAATCACTTCCATGAATCATGCAAAAAAATACTAATAATATTCATAAATTACAAAAAATTCGAATTAAGTCCAACAATTGGTAAAAAAAGCGAATTACATTCATAAATCCTATAAAAACACAAATAAAGTCAATAAATCGATCAAAAACACAAATTTCGTTGACAGAAAGCTCAAAAAATGCAAATTATGTCTACGAATTGCATAAATATAGCAAATTACATCCATGAATCATGTAAAATATAAATTACATTCATTAATCGCATAAAAATCGCGAATTATGTCCATGAATCGCATAAAAAACGCGACTTGGGTCCACAAATCGTCAAAACGTGAATTACGTCCATGAATTGTTTTAAAAAGTGAGAATTACGTTCAGAAATTGTATGATAAACACAAATTATGTCCATGAATTGCTCAAAAAAAGCGAATTGCATAAAAAACAAGAATTGGGTTCACAAATCGCTCAAAACGTGAATTACGTCTATGAATTGTTTAAAAAAGTGAGAATTACGTTCAGAAATTTTATGAAAAACACAAATTATGTCTATGAATCGTGTAGTAAAACGGAAATTATGTTCATAAATCGCTCAAAAAACACGAATTTTGGCAGCAGAAGGCTAAAACGCAAATTACGTTCATAAATCACTCAAAAAAAGCAAATCACTTCCATGAATCGTGCAAAAAAATACTAATAACATTCATAAATTACAAAAAATGTGAATTAGGTCCAGCAATTGGTAAAAAAAGCGAATTACATTCATAAATCCTATAAAAACACAAATAACGTCAATAAATCGATCAAAAAACGCAAATTTCGTCGACAGAAAGCTCAAAAAATAAAAATTATGTCTACGAATTGCATAAATATAGCAAATTACACCCATAAATCATGTAAAATGTAAATTACATTCATTAATCGCATAAAAATCGCGAATTATGTCCATGAATCGCATAAAAAACGCGAATTGGGTCCACAAATCACTCAAAACGTGAATTACGTCCATGAATTGTTTAAAAAACTGAGAATTACGTTCAGAAATTGTATGAAAAACACAAATTATGCCTATTAATTGTGTAGTAAAATGGGAATTGTGTTCATAAATCACTCAAAAAACACGAATTTTGGCAACAGAAAGCTGAAACGCAAATTACGTCTATAAATCGCATAAAAATAGCGAAGAGTGTTTTGCATTCATGAATTGCATAAAAAACGCGAATTACATTCATGAATCGCTCAAAAAACACCAATTACGTCCATGAGACGCATAAAAACGTGAATTACATTCATAAATTACTCAAAAAATGCTAATCACTTCCATGAATCGTGCAAAAAAAACACTAAGAACGTTCATAAATTACAAAAAATGCGAATTACGTCCAAGAATTGGTAAAAAAAAGCAAATTACATTCATAAATCCTATAAAAACACAAATAACGTCAATAAATCGATCAAAAAATGCAAATTTCGTCGATAGAAAGCTCAAAAGATGCAAATTATGTTTATGAATCGCATAAGTATAGCAAATTACGTCCATAAATCATGTAAATTGTAAATTACATTCATTAATCGCATAAAAATCACGAAATATGTCCATGAATCGCTCAAAAAAAAGCGAATTGCATAAAAACATGAATTGGGTCCACAAATCGCTCAAAACGTGAATTACGTCCATGAATTGTTTAAAAAAGTGAGAAATACGTTCAGAAATTGTATGAAAAACACAAATTACGTCTATGAATCGTGTAGTAAAACGGGAATTATGTTCATAAATCGCTCAAAAAACACGAATTTTGGCAGCAGAAGGCTAAAACGCAAATTACGTTCATAAATCACTCAAAAAAAGCAAATCACTTCCATGAATCGTGCAAAAAAATACTAATAATATTCATAAATTACAAAAAATGCAAATTAGGTCCAACAATTGGTAAAAAAAGCGAATTACATTCATAAATCCTATAAAAACACAAATAATGTCAATAAATCGATCAAAAAACGCAAATTTCGAAGACAGAAAGCTCAAAAAATGCAAATTATGTCTACGAATCGCATAAATATAGCAAATTACATCCATAAATCATGTAAAATGTAAATTACATTCATTAATCGCATAAAAATCGCGAATTATCTCCATGAATCGCTCAAAAAAAGCAAATTGCATAAAAAATGTGAATTATATCCACAAATCGCACAAAACGTGAATTACATCCATGAATTGTCTAAAAAAGTGAGAATTATGTTCATAAATTGTATGAAAAATGCAAATTATGTCTATGAATTGTGTAGTAATATGGGAATTATGTTCATAAAACGCTCAAAAAATACAAATTTTAGCAGCAGAAAGCTAAAATGCAAATTACGTCTATAAATCGCATAAAAATAAGGAATAGCATTTTGCATTCATGATTTGCATAAAAAACGCGAATTACATCCATGAATCGCTCAAAAAATGCAAATTACGTCTATGAATTGCATAAAAATGTGAATTATGTTCATAAATCACTCAAAAAATGCGAATCACTTCCATGCATCATGCAAAAAAACACGAATAACATTCATAAATTGCAAAAAGTTGTGTAAAAAAGCGAATTACATTCATAAATCCTATAAAAACACAAATAACGTCAATAAATTGATCAAAAAACACAAATTTCGTCGACAGAAAGCTGAAAAAACATAAATTATGTCTATGAATCGCATAAAAATTGCGAATTATGTCCATAAATTGCTCAAAAATGCAAATTACATTCATAAATCGCATAAAAAACACGAATGATGACCATGAATTGCGCAAAAAATGCGAATTGCACCCAACTTTAAATTAATTTGCGGAAAGTTTTTGGTTTTATACATGTCTGCCAACAAGAACCTACAAGTTACCCTGAAACCCATTCTAAACCAACAAAAATTTAATGGAAAGATAAATTTGTCCAAGAAAGGCAAAATAATTTCCATTGACATACATTGACCAGAATCGAAAAATTCCTATTGAAATCTATCCTATACACTCCAAAACCAGAAAGAAAAAAATCCCTCCAAGACTAACTCAATCTATCTGCTGCAAAATAAAATACATTGAAATGCAACTGAACAAGAACCTAAAAATTACATTTGAAATCAAACCGAAACCAAATTCAACCCCCCCCCCCCCCAAAAAAAAAAAAAAAAAAAAAAAAAAAAAAAAAAAAATCCAACCATATCTCGATTCGGGAAAGAAAACTTTATTTCCATAGATACGCGTGGTCAGAAATCTGGAAATTCCAATTAGTCTATGGGTTACCAAACCTTAATTCGATCTGGAAAAAAAAAAAAAAATTCTGACAATACACACTGACAAGCAGAGTTGTATAATATAGACGCACGCCATGTGCAGAAAATTTTATGAAGAAACAATTTTTATTTTATTTCGACAAATTGCGTAAAAAAAAGTATCTCAACAAAGAATCATGTAAAAAACCCCAACATTTCGAGAAAATACCACGTGAAAAACGTAAATTTTGTCCAAACACCACAAATAAAAAAAAATATTAAATCCATGAATCGCATAAAAAATACGAATTCCATGCATGAATCGCATAAAAAATGTGAATTACATGCATGAATCGCATAAAAAATGTGAACTACATCCATGAATCGCTAAAAAAAAAAGCAAATTGCATAAAAAATGGGAATTTCGTCCACAAATTGCTTAAAATGTGAATTACGTCCATGAATCATGTAAAAAAGCGAGCATTATATTCATAAATTGTATGAAAAACGCAAATTACGTCTATGAATCGTGTAGTAAAACATGAATTATGTTCATAAGTTGCTCAAAAAACACGAATTTTGGCGGCAGAAATCTGAAACGGAAATTACCTCTATAAAACGCATAAAAATACCGAATTGCATAAAAAATGTGAATTACGTTCATGAATCGCTCAAAAAACGCAAATTACATCCATGAATTGCATAAAAACATGAATTACGTTCATAAATCACTCAAAAAATGCGAATCACTTCCATGAATTGTGCAAAAAAACACGAATAATGTTCATAAATTGCAAAAAATGCAAATTACGTCCAAGAATTGGTAAAAAAAAAACGAATTACATTAATAAATCCTATAAAAACACAAATAATGTCAATAAATCGATCAAAAAACACAAATAGAAAGCTCAAAAGATGCAAATTAGGTCTATGAATCGCATAAGCATAGCAAATTACGTCCATAAATCATGTAAAATGTAAATTACATTCATTAATCGCATAAAAATCTCGAATTATGTCCATGAATCGCTCAAAAAAGGCGAATTAAATAAAAAACGTAAATTGGGTCCACAAATTGCTCAAAACGTGAATTACGTCCATGAATTGTTTAAAAAAGTGAGAATTACGTTCAGAAATTGTATGAAAAACACAAATTATGTCTATGAATCGTGTAGTAAATCGGGAATTATGTTCATAAATCGCTCAAAAAACAGAAGTTTTGGCAGCAGAAAGCTGAAACGCAAATTACGTTCATAAATCACTCATAAAATGCAAATCACTTCCATGAATCATGCAAAAAAATACTAATAATATTCATAAATTACAAAAAATTCGAATTAAGTCCAACAATTGGTAAAAAAAGCGAATTACATTCATAAATCCTATAAAAACACAAATAAAGTCAATAAATCGATCAAAAACACAAATTTCGTTGACAGAAAGCTCAAAAAATGCAAATTATGTCTACGAATTGCATAAATATAGCAAATTACATCCATGAATCATGTAAAATATAAATTACATTCATTAATCGCATAAAAATCGCGAATTATGTCCATGAATCGCATAGAAAACGCGACTTGGGTCCACAAATCGTCAAAACGTGAATTACGTCCATGAATTGTTTTAAAAAGTGAGAATTACGTTCAGAAATTGTATGATAAACACAAATTATGTCTATGAATCGTGTAGTAAAAGAGAAATTATGTTCATAAATCGCTCAAAAAACACGAATTTTGGCAGCAGAAAGCTGAAACGCAAATTACGTCTATAAATCGCATAAAAATAGCGAATAGTGTTTTGCATTCATGAATTGCATAAAAAACGCGAATTACATTCATGAATCGCTCAAAAAACACAAATTACGTCCATGAAACGCATAAAAACGTGAATTACATTCATAAATTACTCAAAAAATGCTAATCACTTCCATGAATCGTGCAAAAAAAACACTAAGAACGTTCATAAATTACAAAAAATGCGAATTACGTCCAAGAATTGGTAAAAAAAAGCAAATTACATTCATAAATCCTATAAAAACACAAATAACGTCAATAAATCGATCAAAAAACACAAATTTCGTCGATAGAAAGCTCAAAAGATGCAAATTATGTCTATGAATCGCATACGTAAAGCAAATTACGTCCATAAATCATGTAAAATGTAAATTACATTCATTAATTGCATAAAAATCGCGAATTATGTCCATGAATTGCTCAAAAAAAGCGAATTGCATAAAAAACAAGAATTGGGTTCACAAATCGCTCAAAACGTGAATTACGTCTATGAATTGTTTAAAAAAGTGAGAATTACGTTCAGAAATTTTATGAAAAACACAAATTATGTCTATGAATCGTGTAGTAAAACGGAAATTATGTTCATAAATCGCTCAAAAAACACGAATTTTGGCAGGAGAAGGCTAAAACGCAAATTACGTTCATAAATCACTCAAAAAAAGCAAATCACTTCCATGAATCGTGCAAAAAAATACTAATAACATTCATAAATTACAAAAAATGTGAATTAGGTCCAGCAATTGGTAAAAAAAGCGAATTACATTCATAAATCCTATAAAAACACAAATAACGTCAATAAATCGATCAAAAAACGCAAATTTCGTCGACAGAAAGCTCAAAAAATAAAAATTATGTCTACGAATTGCATAAATATAGCAAATTACACCCATAAATCATGTAAAATGTAAATTACATTCATTAATCGCATAAAAATCGCGAATTATGTCCATGAATCGCATAAAAAACGCGAATTGGGTCCACAAATCACTCAAAACGTGAATTACGTCCATGAATTGTTTAAAAAACTGAGAATTACGTTCAGAAATTGCATGAAAAACACAAATTATGCCTATTAATTGTGTAGTAAAATGGGAATTGTGTTCATAAATCACTCAAAAAACACGAATTTTGGCAACAGAAAGCTGAAACGCAAATTACGTCTATAAATCGCATAAAAATAGCGAAGAGTGTTTTGCATTCATGAATTGCATAAAAAACGCGAATTACATTCATGAATCGCTCAAAAAACACCAATTACGTCCATGAGACGCATAAAAACGTGAATTACATTCATAAATTACTCAAAAAATGCTAATCACTTCCATGAATCGTGCAAAAAAAACACTAAGAACGTTCATAAATTACAAAAAATGCGAATTACGTCCAAGAATTGGTAAAAAAAAGCAAATTACATTCATAAATCCTATAAAAACACAAATAACGTCAATAAATCGATCAAAAAATGCAAATTTCGTCGATAGAAAGCTCAAAAGATGCAAATTATGTTTTTGAATCGCATAAGTATAGCAAATTACGTCCATAAATCATGTAAATTGTAAATTACATTCATTAATCGCATAAAAATCACGAAATATGTCCATGAATCGCTCAAAAAAAAGCGAATTGCATAAAAACATGAATTGGGTCCACAAATCGCTCAAAACGTGAATTACGTCCATGAATTGTTTAAAAAAGTGAGAAATACGTTCAGAAATTGTATGAAAAACACAAATTACGTCTATGAATCGTGTAGTAAAACGGGAATTATGTTCATAAATCGCTCAAAAAACACGAATTTTGGCAGCAGAAGGCTAAAACGCAAATTACGTTCATAAACCACTCAAAAAAAGCAAATCACTTCCATGAATCGTGCAAAAAAATACTAATAATATTCATAAATTACAAAAAATGCAAATTAGGTCCAACAATTGGTAAAAAAAGCGAATTACATTCATAAATCCTATAAAAACACAAATAATGTCAATAAATCGATCAAAAAACGCAAATTTCGAAGACAGAAAGCTCAAAAAATGCAAATTATGTCTACGAATCGCATAAATATAGCAAATTACATCCATAAATCATGTAAAATGTAAATTACATTCATTAATCGCATAAAAATCGCGAATTATCTCCATGAATCGCTCAAAAAAAGCAAATTGCATAAAAAATGTGAATTATATCCACAAATCGCACAAAACGTGAATTACATCCATGAATTGTCTAAAAAAGTGAGAATTATGTTCATAAATTGTATGAAAAATGCAAATTATGTCTATGAATTGTGTAGTAATATGGGAATTATGTTCATAAAACGCTCAAAAAATACAAATTTTAGCAGCAGAAAGCTAAAATGCAAATTACGTCTATAAATCGCATAAAAATAGGGAATAGCATTTTGCATTCATGATTTGCATAAAAAACGCGAATTACATCCATGAATCGCTCAAAAAATGCAAATTACGTCTATGAATTGCATAAAAATGTGAATTATGTTCATAAATCACTCAAAAAATGCGAATCACTTCCATGCATCATGCAAAAAAACACGAATAACATTCATAAATTGCAAAAAGTTGTGTAAAAAAGCGAATTACATTCATAAATCCTATAAAAACACAAATAACGTCATTAAATTGATCAAAAAACACAAATTTCGTCGACAGAAAGCTGAAAAAACATAAATTATGTCTATGAATTGCATAAAAATAGCAAATTACGTCCATAAATCATGTAAAATGTAAATTACATTCATTAATCGCATAAAAATTGCGAATTATGTCCATAAATTGCTCAAAAATGCAAATTACATTCATAAATCGCATAAAAAACACGAATGATGACCATGAATTGCGCAAAAAATGCGAATTGCACCCAACATTAAATTAATTTGCGGAAAGTTTTTGGTTTTATACATGTCTGCCAGCAAGAACCTACAAGTTACCCTGAAACCCATTCTAAACCAACAAAAATTTAATGGAAAGATAAATTTGTCCAAGAAAGGCAAAATAATTTCCATTGACATACATTGACCAGAATCGAAAAATTCCTATTGAAATCTATCCTATACACTCCAAAACCAGAAAGAAAAAAATCCCTCCAAGACTAACTCAATCTATCTGCTGCAAAATAAAATACATTGAAATGCAACTGAACAAGAACCTAAAAATTACATTTGAAATCAAACCAAAACCAAATTCAACCCCCCCCCCCCCAAAAAAAAAAAAAAAAAAAAAAAAAAAAATCCAACCATATCTCGATTCGGGAAAGAAAACTTTATTTCCATAGATACGCGTGGTCAGAAATCTGGAAATTCCAATTAGTCTATGGGTTACCAAACCTTAATTCGATCTGAAAAAAAAAAAAAAAATTCTGACAATACACACTGACAAGCAGAGTTGTATAATATAGACGCACGCCATGTGCAGAAAATTTTATGAAGAAACAATTTTTATTTTATTTCGACAAATTGCGTAAAAAAAAGTATCTCAACAAAGAATCATGTAAAAAACCCCAACATTTCGAGAAAATACCACGTGAAAAACGTAAATTTTGTCCAAACACCACAAATAAAAAAAATATTAAATCCATGAATCGCATAAAAAATACGAATTCCATGCATGAATCGCATAAAAAATGTGAATTACATGCATGAATCGCATAAAAAATGTGAACTACATCCATGAATCGCTAAAAAAAAAAGCAAATTGCATAAAAAATGGGAATTTCGTCCACAAATTGCTTAAAATGTGAATTACGTCCATGAATCATGTAAAAAAGCGAGCATTATATTCATAAATTGTATGAAAAACGCAAATTACGTCTATGAATCGTGTAGTAAAACATGAATTATGTTCATAAATTGCTCAAAAAACACGAATTTTGGCGGCAGAAATCTGAAACGGAAATTACCTCTATAAAACGCATAAAAATACCGAATTGCATAAAAAATGTGAATTACGTTCATGAATCGCTCAAAAAACGCAAATTACATCCATGAATTGCATAAAAACATGAATTACGTTCATAAATCACTCAAAAAATGCGAATCACTTCCATGAATTGTGCAAAAAAACACGAATAATGTTCATAAATTGCAAAAAATGCAAATTACGTCCAAGAATTGGTAAAAAAAAAAACGAATTACATTCATAAATCCTATAAAAACAGAAATAATGTCAATAAATCGATCAAAAAACACAAATAGAAAGCTCAAAAGATGCAAATTAGGTCTATGAATCGCATAAGCATAGCAAATTACGTCCATAAATCATGTAAAATGTAAATTACATTCATTAATCGCATAAAAATCTCGAATTATGTCCATGAATCGCTCAAAAAAGGCGAATTAAATAAAAAACGTAAATTGGGTCCACAAATTGCTCAAAACGTGAATTACGTCCATGAATTGTTTAAAAAAGTGAGAATTACGTTCAGAAATTGTATGAAAAACACAAATTATGTCTATGAATCGTGTAGTAAATCGGGAATTATGTTCATAAATCGCTCAAAAAACAGAAGTTTTGGCAGCAGAAAGCTGAAACGCAAATTACGTTCATAAATCACTCATAAAATGCAAATCACTTCCATGAATCATGCAAAAAAATACTAATAACATTCATAAATTACAAAAAATTCGAATTAAGTCCAACAATTGGTAAAAAAAGCGAATTACATTCATAAATCCCATAAAAACACAAATAAAGTCAATAAATCGATCAAAAACACAAATTTCGTTGACAGAAAGCTCAAAAAATGCAAATTATGCCTACGAATTGCATAAATATAGCAAATTACATCCATGAATCATGTAAAATATAAATTACATTCATTAATCGCATAAAAATCGCGAATTATGTCCATGAATCGCATAGAAAACGCGACTTGGGTCCACAAATCGTCAAAACGTGAATTACGTCCATGAATTGTTTTAAAAAGTGAGAATTACGTTCAGAAATTGTATGATAAACACAAATTATGTCTATGAATCGTGTAGTAAAACAGAAATTATGTTCATAAATCGCTCAAAAAACACGAATTTTGGCAGCAGAAAGCTGAAACGCAACGTACGTCTATTCGCATAAAAATAGCGAATAGTGTTTTGCATTCATGAATTGCATAAAAAACGCGAATTACATTCATGAATCGCTCAAAAAACACAAATTACGTCCATGAAACGCATAAAAACGTGAATTACATTCATAAATTACTCAAAAAATGCTAATCACTTCCATGAATCATGCAAAAAAAACACTAAGAACGTTCATAAATTACAAAAAATGCGAATTACGTCCAAGAATTGGTAAAAAAAAGCAAATTACATTCATAAATCCTATAAAAACACAAATAACTTCAATAAATTGATCAAAAAATGCAAATTTCGTCGATAGAAAGCTCAAAAGATGCAAATTATGTTTATGAATCGCATAAGTATAGCAAATTACGTCCATAAATCATGTAAATTGTAAATTACATTCATTAATCGCATAAAAATCACGAAATATGTCCATGAATCGCTCAAAAAAAAGCGAATTGCATAAAAACATGAATTGGGTCCACAAATCGCTCAAAACGTGAATTACGTCCATGAATTGTTTAAAAAAGTGAGAATTACGTTCAGAAATTGTATGAAAAACACAAATTACGTCTATGAATCGTGTAGTAAAACGGGAATTATGTTCATAAATCGCTCAAAAAACACGAATTTTGGCAGCAGAAGGCTAAAACGCAAATTACGTTCATAAATCACTCAAAAAAAGCAAATCACTTCCATGAATCGTGCAAAAAAATACTAATAATATTCATAAATTACAAAAAATGCAAATTAGGTCCAACAATTGGTAAAAAAAGCGAATTACATTCATAAATCCTATAAAAACACAAATAATGTCAATAAATCGATCAAAAAACGCAAATTTCGTCGACAGAAAGCTCAAAAAATGCAAATTATGTCTACGAATCGCATAAATATAGCAAATTGCATCCATAAATCATGTAAAATGTAAATTACATTCATTAATCGCATAAAAATCGCGAATTATCTCCATGAATCGCTCAAAAAAAGCAAATTGCATAAAAAATGTGAATTATATCCACAAATCGCACAAAACGTGAATTACATCCATGAATTGTCTAAAAAAGTGAGAATTATGTTCATAAATTGTATGAAAAATGCAAATTATGTCTATGAATTGTGTAGTAATATGGGAATTATGTTCATAAAACGCTCAAAAAATACAAATTTTAGCAGCAAAAAGCTAAAATGCAAATTACGTCTATAAATCGCATAAAAATAGGGAATAGCATTTTGCATTCATGATTTGCATAAAAAACGCGAATTACATCCATGAATCGCTCAAAAAATGCAAATTACGTCTATGAATTGCATAAAAATGTGAATTATGTTCATAAATCACTCAAAAAATGCGAATCACTTCCATGCATCATGCAAAAAAACACGAATAACATTCATAAATTGCAAAAAGTTGTGTAAAAAAGCGAATTACATTCATAAATCCTATAAAAACACAAATAACGTCAATAAATTGATCAAAAAACACAAATTTCGTCGACAGAAAGCTGAAAAAACATAAATTATGTCTATGAATTGCATAAAAATAGCAAATTACGTCCATAAATCATGTAAAATGTAAATTACATTCATTAATCGCATAAAAATTGCGAATTATGTCCATAAATTGCTCAAAAATGCAAATTACATTCATAAATCGCATAAAAAACACGAATGATGACCATGAATTGCGCAAAAAATGCGAATTGCACCCAACATTAAATTAATTTGCGGAAAGTTTTTGGTTTTATACATGTCTGCCAACAAGAACCTACAAGTTACCCTGAAACCCATTCTAAACCAACAAAAATTTAATGGAAAGATAAATTTGTCCAAGAAAGGCAAAATAATTTCCATTGACATACATTGACCAGAATCGAAAAATTCCTATTGAAATCTATCCTATACACTCCAAAACCAGAAAGAAAAAAATCCCTCCAAGACTAACTCAATCTATCTGCTGCAAAATAAAATACATTGAAATGCAACTGAACAAGAACCTAAAAATTACATTTGAAATCAAACCGAAACCAAATTCAACCCCCCCCCCCCCCCAAAAAAAAAAAAAAAAAAAAAAAAAAAAAAATCCAACCATATCTCGATTTGGGAAAGAAAACTTTATTTCCATAGATACGCGTGGTCAGAAATCTGGAAATTCCAATTAGTCTATGGGTTACCAAACCTTAATTCGATCTGAAAAAAAAAAAAAAATTCTGACAATACACACTGACAAGCAGAGTTGTATAACATAGACGCACGCCATGTGCAGAAAATTTTATGAAGAAACAATTTTTATTTTATTTCGACAAATTGCGTAAAAAAAAGTATCTCAACAAAGAATCATGTAAAAAACCCCAACATTTCGAGAAAATACCACGTGAAAAACGTAAATTTTGTCCAAACACCACAAATAAAAAAAAATATTAAATCCATGAATCGCATTAAAAATACGAATTCCATGCATGAATCGCATAAAAAATGTGAATTACATGCATGAATCGCATAAAAAATGTGAACTACATCCATGAATCGCTAAAAAAAAAGCAAATTGCATAAAAAATGGGAATTTCGTCCACAAATTGCTTAAATGTGAATTACGTCCATGAATCATGTAAAAAAGCGAGCATTATATTCATAAATTGTATGAAAAACGCAAATTACGTCTATGAATCGTGTAGTAAAACATGAATTATGTTCATAAATTGCTCAAAAAACACGAATTTTGGCGGCAGAAATCTGAAACGGAAATTACCTCTATAAAACGCATAAAAATACCGAATTGCATAAAAAATGTGAATTACGTTCATGAATCGCTCAAAAAACGCAAATTACATCCATGAATTGCATAAAAACATGAATTACGTTCATAAATCACTCAAAAAATGCGAATCACTTCCATGAATTGTGCAAAAAAACACGAATAATGTTCATAAATTGCAAAAAATGCAAATTACGTCCAAGAATTGGTAAAAAAAAAAACGAATTACATTCATAAATCCTATAAAAACAGAAATAATGTCAATAAATCGATCAAAAAACACAAATAGAAAGCTCAAAAGATGCAAATTAGGTCTATGAATCGCATAAGCATAGCAAATTACGTCCATAAATCATGTAAAATGTAAATTACATTCATTAATCGCATAAAAATCTCGAATTATGTCCATGAATCGCTCAAAAAAGGCGAATTAAATAAAAAACGTAAATTGGGTCCACAAATTGCTCAAAACGTGAATTACGTCCATGAATTGTTTAAAAAAGTGAGAATTACGTTCAGAAATTGTATGAAAAACACAAATTATGTCTATGAATCGTGTAGTAAATCGGGAATTATGTTCATAAATCGCTCAAAAAACAGAAGTTTTGGCAGCAGAAAGCTGAAACGCAAATTACGTTCATAAATCACTCATAAAATGCAAATCACTTCCATGAATCATGCAAAAAAATACTAATAACATTCATAAATTACAAAAAATTCGAATTAAGTCCAACAATTGGTAAAAAAAGCGAATTACATTCATAAATCCTATAAAAACACAAATAAAGTCAATAAATCGATCAAAAACACAAATTTCGTTGACAGAAAGCTCAAAAAATGCAAATTATGTCTACGAATTGCATAAATATAGCAAATTACATCCATGAATCATGTAAAATATAAATTACATTCATTAATCGCATAAAAATCGCGAATTATGTCCATGAATCGCATAGAAAACGCGACTTGGGTCCACAAATCGTCAAAACGTGAATTACGTCCATGAATTGTTTTAAAAAGTGAGAATTACGTTCAGAAATTGTATGATAAACACAAATTATGTCTATAAATCGTGTAGTAAAACAGAAATTATGTTCATAAATCACTCAAAAAACACGAATTTTGGCAGCAGAAAGCTGAAACGCAAATTACGTCTATAAATCGCATAAAAATAGCGAATAGTGTTTTGCATTCATGAATTGCATAAAAAACGCGAATTACATTCATGAATCGCTCAAAAAACACAAATTACGTCCATGAAACGCATAAAAACGTGAATTACATTCATAAATCACTCAAAAAATGCAAATCACTTCCATGAATCATGCAAAAAAACACTAATAACGTTCATAAATTACAAAAAATGCAAATTACGTCCAAGAATTGGTAAAAAAAGCAAATTACATTCATAAGTCCTATAAAAACATAAATAACGTCAATAAATCGATTAAAAAAACACAAATTTCATCAACAGAAAGCTGATAAAACGCAAATTATGTCTATGAAGTGCATAAAAATAGCAAATTACATCCATAAATCATGTAAAATGTAAATTACATTCATTAATCGCATAAAAATTGCGAATTATGTCCATAAATTGATCAAAAATGCAAATTACATTCAAAAATCGCATAAAAAACACGAATGATGACCATGAATTGCGCAAAAAATGCGAATTGCACCCAACATTAAATTAATTTGAGGAAAGTTTTTGGTTTTTTACATGTCTGCCAACAAGAACCTACAAGTTATCCTGAAACCCATTCTAAACAAACAAAAATTTAATGGAAAGATAAATTTGTCCAAGAAAGACAAAATAATTCCCATTGACATACATTGACCAGAATCGAAAAATTCCTATTGAAATCTATCCTATACAATCCAAAACCAGAAAGAAAAAAATCCCTCCAAGAGTATCTCAATCTATCTGCTGCAAAATAAAATACATTGAAATGCGACTGAACAAGAACCTGAAAATTACATTTGAAGTCCAACCGAAACCAGATTCAACCCCCCCCCCCCCAAAAAAAAAAAAAAAAAAATTATCCGACCATATCTCGATTTGGGAAAGAAAACTTAATTTCCATAGATATGCGTGATCAGAAATCTGGAAATTCCAATTAGTCTATCTTAAACCTAATCTGAACTTGAAAAAGGAAATTCCATATAACCGGAGCCCAGTATCTATACAGGACAAAATATTTTCAATTAAAGCGCAACCTGACCAGAACTTGAAAATTCCATTTGAATTGAACCTGATTGAAACCTGAAAAAAATTTCCATCGAACCTTAACCTAATCCGAAAAAGAGAAAATTATTTCTGCCGATACACACTGACAAGAGTCTGAAAGTTAACATGAAACCTAATCCAAACCCGAAAAGGAAAAAACAATGGAAACACACGTCTGTCCAAGAAAGACCAAATAATTTCTGTCCACATACACTGACAAGAATTTCAATTGAAATCTATCCTAAACCCAGTTCAAACACTACCCCCTTCTCAAAAAAAAAAAAAAAAAAAAAAAAAAATCCAATTGTAACCCAATTTATCTGCGACAAAATAATATACTTGAAATGCAACTCAACAAGAACCTGAAAATTCCATTTGAAGTCAATCTGAAACCAGATTCAATCCCCCCCCCAAAAAAAAAATATTTAATCAAATCAAGATTTTAGAAAAAAAGAACAATTTATGTCGATATGTATTGACCAGATCATGGAAATTCCAATAGAAGTCTATCTCAAACCCGATCCGAATAACCTGAAACTCAATCCAATCCCCCCCCCCCAAAAAAAAAGTAAAATAAAAAAATTAGGAAATAAAAATCTGTTCAAGAAAGACAAAAATATTTTTCCGTCCTCATCCACTGACCAGAATTGAAAACTAGTACTTGAAATGCAACTCGGCAAGAACCTGAAAATTCCAATTCAAGTCAAACTGAATCGAGATTCAAACCCGAAAAAAAAAACAATTATCCAACCAAATCAAGATTTTTAGAAAAAAAAATTATGTAAATAGGTACAGACTAGAGCATGGAAATTTTAATAAAATCTTAAACCCGATACAAACTCTCCCCCCCTTACATAACTAACAAGAAGCCTTGATGACCCCACAAAACATAACTAACAGGAACGAAGAGTCATGCATACTGCATCGATTATGATGCATTTTCTGACTCATTCTGAATATTGTAAACTTATTGTCATTCATGTACAATAATTTTACCATTCTGTGCAAAAAAACAAAGCATAATTAACGAGAGTAAAAAATTTTCCATTAAACATGTTTATATACTTTCCATTTTATTCTGAATGCTTTAAACCTATCAGTTTCATCTTTGTACAGTAATCTTCCCATCCAAATCCCCCCCCCCCTGTTAGTTTATATATGTTTTGTGCAAACAGCAAAACATAAATAAACTAACAAGAATGAAAAGTTACACATACAGTATAGATTATGAAACACTTTCCAACACATTTTCATTATTGTAAGCCTATCATTTTAATCCATTTGCAGTAATTTTACCACTCTATATAAAGAACAAATCATAATTAACAAGAAAGAAAAACCTGTGTGCAACGTAGATTATCAAACGCTTTCCAGCATATTCTGAATATTGTAACGGATATAGTCTTAATCAATCTGCAATATTACCAACCTATACAAAGGTTGAAACATAATTAACAAGAATCATGCACGCAGCATAGATTATGAAATACTTTCCAGCACATTCTGAATATTGTATTCCTGATCATTTTAATCCATCTGCAGTATATGTATCATCATGTGTAAAGAATAAACATAGTTAACTAGAATGAGAAATGATACATACAGCATAGATTATGAAATCCTTTCTTAGAAATACAGTGCTGAATGTACATTACTTTCTTATCTTATACTAACGTACTTTACTACAGAGTTGTTTTTAACGAAATCAAGTAGCACAGCATATATTAATAATAAAATATGAAATATCTTTTTTTAAGTGGGTGGGGGAGGGGTAATTAAAGGTGATCAGAAATCATGAATATGAATTCTTTGCATTAGTCTTTAATTTTTTGTTTTTATCTTTTTATTATTAACCTAAAAAAAGCACTGATATCAGTACAAAAAACCCTGAACGGGTTAAAAGCTTGTGACGCAGCACTTTATCTTATATATCTAAGAATTTTAAATTTGGGACTTAAAACTAATGATATCAAAATTTATGTGACGCTATGCTATTAATTAATATATACATATATTAAAATTTAATTCATTAAGGTTTTATCAATTACATCTTTCATAAATTCAAAATATGAATCTTAAAAGATATGATATCAAAATTTAAGTGACGCCTTGACGAGGCTTTAAACAATGTTTTAAAATTCCATTTATTTATTTATTGTCTAAATACATTTTCATATCTAAACAATACTTTTCATTTTCCAATATACTGTTAACACCACAACATGGTATATACGCTGAATATATATAATGCACTGAAATGTATTTATTTGAATAAATAGATTTTTCTTTTGGGCTACGCTATCCAAAATCAAAAATAACATTTGAATACATATTTTTTGCGTCATTGTATCTATTTGCATCTATTTAACTTACTTTGGATACAATGACGCAAAAAATATTTATTCAAACGTTATTTTTGATTTTGGATAGCGTAGCCCAAAAGAAAAATCTATTTATTCAAATAAATACATTTCAGTGCATTATATATATTCAGTGAAAGTGATGTATTTAACAGTGTATTGGAAAATGAAAAGTATTGTTTAGATATGAAAATGTATTTAGACAATAAATAAATAAATGGAATTTTAAAACATTGTTTAAAGCCTCGTCAAGGCGTCACTTAAATTTTGATATCATATCTTTTAAGATTCATATTTTGAATTTATGAAAGATGTAATTGATAAAACCTTAATGAATTAAATTTTAATATATGTATATATTAATTAATAGCATAGCGTCACATAAATTTTGATATCATTAGTTTTAAGTCCCAAATTTAAAATTCTTAGATATATAAGATAAAGTGCTGCGTCACAAGCTTTTAACCCGTTCAGGGTTTTTTGTACTGATGTCATATACGCACCACATCGGCGTAATTGCAACAAAAAGGTAAATATATGCTGTACTATAGATCTGTAGTTTAAAGTATTGTGATCAGGTTCTTTTTAAAATGCATTCGCTAGAGTTGTAGGCTGTGATCAATAAAATAAATGCTTTTTGAGAACTTTGTTTATTTGAAGTAGAGTTATAATAATTAAATCATTTCTTACAGAAATAGTTAGGGATGGTGCCTGTAAGCATTTTTCAAGAGACCTTCTTTACATGACTGCGTGCGTGAAGCCAGAGCGAGGCAATTGAATTTCTCATTCAGAATTCACACATTGGCATCATAGAATTGGCGAAAAGGAGCAGATGAAAAGTGAATGATATAACCATGAAATTTTCTGTTACGCTTCAACAATTAAGATGATTTTGAATTTAATGCAGGGCACCCAGAAATGGGCAGTCCTAAAAAAATACGCCAAAAAAAATTCGCGCCAAAATCGTACGTTATAGGTCTGTTTTGGGAGAATGTTATCAAAAGACACAACAAACTTTATGTTCATGAAAAGACTCTTATGCAACGAATAAGTTAGACTTAAAATTACGCAGAGAGGAAAATGAAATTTCCCTGACCGCAAACATATTCGATCTTTGTTCTTTTTTTCTTTGTTTCCAGCAAGGGTGAAATATGCATCTTAATGAATTCTCTTTATCTGACAGCCGTTTTTCAGTAATAAGGCAGATGCTAGATGTTTTACTTTCTTTTCTTTTGAACGAAAGTTATTGTGAAATCGAAATAAAACGTTAAGATAAAATAGCTATTTAATTAAAGATTAGTTTTAACTGTAATTTAGAAAAATGTAAAATTTAAGAAAACTATATGTGATTCTACATCACATATGCCTCACATGATAACCCGACAATTGTTATTTATTCTTTAATAAACTGTTTTTTAACTTTAATTTTTTTTAATGATATAAATTGTTTTGTTCTATAATTATTAATTAAACTATTATTATTTATTTTTTAAAATAATAGAAAAGAGTTAAAAAAAATACATGTGTAACAGGTATTAAAAAATAAGTTTTCGCCAAATTGGCGTCAGAAAAAAATTCGCACCTATGTGGTGCGTAATGACATATGTGCCGATAAATCAAGCCCTCGGTTTTTTTATGCTTACTTGACGCATCGCCAAATATTGTATCCGTGGCATTTCTTTTTCACTAATTTTATTTAAAATATGTTTAATAGTATACTCTATTTAACTCATGTCGTTTATAATAACATAAGTTTAATTTGAAACTAAAACGTTTTTAAAATTCATGATTTTTATTTATTTTTTAAGACAATAGAATAAAAAAAAAGCAAAAATAACGATATTTTGAAGCTCCATAATTGCAGCAAAAGAACAAAATAAACCCAATTTACCATGGTCTAGATGCATTTCATTTGGACGTTGCCATTTGACAATTAACAAATAACATTGATTTTTGTGCCACATACGTTAGCGTAATATATATATATAGATACTTTTATTCAAATTAACTAAAGCAAATTTCAAAATACCAGTATTGAAAATATTTGAAAATTTAACTATGCATCTCGAATAGGCAACTATTTTTTTTATTCTTGTACTGTAATCCATAGTAAAACTACAACTGAAAAGTATTTTAACTTTCGGATCTATAATTAAACGTACTTTAATCACGAGAAATTCTTCGTACTTACCACAATACTCTGATAAGGATTATAGATGCTTTTAAAGGGCCTCCATAGCCAAGTGGTTAAGACGTCGCTGTGCTAACCTGGAGGTTGTGGGTTCGATTTCCGTTGGCTCCATTGCACTCACACTTTGTTTGGAGCTCCTGGTTGTATTTCTCAGGTGTTATAAATTTTCTTGTGCTATCTCGTCCTTGTATATTGACGATGACTTATAAGCAGGCTTTCATGTCGAGGACACAAGTCGCATGTATGTTATCCAAATAAATGATTTTAAATTAGCTTCTTGCACGTTGTTTTTAAATTAGCGACAGACAGGAGTTTCGGCCTCTTACAGATTTAAATGTCGATGAAAAATATTCTTTGACAAAAAATCCGTCGGAAATGTTTGCATTTCTTCGAATAAAAGATTCGCTAAATTATCGTAAAAGAAATCTTCTGTCTTCTATTCCATAGCTTTTGTTTATTCAGGCATGTACGTTATATATGTCAGGTATATTCCAATATTTTAACAACTTTCATTAACGAAACATTGAATGCTTGTTTTATAAAACGATTTAATTATGAAAATCAAATTACATGAAATTTTATTTCTAAAAACATTAACAGGACTTATTTAAGTATAAAAACTATTTAATTATAACTTATTAAAAATATTTTTACTAAATTTATTGACTTGTTCAGTTCAATATTTTACATACAAATGTATTTTTAATACATTTTTGATTGAATCTTTATTTTTATTTTTATTTTATTTTTTACTATACTAAAATGCATGTTTCCATAGAAATGTTGAATATTTGTCAAAGTATATTATAATAATTGTTACTTTTAAAAAGCATTTTGTAATATAACCTATTTTCCTCTTCAAACGTTAAATTTATTTAGTTCCTTTAGCGGAATAATGGGAACGTAATGTACCATGAAATGAACAACATATCTCCTAAATATCTATTTTCCGCGGCTTTGTTTCTGATATCCATGCATTATAATACAGAATTACATTTTTTTTTACTTTCTTCTATCTTTAATAGAAGAAAGTATTGTAATCGAATTTTTTTTCGGCTTCCGGTTTTCGAAGGATATATACGTTTTAGTAGTCAGATATTCCAAATAACATGTTTTTGCAAAATGTCTCGCTATACGTTATTGTGTGTATGTCCCTATGTCGTCATTCTACTCTCGATAAGTATATAAAGATATGCAGAGAATTGAATGAAATTTTTTGTGTAAGCTTTTGGCTGGGGCAAACAGATTCTCCTTCAATTTTGAAATATTCCGTCGACAGGGAGTATTGTAATAGCATTTTTGTATCATTTTCAGTCCTATACTATTGAAAAGTTATGCATAGAATTTAACCGAATTTTTTGGGAAAGTGTTTGGATATGGCTAAATGATCCTCCCTGAATTTGAAAAAAATCCGCCGTAAGGCAATGTTGAAATAGCGATTTGTGAGTCATTTTCAATATTATACACCTGAAATATGTATGAAGTAATGCATAGATTTGAACCAAATTTCTTGTGTAAGAGTTTAACTATGACTAGTAGGACGTCCTTAAATTTGATTTTAAAAAAAAGATACGCCCGAAGGGGACGCTATAATAGCAATTTTTGTGCTATTTTCAATATTGTAACACCAAAAAGTGTATGAAGTTATGCAAAGTTTTGAACCAATTATTTGTGCAAGTGTTTGGTTATGGTCAGCAAGCCTTTCATGATTTTTTAGCTCACAGGCTATCATAGCCTGAGAGCTTATGTGCCCGTCCGTTCTGTATGTATGTGCGTATGTGCGTAACGCGATAACTCATGATAAAAATATCGGATCCACTTGAAATTTTGTATGTAGGTATATCCTGACAAGGCGCTTCCCTGATTAGTTTTTGGAGTTCATTCGATATGTATAAGAGGGGGAACGGGGGGCTCATGCCCCCCGTTAGTTGATATAAATGGGATTTTCATGCAGAATTAAGTTTTCGTTCAAAATTTAGATTAGGATCATTCTGATGAGGCGATTCCGTGACTGTTATTAGGTGTTCATTGAATAAGTATAAATAGGGGGACAGGGGTTCTAATGCCCCGCCCCCCTTAATTTATAGAAATGGGATTTTCATGCAGAATTAAGTTTTCGTTCAAAATTTAGATTAGGATCATTCTGATGAGGCGATTCCGTGACCGTTATTAGGTGTTCATTGAATAAGTATAAATAGGGGGAACAGGGGTTCTAATGCCCCCCCCCCGTTAGTTGATATAAATGGGATTTTCATGCAGAATAAAGTTTTCGTTTAAAATTTAGATTAGGATCATTCTGATAAGGCGATTCCGTGACTGTTATTAGGTGTTCATTAAATAAGTATAAATAGGGGGAACAGGGGCTCTAATCCCCCCCCCCCGTTAGTTGATATAAATGGGATTTTCATGCAGAATTAAGTTTTCGTTCAAAATTTAGATTAGGATCATTCTGATGAGACGATTCCGTGACTGTTATTAGGTTTTCATTGAATAAGTATAAATAGGGGGAACAGGGTCTCTAATGCCCCCCCCCCCCGTTAGTTGATATAAATGGGATTTTCATGCAGAATTAAGTTTTCGTTCAAAATTTAGATTAGGATCATTCTGATGAGACGATTCCGTGACTGTTATTAGGTGTTCATTGAATAAGTATAAATAGGGGGAACAGGGGTTCTAATCCCCCCCCCCCCCGTTAGTTGATATAAATGGGATTTTCATGCAGAATTAAGTTTTCGTTCAAAATTTAGATTAGGATCATTCTGATATGGCGATTCCGTGACTGTTATTAGGTGTTCATTGAATAAGTATAAATAGGGGGAACAGGGGCTCTAATCCCCCCCCCCGTTAGTTGATATAAATGGGATTTTCATGCAGAATTAAGTTTTCGTTCAAAATTTAGATTAGGATCATTCAGATGAGGCGATTCAGTGACTGTTATTAGGTGTTCATTGTATAAGTATAAATAGGGGGAACAGGGGTTCTAATGCCCCCCCCCTTAATTTATGTAAATGGGTTTTTCAAGCAGAATTTTCAGATTTCGTTCAAATCTCTGAATAGTTTTTGAAGTTTAATGGTTAAGTATAAAAGAGGGGGATAACTCCTTTTAAATTATATAAATGCTAAATGGGTTTTTATTAAGAATTATCTAATTTGCTCTGAATTTTGGATATAGATTTTTTATATGATAAAGCATGTCTTTGATAGTATAGGAGGTTCAATGATTAAGTATAAAAAAAGAGGAAAGAAGAGAGCTGTTTCCCTTTCTTAATTTTTTAACGGAATTAACCCTTGAAAATATAAGGCTTTAATGTACAATTAGTATTTGTAGCCTGTGAGCTCAATGCCATCAGTTTAACTGGGCAGTATTCTTTATTTTATTAAAGAATCATCCCAAAGTAGGCGTTATAATCGCGGTATCTGTGGCATTTTCATTACTGTACTATCAAAAAGTGTATGAGGTTATGCATAGAACCGAACCAACATTTTGCGTATGATTATTTTTGGATATGGCATGCTGATCCTTCCATAATTTCAAAAACATCTTTCTATCGTTCTATTAAACCTGGGCTAGTGCTGAGACGAGATTTCGCGTCATTCTATGCCAGTTATTTGTAATCAGTAAATGATAACAGAATAAGGGAAGACTATTTATTTTAATATATATCATGATCCACATTATCTGTTTTTTACTCTAATTAATTCTCTGAAGCAAAAGTTTAAGACGAAAATAAAAGTTGGTATAGTATTGAATTAATAATATTGAAGTATTAACGTGTAACTATTTTTTTTTTTTTTTTTTTTTTTTGAAATATTAAATTGTATGTAAGAGATAGAAAAAAATAATGGGTTTGGCACATGCAACTCATTTGTTCTTGTTTTTTTCGCTTTGATTTATTTAAATTCTTGCGCTCAAGAATAGTTAACGGATCTATATCACTAGTTACCAATATTGCATATCTGGTAGATTTTATTTAGAAATTTTGAATTTACATTACAAAAATTCAATTGATGATTTTCTTTTACTTTATGGAAATTTTTGCAATTTTTCAGTAATAGACCAAGTATATGCCTTTCCTCAACTTAGTTTATTAATGAAAAATTGCAGGCTCGTGTACCGGTCGGAGTAGCTCAGTAGAGAAACATCCTGGTGCGTTGTGGTCCCGAGTTCGATTGCTACCTTTGGCTAATTTATCATTCCAGTTTGATTCATTGTATGTACATCTGTTGAATATCTAAAATTTCCTTTAATCGTTAAATGCAGTTGTTATTCTTGTGTGTATGTTTTCATACATATTTTTCTTTTAGGTAGCTTTCATTGCAAAAAGTAAAAAGAACTATCTTTTTCCGGAGGAAAGCTATTGCAGAAAATTTGGGTATGTTTTCACCGATCACGACCCCTCAGAACCTAAAACAATCCTCCGTTCAAATGTTGACACGTA
The DNA here is from genome assembly GCA_964019185.1 of Maratus speculifer. Classification (NCBI taxonomy): domain Eukaryota; kingdom Metazoa; phylum Arthropoda; class Arachnida; order Araneae; family Salticidae; genus Maratus; species Maratus speculifer. Next base: position 54,052,865 of record OZ025297.1, read on the forward strand.
TATATATATATATATACAGGGCGTCCCTAAACTCATGGTATATACGCTAGGAGGTGATAGAACACATCAAGACGAGTAATAGTAAATAGGAAACCAAGAGTCCCAAACGTTGTTCAGATTTTGATCTCAAAATTTAAGTTTAAGTCTAAGCTTACGAAACCATTTGATGAGATGCAAAAAATCACGGCAAAAAATAGTTTTTCATTACTTCAAAGTCTAAAGCGCCCTCTATCGGCATTTTTCGAAATTTATCTTTATAATTTATTTTCAAGGAAATACCAGCATAAAGAGTAGTTTTAGTGAAAACCACAAATCAATCGGCCAATTTTTCCGTTTTTTATGTGTATTTGAAATTTTGGACCCCAAACTTTAATGGCGGCTATCTCCTTTGAAAAACGTTTGGGACCCTTGGTTTCCTATTTACTATTACTCTTCTTGATGTGTTCTATCACCCCCTAGCGTATATACCATGAGTTCAGGGACACCCTGTATATATACATACCTGATCTTTGTCATGCAGTAGCTATCGTATTTATGAACCGATCTGAATGAAACTTGGTGTGTATATACTACATACTTATGTCTCAAGTGAGTTCATCGGCCAGCATCATTCGCCATATTGGTTAAAAATGGCGGCCATTTAAATTTTTAATTGCAATTTAAAATTTAAAATCAAGTACAAAAAAAACTAGAATTGAAAAATATTTATTCTTCCGAGTGTTTGACTTTAATACAAAGATTCCAGGGCATTTTTTATTTTGTCTATATCTTAAAAAATGGCTGAATTATAATATTTTTAATTTCTAATGAGGCTGACATTATGAAACGATCTAATTTTTGTCATGTGATAACACGTGGATGTAACTTTAAGTATCCATAGAATATACCGATGTCTGAACCGAGGTCATTGGTCAGCATCATCTGCCATCTTGTTTCAAAATGGCGACCATTTATTTTTTTAATTAAATATAAAATTAAGTACAAACAAATTAGACATTGGAAAATATTTTTCTTTTATGTGTTTTATCTAGAATTATTATCTTATTGCGTGAATTTCTAGTATGGCTTACAGTTCGAAATGATTTTATTTTTGTCACGTAATAATATGCACATTTATGAACCGATCTGTATATAACTTAGAGTGTATTTAGAACAAACCAATGTTTTGACCAAGTTCGTTGATCAACTTCATCCTCTATCTTATTTCAAAATTGCGGCCATTTAAAATTGTCACGAAAAACTTTTAAATTTATAGAAATGCACAGAAAAATATAAATAAATAAACGAAAATATAAATAGAAAAAAGATTTTTGATCTTAATAAAAGGATTACGGAGCATTTTTTGATTTGTCCTTATCTTAAAAAGTTTCTTATGCATAACAGTTTGAATTTTTAAGATGGGTTACAATATGAAAAATGTATTTGTCTGCGACGACACTCGCATATATTGACCGATTTCGATGAGTGAGCATGTGCACAGGACTAATATCTAAATCAAGCTTTTTGTTAATTTCACCCTTAATGTTGTTTTAAAATTGCGGTCACTTTATTTTATCGACGAATTTGGCGATCAAATATAAATCGCCATAAAATCAGTTTGTGTAAAATTGATTAATTTCTCGAGATTCCCATTCATATTCAGTATTGACCAAAACAAGTATTGAATCTTCTATTATCGTGTTAAAATAATTTGAACTTTGTGCGATTGAATAATATAACTTGATTTTTTTTTTTTAAATAAGGAATATAAAAACTACTTCTTTCCCCCGGTACTGGCCGGAAGGACTTTTTTAGTCTATAGTTATTTCACGAAGAATAATAGCAACAAATATTACTTATAAATGAAGGAATATAATTTTCTTATAAAAAATTATATTTGTCACGTGTTTTTCTAAAATTTATAACTATTTTATATTTAAATTGAATATTACTGTAATATTTCTTTTCGGAAATTAGTTATTTAGAATGCAAATTTAATTGTAATTTATATTAATAACTATTTAATTTTAATATTAATTTTAATTTTAAAGTTTATATAAAATACTCCCGAAATAAGTTTACTTTACCACATACACAACGTGAGTTTATTTTATAAACGTCAAAAACATTCATTCATAATTTTAAACAATGCAATAATTATATATAAGCATTAGAAACTATTTATATTGATTTTTAATACAAATTTAAAAATATAATTCTAATTGTTATAAAAAAGATTTAAATTGATAAAATATATCATTAAAAATAACAAAATATATCATTAAAAACAAATCCCATTTGTTCAATATCCATGTTTTTCTTAAATGATATTGTAATTAAAATAAGAACAAAAAACTTATCTTAGGAAATAATAAAATATAACAAAGACTTTTACACTTTCCAAAATAGCTTACCAATACTGTCAGTTAGTTTAAATTGATAACAGAAAAAAAATGGAAAAAAAATATTTCTTTTATTTACGACTGAATATACCTCGTTTTTCCTTTGTTTTGTTTCAGGAAGCCGCTAGAAATATTTATCCATACCTAAATCTTTCAAAAGCTATTTTTTGTAACATAAAAATACTTTATGTAATGGCAGAAAAATCTTAGATATACCAAAAATAGGGACAGAAAAATGCTTATTCAAAGATTCGGTTATCAAATCGAAATGCGTTTTATGTACCTGGGGCATCACAGAATTTCTAAATTTAATCCGCATTTTTTTTTCTATAAAAGAACCGTATCTTTATGGCTCCCAAAATTTATTACTTCTTTTCTATTTCTGTAATTTCAGTTCAGAGAACTGTTTATTCTACACATTGAATTGAAGGAAAATGATTATTTGAACACGAATAATTGAATGTAACAAAAGTTTCTTTCTTTTTTTTTTAGAATTGTAAATGTATTTTACTACCAAGAAATTGCGATTTAGGATATGGTAATATTGCATGGAGTCAAATCACTGTATTTAATCACAATTTTATTGAAAAAATTTACATCTTGTTATTAATATAAATTTTAAAATATACATATAATTACTTAAAATGTGTTATACATACATTATATCTTTATGTACTAATTTGTAACGCCTTTTAAATAATTATATCGTATAATTTAAGTTTGTATTAACATTGTTACTTTAATTAATTAATTGATTACTTTTTACCTTTATGTATACATATATACATACATGGTCGGATTCATAATAGTCCGGGTGCTACGCATCAGAAAACTGCAAATCGTGATAAGAATATACCGCTTGGTGAGTATGTACTTTATGATAATACAATGCATATTAGAGGGGGAGGCATTTCGCAAAGTCGTCGGAATTCAAGATGGCGGCTGTTATTCAAAATGGCGCCATTTTCTGAATATGCTTAATGTAAATGTGCATTTCATGTCGATTTCGATGTTTTTAAAGCCAAGTTTTCGTTTTTAACACTATTCAACGTTATTTAAAAGAGTGTACGAATTCGGTTTATCTGTCTGTGTGTCTGTCTGTCCGCCTGTCCTTCCATGCTCTAGCTCACTTAAATGCACTCAGATTGCCATGTATATTTTATATGTTGTATGAAGTTTATAATAACATGTTCGGAGTAAAAAGTAAAGTGTATAGATTTTATAGTCCATTTACAGGGCACTCAAAGTATTTACGAATTGTTCGACCCTGCTCTTTTTTGCTTAAATTTACTCAGATATCCGTGTAATTTATGTATGTGTTATCTCTATGTGTAATTTAAAGACGTGGTATACTGCAAAATGTTCTGCATCGAAAATGAAGTGCCTAGCATTTATAGTTCGTTTACAGGCACACTCAAAATAATCCCCTTATCCTTATCTCCCTTATATAGTCCATTTGCAAAAATCCTTTTTAGTGTGTTTTAATGATGTTAAATTATTTGAAACATATTGAAATTAACATACATCAGTGAAGAGTAGTACAATATACTTACTGTACAATATGGTGAGCGTAGAATTTATAGTTAATTTACAAGCTCTAAAAAAGAATACGTTTATAATTCTGTCTATAAACACAATATTGTCTATGTGCTTTTAAATTATAGTATACTTTTTTAAACTTTACCAGGTAGGAACGAATTGCAAAATGCCATTTGATTATTTTCTTTGGCTGGAATGCAGCTTATAAAATGTGATGCTTTAATATATGATGGGCCATTTCTTACGAACATTTTAAAGCCTCAACAGACTTTAAAGACATTTAATGATTACTACATTAAAACGTTTTATCCTTACTTACGTAAAGACATTGAGAGTTTTAAATGTCAAAGAATAGACTTGATTTGGGATAGATATTTTATATTGAGCTTTAAAGGAGAAACTAGACAGAAAAAGGGGTTCAAGGGGCGAGATGACAAGTGCAACCACATGTTAGATTACTCAAAACTTGTCACGATTTCTTAGGAAATTCAAATAACAAAGAAGAGCTTTTTAATCTCCTTGGAACACTAGCGCCATACAAAAACACACAATTTATAACCACTCCACGAGAATAAGTTAAAGGCAGTCTTACTGCCGTAAGTTCCTTAATTGCAACGACTTGCCCTGGTCACGAAGAAGCAAGATTGGAGAATAATACTGTATCTCAAAGACATGGTTGAAAAAGGACTGAAACATAATATTGTACGGTCTGTAGACGCTGATGTACAGTGTCTCACATAAGTGATGGGACGACTTGTGCTTTACAAAAGGAAACTAATCAAATAAATTTAAAAAAACATGTACACATTTTTTTTGTGTGTGTGTTTCATACTTAAATTTAATAAAGATTGTTACATAACATACATTTTGTCAAAATATTAAAATATTAATTTAATAAAAATACAAATGTTTAGAACGGAGCAAAAAATAGCTCACATAAGTGATGGGACACCATTATATATGCAACAAAAATCGTCTGAAATAAGCAATAAAAATATTTTTGGGGGTTTTATTTTTACTTAAAAGCAATTGGCAATAATTTATAAAATCGTCTGCAGTATTTCTCTCCAGTTTGTTTTGGAATTTTAGTGTTTTTTAGCTCTGTGTAGCCATGAATGCTAAACGAAAAGAAACTTCGCCTGAAATTCGAAAATTAGTTATTAATTTGCATATTGAACGTGGAAAATCTATTAGAAAAACTGCTGAAACAGTTAACTTGAGTCGTTCAACAGTTTTCAATATCATTAAACGATATAAAAAGAATCATATGATTCAGGATAAAAGAAGACCTGGTCGACCATCAAAGTTATCCAATGGAATAAAGCGAATTATCATTCGAAATATTAAAAAAAAATCCAATAAATAGTGCTTCAAAAGTTGCTGCTGATTTACAAGCATTATATGGAATAATTGTTAATACTGAGACTATTAGAAGGGAATTCGATCTGCTGGATATCATGGTAGAGTAGCCAGGAAAAAATTCTTCGTAAGTGAAAAGAATAGAAAACTCAGACTAGCTTTCGCAAAATCCAACATAATAAGAATTCTGATTACTGGAATAAAGTTATATTTGCTGATGTGAGTAAATTTAATATATTTGGTTCTGACGATAGAATCTTGGTATGGAGAAAACCCAGGGAAAAATTTCGCAAACAGAACTTGGTACCAACAGTAAAACATGGTGGAGGAGGAGTTATGGTATGGGGGTGTATGTCGTCCGCTGGAGTTGGTAATCTTCTTTTTATTGACAGTATAATGGATCAGTACAAGTATATTGATATTTTAAAGCAAAATTTGAAATCTTCAGCACGAAAATTGAACCTTCATAACGATTTTAAGTTCTACCAGGACAATGACCCCAAGCACACTCCTCTGAACATTAGACTCTGGCTGCTATATAACTGTCCTGAAATAATAAAAACACCACCACAATCTCCAGGCTTAAATCCCATAGAGAATATTTGGCAAGAATTGGAATCAAGAATTCGCAAACACACCATTTCTTCAAAACAACAACTAAAATCAGTGCTTCAAGAAGAATGAAGTAAAATCACTCCAGAAATCACAAAAAAATTAGTCGAATCCATCCCAAAAAGATTAAATCATGTTTTAAAAGTAAAAGGAAATCCAACAAAATATTAAAACCTTTTAAAAAGTACAATTTTTGGATAAATATTTGATGGAAAAGTAAGTGTCCCATCACTTATGTAAGCCATGTTTTGCTCCGTTCTGAACAATTGTATTTTTACTAAATTAATATTTTAATATTTTGACAAAATGTATGTTATGTAATAATTGTTACTAACTTTAAATATGAAACACATCCAAAAAATTTTTGCACATGTTTATTTATTTTATTGCAGTTTCTTTTTATAAAGCACAAGTGTCCCATCACTTTTGTGAGACACTGTATTAGTTTTGGCGATTCAATATTTTTTAATCCTTTCAAACAGATGCTTAGAAACTGTTCGGATTGCATTTGGAACAGGGAAGAAATACAGATTTATTAATGTTCATACCATAGCTGCAGCGATTGGAAGACAAAAGGCAGCGACTTTACTAGGATTTAATGCTTTCACAAGATGCGACAGCAATATGGGTTTCACAGGAAAAACAAAAAAGTCAAATTGGAAAACGCTCATTCTCTTTAAAGAAGCTACTGCTGCCTTTTCATACATATCAAAACCACAAAGTTCCATTCTTGAAAGTATTTTAAATATTTTAGAAAAGTTCGTAGTATTGTTGTGCTGTTCAACAAGCAATACCATAAAGTATCAATAATGCAAGACAAGAATTGTTTCTCACAATTTTCCACCAACCAAGGGTGCACTTCAAAAATATATTTTACGCAGTGCTTTCCAAGCTGCAGATATTTGGGGAAAAGTAGATCATCGGGAAATACATGCAATCTCTCCAAACAAAAGGGAATGGCGCTTGGATAATTTATCATAGAAAAATATATGGTCGAAGTTGCCAGCGATTTTAGACTCTTGTGAAGATTTAATAAAGTGTATGTGTAAAATCTGTAAAGGTAAATGTGGCTGTAGAAAGGTTGGACTTTCTTGCATTATTGTGCAATTGCTAACACGAATGTGAGAAATATGATGACACCGAGAGATGTTTCTATATTCTACAGCTTTATATATAACATTGATTTTTTAATGTACTGTATAAGTAATCTATTAATAAAAGAGTATTTTTATTATGCATTCGTTCTTTTAAATTTTCTACTGTAAATGACCAAAATACTTTAATAAATGTCCTATTTTCATTTTAGGTATATTTCTAGTATTAGAAACGTTATTTGTGAGTTATAAAATGTGGAAATTAACATAATAAATAGCCTTGTAAGATGCAGATGAATAAAACTGCAATAGATTTTAAATAATAGTAGCCATTTTGAATTCCTATAAATTTATACGATACCTCTCTTTCTTACATGCATTTTATTAACATAAGATAGATACTGACTATTCAGGATATCCTTATTACAAAGGTTTTATCCCACCTTGCACTTTCACTAATAACACTTGAATTATATAGTGATCGTTATAAGATTTATATGCAAATTACAAATGCATATTTTCTTGTTTTCGTGTGTCACAGTAAATAAGCGATAAATACTATGTACACTGTAATGGAATTCTTGGGTAATTACGGTATCTTGCAGATTTAATATTTGACTATTACAAGTTATCATCAATGCCGTGAAAAGTAGATCGATAAAAAGAGAAGTATGCAGCCAGGTTCTTTAAAGTAAAGTTTCATTTTCACCCTTTCGAGAAAGTAGGACGCTCAGCGTAAATTACTGGTGGTTACAGCAGAGCCGGGGCAAGAGAAAAAGTGAAAGTGGCCGTTCTTTTAGTCAGAACCAAGATAACATCAGTTGTCAGATATCGCCAAAGGTTACAATGTTTGGCATGTATATGATATTTGGCCAAAATATACGTGCAATATTTTTCTTCTGAGAGAGAGATTTTTGTACTTAGCATATTAACAAGATAATCGCTAATTGGCGAAAAAAGAGTTTAAACCTTGATATTGGAATTTGAAAAAGCAAAGGAATTTTGTGGGATAGGCTTTGGGGCTCATGAAGCGGTCTAACATTTGCGAATGTATACCAAATAAGGAACGGTAGCATGAGAAGGAAATATATGTACGACGCGCAAAACATCTTATGCAGCATTTTTATTGTAGAGCAGCTGGTATAAGAAAACCACATTCGGTTTTCTATGACCATATAAGGAATGGACAAAGTGAAATACATGTGCTGGGATTTCGGTGACCGTTACATTAAAATGATTGGTTTAAGTATTACTAAAATGAGAAAAGGGGCTATATATTTATAACTTCAACTGTAATGTAGATCCTGTTGTGATCATGATTTTTTTAGTCACTTTAAAAGAAAGGATTTTTTTTTCTTTTTTTTTTTTTTTTAATAGAGGAAAAGATAAGTTTATCAATTTGTTACCTAACATCGTCATATTCAATGATATATGATATATTGATATCATATATCTCCCCCGCTGGTTTGGGTTTGAAAAAAATTTTGGACCCGGTACGAAAATGTCTCTCTCAGAATTACATACAAAAGTGTAGAATTATGCTGGTTAAATATAATGAATTGATTACATATATTTGAATTTATGCAGTTATACATTATGTCGACATATGCTTATATATCTTCAGAGTCTCTCTTTCTTTTTTTTTTTAAATGTTCATTTATTTTGATGTTGTTGTTGTTCCGGAACACATTGGCCTTTTATTGCTTAGAGTTCAGGCCTATTTGTGCTTATTTCTAGCACTTTGCACACAACAAGACATTCTTCCTGTTTTTTTTTCTAGGTATACCATATATTGTTCCTTTATACAGGTTATCTTTTTTTTTAATCAAAGATAAGGCGCCAAATGCAAGGAAGATGTTTAATATGTAAAATAGTCATGAAGTTCGTACCATCAATTGTTTATAATATATATGTTTATGAAGAATGTTAGCTATAGGTCACGAATAATATAAAAACATAGGTTATGGATAAAATGAAATCTTGAATAAAATATGAAGAATATGAAGTATATAATAAAAGTATGAATTATGTGGTACAAATATGAAAATCTATACTAAAAGAATACGAAATAGATAGTAAAAATATGAAATGTAGGTTAAAAATATGAAATGGAGGTTAAAAATATGAAATGGAGGTTAAAATACGAAATGGAGGTTAAAATATGAAATGGAGGTTAAAAATATGAAATGGAGGTTGCAACCATGTAAGTGTATCATAATAATATGAAAAATAATGAAATGTTATGGATGAAGTGTATTTTGTGACAAATGAGTATGTTTAAAAAAAATAAGAAAAAAAAATTCGTGTATCCACACAGGACAAGCAAAAAAAAGGAAAGCGACACGCGATCCATAAAAAGGTGCTGCCCTTAATCTTGTCAAATGACAAGGTGATGGCATCGGCTTATGGCCTAGCCCTATGGGAAGTGGGAATATTGGCGAGAGCCCACATTACATGGACCCTCTGCTCCTCCCGAAATCTTTTGCTTTCTCAGAGGAGCGCACGTCGCATTACATAGAAAAACAGGGAGTTTAGGTAAAATTGGTGTGAACTGCACCAATCCGAAATTTCGTTTCTCACCACAATGAAGTTACAGGTCCTTTGGGCGACTTTTGAACGGGCCTTCACTTCGAAGGGGCATAATTAAAAATAAAAAAAATAAAACTCTGATACATATGGTATATATATATATCTGAAAGGGAATGTCAATCCTAGAGTAGTGAGAAACAGCTTTGTCATAATCGGTTAGAGATTTATTGTGCATCATGATTATGTTTGATATGACTAAAATTTAATGTATGTGCAATGTGATATGTTATTTTTATTATTACTATTATTATTATTATTATGTATGAACAATAAAACTACTGAAAGGGAAAAGTAAAAATCTTGGCGACAACCCAGCAAATAAGAGACAACTGTTATGTGGAAGCCCCCTGTGATGGAGAACGTGGACCAGCCATGAACTCCCTTAAAGGAAACTCCAACACAACATGTGTATCAGTGTGATGTACTGCATTTACTGTAAATCTATGTTAACCTAATATTGTGATGGGCTGTGTTAAAAACGAGATCTTAGGTTGTACACTGTTAAAAATAAAGGTGACAAACCGGTGCCATTTGGGACCCGGAGGTGAAAAGGCGGTGCCATTTGGAACCCTAGGGTGTCATAGCAGCTTGAATATGCGGTTGGGGTGACGACAGATCTGTTACTGGATGATGGGAGCTAAATAAGGTGCCATGCACTTCGTAAGCACCTCATCGGGTGACTGGCAACTTGCGCATGCGCTATGACGCGTGTCTTTCTGCTTTCGGTGTCAGCAAGTAAAGATTACGGGTGTGAGCAAATCAAAACATAGCAGTGTGTAAATTGGCGATATTAATTGAGGACTAACCACTGAGTTACAATGAAACAACAATGAGGACTTAACGATCCGGTTTGCGCGACCAGTGAACCGGGCAAAGTCTGATTAAAGGTAAGATTTAACTTTATTTTATTTTATTTTATTGTAACGTTAATTTATCGTACATCCCTATAAGTAATGTCATAAAAAAACAGTAAATTAGATTTTTTTGTTAGTATGATTGATTGTTAAGTTTATTATGTGAAGCTACAAGCTACACTCTCACCAAAATACCCGCTTGCTAATGTTAAATCTATGAGGTAGTTATTTTACAATTTCTCGTTTACATGTCAATATTTTAAAATGATTTATCGAGGCCTTAGCTACCGAGGAGCAATTGGAGCAAACTGCTCTAGGCACGGGAATACTAAGGGCGCACAATTAGAAAGAGCGAAATGAAAGATTGTAAAAATATTTACATATTTTTTCATTACAAATCAGTTATTATAGACGAATCTTGTTGCAATCGGAATATTCTATGACCATTTTACCTTATGTTTAAACTCAGCTGTTTAGATTTAACCCTTAACTGCTGTTAGTGGTCTCAGACACCGTGAGTTTTTCAAGTTTCACAGTTTAACTTGTAATTTTTAGTTTAACTATAGATACTGATCAATTTTTTTTAGTTTGGAGTCTTATTACTACCTCTAAATACTTTTTAATGGCTGAATTTATTTATAATATTCTTGTACACAAAGTTTAATACATAAATAGTATTCTGAGAATTAATGTAACATTTTATTCATCTTCAGATTAAATGGTCTGACAGACAGCTCACAGTAGTTATGTAACAATTTTTGTCAGAGCAGTTAAGGTTAAAATATATTTTTGCGTCTATATACAGTTAAAAGCAATTAATTTTATTCGCGAAGTTTAAATTTTAACCTTTACACGGGATCTTGGACAGCATCTGGCCGGCTTTGTATATATTGTCGGATAGATGCTATCCGAAACCCTCCTGTAAAGGCTAATTCACACCATATTGCAGCCTCGCGTAACTTCTCTAATATTGTTTCAGTATACTTGATTTGTCTTTATTTGAGAGGGGGGGGGGAACTTTTTCATTTAAGACAATTGAATACTTGCAAATCTTAAAGTAATCAAAACTTATTTACAGGGTTTTCATTATTAATATTTTCCTTATTAACCACCATTATTTCCAAAATAATCTTCATAATAAGATTAGATCGGGAGGCGGTAGCACGGACAATCATTTAGTCTCACTTAAGGATAAAAATCGCGGATAAAACCTCGATTTGCATATTAAAACGTTATTAGTCAGCCAAGTCATACCTTGGTGGGAAATGCCTAAAACCCGGAATTTAGCGGTATCTTGGGTTTACCATTATGTTTTCTTACTCCCAATTCTTCATATTTCCATACTTTTGGTTTCATTTTCTTTCAAAAAGGTGAGAAAATGTTAGGGTATTGCATTGAATAAACCTTATGATCTGATTATCGGCTATGCAGATTTACACCCATTTTTTTTTTTTTTTCGAAAGTATTCTTTCGCATTAAACCTTATTTAGTAGCAGAATTTTATGGTTAAATAAAATAAAATATTTTTTTTCAATAATAGTAATTTAAGTTTGATTAGACCGTAATCAGTCCCCCCCCCCCTTTCTTAATCATCAACATCATCCGATATGACAAATTTGTAGTCATGAACATTCAAATTATAAAAGGAAAACAATCTGTATTTACTCCACTGAACTTTCAGAATAGTTTACAGAAATAGTGTGTGTTCAAAAAATATAACAATGAATAAAAACTTATATCGTAATTTTACACAAATGTGAAAATTTTCCGCAGGTGATGAAGATCTCGTGTTTCAAAGGCGATTTTTGCACTGTCATTTATAAATCTTAAACATTTTTCTAATGACATAATTTTTAACAATCTTTCATTCCACCCGTTCTGAAACAAGACCAATAAACAGGGCTGGCTTTTTGCCGGTAAAAACCTGGGGAGAAGGTGGTAAAAACTTAAGGATATACAATAAACTGTTAGCCCTTAAACTGTATTTTAATACTAGTGATAAAAATTCTATTTTCATGTAATTGGTGTATTAATATATAATATCTATATAGGGGAGAGTGGGGTGGTGTGGGACTTTTTTTTTTTTTTTACAAAAGTAAGAATTTTTTTTTATATATACACAAAAATAAACAATTCAATTTATAGCATGCAAGGTAAAACACTTTTTAATCCCCCTGAACAATATAGAAACATAACGTGCAAATACTATTTTATTTTAAAAAGAACGTAAGTTTCAAAATGTGTCTCATACCTACTCATTAAGAGTTATGGGACAGCAATAATAAAAAAAAAGCTATAAGGCACAAAATAACCTATAGTGTCGGTAAGATAAACAATCAAACAAAGGTTGTAAGTTGATAATGTATATGCCACAATATAAAATTCCAGTATCTTCATGACTGGAATGAAAATTCAGGATTCTCTGTCATAGGTGTCATTAAGGCCCCACACTAGGCTCAGAATGTAAAGATGATAATGTAAAAGTTTATAGGAGCGTTCTTTTGAAATACCTAACTCAAATTTTAATATTTTTACATGATTCTTTTGAACAAGATAGCTGAGAATATAACGATAGTTTCAATTTCAGAACCGGTTCAAACCAATTTCGTAAGTTAAAGTAATTTAAAAAAAAAAATCTGAAACAAAAACTGAAAAAGTAAAAACTACGCCGGTTGCGGATCGCCCTCAGCAATCTTGTGCAAAACAATCACGTAAAAATATTAAAATTTCGGCGAAATATTTGAAAAGAACGCCCCCATAGACTTTGCATTATCATCCGGGTCTTTTTCTGTGCCTAGCGTTGCGCCTTAAATAATCATCACTTTTTTTACATTTTGATGTATAAATGCATATATTATCAATGTTATAATTAATATATTATCCTCTAAAAAATTTGCATGTTAGCAATTCGCATTATTATTAATTAAAAAAAGGAACTGGACGCATCAAATTCATCCCTTTTCTGGCATGTCCCATTCCTCGCCAGTTCCTTGTTTGTGTTAAACTTCTTGTTCAAACAAAAATACTGCTTTAGGCTTAGTTTAAATTATGGATAATATACAGTATAATGTTCCATAAATAGGGAAACTATTACATTTATACATAAACAAGCCTTTAATATATTGAGAGCAAATAAATCAAATTTAAATTGGATTTTAGAAAAAAAAATTTCTTTCAAACATTTGCAAGTCTATGCATATCAATATTCTTTTGTAAACTGAAGAATGGATTACCATTGCTTCATCTTGTATGCGATCGATGAAATCTTTAGAATAATGCACAAAGAGAAAAACCTACAGTCCCATTCCACCCGACTTTCCCCCATATAACAAAAGGGAGACATAAAGAATTAGCCAGTTCCCTAAACCTCCTGATATACACTATATGGCCAGAGATGACCGTCCACTTGCGATTTTAGAAATTTTGTTAAATATCTAGAAAAATGTATGTAGAATTATCCTGAAAATCTTAGTGTATAAATATAATACACTACCTGGCCATTGATTATCGTCCACTTGCGATTTTAGACATTTTGCAAAATATCTAGAAAAATACATGAGGAATTATCCTGAAACTCTCAGTGTATAAAAAATATAGTACAGGTCATCTATTTCCGTGAAGATTTCTTCCAGAAACTTTATAGGGGACCGCCAACAAATTAAAAAATGTATGAATATCTTTTGGATACCTCTGTCAAAACTAATGCATCAAAAGCGCTCAAACTGTAGATTGTGATTAAGTGGCTTATTGTTATAAACTGTGTTCATTTTTATGTCGATAGCATGTATACTCGTAGAGAAATGAAGGTTTTTATAAAAATACTCCCAAAATTTTCCAACATTTTTGTTTATAATTTGCAGAGTTCTTAATATAAAATAGTAATATTTTCTGAAAATGTGACAAACAACATTGCACATAATACCCTGTAATCAGAATTAAAAATTAATAAAAGTGGTATGAAAAATGAGTAGGTTTACTAAATAATTTTTCCCTGCTCATGCGTGAACGATATCAAAAATTCATTTGCATATTATGTTAGATAAATGTATAGAGCAACATTTTTGAAAGTTGCAAAATCATAGCTTGAAAATTCTGAAAATAATCGTCAATAGAATCACTTAAAAATCCGTTATTTCCAAAATGAAGCAAAAACAAGAAGGGTTGTATCCACATATTTATTAATTAGTGTCAATATAGAATACACAATACGGAACTTACTAGTACATTTGGATACAATCCCTCATTTTTTTTGCTTCATTTTGGGAACAATGGATTTTCTACTTATTATATTGACGATTATTTTTAGAATTTTCAAGCTATGATTTTGCGACTTTCACAAAAGTTGCTCTATTCATTTAGCTAACATAATATGCAAATGAAATTTTGATATCGTTGACGCGTGCGCAGTGAAAAAATATTTGGTAAACCTACTCATCTTTCATACAATTTTTATTATTTTTTAATTTTGATTACAGGATATTATGTGCAATGTTGTTTGTCAGATTTTCAGAAAATATTTTTATTTTATATTAAGAACTCTGCAAATTATAAGCAAAAATCTTGGAAAAATTTGGGAGTATTTTTATAAAACCCTTAATTTCTCTACGAGTATACATGCTATCGACATAAAAATGAACACAGTTTATAACAATAAGCCACTTAATCGCAATCTACAGTTTGAGCGCTTCTGCTGCATTAGTTTTGACAGGGTTATCCAAACGATATTCATTGTTTTTTAATTTGTTGGCGGTCTCCTATAAGGTTTCTGGAAAAAATCTTCACGGAAATATATGACCTGTACTATTATGTGTATACACTGAGAGTTTCAGGATAATTTCTCATGTATTTTTCTAGATATTTAACAAAATGTCTAAAATCGCAAGTGGACGATAATCAATGGCCAGGTAGTGTAGTATAAGTCATATATTTCCCTGAAGGTTTTATTCCGAAACTCCAATAGGGGACCGTCAACAAATTAAAAAAGAATGAATATCTTTTGGATAACCCTGTCAAAACTAATGTAGCAAAAGCGCTCAAACTGTAGATTATGATTATGTGGCTTATTGTAATAAACTGTGTTCATTTTTATGTCGATAGCATGTATACTCGTAGAAAAATTAAGGTTTTCTACGAATCCGAAAAACAGTCTCAAATTTACCCAAGATTTTTGCTTATAATTTGAAGAGTTCTTGATATAAAATAACATTCTTTTCAGAAAATGTGACAAACAACCTTGCGCACAATACCCTGTAATCAGAATTAAAAATAATAAAAATTGTTCGAATATTGAGTAGGTTTACTAAATAATTTTTCACTGCGCATGCGTCAAAGATATCAAAATTTCATTCGCATATTATGTTAGCCAAATGTATAGAGCAACTTTTGTGAAAGTTGCAAAATCACATCTTGAAAATTTTGAAAATAATCGTCAATAGAATACGTTGAAAATTCGTTATTAGCAAAATGAAGGAAAAACACGGGGGGTTGTATCCATATATTCATTGATTAGTGTCAATATAGGATACATAATAGGGGCTTACTAATAAATTTGAATAAAATTCCTCATTTTTTTATTATTATTACTGGTATGGAATACCTGTACATGTTAGGGAAATTCGTTGCTAATCTGGAATAGACACTTTGTTCCAAGATATGTTTTGTAAATATGGTTAATAATGTAAATAGTTTGTAACTCTTAATGATAATACAGGAAAAGAATATCTGAATGACAAGTATGAGTTGGTCATGTAATTTTCTCGTGCTGTCCGAAAATAGGCAATAAAGAAGAAAGTGCCCAGTTAAACGGATGGCATTGAGCTCGCAGGCTATACATACAACTGTATATTATACTCTTATTTCAAAGAATAATGCCCTTCCAAAAATAAAAGAAATCAACTAACTGTAAGTTATTGGACAGTGGATTAACTGCCATCCCTCTTTATACTTAACCAATGAGCCCCTAAAACTAATCAGGAAAGTGCCTTATCAGAGTGAAATTATTAACAAAATTTGAAGAAAATGTGATAATTCTGCATGATTTCTGCATATTTATATAAATTAAGGAGGGTAGCACTCTCTTCTCCCCCCCCTTCATATTTAACCAGTGAACCTCCAATGCTAATCAGTGAAGAACCTTATCAGAATGAACCTACATATAAAATTTGAAGCAAATCTGATATTTATATAAAGAGTTATGACGTTACATACAGAACCTGCGGGCACATTAGCTGTCAGGCTTTGATAGCCTTGTGAGCTATAATTTAAATTTTATTTAAATTTTATTCTTTCTTTTTTTGTTCATCTACAATTTTTGCTGTACTTTGATGATAGATTTTAATTGGACTGTCTTGTTGTGTGTTTTCCTTAATGTGTTATTATTATTTTTTCAGATAGTGAACTTAAATTTATAGTACTTACATTACCATGCTTGATACAAGAAAAGTTTCCGATTCTTTATCATGAAGAAGGTGCAGAAATTTCTGTGTTTCAACCTGTTACTGTGCTCCGCAACTCAAGCAACTTGTTAAATTACTCATGCTATGTATTAATTTTATATAAACAGTTAATTATAAAAACTGATACTTTTATAAGCTTAGTTACTTTGTGGTATGCATTGTTTTGGTTGTTTAACGTTAACTATAGTAAAAGCCAATTTAAATTTTTATCATTTTTATTAGATACTTATGTCTTCAAAATTTTATCAGTGGCATCAGTTCCACATAGTGTTACGTCTTTGTTTAATAATATTTAATACATTCTTCGTGTTTACAATAAAAAGATTATTTGAACTAAATGGTTGTTTTTTTTATTCAATGTTTTATTCATTTCATTATATTTACTCAGTGGATTAAAATTTCAGATGCAATAAGTCAAAACACAAAAACAATTAGGCAGAAAGTGTTTTGATGTGGATACAGGACTAGAAATCAGCAGTCGTTAGTCGTCAAATGAAACTAAATTATAGAAAAATTATTCCTAGTCGTCAAATCTTGATAGCTAGCTTTCTTTAACTTTAATTTTTGTTTAGCAAATGCTTTCATTTGTATTTTAGCATACATTCCCCCCCCCCTCTGCATCATGACATCAGCACGTGTCTTAAGAATTTTGAACATTTCAATAACCTCTAAGTTAACTTCACTTTCACCAATGACTGATAAAACTGGTCCTTGGATATTACACCCCTTTAAACAAGATTTTCTTTTATTATGAGATATTTCTGCATCCTTATATGTTCCTAAAATAAGGAACTGTATTAAAATTGTTTTAAAATTTTTGTATTCCCTTCCTCAAACAAACAAAAAAAATATGTGTGATTTGGAAATGTTTTAAATGCCCCACCATAATTGGCAACCAAAGATTCATTTATTTGCTAACTTTTTATTTTCTGATGTATTGTTAATCTCAGATTTTTTAAAAATTAGCTTATCGTTAGTTATATCTAAAGCTCATATTTTCTCTCTGTGGACATATTTGCTTGATTATCTGTTTTGTATGCATATTAGCTTTATAAAAAGAATAAGTTTTTCCAGAATCCAAATATTGTAGTTTAATCAGATTTCATACTTATGGAAAGTCAGTTTTTATTTTGTTTAGTAAGAAAAAGTGTTTAATATATAAAGTTTCCTCCCCACTTCCCTTCAATACATTAAAATTAAATATGCAATGCAATATTATTACTATTAACATGGTTGTGAAAAGAAATAAGAAAATATGAAATGCAGTTGGCACATCGAAAAAAAATTGTAGGCATTATTTTGACACCTTACATACAGTTCTTAATTTCAAATCCTGTGTGGATATATGCTATAAAATATGGATTTCCATAAGTTCACTATAAAGGTAAGTACTACATATATTGTAAAAATGATTTTTTTTTACTCAATTTCATCTGTGATTTTACCACAACTATAAATTGAATTTATTTTCTATAATTCATTTCATAGCTTGATGGCTAACTTTCTGGAAGAATTTTAAAGAATATGAAGTATTCTTACTAATTTAAAAGTTACACAGCATTTATTACATATTCTTTTCTAATTTGGGTTTTACATTTTTTTAATTAGATACAGCAGGGTAGCTGAAAAAATATTGGTGCGTTTTTTGACATTGATATTTCACGAATAAAATCTGAGAAATGCTTATTTAAAAATTTTGTAGCATTTCTTCTACTATATGAAAATCTTAATCCTCCGAAAAGTTCACAACCGTCAAAATGAACAGCAACTAATATGTTCAACGAAGTATTCGCCTCATGGAAGCAAAATAACTTTAATGGAACTTCCAGCAGTATTGGGGCCTTCACATGGAGCAAAAACAACATTGACCATCTGCGTGGATATTTAATAACAGGTGTATTGCCTTCGAACAATCAGATCTTAGCTCACTTGACTTCTGTAGAAAAGCTAGAAATAGAAAATCCCCAATTTGCATTGTATGTGATGCGAAATTATCAAGGCATAGAATGATTTAAATCAGAATTATCTGCAGCGGACTGTCAATTCTGTGATCTTTCGTTTTCAAACTTGTGTAAAAAATAAATTTCAAGCCAGTGAACAATTTGTTAAAATATTGTTATTTCTTTTATATTTTATTATTTAATTATGTCATATATTTTACAGGATATAGCATTTTTCTGTGTTCCCATACTTTTCAGTTGCCCTGTATATAAAATAATGAAAATACATGTCAAGCAATATACTATGTGTCAAAAAAGATGGTTACTTATTACTTCTGAAACTATAAGAAAATTATAAAAATATTCATATGATGATAGATAATTCAATTTGTACTTTCTCTTATTTTGGAGTCAAAAAACATCAAATTTTTACAATGTTCTTGCATCTAAAAATGCCCAATCACAAAAATAGTTACTGGCCCTTTCTTAAACATACCCAAAAGGTTTGGTCAAAACATATGAGTTAGAGACAGTCAAAAATCATGATTTATTTCATTTTACAAGAACTTCAAAACATAAAATTGAAAATCAGGCTTCAAATTGCATGACAAAGTCACAATATTTGACTCTAACTAAGTGATTTTTAGAGGCAGAAAATAGGTGTAGATGTTGTGTAAATTTTCCGATTTATTCTAACAAAACCTTTTGGGTATTACTAACAATGCAATAGTGATGACTTATGATTGGTGATTTTGAAATGCAAAGACTGTATAAAAGTTAAAATTATGAATTTTTCTTAAAATACTCTCCATGTAAATGAAAGTACAATTTGAATTCTCTGCCTTTCTATGATTATTTTTGTAGTTCATATTATCCCTCTCTGAGTTACAAAAATATGCTACAATTTTTCTTTGGACACCTGATAATGAGTTTAAAAATATAATATTCCATCAATCTAAAAGAAAAAAAAAGACTCAAAATATTGACTGATCATGATAATTTTCTCTGCAGAATTCAATTTAAAAATGGGTAAACACTTTCTATTTCATGATTCAAACCAATACAATTTCTTGACAAGCAGGGTAGGGGGAGGGGGGTTGCAACTGTGGGCCATAGATTGTGAGTGCTATTTCTTGTAGGATGCCACAGGGCACACTGGATTATGTGTTTCATCCGTTCACCCTCTGGGGCACCCTGGATAAGTAATATCATTATTCTCCCCTGAGATGCCATTCTTTCACCCCTTAAAGTACCCTGGGTGAGGGGTGCCATTACTCTCCCCTCAGATGCGATCCTTTCACCCTCTGGGGCTCCCTGGATAAGGGGTGCCATTACTCTCCCCTGAGGCGCCATCTTTTCACCCCCTGGGGCACCCTTGTTAAGGGGTGCCATTACTCTCCCCTGAGATGCCATCCTTTCACCTCCTGGGGCACCCTGGATAAGGGGTGAGATTATTCTCCCCTGTGGTGCCATCGTTTCACCTTATTGAACACTGTGGATAAGGGGTGCCATTATTCTTCCCTGAGGTGCCGTCCTTTCACCCCCTGAAACACCCTGGTTTAGGGGTGCCATCCTTTCACCCTAGTTAAGGGTGCCATTTTAGCTCCTCTAGGGGTGTCACCAGTGAGACAAGCCTTTCACCCCTAAAAGGTGCAATGTGTCACCATTAGTTTTAACAGTGTATTTTATGGAGCTGTTTCCTGGGTGACTTATATTTTCCTCATGACGCACAAATAAATGATCATTTCTAGGGGGGGCTATAATTAGCCTGTCAATGTGTACTCTGAATGCCGATTCATCGAGTGAGTGTAAACGCTTAATGGAAACAGAAACTGGCGAATATTTATGTACCACAATAAAAGGTCCGGTGTATTTTGGTTTAAACTTATCAACGGATTTGAGGTACACTATATCCTTTTCTAAGATTACTCTTAGTTTCGCTCGTTTCTGGAAGTGTTGATTTCTCTTTTCTTGTGAATTTTTGATGTTAGTGTATGCTTTTTTGTAAATTGAATTCAAATCATTTAGCAACTGGTAAGTTTCTATCCCCTTATCAAGGATTGGCTGATTAATAGTTTGATCAAAAGTATCAAATAATAAAGATAGTTCTCTTCCAAAGTGTAATAAGTTGGGGGAATATTTAGTGGAAGAATGTGTGGAACCATTGTATAGTGATTTATGTATACGTAGTGCATTTTCAAAAGAATGGCCTTCTTCAAGTAAAGTGGTAATTGAATATTTTATTGATTTATTTACTCTCTCTGAAATTGCATTACTTTGGGGGTGACCTACTGAGGAATGGAGTATTTTTATGCCCAATGTATCGTTGAATCTGTTGTACATGTCAGAAGTCAGTTGCTTACCTAAATCGCTGAGAATAGTGGCAGGTCTGCCAAAGGTAGTTATGTAATCAAATAAACATTTAGCAATTTTGTCAGTTGTTGTTGTATGCAAAGCAAATAGTTCGAGGTGCCGTGAAAAATGATCTGTTACCGTTAAAACTGATTGTCCGTTTTTAAATGGTCCTAGTAAGTCAATCCCAATGGTATGTCCTGGGTGGGTTGGTGTGTAAGTGGGCTGAAGTGGAGCAGGTGGTGTTATGTGATGTTTTGTTTGAATACACTTAGTACAAGATGCTACAAAATTTAACGTGTCGGTATACATTCCTTTCCAAAAATATCTAGTTATTACAAATGCATATGTTTTAGTTAACCCAAAGTGTGACAGATGACAAATTGTTAAAACTTTAGCCTTAAGTGAGTCTGGTACAATAATATGGTACGAAAATGTGTTATTATATATGTTTTCTTTTTTTGTCATGAGCACCTTACTGTCAGGATGTATGAAGTACATCGGAAATTTTTTTGATGATCCATTTCTTAAAATCTCATTGTAAACTTCGGCCAAATTTGGGTCCTTTCTTTGCTCACTGACAAATGTGTCGTTTGATATTTCAAGTAATGGATCCTTGTTTGTATCTCTGCCTGAAATTAAATAATTTACTGAGTTGGGTTTGTTTTTATTGGATTCTTCGATATTGTCCGAAATATCATTATCTACAATTGGTAAAGCATGAGGGTCATTAAGGAGTTCAGGATTTGATTTAAGATCTTGGGTATTGTTTTCAAATGTACACCTTGATAGATAATCAGCAAGTACATTGGATGATCCCGGTACATGTTCGAAGGAAAAGGTGTATTCAGAAAGTTCAGTTAGCCAACGTGTAGTTAAATCCGCAGGGTTACATGTATTCTTGTATTTTTTTAAGGGAGCACTATCTGACAAAATTACAAATTTCCTGTTGTATAAATAGTACTTAAATGCGATTACTGATTTATAAATGGCCATTAATTCAAGTTTTAAAGCTGGGTAACGTTTTTCTGCATGTTTAAGAGATTTAGAAAAATATGCAATAGGAAGTAATTGTCCTTCATGTTCCTGTAATAATGCACCAGCTATCGCTACCTTAGATGCGTCAGTGTTAACGTAAAAGGTTTTTGACCAATCTGGTAAGCGAACCATAGGTGAACTAAAGAACACTTGTTGCATTTTTTTGAATAATTCTTGGTGTTTTTGTGTCCATTTAAATGTAGCTTTAGGAGTAGTCAAATCAATGAGAGGTTGAATAATTTCCGAAAATGATGGCACCAATGATTTATAAAATGTTACTAAACCAATAAATTTTTTTAATTGTCTCTTAGTTTTTGGTGTGGGAAACGAGTTAATTTTAACAATGTTTGCCTGAATCGGTGCAATAGAGTGGTTTTCAATATGGAACCCTAAGTAGTCAACTGCTGATGTATGAAATGTACATTTGTTTGGAGTCAATGTTAAATTATACTTAGTTAAGATTTTAAGTATTTTATCTAACTTTGAACAAGTTTCCTCAAATGAGTTTGACCCAAATATTAGATCATCTTGATATGAATATACTCCATCAATTTGCAATTCATCAATTAAAGAATCCATTAAATGTTGGAAGAATCCACTTGATGACTTTAGACCAAATACTAGGCGTTTATATTTAAAAGTCCCATAGATACATGTAAAGGTTAGTGGGTCTTGAAATTGTTCCGGAAGGTCTATTTGATGATACGCCATTTTGAAGTCTAGTGAAGTGAAAAATTTGTATGCGGATAAATTTGAAATTATGGTTTGTATTTTTGGTAGGGGGTATGATGAGCCTTGTAACACGGAATTTAACATACGTAAGTCTAGAGCGAGTCTGTATTTCTGTTTTCCAGACTGATCAGTCTTTTTTTTTACAAGCAAAATGGGACATGCCCACTCAGAACAATTTCGTTCTATAATATCTGCTTCAAGAAGTTGATGAATTTGCTCTTTCATTTCGTTATGTAATGATTGTGGGAGGGTAAATGGTAATGTTTTTATGGGATAGTCATTTATAAACTTTAAATTTGGGACTACCTTGTCTGTGTGGCCTAGTGTTTTTATGGATTTGGAAAATGATGCATAATTATCGAGCAATAATTTTCCTAACTTTTTTGCATTCTCTTCCTGTAAATGATTTAAATTAAAGTCACTAATTTTTAGTTCTTCTTTACGTTGATTTAATGTTTCATTTGATGCCTGAATATAATTACAAATGTAATCCTTTAAGTTATCCTGAGATTTAAGATTAAAATTCGAAACATTTTCACATGAATTCATAATTTGATGAAAATTTGTGTTTTGTGACGGGTCCATAATGTCCATTGTTTCAAATAAAGTTCCTATTCGTGCATTTTTGTTTATGTGTACAGGTTTAGTAGATGAATTTTGTATAAAAACATAAAACTGGAATTTTTGTGGGGATCTAGTTGTGTTTTGAGTTCCTTCCATGTCTGATTCATAACTTTGACCACCTACAATACTATCGTAAGAAATTATATTCTTTTTTGTTTCACATTGAAAATAGTAATGTTTTCTTGGGTCAATTGAATCAGTTTTTATGGAGATCCACCTCTTTTCCTGTGGTTCTAGTTTAAGTTTATTCTCCAATCGAATGTCTTTTGGGAATTTTTCCGATTGATGTATTTCATGTGTTTCAAGATGATGTGTTTCATTCTCACATAAGGCAGAATCAAGTAGTGGTATGCTAAATTCATTTGTTGACATTTTATTCTTATGAATATCTATCACAATTCTATTTTTGTGAATAAAATCAAAGCCTAAAATTCCCTGGAAGTTAGCGGAATTCGATATGTCAACAATGTAGAAATTATGCGAGAATGACTTTTGGTGTATGCGAATAGAAGTTTTAATGCATGCAGTGAACTGAACATCTGAATTAACTGTTTTAATAGTGACGCCTGTTCCTAATCTTTTATATTTTAGTTTGTCTTTAATTTTTTCAAACAAATCTTGTGATATAATTGAAATGGATGAACCAGTATCGAGCAAAAAGTTAGTTTTATGTCTTGCAATGGAGGCCTTTATGAGGGGGAGTGTTGGGGATGAATTATTTACATTGCAAATAACTGCAACTTTGTCATCACATATGTTAACAGTTTGTGAAGCTACTTCATTATTGTTTTCGACTGTTTGTGATGCAGAATTTTTGGACCATATAACTTCACATTTTGTTTGCGAAGCAACGGATTTAACCCTTCTGTCTGGACAGAGTGTAGGCAGTGTTGGGTCATGAGTCCATGGAAATTCGTCTGAAGTTGCTGATGTGTTAGACTTCTTTTGAGATGTAAAGCCATCAGCTGAAGTACATCTCTTTAGTAGTTTAAATTACCATTTCTGTTATCATTTCTTCTATAGTTATTGTCGTATTTATAACTATGTTTATTTCTATTTGAATTTGCTCTACGCCATTTAAAACAATGTTTTGCTGTGTGGCCACGCTTCGCACATAGCTGGCTAGCGGGTGGTGATGTAGATTTATTTTTACGTGTGTTATGTTTAGGTGAAACCGTATGCTTCCTTTTAAAGTCCTTGTTCGCATACTGTTCACGCTGTTTTGAATTTTGTGGGGTTATACTGTGAATTGCGTCTATGTTTTGTTCATTTGGAATGCTTGTTAATGTTAATGCATTGACTCTTTCAGTTAAAATTTTTAACTGATTAGCAATAGAGTCTGCTACAGGATTTGTTGTGTTACATGTTTGTAGCACATTCTCATTTTGCATTATATCCTGCAACATTTGTGCCCTGTCAACAGCAGTGTCATAATCGAGAATGTTTTCCTCTTGCAATTTAATTCTCAGTGGGGGTGGAATGCACGAGATTAGTTTTGTGTATTTAATATTGTCTAAGGCTTCTTTATCTTTTATGTTATCATGTACTCGAGTAGTTAGAATATTTATTCTGTGTGCAAGGTTTCTAATCGTTTCTTGAGGCAGCATTATTAAATTGTTAAATTCCACGAGCGCTGTTGTTTTACTAGGGGGGGCAAAGAATTTTTTGAATTCTTTTTCTACAAATTTTAATTTGTCAGCTTTATAAATAGATGGGTTCTGAGTAAAGAAAGTAAGCGCAGGTCCGGATAACTTACTACCTAGAAACTGGATGGTGTCCTGATCCTTCCATCCGTGTGCTTTGGCTAATGTTTTGATTTGGTTGAAGAAAAAGTCAACCAAATTAGCATCGCCATCAAAAGTGATGGTTTTGAAAGTAATCTTAGAATTAGCCATATCAGTTAAATATGTAGCTGATCTAATGCAACAAATACTAAAAAAAAAAGGTTTAAAACTATTTGTAAATGTTAATTGGTAGGTGTAGGGCTACTATTTAATTGCACACGTATTCCTTTGACTAAATTCTAAAGATTTCAAAGGTACTCACAATCATTTAAAGTCAAATAAAATAATAATAAAAACACAAAATATCACTTAAATAATAAAAATAGATACCATAATAAAAATTATTAAAGCACTTAGTTAAAAATATCTAGCTCGTAAATGAGATAGTATTAGAAATGTCTTACTCTTATATTTTTTTTATCTATTACTGAAAACCTCTATTTGTTCTCTCATGACTCTGAACAAAATATCACATTGAAAATTACTTACTTTGTATCAAAAAAAATTTTATGAAAAAAATCACCTTTTTTTTAGATTAAAGAGTAAGAAAATGTATGTATGCATAATAAAAATATAAAGGGTATCTTATTAATGCTTGGATACAGGATTATAATTGAGATGTTTTAATACCGTAAGATAAAGTTTAATCAAATAAGTATTAAAAAGCATTATTACTATTTTTTTTTTTGAAATGCTCTGAACAAAAAAATGTTATTTAAATAATCATGTATCCAAATAAAACAATAACAATAATAATAGCAAAACATAAATCTAAGTGTTGTGGCATTATTGATGTAATAAAATTTCGCTTGAGCACAAATTCAAAAAAAAAAATTTTTTTTTGTGTGTATATTGTTTTAGCATCCCTGTCAACAGGGATCACAAGCATATTTCACGTTCAAAACTTATGTGTGTACCATTGATAATCATTTCGGAAAGCACTCAAGGAATAAAGATAATTGGCACACACTTTTTTTTAATATTTTGCGTATTTCTCAATGAAAAATTCTGTATGTGAGATTGATGACTTATTTATCACAAACACCTCATTGCATATATTTCACTAATTCTTTTTTTGTGCTCGACTAATTGCCACATTAATCGCTACTAATTTTTTTGGATTTATTATTTTTTTTTGTGT
Organism: Maratus speculifer; assembly: GCA_964019185.1. NCBI lineage: Eukaryota > Metazoa > Arthropoda > Arachnida > Araneae > Salticidae > Maratus > Maratus speculifer. The sequence goes on from OZ025297.1 coordinate 54,079,359, forward strand.
ATGTTGAAAATTCTGATGAGAAAAGAAAACAAAACTTTCGTTGATATCACATTTTTTTGGGTATCTTTCTTCACACACACTTATGACACGCATTGCAGCTGATAGACGCCACTGAAAGCACGGAGATGACCGGAGCACATATCACACATGATGAATTCACAAACAATTATGACGAGCACTGCAGCCGAAATGGAAAAGAAAAAAAACTGCCGAAGACACTGAGTTGACCGCAGCACGTCGAGATACGAACGCGATGATGAATGTTGACAACGGACGGAGCCACGCAGGTCGATCAATCAGGGTCGAAGAAAAAAAACTTTTGATTTTGACATCACTTTTCCAGCTGGCTAAGGCTTGAGTAACTGTCATACTGGGAGGGACGAGCCTCTTTTGCCGCATCCAACACCATGCGACCCACAGAAGAAGGAATAAGTCTCGAATCCTATGATGCACCGACGGAGCAATAAATCTTGAGTTGTTCGAAAACACCGCATGCCATGCAGAGAAGATGCGAAACCGCTATAGACAGCAGCGATTTCTCCGGATTCTATGAGCGTCCATACTCCTCTAGTCGGGTTAAGTACGGTCTTATAGCACCAAAGTTTGTAATGGAATTCTTGGGTAATTACGGTATCTTGCAGATTTAATATTTGACTATTACAAGTTATCATCAATGCCGTGAAAAGTAGATCGATAAAAAGAGAAGTATGCAGCCAGGTTCTTTAAAGTAAAGTTTTATTTTCACCCTTTCGAGAAAGTAGGACGCTCAGCGTAAATTACTGGTGGTTACAGCAGAGCCGGGGCAAGAGAAAAAGTGAAAGTGGCCGTTCTTTTAGTCAGAACCAAGATAACATCAGTTGTCAGATATCGCCAAAGGTTACAATGTTTGGCATGTATATGATATTTGGCCAAAATATACGTGCAATATTTTTCTTCTGAGAGAGAGATTTTTGTACTTAGCATATTAACAAGATAATCGCTAATTGGCGAAAAAAGAGTTTAAACCTTGATATTGGAATTTGAAAAAGCAAAGGAATTTTGTGGGATAGGCTTTGGGGCTCATGAAGCGGTCTAACATTTGCGAATGTATACCAAATAAGGAACGGTAGCATGAGAAGGAAATATATGTACGACGCGCAAAACATCTTATGCAGCATTTTTATTGTAGAGCAGCTGGTATAAGAAAACCACATTCGGTTTTCTATGACCATATAAGGAATGGACAAAGTGAAATACATGTGCTGGGATTTCGGTGACCGTTACATTAAGGGATTGGTTTAAGTATTACTAAAATGAGAAAAGGGGCTATATATTTATAACTTCAACTGTAATGTAGATCCTGTTGTGATCATGATTTTTTTAGTCACTTTAAAAGAAAGGATTTTTTTTCTTTTTTTTTTTTTTTTTTTTTTTTTTTTTAATAGAGGAAAAGATAAGTTTATCAATTTGTTACCTAACATCGTCATATTCAATGATATATGATATATTGATATCATATACACCTTATTATATAATAAGTAATTGGTAGCTCATTGTAGTATTAACATTGATATATATACATTTTAATGTGTTTTAAAGAGTATAACATCATTAAGAAACATTGCAAACGATTTGGCCACATACAAACTATTGTAATGCAACTTTTTTAGCGCCCTGTAAATGAACTATAAAAGCTATACACTTTACTTTTTACTCCGAACATGTTATTATAAACTTCATAAAATATATAAAATATACATGGCAATCTGAGACCATTTAAACGAGCTAGAGCATGGAAGGACAGGCGGACAGACAGACAAACAGACAGATAAACCGAATTCATACTCTCTTTTAAATAATGTTGAATAGTGTTAAAAACAAAAACTTGACTTTAAAAACATCGAAATCGATATGAAATGCACATTTATATTAAGCATATTTAGAAAATGACGCCATTTTGAATAACAGCCGCCATCTTGAATTCAGACGACTTTACGAGATACCTCCCCCTCTAATATGCATTGTATTATCATAAAGTACATACACACCAAGCGGTATATTTTTATCACGATTTGCAGTTTTCACCTTATTTTTGTCGCGTAGCACTCGGACTATAAGTAATGAGCATCACTTTATTTCCACGCTAGTGTACATCATCGCATGCACCTGTTTCTAGGGACGACGGTGGGAGGCGTTGACTTATATATTGACATATAAAGGTTGGAAAACAAAGCCAAGCAAAGGAACACCACGATAACGCACCGAGCCACACCTTCTTCATCGTGAGCGCTTAAATAGCTCGGCTGAATGTTCCAATTGACCGACGTCATCCCTATAGTCCGGACTTGTTTCCCCCTGACATATTTTTTCCGCGATTAAAATCAGCGAAGAAAGGCAAACTCTTCAACTCGATCGAGGACATCCATGAAAATGTCAAGACAGCCCTTGAAGACATCACGGAACAGGCCTACGTTGACGCCTTTGAGACATGGAAATGCCGCCTACAAAAGCTTACTAATGCAGGCGGTACCTATTTTGAAGAATACTAGGCAATTGTACCAATTCGCTCAGTAAATCTGTCCCTTTGAACGAAGACTCTTCACTTATGAATCCGACTATATATTTATGATTGCACATATGTGAGTGTGTGGGTTTTTGCATATACAGCATGTCCCAAAAACTCAGATACTATTTAAGTTTTTATAAGTTTTTCCACTGTGAATCACAAGCTTCATTATGAATTGTGAAATAAAACAACATTAATGAACATTTAATAAAAAATTCACATGTACTCACAATTTGAATGTTCTGATCTCGCCAACAGCAATACTCTCCCGTGGCCAGATAACAATTTTCATATTGAGAAGCAATGAAATTACAAATATTTGGTTTATATCTATTATGTTTTAATAACTGATATCAATTCATCAGCTCTTGTCTGTTTTGCGCGACAAAGCTTTTTCTTACGGTTACTACAGCTGCTGACAATAATAGAAGTAGACTGACAATAGAGGATCATCAATTAAGGCGTGGTAAAACAAAACTGTTATGGAGGGATCTTCACTAGATGGAAGCGATATTTCTTGTGGAGTTTCGAATTATGTTGATAATTTGATTGTTCCCTTGCAGCTGGATCGTTGAGTCTGGGTTTCTACTGCAGTGTCCAGTCATCAGAATAAAACAGTGGGAAGAACCTGCATGTATCAGTGTTTTTCATCATCTCAATAAAAATATGGAAAGGCATAAGTCAGGTTGACGTAAGGCAGAGATCGTTTTATATATCCAGTTTTTCCCAGCTATAATGTACAATTTAAAAAAAAGAATGAAAGAAAGAGTATGAAAAAGAAATCATTCCATACACCTCGAAGATTTCAGGACATACAAAAGATGATAAGAAATTTTAAATAGATATCACAGTAAATTTAAATTTAAATTATGTATTCCAAGATTACAACAGTTATTCTAAAGGATATCAAAGATTTTTAAAGACATATTACAGTAAATTAAAATTAAAATTCTGTATTGCAAGATTACAACAGTTATTCTAAAGAATGTCAGTATACTTAAAAAAATTGCCTAGGATAAAATTTTGTGTTGAAGGAATGTAATCTATGTTATTGGTGAATCGTATAAATACAAAGGCATGGAGAAACCTAATGCGTTTCTTGGTCGCCAGCCAATCTGTTAATCTGATTTCTCTTTTTAACCGTGTATGAAAAAATATATTAATAGGCACTAAAAGCTTCGCAAAAATTCAGGTCGTGTTTTGAATAGAAGAAAGCTGTATGAAAGATGTCTTCTTCCGAATATTTTTTGAGAGAACAAACGTTAGATGCTAGACGTTAAATTGTGGGATTGTTTAAACGAGAAAAGTTAAGAGAAAGCAAGCAAATGCGAAATAAAACAAATTAAAATGAAAAATAAATAAAATTTTGAATATAATATATCACACTTTCCAAACTTTTCTTACAACAAAATTGCATCTAGTTTCGAGATTCTAAGTCTTACAAGTTCAAAAATATATACTCTAATATTACAATTTTAACAGACGATATTCTAAGTATATTTTTAATTATTTACTTTTTTTCCTTGTTAAATACACGCTAAAACTCTTAAAATATTTAATTGATAACCATTTTTGTCAATTAATTACTACAAAAGATTTTATAAACAACAATGCAATAAATATTTAAAATAGGAATAAAAATAAACACTTGTAAATTATGATAATAGTAATAATGAAGCAACATAATGAACGTGACTTCAATAAATAGTAGAGAAATAATAATTATTACAAATTCTTTTCAAACTCGAAAACTCGGAGACTTCGAAGAGTCATACTTTCAGACTCTATTTATTTTCTTACATTTATTAATATATAAATACTTTGACAATAAAGTTCGGTGAATGAATTCAGAACGACCGATCTAGCAACACTGGGAAAACAAAACGTTGCACCTGCATAGAGGCAAATGTTGACCATCTTCCCCCATCGTTGTTCAGTTCAGCGTCGTTTATGTTCTGTGTAAGACGTGCTTTACTAAGTGCTTGTTCAGTGCGTTGGTTCTTAACTGACAACAGTAAAATGAACGAACCGAAGATCAGTTTAAGGTTTGGTTTTAAGTTTTGCAAGATACCGAAGGAAATTCATGAGGGGTTGTGCAAATTGAACATCCACCATACTCGTCAGATCTCAATCCTTCAGACTTATTCCTATTTTCACGGCTCAAATTTTCTTTGAAAGAGATTTGACCATATTGCTGACATCCAACGTAATGTGACGAAGCTTTGGAACTCCATCCCAAAAGAAGACTTCTTGCAAAATTCCCAGGACATGTATGGCAAATGTGCAGGACATGCATAGCATAGTTATGGGAGATGACTATTTCGGAGGATGGTACGGCAACTTTCATTAGTATTTCATCTACATTAATGTTACAGGACTATTCACCGAATTTTATTGTCAGAGGTAGTATACAGGGTGTTTCGCTACCAGACCGACAAACTTTGAGGGATGATAGTAGACACGAAGACAAACATTATTAAATAGGAAACCATGGGCCGCAAACATCTTCACTAGGAGCTAGGGGCCATTAAAATTTAAGGTCCAAAATTTCGAACGATGATAAAAAACGGGAAAAAGGATCGATTCGTTTGCGGTTTTCACTAAAATGATTCTTTATATCACGATTTTTTTAGAAAAAAATTTTAAAGGTTACGTTCAAAATTTGTCGTTAGAGGGCGCTTTAGACTTTAGAGTAACAAACAACTACTTTTTAAAGTTATTTTGTGCATGTGGATGAAATTATTCTAAAGTTTAGACTTTAACTTAAATTTTAAGCCCATAATCGAAACATTGGGATCGGTTAACAAGCGAAAATTGAACTGTGAACAGAGGGGAAATTTTAAAAGCTCATAAATATTTAACAAACAAATTGATTTTGTTACAGTTTGCGTGTAAGTCATTCCCTTGGTAATTATTTTATTCAAAATGACGTACAGCTTTTGTGTCCTTATTTTTTGATAGAGGGCGCTTCTGACACTTCTCTGACATTTCAATGGCATTACTCCTGGTTGTTTTACTACCAGATCAACATACTTTTAGGAAGTGTTAGGGATACTAAGATGACTCGGAATCACATAGGAATGTAACGTTAGAAATGCCTTTTTCCAAGTTACGGTTAAAGGAAGCAAAGAAAAAAGTAACAGAAACAGTAGAGAAAGAGCGACACGTTAATATGACATAAAACAGTTTATTTAAAGGTTTTACTAGAAAAGGTGTTCGATATTATTACGACCAGGAGCAGTCCGGCAAGTTTAACAGCGACACGGTAGATGGCACTGCGGTTTCCTTGCGGTAGATGGCGCTAAACGGTAATGCGCATGAGCAGCGATCACTTTGAAATAATTTTTCGCGAACCGGTTCCAAAGGTAGCAGAATGAAGTATTTGAACGATGAACAGCACGATAGGGCTCCTCCACATTTTACCAATGACGTTTGCCGACACTTTAAAGTAACAAATGGACATTTGTGGATAGGTCGTGGTGGCCCGGTTCATTGGCCTGCCAGATCACCGGGCCTATCATCTATGGACTTCTTCTGCTGGGGCCAAATGAAAAATTGGGAATATGCGACTAAAATACCATCAGTTGAAAACCACGCAGATGGTATTTCTGTATCTGCCAGAAAACTATCAGAGATGCCAGGAATCTTTCAAAGCGTGAGGATGAGGAATTCCACGCGATGCCACTGTCAAGCATGCCGGACTACTTCTGGTCATAATTTCGAACACCTTTTGTAGTAAAACATTTAAATGAACTGTTTTCTGTCACATTGACGTGTTGCTCTTTCTCTGTTGTTTCTGTTTTCTTTTCTCTGCTTCCTTTAACCGTAACTCGCAAAAAAGATATTTACAACGTTACATTCCTATGTGAATCCGAGTCATCTTTGCATCTCTAACACTTCCTGGAAGTATGTTGGTCTGGTAGAAAAACAACCAGGAGTAATACCATTGAAATATCAGAGACGTGTGGAAAGCGCCCTCTGTAAAAAAATGAGGACACCAAAACTGCACGTCATTTTGAATAAAATAATTAACAAAGGAATGACTTACACGCAAACCGCAACGAAATCGATTTGTTTGTCCAATATTTATGAGCGTTTAAAATCTCCCCCTCTGTTCACAGTTCAATTTTCGCTAGTTAACCGATCCCAATGTTTCCGATTATGGGCTTAAAATTTAAGTTAAAGTCTAAACTTTAGAATAATTTCAACCATATGCACAAAATAACGGTAAAAAGAAGTTGTTCGTTACTCTAAAGTCTAAAGCGCCCTCTATCGACAATTTTTGAACATAATTTTTAATTTTTTTTTCTAAAAAATCGTAATATAAAGAATAATTTTAGTGAAAACCGCAAACGAATCGACCCTTTTTTCCGTTTTTTATCATCGTTTTAAACTTTGGACCTTAAATTTTAATGGCCCCCAGCTCCTACAGAAGACGTTTGCGACCCATGGTTTCCTATTTAATAATGTTTGTTTTCATGTCTACTATCATCCCTCAAAGTTTGTCGGTCTGGTAGCGAAACACCCTGTATATAAGACCATTAATTGCATTACAATATAAACCATTTGAATTTAATAGAAAAAATATTGAAACGAGAAAAAACTAATATATATATATATATATATATTTCATTTTCTGGATACAACAGTTTCTATAAGTAGTAAAGCTTAGCTTTTAGTTATTTAGTTTCTACAAAATTTGTGTCGATATTTTCCTATAACAGCCTATTTAAATAAAAAGAATTTAACTAAAATGATCCCAGTCTCCACTGGTTTCTTTGTTTCCATTTGTAATTTTTTAAATACAGCAGTTTTAATAATAACAATTAATTTCCTGTGTATTTGAAAATGTGTACGACCTGGCTGACTTTTTTATGTCTGGCGGGCTTCCTGGTCATCTGACGTGTTCTAAGTTGCATACGGATTCATTGAGCACAATATGCTTGATATTTGTAAATTAGGTGGACCATAACATATCACCTATTACAAATAAAATCACTTAATTTCCTGCCAAAAAGAGCATTATGTTACTTTAAATCCGCTAGCAGCGTATTTTTGTCCTCTTCACTACTTGAGTTGTGTAACATTAGCATTATATATTAGATGCATATAATAATGCATACGTTAGCTGCACTAACAAAAACAGCATATTTAACAAAGTTACACTAATTTAATAATGAAATGAAAATAAGTTTTCTCAATGTTCTCTTCATTGACAGCAATAAACATACACTGACTTCTGTATACATTCTTTCAAATTAGCTGACAATTTGACAGCATTTCATCTGATTCACTTAGAAAAATAAATGTATCTTACAGTTATTTCACTTATATTAATCTAATTCCCTTTTAATATTATTCAAAATATCAAATATTAATTTTTCTTTCTTTCTTTTATTTATTTATTTATATTTGGGGTGGGGGGGGGTTGTTTACCTGACAAAACCCTATTCGTTCCTTCCTCTGTCTGTCCGTAAACAAAAACTGTATAAATTTCAATAATGCTTCAAGTTTTGTGTATTTACAGATGACGTGTCACACGACAAATCTTAAAATTTTGTAAAAGTCTATTATTTTAATTACATTAATTTTCTCAGTGTCATCTGTTCATTTTTGCGATTTTAAAACAGAAGCTTCATTTGAACGTTTTTCGTGTAGGCATCATCGCTGGCTTAGGAAAATAGCATCTCGGCAGGAAACAGAACATTCTTTGTTAAATTTCCAATGCGGGAGCCAGGATCTAATTCCAACAGACTTGCCAACTAGGCCGTGGCTTAGGGCTCATTGCTGATGAGGCCCTAAGTGGAATAAAATGATTTGGAAAAATAAGACTACAACCCTCCAAGTGTTTAGAAAGTAATATTCCGTTCACAAGGCTCCAGGTTTCACTGCAATATTAGCAATATTTAAGATAATATAATTCTATAGATTTAATGAATTTCCAATACATTTTATAGTGATTAATGCTGTCAATGATTACATTCATTTTTCTAATTACTTTTTTCTTATAATGTTGAAAGAATCATAATTTCTGAGGATTTAAAACAAAATGTAGAGAAAACAACATTACAATTTTACCCATTTGCAAGACTCTCATAGGGTTAAATTGTAGTTTCCGCAATTATTGTCTCTAAAACCAAAATATATTTTAGTTAACTTTGCAGAGATATGGTAATATCTAATTATACTCCATGTCCTCCAAAAATATAGGAACTATTTCGCTGCGTTGAGCAATTGAAAATGTGCTGGGCCTTGGTTCCACCACAACCTTAATCGGGCTCTGGCGGGAGCTCGTAATTTTCATTATAAGGTGGACTTAATAAGAAGAAATTTCGTATTTTTGGCAAATTTAGGATCTATCATACAGTACGATAGTACTGTATAGTAGAGCACAGATGCATCTCTAATGTTAAAGTCCAATGTTTGCCTCTTAATAACTTTGGACCCAATCATTGGATCGCGAGGAAATTGAAAAGGCGAAGTTTCCTTTTCTAGACCTCAAATTTTACAAATTCATGCAGATCCATCAATTAGTTATGGAGATCTTAAATCCATGTTTGTCACTTTTTTCTTCATGAAACAAGAATAAATGGCAAGCAACTCAATTATTATCCGAACCAGAAAACATTCAACGACGAATAATAGCTTGTTCGAAAGCTTTTAATTTAGGCATGTCCGTTTCAAAAGTCCTGACAAAGAATATCTAATACTAAGAAAATAGCAGCATTCAAAATTTACATAGTACTCTACCTTCCATAATTTAACATATAGAAATCTCTCATTTTTAATTGTTAATTCAATAATTTCTTTCGAGTTGACACCAACTAAAAACCTGCACAATAATTTAAAAAAGAAATGATAACGCACGTTCTCTTTTTTATAGGTCAATAAAGATTCAGTTACTTCCGATAATTTTTCACATTTTTGAAATTGGCATCAATTGAAACAGAAAATGAATATTTTTCATAAACGTATATATAAACTGTAATTGAATATGTTTTAAAACCAAGTCACACCTTTATTTGAATGTTTTCGATGTCAAAACAGTTACTATAATACACGATATTTCGATTAAAAAACGGATAATTTAGAAAAAAAATCCTTTTCTACATAAAAAATAACGATTTGGAAATAGAGCAATGAAAATATATGTAGATAGCAATGGACAAATGAAAATCTGTGTATATACCGTGAAACTGTAGGGGGACTGCCACCTGGTGAAGAGAAAGGCAGTTCTGTCGCCAAGTGTTGCCACGTTGGTCGCAACGTTGGCGATACCATGTTGGCGATATATCGCCAAATCTAGCGACCAAAATTACTCGCCAATAGTGACACCAACTTGGCACTATTTCTCGAATTGCATCAAACTAATATTTCCATTAATACTAATATTAGTTTAGATTTGTTAGTTGAAGTTCGTTGATTAAGTTCCTGAAAGGATCTGAAATCATAGGAACTGATCTGATGAAAAAACGGATTTTAATACATTGCTGAAAATGAACTTTTCCTGTCGTTTTAAAGAACTGTTCATTTAAACACCAAATTTTCGTTATGTACGATAAACACTACTTCGAATAAAATTAAAATATTCTTGTGATTCAGGAAAGAAATTTTTCATTTACCAAGCTGTACTTTTTTTTCCGCTTACAAAAAGATTTTTTCAAATAAAAAATGTATATTTATTTTGACTAAATCAAGTTCTTGTTATGAAAATTGCCTCTTAAAATAGCATTATGAAAGCTAACAGCACTTTTCATTTAAAACAAATTCTCAGCATACAAGGAGCATATTCACTAAGAATTAATTTATTATATTCTTTTAAATGCATTTTTGGCGGCTTGTGTAATGTTTTTATGAATATTCTGAAATCTTAACGTTAAATATATTACTTTTGAATATTTTATTTTATTTTTAATAGAAAAAGAAATATTTTTATCATTTCTGTAAAAATAATGCCTTTGTGTTATTTAATCCCAGATGTAATTAACTTCTAAAGTACGTGCTTTCAAGTGAGATATTAATCAAAAAAGTTTACTTCAAAGTGTATTTTTTTAATTTTGCTTGCAATTTCTAATCCTTAGTATTGTTAGTAGTATTAAACTTCATTTTATTTTCTTTGTTTTATGTTTATTGTTTCTTTTAGACATAATGCTGTATAAGTACAATAAAAAATAAAAACAAAACAAAACAAAAAGAGGATTATTTATATAAATTAATGTTCATATTTAAAATTAATATATGTTAAAGTATACATTATTCACTCATAGTCCATTAAGTTCATTTTTCTTTGATGTTCTTTTTTTTATTGTTGTTTTGAAATGCAAGAATATTAAAAAGAAAATTAAAACTATTTTTACAGAAATTACTTTTTTTTTCTACTTTGAATACTAAATTTTATTTTTTCTAACGGATTTTCATGTCTTAAAATCAATTAAATAAAATAAATAATCAATAAATTAATAAATTGTCCAGCAAGTTTAAAGTTACGATTCTTACTAGAAATTAGAGTTTTTAAAACTTATTTTATGTATTGCTAAATAAGCAATATTAATATTTTACTGCATTCGAAATGCTGCTACCTCATACTAAAATTTTACATTTTACTTTAAATAAAAATGCACTGTGAAGGAAAAAAAACATTAAATTCTGTGAAATCGAATTCAGGCACTGATGCTATAAAAGTAAATTCAGGCAATAACTGAAGTAAGAATAAAATTCTTTCTTTCACGTGCGTGAGGTAGCCAATAGAAAAACAACATTACTCAAACGTGAGAAGTTTCACAGTACTTTTAAAAACTACAGCTTTTAAATTTTACAGCTACTGTGTTGGCAGCAAGTGTGTAAGCACCTTTTATGCAAAGCAAAGATTTTTAGTTTCTTCTATCTTTAAAAAAATAAGTATTGGATATGTGAAAATTTTTGATTTCCGTGTTTTGACGGATTTACATGATTTTAAAATAAAAGAACACGACATTATATTTTTCGAAAATGTTTATCTGTGAGTCTGTCTGTGTGTCTCCCTGTCTGCCTGTGAGACTGTGTGTGCTCTATCTCAACAACTAATGAATGGGATTTAATGTACAAGTAGATGATGTTAGTCCTTTATATGGACTTGATCTGTTTGCTTTTAGATCTAATTCGCTCAACAGGGGACGTTGCTATGCTGCCTTTTTCTCTATTTCTGCAATATCTAAATCTGAAGAAATAATTTATCGTTTTTCCAAAAACTTCAGATTCCGTTAGTCCATGATAAAATATGGTGCTGATTGCTTTTCGTGTAAATCTCCCAATTTTTGGAACCTGTGATTACTCATAATTATAACAATAAACCTACCTCAAGAACTAATATATAAATTTTCATCAAATTTCTGATTTAGTCGGTCCCTGATATAAATTAATGCTATTTAATTTTTTGAGTATAGAACTTTACATGTGGCGCGTCTATACAGATTTTTTTTAAGATTTCAACTAGATTTTTCAAAAACAAACGCAAGGATTTTTATAAAATTTCAGATTCAGTTAGAATTTGACATAAGTTGTTGATTTACGTGTAAATCACCTAACCGGCGGCACTGTTGTGCTTTATTTGTCACGTATTAACAAGCATGGAATAGAAGAAAGTTTTGGAATTGCAGCATCGACCAGATTTACATTGTAATGCACGAGACAAGAAATATGATAATCTCTTCAGTAATGTTTTTTCAGGATAATGTAAAATATGGTGCTGATAAGTAACGAGTGATATATTGGTGTAATTAAAATCACCGTAAACAGCAAAATATAAACACCTATTTCTTTAATACAGATTCTGTTTTTTGTGACTAATAATTTTACTGCTTTATGCGCCCAAAAATGAGTAATGCGCATAATTCCATGTTAAACTGGACTCATCTTCACCATTTAACGAATGTCTCTAATAACATGCATACAATAATAAAGTATTTAGAACAAGATAAATTTTATTCTGTATTAAATTTTATACTCAAAGTATTAAGAATTTCAATAAATTTTATTCTGTGAAATCATGCTTAAACTTTATCTTTAGGTTTATCCTTTTTAAATTATTATTATTTTTGAAGCCATTGAAGCTCATTTTTTTCTTCAATTTATGAAATTTTAAACCATTGTTTTCTTTCATAAAGAAGAGAAATATTTTTCAACTCTAAATATCTGCAACGGTTTGAAGTATTTCCTTAATCAATTTATCTATAAATTGCATTGCTTTGAAGAGAAACAATAATAAAAATAATTTGGTTCAAAGTCGCTTTCTTTAGTTTTGCATAGTTTCATATCATTTACTGTGTTAATAGTATTAAACTTACGCGTCTGCACCTTTATTCATTTAATTTATTTATCAAAAAAATGGTAAAAATACAGCAATTAATTTCAAAGTAACGTTATAGGATTTTTTGTATAAAAGAAAATTCATAATTAAAAAAAAACACTTTAAGTAAATTTCGGTAGAACCATAGATGCTTTTATTTTATTTTGTTTCCCTTACTACACAAGAAAATTATTTGTTGTTCTTTTGAAGAATGTAATATTATTTTCTTAAGTACTACAATTAGTTTTATGAAAAGGATTTTATTTCTGTGACAGCGAGTTCAGCATACCATTTTTTTTTAATAAATCTTTAGAGGATTTTACATACACTGTTAAAACTAATGGTGACACATTGCACTTTTTGGGGGGTGAAAGGCTTATCTCACCGGTTACACCCCTAAAGGAGCCAGAATGACACCTTTAATTAGGGTGAAAAGATGGCACCCTTAATTCAGAGTGTTCAATAATAAAAAATTTAAAATATACAAACCGATTTTTGGCCGTCGAAGGATTCGAACTCACAACGTCTGATTAGAAGCTTAGCGTTCTAACCGCTCGGCCATCGAGCTCACTTTCATTCACTCATAGCCATAGATTTTACTTGCCGTCACAGAAAACAGAAAGACACACGTCACAGCGCATGCGCAGGGTTCCAGTCACCCGATGAGGTGCCACATTGCTGCCAATACGAAGTGTATGTCACCTTATTTAGCTTCAATCACCCAGTAAGAGACCTGTTGGCACTGCAACCACATATCCAAGCCCTTATGGCACCCTAAGGTTCCAAATGCCCCGGGTTCCAATGGACCCTAGGGTTTTTCACCTGCGGATCCCAAGGTTTGTCACCTTCACTTTTAACAGTGTAAAGCCTTAGTATATAAATAAAGCTCTAATTACGTAAATAAACAAAAATCGCTTGTTTTAAGTTAGGTATAACATCAAGCAATACATTTCTGAAATTTTTTCTATCTTTAAGAGAAGAAAGATTTGGATTCGGAAAAAAGTTTGACTTCCAGCTTTTAATGGATTTATGCGTTTTAAAATTCTTGAATACGATTCCATAGTTTTTAGAAAAAAATTTCTGTGAATCATTCTGTTACTTTGTGAGTCCATATGTGATAATAAAAAATTGCGGACACTCTGTCTCAAGAACTAATGCGCGTAGTTTCACAAAACTTTATATTCATTTAAACTTGATACAAACTGAAACTGATTAGATTTTGGTGTATTTCACTCATCAAATTGCGCTGCTACACTGTAAAAAAAATTCAAGAGGTTACTAAAAATTTCTTAGTAAATTTGTATTCCACAGAATTTTTAGTAACCATTACAAGCTTTTTTTTTTTTTTTTTTTTTTTTTTTTTTTTTTTTTGCAAGTAAAACAAACATTTTTTTGTAAACTGAACAAAAGAATTTTTTGTATAACTAACTTCAAACTTTTTAGTATGAGCCACCAAACAAATTTTAGTAATAGCTCCAAAATTATTTTTAGTTAATTAAAAATTATATTTAGACTTTTGAAGCGGAAGATTTTGGGCAAAACCACAATAGATGGCAGCACCAAATATTGATACCTGCTCGATTTTGACACGTTTCTAAAGGGGAGGGAAAGTCCAGAGATCATTACCCATGGTTACTGCCACGACAGGATTTTCAAAATCCCTTTATCTAACGAGTATTTACATTGCATACATTGGGTGCATATTTGGTTGCGTCCAGCATCGAACCCAAGTACATTCAGCCTGGAGTTCGGTGCTATGACCACTAGGCTATCCAACCACACCAAATGAGTTTCAGTAATAGCTGTTAAAAATGTAAAACTATTAACTCAATTCGTTGCTAGCTTTTTTTCTAGTAATTGTTACAGATTTCTTGTAACCGATTAAGATTACTAAAAATTTTTTAGTAATTACAAGGATCACTAAAAATTTTTTAGTAAATCGACACTTTTTTTTTACAGTGCATGCTGCCTTGTTCACAATTTCTAAAATAATTTTACCTCAAGAATTGATGCATAGATATTTATAAAATTTTATATTCAGTTAGTCCATGATACATTTTGATTTTTACTAAATTTTTATGCAAATCGCTCAAAAGGGGACGCTGTTATACTACATTATTAATGATTATCTCAGTAGCTCCATCTCAAGAACTAACACACGAATTTTCATCAAAATTTAGTTTCGAATAGTCCTTCATATATATTAGTTCTGTTTAGTTTATGGTATATATCTGCGTACAGGTGGCACTGTTATATAGATTTTTTTAACGATTTTGCAATGTCTCTAGCTCAAAAAGCACAGCTATTCATCAATCTTCAGACTCATTTCGATGTTGACATGTGTTGTTCCAGACTAGAGTTTTGTGCAAACCACTTAAACAATGGCGATGCTATGCTGCATTTTTCAAGAAGTATCAACATGTATAGAAGAAAATTATATATATATATATATATATATATATATATATATATATATATATATATATATATATATATATATATATATATATATATATATATATATATATATGTGTGTAATAAAATAAAAAAATGCGCCATTTTGCCCTCTCTGAACAATTAATTCTAAATTTGTGGAACATATTTTTAATCTTAGTTTCGTAATGTATTACTATTTCAACAGCTAAAATTCTTTTTCTTATTTTATTTAACTTGTTAATAATCTATTGCTTGTTTCTCAAAAAGTGCGGAGACGATTTCGTAATATTTTTTCCTTTTTAGAATATTACCGAGATTTTAATTTTATTTTTTATTAAGAACGTCTGCTCTGTATTAATGCGCGAATGTTAGCAGGTTAGTCTATTTGCGAGACATTATGGAGTTCTTACGGGAATGCCACGCCTCGTATACCAATCAGAGGTGATGATTTCTGACGCGTAGCCTCGAAGTTAATCCTAATTGGATTTTTAATTTACTGACGCAGACTGAGGAGGGGCTCGTTTTTTCGTGTGAGTGTTGGAGTTTCATTCTAGGTTTTCGGAGCATTCAGAATGCATCTGTCTCTTGAACTGCTAGGACGCCCGTCTCATTTTTTCCGATAATTTAGAACACCGAAATGACGTAGCTTTTAGAGCGAATGTTGTAGTGACAGATGTGTGGAATGGTGACAAATGGAATAACTTATGGCTTGATCTAAATAAATATGGATTAAAAACTGATTGACTTACATTTATTCCGGAGAAACTCCTAAGAGAACAAATACATTGCTTGGTAAGTTACACTACGGCTGCTGAACCTCCTGTTGATCTTTTAGATGGAATGCCGCCAAAAATAATATTTTAATTTTCACGTTACATATATATATGTGTATGTGTGTTTAGATTTGAATGTAATATTTCACTGGCATTTAGTCTCCGTCTAAAACTTCAAATTTTATATTACAGATATAAGTGTGTAAAATAAAGTATATGCTGTATTTTCTAAATAGAAATATTCATTTTTAACATATCATTCTTTCCTGAAAAAATCCATTTTTTATCTATCCGACTTTTTTGTTGTTCTAGTTTTAGTCATTTAGTATGCTTTTATGCTTACTAAATTTTGCATGAATTTCTGGAAAATATTGAAATAAAAATATTTTAATGAGATAAATTTCTAAATAATTCTTATTCAATACTTTGCAATAGAATTTTCTTTTTCAGGATTAAGTTTAAACATTCATGTTTTGGTTCATCGACGAAAAGTTATTGCAATTTCAAAACAAAACTATTTCGTTATGTTGCTTAAATTTTTATGATTTCAGGTTTCAATTTATGTTCTACTCTCTTCTTTAATGCTGTAACATCACTGAAAAATTAAATATAGCATTTGTTTAACATAAAACTTATAAATAAAACTATAATAATTTATTTTTTTAATATAAAAACAAAAAAAGGTATCAAAACATTTTTTAAAAAAATTAAAATTATTTCATCACATTTTAATGAAAATAAATATTTGAAAGCAAAATTATGTAATTAATGTTATAAAATTTTATTTCTGATCATCTGAATTTTTTTAGACGTTATTTTAATTTAGATTAATCAGAAGATCAAATGCCCTATACACAAAGAAATTTGCCTTATTTACTTGGGTTACAGCAATAAGCTAAAAAAAAATCCTTTTTTGAAGAAAATAATGCATCATAGTTTTATGTTGAAACATGTTATCGAAGCATTAAAAATGGCTTCTAATGAAATGTATGTTCAATTTTTGTTTCAATGCATTGTCCGCACCGACGCACAGCGGGGCAGAAAGCCTCGAAAGTTCACAAAAAAAGTAAAATTTACTTTGAACAAAAATTAACAAGCATGAGCCACCAAGCAAATTTTAGTAACAGCTCTAAAATTATTTTAATAATAAGCCGCAATAGATGGCAGCACCAAACATTGCTACCTGCTCTGATAGGACTTTCATAATCCTTTTATTTAAAGATTACTTACACTGCATACATTCAGGGCGTATTTGGCGGCGTCCAGCATCGAACTCGGGACATTTCATCCTGGAGATCAGTGCTATGACCACTAGGCTATCACGGCCACACCAAGAGAGTTTTAGTAATAGCTATTAAAAATATAAATCTATTAACTATTCATTGCTAGCTTTTTTCTAGTAATTCTTACAGATTTTCTAGTAACCGAGTAAGATGACAAAAAACTTTTTAGTAATTACAAGGATCACTAAAATTTTTTTAGTAGATCGACCTTTTTTTTACAGTGCATGATAAAAATTAGTATTAAAATATTATGGCGGTGAAAATAGAAATGTCTCATCGGGAACTCCAGTCAAATGTTTCTTTTTTTCCCGAGATATAAATGCATAATATATATATATATATATATATATATATATATATATATGTATGTATAACCTTATTATCATTAGCTCATTTTTGAATTTTAAAAGAATTCAAAAAAGAAATGTATTGCATAGCAAAAGAAAATATTTATGTTATATTCGGTTTTAATTTTCGAAATAATCATTAATCTACTTTAGTTTTAGCGAGTTTTTTTATCAAAAGAGTTGAAACTCAGCGTCACTGATTCAATTAGATTTGAATCCTTTGTTTGTTTCCCCTTGAAAGAGAATTTCTCTTTTTTCAGTTTTTAAATGTAATACTATTGTATCATCTAATCCCAGAAGTTCTTAACCTTTAAATTTTGTACTTTGAAGTAAGAACGTAATTAAAAGAATTTATTTCGCAATGACGCTTTTTAATTTTACATCGAATTTTTACTTTCGTTTCCTTAATAGTGTTAAATTTTCGTCGTTACCTTTTTCCCCCGCTTACCTCCATATAAAGAAATGTATAAATGCAGTTATTATTTAAAAATTAACCTGTGGTATTTTAAAAGCTTATGAAAATGTAAGACATACAGAGTGATTTATAAATATGTATATATCTTTGGTTTTATATTAAAAATTAAGCGTATAAAATATGAAAGATAGGATATTTTCCATATGCGGGATGATGGACACATTTTGAAATAATTTATTTTTATTCAGATAAAATTTTGAAATTCTCTGTGATAGTCACAACGTTCCCTGCCGCAGACGCGCCAGCGCGTGATAAGGGGCCGCTCATGCGCCAGCACGTGATATGGGATGATGTCCAATAGCCATTCATGCGCTGGCGCGGGAAAATCTTTCACTGATTCTTTGCCATAAAAAGTAAATCGGCTTCTGGGAAAAACCCACTTCTATAGTGCGTCATTAACTATCATCACATCTTCACGTAAGCGGTAGCGAACGTGTTAACCCTATTAATTGTAAATGAAATAACATGATTTCGTTTGACTCTTATATTTTATTTTAATTAAAATTAAAAATTTATTTAAATTGTAGGGTGATTTAAATTCGTTATAACTCAAAGTATCATTTGTAGATTTTTTTTAATTTAAATCAACAGAAAGATATAAGCTTTAACTTTAATTTAGCATTTTTACAGAAATTTTTTTCATTGTGGCAGATTTGGTGGTGATGGTGTTTGTTCTGGCTGACATTTTGCATGCAGACTTTGGAAAGGCAGGCTAGAAAAGTTGATCTGGACAAGGATAATATATAGAATCAAACCATAAGAAATGACGGAAAATTAGACATAACGATATATAAAACACATATGCAAGAATATGAATTTTTCTTGCTTGTCCTGCAGTTATAGATTAAAACAACACATTTAAAAAACATTTAAAAATGAAATACATTTATGAAAATGATGCAAAGTAGAAGCGCACTGATCCGCATATGTTGGTTTCAAGTATTGTGCGTATGCGAGGTTTTCTTGCAGATTACAGATCATGTCAATCCAGTCTTTGTTTAGATTCCTTTTTATTCATATTTTGGACAATTTGTAATTCTAAATCTTAAAAACAAAGGACTTACACACCTAATCATATAAGTAAAATAAAATCTAATATTTTTTTTCTTATTTTTAAACATGGTCTATTTTAAAACATTTGCTTTTTCTTCCGTTGAATTTTACCTTGATGTCGGCTAAAAGTCAAAACTACACAAAGTTCTTATTAAGTTACAAAACACTGTTGCTTTAAAAGAATTAACTACCTCTTAAAAGAATTAACTAGCTTAATGAGAAAACTTCATTAAAAGGTATTTTTACTGTTAGGCTCACTATCGAAACTTTCTTCTGTTGATATTGAGAAATTTAGAGATTATCAAAAGACGCTTTCTGCCACCTTCACCTATTAGAAATGTTTACTCAAGATTTTATTTATATTTCAGTGTGTTATAAAAATAATTTTATTATTATAATCAATGTAAGTCTTTAAAATGCTTTCAAATTTATAACATTGTTTAATAAAAGAAATGATCAAGATCATTAGTAAGTTTCAGATGAAAGAATCTGATAAGTTTTGTTAACAAACGAATCAGCAAAACTTTTAAAATAAAAGACAAATGTCAAAAATAATGTGCGTGCAAAAAGTTTAATTACAATAGCAATTTTAAAATAAAGCTTTAAATATTACTTTAAATTCAATGTCTGTCTCGTATATGTTAATAATACCGTAATTTCGGGTGTATAAGCCGCAGATCAAACAATTCTTTTTCGACCCAGATTTTTTAAGAAACAAATATAACTAGTTAGATCGCCATAAATATTTGTCTTCAATTATTAAATAAGATTTCTGGGTCCAAAAAGAATTGTTTGAGCCGCGGCTTATACACCCGAAATTAGGGTATCTATTTTTACACCATATTCATTTAAATTAACTTTTAAATTTTATTTCAAACCATGAAGTTTATGAATAGAAAAAAATGACCGTGTCCAAAGTTTAAGCACAAAATCGTTAATTTTAGTCTGACAAAAACGGTTGCGCACGCAAACAAATTCTGGGTGTATAAGAAAACAGTCCACTGTTGTTTTTGAGTTAGTACAAAATGCCCAAGGCGAAAGAATTTTCAGAGGAGGAGATGATAAAAATTTGGAGTATGAGAGCAAAATGTAATTCTGTTTCTGAAATTGCAAGTGCATTAAAAAGGTCAAAACAAGGTATTCATCAAATTTTGGCTCGTAATAATGATTTTAAACAAAAATTTCGTTCAGGAAGGCCGCAAGTGACTAGTTTGACGAAGATACCAGCAACAGAAATTTGGCTTCAACTGGTAATTTCTCCCTTTCGGAAATAAAATATGCATTTGGAGAACAAACATCGAAAAAAACTGTTTATAGATGAGTTTTGGAATTCAAATACATCATATACTGTAAAATGGCTCGATTACCGTGTCTTAAACGACACCATAAAGAAGCTAGATTACAATGGGCCAAACAGCATATGTCATTTGGTAAAAAGTGGCTGAATGTCATATTCAGTGATGAAAAAAAAATGAAACCTCCATGGCCCTGATGGGTTTAAGTACTATTCGCATGATCTCCGTAAAGAACCTAGGAGTGCATTTAGCCGATAACATAATGGTAGTTCTGGAATGGTATGGGGGGTGGCTATTTCTTTCAGTTGTCAGACATCTCTAACATTCATCAGTGGTCGTGAAAACTTTGAAAACTACCAACAGACATTTTCCAATCATTTGCTTCCTGTTGCCGAGGTTTTTAGGGGGAGAAAAAATGGTTATTTCAACACGATACTGCTTCCCTCCATACCTCAAACTCAACTTCATCGTGGCTTAAGTCGATCACAGTGTCTGTTTTGAAATTTCCGGCAGTTAGTCCTGATTTAAACTTTATAAAAAATATGTGGGGTATTCTCAATCATGCAGTTTATCCTAATGAAAAGCAGTATTCTTCAGTTAAAGATTTCAAAGATGACAATGAGAACGCTCGGTTTAAAAATGAACCAGAAACAATACAAGAACCTCATTTTAACGATAGAAGACCGTATATATAAAGCAATTCAGCAGAAAGGAGCAATAATCAAGTATTAATTTTTTTTATTCTTGCTCTGCTATAGACTAAAAACTACTGCTCTTAAACTTTTTACCCACTAATTTTTGTTGTTTTGATAAATTTTATTATTTAAGATAAATTTTATAGCATGAATCTGTTAACTATCTTTTTAAAACTACAATTTGTAGGCTATGTTAAAAAGGAAGTAACTTTCACCCATTAATAAAATTTTATTTTGAAATTTTCTGTTGTGCTTAAACTTTTGACACGCACTGTAAGAAAAGAAAAATGATAATGCATTGAAAGCAGTAAAAATGAATAAATCTATATATCATTATTTTTATTAACACTTTAAGAATATTTTCTTAATTATTTAGCAAGGTTGTTTTTCTGACAGCAAATTATCAACACGTGGGATATTGGCCCTAATGGGGTGGGGTACTCTCCGCGTGGGTCTTTCTAAGGGAACCTAATCCGTATTTAGGGAAGAAATCCAAGGTTGGAAGAAAACCACGTAAAACTACTAACGATTAGGCCGACGGCGGCGATTGGGTTCGAAACCAGCACCTGTTGTCTATCAGTTTCGGGGGAAGAACCTCTTGGCCACTTGCTACTTCGCAAGAAATTAATAAATTATAGAATTTTATGCTTATGTGGAGTCCGCCATCTAATCTTAAAAACAGTAATAGGTGATATGTTTTATTAAGAGGGATCGCAGATTACTGTGAGATCTTTTATTAAGATCCCACAGAGTAACAAAAGATGTTTTTTTTGTAATTTTGTAATCCTAAAAAGGATATATAATTAAATATATTATCAAAATAGACATATTTTATTAAAAACAAATACTTTTTTATATGCATTTTTTTTCGAATATTACTTCATCAATAAATACTTAAATAATACAACATACTAATTAAATGTGCAGCCATTTTTAAATAAAAAGCAGAATATATTTCTACCTCTTTATTATTTTCCTACTTAAAGTACAGGACAAAATTCTAAAAAACCGTTGTCGCTTTGTCTTGAAGTACCCATCTATATAAGAAAAAAAACGAAACACTATAAAGCTATAGCGGTATTTCAATGTTTGATGAATGTCAAAATCCGTTCTCGTTTTTTCTTGTAGACTAATTTGGGATGTTATGACTAGCGAGGACGTCATTAACATTGTATTAAAAGTGAGATGAAAAAAATATCCAATACTCGAATTTCTTTTATATGAATAATTCTCAAAAATGAATGACTCGCATTGACAGCTCAGGGTTTGTTTACATTAGAAAAATGAAAAACGGTTTCTGAAATAGTTTACACAAAACATTTAGCACAAAATATTAAACTTAACAAATTTTGAATATTAATATTATATTTGATATATATACCAATCAATTCCCGTTGAAGGTTTTCTTTAAATGGAGAAAATATAGAGCAGCTTAAGAAAATATTCCTTCCGTTTAAAACAGTGTTGATTGTATCGTAATCAAATAACAGAAAATATTTTAAGTCCTTAAAACCAGTTTCTTGGAACTGTTTATTTTCTCATTGTCAATCTCAGAAATTTATATACTCGTATATCTATAAATGTAATGCATGAAACAGTCTATAATGTAATATGAAAATTCCGAACGTTTTACAGACTAAGTCGCGAAAAGTACCGTAAACTTGCGTATCGACTCGTAAAATCAAAGGTAGGTGCTGAGTTCGAACCCAATCGCGACCGTTGGCCTAACCGTTCGGAGTTTTCCGTGGTTTTCTTCGAACCTTACGTAAATACGGGTTAGGTTCCCTTAGAAAGGCCCACACGGATCTATATCGCAAGCGTAGATAATTGGCCGGCATAAACAATACCAAACCTAAAACCAAAATACGCAAAAAATAAATAAATAAATAAATAAATAAATAATAAAACCACCAAAACATCATTTATTTTTTTTCTAGCTTTTCAAACGATTAAAAAAATTGTTATACGTAACCGTTTGAAACACATTCTTTTCCTGAAGTTACTTTTTATGCATTATCAACAATTTTCACATTTTGATTTCAAAAGTACACATAATTTTCTAAAACAGCTCTGAAAATTCAATACTATTTAACTTTCGCTACATATTAACATTTTAGCCAATGATTAAATATCTATTTGCTTTAAATATTTTAGAATTTGGCGGCGAAAATAATCAATTTAAAACTTAAAAAAAAAAAAAAGATTATTTAGGATTTTAAGTATTTATTATTTTAAGGATAAGAAAAATTATTTTGAATTTTAATGTGAAGTAAATACATAGTTAAACACAAAGGTCTGATTTTTACAACTTACGCAAAATCATTTGAATTAAGGTTTAAATAACAGGAAATGCATTTCTTTAACTCCTTAACTGGTTTGCCCGAACGGCGTTCGGGCAAGACGAATTTGCTTAAAGAAAGCATCATTTGAAAGCATCATTTAAAGCTTTTTGACACCATTATTATTTTGAACAAAATTTTCATATTATTGAAAAGCGGAAATGTTTAGACTAAATTTTACGAATATTTTATTTAAATAGTAGTGGTGTGAATCCGCTATATTCAATTTATTGAACGGAAAAGAATTAACCAGTTAAGGGGGTTAAATGTTGGATCAAACCACCCTTTACCATTGCTGTTTTTATAGTTCTTTTGCCATTAAATATTTTAAAAAGATTTTTTACGATGTTAGTGGAGAATAATAATAAAGCATAAATACAGTATAACCCCGCTAATTCGGACCCCGTTAATCCGAATCTCCGGATATTTCGGATCGATTTGGTCTTTCTTTTTTTCACGTCTGAGAAGCGATTGGCTAATTTCCATATACCATTAACTTGTTTCATCGCCGTATTCTGAATAAAAAAACTTTTCCTGAAATCTTTTCGGAAGAATTAAGCAAAGTGAACATTTTTACTGTATGTAAATATTCAATAAGTTTAACATAAAGGTGATTTTCTGTAAGTATGTTTTGTTTCATTTCATTTTTTTAATTCTCCGGATAATCCGGATTTTCGATAATCCGGATTGGGTCCGGTCCCAATTAATCCGAATTATCGATGTTTTACTGCAATTAACTTTTTTTTAAATTATTACTTAAACTTACGAGTAATACGGAAGAAAATTGTGATATTATTTCCGTGCAGCATAAAAGTGTATTTTTCACAATCCATAATGATTTTTCTTTTTTTAGTAAGATTCAGACTATTCATTTAGTATTACATCAAAATTATCATACGTGTCAAAAATTATATTTTGCAAACACATATCCCAGACATTCTTTAATAGAAGAAATACATTTATTTGTAACAGATGGCAGCACTACACGAAATTGACCTGTACCCGGATAAATATCTTGAATAAAATAATATTCTTTAAGGGTGTTCTTAACTGCTCCGCTCAACAAGCGAAAAACATTTAGATACATTGACAAATTCAATTTTTAACGGAAAGTTATGAAATTGAAAAGCCTGACTATGGAAGCGATTTCGAATCAAACTTATTTTTCCATTTTATGATAATTAAATTACCTATTTAGTTCTAAGCTATTTCGATCACGCGATCACCCGTTTTTCTCCTGCTTTTCGATCGGTTTTTCTGCTTTCGTCGGTGAATGTTCTCAAAAACGTCCATTTTGAAGTCTTGTTATAAAAAGTTTATTGTGTAAAAAAAAAAAAAAAAAAAAAAAAAAAGAAAGAAAGAAAGAAAGAAAAAGAAAAGAAAAGAAAAGTGAGTGCAATTAGACAGTTTCTGAATAATAGCACTTGCTATTTTCATGCATTTCCGAACAAAAATAAATTAAAGCATGTGTCACAAATTTGCCCTTTTTTATTTAAGCTATATTTATCCTTTTGAGAACGGGTTTGAGAAGATATTTTCTAGTAAACATTTCAATAAATAATTTTATTTTAATTGAGATAGGTGTAAAAACAAATATTGAATGTGTTTCAATTCCATCTTATAAGTCCCAACATGTTTTTTTTTTTTTTTTTTTTTTTAAACATAACGAAAAAAATAAATAAACAAAGGGATATATACATTTCTTTATAAGTGCATAAAACATTTGCTGTATAATAAATACATTTTGTCCTAATAGATGGCAGCAGCAAATGCAACTGAGGGGAAGGATTGTGAACCTCAATTTGAAGAAAAATGATCATTAGTATGCCGACAACATTGCATTACTTTGAGAAAAAAAAAATGTTTCTAATATTGAAGCATGTTACATTCATTTTATCCAGTATGTTTAATAAATTTTGCATACTTTTCAATAGCTACTTATTATTCCTTGAGATTTATTTTTATTTCTACAGTTCTTAATCTATAACCATTATTATTATATTTTTTAATGCAGTTTTTTAATACACGTATTAAACCTTCAAGCTAAAAGAAAATTTACTTATAATATACCAAACATTGCTATGATCATACTTCAAGAAGAACGATTCTGAATAATTCTTTATAAGCAGCTCATGTACAGAAATAATTATAATAATAATAATAATAATATAAAAAAAAGTGTCGCCACCGGTGAAAACAAAAAGTTATAGATAATACACAGTATATTTCAGTTTGAAGATGTAAAATAGACGATTTTACTCAATATAAAGGTTTGGTCTTTGGTTTATTTTCTATCGGCCGATAATATACTCTAGGGATACAGGCCCTTGGGCGAGTGCCCTTCGTGAGGGTCTTTCTAAGGGAGCCTAACCCGTATTTACGCAAGGTTCGAAGAAAATCACGAATACTCCGAACGGTTAGGCCGACGGCCGCGATGGGGTTCGAACCCAGCACCTGCCGTCTACCATTTGAGATTCTATATAAAGGAATGTCATTCGCATCCGTGAACTACATATTTACGATACTCTCGCAAACAAAATCTACAGAAAAGTATACATATGACTTCGCTATCTTAGAATAATACACAAATCTGGCGAAAAAAAAGCTGTGTCGCCAAACGAAAATCTCGGTTTGTTTGTTTGTATGTCGGCCAATTATCTGCGCTATGGGTATAGGCCCTAAGGGGTGGGTTGCCCTCCGTGGGGGTCTTTCTAAGGGAACCTAACTCGTATTTACGCAAGTTTCGAAGAAATCCACGGAAGACTCCGAACGGTTAGGCCGACGGTCGCGATTTGGTTCGAACCCAGCACCTACCATCTACCAGTTTGAGGTCAGAACCTCTCAGCCACTGGTGGGGCCCAAAAACCTCGGCAAAAGAATAAAATGTAAGCCAAGTATCTAGGTTCGATTCCCAGCCTGGTCAATTTTTCGCTCAGTTGGAAATATTCAATTTGTATGATTACTTTACCAATCAGTTAGATTGTGTTTAAAATAATAGTATAAAAGAATAAAAGAAAAAAAAAGGATTCAATGATTTATATGTTTGTAACATTAATATAGATACATAACATTAAATTAAATTTAGACTAGCTGTCATGTTTTATCAGAAATTATAAATTTATATATTTACAATATAGTACGTACTTTAATTACATTTTTTTCTTCAGTTTTTACTAGGAAACGGTAACAAAGAAATATAATTATAATTTTATAACTATTAATTTTTCCTTAGCTTCTTACATAATCGAACTACTTCCATTACTAAAATTGATGAAAAGGCACTAAAAACCGTAAAAAAAATTAATATATCAAAAATAAATTTAGATGGAGTTTTTGAACAAATTTAATTTTTTTCCCTCTGTACAACCGACGACGGTTTAAACATTGAAAATGTGCGTTGCTTAGAAATTTTAAAAAATTGCGTTAGAAATTATCTCGTACAATACTTCTACTTTGTTTTACAGCTGGCTTATATAAAAAGAGCTATTTTTTCAAAGACAGCACTTTAATTGCTGGCCGAAAGAATATCTTGCCATAATTACTGCAATTAATAATTAAAAAAATTAAAAATAATAATTTAAAAAATTATTACAAATGTTTGAAGCTGGTTGCCACACCATTTCTTCCTATTGTAAACAACGCTACTCCAGTAGCCGAAAGGTCCTGACCTCTCAACTGGTAGACGATAGGTGCTGGGTTCGAACCCAATCGCGGCCGTTGGCCTAATCGTTGGGAGTTTTTCGTGGTTGTCCTTCGAACCTTGGATTTCCTTTTGTGAATACGGATTAGATTCCCTTAGAAAGACCTCCACGGAGGGCCCCTCCCACCCCCCTTAAGAGGCTATATTCCTCGTGTAGATAATCGGCCGCCATGAAATGTACCAATTTTACGGTAAGCATTGTGATTTACCCTTATTCAATATTCATGCATCACTTGAAATACATTTTACTGTAAAATAAATCATTTTCAGCCGACATGACTTCCATAGCATTTCAAATTATTGAAAATCCCACCAGTGGCCGAGAGGTTCTGACCTCTCAACTGGTAGACTGGTAGACGGCAGGTGCTGGGTTAGAACCCAATCGCGACCGTCGGCCTAACCGTTCGGAGTTTTCCGTGGTTTTCTTCGAACCTTGCGTAAATACAGTTAGGTTCCCTTAGGAAGACCCCCCGAAGAACACCCCCCCCCCCTCGTCCTATATTCCTAGTGTACATAACGAACGACGAAATAAACCAAATCAAATTATTGATAATACTGGTGTACAATATGTAAGACTAGGAACTACTTGTTGCTTCATATTTCTTATTTTTCCTAAATATCCTTTAGTTTTCAGAAATATATTTATTATAATTTAATTTTGGTGGGATTTTTCTGCTAAGCGAAATAAAGTTTTCTGCATTGCGGTGGATGGGAAATCGGTGAATAATAGGATATATTTTATTTTTGTTGATGTCATTTTAAAAGAAAAATTTCTCAGAATATCAATATTAAAGAAAATCGATATACAGTAAAACCCCGATAATTCGGATTAATTGGGATGGGACCCAATCCGGATTATCCGGAGAATTAGAAAAAAATAAATAAAACAAAACACACTTACTGAAACACACCTTTATGGTAAACTATTGAATATTTACAGACAGTAAAAATGTTCACTTTGCTTAATTCTTCCGAAAAGATTTCAGAAAAACTTTTTTTTTTAAATTCAGAATACGACGATGAAACAAATTAATGTTATGGAAATTCGCCAATCGGTTCTCAAACTTGAAAAAAAAAATGAACAAACCGATCCGAATTATCCGTAGATCCGGATTAACGGGGTCCGAATTAGTGGGGTTCTACTGTATACATATTTGTGTATGTATATAAACTCATTTTGGAGCGTATTTTGTTTTCTCGAAATTCTTTTTCCGCTAGTGTTTTGAAAAGTTGTAGACTGGCCTAAAAAATGTAGGCACAAAATTAAAAAATAATCTATAAATTCTAACTTCCGATTCCACTTGGTGTTCTAAATATCCAATTTTAGAAAAAAAGAGTCATAAATTTTCTTATTTTAGTAATATTTTGTATTTTCTATCTTTTCTTTCTATCAACACGGAGAAGTTGAAAGAATGTAATATGAAATATAAGTGCAGAATTTTCTAAATAACTTCCGATCCTACTTGGATGTCAAAATATGAGAAATTATACAGAAGTGTAGAAAATTTAAAAAGAGAAAAAACGCAATTTTTTGCATAATTTTTTTCTTTTTTTTTTTTTTTTTTTTTTTTTTTTTTTTTTTTGAAAAATTTAAACTTTTTTTTTTTTTTTTTTTTTTTTTTACAAATTTAGACGTACGTAAACATTAATTATGAGCATTAAACAATATATCTTAGTATTCACACAATATACTGACTTTCTTTTTGTAAGTTTTGAACGCTAGAGAACAAAAAGTGCAAATATGTGCATTAAGCATACTCCGTTAACTTGTTTCCACATTTTTCAACTGATGCTAGTTTTTGGTTTCAAATGATGGCATGTCACGCCTTTATAAAAATTTTGATCTGATCCAATCACTCTTGGCCCCACCAGTGGCCGAGAGTTTCTGAACTCTAAACTGGTAGACGCAAATGCTGGGTTCGAACCCAATCGCGGCCGTCGGTCTAACCGTTCGGATTTTTCCGTGGTTTTCTTCGAACCTTGCGTAAATACCGGTTAGGTTCCCTTAGAAAGGCCCCGCCACGAAGGGCACTTCCCCTGGGCCTATATCCCTCGCGTAGATAATCGGCCGACACAAAATAAACCAAACCAATCGCTCTTGTTCCCTCCGATAACTTTAAGGAAAGTTTTTGTAGTCAGTTTCACTCATACTTCAACTTAAATAAAACACTGGACCTAGATTGCTGGGTGGCTAAGACAGGTGGAATATGAAATGCAACCACATCTAAGAGTTATATACAGAATTGTTTTGAAAGCAGATAAGTAAGAAATGCATTCAAAACAGCATTTTGTTGTATGCTCCAATAGAGAGGTAACGCTGGTTTTTACCAAAAGTTGTCAGATTTGCTCCAATTATAAAGGCTACATATGTTAAGCAGACATATGTTAAGCAGATAAATATAAAGGTTTAAGTAACACTTTTAAATAATAACCAGCTCTGTAGGATTTTTTTTTTTTTTTTTTTTTTTTTTTGAAAAAAATGTAAGAAAAATAGCAACTTTTACCGAAAATTTCGAATTTTGGAGCAAAAGCGCAGACTTAAGCCATTTCTTTTTCAGCGGTAAAATTTCACGCAGTTGATGTACTAGTGTAAAGACAACTTTTGGCACCTACCCGTTTTTGATTTTTTTAAAATAATTTTTTTCGCTCCACACTAATGTAGGTATAAGATGAACATTTGGAAACTTTTAGTGCAAGAAGTGAGTGCCAGGGGTCCATTTGTACCAATCATTATTTCATGGTCGTAGAAAAAACGGCCAAATCATTATGTTTGGCATCATATTGCTCGTGATAAATGAAACCTTACTTATTGAAAATAGGTGATCTAGCACAACGTTTTGTGCTAAAAAACGTAATTACAATATTAAAAATCACAAATCAATACCATCGTTATTACTAGGCCTCAAAGTAGTTCGTACGGCCAATCTAATTGATTTTTACCCGTTCTTTAACATGCTCTAATTACTGCAAATATTATTTAAAAAATTTGTCGCTTTAAAAACTAGTTATCTATGAATATGTCATAAAGCCGCTGAAGTTATTTTTTAATTGCTTAAATATTCATTAAATTATACGTGTTCAAAATCTAATAAATTAAAATTGTCGATTTTGCCCCATTTACAGAAGCGTATATCTCAAAGGGATACTTTTAATTTAAATACAATTAGTACCACTAGAAAGAGCATATCTTAATTTATAAGAAAATTTTATTTCATTTTGGGCCTCTTACATGTAGGGGGAAAATAATAAAACTCAGCAAACCTTTTTAGCTCTATTTTTCCAAGCTATTTTTTTTTTAAGAATTTAAATTCTGAACAAATTACATCATAAAAGTCCTTACTTCCTCCCAAAATTTTCTATTGAATGCATATAGGACTGTAAATATGTTTATTTACATGAATTTGCATTTATTTTTATGATTTTTTTTTTTTTTTTTTTTTTTTTTTTTTTTTTTTTTTGTAATTGATTGCTGCGGCATAATAGTAATAAATTATATTTTTATGCGACTTTAATGCGATTTTAAAGTGAAGAGGATATATTATTTTCATTCAATATGTACTTATAAATTAACCCTTTAAACACCATATTCAGTTACTTTATGTTGATACATATGTAGGAGCGATCTTTCTCCTACAGCGTGTCTTGTAGGTTCTTCATATCACCACTCTGAAACGGAGGCTCTCAGCCAGGCAGACGATTCAAGAAGCAGCGATAATTCCTAGCAGCCAGACGAAAGCCACGACACTTGAGAACTGAACTGAAGGTAACGTTTGATGGAATGTTTTTTATTTGTTGTTGAAAGAAGAATGTCGGATTAAGACGACCTCCCGCATAAGATGTAATTGATTAATTAGAGTTTATGATTATTTAAATTGTAAATAGATTTTTGTAAATATTTCCTTTGTAAATTTAACAGTTTAATATAAGTTTTAAAAGTTTAAACGGTGTCAGACTCCATTACATGTCTTTTGAGTTAATGATGATTTTGAAAGAACTTTAAGAATTCCACACATATTTGAGATGTAACCTGTTACATTAAGATGTGAATGTGCTCTTTTCTTTTTTTATGTTTCGGTGGTATCTAACTCTATCGGAGACTCTTTTATACGCAGACGATATTTTCAAGAAATGAACTGAAAAGTGATGTTTCTTTATCGAATTTTTTCATTTATTCTTTTTGAGTGGCTTCCAGGAATAAAAGATTTCATTTGTGTTTGAATAGATGGAAGAAAAGTTCAGATGCAGAAGCACTTATAACTGAGCAATTTGAAAGAAATGTTTACAGTCTATCGAAGTAGAAATGAACTGGAAATTGGCCTCCATTGGCCACGCTAATTTTGCAAGTTAAAATCAAAATGATGCGTAACAGTTGGTGCAGCAGGTTCACATTAAAAATGTGTGTGTGAAATGCATCAAAATGGGAAGTTGATGCTAGCAAGCTACCCAACTGATGTAGATTACAAATTCCTTAAAAGTAAAACAGTTTTATGACTTTAATTTTAAAGATTGTATGCTTCATTGCTGTGAAGTAGTCCCTAGAACAGATGATTTTAAAAAAAATTGGAAAATATTTTTGAAGACACCATTGGAATTAAACAATGGATTCACACAGATCGTGACACATTGGAAACGAAAGATGACAATTGAAGTTTTTATTGAATAGTTGGTATTGAAAATCTCAGCACATTCTTGGCATCATTACATTTCAAATCATCAAAGTGAACATCTGAGGATGGCCAAAGATACTGTTAAACCAGATAAACTGATCATATTGATGAACTTTGCAGAAAATTATAGCTTTGTTATCAAGAAAGCTATTCAAGGCTACTATTGGGAAAACAGCCAAGTGACATTGCACCCTTTTGTTATTTACGTTAAAGGTAATTCGAAAACTAAAACTGTAAATTACTACGTAATGAGCGATTGTCTTAAACATGAATCAATTGCTGTACGTACATTTTTAATAAAACTAATGGAATATTTCAAAAAAAAAAAAAAAAAAACTTCGAGGAAATCGCGCATATACATTATTTTAGCGACAGATCTTTTACGCAGTGTAAGAATTTAAAAAAATGAACCTTTATCACCACCAAAGTGACTTTGGAATCGCTGCAGAATGAAACTCTTTTCGCACAAGTCATGGAAAATCATCATGTGACGAAATAGGAGGAAATGTAATGCGGCTAGCTTCAAGAGCAAGTCTTCAAAGGACAATTAAAGGCCAAATTTTAACTCCGACGGATCTAAATGACTTCTGTAAAAAGAATATAAAGGAAATTCAATTCATTTTTTCCAAAAAAAAAAGAAATTGAAGCAGTAAAAATAAAGCAAGAAGAGCGTTTCAAAATCAGATGTACAGTTCCTGGAACAAGAGAACATCATCACATTGTACCAGTGAATGAAGAACAAATTCTTGTCAATAGAATAGCAAATGATGCAACATTATTCAAAACACATGTTGATATGCTAAGATTGCATTTCACAATGTATCCGTATCAGATATACAGCTTGGATAGTATATTGCCTGTATCTACGACAAAGTATCTACTTGGTGGATTGGAAATGTATGTGAAATCTCACTTGAAGAGAACGATGTCTTAATAGAGTTTATGCACTCTCATGGACCTGCAAAAAATTGTATTGGCCCACTAGACAAAACATTTGTTGGATTCCAAAAGAGCATATAATAATCACTGTTCCAGTTCCAATAAAAAAAAAAACAATTAGTCAGCAATACAATTTACCGAAAGCTTTTATAATCGCAATCAATAAGAAATTTGACAAACTGAACCAATAAGTAGAAGTTTTTTATAGCTTGGAAATCATGAATCAACATAATGGGAGCACAACACAATATTAACAAAAAAATTAATACATCACCTTAAATTTTGTTGTTTTATCAGATGGCATACTATTTGAAAATAATAAGAAGCAATTTTCATTTTTATTTAAAAGAAATAAAATTTAAAATATTTATTAAAAAAAATTGAAATCCTAAAAACTTCAAGAATATATTTTTCATTGTTTAAAATATTTGTAACTCAGATTTATAATGTTATGTATTTTTAAAGAAACAAGTTAGTTACATAATTTTTAAAAGTTTCAACTGTTTACCTAAAATACACAAAAACCATATACCTAAAGTAATACCTAAAGTATACCTAAACCTAAAGCACCTAAAGTCCACTCTCAACGCTGGCCAATGGCTAATTTCTAAACCGCTAGTCATAGACATATAATTCCAATTGCAAAAATGTTTTTAAAAAGGTAAAGAATTGTTTTTCAAGCTATTTAGGTTAAATGCATTACAATATTTGGTACTACTCTGTTATCCCGTCGACCGATTTCGCCAAATTATACAAATCGCCAAACTAATAGCCAAATTATATACAAGGTGTCCACTCTCATCGGTGATTTCTAAACCGTTAGTCATAGACATATAGTCCCAATTGCAAAAATGCTTTAAAAAGGTAAAGAATATTTTTCAAGCGACTAAGCTCAAAAAAATTTTTTATTAAAAAATTACGAAAATTAAATTTTTATACGGTCCCCCGTTCCTATAAGTGATATTTAGTAAATTTTTACCACTACTTTAACAAGTAATACAAAAAAAGTCCCATTCCTCACGATTAAAACTAACCGAGTAATAGCTGTTTAAAGTTGAAGCATCTTTTTTGCTGCAAATTAGGAGTCAGTCACAAATTTATTGGAAATAAAAATAAACGTCAGATATAAAATTTAATATAAATCATTGAGAGTAAAATAATTTTTACAATATTTTTAAATTTATGTTGATTACATATTAAAGCAAAATTTGTACTAAAAACATAAGTAAAAAAAATAACAAAGTTTGTTAATTTAAATTATGACAAGTCACAAATCGTTACAAAATGACATATTTAAAATTCTATTAGATTACTTAACCTAACAGAATTTGGTGTATTCCTATAAAATAAATGGTACGCACCTAAAATTGTATTAATATTACATTGTCATTGGATAAAAAATAAGTGTGCAAACTGAACCTAGATCGGATATTTGGAAGCGAGTTAAAATTTGAATAGAAATTTTGAACTAGGGAAACATACGTACGAACGTTTTAACCAAAATAAAAGTTTATCAAAATAACTTACCTTATTAAAATAAAATCACGATTTCCCAAAATTTGATTTTATCGATAGAGAGAATTTTAAAACTCAAGTCTTCAACTATTCTAACCAATTTAAGAAGTGAATTAATAAAAATTAACACTGCCGTAAAACTTATACGGTGGAAGCACCTTCAGTTAAATTACTTTAAAAATATTTCTTTATCTCATTTAAGACATATATTTGTAATTGGAACTATATGTAGATGGCAAATGATTTAGGAATTAACTATTGGACAGCGTTGGAAATGGACGTCCTTTATAGTAATTTAAGTACTTAGTATACGTTCCCTGAAAACTAAGTCCAACTCATTCGTTTTCAGCTACAGAAAAGTGGTTTAAGTCACGAAATTTAAAGTTTCATAACTCGGTCAATTTTAATGTTGGATGAAGGGGACCTTTCTTGCATTGCTTGATAGGATTATGGAAAATTTTTACTAAATATTTCTAAAAGGACCGGGGGGGGGGCATATAAAAATTTAATTTTCGTATTTTTTTAATATATTTTTTGACCTAAATCGCTCTAAAAACAATTTACCTGTTTAAAGCATTTTCGCAATTGGAACTATATGCCTATGACTAACGGTTTAGAAATTAGCCATTGGACACCGTTGAGAGTGGACACTGTAGAATTTTTAAAAATTGCACCAAAGCCTAAAAACACTTTTCGAGAAATAGGCAAAAAAACTATGCATACACCCACAGTGCTTAAAACATTGTTAGAATGTTTCATGTTATGTTTCCTGAATAGTTCATGTTATTTTAAAACCTTCCAGCACAATAATCTTTTAGGTCCATTATTACTTAGTATTAAAATCTTTTAGCCGTATTGTTTTGCGCCGATAGCTAAAAATTCAAGAATTTGAATCATTTTATGTTCCATGTGCCCTTAAAAATGTTCCCGGTTCTATACTTAGTGTCGTAGCTGAAAGTTTTCCTCCGGAAAAAATTTATTATGTAATAACTTCAGTTTTACAGAGATTTTGACATTTAAGGACAAAAATATAATATTTTACCAATTCTTTTTGTAATTCAAGCATTCTTTTTGAGAAGTTGTGAATTTTAAAATTGTCTACATTTCATTTTCCAGTGAACATAATTAAAAGAACTGTCGTATTTTTTTCTTTTTACCACGCTTTTATCAGCTTCACCTGTATGTTTGTGAGTTTGTGGGTTTGTGAGGTTGTGAGTTTGTAACTCTCCTTCACCGATTACTCCGAAACCATGCAACCGATTAACTTGGTTTTGGTGTTAAATGAAAGACGGGGCTCTCGAATTGGTACCACTTCAGTTTCATCGAAATTGGTTCAGTACTTTTTTACCACGGTTTTATTAGCTTCACTTGTATGTTTGTGAGATTGTGGGTTTGTGAGTTTGTAAGTTTGTAACTCTCCTTATTTTATGTATGTTCACCGATTACTCCGAAACCATGCAACCGATTAACTTGGTTTTGGTGTTAAATGAAAGACGGTGCTCTCGAATTGGTACCACTTCAGTTTCATCGAAATTGGTTCAGTACTTTTTTAGTCATTAGGCAAAAACTAATAAAATTAGTGATATTTCGCTAATTAAAAGTGTTGAATACGTTCACTGAATGGAGTGCAGACAGCATGGCCGAGCGGTCTAAGGCGCCGAATTGAATCTCTGTTTTTCGAAAGAGAATGTGTGTTCGAACCCCACTACTGACATTATTTACATCTATAAAATTAAAAAAAAATCCCGTATTACAATTTTTATTTTCAACCGGCTTCAGAAAAGGAAGAGGAAGTTATCAAATCGACGCGTATGTATTTTTTTCCTATGTATATTCACCAATTACACATAAACTATCCAACCGATTAATTTGGTTTTTGTATTAAATATAAATATAGTTAAAAAAAACTAAAAACCACGCTTCTAAAGTAATCAAACTAAAAAGTGAAAAATAAATATAGTTTAAAAAACTAAAAAACACGCTTTTTAAGTATATCAAACTAAAAAGTGAAAAAAAAATTCGTACTATAAGCTGCAAACGAAAATAGATGAAAAATACTATATTACTATAAAATCATTGTTATTATTGAAATAAATTAGTAAGCAATAAATAAAATTATCGTGAAAAAAAGCGTGGGGTGCTTCTTAAGAACTATTAGATGGAGCATAGTAGATGGAGCACCCCACGCTTTTTTTCCACGATAATTTTATTTATTGCTTATTAATTGATTTCTATAATAACAATGATTTTATAGTAATATAGTATTTTTCATCTATTTTCGTTTTCAGCTTATAGTACGAATTATTTTTTTTTTACACTTTTTAGTTTGATATACTTAAAAAGCGTGTTTTTTAGTTTTTTTAAACTATATTTATTTTTCACTTTTTAGTTTGATTACTTTAAAAGCGTGGTTTTTAGTTTTTTTAAACTATAATTATATTAAAGGTATAGGTTTCTT
The DNA here is from genome assembly GCA_964019185.1 of Maratus speculifer. Classification (NCBI taxonomy): domain Eukaryota; kingdom Metazoa; phylum Arthropoda; class Arachnida; order Araneae; family Salticidae; genus Maratus; species Maratus speculifer. The sequence continues at coordinate 54,116,203 of OZ025297.1, forward strand.
TTAGTTAAAATGAAATCATGTAATTAAATAAGCTTTTCAAATATACAAATATATCCTGTTACAATTACCCGAAGAGCTGCTTTTGAGCACTTCCGGATTATTAAAAGTATTCCATTCTAACAATTTTCGAATTAAGTTTAATAATACTGCCTCTCTGTTCTTAAAGATACCTTTAAAAGATTAAATCTTTAATAATTATTAATTAAAGATTTGGATTTATTAATTAACGGATTAAGTATTTTGAAAGGAATATTAACGAAACTTGAGCTATCACGTTCACTCAATTGTTTACATACGTGGATGGTTGTACAATTACTGTCCCTAGTGTATATAAAATATTTGTGTTGAAATGGTTGATTTGGATATCGTAGCCTAATGTCTTAGAAAGAAAATATCTCAAAAATTAAGACACGGGGAGCATTTTAAAATTTCCTTTAAAAATTTAAAATTAAAAAAAAAAAAAATAACAAAAATTTTAATAAGATTGGGAATTTTTTTGAAGGCGTTCTATATGCTTTTGGTGAAATGTATACATGCACAAAATTTCATATTGCTATGATGAAAATTAAAAAAAAAAAGTAACGTCTACCGTTATTTTAAAATGACCTTTTTTTTTTTTTTTTTTTTTTTTTTTTTGGTCATGAATTTAATTTTATGCTTTATTAGTGCTGCCATCTACCACTGTTTCATCGAAACAAAAATTGTTTGTTTCTTTGGTTTTAAAATCAATTTCACTAGAATGGAATAGTAATTATTTAAAAAATAAAATACCCAGAACAATTAAATCGATCATTCAATACATAGGTAAAAAGAAAATGAATAATAATAATAATATGACATCATAAAATCAGTTTGATGTAGTTGATCGTCAGTTTCTTTTAAATAAATAATAATAATTTCGTTTCGTTAAAGTATCTTATTTTTCTCTCAGTAAAAACTGAAGCAGGAATATTAAGAAAAAATGACTATTAAAAAGAGTTTTGATTTCACTTCTTAAGCTACTTGAATTGGTTGTCATCAAAAGCAAAGGATGTGCTATTGCTTTCCCGTTAGTATTTAACTGTAATATTTATTATTTATTTAAAAGAAACTTCCGATCAGCAATATCAAACTGTTGTTATGATGTCATTCATTTTCTTTTTACTTAGGTATCGAATGATCGGTTTAATTGTTTTAGCTATTTTATTTTTTAAATAATTTTTACTCTTTTCTCGTGAAACTGAATTTAAAACCAAAGAAACAAACGAACAATTTTTATTAAAATAGCAAATAAAACCTTCGTGCAAAAATCTTAAAGATAGAAAACTAACGATTATAAATGCACACATAAATGTATAATTTTCATACATTATTTGTAATTTATAATCGTTGTTTTTCTATTTTTAAACAATTTTTATTTCAAAGTAACAAGAGTAGATGGCAGCACTAATAAATTATAAAATTAACTTCATTTAAAAAGGAAAAGTCACTTTTATTTTATTTTTTTTAATTTACTTCCACAATATTTTTGAATTAATACTCGAATAAAAAGACTAAAAACTTTTTTAATTTACACATCAAAACAGAGATAATAGTATATATATTTTTCATTTCCATTCACTTTTGCAGATCTATGTATAATATAGTTTTTGAATGTTGAATACCTTACATTCAGATTTTTGAATGTAATTTGAAAATAACAGACAGCCCACACAACGGATTACTTTAGAGACTTTTTGAAATTGAAATTCGTGTTCAAAATTTACATTACTCTATCTATAATGCTGAATTTCAAAATAAAACTATTTTCAATAACAGAGATGAATTTGTAGATAAAGCAATAGTTGTTCCAAAATTTAAAAACAAATGCTTTTTTCGATTAAACGAAATACTGTCTTTGGACACCATTCTCTCTAGGTTCTAATATTTCTAAATATGTGGGTTTACTTGATTTGAGAGAAGTAAAGTAACAAAATAAAAATTATATATATATTTTTCATAGTTTCAGCTTAGCAACATTCTTGTTTAGTGCTGCCATCTACTATGAATATTTTAAATAATTGTCAAGAATATTTTAAAAACATCGATGACTTTATTTTATAGTCAAATTTTATTTATTTATTTATTTTTGTATGGATTTTCGTGATACTTGTTGGTCACAAATTAGTTTGTAATTTAAGTAGTCAATATTTCGAAGAAAGACGAATTATCATTTCATTATACGTCAATTACTTAGTTGAAAAATACATCATTTTAACTATTTTTATCTGTTATTGGATTCAGATAATTGTTGCTATCCATCATGATTAACGTCTGAAAATCTTGATCTTACGTAAGATATTTAGTTTTTATGTAAGTCATTTTAATCAATGTACAACTATCATAAAATTTTATGATAGAATCCCAACCCAGCACCTGCTGTCTACCAGTTCAAAATGATTCTTAATCCAAAATTTAAAAAACGAAAACTTTGTTCAATTGAAAGGAAAATGGTCTTTGGACACCATTTCCTCTAGGGCCTAATATTTCTAGCTATGTGGGTTCAATTGATTTGAGAGAAATTGTTACGGAAGTAAGTAAATTAAGAAAACAAAATTCATATTTTCTTTTTATGGTTTCAGCTTTATACCATTCTTGTTTAGTGCTGCTACCTGCTGTTGATGTTTTAAAGCATTCTAAAAAATCCTTTAAATATATTGATTATCATCGAATGGACGTATAATTTTTAAAAATTAAAAATATTATTGAAGTTTTTTTTGGGTAAATTTTAATATCTCGTATGTATTATTATAACTGTTGAATAATTTAACTCGTAACTCTTTATATCAATGAAATTAATAAACATACAACCAAAATAAATTTTTACCTTGACTATTTGCGAAAGAAATCGTGTGTAAATTATAAGTAATGTCATGGTGTAATTGTCACATGAATGAACAATAACATAGTTTGGGAACTAATTCTTGCAAAAGTTGTAAGGCACAAGATTTATGTAATACTTTTCTTTTTTTTTCTTTTGAGGAGATGGTTTACTTTCCTTTTTTTTTTTTTTTTTTTTTTTTTTTTTTGTTCTTTTTTATGAAGGAAGAATCTTTTACGGTTCTTCCTTCATATACTTTGCTAGAGAATAGAAAATATGAGAATCTTGCCTGACAATTTGAAAATGACACATTTATTAAAATTATAGGCTAGGTAAACTTTTTCGTTTTAAAACAATATTTTTTTTTTTTTTTTTTTTTTTTTTTTTGGAACATGTTTTCTTCCTTTTATTTTCATAACTTAAGTGGTATTAATATTTTGTTTAATGATTTAGAAATCTATATGAAAAAATCATTTTTGTTACTTTTTGGTATTATTGATTCATCTAAGTTATGACCTTCTCCCCTACTACCTTCTCCTCTCCTTTTAGTGAAAATGATATTTTTTATTGATTAAATTGTTTATTTTACTTTAAAATACCAAAGATTTTTTGTTTCAAACAAACAGCAATAGATGGCAGCACTAACAAAACATAAAACTGAATTGATGTCAAGAAAATGTTTTTTTTTTCTCACTTTACTTCAAAATAAATAAATAAAAATAAATAAATAAAATAAAAAATAAATAAATAAATAAATAAATAAAAATGATTTTTTTTCAAAACTATAATTAAAAACAGAGCTGAAGGTTATTAATTTTTATCGCTTTATTTTGCAGATTACATTTTTTTTTTTGTTTTTTTTTTTAGGTAATGATTTCCTTAGATTCAGATTTTTAAATGCAATCTGAACTAGTGGATAGCGCCAGACAATGGATTACTTCAGATCATTTTTTTCAAATCGCAATTCTTCTACAAAGTTTATATTACTTTATTTTTAGTCATAAATTTAAAAATGAAAACTACTTTCAATAAAAGAATTAAAATTATAGACAAAGTGAAAATTAATCCAAAATTAAAAAACAAAATCTTATTTCAATTAAAACAAAAAATACGTTTTGACATCATTCTATTTGGGGTCAAATTTCTCAATTTTTGTGAGACTCTTTTGTTCTCTAACTATGTGAGTTTAACCTAACAGAGAACCTCTCAACTGGTAGACGGCAGGTGCTGGGTTCGAACCCAATCGCGGCTGTCGGCCTAACCGTTCGGAGTTTTCGTGGTTTTCTCCGAACCTTGCGTAAATACGGATTAGGTTCCCTTAGAAAGACCCCCACGAAGGGCCCCCCCACGAAAGACCCCCCCTCTTGTCCTATATCCCTAGCGTAGATAATCGGACGACAAAAATAAACCAAACCAAACCTAACACAGAAATGATTAGTAAAAAGTAGAAGTAAGTTAAGAAAATAAATATATATTTTCTTTTCATGGTTTCAGCTTCATGCAACTCTTGTTCAGTGCTGCTATCTGGTATCTATTTTTTAAACCAGGTAAAAGGCAATTAAAAATATTGATTATCATGGAATGGACGTACAATTTTTAGAAACAGAAAATATTATTGAAGTTTTCTTGTGTAAATTTTAATATCTTGTATGTGTTATAACCTTTTGAATAATTTAATAGCTCGTAACTTTTTATATCAATGAAATTAATAAATATACAACCAAAATAAATTTTTATTTCAACCAGGGTCGGACTGGATCACTGTAGAGGGCGGAAAAATTTTAACGAACACCGGTCAGTTTTATTTCCTTGTGCTATATATGGCTTGCAAAGTTTAAAATAATGGCCTAGCACCAAGTAATAGTATGATATCTAATTCTAGATAGAAGACTTTGCTGCATTCTCCGTGCATGTTTAAAAGCTCCATCAAACCTACACAATAGTATGCGTTTTTAATAAAACAAATCATATAATATCTAAAAGTTTCAACAAGTTACACCGATAATCTTGTTGTAGATGAGTGTTGGGCTTTCTTATTTTCTTTTATAAAAGGTACCTTCAAAAAAAAAAAAATCATCACCCTCCCAATTTTCCTAAAAATGACTGTATATAAAAAAAAAATGTAGGTACAAGTTGATTTTGAATAATTTTTGCTATTAAATGTTTTTTATAAATTTTGCTTTAGAATATGCCTACATATTAAAACAAAACACATCCGTTGATTTTTCAAATTCTAACACCCACTTTTGCCATCCTATTTAATTTCTTGCTACAAAGGAACATATATTGTTTATATGCTTTATTAAATCTTAATTGATTTTAAAACAAAATGTGCTAACAGTTTATCTTTACATTTCGGAAAATAAACCGAAGATCTTACAATTAGTCACCAGTAAATTATACAAGAATTATAAATTTATTTATTCTTACTTAACATGAAAATTCTGCAAAATATTTCTTGTAAGTTTCTACTTTTTTTTTTTTTTTTTTTGTGGCTCATTGATAACAGAATATGACCCCCTTAAATTATGGAATGGAAATATTTTCTTTTTCTTCATCTCGAAACCTAATTAGTCAAATGAGTTGTAAATGTCAATGTTTTTTACAATTGTGTTTTTGTTCATAATATTTTTTTAATATGATTTTATTAATAGTTTTCATGATTTAAAAAAAAATAATAGAAAAAAAAAAGTCTGGAGTAAGTTTCAATCTATTCGGATCCCGGTTATAATAGTTGCAGATGTTTTTAGTGTAAATAACAGAGAACGTGGCGCTGCTAAGCAGAATTGTTTTACGATTTCCACAATAACTCTATCTCCAAAACAAATGCACGGATTTTCAATAAATAAATAAATAAATAAATAAATAAATAAGATTCAATTAGTTCTTAACATGATGTTGATTAGGTTTTAGTGTGAATCTCCCAAGAACTGGAGCTGTTGTGCTACATTTTTCCGAATTTATACGATTTTATTATGTAATCAAAATACGTTTTCCATTTTTTGGTAACCATAAAAGATATTTCAGAAAATGCTGTCAAAATTGGTGTTTTGAGCCGAATTACCGGCCGAAAGGATAAAAAATCACTCAGAGAGAAGAGAAAGCAGGTTGTTTGCGACCCAAAATCTCTTATCGCTCGATAATAATCTATTTACCGAAAAACATTAAAATAACTTTCGACTCCAAATCGCTTCCATAATTAGCCTTGCCAATTTTGTGTTTTTACGTTTTAAAAATGAATAAGTGAATGCGTCAGAAATTTTTTGCGCTTGTTGAGCAGTGGACTTAAGAACTGCTTTAATGATACTCATATCTTAAGATTTAATGCACGAATTTCATCCAATTCCATATTCTGTTGGACCGTGACGTAAATTTGTGTTGATATGGTTACCGTGTAAATTATATACTAACAGGTTGTTTCATTATGAAGCATTTTTCACGATTATGGCGATAACTCTATCCCAAATACAACTACACAGACTTTAGTTAAATTTCTTATTCTTTGTCACTTCCATATGAATAGATCTTTATTAAGTTTGGATGTAAATAGTGCGATAAATGTCAATTTTAGATTCTATGGGTTGGAATTTTGGTTGGAGGTATCTAAGAAGATGGTTCAGAAATTCAATTATTTGAAAGACGTTATGCTTATATATGTCTTTTTTAAATGCGCACAATTTAATGAACCTATATCGTTAGAATCCTTTTGATGGTGATGAGCATAAATTGTCATTCAGTTTTTTGCAATATAATAGCAGGGCTGCCACAGGCGATTATTTTCTCCTTTTAACTAGCCACACTCTCTCAAAACAAGATTCTTAAGGATCCCGAATTCCCTTTCGTAATGTTAAATCTATGGACGTTTATCATGTACGCTTATGGCGCCTGGTGCATGTAAAATCCGTCGTGGGTGCAAAGTCCTCCAAGTTACCTGTGAATTATACCTCTGGAGGTGCCTTACCAGGTGAAGGTCTCGTCATCTCATCAAGGCGCTAAATTACGAGACCATCTTGCGAAGCCATTTGCAGTTCAAACAACAGGATGTACCATTAATTAACAGGCGAAACAAAGTATTCTAAAGGATAAGCAAGTACTGCAGAAATGATGGCATGCGAAGCAAAGTTTATTGCCGCTACGTGGCAATTAGGCGGTCGTCCGCTCCGATACCAGGTATCCAACCCGTTAAGTTGAGATAACTCAACAGGTAGGGGCCTGGTCATCGGTTAGAAAGAAAGTCAATGGACGTTTGATGCATTTAGAGATATTCAAAATATCGCCTCAGAAAATTAATATTTTTTACTTCTTTTTTCTTCTGTGTAACTCTTCTGTAAGCATGAATATTTTTTTTCTTAGTTTTAAAAATATCACTAAAAACTACGCTTAATTTTATAATGAAGTGTTACAATTCTTTTTCCACTTTGTGAGTTTTTAAAACATAAAATATTAAACAAAGATTTTAGAAATATTTTGAGAATTAAGAGAAAAAAAAAAGAACATCTTTTAACGAGGGAAAATTGAAAAACGAATTTAAAATATTAATTTCCTCAGAAGATATTTTGAACATAAAAATACATAAAATGCCCATAGACTTAATACACTATCTACCAAAATGTATATGTACACTTTCAGTTTTTGACATTTTGTCAAATATTTAAAAATATACTGGTCGGATTCTTCTGGAACTTCAGAAATATAAAGATTATGTTTCACTTTATATTTATTTACATTCATTTGTTAAGCGGGTAATTAGAAGGCCGGCAAAAAAACAAAGAATAATAGAAATATTTGGGATCGCCCTGTACATGAAAATGCACGAAACGACTTATCGTTTTAGAATACAAATATATGAATACAGTAGAATATGTACACTAATTTTTGTGAGAATAGCATGTATATTTGTGGCGATAGAGCGATTTTTTTGAAAAATTCAAAAAATTCTGGTATGTTTTTTGTTTATATCATGCTGGGTTTTTGACCAAATTTAACGCAAATTTCAGAAAAATTGGCAAAATGCAGTAGAAAAAATGTAGCGCAATTGGAATATAAATATATTAAATATTTTATGAAATATCAGTAGTTGTATAAAATAATTTTTATCTGCGCATGCGCGAACTAGAAAAAAATTTTTTTTACATCATTTAATAGTCAATTCTATGGAGTGACTTATAAAAAAAATCCAATCAAATATCGTGAAAATTCAAAAAGATATCATTATTTTAGTGAGATGTTTTTACTCTGCTCTCTAAAAACGGCTGAATCTTAAGGGATTCTCCACAAATTGACATTTTTTAATAACTGACTTTAAAAAAAAACTAGTATTGAATTAATACAATATCTAATACAATATTGCTGCTAATAAGTACTTGACAATTGTGATAGAAAAGAAAAAGAGCTTTATTCACATTCAGGGCCAAAACTAAAAGAGGGTTGGGGGAAAAGGGCATGTGCCCTGGGCGCTAGGATGAAAGTGTCCCAAATGTACATTTTGTTTGGCGATTTTTTCCATGTCTATGTTTAGCATGATATTGTCAAAATCGTCCCATTCAAAGCATTTCTCCTATACCAAAGCATAGAAGAATCTAATGATGATGGCATAAAGATTCCGCATAAAGCACATTTTTTTTTTCGTTTTGATTCGGTTTCACGATTTTAAGGTATCATTTTTTTAAACAAAGCAGACTACTTTAATCAATATTACATATTTTAAGTTTTAAAATAAGTCGGCTATTAATAAATTAGAAAATTTTTCTTTGCAAATACTTTTGCAGATGCTTTGCAAAGAAGAAAAGAGAGGGGAGGGAGTTCAAATTCATTGAAATATAAATATATTAAATATTTTCTAAAATGTTCTATGTCATGCAATATTTTCAACCAAATATAAAGCCACATTCAGAAAAATTGCAAAATGTAGTAGAAAGAATAAGGTGCTATTGAAATATAAATATATTAAAAGTTTTCTAAAATATGAGTATTTGTATGAAATATTTTTTAATCAGCCTATGCGTGAACGATAAAATTTATCATTTTACATAATTTAATATTCAACTCTAAGGAGCTACCCATAAAAAAATCCGATCGAATTTCGTGGAAATTCAGAAAGTTATTGTGGAAAGGAGTGAACTGATTTTCAATTGGTCTCTGAAAGCAGTTGAATGACGTCAGATTTTACGCAAATTGCCAAATCTCCATTTACGTTTTTTACTGGTGATTTACTTCTTTTCTTAGATAATTACCAGAACGAACCTATTTCAGGATAAAAATAATTATAAAAAATCGAAGCATTTGTGTCAAATCTACCCATTGATACATAATTGATAATGGCTCTTTTTCAAATACCGATATCTGCGATCCTGAAATACGTCAAGTTCTCCACTGTTAAATGTGGTGTCGAAAACAACACTGACATCAATCGCATGCATGATGCCAAGAAGAACAGAGCTGTCTGATTTTGAGAAAGGTGTGATCATCGGGTACCACCGAAATGGCCGATCTTTAATCGACATATCTAGCGAGCTTAATTACCCCAAAACGACTGTGGCTTATGTGATTAGAAAATGGAAGCTGAATGGTGATTGTCAGAATGTGGCCAGAGTAGGCAGACCGACGAAACTGGGAGATAGAGACCGACGGGTTCTGTCTAGAGAAATTCGGAAGAACCGCAACCAACCAATGTTACACATACGCCAAGAATTTCAACAAGCTTCAGGATGTGTTGTTTCCATGAATACCATCCGTAAGGAAGCTCATCTGCTTAATTTTTATGGCCGTGCTGCCGCCCATAAGCCTTTAATCACCAAGTCCAACCGCGCAGCTCGGTTAAGTTGGTGCAAAACACGCCAGCAATGGACTGTACATCAATGGAAACAGGTTCTCTGGAGGGATGAATCAAGGTTCACCCTCTACCGTTCTGATGGTAGGGTCTGGGTCTGGCGTCTGCCTGGAGAACGCCTCCTACCAGAATGTATTGTGCCCACAGTTAAATTTGGCGGAGGGGGAATTATGTTCTGCGGTTGTTTTTACTGGTTCGGACTAGAACCCTTGGTCCCAATTCATGGTAAGCTCAATGCCGATGCCTACTGTAATATACTGGACAACAGTGTACTTCCTACGTTGTGGCAATACTATGGATTGGACCCATGTTATTTCCAGGATGACAACGCAAGCTGCCATGTAGCGAGGTCCAGCATGGATTGGTATGCTGATAATGGAGTGCATCGACTCGAGTGGCCTGCCCAGAGCCCAGACCTGAACCCAATAGAGAACCTCTGGGACGAGTTGGATCGTCGAATTAAGGCGGGTGACACACGTCCAAAATCAGTAAAAGAGCTTACCTGCCTTGTGCAAACAGAGTGGAATAAAATACCATTAAATGTAATACAAGGACTAGTTGAGAGCATGCCCAGGAGAGTCACAGCTGTAATTGCCTCTCGAGGAGGATCTACAAATTATTAAATGTGAACAGGGCCAAAACCAGTCTTTTTTTCCCGAAGCAAACGTGGATTTTGAAGAAACCCCTTTCCCCCTCCTTCGCAAAGCATATTTACAAAGAAAATTTCTCCAATTTATTAATAGCCGACTTATTTTAAAACTTAAAATATGTAATATAAAATAACGTATTCTGCTTTATTAAAATAATCCAATTTGATACTTTAAACCGAATCAAAAAAATTCTACTTTCAACAGGATCTTTAAGGCCCTTGTCCCTGCCCGCGAAGACACTGCTGAGCTAATGCTATTCTTGTGGGGAGGCATTCTTCTAATAACTCTTTCGCATTTTGAAATTTTCAATTTCTTTTTTTTTTTTTTTTTTTTTTGCATTGGATAGCGGAAGTCCCTGAGTCATAGATATTTTTTATAAAGTTAGTTTCACTTTCAGAACCGCTTTTGGAAGTGAAACAAACATTATAAAAATATCTACGCCAAAATTGAAAAAGTAATCACCGAGCGATCTTGAAAAGGACTTCCGCTATCCAATGCAAAACATATTATTTAAAAATGTCCAAATGCAAAAGAGTTAGAAAAATGCATCCCCATGGGCATAGCATTAGCTCGTGAGCATCTTCGCGGGTAGGGGCAGGGACCTTAAGCCATCATCATTAGATTTTTTTATGCTTTAGCATAGCCCAGATATAATAATTTTAACAATATTATGCTAAACATAGCCATGAAAAAAATCGCCAAACGAAAGATACATTTGGAACACTTTCATCCTAGCGCCCGGGGCACATGCCCTTCCCCCCCCCCCCCTCTCTTAGTTTTGGCCCTGAATGTGAATAAAGCTCTTTTTCTTTTCTATCACAATTGTCAAGTACTTATTAGCAGCAATATTGTATTAGATATTGTATTAATTCAATACTAGTTTTTTTTTTAAGTCAGTTATTAAAAAATGTCAATTTGTGGAGAATCCCTTAAGATTCAGCCGTTTTTAAGAGAGCAGAGTAAAAACATCTCACTAAAATAATGATATCTTTTTGAATTTTCACGATATTTGATTGGATTTTTTTCACGCATACACTGATTAAAAAATCTTTCATACAACTACTCATATTTTAGAAAACTTTTAATATATTTATATTTCAATAGCACCTTATTCTTTCTACTACATTTTGCGAATTTTTCTGAATGTGGCTTTATATTTGGTTGAAAATATTGCATGACATAGAACATTTTAGAAAATATTTAATATATTTATATTTCAATGAATTTTGGTGAACTCCCCCCCCCCTCCCTTTTCTTCTTTGCAAAGCATCTGCAAAAGTATTTGCAAAGAAAAATTTTCTAATTTATTAATAGCCGACTTATTTTAAAACTTAAAATATGTAATATTGATTAAAGTAGTCTGCTTTGTTTAAAAAAAATGATACCTTAAAATCGTGAAACCGAATCGAAACGAAAAAAAAAAAAAAAAATCTGCTTTTTGCGGAATCTTTATGCCATCATCATTAGATTCTTCTATGCTTTGGTATAGGAGAAATGCTTTGAATGGGACGATTTTGACAATATCATGCTAAACATAGACATGGAAAAAATCGCCAAATAAAATGTACATTTGGGACACTTTCATCCTAGCGCCCGGGGCACATGCCCTTTTCCCCCAACCCTCTTTTAGTTTTGGCCCTGAATGTGAATAAAGCTCTTTTTCTTTTCTATCACAATTGTCAAGTACTTATTAGCAGCAATATTGTATTAGATATTGTATTAATTCAATACTAGTTTTTTTTTTTTTTTAAGTCAGTCATTAAAAAATGTCAATTTGTGGAGAATCCCTTAAGATTCAGCCGTTTTTAGAGAGCAGATTAAAAACATCTCACTAAAATAATGATATCTTTTTGAATTTTCACGATATTTGATTGGATTTTTTTTATAAGTCACTCCATAGAATTGACTATTAAATGATGTAAAAAAAATGTTTTTCTAGTTCGCGCATGCGCAGATAAAAATTATTTTATACAACTACTCATATTTCATAAAATATTTAATATATTTATATTCCAATTGCGCTACATTTTTTCTACTGCATTTTGCCAATTTTTCTGAAATTTGCGTTAAATTTGGTCAAAAACCCAGCATGATATAAACAAAAAACATACCAGAATTTTTTGAATTTTTCAAAAAAATCGCTCTATCGCCATAAATATACATGCTATTCTCACAAAAATTAGTGTACATATTCTACTGTATTCATATATTTGTATTCTAAAGCGATAAGTCGTTTCGTGCATTTTCATGTACAGGGCGATCCCAAATATTTCTGTTATTCTTTGTTTTTTTGCCGGCCCCCTAATTACCCGCTTAACAAATGAATGTAAATAAATATAAAGTGAAACATAATCTTTATATTTCTGAAGTTCCAGAAGAATCCGACCAGTATATTTTTAAATATTTGACAAAATGTCAAAAACTGAAAGTGTACAAATACTTTTTGGTAGATAGTGTATTGCAAAGGGAAATTCGGAAAACGAGGGACCAGCCGCTTTAATATACACATTCACAACTATTCACAAGAGAAATGTACTTAAAATTTTTTGTTATAAAAATACTGGTGCAGACAGAATATTAAAATATTCGCCTGTGGCAGGCTTATAATAGAGAATTTTGAAATACAATATGTATGAGATAAAAGAAAATTTTGGGATTACAACATCTGACAATTTATTTTCTTTTATCTGCAACAGAAGAAAGTATTGTACTCGAAATTTTTTTTGATTTCCGGTTTTCAACGGATTTACACGTCAGAAATCCCCAAAAGCATGTTTATACAAATTGTCTATCTGTCCGCGTGTCCGGCTGTCCCCATTGTACCATTAAAAGAGTATAAAATTATGCATAGAATTGAACCAAGATGTTTGTGTATGCTTTTAGTCATGGCTAGCAAGCCCTCCTTTAGCTTAAAAATATTCCGCCTGAAGTAGGCGCTATAATAGAGATTTTTGTGCAGTTTTTGTATTGTACCATTAAAAAAAGTGTATGAACATATGCATAGAATTGAGGCAATTTTTTGTGTATATTTTTGGCTAAGCCAACAGATCCTCCGTGAATTTGAAAAAAAATCGCCGGAAAAGTGCGCTATAATTGCGATGCTTTCTCTATTTACATTATTGTACCATCAAAAAGTGTATGAAGTTATGTATAGTCCTGAAGAAAAATTTTTGTGTATGTTTTTGGCTGTGAGCAGATGTTCTGCTTGTATTTGAAAAGAAAAAAAAATTGTCAGAAGGGAGAGCTGTAATAGCGATTTTTGTGCTGTTTTAATTATTGTAGCATCTGAAAGCAAATAAAAGGATGTACAGAATTAAACCAAATTTTGGTGTATTTTATTGGCTTAATTTGGAAATATTCGGCCGGTAGAGGGCCATGCAATAGGTACGACTCTGCTATTTTTCTCGTTCAGTTATCGAAAAATGGATTATGAAGTTATGCATGGGAGTAAACCAAATTTTTGAGTATGTTATTGGTTTAATTTGGAAATATTCCGCCGGTAGGGGGCCATGCAATAGGTATGACTCTACTATTTTCCTCATTCAGTTATCTAAAAATGGATTATGAAGTTATGCATGGAAGTGAATTAATTTTTTGTGCATCTTTTTGATTACAGCAATTAAATCCTCCCTGAATTTAAAAAAAAAAAAAAAAAAAAAATCCGCTAGAAGGGAGCACTTTAATAGCAATGTCAGTGCGATTTTCATTTTTGACCACAGAAATCTGTATAAAGTTATGCATAGTACATAACCAATTTTTTTGTGCATGTTTTTGCCTATGGCTTGCAGGTTTTCCTTGAATTTGGAAATCATTCCGCGGGAAAGAGGCATTGTAATAGCAGTTTTTGTATAATTTTTCTCGATTTTTCGTAGTTCTATTGACTATTGACGGTTCAGGCAGGCAGCACTCTGCGAAAAGGGGGGGGAGTGGCGAAGGGGGCTGTTGCCCAGTGCGCGGAAATCTAAGGGGCATCAAATTTATACTATCGTCGTCGTTTTTGGCCTTTCATAAGAAAAAACGGGCTATTTTCAAACAGCTGAGGACAACTGAATAAGGAAACGATTATTTTTAATAAATATCACAATCTAGATTATTTCGTTTTCTACCCGATTAATTGACTGAAAGAGAGATTTAAAACGAAAATTAAAGATGGTTGGTGAGTTAATAATGTTAAAGAATTATTAACACAAGTAACTAACAACTTTTTGAAGTTATTCAGATTATGAGATAGAAGCAAGTTTTGAAATTGGCACATAAAACTAGGTTTTTTTCAAGTTATTTTTTAAGATGCACGATTGTAGGTGCATTCAGGAACGGCCATAATAGAGAAGGGGTGGGGGAAGGATTGTAAAAAGATTGAAAATATACAAAATATTTTTTTTATATAATCTAAAAGGTGTTCATCGCTTCATCGCTAATGAAGCGATGAAAAAAATTCTTCCCGGGCGTCACAGCTTCAAGTTTTCGTTGAGTGCATGTTTTCCTTGCAATTGCATGTAAACACGTCCCTTTTGGTTTTCGATCGTGAAATTGTTACGATACATCTTTAATTTCACTGAGATTTAAAAAAAAATCCCTCTTTTGTGCTGTCTGTCTATTGGCTGAGGAATATGAATGAAATAACGTAATGAAATGACGTAAATGAATTCTTAGTATTTAGTACATTAATCAGAATGTGTGTGTACAAAGAATGAAAAGATATTGGAGCGGCTGTGGCACTTAGGGGCGCAAAGTTTTCCTTGGACAAGGGCGCACCGGCCCTCGGGCCGATGGACCGGCGGGCCAGTCCGAGCCTGATCTCAACTATTTTTATCAACTGAGCGAAACAAATCTTGTGTAAATTATAACTAATGTCATGAACTAATTTTCTCATGAACTAATACTAGCATTGTACAGGAACTAATTTTTGCGAAAGATGTAAAGTACAAGCTTTATTTAAACTTTTATTTTCTTCATGTGGGAATGGTTTAAATATTTTCTACTTTATATACATAAAATAAAAAATTTTCCTTCATATACACTGTTACAAATGAAAAATTCTTGCCTGACAATTTAAAAAATAACATAGTTATTAAAAACAGATAGTTAACCTTTTCCTTTTTAGAATAATACATTATTTATTTAAATAAGTTTTTTCCTGTACTTAATTTCATATTTTCATAACATTCACTTTTTCATTTTTTTTTTCTTTCAAAAGTTTAATTGTATCAATATTTTGATTAATAATTTAAAAATCTATTTTAAAAAATCATTTATGTTACTTTTTGTTATAATAGATTATTTATGTTGTAGCCCTCCCCCTACCCATCCACTGAATATATATTTTAAAATATTTAAACTTTGCTTTGAAAAATACTTTTATTCTTTCATTTATTCATGACTATACAGAGAGAACAAATAATCTATTCATCTAAATTATTCCTAGCTCCTTCAGAAATTTCTGCTTACCCCTCATCCCCCGTTTTCCAATCTGACAATTCTAAAAGTGCAACTTCGGTAATGTTCAAGGAACATAAAATCTTTTTAGTTAAGGGGGTTCTTAAATCAAAAAATTAAATCTTTGTGACACATGCTTTAATTTATTTTTGTTCGGAAATGCATGAAAATAGCAGGTATTATTATTCAGAAACTGCCTAATTGCATTCAATTTATCTGTTTTTCTAAAAACACAATAGATTTTGCATAACAAACCTTCGAAGTTGACTCCTTTGAGCACATTTCCCGACGAAAGCAGAAAAACCGGTCGAAAAGCAGAAGAAAAACGGGTAATCATTTGATCGAAATAGCTTAGAACTGGATTGGTAATTTAATTATCATAAAATGGAAAAAATAAGTTAGATTCGAAATCGCTTCCATAGTCAGGCATTCCAATTTTATATCTTTCTGTTAAAAATTAAATTTTTAAATGAGTCAAAACGTTTTGCGCTTGTTGGGCGGAGCAGTTAAGAACACCCTTAACTGGAAAGGTTTGGTTAAAATAAAGATTATTAAACAAATTAACTTTTTAAATGGGATTTAATGGAAAGGGAAAATAATAAGAAAAAAAGAAGAAAAATCCCTGCCGGCTTGGCCTAGAAGCAGAGATAGGTTTCGAATTATTTTATATTAAGTAGTTGTTTTCTCATTTGTAGATTTCTTGTATTTTATAAAAAATATCAAGTTTTCATAAATTTTATTGTGAAGTAAAGTTAAGACTTATAATTTTTGTCCCATTACACAAATTTTTTTAACAATTTAGTAGGAAATCTATTTGGAAATTATTATAGATAATCATTTCTTCTTATTACAACAATTATAATAATTTTCAAAATCTTCTTTGATTTTGAATTTTTATTATCTGAATTTAGATATATTTAGTGTGGTAGAAATATTTAAACTTTCTTATTAATTTGTAAGACTATATTGCATCTAATATATATATATATATATATATATCATTATTAGTTTATTATTATAAACATTAGAAATTGATTAGGGAAGTTTTTTGTTAGATGTGCTAAGAAATTTTTTTAGTTTTCACAAAATAAATATATATTAATAACCATTGCTTTTATAAAATTTAATTTTTTAAAAAAGTAATCTAATTTTTTGGAATATTTTGATTTGTAATAGCTGATTTTCGTGACCAAAATTTATTGAAAACTGAACATATTTAATTTTAATGCAAATTATTATTTATGAATTAAAGTTATCATTATTTATAATTTAAAGTTTATGTAATGTTATCATTATTTTAATTAATTTTATTTTCATCTTTCGGATGTCCACACTAGCATTTTTTGCATGTTTTAGGTTGAGAATTCGTGGTTTTACCAATGCATGTTTAAAAGCTCTTTAGTATTTTAAAATACTTCTGGACATTTTGTAAATCTACACTATTAAAATCCGACCGTATATGTATGTATGTATGTATGTGACGCTATCTCCTCCGATCCCGTAAATAGAGATACGTCGCGTTTGTTTTGAACTGGAAGGGAAAAAATCCCGGATCCCGAGTTGCCCATTCTTCCGTCTGTCCGTCCGTCTGCCTGTCCGTCCGTGTGTCCACATATAACAACTTAAAAAACTACCCAACCGGATCGTTTGAAGCTTAAAATATATAATTATTAGATAATTTTGCCGAGTCATTTCAAATTTTATAAAAATCTGATGCATAGTTCAATTACAGGGGGGGACAATTAAAATTATTCCGATACATTTCGGCCAATGGCGAAAAAAGCTTCAAGTGCACTTTAATGGCCGTACACTCTTTCGAACATAATAAAGTTGATATGCATCTATGAAGAATATATTATAATATACATTCTGTACAATCTGTGATGCAAATAATATTTCTTATTGATTTACAGGGCCACACAAAAGTATTCCATTTCATACTTATATATTGAGACACTGTTTGGTATGCATTTTAACAGCATTAAACTATTTAATACTAACAATTAAACTATTTAATGCCTATAATTAATAAACTATTTAATGCCCGTTTATCCGTCTAAACCGACCAGCGAAGGCCGCTAGTTTATTATAAAAAGATAATTCCAACAATACTAATCGAGTATTAAAAATATACTTTATTAAAAATTACTAACAAAATATTATCTACAGTCGTGTTACCATAAAATTTTTTGCTTTTGTAGGTCTTTTAGATTTTATATATAAAATAAATAGTATTCTACAATTTTTTAAAGTGCAAATAAATTTTTTTCACATGAATTCACAAACAAAACTTAATCAAAACGACAGCAAATTTAACAATTCAATTTTGCAGAGCTAAAAAGATATAAAAGATTAAATTTTAGATGTGTTGTTTGTCTTATATATGAGGAATGTATTTTAATTGTTAAATTTATTTTCACACACAAATTTTTACTGATTTTTTTTTTTTTAATTAAAAATAGTGCGTTTCTAATGTTAAGTCAATGGGCCTTAATAGAAATATGGGTTCTAGATTGCAGGAAATCACATGTTGGTGGTATTTTACCATCGGGATTTTTTATCTAATGCATGAATGCGATTTTTATTTTTTATGAGTATAAGAATATAAATAAAATTTCTGAAATTTTGTGCAGCGTACGGATGCACAAACAAGTCGAGTGATAAATTCTACAAAGAAAATAATATTTCTTTTCATCGCTTTTCATTAAAAAATAAAGACATTTTAGCACAGATGTCATATGCGCACTACTTTGGCGCAAATTCAAGAAAATGGCGATTTTATACCTCGCAAAATAACCCGGCTTTTATTATTCATTTATTAATAAACTATCTATTTACATTTATTTTCTTTTTTAAAATGATATAAATTATTTTGCTCTATAGTTATTAATCAACTTTTTTATTTATTATTTTTTCCTTTTTAGAACAATAAAGAATATTTTAAAAATATACATGTAGTTGGTATTTGAAAACAAGGTTTTTGCCAAATTGGCGTCAGGCATATTTTTAATAAAAAAAATCTGTGTATTTTAAAAAAGTCGCATTGTCATTTTAATTTTAGGGTAAAAATCAATATATTTCATAGCATTATATGGTACTTATGAGTACTAATTAGTACTTTTTCTCCCGAAATTAAAATGATATTGTGACTATTTTTTTTAAATGATTTTATTGAAACAAACTGTAACAAAAATATGTTGCAACAAATCTCGTAGACTTGATTAATCTGTCATGATTTAGTGAAAATTCAGAAAATATGCGCAAGAGATGCGGAGATAATAAACATCTGCGCATATATGACGTCAATCCAGCGCATTCATTAGCACCCCTGCCACCAGCTGGCGCATCTATGTTAATTTACCACAGATTCCAGCATTGTCTTGGAACACTTGAGATATATGCAGTTTTGCCCTATTGGCTACGTGGTGAAATGGCGCAATCTTTAGATATAATAACCTTGACGAGCTGCAAGATTGCAGCTGCTACAAGAATTTTCATAAAACAAAAGAGTATTTAAATACGATCGCACTTTTAAATTTATTTAGGAATTTTATCTGAAATTTCCGGGATGAACTAAATAGTTTGTATATATGTGATGCTTAGAATTAACGTGCATATAAACATAAGCATCTCATCTTTTTTTCAGAAATGAATACCTATCGAAAGAAAATTTTCTCTAGTATCACCTTTTATTTCAAGTTTTAGAATCACCATGACTTTTTCCTGATTAGTTTTATTCCATTACAATTTCAAAATTTACGTTTATAGATAGTCTTCAAAGAAAAGTTAATGCGTTAGAAATTTTTTAACAGAATTCACATAATTTTCTGTAGATATATGTAGACTTGTAATATGAGTTATTTTAAAATCTATATTGATTTTCATTTTATATAAGTTAATAAATATTTGGTAGAAGTAATTATGTCATATATAAATTAATGTAATTTATCATTATTACTAGCGACCTTCGCGCACTACGCAGGTCGGTTTATGTAAAGAAAACTTAAAGAACCCGAAATAGATCTGTAAATTTGGTGATGACTTTTCAAGTAATAATTAAAACAGAAATAAAACTCAAAAGTCCCCTGAACTATTTTGAATTCAGAAGAGAAGCAATTCGCTTTTACATGAAGCCAAAAACACTCTTCAATAGATTTCATGTAGTTATTTCGTTTCGTCATCGCATTCATGATTTTTTTTCTTTCTTTCTTTCTTTTTTTTTTTAAGTATTTAATTATTTTCTTCAATTGAATACTCTTAAATCATGTTTAAATAAAGAAAAAAAAATGAGTGAAAATACCAAAAAAAGCGGTGAGATTTAAAATGTTTATTCTTAATCGCTTATCTATCATTTAAAAACCAACCACTACATCGATTATTTCTATCTTCTACAAATAGCTAGCCAATGTTTAGACACACATTTAAAAAAAAGGTGATAGTGCAATAACTTTGGGAGGTATAAAATATTTACTTGTGCAAACTGTATAATAATCTTTAATTTTTTTTTTTTTTTTTTTTTAATTGATAAAAATCGAAAAAAAAAACCACTGTTATTTTCAGAAAGGAATGAGAATTTAGAATGCGGCGTCATTTTTTGTCAAATTTTCTTAGAACTCTCAGGATTGGAATTCAAAAATGCATTCTTCGAAAATATTGAAAAAAAGGACTAAAAATCGATGTTTCGTAAAAAATTCGAAAAAAAAAATTTGTAAAAAAAAAAAAAAGAAATGTTCAAACAATGAATATTTATATTTTCCGTTACAATCATTATATTCCTTAAATCCCATTTTGATTTTAAAATATTTAAACCCCATTAAAAAAGAAACTGATTAAATAAATAGATATATTTCTCTTTCCCTGAAGCAAGAGTTCATTCGTTCGAGAGAGATTCGTTCTTCTAATAATGGAAATTATTTTTGAAATGAAATTTATTCCTATTTTTGTGACAGAGAGGGGAAGAAAGATGCACGGAGATTAGCAATGATTTAATTATTTTAAAGTTTTCCTGCATTGCATACATTTAAAAAATATATTTAAAGAAACAAATACAAATAAGTAAATACGAATATGAAAAGAGAAAAATTAACTTATATAAGCAATTCTATTTATCACTAACAAATCAAATGCGAAGCTATAAAAATTTTAACATTAAAACACAATAGTTCAAAACATATGATATAATTGTATTGATTAAGAAAAATCCGATAAAGCAAAAGTAATTGACTATTTAAATCCATGTTTAGTTTAAATTTTTCAAGATACAGAAAGAAAAATTAGAATATTCGGAGGTGAGCCAGCGTTTTCAGATGGATTTATTTTTTTTTTTTCCTTAGACTTTAAAAGTAAAATTCCCTAGATTTTCCTAGATTATCATATTACCTGCCTTACGGTAATAATACGGTACTAATGGAAAAAAATACGGTATTTTGATTAATTGGCAACAAACTGTAAAAAGAAATAGCAGATGCCGGAGCGACAACATAAGTAAATTTGTTCACATAAATATTTTTACATTTATTGCTAAAAATACGTAAGCAGAAAAAAAAGGCAAGGCTTAATGGGAAAAATTAAAATAATGCGTAGTTCCGACCTATATCCTTTACTCTTTTTATTTTATTTTATTTTATTTTATTTTTTCATTATTTAATAAAAAATAAATAAAAAAAAAAGACAGAATAGAAAATACTGTTTTCATAGAATGAGGTAGGAAATGTTTTTTACTTTTTAGTAATATATATATATCATCGTTTTTTACGCATTTTTTTAATTAAAAGAAATTGTAAAAAAAAAAAAAAAAAAACACGCAATTATAATTCGTTACTATTCTTAAAACATATTTTAAATCCATGAAATACAGTGCAATAATTTGCTAGAAAAGAAGCTTTTTGCAATATTCAAAAATTAGATACTTTTCTCAAACAATATTAATATAACTTACAAGTGTATTCAAATTATACAGCGAAGATGATGCTCCGCCTACTTTATATAGCTAGATTTTGCGCTTTTATTATGAACGGATACATATCATAATGACGATGGGCGGAGTACAGATGAAAAAACATTTTTGTAAGTTTCTTGCTTATAATCCGTAAATTAATATTGATAGCTTGATATTTTGGGAAATTTATTATTCAGTAAATACTAATTTCTGATAAAATAAAATCAGAAAATTATATTGAAAGGCATAATATGATTTAAACAAATTTTGCACGTTCTACTTATCCTATATTGCCCTTTATTATTCTCAGATAATATTTGACTGTTTTAAAACTCTTTTAAAAATATTTGCGATTAGAATCTATAATAATAATAATAATCCTCGAATAAGGGGGGAAAATTTAATAAAGTACCAATTTACATAATTTTAAGGAATATCTCATTATTGTTATGACTAATACTTAAAAGCTATAGAATAAAAAAATTTTATTGGGTCATGATGTTTAATTTTTTAGCAGATCTTTTCGTATAACATTCTTCTGTTTTACATACATTTTAAATAGCACTGAACTGATTTGTTTAGTTTTATTTGAAAATATTCCAGAAAGAAAAACTTGATCTAAATTCCGGTCCTCTTGCTCCATTTTCTCCAAATGATGTACCACATGAGGGATGGTTACACTTAAAAAAAGTTTCTAGAGATTTCAATTGAGATGCTAAAATCTGCAAAAGTTTTTTCTATTCTAAAAGACTGGATTGATAAAGTAAGCATTGCCCTTATCTGTAGCAATTAACAGCTGTAGGTCCATTCATGGCCATAGCTAGGAGTGAATAACAGGGGGGAAGGGCTCAAGAGAATATAGGGGTTGGCTCATAATTTTTTTCTATCTCTTTCTCTGACGCAGAAAGATAAACTAGTGCATATTCACATTGTAAGTATTATGTTTCTTATTGTACAATGTAATAACTAACAAATGTAAGTAAATTAACAAAATTATCAAATGTAATAACTTCATTTTATGCTAAGAAAAGTATATGATGATGAAAATTTTGAGTATATAACTGTTGCAAAATTAAACATCATGTTAGCTTCATATGCACAAATGAGGGAGTGTTGAATTAAGTTATTAATTTAGTTTATGTAATGTTGTCATTATTTTAATTAATTTTATTTTCATCTTTCGAATGTCCACACACTGCATGCTTTAGATTGAGAATTTGTGGCTTTACCAATGCACGTTTAAAAGCTCTTTAATGTTTTAAAATAGGTCTGGACATTTTGTAAATTTATTATAAAAAGATAAATAATCATTTGTCGCTATATTTATCCTCACCGATAAAAAATATTTATTTCTAAAGTGAGAATTTGCAAGATTTCCATTTCCTATTATTAATATTATTATATTTATATTCTATTAAAATTTATCCTTTCTCACAGAACACAAATTTAAAAACTCTTTAATGTTTAAAAAAATTCCTAGCCATTTTTGTTAATTTAGAATAAAAATCCTTTTTCTACTCCCCCCCCCCTTTCTTCAACTCTTCACACAGCAGAAGATACGTATTTCAAATTTTGAAAATAAAGGTCCCCCCCCCCCTCTTTAAATTGGATCTTTCTCTCTTCGTCTGTTTACCACTTTAATTAAAAAATAACGATATTTTCCTTTCGACATATTATAATTGTAAAAGAGAAAATAATAATACTAAAAATAACTAGCTCAAAAATTTCATCTCAGTATATTAGTAGGAAACATATGTGGAATGTTGTACCATACAATTTATATCATAGCCAAGTTACAGTGTCTAGAAAACACTTTAGCCAAGTTCAGAAGATAAGCTAGACTCCCTCCTCCCAGTCTTCTGTTTAATTCCATCCCCACCTTCGATATTGAGAGTTCTAAACGGACTAATCCATACATAGTGAACCACCTTTCAATCTGCTAACTGAGCACAGCACACCATACACACAAGTTGCAAGATGGCAGCTGTTATTAGAAGTTTGATGAATATCAAAATGGACTTGGGTTACAAAATCGCACTTTTAATTATATTAAACAATTTTATATGAAATTTCCGGGATGAAACAAATAGTTTGTACATATGTGACGTTTAGAATTAATGTGCATAGACAACTAAGCCCCTGATCTCTTTTTTTCAGACGTAAATACCAATCGAAGAAAGATTTCCCTGGCATCTCCTTTTAAACAATGAAATTTTATGAAATAACTAGTTGGATGTGCCAATCCCAAAACTTTCTTCTATCTCTTACGAACATTTTAATATTTTTAAAAAATAGTTACTCATTTTAACGTACTAATAATTTTAATTCTATACCATACGAACTTTAGTTTTCATCTCAAATTTCTGCTTCAATCAATTATTTGGAGTAAAAACGAATTTCCGTCTCTACACGAGCCAATGTACAATAGAATGATAGGCAGATTTTTTTTTAATTAAGGGAGGACCTATTTGTCTTACCAAAAAATAATTATATACATAAATTTTAGTTCAGTTCTAGGACTAACTTCATACACTTTTAGGTGGTGCAATATTGAAAATGGCATAAAGTTGGCTATTGCAGCGCCCCCTTCCGGCGGATTTTTTTCAAATTCAGAGAGGACCTACTAGCCATAGCCATACACTTACACAAAAAATTTGGTTCAATTCGTTGTATAAATTTATGTACTTTTCGTCGGTACAATATTGAAAATGGCCCAAAAATCGCGATTGCAGCGCCCCCATCAGGTGTTTTTTTTTCAAATTCAGAGATTACCAACTAGCGATTGCCATACATTTACACAAAAAATTTCGTTCAATTCGATGCATAATTTCATATACTTTTGGTCGGTACAATATTGAAAATGGCACAAAATCGCGATTGCAGAGCCCCCTTTCTGTGGATTTTTTTCAAATTCAGGGAGGACCAACTAGCCATTGTCATACACTTACACAAAAAATTTGGTTCAATTCGATGTATAACTTCATATGCTTTTGGCCGGTACAATATTGAAAATGACATAAAAATCGCGAATGCAGCGCTCCCTTCCGGCAGAATATTTCAAAACTGAAGGAGGGCCTGCTTGCCACAGCCAGAAACATTCACGAAAAATTTGGTTCATTTCTATGGATAACTTCATACACTTTTTGATGGTAAAATGGCGACATACACACAGACACACAGACACACGGACAGACAGAAAAACTGGTTTTCTGTAAAAACAGGTTTTTTGAAATCTCTGACCCCTAAAACGTGTAAATCCATCGAAAATCGGAAGTCGAAAAAATTTCGATTACAATACTTTCTTCTATTGAAGATGGAAGAAAGTAAAAATGTTTCTTAATATTTTTACAAATACTGCTGTACAAAATTTCATTCTCTTAACATAGGTTATAGCGATATTAAAGATACATAATTGTCATTTTTAGGTGCGTTCGTAATTATGTAAATACGTAGCATCTATTGTTGTCGCTCAGTCCGTCCGTCTGTCTGTCTGTCTGTCCGTCTGTCTATCTGTCCGTCCGCATATAACAACGCAAAAACTACCCAACCGAATCGTTTGAAATTTAAATTAAGTAATTATTACATAATTTTGTCGAGTCATTTCAAATTTTATGAAAATCGGATGAATAGATCAATTACAGGGACAATCAAAAGGATTCCGTTACATTACGGTCAATGAGGAAAAAAGTTTCAAATGCATTTTAATCGTTTGAAATTTAAAACATATAATTATTGCGTAATTTTGTCGAGTCATTTCAAATGTTATGAATATCGGATGCATAGACCAATTACAGGGACACTCAAAAGGATTCCGTTACATTAGGGTCTATGGGGAAAAAATTTTCAAATGCATTTTAATCGTTTGAAATTTAAAACATATAATTATTGCGTAATTTTATCGAGACATTTCAAATGTTATGAAAGTCGGATGGATAGATCCTTTACAGGGACAATCAAAGGTATTCCATTACATTACGGTCAATGGTAAAAAATATTCAAATGCATTTTTATGATGTCACACTAATTCGAACATAATAGAATTGATATGAATCTACGACACATATACTAAAATATGCATTCTGTACAATCTGTGATGCAAAGAATTTTTATTATTAAATTACAGGGCCACACAAAAGTATTCCACTACATAATGCTATTCGGGGAAACATTGTTTGGGGCGTGTTTTAATTATATTCAACTATTTCACACTTTATGAATAAGATATACGTTTCTGAGGTGTAATTAAAATTACTTTCTGCATATTTACAGAAACACAAGGATTTCGACTACTATACTGTATCCGAAGTACGCTCTACTATATCAGCAAGATCTGAATATTTTTAAAACTTCGTTATCGTACGACCGCACCTTATTTGCTACGTTCACGTGCAATTTCCAACTTGTTTTATGCAATTTTCTGTTAATAAGAACTGCGTGAGATATATATTTATTCAGAAAACAGCATTTTTTGGCGGTTCTCCATTGTATGCAAGTGAAACATTTATGAATGCAGATTTTATTTGTTATGTATTACATATAAATATATTTAAATAATGAGTAAAAAATTCATAAAATTCGTTTAAAGCGGATATTTGGGAAGGAGCAATTGAATTTCGACGTTCGAAGAATTTTTGAATAGAAGGCAGAGAGTAATAAGTTAACTATTGTCTTTAAAATTGAAATAATCATGCGTGCCTTTATTCCACCTTTTTTAGGTGCGTTTGTAATTATGTAAATACGTAGCACCTATTGTTGTCGCTCAGTCCGTCCGTCTGTCTGTCCGTCCGCATATAACAACGCAAAAACTACCCAACCGAATCGTTTGAAATATAAAATACATAATTATTACATAATTTTGTCGAGTCATTTCAAATTTTATGAAAATCGGATGGATAGATCAATTACAGTGACAATCAAAAGGATTCCGTTACATTACGGTCAATGGGGAGAAAAGTTTCAAATGCATTTTAATCGTTTGAAATTTAAAACGTATATTTATTGCATAATTTTGTCGAGTCATTTCAAATGTTATGAAAATGGGATGCATAGATCAATTACAGGGACAATCAAAAGTATTCCGTTACATTACGGTCAATGGGGGAAAAAGTTTCAAATGCATTTTAATCGTTTGAAATTTAAAAAGTATATTTTTTACATAATTTTGTCGAGTCATTTCAAATTTTAGGAAAATCGGATGGATCGATCAATTACAGGGACAATCAAAAGGATTCCGTTACATTATTGTCAATGGAAAAAAGATTCAAATGCATTTTAATGGTGTTACACTCATTTGAACATAATAGAATTGACATGAATCTATGAAATATACAGTAAAAAATACATTTTGCACAATCTGTGATGCAAAGAATATTTATTATTCAATTACAGGGCCACACAAATGTATTCCACTAAATAATGTTATACAGGGAAACATTGTTTGGGGCGTGTTTTAATTATATTAAACTACTTCACATTTTATGAATAAGATATACGTTAATGAAGTATAATAAAAATTAATCCCTGCATATTTACAGGAACACAAAGATTTCGACCACTATACTGTATCCAAAGTACGCTCTACTATATCAGCAAGATATGAATATTTTAAAACTTCGTTATCGTACGAACGCACCTCACTTGCTACGCTTCAAGTGCAATTTCCAACTTGTTTAAATGATGTAGAATAATTCATTACAATCCGAGACTTATCATCATTATGAACGGTATGTGGTTTAAACAGATGTTTTAAGTCATGTTTATTATATATAAATAAAATATTTGAATACGAATAAAATATTTTATTCGTATTAATTTTACGAAAAAGGTATTTGTGATATCCCTTCAATACAATAGAACATGTTAAGCTAAAAATGAATCATCAATTATCTTGAAATTGTAAGCTAATGATACACAAAAACTTTAATAAATTAAATATTTTCGCTCTTCGGGGTTTAGCGTTATTAAAAAATTCGGCATTTAAAGAAATACATATATTTATGAGGAAAAATGCATGAACAGAAATGCAGAACAGAATGTTTGTAATTCTTATCCAGTAATGTATTTTCGTGATATAAATAGTGTCCTAATTGTAATTTTCTTTATATTAAAAGAAAATGCATAATATTCCTATCTACACTATATTGCCATTGATTATTGGACACTTGCGATTTTAGACATTTTACGAAATATCTAGAAAAATACATAAGGAATCATCTCGAAACTCTTAGTGTATAAATATAATAGTATACGTCATACATCTCCGTGAAGATTTTTTACCGAAACTCTATAAGGGACCGTCAACAAATTAAAAAAGAATGAATATCTTTTGAATAACCCTGTCAAAACTAATGCAGCAAAAGCGCTCAAACTCTAGATTATGATTGAATGCCTTACTGTAATACACTGTGTTCATTTTTATGCAAATAGCATGCATACTCGCAGAGTAATTAAGGTTTTTATAAAAATGGTCCCAAATTTTTCCAAATTTTTCCCTTATAATTTTCAGAGTTCTTAATATAAAATAATATTTTTTTCAGAAAATATGACAAACAACATTGCATACAGTACCCTGCAATCAGAATTAAAAAATAATGAAAATTGTATATAAAATGAGTTGGTTTACTAAATAATTTTTTACTGCGCATGCGTCAAAGATATCAAAATTTCATTTGCAGATTATGTTAGCTAAATGTATAGAGCAACTTTTGTGAAAGTCACAAAATCATAACTTGAAAATTCTGAAAATAATCGTCAATTGAATAAGTTGAAAATCCGTTATTCTCAAAATGAAGCAAAAACAAGAGGGGTTGTATCCATATATTCATTGATTAGTGTCAATATAGAATACACAATACGGGATGTACTACTACATTTGGATAAAATCCCTCATTTTTTATTTTCATTTTGGAAACAACGGATTTTGTCCTTTTTCTATAGACGATTACTTTCAGAATTTTCAAGCTATGATTTTGAGACTTTTACAAAAGTTGCTCTATACATTTAGCTAACATAATAGGCAAATGAAATTTTGATATCTTTGACGCATGCGCAGTAAAAAATTATTTAGTAAATATACTCATTTTTCATACAATTTTTATTATTTTTTAATTCTGATTACAGGGTACTGTGTGCAATGTTGTTTGTCATATTTTCTGAAAAAAATATTATTTTATTTTAAGAACTCTGAAAATTATAAGGGAAAAACTTAGAAAAATTTGGGGCCATTTTTATAAAAACCTTAATTACTCTACGAGTATGCATGCTATTTGCATAAAAATGAACACAGTGTATTACAATAAGGCATTCAATCATAATCTAGAGTTTGAGCGCTTTTGCTACATTAGTTTTGACAGGGTTATTCAAAAGATATTCATTGTTTTTTAATTTGTTGACGGTCCCCTATGGAGTTTCGGTAAAAAATCTTCACGGAGATGTATTATGTATACTATTATATTTATACACTAAGAGTTTCGAGATGATTCCTCATGTATTTAATTAGATATTTAGTAAAATGTCTAAAATCGCAAGTGTCCCTTAATCAATGGCAATATAGTGTATAACGTCTATCAATTGTATCTATAACTATCAAACGAAATTAAATACGAAAAAAAAAATAATTATTATTTTTTTCCCTGTTGGGCATTTTCACTAAGCCTAAATATTTTTTATGGCGCTTTTTCCAGTTACTCCTCAATCTCTTTAAGTAAAAGAACCGGATATAAAAAGATCAAAATAGCAGATACAGATCGAAATAGCAGAATATTTATTTTAGTTAAAAATATTGATATTAAATAAAAGAATAGGCATACATTTCACATCTATAACGTCTATCACATATATCTATAATTTTCGAACAAAATTAAATATGGAAAAAAAAGAATTAAAATTTCTTTTGTAACAGTGCATTTCCGCTAAGCTCAAATTTTTTTTAACGGCGATTTTTCCAATTACTTATCAATCTCTTTAATGGTGCATTTCGATTCGAATTGCTTATTTCCCGATTTTTTTTTCTCTTAAATGCATCAAACTGGCAAATTGTCTTATTTAAAAAGTACACAAGGTACCGTGCTTATCGATTTTTTTATATATTTTGAAAATATTGTAAAAAATGCAATCAAAGTTAACAAAGTTTGTACCGATTTTTCTGAAGCGGGAGCTCTGGGGACTAAAAATCGGGTCATACTGAGAAGTAATTGTTGGTAAATCAAATTCTAATGAATTGAGCGTAAAATGACATCTCTTCAAAAATCACCTCAGAAAGTTTCATGCTTCTACTTTTAAAAATATGTCTGAAATTGTATTAGAAAATTTCAAGCCGTTGAAGGTGGAAAAACATTTTTTCGAATACACCCTTAAGAAGCTTGTTCGCTAAGAAAAGATTTCGTATTTCTTCCAGAGAGAAGCCTGATAGCCCCCCCCCCCCCCCCCCCACACACACACACCCAGTCCTGTCAAGTGGGTGGATACTGTTAATTATTCTGAATTTCATCCTGGTCAATAGACAAAATTTATGACCTGAGCAATCAGGCATTTTTGCCGATCCCACCAAAGATAGTATAGGGGAGAAAAATACGGGCTTTTGATTGATTGAATAATTTTGCTTTCCTTCATTTTTGATTCTATGTTTATTTAATCATCAATTTCTGTTTGAAAAGCTTTTGAAAGCTAGATTTTCCTTCTGTTTTTACATATTTATTAATAGATAAAGAAATAGATAATTCGAATTTATAATTAAAGAAGTTAATCAGGATGTTTAACAATTGTTCTGTATTACTTTTAGAAAATAATAAAAATAGAATTGCCATTTCTTCTTTCTATTTTTTTTAACATGATATGACATATATACACAATCAGAAAAATTTATTTAGAAACAATAGTATTTTCATTTTACGGCGTCAAACTCAATTGTTCTATATTACTTAAAAAAAAATGCAATTACTTCTTCTTATTATTATTTTAATGATATACCCATATATGCTCCTAATACGTACATTAGCATCTATTTGCAAACAATTTTTCGACCAATCAGAAGCCCGTATTTTTCTCCCCTATGCTAGCTTCGGTGGGATCGGCAAAAATGCGAGAGGGCAGGGTAAAGAGAGATTCTCACTGAAGTTCAACTGGATTCGTGAAGCTTACTTCTTTTCTCCCCATCTGCGATTTACTAACAATGGGTGACGGGGGAGATAACTTCCTTAAACCCTACAGAAAGGAAAGATTCCTGTCCTACACTCGGATTGAAGTTGAACTTCAAAACTCATTAACATCAAACGCGCCGATTGCGAACATAAAACGCGCCGCAGGCTAACTGCAAAAAGTATTTGTGTGTGTTTGGACCTTATCTTCATAGCTCCATGCGGGATTTGTAGTTCTGAACTCTTTTTAGCACTTTCCAACAAACTTGAAAAGTGCTTATGCATTCGGTTTGTCTGTCCGTCTGTCTGTCTTGCCAGATGGCCGTATGTCCGCGCTCTAACTTTCGTAAATATACACGGATTGCTATGAAATTTTTATATGTTATTAATGTTTACACTAGTAAGAACTCTATTGAAAATAAAGGTTTTACCATGATTAGTTTCTTTACAGGGAGAGTCAAAAGATTTCCATTACATTACGGCCTATGGGGAAAAATCATTCAAATGAATTTAAAGGTGTTACACCCTGTCAAACATACTCATATTCGTATGGATTCGGAAAGTGCACTAAAATATGCATTCTGTAATGTATGCAGTAAAAATATAGTTATTATTCATTTACAGGGCCTCATAAAATAATTTCATTAGATAATGGTAAAGGGGATTTGTGTGCGACATATTTTAAATATATTAAACTGTTTCTTGTATAATAAAATTGATATATGTCATTGAAGCTTAATATATAAATTATACGATACTGTCTTGCATAATATGAAGTACATAGCATTTACAGAGCCTTACAAAAGATTTCAAATAGTATATTCTTTCCGAAGTACCGTACATGTGTCCAATAACGGCTGATGGAGGGATGAAATGCATTTTAATTATGATATGGGCGTTTAGGTTTCACTAAATATATGCACATTATAGGTGTGTATAAATGTTATAGTTGATATACAGGGCTACCCAAAACAGCTCGCCAACGTTACTGAATATGAGCGTAAATTACTTAAACGTGGTTCTTAAATAAGTTATGCATTTTTGCGCTGAACAGCATTCAATTTACTGAGATATGTTTGCAGAATATAGAAAAAAGGATATACAGGGCCATGCAAATAATTCGGTACATGGACGCCTATGAATGATAATTTATGAGAATGTGATTTCAGTGTTTTTAAAAATGTTTTAGTTTACAAAAAATATTAGCTTAATGTTGACGTGTAATAAAGGTAGGAGGTAAACTACAGCGCTGAACAAAGGTATTCAAATATGTTTCCATCAAATAGTATGAATTGCTGAAAAAGATATTTCAAGCTACTGGGCATTTTCTTGCAAAACTAAATTTTCCCATTACATTAACTTACAGATGAAATA
The DNA here is from genome assembly GCA_964019185.1 of Maratus speculifer. Taxonomy (NCBI): domain Eukaryota; kingdom Metazoa; phylum Arthropoda; class Arachnida; order Araneae; family Salticidae; genus Maratus; species Maratus speculifer. The sequence continues at coordinate 54,148,403 of OZ025297.1, forward strand.
CAGTGCTGTTCAAAAGACAGAATTCACATAATTTTCTGTAGACTTGTAAGAGTTATGGTAAAATTTATATTGATTTTCATTTGATATAATTTAATAAATATTTGGTAGAAGTAATTATGTCATGTAAGAATAAATATGGTTATTTATTTATTTTTAGATTGGCTTTTAATTTAATTAAAAAAATTTTCAGTGATGTTTAATTATCGAAGACGTTTATATCATAAAACATCAATCAATGTAGTATTAGTCACAATATCATTTTAAACCAGGGACAAAAATTGCGCGATATGTATAAATTTTTAAAATATTTCAAATATTATAAGTAAACCTATATTGTTTATAATTGTTGAAGCAATGAACATTTATAATTTCTGCTACAATCATTATATTCCTTAAATCCCATTTTGATTAAAAAAAATTGAACTCCATTAGAAACTCAATTAATAAAGTAGCTATGTTCCCCTTTCCCTAAAGCAAGAGATTTATTCAATCTTCTAATATGTTAAACTATTTTTGCAATGAAATTTATTCCTGTTTTTCTGACAGAGAGAGGGAGATTAGCAATGATTTAATTATTTTAAAGTTTTCTTGCATTGCATACATTTTAAAAATATTTATAGAAACAATTACAAATAAGTAAATACGAATATGAGAAAAGGAAAACAAACTTACATGAACAATTCTATTAATCATCGCGTTCATCACGAACTAATGAAAT